>JALAZF010000073.1:13715000-16115000 GCA_022829125.1 Lathyrus tuberosus
AGATGGGGAAGTGGTGTTATCGCAGGGTTTTTTCCTGCAGAAATCGCAGAGCCCGCTTAGCGCGGTCTGAAGAAATTTGGCCTCTTCGAGGCAGTGAGGCGCGCGCTTAGCGAGGGTGAGGCGCGCTTAGCGCGACCTGGGACTGAAAAACAGTATTTTTATTAACTTAAAATTCATGGAAAATATCTGTTTTATATTATATTAATGCTGTGATGTTGCTGTAAATTGCTGCTATGTGTTGACGTGTTATGTGATGATTATTTAGTGATGAAAATGATGACCTGACATGATTGATGTATTGTGAGATGTCCATACATGTGATGTCTCGTAATTAGATGATGATATGATGTTATTGATGATTATTAGATGTTTATGTGTGATGTTTGATGATAAAATGACGATGTGAAGTACCATGAATATCTTGATGCGTATATTGATGATTGGATGATGATGAATCATGATGTTTTGACAATGTACATGATGATATGATTAAGATGAGGTTTTGATGAATGATGATATAAGTGATGACTTTTGTGGATGAATGATGATGCACATTATGATGTTTAATTGATGACTAATTGATGATATGAATTACCATGATGTATATTGACGTTATGAGCGGTGTATAGATGATGTTTGATGATTGATTGAAGATATGAATTACCATGATGTATCTTGACGTTATGAGCTGCGTATATGTTATGTTTTGATGGACAATTGGTGATGTGAACTACTATGAGATGTGTTGATGATTTTATGACGATGATACATGACTATTTGATGTGAATTACCATGAGTTATATTGATGATTGCGAAATGAAGACTAATGTTGTTTTGGTGACGTATTTAATGATATGACGAATATGTGAGTTTGATGAATGATGATGCACGTAATGACTTTTGTTGATGATGATGATTATGACGTTGTGCATCATGCATTCATAGCATTTAGACTTCGGTCTAGTGATGATGTTAGGACTTCGGTCCAGTGACGATTTAGGACTTCGGTCCAGTGGTGGCTTCAATCCCATTGTGCTGATTGGAGTATTTTGTGACGTGCTCCCTTGTGGAGGGTTGATGGCCTAGTGTCCATTATTATGATGATTTGGTACCACATGCATTTCTATGACGTCGCATTTCATTCTTGGTGGCATTGCATGATTGTATATGAGTGATATTGGTGATGTGATGCTTATTACGATGTTTATATGGTGTTTTGGGTGAGTCACCGAAGTAATTGATAAAAACAACCGTTGCCCTGTTAATTTCTTTTCTTTATATGATTTATATTGAATTGTGATTACTCACCCTGCCTGTTTGAATGTTGCCTCCACGTGGGTAACGTGCAGGTGATCAGGTTTAGCTTTGGATGCTCTCGAGGACTTGAAGTTATCTATTTTTGGTCGATTTAGAGGGTCTTGCTCTGATAGTGTAACATCGGGTTGGGGTCATTTGAGTCGAACTATGTTGTTTCTTTAATTTGGTGTTATTTGATGATGTGGTTTTATTTTAATTATTATGACGTTTGTTGAAAACCGTTTTAATTGGAAGTTTTGAATTTCGCTGCCATGTGAAGCCTTTTGATTTAATTTTGATGGAAGTCCCTTGGTGTATAGGGCAATTGAGTTATTTTGAGTTTATTGAGAAATGTGCACCCTTTGAGGTGATTATTACTCTGATATTTTGTGTCTTTTGTCGTGTTTATTCGTGGGGTAAAAAGGGTGTTACATTAGTGGTATCAGAGCAGGTCGGTCCGTCCGGCCAGGTTGTCTAATGTTGTTTGTTTCCCTAGTGTGCGACATGTGCGTAAAAACACAGTCGATGCTTGTTTTGTTTTCCATTTTTACAGGTTGGGAATGAAACAAGTGGGGGAGAAGATGGTGCTTCTCTAAGGTGCTTCGAGTGTGGGGTGTTGGCTAAGTGTGGTGTTGGACGCTGCGATAGTTGGTGGAGATAGTTTGTACCGCCTCATGATATCGGCTGTTATTGACAAATTGAGGAACTGGTCACCCTTAATCTCTTGTTGATAATAGAAGGGATCATGTGGATGGGATGGACGTGTCTTGCGAGCTTGAGTAGTTTGCACGGTGAATTTCTGGGGTTAAGCCGAGAGCTTACGGATGGTTTTGATGAGTCAATGTAGACTATTAGGTTTGAAGATGAGGCGAATTAGAGTTTCTTGCCTGTCGGTCAAATGGGAATATCTTGAAGAGAACGACCAGGTATGGTTGATGTCTGCTTTTTGAAGGATAGAGAACAGTGTGGCGACTAGTGATATGCTGGTGGTGTGTGACTATTTGGAGGTGTTCCCATGATATATCAATGATTTACCACTGTAGTGTGGAGTGTAACTTGCTATCGACCTGGTACTCGATGCAAGCTCGATGTCAGTGTTTGCGTACAGAATGTATGTTTCTGAATAAGTGAATTGAAGGAATAGCTAGGAGAATTGTTTGAGAAGAGGTTGCTCGACCGAGTGGCTCCCTGGGGGGGTGCTCCGGTACTGCTAGTGAAGAAGAAAGACGGTAGCATGTGGTTGTGTGTTGATTAAAGGCAATTGAATAAAGTGACGATAAGGAATAAGTATCCGCTTTCGAGAATCGACGCTTTGATGGATCAGCTAGTAGGTGCCTGTGTGTTCAGCAAGATTGATTTGAGGTCGGGTTATCATCAGATCCGAGTTAAGCCTGATGATATTCCGAAGACGGCTTTCAGAACGAGATATGGACACTATGAATACACTGTGATGCCGTTTGGTGTATCTAATGCACCTGGTGTGTTCATGGAGTACATGAATCGGATTTTCCATGAGTAGTTGGATAAGTTTGTGGTGGTGTTTATCGATGATATCTTGATATATTCTAGATCCGAAGAAGAGCATGCTGAGCATTTGAGGACTGTGTTGCAAGTGTTGAAAGAGAAGAAGTTGTATGCAAAGCTGTCGAAGTGTGAATTCTGGTTGAAGGGAGTGAGTTTCCTTGGCCATGTGATTTCAAGTGGTGGTGTTGTTGTTGATCCTTCTAAGATTGATGTCGTGTTACGGTGGGAGACTCTGAAGTATACTACTGAGATACAAAGTTTTCTAGGATTAGCAGGTTATTACCGCAAGTTTATTGAAGGCTTTTCTAAGTTGGCATTACCTTTGACTCAGTTGACTCGAAAAGGCCAAGCATTTGTGTGGGATGTGACTTGTGAAGAGAGTTTTGTAGAACTGAAGAAGAGGTTGACTACTGCTTCAGTGTTAATTTTTCCTAATCCGAGTGAATCCTTTGTAGTATATTGTGATGCGTCGAAGAGGGGTATTGGTGGAGTATTGATACAGAATGGACAAGTTATTGCCTACGCTTCGAGACAACTACGAGTTCATGAGAGGAATTATCCTACGCATGACCTGGGGTTGGCCGCGGTGGTGTTTGTGTTGAAATTTGGAGACATCATCTGTTTGGCTCTAAATTTGAAGTGTTCAGCGATCATAAGAGTTTGGAGTACTTATTTAATCAGAAGGAATTGAATATGAGGCAGAGGAGGTGGTTAGAGTTGTTGAAGGATTTTGATTTTAATTTGAGTTATCATCTGGGCAAAGCAAATGTAGTGGCCGATGCGTTGAGCAGAAAGCCATTGAAAATGTCGATGCTATGGTGAAAGAGTTGGAGTTAATTTAGCAATTTAGAGATTTGATTTTGGTGTGTGAAGCAACTCATGACAGCGTGAAGTTGGGAATGTTGAAGCTGACTAGTGGTATCCTGGAAGAAATCAGAGCGAGACAGCAATCTTATTTAAAATTAGTTGACCAATTGACTTTGATTAACCAAGGTAACGGAGGTGACTTCCGAATTGATGAGAATGGTGTGATGAGGTTTTGAGATAGAGTGTGTGTTCTAGATGTTCCGGAAATCAAGAAGAGTATTCTAGAAGAAGGACATCGAAGTAGGTTGAGTATTCATCCCGGTGCTACGAAGATGTATCATGATTTGAAGAAGTTATTTTGGTGGCCGGGTATGAAGAAGGATGTTGCAGAGTTTGTTTATGCGTGTTTGACTTGCCAGAAGTCGAAAGTTGAGCATCAGAAGCCTTTAGGTATGATGCAATCGTTGAGGATTCCAGAATGGAAATGGGATAGTATTTCCATGGATTTTGTGATGGGATTGCCGAAGATTGCTAATGGAAATTATTTAATTTGGGTGATCGTGGATAGATTAACTAAGTCGGCTCATTTCTTACCAATGAAGATTAATCATTCCATGCAGAAGTTAGCCGAGATGTACATTGAGGAGATTGTGAAGTTACATGGGGTACCTTCTATTATTGTGTCGGATAGTGATCCGAGGTTTACATCGAGATTTTAGAAGAGTTTGCAAGATGCTTTGGGTACTAAGTTGAGGATGAGTTCTACCTACCACCCACAGACAGACGGTCAGACAGAAATGACTATCCAATCTTTAGAAGATTTGCTGAGGGCTTGTGTGTTGGATCATGGAGGATCGTGGGATAGCCATTTTCCATTGATTGAGTTCACGTATAATAATAGTTTTCATGCTAGTATTGGAATGGCGCCTTATGAAGCTTTGTATGGAAGAAGGTGTAGAACTCCTTTGTGTTGGTATGAGTCAGGCGAGAGTGTTGTACTCAGACCTGAGATTGTGCAAGAGACTGTAACACCTCAAAATTTGCCCTCTTACTTTTAACAATAATTGGCTTATGTTTCATTTCATTCTTTGCATAATCATCTTTGCATTATCATCATTCCATATCATTGGCTCTTGACATGGGATCAAAGGATTTCCTTATTGGCCTTATTCATAAGTGATTCAGTCGGTTTCTATTCCAGGTTGAGTTGGAGCAAGAGGTTGAATTCTCCTCGTTGTAATCTTTCGGATCTGAGGTTTTCCTATTCAGAGAAATCATCAGAGATACTGGGCCAGGGTTTCATTGGTGTGAATCGGGGCGTGCGTCTCAAGGATAGTTAGGACTTCTCCTTCTTGGTTGAGTACAAGTTTGCTTTGGATCAGAAGTTTGATGTGGATTGAATGTGTTAAGATTGATCATGTGAATTACGTGGAATTCGAGATACAAGTCCATTCTTTCTAACCCATAACCATTAACCATTGTCAATATTCAAAATCCAAATCATATTCGAATATCTAAAACCATGTTTTAATTCATATCCATTTCATTTCTTTCAATATCCATTTTTGAAACCAATATCCAATAAAATCATTTTTAATATCCAAACTAACCATTTCAAATCCTAAGTCACATACCTAAACCCACATTCAATTTTTGACCCAATATTTCTCAACACGCCCAACCTATCATGTTAGAATTGCAACGGGAATATCACATTGTCCATAGAATAATCCTATATGATTTATATGATTAATGATTGAGACCAAAGAAATTGAAATAAAGGAGTGGCCAGAATCAATTGAACAGATTACCATTACCATGAGTTTCATTCCATGAGCTTTTTTTTTCTACCCGTAAATGTACCATATAAAGCAGTCTTGTTAAAAGCAGCTGACATTTTTTGAAGGCAATGTTCCTTAGCTTTGTTGCACCAACGGTGAGGAAGACATCCATTTACTTAAACTGCTTGGTGCTGATATTCTTATATAATCACAAGGTTCAATAACAATGGTTTTAACAGCAGAAATCATACTTGCACACCAGCCTGTTTAAATTAAAGTCTTCAAAGTTCAATGAATAAGCTGATACCAAAAAACTCAGTTACAACTCATTACACCAGCAGGAAATTATAGAAAAAATGCATAACAGGAAATTGGAATTGCCATAACCACACTAACCAAAACCTCTCCTACATCTCTAACATTTTTCCAAACCATAACCTCTAACAAACCTAACCATTCTCTAATAGTTTCCAATCCCAATTTCTGACTCTAACAGAAAAACAAAAAAAGGAAAATTCTTCCAGAACCTCTCTCTGAATCCATTCCTTCTCTTCTTCCAATTCACAATCGGCTAACAATTCCTCTAACAACCTAACCGTTTTTTCTCTTCATCATCTCCAATTTGGTTCTCAGAAAAAAAGGTCATAACCTCCAATCTTCATCATCAATTCTTCTACCAGTTTTAACCATCTTCAATTACCTTTATACATCGTCTTCATCAATCCACCAACAACCGGCGACGCTGCAAAAACCAACACCATCAACAACATCAATTCTTACCGAAATCCGTGAGTGCATCGTCAACGAAAAGATTCGAATTAAACGCATGCAATCGCACCGCAAGATTCGAGAACGCATAGAAGCAACAACAACTCTGCACAACAATAACGAGAAAAATCAGGTACGCAGAGGAGAAGAAGTGGAAGAAAGGTGTGTCGCAAGAACATTACCTGGATATCATCGTCCCATCGGCAAATTTTGTTCCGATTCAACACTTCATAACCTTCGTCTTCAATCGCTCCTCATCATCAAGAACGCTCCACAACAACTTCAACCACGAGCAAAATACAACGAATTCAGAAGCGACGTCAACACGTAAAGAAGAAACGAGGTAGGAAGAGCCAAAAGCAAATCAAACCTGAACTTTCGTTCGTAGTCTCAAACTTGCAGGTACGTAATCTTCTCTGTCTCGTCGCCGCAAGCTCGTTGGCGTTATTTATTGTTGAGAGTGATTGTCTCTTTGCGTGTTATTTCTGTACCACCGATCTGGTAGCTTGGCTGAGTATTTGAAAGATCCAGTTGCGAATTCGTGAACGTCATGAAATTCTAATAAGGGTTTGGTTAGGATTATTTGCAGAGAGAGAGAGGAATGGTGTGAGAGGAAAGGTGAGTGAGAAGGATTGATTCACGTTATATGTATTCTTACCCACCGTGTTTCAAGATAAGGATAACGAGATAAGTACCCATTCCGGCAGTGACAAGTGTAGCCACCATGGACATGTGTCACCGTCCGGTGCATCCTCCATGATACCATGTGTGTGACCCACTCTTACTATCGTGTGCCCTCTTGAATCCAGCACTTGGATAATCTCCAAAGTTAGATCCTAGGGCACAGATTAAATGCTAGTCAACGGAAGACCACCGTGCACCCTCAGGCCCTGACCTTCCTTGGACCTATTTTCATTGTTGTCTACACCCTGATGAGTGTGGCCCAAGGGAATTTAATTAGGAATTTTACTTGTATGCACCCCCTTTTCTTTCAATGTTTCTTTTCAGTTTATATTTTTGTACACGTTTCATAATGTGATATTAAAAATAGTGAACTTCATCAAAAAATTCTGAGAAAATTCATGTATGTTCTTGAAGGTGTTAATTAATTTTTGGGCATTTTTAATTCCATTTTGGAGGCTGTTTGATATTTTTCTGGAATTTTGGAAAGGAATGTGTTCTTAATGGTGTATCTTGTGATACGAGTTCTAGAATGTGATCTTCCGTTGACCATTTGGAGCTAAATTTTGTTGTGCATTTAGGCCTCTTACTATATGACCTAATTATGTTTGATTGGTACCTTGGACATGATTATTGAATTGCTTTTGAGCATCATCTTTGTGCCTTGTCTAGTAGGAGCATCATTGATAAATTGATCCATGTTTGCAATTGATTGAGTATGTTTGGTGCATGATATGAACCCTATCTTTTTCATGTGATTACCTACTGGACTTGGAATGACTTGGTTGATTAACCATAATTTTCAAGGGCATTTTGCTATTTTTCACCCATTTTTCAAAGTGAACATGACGTGTTGACGCATGCTTAGAAATAGGTCCTGGTTTGGCGTTTATATGAGGGCACTTTGAGCCAAATTTGAATATGAGTTTTAGCACATTGTTAAGTGTATTTTGATGCACAATTGAGACATGCTTGAGTATTTCCTTTGATCACTTCGCATACCTTAAATGGTGCCTTCTTTGTGTGTATGTGAACTTGAATTTGTGTTTCACTTTGGCCACTTCTTTTGGCGCCACTTGTATACCATGTTCATGATTGTTTTTGGGATTCAATTAGGACATTTCATAGGTCTTTTTCCTCTGGTGTGTGAGCTTTAACATTGCCTTACCATGTCATTTCATTTGCCTTACTTGAGTGACAATTTTACATACTTGTATGAGAAGTTTAAATGTGATTTTGCTCATGGAATGAATTGACTTTGGAGAGAGAGTTTAATGCAAACCTTTGTGACACTTTGAGATGGGTTTTAAGCATGCGTATAAGGTGTTTCACTTATGACCTTGGTCCATTTTCACGTTTTAATCCAATTTATCTAACTTGTAATGGCTTTCTTTTGTTGGTTTACCTTTAACTTCAAAGTAGATTAGTCTTGTAGCATAAGTTGTAACTTGACTTGTAATTTCATAATCCTTTTAGGTCTTTCACTTTGACTAGTGTGACTCAAATGTACATAGTCATTAGACTTAGGTTTTCATGTTGTACATACACTCTCTTGTTATTACTAATGTCTTTGGTTCACATGTGCAAGGTGCATAAAGGAGACATTCCAAAGGTGGTTTGACCATTTCAGTTTGTGAATAAAAACTTGTTTCTAACTTGGTTTGCTATTTGTTTATAGGTGCTTTCGTGACTTGCTTTTGTTGCTTTGCTACGAATTCGTATCCGTTCGGTAGGACTTCTTATCTCTTCACTTCTCTTTAATGCTTTCAAATGCCATGAGAAGTAGGAATAGTCGATGCCATGATAAGTAGGATTGTATGGAAAGCCCTCAAGTGAGGCCATGATTGTGCTTGTTTAATATTGTGCCTAAAGACCTCCAAAGAGGCATCCCATTCCCCATTTCCCCTTGTAAGACCTCCAAGGAGGCAATTGACGGAAGGTAGTTCGCAATCGACCCCCGTCATTCTGGTTGAGTCGTTCTTAGCTCTCATTACATGATCGAAGCTTTGAACATTACCTACTCTTGTTATCGAGTCCGTCAGTGGAAGGAGGGTTTAGTAATCAAACCCCCACGCCTTGTCTATAGCTCGCATTGACCAATGTTGATGCTTATGTGATCTGATTCACATCTTCCCCTTTCTTACTCTACTCTCCATGGTTCTTGATACCATTGGGTGAGCACCCCTATTTCCCACACCTAGCTTATTTGCCTCGGTTGATATGACCCCTTGGCTAAAGCTCCCTCTTTCTTATTGTGATTGTGTGATATTATGGTTAACTGACACTGTTTACTCCTTGGTTGCTTTTATTTCATTTTGTGATTGATTCATCCTGTGTTTACTTGTCTGATGACATGATCCCATAGGATTCCTAGCTCCACTTAATTTTTGATTAAGTCGGAGGTAGGAGAGACATTAGGATAACAATCCATGCATGCTAACATAGGTAGCATCCCCCTTTCTAAACTCAACTTTAGGGCCACTTTTGCATGATAACATTAGGAACAAATTAGATTCCCTTTAGTGTTTTCTTTTCAACTTGAGTCTTCTCTTCTCATCTCATAATCTTTATAAAACACTTAATAAAGGATTAATATGTATTGCGCATGAACCTTATATGTGGGAAATGAGATAGTGGGGGATCTTCCTTCACTTTCTTAGGATGTTTAGCATGCGTACCGTCTTGGGTCGATACACGATACATTCGATCCTATGTTGTAGACTTGGGTGCAATGCAAGTTACAAACAACTTCAAAAACACTTCTGTCTAAAAAACACAAAACAAACTCAAACCTCTTTCATCCTTCGGGATTGTTAAGTTCCAAACCTCATTTTCAAAAAAGGGCGCGTTACTTCCGTCTCGTCGCAAACAGGCATCGACCCTAACTGCCGGATGCGAACTCAACGTCGCTTATAAAAAACATTGACTTCGTTAAGTCGAACTACGAATGCTCTGATTTCCTCCTTCTGGTTAGATTGAGGATACGTAGGCACGAGACGACGATGTCTTGGCGAGCAACCTCCCCCCTTAGTTCGTGTCCGAACTACGTTGACTCTGATTTTCCTGTTCCCGAGGGAATATGTAGGCCTAGGACTCAGAGGACGTCCTATTGAGTCGCTTCTTTTTCTTTTCTTCTTCGTTTCTTCGTTCTTTTCCGTTCTCGTTCCTTCTCCTTTCCAGTCGCAGTGGAGCTCCAGACGACGACACCCTTTGATCGAGACAACAAGCGTGGATCCCATCGAGTACGATGGACGTGTTGGGTGCTAACACCTTCCCTTCGCGTAACCGACTCCCTTACCCATTTCTCTTGGTCGTGAGACCATGCTTTTCCTTTCCCCCAGGTTTATGCAGTGTTTCCTTTCCCTCTCTTGGGATAAATACACATTGCTGGCGACTCTGTTTCTGCGCCACTTTCGCGTTTGTACTTGGATGAAAATCCCGGGAGCGACAGCTGGCGACTCTGCTGGGGAAAGGGGAGACCAGAATCTCTGGTTTCGTAAGCGAGTCGATCCTAGCGTTGGTCTGTTTTTGTTTCATTGGGTGTTTATTTTGGAGCTGTAGTGCTGTATTTTGCTGTTTTACTGTATTGCTGTTTATAGTATTACTGCTTTACTATATATTATTGTATTACTTTTTTTATTGCATTTACTGCATTACATATCATTACTGTGTTGGACTGTGCTGGATTTTTCTGTTTGGTGGGTAGGGTGTTTTGAGAGATAAGCCCACTACCCAGGCTTGAGCATACACGTAGGTATTAGAGTGGATAGTCGTGACGCTTGCGTGGTGGTGACCACGTATTGTTGTTTATGAGACCCACAGACAGACGAGGTTCTATCAGGAGCTATCTGCTACTGTATGTTTATACAGGCCAGTAGTTATTCTCTTGAGGAACCGTCGACTCTGGTGACCATTCCCGAGGACTCAGTTACGACACTCCTCCCGAGATGTGATAATGGCAGATCAGAAATGGCAAACCCATTACGCATTCTTGATCTGAGGACCCAATGCTAGGAACTCGCTACAGGATATCCTTTTTTAGGGGAATCAGTTGAGGCCTCCTCGATTGATGATGATGCCAAACCAGAAATGGTGAACGTATCATCATTTCTCGACCTGAGAGTCCGTGATATTGAGGATCCTCACCTTTCTAGTACCCACATGTGAGAAGGGCGGGTTGTTTATAGGTTTGCAGGTAACCTTAACTTTCATCCTACCTGGTATCCTGGTTCTCTTATCAGTGCAAACTGATCAGCCTGTTATTCTGGAATTCTGATTATGCCGATATTCTGGTATTCTAGTATTCTGATTATTCCGGCACCCTGGCATTCTGGTATTCTGATTATGCCGATGTGCTGGTTATTCTGGTATTCTGGTTATTCGGATATTCTGGTATTCCAGTATTCTCTTTAGAGGAGACCTTTGAACTTATCCATTCAGTAGCACAGCAGTATTGAGCATTGTGGCACCTTGATCCCATGTCTGTTGCTTCTGCATCATCATTTTCGCATACATGTTCTTGTATTTCCAAGGGGTATTAACTTTGAGACTTGCTACTGGACAGTTCCATCTATTTCTTGTGGTTAGTGTAAGGAAATTTTTTTGAATCAAAGCATAATGATTCCTTGGAAATATTCGAACATGGCATTTTGCATTGCATTCTCATACTCATATGCATAACAGGTGTTCCGGAGCAGATTTCTCATTCTGACTTGGTATTATCTTCAGGACAGCCAGCTTGACCTACCACCACTACTCGACCTGCGATAATCAGAGGATAGCCATGGAACAACTCCATGCAGAAATGACCGAAATGAAGATTCAGATGGGGCAGTTTATGGGGAAGATGCAAGCTTTGGTTCAAGACCAGAAAGTGCTGAAGGAAGAGGTCAACCAACTGAAGACTCAGATGAGTTTGGTTATGGAGGTCGTGAGAGGTGTGCTAAGCAAAGATAATACTCTCATGCCTGAAGCTGCGGCTGGAATTATTTCTCCTCCACTGTTTAAGGGATCCCTCCCCAAAAGTGAGCAGATTGCCACTGTGACCGTCCCGGCTGTATCTCAACAGCAAAATTGTGCTCCACGCCAACAGCAATTTATGCCTAAGCGGAATAGGCATTTTGAGACTCCACCAGTGCCATATTCTCAGCTATTCCAGCATCTCCTTCAGTTGCAACTAGTACAAAAAAGGACTTTGGCTCCTCTCTCTGGTACTCCCCCACTGGGTTATGATGCAAGAGTCCATTGTGACTTCCACTCTGGTGCGCCGGGGCATAATGTGGAAAATTGTAAGGCCTTTCAGCATGCCGTGCAGGATCTGGTCGATTCGAGGGAAATTGAATTCACGTCGGGCGGTGTAAGCTTCCATGGTGGTTTCATTCCTACTCTAGCTGCTGAAAAAGAAGTGGATATCCCTGTTGTCTCTCCTAGAGTTGCATCAAGTCAGGGGTATATCATGCAATCCTTGGTCTTAGAATCCCCACATCCGCAAATGCTGCCTACGCCTCGACCAAGTCTGAAGAGAAAAGTACCTGAAAAGATTGTGCGCTCGACTCAATGTCAACAAGAGAACTGCTCTAGAAAGGGACAACAAAGGCAGAAGAAGCCTGAAAGACAGTTTGATGTTCTTCCCATGCTATACGCTCAGTTATTGCCTGATCTACTCAAGTATCAGTTGGTTCAATTAAGGACTCTCACACCATGTCTAACAAAGATACCACCAGGTTGGGACGCAAGTGCAAGATGCGAGTTCTATTCAGGGGCACCTGGCCATTTGATTGAAAATTGCAAAGCTCTGCAACACAAGGTGCAAGACTTAATCGACTCAAAAGTCACCATGATCACGCCCGATGGTCTGTACTTGAATTGAAGCCTCCTTTCTGGAATGAGCATCCAAATTGTAAGAGCATCGTCGGAAACATTAAGTCCAGACGGAGTCAAGTCTCCTCAATAATGGCAATCTTTGGATTCTTTACTGCAGTTTCATATGTAGTTTTCATTTGTTTGTTTAAACAGTGTTTGCATGAAAAAGCTTGTTTGTATTTTGAATGTTGATTTTAATGCAACGAATGTGTTGTTCTTGAAGTAATTTACTTTTATGCACTCATATCATATTTATATGCATTGCAATACCAACTTTCTTGCCTAAACTCTTGAGGGAGGATGATGAAAGAAAAAACGCAAAATCTTTGGTTGTGTGATTTCGGATAAAACCCTGTTGAGGATGTACAGGCATTGTTTCAATCCCTAAACACTGGAGATATAAGGGAGATAGACCCTCGTTAACCCCTTTGAGCCTTGAAGTAGGAGTTTCTTTCGTACGAAAAAACCCTCACACTTAACCCAGGGGCAGGGTAGGCGTCAGTTAGTTTGACCGAGTGCTCAAATTTTAAAAGGAGTGTGCATCTGAGGATCCATCACCTTCTATTCCACCGTCAAGAGGTCAAAAGATGTGAAACCACCATGGTTATCCATCAATGATCAAGGAGTGAGGCAGTCACAACCCTGTCAAACAAGTCGGATAATCCAGTGTCACACGATTTGTTCAAAAAAAAAGAAAAAAAAAAGAAAGAAAGCCCGCTAAGTCGAAACTTGAAAACAAGTGACTTAGGCAAAAGACAGAGCATCCCGTTGGACTTCAAAATCGAAAAACTCAAAAGAGTCAGTCCAGACCAAATCAGGAATCAAAAGAATGCGAAAGCGAAAAACAAAAGGATTACAAAAGAAAATCCTCGAGCAAGAACAAAGTCGTGTGACTACGCATAAAAGACAAAGGGGTGACTGTTACTCCAAAACCTCATCGGGTCTTAAACCATCAGTGTATGGATTCCTTAAAGATCATAACATTTTTTTAAGAGATGAGCGCTTGTGTCAGATTAGCTGAAAGTAGGACTGGAGAACATCACGAAGAGTGGGGGGCACCAATAAACTTTGGGCCTTAAATCCTTTTTTCTCAAAACCATGAACCAAACCACAATACAACCCTTAAAAGTCCTAATTGAAACATGGTTTATTCCGAAAGCGTATTTCAGCGAGATAGCGTTCCTGACTCCTATGGGTTATGCTAATAAGATTTTTGTTGGTATTGCATGTGCGTATTGTTTTCCATTTAAAAACCAATGTCGCATCCCAGCTAGTGATTCGTTCACGAGGCTTGGCGACGCATTTTCAATAAAACTCTAAGGTTAACACGAGTGTTGCATTAGAGTTGTCATTCTCATATTAAACGTTTTCTGCTCGCATGTGTTTGACATCAAAGAAGCTTACATGATGAACATCAGTTGAGAAGCTCGATCACGCCAAGTTGAGATGGTGAAAACTCCGAAGGACAGTCATGTCTAGGGGTATGTGGCCAAGAGACTGTGCGCAGCCTGGGGGTTCCCGATAAATGGTGATGAGAAGCAGCCAAACGGGGACAATTATGTCGAGATTCATAAATCTCTCCACAAGCGTTTAACATAGGGGCAATCAGGTCGATTTGAAAAATCTCTGTAAGATCAGTCAGGGGCAAAACTTCTTCAAGACTTGGGGCATACCACCTATAGAATGTGAGAAGTTGTCCACTCCTGAAGACGGTTAATTGAAAGCACCTTTACAAAGTTCAGAACACTGGGGTAGAGTATTTTCAAGTCATTACAAATCCTTTCGAGGTAATTTACTTCATGGAATATGCAGTCTCAGGCAGTTATGTTGAGATCTGATAAATCTCTCCAAGAGTTTAAAGACCCTGGGGTCAGTGTGAATGCACGGTCTTCTTAAAATCCTCTTGAGTTAATTTCTTCCTTTAGACCTGGTGGTCTGGGGCAAATGGAGAGTTCAAAAGGCCGTTTATGAACATAGAGACGGTTCAGTTTACCACATGGCTGCAAGGTAACAAATTTGTTTTCCCAGTATAGTTTCTCTCCCCAGCACTGAAAGTTCATCATCCTCAGCAGAGATTACTCTCCCCAGCAAGAGTACAGAGGATTGTGTTCCCTAGCCGAAGTCATGGTTGGTAGATTATTCTCCAGCAAGCAGTCAGAAGTGGATTGCTCCAAGGTGGATATTGCTGTATCTCCAGCAGGAGATGTGTTGGATGTCTTTGAAAAGGATTTATTTTCCCCACAGAGTCTGGTACTCACTTTCCTCAGCAGGCCAGGAAGTGTAATTCCATCAGCAACGACACACTCTGATCTCTAGCAGGGTAAATTCTTTCCTGCAACGGCAGGTTAAACTCAGTGATATCCCTCAGCAGGTTTCGTTGACTTTTCTCCCCAGCAGAGTTGTTCTCTCTGGCATTGAGGTTTCGTCATCCTCATCAGACTGTCACTCGCTCCAGTCAGAGTACAAAATATTGTTCCCCAGCCAGCATCTAAAGTTGATTGCTTTAGGATGGATGTTGTTTTGTCACCACATGAGATTTGTGGAGCATATTCCCGAGACAAAGATGTTGTCTTCCCCGCATAGTATCGGTGTCTACTCCCCTCGGCCAGTCAAGAAACGTATTTTCACCAGCAACAGCAGGATAGGGGCGAAGTCATTTCCCCAGCAGCGGGTTAAGTCCAATGGTGTCCCCAACGGGTCTTGTATTGGTGATTTGTCTCCCCAAGCAGAGTTTGGTGGTAATCCTCGCAGCGGTTTGTTCAACGATGGTTGATATCCCCAGCAGGTTTTAAGTCCAAGTGATGTTTGGCACTCTTCTAATTCAGGTCTTGGTTTCCTCTTCAAAGAGTTATGTATAATCCCCAGTAGAGTGGATATTCTTTTGGGATTTCATGTCCAGCAGAAGTTGTTGATCAAAGGGGTTGCTCAGTGTGATTCTTCTCAGCAGGGTTCTTGGACTCAGAGGACAATTTATTTTGTCATCCCCGGTGGAGCTGCCTTCGTTTTAGCATTTATTTTGCTGGAGCATTTCTTTTTGCATTGCATAAGCATCGTCCGCATGGCATCCTCCCAAACGCGTAGCATTTCCATTTGATATGGAGCATTACGCCATAGAAAAATTCAAACATATGCATTCGAAGCATAGGCCATATTTGATACTTTATTTGCCAGTTCTCTTTCTTAGCAGAGATGGCATAACTCAGGAGACTTTCTTTGCCAGTTCTCTTTCTCAGCAGAGATGGCATAACTCAGGAGACTTTCTTTGCCAGTTCTCTTTCTCAGCAGAGATGGCATAACTCAGGAGATTTTGTTTGCCAGTTCTCTTTCTCAGCAGAGATGGCATAACTCAGGAGATTTTGTTTGCCTGTTCTCTTTCTTAGCAGAGATGGCATAACTCAGGAGATTTTGTTTGCCAGTTCTCTTTCTCAGCAGAGATGGCATAACTCAGGAGATTTTGTTTTCCAGTTCTCTTCCTCAGCAGAGATGGCATAACTCATGAGATTTAGAGATTTGATTTTGGTGTGTGAAGCGACTCCTGACAGCGTGAAGTTGGGAATGTTGAAGCTGACTAGTGGTATCCTCGAAGAAATCAGAGCGAGACAGCAATCTTATTTAAAATTAGTTGACCAATTGACTTTGATTAACCAAGTTAACGGAGGTGACTTCCGAATTAATGAGAATGGTGTGATGAGGTTTTGAGATAGAGTGTGTGTTCTAGATGTTCCGAAAATCAAGAAGAGTATTCTAGAAGAAGGAAATCGAAGTAGGTTGAGTATTCATCCCGGTGCTACGAAGATGTATCTTGATTTGAAGAAGTTGTTTTGGTGGCCGGTGTCATACCCCAAATTTTGACCACTAAGATTTCCCATCATTGTGAAAATCATCATCATAATATGGAGGAACCATCATACTTCACTAGTCTCCCCAAAGATGGGTGAGCGTTCACTACAATCAAACTAGGGTTTCAAACCCTCTCAGAGCCTTTAGACAAATGATCAATCAAGGAATGACATGATCTTCAACTTTTCTAAACCTCTTAAACATTCACAAAGGATCAAGAGGACTCCCACATCAAGAATTAAGCGCAAGAGTGCAACATTTCAAGTGGATCAAGCCTCAAGTTCATCTAATACAAATTCAACTGACGCAGAAAGTCAAAGTTTGACTTTTGGTCAACTTTGAGCTTCACAAGCCATTACGCAAGAAAATATGATGGATGATTTAATTCGATCAAATTTAAATCAAGAAATCATGCAAAATTGCAAAATTGATCAAATTGAAAGAAACTTAGAATTTTTTTCTAAGTTAAAATCATGTTCAAGTGCACAACTTTTCAAGGTTGTAACTATTGATCCAAGCATCCATTGATTTTGAGTAAGAACTACTTTTAAAGGGGGTATTTGATACTTCAACATTATAGAAGGAATCAACTCAAAATATCATAAGGATTGAAAGATATAAGTGATCAAAGTTGGGAATTCTTAATGTCCAATATTCTGACATTGCATAGGACATCATTAATATTTTTTTCAGCAAGAATGCCCCAACTTCAAGGACGTTTTTCTCCATGATCCAAGTTGAACCAGGTCTGGAGTCAAACATGAAAGTCGAAGTACGTCATCTCAGGTTTCCAGAAAGTCCTAGAACGTCCTTGTAGCATACTCGAGCAGGGAGATATGATTTTCACAAGAAGCATTGATAAAGCAGAATTTTCATGACAGCTTTTAGGACAGATTTGACTACACAAGTTCAAGACCATTTTTGATGACTTTGTAAGCTGAACCAAGACCAAAGTCAAACATCAAAGTTGAAGTACGCCATCTAAGCTTTCTAGAAAGTCCTAGAACGTCCATATAGCATACTCGAGTAGGGAGTTATGAATTTTACAACAGGGCTTGCTGCAGCTGATTTTTAAGACATGTTTCAGGACAGATTTGCACACTTCTTGTGCCGCACGAATTTCCAAGCCTTGTCATCACTTTGGACACCTCTGAGGATCAAATCTAAAGGGGACAATCACTGAGCCAAGCCTCCAAAGTCTTTGGAACAAGAAGTAGCATGCTATTCCTAAAAATCCCTAAAAGAGGGACAAGACTCCAATTTTGGATTGGAGCATTCAATGGAAGCATCAAGGTGGCATGGACTGAGCCATTCTCAACTGAATTCAGTCAAGACTTATCCAAGACCAAGGGAACCACATCCCTGTGCTCTAACCTCTAGTCAATGGCTAGAGGAGACTTGGATTTTCATTGGCCAACATTGGCCAAACCTCTGCTGCAACCACCATTCACTATTGCTGCAAAAACAAACTTGCTCTACTATAAATAGAGCTCATTTGTGCTCAGTTTGAGTACACCAAAGCCATCAAACAGATGCTTTCCTCAAAATCTCTTCTTTCACCTCAAATTTGCCTTCCAAAGGAAGTAATTCTGAGTTTTTGAGTTAGAGAGCAATTCCACTCAAACTAATCACACACACACACCTCATATATATCATATGTAAGCTATGCAACTATCACAAGTGACCTGTAATCACAAAATCACAAAGTCACTTCTCAAAACCTCAAAATGGCACTTTTTTGCATTTTTCAAGCCATGTCTTGATTCGGTCACTTTCCATACCAGATAAAACCTCAAACACACTCCAAATATCATCCTCAACTGTCCCAAATGGTTCCCAACATCTGGAACACCATTTGAGAGAGTTGCTATTTTGGTCACTTTTAACCCCTTTTGCAAGAAAGGGACAGTTTGTGTTTTTGCAGGTACCAGTTGATTCCAATAATCCTAAAAGCTTCTAAGGGATCATTTGAGTGTGTCTAAAGCATCAAATTATTTCTGGAACAAGAGGCTTGACAGATTGCACAAAAACTCCAAAAAAGCTCAAAAAGAGGTAAGCATCATAACTTGGAATCCTTGAAATCATGCATTGCTTTGAAGTCCACTGATCATACACATCTCATACATGTTGTATATGTTGTGTTTGGGCTAATTCACCATGTAATCCATGCCTGTATCAAAGTGTAGCACAGAAAATGCAATTATAGGTCCTTTTCAAAACCACTATCGGGTTTTGAGGAGGGAGTGTGTTCTGAAAAAACTACCACCACCACTGGATTCCTTGTGAAATTCTGGGCCAGATGCATATAAATTTTGTCTCAAACCATTGAGATTTGAGAAAGTTATGGGTGTTGGAAGTTTGATAAAAAAGATGTTGAAAACTCATGAAAGATGTCGAATGTGATGTTGTGACATCTTTCCTCTTTTTCTTAGTTTATCTTCAAAACTCAACCAATTATTTCACAAAGCAAAAATCATCATTTTCAAAATCTGTTTTACACACTTCTTATTCATACTCCAAAATATTTTATTCCACAGAAAAAATTAGTTTTATATTATTTATTTAATATAATTAGTTTTTTGTGAATAAATTTCTTTTTAATGTTTTTTTAAGCATTTTAAAAGTGAATATTTATTTTGAAAATCAACACCAAATGAGTTTAAATATCCCTTGTGATTAAACTCCATTTTTCAAAACCTTAAACAAAATCACAAGTGGTTTATTCAAATTTATTTGGTATTTTGTTTGATTTTCTTTAAATATTTACTTTTAAAGAATAACAAATTAGGGTTTCTTTGATTTTCACCATCATAAAAATTTTTTAAACTTTTTGGGCCTCTAATAGAGTGTAAGACCCAATCGTTTTTTTTGACCAAATCATTTTTGGGTCTCAGATATTGTATAAGTCCCGATACCGTCAAAAACCAACGGCGCGATCGTCGCCTTTTGAAAAATAACCTTCTGGGCCTCTCCTTGAGTTATAAGACCCATTAAAACTTTTTGGGCCTCTAATAGAGTGTAAGACCCAACCCCCTTTTAACCAAAATCATTTTGGGCCTCACTTATTGTATAAGTCCCTCTGCATTAAAAGGAAACCTCGGCGCGATCGCCATTTTTAAACGAAAAATCATCTGGGCCTACCCTCGTGTAATAAGCCCCACTCTTTTTCTTTAAAACTTTTTGGGCCTCTTGAGAGAGTGTAAGACCCATCCCTTTGTACAGAAAACCTTTTTGGGCTTCAGTCACTTGTATAAGTCCCTATGTACAAATTCAAACAGTGCGCTCACTGATAAAACCCTGGGCCTCTCCTTGAGCTGTAAGCCCCAAATCTTTCTTTTTCAAAGCACTTTCTCCTTTGATTTTGAATATACTGTTGTTTTTCAATCTTTCTTTGTTGAACAACTAACCAAACAGTATGGAAGCTCTACAACCGAGTAAGTGGTTATTGCTTTCATTTACCGCTTTCATATATATATAACTGTATTGTGGAGCTGTTTCACTGTAAGTCTCCTTTCATAAACTCATATATATATATATAACTGTATTGTGGGGTTGTTTCGCTGTAAGTCTTCTTTCATAAATTCATATCAACTGTGTAATAATAGTATAGATAATTAGAGTTTCCCCGGCAACTACGTCTAGAACTAGGTGACACCGTTTCGTTTATTCGTAGAAATAAACAACTAGATCCCCAATAGGATCACCATATACAGTCTTCTCTTCAGCTGTCCTCATTAGGAATTGTCAAGAAATTCTACTCCCAGAGATGAATGTATTCTCCATGAATGGCATCTTTGAGTTTCTTCCAAATTCTCGAACTTTCCTAGCTTGATCTATTCCTTGTGAATAGCCTGTCTTGAATTTCTCGGGGTTTGGGGACCCACGGGCTTCTTAAAAGCATCGGCCTCCTCTTGGGCATCATACAAGGACCCACAGGCTTCCTAAAAGCAACCCCGCCTCCTCTTGGGCTTAGTACAAGGACCCTACAGCTTCTTAGAAGTATTCACAGCCTCCTCTTAGGCTTCGTATAATGATCTCTTCCTCCGGGAATGATAGCCTCCTCTTGGGCTTAGTACAAGGACCCGTCGGCTTCTTAAAAGTTTCCAGCCTCCTCTTGGGCTTCGTACAAATTGTCCCGACGACCTCCTAGAGGTATAGGAACAGAACTTAGTAATCTTCATAAAACAGTCCTTTCATAGAGTCTACTATTGTTTCTCAAAGCATGGTACAAAAGATGACACTCTAGACTTGGACAGTCTAATCTCCTTGAGTCTCAAAGAAATTCTCAAGTGACCCCTTCGTTAAATAGGAAGAAAACCCATAGACTCGGACAGTCTCAATACCCTTCGGATTTCCCGCTTCCTTAAAGAACAGGAAATAACCCGGATCCTCGAATCAAATCCTTGAGTACAGTGTTGCTCATATAAGAACTGATTTTCTCTTTAAATCAGCATACTGGACCTGTCACTTAATTGAACAGTCACCATAGCCTCCTCTTGGGCTTTATACAATGATCCTCCCCAGCGAAGTCAAACAACGTTTAGCCTCTCTCTCGGGCTTTGTACGAGACACATAAGAGACTCCCTCGTTGAGTCAATCACCCCTTTCGCCTCCATCTCGGGCTTTATACGAGATACAAAAAGGTTCTTATTGAGCCAAACAAACCATAGCCTCCATCTCGGGCTTTATACCAGATACAAAAAGGTTCTTGTTGAGTCAAACCTTTTCGCCTCCATCTCGGGCTTCGTACGAGATACAAAATCACTCTCTTGTTGAGATAAAAGATTCTCCTGTTGAGTCAACCCTTTTAGCCTCTCTCTCGGGCTTTGTACGAGATACAAAAACTCTCTTGTTGAGTCAAATAGCCTTCATCTCGGGCTTTATATGAGATACCAAAAGATTCCATCATCGAGTCAAAACCTTTTAGCCTCTCTCTCGGGCTTTGTACGAGACACATATTAGCCTCCTCTTAGGCTTTGTATAAGAAAACCACTGGTTGATCCAATCAACCTTTTAGCATCAAAGTTGTGCCTCGTTCACAGTACACAAACATCAACAACTCCTTTCCCCTCCATCTAATTGCTGTAAGCGGCAAGCCTCTGGATCATCTACATCCACGCCACTGTCCCTCTTTTAGCATGAGAAATTCCTAAGGAAAGATAGCATTGCTCTACACTGAGTTAAAGTCTTTTCCTTCAGGTTGGAAATCCCCTATAAAGGAAATTTTGGCATTGTCGGATTCACACATCCCGGTTAAAGTAATTCTCCTTTACAAAACAGTTGTCACAGACAAACCCCTCTTTAGAGATGACAAATTCTCTCTAAAGTTGAGATCCTTCAGCTTCACATCTTGGGCTTTGAACAAGATACAAATAGACCCTTCTAGCTTCATATCTTGGGCTTTGAACAAGATACAAATAGACTTTTCAGCTTCACATCTTGGGCTTTGATCAAGATACAAATCACTTTTCGCTTCACGTCTTGGGCTTTGAACAAGACACCAAAAACAACCATTTCCTCCCATAGAATAGGAGGAACTACGAACGCTCTGATTTCCCTATTTCGGTAAACGGGAATACGTAGGCATAAGATCGAAAGAAAAGATTTTAGCGAGCACACTAAACAAAAACCCAAAATCCCATATCTCCATCAATCAAAAGCAGTAATTCAAAAAGCATCAGTCCTAACATCCTAATCCTTGTTCCCCGCCGGAAACCTTCTGCCAAGATAAAAAGAAAGAAAACAGTATTGGCGAAAATACAAATAACCAGTACAAAGGCCCCCCCACATTGATAGCATCTGTAACCTAACCGACCGCTGTTTAAACTCAGTATGCAAAGCAGGGTTAATTGGAGACATCTATTTCCCTTCCTTATTCAGCTCACAATAGGATAAAAAATGAATCGACCTGTAGTAAGCTCAAACCGCAGAGAGCGACCAGCGCTTAAGAACGGCGTCCAAAATCGCTCGCTACAGAAAAATGGCGCCCACCGTGGGGCCGTTCAAAGTTAGATCTAGGCACGGTCTTCCTTTTCTTCACTTATGTGAAAACCACAGATTGGGGCTTCCGCCAGGGAACCCATTTTCTGTCAGGAACATAGGATTCATAGCTTTAAAGGTCTAGGATGTTTAGGACAAATATATATACTACTTTTCCTAATTGCTATACATGTTTATTTTTCTGCTAATGGGAATGCGGGTGATGCCGTATGTGGAAAGATTGAGTATACACTTAAGATAAGTGATGGCGACGAGGTCGACCATCAACCTCAGTGGAGGCTGACTAATGTAACCATTCTCTCATCTAGACAATGGGTCGGTTGTGACGCCTGAGAAGCTGAGGAGCCAAACCCTTTCGTAGTGCAGAAACTATCGGGAATAGTTGTTACGCGATACTACCCTCATTTGACGCTGGTGATCTATTCTCGGTGAATGGTACTTACTCTAAGATTGCACTACAACTCGCTGGCGATCCGCTTGTTGTTTTGCTTTCCTGGGAGGAGTTGATGATAATGAGTACAGGTACAAAAATCACCCTAGTATAAACCTTTGGGGATGGGTAGAGCCTTGACTTCATGACAACGACCCTTTGACCCCATGTTTTTTCTATGTTTTTGTGTGCTGCATTCATGCATTCATTTAAAAAAAACATTAAAACCTTCAAAAAAACTTCTCTTCTAGTCTCTCTGTTTTTCAAATTAAACTAAGACTGTGATTGCAAATATCAGAGAAGAAGATTACGCTAATGGATTTCAGTAGAAGGAGAACTCATACGTACACCTTCAAGGTTCCAAAACTAGAGGATTTGAGAAGGTTAGCAAGGATGATCACTAGCCCTGAGGCTTTCAGAGCCAAGTACGGAGGTTTGCTACCACTGTTAAGAGTCCATGTGATTGAGGGAAACATGGATGCGCTCATTCAATTCTACGATCCGGTTTATCACTGTTTCACATTCCTGGATTACCAGCTCGCACCAACGCTGGAGGAGTATTCTCATCTGATCGATCTACATATCACCGATCGAGCTCCATTTTTTGGACTGGAAGAAATTCCAAAGAATCAGACCATTGCAAGAGCAATTCATTTGGACGAGTCTGAGGTCAGGACTCACAATATCGATAAGGGTGGCATCCAAGGTTTACCAGCCCAGTTCTTGACGAAGAAAGCCCTGTATTTTGCCAGTATAGGGAACATCACTGCTTTTGAAAGCATCTTTGTCTTGCTCACCTATGGGTTATTTTTGTTTCCCAACATCAATAACTTCATTGATATCAACGCCATCAAGGTTTTCCTCATTGGAAACCCTGTGCCGACTTTGCTCGCAGATGCATATCATTTTGTACACTTGGGAAATTTGTACAGCGGAGGGGAGATCACATGTTGTGTACCTTTGCTTTACAAATGGTTTATCTCCCACTTGCGCAAGTCTGCTGCTTTTTGGGATTGTAAGAGTGTCTTACGTTGGTCGCAAAAGATCATGTCTCTTACCAACTCTGATATAGATTGGTGCAATAGGATTTATGATGGAATCAGAATCATTGACCGTAGTGGAAACTTCCCCAACGTACCCCTTATAGGAACTAAGGGAGGAATCAACTACCATCCGGTATTGGTTCTTCGTCAATTTGGATACCCGATGAGACACATCCCACGGAGTGTTCATCTGGAAGGTCTTTTCTTCAAGGAAGGAGAAAGTGACAGAGCGCTAAAAATGGAAATAGTGCACGCTTGGAAACACATTCATAAGAAAGGACGAGAGTCTCTGGGAAAACCGGACTGTGTCTCGGTGGAGCCTTATCTCCATTGGGTACAAACTAGAGCTCTCAAGCTAAAGATGTCTTATCCTTGTTACGGAATTCTTCCGCCGAGGGAATCTTTCATGTGCTTCATGACGGAAACTAAAAAGCTTCAGGTTACTCTCAACAAAGTTCAACGGGAAAGAAGGTTTTGGAAGAACAAGTACCGAACCCTCGACGTAGAGTGCATTAAATGCAGCAATTATTGAAAGAAAAAGATGCTCTGATTGAAATTTTGGAGCAACATGCTGTAGAAAATCAAGATGACCAAAGGAATTTGCTCGCTCCTTTCACCTGGCAAAGGAATGACAACCCGACAACGGCCCAAGAGCCCCGGTCAAAGAAAAGGAAAGTACCAGAATCAGCACCTGATTTCTCTTCAAAGAGGACTCTGGACCCATTAGTTTAGGTTTCTGTTTCTGCACCTTGTAATCTACGGTATTTCCATTTATGTAATTCTTTGAATTCAATAAAAAGGGGTCTCCCCACTGTTTGATATTTGCAATCTAATTGTCGAAGTTTATTTTGATTAAACCAAAAAACAATTAATATAATCATTACATTCATCATTCTCACGTAACGCATTCTTCTTCTCTATGAATCTCACGTTTGTGTCTCGGTTCTAGAGTCAAACTGTCTCATTCGTATAATACTCGGGCCAATCGTCAGAAAAGGATGGATGATCTTGAGGAAGAAAACAGAGAGTTGAAAGAAGAGATTGACGCTCTGAGAGAGGATATGAGGAAGCTTCGTAACGACATGCAAGCCATAGCAGAAGCTCAGCTACAAAGAACTGTGATCTCAGAGATCTCCTCAACGCCCATAGTGGAGAAGTATGATCCTAGGTATCAGATACTGAAAGATCGTCCTTGGGGCATGTCTGTTAACTATATCCCGGAAGGATATGTTCCGCCGATCACTGAAGATCAGGGAATCACAACAGAAGCCGCTGGGCCTGAAGGTTACAAACTTCAGGAAAGCGAAGATGCCAGGGGCATACTGAAGACTCCTGAAGGTTACAAACTTCGGGAAACGCCAAGATTTACTACCGTAGTCACGGTACCACCCCTTGTGGTGCACACTGTCCCGGAAGGACAGATTCCACAGACACCTTCTGGTAAGAAGGAAACTATGTTTGACAGAATGGAGGAATTCCAGGAGCAGTTCTTGGAAATGCAGAAGGAGCTGCAAGCCATTCACAGTCAGGATTTATTTGGAAAGGACGCCGCAGATCTCTGCTTGGTCCCCAATGTGAAAGTTCCGCACAAATTCCAAGTGCCCGACTTTGAAAAATACAAGGGTAACTCTTGCCCTCAGAGCCATCTGCTGATGTACGCGCGGCAGATGTCAGCTCAGACGGAGAATCAGGTCCTACTGATTCACTACTTCCAGGATAGTTTAACCGGTGCCGCACTTAAATGGTACATGGGTTTAAACCATACTACGATTAGCACATTTAGAGATCTTGGTACTGCCTTCGTCCAACAATACAAATACAATTTGGACATGGCATCCGACAGAGATCAACTCAGATCAATGTCGCAAAAGGAAAAGATAACCTTTAAGGAGTATGCTCAAAGGTGGCGTGAAATTGCCGCTCAAATTTGTCCACCTCTTGAGGAAAAAGAGATGACAAAAATCTTCTTAAAAACCTTAAGCTCATTTTACTATGACCGAATGGTTGCCAGTGCGCCCAGTGATTTCACCGAGTGGTCGGCATGGGCGTACGTCTTGAGGAAGCCATCCGAGAAGGACGTTTGGTAAAAGACACTGGATCGACGAGCGGTACTAAAAAATACGGTAGTGCTCTCCCTAAGAAAAAAGAGCAAGATATTGGGAATATCTCTCTCGGAAAGCAAAGGCGACGTTGTCAGCCGGTAGCAGCTGTAACTCCTGCTATCAGCCCTGCGCCTATTCCTACGTATCAACCTCAGGTTGCGCAGAGCCAACCTGATCAACAAAGGACACAACAGCCTCTTCAGCAGGCTCGTCCTCCATACAATAACAACTGTACAACACGACCATCAGGGTTTGATCCTATACCCGTGACGTACGCTGAGCTGTTTCCATTACTGCTGGCTAAGGGGCACATTCAAACTAAGTCTCCTCTTACAGTACCGAAAAATCCGCCTTTTTGGTTTAAGGTGGATCAGACATGCCCTTATCATCAAGGAGGATCAGGGCATAACATTGATACTTGTCTCAATATCAAGTCCGACGTGCAAAAGCTTGTTAGGAACGGGCTCTTATCTTTCAAAGATATGAATCCCAATGTTCTCACAAACCCGCTGCCTCAACATAAGAAAGCTGCAGTCAATCTGATTGAGAAAGAGACTAACAATGTCTATCAAATTCACGATGTACTCTTATTAAAAACCAATCTGGTTAAGATGCATTGTAAACAGAGTGGATATGGCCATGTGCCACCTCATAATTATCACCAATGTGATATCTGCTCTAAAGATAACCAAGGATGTTCGGTAGTGCAATCAGCTCTACAGGAACAGATGGATCTCGGATGGATCCAAGAGCACCGAGTTCATGGAGTTAACATGGTTTACACGAATTCTAACGTCATTCAGAACCACGACATCCGTGTGATGAATGTCAACTTAGTGGCGATGCACTCAAGGCAAAGCCAGTATCATAATCTGCCACGGCACGATTATAATTCCTGTCTGACTTGCTCGGTAAACAAACAGGGATGCTCTTTCATACAATAGGCCTTCCAGCGTCAAATGGATCTTGGATGGATCCAAGACTACCATGATAGGAACCCTTATCAGATCAACATAGTTCAGATCTTCGATATTCGCGTGATGAATACCAACCTGGTAGAGTTACATGCTGAGCAGGTCCGACTCGGATTCTTAATATCACATGACTATCAAAGATGTAAAGCGGGTTGCGAAAACGATCGAGGTTGTACCCTTGTCCAGGAGGCGCTTCAGCACTTGTTAAATCATTGGTGGATGCTAATCTACATGGATGAAGATACTCAGCAAATTAGTATCAGTAACAGGAATTCTACTCGACGTCAAAGTCAGGATGTCCGATCAGTGGAAGCTAACCTAGTGAGGTTACATTGTATTCAAAGTGGGCGTGGCCAGGTGCCCCCACACAACTATGATCGTTGTAGCGTCTGTTCGGAAAGTAACCAAGGGTGTTACCTTGTGAGAGCAGCTCTTCAGGGTAAGGTGGATCGTGGAGAAATTCGTCCATATCCGGGTTCTGGACCCATCAACTGGACGCCGAACTACCTTGCCAATCAAGTTGAGGATGTTGTCACAATCTCTGGTCGTCACCATACCAGGGATGTTTTTGCCATCATCCCTCTACTTGACGAATCTAAAGTTCCCAACCGGGAACGGATCGAGATTACTTATGATGGTCAGAAAAATCAGAAAGTTCCCATAGTCATCTATCTGTCGGGACCATTACCGTATGAATCAACTAAGGCTATCCCTTACAAATACGGTGCAACGATAATTGAGAATGGAAAGGAAATTCCATTACCCTCCGCTGTGAATATTGCAGACATCAGTCGAGTAACACGGAGTGGTAGAATCTTCAACCGAGGGGTTGGGGAACCTAACAAGGAAAAGGAACTTCAGACAGAAGCTCCCGATCTATCAGTCGGTCAATCCAGTAATCCCGACCTTTCAAAAAATAATGATGAGATGCTGAAGCTCATCCAAATGAGTGAACATAACATTGTGGATCAACTGTTACAAACTCCTTCAAAGATCTCGGTATTATCACTGTTACTCAGTTCAGAGGCCCACAGGGAGGCTCTGTAGAAAGTCTTGGAGCAAGCCTTTGTGGAACAGGATGTAACAATCAGACAGTTCGATAGTATTGTTTCTAACATCACTTCCTGCAACAATTTGGGATTTAGTGATAAGGAATTACCCGAAGAGGGTCGCCGTCATAACATGGCGCCCAATATCACAGTTAACTGCCAGGACGATGCTTTAGCCAGCGTACTAGTAGACACAGGGTCAGCCTTGAATATTATGCTGAAGTCCACTTTGATGCAATTATCATTCAAAGGTCCTCCGATGAGAGTCAGCGAGGTCGTCATCAAAGCATTCGACGGATCCAGAAAAACAGTTATCGGCGAAGTTGATCTTCCCATAACTATCGGTCCTCACACTCTCCAAGTCACTTTCCAGGTCATGGACATCCGGGCAACATACAGTTGCTTATTAGGAAGACCTTGGATACATCAGGCTGGAGCGGTCACTTCGACCCTCCACCAAAAGCTAAAGTTCGTTCAGAACAATCAACTTATCACAGTCTGTGGAGAACAAGCCTTGCTTGTAAGTAACTTATCATCATCTACTGGTATAGAACCCGAGGAGGTTATTGGAACTCAGTTCCAAGCACTGTCGGTGAGCAAGGACAATCATTTCAAAGGAGGAACCTCGATTTCCTCATACAACGATGCTATCAAAGCGGTCGAGAGTACCGATACAACCGGATAGGGACAGCTTGTCATTCCCATTGACAATAAAACAAAGAAGGGTCTTGGTTTTTCTGCAACCTATACCCAGACAGCTGCCAACGGCGAAAGTCTTCATCCCCTTCAAAACTTCTTCCACAGTTAAGGTTTCCTTCACCCAATGTCTCAGACAGTTCATGCTATCAATGAGGAAGATCCCTCTGACACAGATGGAGAATGGAAGTCCTACCTTAACAAGGACGGTTATATGTCTCAGGAAGAGGTGCCTATGCCTTTTTGCTATCCCGCACAGAGTCTGAGATTTATACCAAGGTCAGACATCGAAATGATCTACGGGGATTGTGATCCGGAAGGATGCCGCGCTCCGCCAAATTCATTAGAGGAAGACACTCCGATGAAAGACAATTTTGACTACACCTACTATGGCCCAATGGATGGTCTGCCAATGTGGCAGCCTTACCCAGGAAACTTGGGGCAAGAAAGTCAGCCGAGTAATGAAACTCAGCTGAGCATCATTGAACAGAATACCTGTGTCCCCACCATGTCATGGGATCAACACTCAGGTCATTCGGAAACTACTCAACATGAAGATGAATTCGCAACGTTCGCAGGACTTGAATTCATCAACTATGTTTTTCCCGAGGTCAACGTCATCGAGAAAGATGACTCCTCCGGTTCCAAAGAAGTTTGGGACACTCTAGGACAACCAAGTGGAAAATACGACTTCATGGTCAAGTACACTGCTCCCGAAAGCTCTCGTATCAGGCTCGAAGACATCCAGCCTACTAGATGGGGAGATACAGCTGAGAGCACAACTACTCTACATAATACAATAGAGGAATCCTCCTACGACAATTCTGCCTGGGAGACAGATTTCAATGATCCTGCTCCACCAGAAATCAGCTTCATTTCTGAAGACAAATCAAGGAAGGTGCCAGACTTTGTGATTCACCGAGGAGTTCGCCGCCAATGGGTTGCCGTCGAGGTTCCGAAGGTCGTTCATCAGTCAAAGTAATTGCCATCTTTTAACCTTTCACCCTGCCCAGGTGAAACAGATGTTTTGATAGGGCCCGCTTTCTGTAAATATCCCTCTTCGCTTCGCCCAAAGCGACAAAGTTTTTTTTTATAGGGCTGTAGTTTCAAGGATCGACTTGTTCATTAATAAAATAACGTTGTTCTGTAATTTCTGCATTAATTTCTATTTTCTCTTTTTGCTTTTTCAGAAAATGGTAATCCTAAAAAACAATTCAACAATAAAAACAAGCAGTAAAACAAATACACTGCACACACTTGCATTTTCCTCTATCTCTTCTAAACACGAATCATCACGTCATGCAGATTGCTTGTTTTAAACCCAGTTGAAACATACGATCCGATGCCTTCTTCCAACTTTGAGTTCCCGGTATTCGAGGCTGAAGAAGTTGACAACGAAATTCTAGAAGAGATCTCTCGACTACTCAGACAAGAGGAAAGGTCCATTGAACCTCATAAAGAACCATTGGAAACGGTAAACTTGGGTTCAGAACAAGAGAGAAAAGAAATCAAGATTGGGGCACTTCTCAGTCTAACTGCCAGAGAGGATTTGATAAAGCTTCTCAAAGAATTCCCCGATGTATTCGCTTGGTCCTATCAGGATATGCCAGGGTTGGATACCAGCATCGTGGAACATCACTTACCGTTGAGATCGGAATGTCCGCCAGTAAAGCAGAGGTTGAGACGGACTCACCCGGACATGGCCATCAAAATCAAAGAGGAGGTACAGAAACAGATTGACGCGGGTTTCCTCGTCACATCAGAATATCCTCAATGGTTAGCCAACATCGTACCCGTCCCCAAAAAGGACGGAAAGGTCAGAATGTGTGTTGATTACAGAGATCTGAACAAGGCAAGTCCAAAGGACGACTTTCCTTTACCACACATTGACATGCTGGTAGACAGCACAACAAAGTTCAAAATTTTCTCCTTCATGGATGGATTCTCGGGCTATAATCAAATCAAAATGGCGCCGAAAGACATGGAGAAAACTTCGTTCATTACCCCATGGGGTACCTTTTGTTACACGGTAATGTCGTTCGGGTTGAAGAATGCCGGGGCAACCTATCAAAGGGCCATGACTACTCTGTTTCATGACATGATACATAAGGAAATCGAGGTATATGTCGATGATATGATTGCAAAATCAAAAACAGAGAGTGAGCACGTTGAACATCTGTCAAAATTGTTCGAACGTCTAAGAAAATTCAAGCTCCGCTTGAATCCCAACAAGTGCACCTTCGGTGTCCGTTCAGGGAAACTACTAGGGTTCATCGTCAGCCAAAAAGGAATTGAGGTTGATCCTGACAAGGTCAAGGCCATTCAAGAAATGCCTTCTCCAAAAACTGAAAAACAAGTCAGAGGATTCTTGGGACGTTTGAACTACATCTCCAGATTCATATTCCTCATGACCGCCACTTGCGCGCCGATCTTCAAATTACTAAAAAAGAACCAGGATTGTGTTTGGTCAGAAGATTGCCAAACCGCCTTCGACAGTATTAAGGAATATCTGTTGAATCCTCCGATTCTATCACCTCCAGTGGAAGGAATACCACTGATCATTTACCTCACAGTCCTAGAGGACTCAATGGGATGTGTACTTGGCCAAAAAGACGAAACCAAAAGGAAAGAGTCTGCCATCTACTATTTGAGCAAGAAATTCACCGACTGTGAAACTCGATACACGATGCTCGAGAAAACTTGTTGTGCTTTGGCTTGGGCATCCAAACGTCTTCGCCAATACATGATTCATCATACTACTTGGTTAATCTCCGAAATGGATCCAATCAAGTATGTCTTCGAAAAACCTGCTCTCACGGGAAGGATTGCCCGTTGGCAAATGCTGTTATCAGAATATGACATAGAGTACCACGCTCAAAAAGCCGTTAAGGGAAGTATTTTAGCCGATCATTTGGCTCATCAACCGATTGACGATCAAGAATCAATCGGGTTTGACTTCCCAGACGAAGATGTCATGTATCTAAAAATGAAAGATTGCGATGAACCGTTACCCAGTGAAGGGCCAGAACCAGGTTCCCAATGGGGACTTATCTTTGACGGAGCAGTTAATCATTATGGAAATGGAATTGGGGCAATCATTGTTACCCCTCAGGGTACCCACATTCCTTTCACTGCCAGACTTACGTTCAAATGTACGAACAACGAGGCCGAATACGAAGCTTGTATCATGGGTCTCGAGGAAGCAATTGATTTAAGGATAAAAAACTTGGACGTATACGGCGACTCAGCCTTGGTTATCAATCAGATAAAAGGAGATTGGAACATATACCAATCAGGACTGATTCCTTACAAGGATTATGCAAGAAGGTTGCTACCTTTCTTCAACAGAGTTGAGTTTCATTACATCCCTCGTGATGAGAATCACATGGCTGACGCTTTAGCCACTATCTCTTCCATGATTAGTGTAGGTCAATGGAATGACATACCTAAGATTGACATAATGCGCCTTGAACGGCCCGCTTACATCTTCACGATCGAAGCAGTCATAGATGACAAACCTTGGTATCACGATATCAAATGCTTCCTTCAGAAACAAGAGTACCCACCTGGGGCATCCAGGAAAGATAGAAAGACCCTCAGAAGATTGGCTGGAAACTTCTTCCTGAGCGATGACACTCTCTATAAGAGAAATTTTGACATGGTCTTGCTCCGATGCGTAGACAGACCAGAAGCAGACATGCTGATAAAAGAAATTCATGAAGGATCCTTTGGCACTCATGCCAACGGACACACAATGGCGAGAAAAATTCTGAGAGCAGGGTACTATTGGTTGACCATGGAATCCGACTGCTACAAGTACATGAGGAGGTGTCACAAGTGTCAGATATACTCCGACAAAATTCATGTACCGCCATCACATCTCAAAGTTCTTTCTTCCCCGTGGCCTTTTTCCATATGGGGAATCGACATGATTGGCTTGATCGAACCTAAGGCTTCAAATGGACATCGGTTCATCCTAGTAGCCATTGACTACTTCACCAAGTGGATCGAAGCAGCGTCGTATGCTAATGTAACCCGACAAGTGGTGGTCCTCTTTATCAAAAACAATATCATCTGCCGTTATGGTGTTCCAAGCGAGATCATTACTGATAATGGGTCTAACTTGAACAATAAGATGATAAAAGAGTTGTGTGCGGAGTTCAAGATCGAACACCATAACTCATCTCCCTACCGACCCAAGATGAACAGAGCGGTAGAAGCGGCTAACAAGAACATCAAGAAGATCGTTCAAAAGATGGTTGTAACCTACAAAGATTGGCACGAGATGCTACCCTTTGCTCTTCACGGTTATCGCACATCTGTCCGCACTTCAACAGGGGCAACCCCTTTCTCTCTAGTGTATGGCATGGAGGCAGTTCTCCCCATAGAAGTAGAGATCCCGTCAATCCGGGTATTGATGGAAGCTAAGCTCACCGAAGCTGAATAGTGTCAAAGCCGACACGACGAGCTGAATCTGATCGAAGAGAAGAGAATCACGGCATTATGCCACGGTCAGTTGTATCAACAGAGAATGAAGAAGGCGTTCAACAAAAAGGTCTGACCTCGTGTCTTCAGGAAAGGAGACCTCGTGCTCAAGAAGATACAATCATTTCTCACTGACTCCCGGGGCAAGTGGACTCCAAATTATGATGGCCCCTATGTGGTCACGAAAGCTTTCTCAGGCGGCGCCTTGAGACTCACAACCATGGACGGAGAGGAATTTGCCTACCCCGCGAATGTTGATGTAGTCAAGAAATACTTCACCTAAACTAAAAAAAAAAAAACGTCTCGGTGGATTGAAAACCCGAAAGGGCGGTCCAGGCAAAAGTTAGAGACATGAAAAAAATCATCCCGGTGGATTGGAAACATCGAAGTACAATCCAGGAAAAAATTAGGGATAATGGCAAGTAACTATGTTCAACAGAGGCAAGTCCCTCAACAACAGATACATCATCCATCAGAGGAAAACTCCAGTCAAGGTCATCTTCGACAGAAGCTCAGGATGTCCCGAATTCAAAGTTGGTAGAAGGATAGTGGTTGTTATGTTTCAACGTAGCCCTTTTCCCTGTAAATTAGCATTTTCAAACTTTGTATATACTCTTTGGAATCACACGTTTGGCTGATCTCCATCTTATCAATAAAATTTGAGCCCTTGTGCTTTTGTTTGTAATTCTTATTTGTTTTAGCTTTACAGAACGACGTTGTTAACATGATTAACGATTCTTGAAATAAAACAAAAATGAATTTACTTGTTAAAACTTTTTCTGCTTTTAAAATAAAGACGGCAATTTCTTTTGACTGTTGAGCATCAGAAGAACATCAATCGCTTCTCCAGAAGTAAGCACACTTCAAAGTGCAGAATCAAAGTACTCCTTCTACGCCAGTGCGCCTGAATGAAGAATCAATAGTGTCAGATGCAACTAATCCATCTGATACCCTCGGCCAAGTTCTTATCTCCTAAGGCCGACCAACATAGTTCCCCGCGAGGACTACTTTTCCTAAGCAAGGTGGAATTGCTATCTTGAACCCGCGATATTTCTACATGCCCCGCGATGGCCGAGTATCCAGTCGTGTTCATCTTTCAGTTGTGTGTCGCGTCAGTTTTGTCGGCATATACATACATACATCATGCATTATTGATTTGCATTCACATTTCATATTGCATCACTATCACTCTAGTCGGTCTTGTCCCCTAGTGATAGAAGTTTTCTCAATCGAGTCGTCAGTTCTTACCTCGTCAGTAAACGCTGTGTCTGAACAACCTAGCCTCCAGTTTATTTCTGGAAGGAAGTTGGCCCTTGACCACTTTGATAACTTGAACCTCTGAAAAACCAGAGGAACTTTCAGTCAGCATCACTCTTTTCCATTGAAGATGATATCCTTGCTTTCCCGGATTAGGGAAAATCCACAGTCAAAGCCTCGTAATCAGAGATTCGGCAGCATGCCAGTTTCGCTTCGAAAGGACCGCTGATGAAAAGGTCATCGGCACCTCAAAATTGGATCCCATCATATGGCATTTCTCCGGAAAGATCCCGAGAAAAGTATGATGTAAGCCCCCAAACGAAAACAGTCTCTCAAGAGACTCGCTTTCCCCAGTAGAATCGACAAATGGCGTCTCCAAAACAGAGAAGTTTGTGTACCTCTACAATTCAGATGAATGGGTTCCCCATCAAGTCTGACATCAAAACTTTTTCCACTCAAATGGCATCTCCCCAGGAAAATTCGGCGAGAAGTTTGAAGGAAAACCGCTACAAATAGCATTCCTTGTCAAGAAAGTTTATTGACAAAAGAAACTAAGACCAGTTCCTTGGTAGGAAACCAGGATCGAGGGGAAGTTTAAATCAGAAACTGAGACCAGCTCCTTCGCTGAAGACCAGGATCGAGGGGAAGTTTACCTTTTCTAAGCATCTTCGCTTAGCTAAAGAAGATGAATGTGTAAGCTACCATTCATAACCACCATCAAAATTTCGGGTATTCCGATATTTAATCCTCTTGCACCCCGAATGCCCGAATACCTTCGTCATTCACACCTTCGGGTCCAAGAAGATTAAATAGGGGCATCTGTTATACCCCAAATTTTGACCACTAAGATTTCCCATCATTGTGAAAATGATCATCACAATATGGAGGAACCATCATACTTCGTTAGTCTCCCCAAAGATGGGTAAGCGTTCACTACAATCAAACTAGGGTTTCAAACCCTCTCAGAGCCTTTAGACAAATGATCAATCAAGGAATGACATGATCTTCAACTTTTCTAAACCTCTTAAAAATTCACAAAGGATCAAGAGGACTCCCACATCAAGAATTAAGCGCAAGAGTGCAACATTTCAAGTGGATCAAGCCTCAAGTTCATCTAATACAAAGTCAACTGACGCAGAAAGTCAAAGTTTGACTTTTGGTCAACTTTGAGCTTCACAAGCCATTACTCAAGAAAATATGATGGATGATTTAATTCGATCAAATTTAAATCAAGAAATCATGCAAAATTGCAAAATTGATCAAATTGAAAGAAACTTAGAATTTTTTTCTAAGTTAAAATCATGTTCAAGTGCACAACTTTTCAAGGTTGTAACTATTGATCCAAGCATCCATTGATTTTGAGTAAGAGCTACTTTTAAAGAGGGTATTTGATACTTCAACATTGTAGAAGGAATCAACTCAAAATATCATAAGGATTGAAAGATATAAGTGATCAAAGTTGGGAATTCTTAATGTCCAATATTCTGACATTGCATAGGACATCATTAATATTTTTTTCAGCAAGAATGCCCCAACTTCAAGGACGTTTTTCTCCATGATCCAAGTTGAACCAGGTCTGGAGTCAAACATGAAAGTCGAAGTACGTCATCTCAGGTTTCCAGAAAGTCCTAGAACGTCCTTGTAGCATACTCGAGCAGGGAGATATGATTTTCGTAAGAAGCATTGATAAAGCAGAATTTTCATGACAGCTTTTAGGACAGATTTGACTACACAAGTTCAAGACCATTTTTGATGACTTTGCAAGCTGAACCAAGACCAAAGTCAAACATCAAAGTTGAAGTACGTCATCTAAGCTTTCCAGAAAGTCCTAGAACGTCCATATAGCATACTCGAGCAGGGAGTTATGAATTTTACAACAGGGCTTGCTGCAGCTGATTTTTAAGACATGTTTCAGGATAGATTTGCACACTTCTTGTGCCACACGAATTTCCAAGCCTTGTCATCACTTTGGACACCTCTGAGGATCAAATCTAAAGGGGACAATCACTGAGCCAAGCCTCCAAAGTCTTTGGAACAAGAAGTAGCATGCTATTCCTAAAAATCCCTAAAAGAGGGACAAGACTCCAATTTTGGATTGGAGCATTCAATGGAAGCATCAAGGTGGCATGGACTGAGCCATTCTCAACTGAATTCAGTCAAGACTTATCCAAGACCAAGGGAACCACAGCCCTGTGCTCTAACCTCTAGTCAATGGCTAGAGGAGACTTGGATTTTCATTGGCCAACATTGGCCAAACCTCTGCTGCAGCCACCATTCACATTGCTGCAAAAACAAACTTACTCTATTATAAATAGAGCTCATTTGTGCTCAGTTTGAGTACACCAAAGCCATCAAACAGATGCTTTCCTCAAAATCTCTTCTTTCACCTCAAATTTGCCTTCCAAAGCAAGTAATTCTGAGTTTTTGAGTTAGAGAGCAATTCCACTCAAACTAATCACACACACACCTCATATATATCATATGTAAGCTATACAAACTATCACAAGTGACCTATAATCACAAAATCACAAAGTCACTTCTCAAAACCTCAAAATGACACTTTTTTGCATTTTTCAAGCCATGTCTTGATTCAGTCACTTTCCAAACCAGATAAAACCTCAAACACACTCCAAATATCATCCTTGAACTGTCCCAAATGGTTCCCAACATCTGGAACACCATTTGAGAGAGTTGTTATTTTGGTCACTTTTAACCCCTTTTGCAAGAAAGGGACAGTTTGTGTTTTTGCAGGTACCAGTTGATTCCAATCATCCTAAAAGCTTCTAAGGGATCATTTGAGTGTGTCTAAAGCATCAAATCATTTCTGGAACAAGAGGCTTGACAGATTGCACAAAAACTCCAAAAAAGCTCAAAAAGAGGTAAGCATCACAACTTGGAATCCTTGAAATCATGCATTGCTTTGAAGTCCAGTGATTATACACGTCTCATACATGTTGTATATGTTGTGTTTTGGTAATTCACCATGTAATCCATGCCTGTATCAAAGTATAGCACAGAAAATGCAATTATAGGTCCTTTTCAAAACCACTATCGGGTTTTGAGGAGGGAGTGTTGATAAGTGCAAATTGTACCTATTTTTGTATATATGTTTTGTTGCACTTATCAATGCTTTGTGGTAAATATCGTGCGAATAAAACCCGATTTGTTTATAAATACGTTTACGATACTTTTTAGCGTGTATATTGCGTATAGTGTAAATATCATTGAGTTTAATTGATTTTTTCTCAATTTTTGCTGGTGTCCTATCAAGGATGTCTTGCCATTGTTAGATAGAGCATTGAATAAGCTTTCCAACGCTTTGAACCGGGCGAAAAACGGAGTTACGGTTCAAAAGTTACGAATAAAACAGTGCAGAAAAATTCTGCAGACTGGTGTGCTGCGCCGGGCGGTGCAGGGGCGGTCCAGACACTCCAAAATTGTGAAAAACTTACAGAATGAAGGCCATTCGCCGCCGGGCGGCCCAGAACTCAACCACCGCCAGGCAAAATTGTGCGGACTGAAACTCCATTAAAGGGCAAAAAACTCATTTTTTAGGTTATGGTTTTGGGGTTTCTTGATCCCACTTCCATCAAACTTCATTTTTCATTGGAGAGGTTAGAAAACAACTATGGAGCATGCATACGGATGAACCGGGGTGGATTGATCGTCGACCGTCTCTGACAATGCGCGAGATTTTTGGTTCATTTCTCTTCCTCTTTGTGTTTGACTTTATGGTTGGGTTTTGTATATGCATTTGCTGCAAACTCATGTATATTTGTCGCCCATGGCGTTGCATAAAACTTGCTTTACAAATCTTTATTGGTAATTGTCTCTGATTTTTGCTTTATGCGCGGGGTTTGGGGTGCGTTAGACATAACCTTCGCGGACTTCGATTAGGGATGATTGTCTGTTAGTTTCTGGATTCTAGAGATAGATTTATGAGCTAACAATCATCAATAGGCGTCGAAACTTAATGCCTCCGTGCCTTGAGCTAGCGTGCGAGAGCATCGGCGATGGTAACACGGTTGGTTTCTCAACTTTGCGTTAGACATAACCTGTGTTGTGAGCGATGCTGGGTGATATTGATGAGTATCGTAGGTAGAGTATAACTGGTCGGTAAGTTTAAGTTTGTGAGGAGTCGATTATGTGCGCGCCTGATAAGTTTCTTGTTGTTGAAGAATGAAGTTGTTTTTATGTTGTAATATTTACTTTTCTGTTTTCTTGTTGTAAACCATTCTAATCCAAACTCATTAACGCGAGAGATTGTCGAACGACATTCTTTCCCTCGAACCGATCTCTGTGGACACGACATAAATCCCGGAGGGAATTCTTTCCGAAAATAAATATTTTTGCTTGCTTGCCCTATTCTGCAACCAACAAAATGGCGCCGTGGCCGGGGATTGGTTTTGATATTGAATCGCATTGCGATAGTTTCTTTGTTTTTGAGTTTTGTATATATCGTATATATTGTCTATTTCCATTATGTTTGTTCAAGTGTTGTATACATTTTGTTCCCGTAACGTTTGTTTAAGTGTTTGGTTAGGGCACTTGCTTTTGGTTTGCGCGGTGAGGCATCACTATGGCATGAAGGAAGGAAGTTGCTAGCTAAGCATTGTAAAGGCGTCGAGCTTACGACGTAAAACAAGCATGGTGTATTCTTTTCTTTTGTTGTTGTTTAGTTTAGGTAGTGTGGTGAGTATTCATTAAATAAGTTGTACTCGGATTTTTCGTAAAATTCTCAAATCTTCACTTTACAACTCGTTTAATAAAGTTTTGCCGGTTTTTCAGTTTGTGTATATTAATAGTTTTCGCGTTAGTCAATGAGCTTGTTTTGAGTAGCTTGTGGATGCTTTTGTGATTTTCCAAGTTGGTTCGTTTCAACTCGCAGATGTATGGTAATGATTTTGTTAAGTTTTGTACACGTCTGAGGTATGTATTTATCGCTTTCTTGACTTTGGCATATTCATGATACTTAGGCATTTTACAAATTTCCATGCCATCCATTCTTTTGTATACTTGTTCTATTGTGAATCACTTTAGTTCCCAACCTTTTTGTGAGGTAGCTTTCCATTGTTCATATATGCTTGGAGTACCAACATTCTTGTTATAACTGGATTTTATTATGTTGAATCTTTTGTTTGTGTTGTTTATATGAATGCATGAAAAGGATCAAGGCAATTGTTTCATTTTGAGCACAACCACCTTAGCCAAATAGTCAATTCACCTTGTGAGTGTGTGAGAATTCGTAACCCCTTTGAGCTTTTTGATCCATGTTTTTATTTGAACTTAATGCTTGTCTATGAGTATTTAGTTCACTTATTTTTGAATGGATTTTGTTTTTTCTTGGACCTCAATTTTGTGTTGTTGTATGGATTTTTTCCTTTCCTTAGAAAGTAGGGAGTATTCACATAATGGTGCGGTTGAATTCAAGTTGGGGAAAGGATGATTGTATTCTCATTGGTTGGATTCTATGCGGATTGAAAAAGAAAAGAAAAAAAGAGAAAAATATGAAAAAAGAAAAGAAAAGAAGAAAGAAAAAAGAAAGAAAAAGAAAAATCCTTGAAAAAGGAGACAAAAAAGAGTTCTAATAATTGTGCTAAATAAGTATTGTGTGTTGTGTACCACTTGGGATTTTGGAAGAAGTTGGTTGAAATTTTGTGTGTGAATCTTTGTGAGTTTTCACTCCCTTAGGTTTAGGCAAGTTTTTGTTTCAATTACCTTTAGAAATTGCCCCTTGTTTGTTTACCCGACCACGCTACAACCTTGAAAAGCCCTTGTGATTCTTGCCGTTGTATTTTCAATATGAATTTGTGGATGTATGCATAATTTAGTCTTTTGTTTGCATGAGTGTTGTGTGAGTGAAAGAACCTCATTTTGTGTTTTTCATCTACCGATGATTGTTTTTGCTAGGTGTGATTCACTTTGGAACTTGTGTTGTTTTAGAATTTTTGGCATGATTTTTGTATTTTGCATTTGTTTCGTGACTATGTTGTCGTCGTAGTTTAGTGGTAAGTATTTACTTTTCGTGTGTACCTTTTGCATTTGAACCATTCATTCGTTTCCGTTTTTCAAAACCTGTTGATTCGTCTTTCTTTGGATATCGCTTTTGTGTTTTCAAGTTGGTTTGATTTTTGTTTGTGAACAAGCAAGTAGGTAAGTTGGGGAGAGTTTGATAAGTGCAAATTGTACCTATTTTTGTATATATGTTTTGTTGCACTTATCAATTCTTTGTGGTAAATATCGTGCGAATAAAACCCGATTTGTTTATAAATACGTTTACGATACTTTTTAGCGTGTATATTGCGTATAGTGTAAATATCATTGAGTTTAATTGATTTTTTCTCAATTTTTGCAGGTGTCCAATCAAGGATGTCTTGCCATTGTTAGATAGAGCATTGGATAAGCTTTCCAACGCTTCGAACCGGGCGAAAAACGGAGTTACGGTTCAAAAGTTACGAATAAAACAGTGCAGAAAAATTCTGCAGACTGGTGTACTGCGCCCCTGCTGCGCCGGGCGGTGCAGGGGCGGTCCGGACACTCCAAAATTGTGAAAAATTTACAGAATGAAGGCCATTCGCCGCCGGGCGGCCCAGAACTCATCCACCGCCGGGCGAAATTGTGCGGACTGAAACTCCATTAAAGGGCAAAAAACTCATTTTTTAGGTTATGGTTTTGGGGTTTCTTGATCCCACTTCCATCAAACTTCATTTTTCATTGGAGAGGTTAGAAAACAACTATGGAGCATGCATACGGATGAACCGGGGTGGATTGATCGTCGACCGTCTCTGACAATGCGCGAGATTTTTGGTTCATTTCTCTTCCTCTTTGTGTTTGTCTTTATGGTTGGGTTTTGTATATGTATTTGCTGCAAACTCATGTATATTTGTCGCCCATGGCGTTGTATAAAACTTGCTTTACAAACATTTATTGGTAATTGTCTATGATTTTTGCTTTATGCGCGGGGTTTGGGTTGCGTTAGACATAACCTTCGCGGACTTCGATTAGGGATGATTGTCTGTTAGTTTCTGGATTCTAGAGATAGATTTATGAGCTAACAATCTTCAATAGGCGTCGAAACTTAATGCCTCCGTGCCTTGAGCTAGCGTGCGAGAGCATCGGCGATGGTAACACGGTTGGTTTCTCAACTTTGCGTTAGACATAACCTGTGTTGTGAGCGATGCTGGGTGATATTGATGAGTATCGTAGGTAGAGTATAACTGGTCGGTAAGTTTAAGTTTGTGAGGAGTCGATTATGTGCGCGCCTGATAAGTTTCTTGTTGTTGAAGAATGAAGTTGTTTTTATGTTGTAATGTTTACTTTTCTGTTTTCTTGTTGTAAACCATTCTAATCCAAACTCATTAACGCGAGAGATTGTCGAACGACATTCTTTCCCTCGAACCGATCTCTGTGGACACGACATAAATCCCGGAGGGAATTCTTTCCGAAAATAAATATTTTTGCTTGCTTGCCCTATTCTGCAACCAACAAAATGGCGTCGTGGCCGGGGATTGGTTTTGATATTGAATCGCATTGCGATAGTTTCTTTGTTTTTGAGTTTTGTATATATCGTATATATTGTCTATTTCCATTATGTTTGTTCAAGTGTTGTATACATTTTGTTCCCGTAACGTTTGTTTAAGTGTTTGGTTAGGGCACTTGCTTTTGGTTTGCGCGGTGAGGCATCACTATGGCATGAAGGAAGGAAGTTGCTAGCTAAGCATTGTAAAGGCGTCGAGCTTACGACGTAAAACAAGCATGGTGTATTCTTTTCTTTTGTTGTTGTTTAGTTTAGGTAGTGTGGTGAGTATTCATTAAACAAGTTGTACTCGGATTTTTCGTAAAATTCTCAAATCTTCACTTTACAACTCGTTTAATGAAGTTTTGCCGGTTTTTCAGTTTGTGTATATTAATAGTTTTCGCGTTTGTCAATGAGCTTGTTTTGAGTAGCTTGTGGATGCTTTTGTGATTTTCCAAGTTGGTTCGTTTCAACTCGCAGATGTATGGTAATGATTTTGTTAAGTTTTGTACACGTCTGAGGTATGTATTTATCGCTTTCTTGACTTTGGCATATTCATGATACTTAGGTATTTTACAAATTTCCATGCCATCCATTCTTTTGTATACTTGTTCTATTGTGAATCACTTTAGTTCCCAACCTTTTTGTGAGGTAGCTTTCCATTGTTCATATATGCTTGGAGTACCAACATTCTTGTTATAACTGGATTTTATTATGTTGAATCTTTTGTTTGTGTTGTTTATATGAATGCATGAAAAGGATCAAGGCAATTGTTTCATTTTGAGCACAACCACCTTAGCCAAATAGTCAATTCACCTTGTGAGTGTGTGAGAATTCGTAACCCCTTTGAGCTTTTTGATCCATGTTTTTATTTGAACTTAATGCTTGTCTATGAGTATTTAGTTCACTTATTTTTGAATGGATTTTGTTTTTTCTTGGACCTCAATTTTGTGTTGTTGTATGGATTTTTTCCTTGCCTTAGAAAGTAGGGAGTATTCACATAATGGTGCGGTTGAATTCAAGTTGGGGAGAGGATGATTGTATTCTCATTGGTTGGATTCTATGCGGATTGAAAAAGAAAAGAAAAAAAGAGAAAAATATGAAAAAAGAAAAGAAAAGAAGAAAGAAAAAAGAAAGAAAAAGAAAAATCCTTGAAAAAGGAGACAAAAAAGAGTTCTAATAATTGTGCTAAATAAGTATTGTGTGTTGTGTACCACTTGGGATTTTGGAAGAAGTTGGTTGAAATTTTGTGTGTGAATCTTTGTGAGTTTTCACTCCCTTAGGTTTAGGCAAGTTTTTGTTTCAATTACCTTTAGAAATTGCCCCTTGTTTGTTTACCCGACCACGCTACAACCTTGAAAAGCCCTTGTGATTCTTGCCGTTGTATTTTCAATATGAATTTGTGGATGTATGCATAATTTAGTCTTTTGTTTGCATGAGTGTTGTGTGAGTGAAAGAACCTCATTTTGTGTTTTTCATCTACCGATGATTGTTTTTGCTAGGTGTGATTCACTTTGGAACTTGTGTTGTTTTAGAATTTTTGGCATGATTTTTGTATTTTGCATTTGTTTCATGACTATGTTGTCGTCGTAGTTTAGTGGTAAGTATTTACTTTTCGTGTGTACCTTTTGCATTTGAACCATTCATTCGTTTCCGTTTTTCAAAACCTGTTGATTCGTCTTTCTTTGGATATCGCTTTTGTGTTTTCAAGTTTGTTTGATTTTTGTTTGTGGACAAGCAAGTAGGTAAGTTGGGGAGAGTTTGATAAGTGCAAATTGTACCTATTTTTGTATATATGTTTTGTTGCACTTATCAATTCTTTGTGGTAAATATCGTGCGAATAAAACCCGATTTGTTTATAAATACGTTTACGATACTTTTTAGCGTGTATATTGTGTATAGTGTAAATATCATTGAGTTTAATTGATTTTTTCTCAATTTTTGCAGGTGTCCAATCAAGGATGTCTTGCCATTGTTAGATAGAGCATTGGATAAGCTTTCCAACGCTTCGAACCGGGCAAAAAACGGAGTTACGGTTCAAAAGTTACGAATAAAACAGTGCAGAAAAATTCTGCAGACTGGTGTACTGCGCCCCTGCTGCGCCGGGCGGTGCAGGGGCGGTCCGGACACTCCAAAATTGTGAAAAATTTACAGAATGAAGGCCATTCGCCGCCGGGCGGCCCAGAACTCATCCACCGCCGGGCGAAATTGTGCGGACTGAAACTCCATTAAAGGGCAAAAAACTCATTTTTTAGGTTATGGTTTTGGGGTTTCTTGATCCCACTTCCATCAAACTTCATTTTTCATTGGAGAGGTTAGAAAACAACTATGGAGCATGCATACGGATGAACCGGGGTGGATTGATCGTCGACCGTCTCTGACAATGCGCGAGATTTTTGGTTCATTTCTCTTCCTCTTTGTGTTTGTCTTTATGGTTGGGTTTTGTATATGTATTTGCTGCAAACTCATGTATATTTGTCGCCCATGGCGTTGTATAAAACTTGCTTTACAAATATTTATTGGTAATTGTCTATGATTTTTTCTTTATGCGCGGGGTTTGGGTTGCGTTAGACATAACCTTCGCGGACTTCGATTAGGGATGATTGTCTGTTAGTTTCTGGATTCTAGAGATAGATTTATGAGCTAACAATCTTCAATAGGCGTCGAAACTTAATGCCTCCGTGCCTTGAGCTAGCGTGCGAGAGCATCGGCGATGGTAACACGGTTGGTTTCTCAACTTTGCGTTAGACATAACCTGTGTTGTGAGCGATGCTGGGTGATATTGATGAGTATCGTAGGTAGAGTATAACTGGTCGGTAAGTTTAAGTTTGTGAGGAGTCGATTATGTGCGCGCCTGATAAGTTTCTTGTTGTTGAAGAATGAAGTTGTTTTTATGTTGTAATATTTACTTTTCTGTTTTCTTGTTGTAAACCATTCTAATCCAAACTCATTAACGCGAGAGATTGTCGAACGACATTCTTTCCCTAGAACCGATCTCTGTGGACACGACATAAATCCCGGAGGGAATTCTTTCCGAAAATAAATATTTTTGCTTGCTTGCCCTATTCTGCAACCAACAAAATGGCGCCGTGGCCGGGGATTGGTTTTGATATTGAATCGCATTGCGATAGTTTCTTTATTTTTGAGTTTTGTATATATAGTATATATTGTCTATTTCCATTATGTTTGTTCAAGTGTTGTATACATTTTGTTCCCGTAACATTTGTTTAAGTGTTTGGTTAGGGCACTTGCTTTTGGTTTGCGCGGTGAGGCATCACTATGGCATGAAGGAAGGAAGTTGCTAGCTAAGCATTGTAAAGGCGTCGAGCTTACGACGTAAAACAAGCATGGTGTATTCTTTTCTTTTGTTGTTGTTTAGTTTAGGTAGTGTGGTGAGTATTCATTAAACAAGTTGTACTCGGATTTTTCGTAAAATTCTCAAATCTTCACTTTACAACTCGTTTAATAAAGTTTTGCCGGTTTTTCAGTTTGTGTATATTAATAGTTTTCGCGTTTGTCAATGAGCTTGTTTTGAGTAGCTTGTGGATGCTTTTGTGATTTTCCAAGTTGGTTCGTTTCAACTCGCAGATGTATGGTAATGATTTTGTTAAGTTTTGTACACGTCTGAGGTATGTATTTATCGCTTTCTTGACTTTGGCATATTCATGATACTTAGGCATTTTACAAATTTCCATGCCATCCATTCTTTTGTATACTTGTTCTATTGTGAATCACTTTAGTTCCCAACCTTTTTGTGAGGTAGCTTTCCATTGTTCATATATGCTTGGAGTACCAACATTCTTGTTATAACTGGATTTTATTATGTTGAATCTTTTGTTTGTGTTGTTTATATGAATGCATGAAAAGGATCAAGGCAATTGTTTCATTTTGAGCACAACCACCTTAGCCAAATAGTCAATTCACCTTGTGAGTGTGTGAGAATTCGTAACCCCTTTGAGCTTTTTGATCCATGTTTTTATTTGAACTTAATGCTTGTCTATGAGTATTTAGTTCACTTATTTTTGAATGAATTTTGTTTTTTCTTGGACCTCAATTTTGTGTTGTTGTATGGATTTTTTCCTTGCCTTAGAAAGTAGGGAGTATTCACATAATGGTGCGGTTGAATTCAAGTTGGGGAGAGGATGATTGTATTCTCATTGGTTGGATTCTATGCGGATTGAAAAAGAAAAGAAAAAAAGAGAAAAATATGAAAAAAGAAAAGAAAAGAAGAAAGAAAAAAGAAAGAAAAAGAAAAATCCTTGAAAAAGGAGACAAAAAAGAGTTCTAATAATTGTGCTAAATAAGTATTGTGTGTTGTGTACCACTTGGGATTTTGGAAGAAGTTGGTTGAAATTTTGTGTGTGAATCTTTGTGAGTTTTCACTCCCTTAGGTTTAGGCAAGTTTTTGTTTCAATTACCTTTAGAAATTGCCCCTTGTTTGTTTACCCGACCACGCTACAACCTTGAAAAGCCCTTGTGATTCTTGCCGTTGTATTTTCAATATGAATTTGTGGATGTATGCATAATTTAGTCTTTTGTTTGCATGAGTGTTGTGTGAGTGAAAGAACCTCATTTTGTGTTTTTCATCTACCGATGATTGTTTTTGCTAGGTGTGATTCACTTTGGAACTTGTGTTGTTTTAGAATTTTTGGCATGATTTTTGTATTTTGCATTTGTTTCGTGACTATGTTGTCGTCGTAGTTTAGTGGTAAGTATTTACTTTTCGTGTGTACCTTTTGCATTTGAACCATTCATTCGTTTCCGTTTTTCAAAACCTGTTGATTCGTCTTTCTTTGGATATCGCTTTTGTGTTTTCAAGTTTGTTTGATTTTTGTTTGTGGACAAGCAAGTAGGTAAGTTGGGGAGAGTTTGATAAGTGCAAATTGTACCTATTTTTGTATATATGTTTTGTTGCACTTATCAATGCTTTGTGGTAAATATCGTGCGAATAAAACCCGGTTTGTTTATAAATACGTTTACGATACTTTTTAGCGTGTATATTGCGTATAGTGTAAATATCATTGAGTTTAATTGATTTTTTCTCAATTTTTGCAGGTGTCCAATCAAGGATGTCTTGCCATTGTTAGATAGAGCATTGGATAAGCTTTCCAACGCTTCGAACCGGGCGAAAAAACGGAGTTACGATTCAAAAGTTACGAATAAAACAGTGCAGAAAAATTCTGCAGACTGGTGTGCTGCGCCCCTGTTGCGCCGGGCGGTGCAGGGGCGGCCCGGACACTCCAAAATTGTGAAAAATTTACAGAATGAAGGCCATTCGCCGCCGGGCGGCCCAGAACTCATCCACCGCCGGGCGAAATTGTGCGGACTGAAACTCCATTAAAGGGCAAAAAACTCATTTTTTAGGTTATGGTTTTGGGGTTTCTTGATCCCACTTCCATCAAACTTCATTTTTCATTGGAGAGGTTAGAAAACAACTATGGAGCATGCATACGGATGAACCGGGGTGGATTGATCGTCGACCGTCTCTGACAATGCGCGAGATTTTTGGTTCATTTCTCTTCCTCTTTGTGTTTGTCTTTATGGTTGGGTTTTGTATATGTATTTGCTGCAAACTCATGTATATTTGTCGCCCATGGCGTTGTATAAAACTTGCTTTACAAATATTTATTGGTAATTGTCTATGATTTTTGCTTTATGCGCGGGGTTTGGGTTGCGTTAGACATAACCTTCGCGGACTTCGATTAGGGATGATTGTCTGTTAGTTTCTGGATTCTAGAGATAGATTTATGAGCTAACAATCTTCAATAGGCGTCGAAACTTAATGCCTCCGTGCCTTGAGCTAGCGTGCGAGAGCATCGGCGATGGTAACACGGTTGGTTTCTCAACTTTGCGTTAGACATAACCTGTGTTGTGAGCGATGCTGGGTGATATTGATGAGTATCGTAGGTAGAGTATAACTGGTCGGTAAGTTTAAGTTTGTGAGCAGTCGATTATGTGCGCGCCTGATAAGTTTCTTGTTGTTGAAGAATGAAGTTGTTTTTATGTTGTAATGTTTACTTTTCTGTTTTCTTGTTGTAAACCATTCTAATCCAAACTCATTAACGCGAGAGATTGTCGAACGACATTCTTTCCCTCGAACCGATCTCTGTGGACACGACATAAATCCCGGAGGGAATTCTTTCCGAAAATAAATATTTTTGCTTGCTTGCCCTATTCTGCAACCAACAAAATGGCGTCGTGGCCGGGGATTGGTTTTGATATTGAATCGCATTGCGATAGTTTCTTTGTTTTTGAGTTTTGTATATATCGTATATATTGTCTATTTCCATTATGTTTGTTCAAGTGTTGTATACATTTTGTTCCCGTAACGTTTGTTTAAGTGTTTGGTTAGGGCACTTGCTTTTGGTTTGCGCGGTGAGGCATCACTATGGCATGAAGGAAGGAAGTTGCTAGCTAAGCATTGTAAAGGCGTCGAGCTTACGACGTAAAACAAGCATGGTGTATTCTTTTCTTTTGTTGTTGTTTAGTTTAGGTAGTGTGGTGAGTATTCATTAAACAAGTTGTACTCGGATTTTTCGTAAAATTCTCAAATCTTCACTTTACAACTCGTTTAATGAAGTTTTGCCGGTTTTTCAGTTTGTGTATATTAATAGTTTTCGCGTTTGTCAATGAGCTTGTTTTGAGTAGCTTGTGGATGCTTTTGTGATTTTCCAAGTTGGTTCGTTTCAACTCGCAGATGTATGGTAATGATTTTGTTAAGTTTTGTACACGTCTGAGGTATGTATTTATCGCTTTCTTGACTTTGGCATATTCATGATACTTAGGTATTTTACAAATTTCCATGCCATCCATTCTTTTGTATACTTGTTCTATTGTGAATCACTTTAGTTCCCAACCTTTTTGTGAGGTAGCTTTCCATTGTTCATATATGCTTGGAGTACCAACATTCTTGTTATAACTGGATTTTATTATGTTGAATCTTTTGTTTGTGTTGTTTATATGAATGCATGAAAAGGATCAAGGCAATTGTTTCATTTTGAGCACAACCACCTTAGCCAAATAGTCAATTCACCTTGTGAGTGTGTGAGAATTCGTAACCCCTTTGAGCTTTTTGATCCATGTTTTTATTTGAACTTAATGCTTGTCTATGAGTATTTAGTTCACTTATTTTTGAATGGATTTTGTTTTTTCTTGGACCTCAATTTTGTGTTGTTGTATGGATTTTTTCCTTTCCTTAGAAAGTAGGGAGTATTCACATAATGGTGCGGTTGAATTCAAGTTGGGGAGAGGATGATTGTATTCTCATTGGTTGGATTCTATGCGGATTGAAAAAGAAAAGAAAAAAAGAGAAAAATATGAAAAAAGAAAAGAAAAGAAGAAAGAAAAAAGAAAGAAAAAGAAAAATCCTTGAAAAAGGAGACAAAAAAGAGTTCTAATAATTGTGCTAAATAAGTATTGTGTGTTGTGTACCACTTGGGATTTTGGAAGAAGTTGGTTGAAATTTTGTGTGTGAATCTTTGTGAGTTTTCACTCCCTTAGGTTTAGGCAAGTTTTTGTTTCAATTACCTTTAGAAATTGCCCCTTGTTTGTTTACCCGACCACGCTACAACCTTGAAAAGCCCTTGTGATTCTTGCCGTTGTATTTTCAATATGAATTTGTGGATGTATGCATAATTTAGTCTTTTGTTTGCATGAGTGTTGTGTGAGTGAAAGAATCTCATTTTGTGTTTTTCATCTACCGATGATTGTTTTTGCTAGGTGTGATTCACTTTGGAACTTGTGTTGTTTTAGAATTTTTGGCATGATTTTTGTATTTTGCATTTGTTTCGTGACTATGTTGTCGTCGTAGTTTAGTGGTAAGTATTTACTTTTCGTGTGTACCTTTTGCATTTGAACCATTCATTCGTTTCCGTTTTTCAAAACCTGTTGATTCGTCTTTCTTTGGATATCGCTTTTGTGTTTTCAAGTTTGTTTGATTTTTGTTTGTGGACAAGCAAGTAGGTAAGTTGGGGAGAGTTTGATAAGTGCAAATTGTACCTATTTTTGTATATATGTTTTGTTGCACTTATCAATTCTTTGTGGTAAATATCGTGCGAATAAAACCCGATTTGTTTATAAATACGTTTACGATACTTTTTAGCGTGTATATTGCGTATAGTGTAAATATCATTGAGTTTAATTGATTTTTTCTCAATTTTTGCAGGTGTCCAATCAAGGATGTCTTTCCATTGTTAGATAGAGCATTGAATAAGCTTTCCAACGCTTCGAACCGGGCGAAAAACGGAGTTACGGTTCAAAAGTTACGAATAAAATAGTGCAGAAAAATTCTGCAGACTGGTGTGCTGCGCCCCTGCTGCGCCGGGCGGTGCAGGGGCGGTCCGGACACTCCAAAATTGTGAAAAACTTACAGAATGAAGGCCATTCGCCGCCGGGCGGCCCAGAACTCATCCACCGCCGGGCGAAATTGTGCGGACTGAAACTCCATTAAAGGGCAAAAAACTCATTTTTTAGGTTATGGTTTTGGGGTTTCTTGATCCCACTTCCATCAAACTTCATTTTTCATTGGAGAGGTTAGAAAACAACTATGGAGCATGCATACGGATGAACCGGGGTCGATTGATCGTCGACCGTCTCTGACAATGCGCGAGATTTTTGGTTCATTTCTCTTCCTCTTTGTGTTTGTCTTTATGGTTGGGTTTTGTATATGTATTTGCTGCAAACTCATGTATATTTGTCGCCCATGGCGTTGTATAAAACTTGCTTTACAAATCTTTATTGGTAATTGTCTATGATTTTTGCTTTATGCTCGGGGTTTGGGTTGCGTTAGACATAACCTTTGCGGATTTCGATTAGGGATGATTGTCTGTTAGTTTCTGGATTCTAGAGATAGATTTATGAGCTAACAATCTTCAATAGGCGTCGAAACTTAATGCCTCCGTGCCTTGAGCTAGCGTGCGAGAGCATCGGCGATGGTAACACGGTTGGTTTCTCAACTTTGCGTTAGACATAACCTGTGTTGTGAGCGATGCTGGGTGATATTGATGAGTATCGTAGGTAGAGTATAACTGGTCGGTAAGTTTAAGTTTGTGAGGAGTCGATTATGTGCGCGCCTGATAAGTTTCTTGTTGTTGAAGAATGAAGTTGTTTTTATGTTGTAATATTTACTTTTCTGTTTTCTTGTTGTAAACCATTCTAATCCAAACTCATTAACGCGAGAGATTGTCGAACGACATTCTTTCCCTCGAACCGATCTCTGTGGACACGACATAAATCCCGAAGGGAATTCTTTCCGAAAATAAATATTTTTGCTTGCTTGCCCTATTCTGCAACCAACAAAATGGCGCCGTGGCCGGGGATTGGTTTTGATATTGAATCGCATTGCGATAGTTTCTTTGTTTTTGAGTTTTGTATATATCATATATATTGTCTATTTCCATTATGTTTGTTCAAGTGTTGTATACATTTTGTTCCCGTAACGTTTGTTTAAGTGTTTGGTTAGGGCACTTGCTTTTGGTTTGCGCGGTGAGGCATCACTATGGCATGAAGGAAGGAAGTTGCTAGCTAAGCATTGTAAAGGCGTCGAGCTTACGACGTAAAACAAGCATGGTGTATTCTTTTCTTTTGTTGTTGTTTAGTTTAGGTAGTGTGGTGAGTATTCATTAAACAAGTTGTACTCGGATTTTTCGTAAAATTCTCAAATCTTCACTTTACAACTCGTTTAATGAAGTTTTGCCGGTTTTTCAGTTTGTGTATATTAATAGTTTTCACGTTTGTCAATGAGCTTGTTTTGAGTAGCTTGTGGATGCTTTTGTGATTTTCCAAGTTGGTTCGTTTCAACTCGCAGATGTATGGTAATGATTTTGTTAAGTTTTGTACACGTCTGAGGTATGTATTTATCGCTTTCTTGACTTTGGCATATTCATGATACTTAGGCATTTTACAAATTTCCATGCCATCAATTCTTTTGTATACTTGTTCTATTGTGAATCACTTTAGTTCCCAACCTTTTTGTGAGGTAGCTTTCCATTGTTCATATATGCTTGGAGTACCAACATTCTTGTTATAACTGGATTTTATTATGTTGAATCTTTTGTTTGTGTTGTTTATATGAATGCATGAAAAGGATCAAGGCAAGTGTTTCATTTTGAGCACAACCACCTTAGCCAAATAGTCAATTCACCTTGTGAGTGTGTGAGAATTCGTAACCCCTTTGAGCTTTTTGATCCATGTTTTTATTTGAACTTAATGCTTGTCTATGAGTATTTAGTTCACTTATTTTTGAATGGATTTTGTTTTTTCTTGGACCTCAATTTTGTGTTGTTGTATGGATTTTTTCCTTGCCTTAGAAAGTAGGGAGTATTCACATAATGGTGCGGTTGAATTCAAGTTGGGGAGAGGATGATTGTATTCTCATTGGTTGGATTCTATGCGGATTGAAAAAGAAAAGAAAAAAAGAGAAAAATATGAAAAAAGAAAAGAAAAGAAGAAAGAAAAAAGAAAGAAAAAGAAAAATCCTTGAAAAAGGAGACAAAAAAGAGTTCTAATAATTGTGCTAAATAAGTATTGTGTGTTGTGTACCACTTGGGATTTTGGAAGAAGTTGGTTGAAATTTTGTGTGTGAATCTTTGTGAGTTTTCACTCCCTTAGGTTTAGGCAAGTTTTTGTTTCAATTACCTTTAGAAATTGCCCCTTGTTTGTTTACCCGACCACGCTACAACCTTGAAAAGCCCTTGTGATTCTTGCCGTTGTATTTTCAATATGAATTTGTGGATGTATGCATAATTTAGTCTTTTGTTTGCATGAGTGCTGTGTGAGTGAAAGAACCTCATTTTGTGTTTTTCATCTACCGATGATTGTTTTTGCTAGGTGTGATTCACTTTGGAACTTGTGTTGTTTTAGAATTTTTGGCATGATTTTTGTATTTTGCATTTGTTTCGTGACTATGTTGTCGTCGTAGTTTAGTGGTAAGTATTTACTTTTCGTGTGTACCTTTTGCATTTGAACCATTCATTCGTTTCCGTTTTTCAAAACCTGTTGATTCGTCTTTCTTTGGATATCGCTTTTGTGTTTTCAAGTTTGTTTGATTTTTGTTTGTGGACAAGCAAGTAGGTAAGTTGGGGAGAGTTTGATAAGTGCAAATTGTACCTATTTTTGTATATATGTTTTGTTGCACTTATCAATGCTTTGTGGTAAATATCGTGCGAATAAAACCCGATTTGTTTATAAATACGTTTACGATACTTTTTAGCGTGTATATTGCGTATAGTGTAAATATCATTGAGTTTAATTGATTTTTTCTCAATTTTTGCAGGTGTCCAATCAAGGATGTCTTTCCATTGTTAGATAGAGCATTGAATAAGCTTTCCAACGCTTCGAACCGGGCAAAAAACGGAGTTACGGTTCAAAAGTTACGAATAAAACAGTGCAGAAAAATTCTGCAGACTGGTGTGCTGCGCCCCTGCTGCGCCGGGCGGTGCAGGGGCGGTCCGGACACTCCAAAATTGTGAAAAACTTACAGAATGAAGGCCATTCGCCGCCGGGCGGCCCAGAACTCATCCACCGCCGGGCGAAATTGTGCGGACTGAAACTCCATTAAAGGGCAAAAAACTCATTTTTTAGGTTATGGTTTTGGGGTTTCTTGATCCCACTTCCATCAAACTTCATTTTTCATTGGAGAGGTTAGAAAACAACTATGGAGCATGCATACGGATGAACCGGGGTGGATTGATCGTCGACCGTCTCTGACAATGCGCGAGATTTTTGGTTCATTTCTCTTCCTCTTTGTGTTTGTCTTTATGGTTGGGTTTTGTATATGTATTTGCTGCAAACTCATGTATATTTGTCGCCCATGGCGTTGTATAAAACTTGCTTTACAAATCTTTATTGGTAATTGTCTATGATTTTTGCTTTATGCGCAGGGTTTGGGTTGCGTTAGACATAACCTTCGCGGACTTCGATTAGGGATGATTGTCTGTTAGTTTCTGGATTCTAGAGATAGATTTATGAGCTAACAATCTTCAATAGGCGTCGAAACTTAATGCCTCTGTGCCTTGAGCTAGCGTGCGAGAGCATCGGCGATGGTAACACGGTTGGTTTCTCAACTTTGCGTTAGACATAACCTGTGTTGTGAGCGATGCTGGGTGATATTGATGAGTATCGTAGGTAGAGTATAACTGGTCGGTAAGTTTAAGTTTGTGAGGAGTCGATTATGTGCGCGCCTGATAAGTTTCTTGTTGTTGAAGAATGAAGTTGTTTTTATGTTGTAATATTTACTTTTCTGTTTTCTTGTTGTAAACCATTCTAATCCAAACTCATTAACGCGAGAGATTGTCGAACGACATTCTTTCCCTCGAACCGATCTCTGTGGACACGACATAAATCCCGGAGGGAATTCTTTCCGAAAATAAATATTTTTTCTTGCTTTCCCTATTCTGCAACCAACAAAATGGCGCCGTGGCCGGGGATTGGTTTTGATATTGAATCGCATTGCGATAGTTTCTTTGTTTTTGAGTTTTGTATATATCGTATATATTGTCTATTTCCATTATGTTTGTTCAAGTGTTGTATACATTTTGTTCCCGTAACGTTTGTTTAAGTGTTTGGTTAGGGCACTTGCTTTTGGTTTGCGCGGTGAGGCATCACTATGGCATGAAGGAAGGAAGTTGCTAGCTAAGCATTGTAAAGGCGTCGAGCTTACGACGTAAAACAAGCATGGTGTATTCTTTTCTTTTGTTGTTGTTTAGTTTAGGTAGTGTGGTGAGTATTCATTAAACAAGTTGTACTCGGATTTTTCGTAAAATTCTCAAATCTTCACTTTACAACTCGTTTAATGAAGTTTTGCCGGTTTTTCAGTTTGTGTATATTAATAGTTTTCACGTTTGTCAATGAGCTTGTTTTGAGTAGCTTGTGGATGCTTTTGTGATTTTCCAAGTTGGTTCGTTTCAACTCGCAGATGTATGGTAATGATTTCGTTAAGTTTTGTACACGTCTGAGGTATGTATTTATCGCTTTCTTGACTTTGGCATATTCATGATACTTAGGCATTTTACAAATTTCCATGCCATCAATTCTTTTGTATACTTGTTCTATTGTGAATCACTTTAGTTCCCAACCTTTTTGTGAGGTAGCTTTCCATTGTTCATATATGCTTGGAGTACCAACATTCTTGTTATAACTGGATTTTATTATGTTGAATCTTTTGTTTGTGTTGTTTATATGAATGCATGAAAAGGATCAAGGCAAGTGTTTCATTTTGAGCACAACCACCTTAGCCAAATAGTCAATTCACCTTGTGAGTGTGTGAGAATTCGTAACCCCTTTGAGCTTTTTGATCCATGTTTTTATTTGAACTTAATGCTTGTCTATGAGTATTTAGTTCACTTATTTTTGAATGGATTTTGTTTTTTCTTGGACCTCAATTTTGTGTTGTTGTATGGATTTTTTCCTTGCCTTAGAAAGTAGGGAGTATTCACATAATGGTGCGGTTGAATTCAAGTTGGGGAGAGGATGATTGTATTCTCATTGGTTGGATTCTATGCGGATTGAAAAAGAAAAGAAAAAAAGAGAAAAATATGAAAAAAGAAAAGAAAAGAAGAAAGAAAAAAGAAAGAAAAAGAAAAATCCTTGAAAAAGGAGACAAAAAAGAGTTCTAATAATTGTGCTAAATAAGTATTGTGTGTTGTGTACCACTTGGGATTTTGGAAGAAGTTGGTTGAAATTTTGTGTGTGAATCTTTGTGAGTTTTCACTCCCTTAGGTTTAGGCAAGTTTTTGTTTCAATTACCTTTAGAAATTGCCCCTTGTTTGTTTACCCGACCACGCTACAACCTTGAAAAGCCCTTGTGATTCTTGCCGTTGTATTTTCAATATGAATTTGTGGATGTATGCATAATTTAGTCTTTTGTTTGCATGAGTGCTGTGTGAGTGAAAGAACCTCATTTTGTGTTTTTCATCTACCGATGATTGTTTTTGCTAGGTGTGATTCACTTTGGAACTTGTGTTGTTTTAGAATTTTTGGCATGATTTTTGTATTTTGCATTTGTTTCGTGACTATGTTGTCGTCGTAGTTTAGTGGTAAGTATTTACTTTTCGTGTGTACCTTTTGCATTTGAACCATTCATTCGTTTCCGTTTTTCAAAACCTGTTGATTCGTCTTTCTTTGGATATCGCTTTTGTGTTTTCAAGTTTGTTTGATTTTTGTTTGTGGACAAGCAAGTAGGTAAGTTGGGGAGAGTTTGATAAGTGCAAATTGTACCTATTTTTGTATATATGTTTTGTTGAACTTATCAATGCTTTGTGGTAAATATCGTGCGAATAAAACCCGATTTGTTTATAAATACGTTTACGATACTTTTTAGCGTGTATATTGCGTATAGTGTAAATATCATTGAGTTTAATTGATTTTTTCTCAATTTTTGCAGGTGTCCAATCAAGTATGTCTTGCCATTGTTAGATAGAGCATTGAATAAGCTTTCCAACGCTTCGAACCGGGCGAAAAACGGAGTTACGGTTCAAAAGTTACGAATAAAACAGTGCAGAAAAATTCTGCAGACTGGTGTGCTGCGCCGGGCGGTGCAGGGGCGGTCCGGACACTCCAAAATTGTGAAAAACTTACAGAATGAAGGCCATTCGCCGCCGGGCGGCCCAGAACTCGTCCACCGCCGGGCGAAATTGTGCGGACTGAAACTCCATTAAAGGGCAAAAAAACTCATTTTTTAGGTTATGGTTTTGGGGTTTCTTGATCCCACTTCCATCAAACTTCATTTTTCATTGGAGAGGTTAGAAAACAACTATGGAGCATGCATACGGATGAACCGGGGTGGATTGATCGTCGACCGTCTCTGACAATGCGCGAGATTTTTGGTTCATTTCTCTTCCTCTTTGTGTTTGTCTTTATGGTTGGGTTTTGTATATGTATTTGCTGCAAACTCATGTATATTTGTCGCCCATGGTGTTGTATAAAACTTGCTTTACAAATCTTTATTGGTAATTGTCTATGATTTTTGCTTTATGCGCAGGGTTTGGGTTGCGTTAGACATAACCTTCGCGGACTTCGATTAGGGATGATTGTCTGTTAGTTTCTGGATTCTAGAGATAGATTTATGAGCTAACAATCTTCAATAGGCGTCGAAACTTAATGCCTCCGTGCCTTGACCTAGCGTGCGAGAGCATCGGCGATGGTAACACGGTTGGTTTCTCAACTTTGCGTTAGACATAACCTGTGTTGTGAGCGATGTTGGGTGATATTGATGAGTATCGTAGGTAGAGTATAACTGGTCGGTAAGTTTAAGTTTGTGAGGAGTCGATTATGTGCGCGCCTGATAAGTTTCTTGTTGTTGAAGAATGAAGTTGTTTTTATGTTGTAATATTTACTTTTCTGTTTTCTTGTTGTAAACCATTCTAATCCAAACTCATTAACGCGAGAGATTGTCGAACGACATTCTTTCCCTCGAACCGATCTCTGTGGACACGACATAAATCCCGGAGGGAATTCTTTTCGAAAATAAATATTTTTGCTTGCTTGCCCTATTCTGCAACCAACAAAATGGCGCCGTGGCCGGGGATTGGTTTTGATATTGAATCGCATTGCGATAGTTTCTTTGTTTTTGAGTTTTGTATATATCGTATATATTGTCTATTTCCATTATGTTTGTTCAAGTGTTGTATACATTTTGTTCCCGTAACGTTTGTTTAAGTGTTTGGTTAGGGCACTTGCTTTTGGTTTGCGCGGTGAGGCATCACTATGGCATGAAGGAAGGAAGTTGCTAGCTAAGCATTGTAAAGGCGTCGAGCTTACGACGTAAAACAAGCATGGTGTATTCTTTTCTTTTGTTGTTGTTTAGTTTAGGTAGTGTGGTGAGTATTCATTAAACAAGTTGTACTCGGATTTTTCGTAAAATTCTCAAATCTTCACTTTACAACTCGTTTAATGAAGTTTTGCCGGTTTTTCAGTTTGTGTATATTAATAGTTTTCACGTTTGTCAATGAGCTTGTTTTGAGTAGCTTGTGGATGCTTTTGTGATTTTCCAAGTTGGTTCGTTTCAACTCGCAGATGTATGGTAATGATTTCGTTAAGTTTTGTACACGTCTGAGGTATGTATTTATCGCTTTCTTGACTTTGGCATATTCATGATACTTAGGCATTTTACAAATTTCCATGCCATCCATTCTTTTGTGTACTTGTTCTATTGTGAATCACTTTAGTTCCCAACCTTTTTGTGAGGTAGCTTTCCATTGTTCATATATGCTTGGAGTACCAACATTCTTGTTATAACTGGATTTTATTATGTTGAATCTTTTGTTTGTGTTGTTTATATAAATGCATGAAAAGGATCAAGGCAATTGTTTCATTTTGAGCACAACCACCTTAGCCAAATAGTCAATTCACCTTGTGAGTGTGTGAGAATTCGTAACCCCTTTGAGCTTTTTGATCCATGTTTTTATTTGAACTTAATGCTTGTCTATGAGTATTTAGTTCACTTATTTTTGAATGGATTTTGTTTTTTCTTGGACCTCAATTTTGTGTTGTTGTATGGATTTTTTCCTTGCCTTAGAAAGTAGGGAGTATTCACATAATGGTGCGGTTGAATTCAAGTTGGGGAGAGGATGATTGTATTCTCATTGGTTGGATTCTATGCGGATTGAAAAAGAAAAGAAAAAAAGAGAAAAATATGAAAAAAGAAAAGAAAAGAAGAAAGAAAAAAGAAAGAAAAAGAAAAATCCTTGAAAAAGGAGACAAAAAAGAGTTCTAATAATTGTGCTAAATAAGTATTGTGTGTTGTGTACCACTTGGGATTTTGGAAGAAGTTGGTTGAAATTTTGTGTGTGAATCTTTGTGAGTTTTCACTCCCTTAGGTTTAGGCAAGTTTTTGTTTCAATTACCTTTAGAAATTGCCCCTTGTTTGTTTACCCGACCACGCTACAACCTTGAAAATCCCTTGTGATTCTTGCCGTTGTATTTTCAATATGAATTTGTGGATGTATGCATAATTTAGTCTTTTGTTTGCATGAGTGCTGTGTGAGTGAAAGAACCTCATTTTGTGTTTTTCATCTACCGATGATTGTTTTTGCTAGGTGTGATTCACTTTGGAACTTGTGTTGTTTTAGAATTTTTGGCATGATTTTTGTATTTTGCATTTGTTTCGTGACTATGTTGTCGTCGTAGTTTAGTGGTAAGTATTTACTTTTCGTGTGTACCTTTTGCATTTGAACCATTCATTCATTTCCGTTTTTCAAAACCTGTTGATTCGTCTTTCTTTGGATATCGCTTTTGTGTTTTCAAGTTTGTTTGATTTTTGTTTGTGGACAAGCAAGTAGGTAAGTTGGGGAGAGTTTGATAAGTGCAAATTGTACCTATTTTTGTATATATGTTTTGTTGCACTTATCAATGCTTTGTGGTAAATATCGTGCGAATAAAACCCGATTTGTTTATAAATACGTTTACGATACTTTTTAGCGTGTATATTGCGTATAGTGTAAATATCATTGAGTTTAATTTATTTTTTCTCAATTTTTGCAGGTGTCCAATCAAGGATGTCTTTCCATTGTTAGATAGAGCATTGAATAAGCTTTCCAACGCTTCGAACCGGGCGAAAAACGGAGTTACGGTTCAAAAGTTACGAATAAAACAGTGCAGAAAAATTCTGCAGACTGGTGTGCTGCGCCCCTGCTGCGCCGGGCGGTGCAGGGGCGGTCCGGACACTCCAAAATTGTGAAAAACTTACAGAATGAAGGCCATTCGCCGCCGGGCGGCCCAGAACTCATCCACCGCCGGGCGAAATTGTGCGGACTGAAACTCCATTAAAGGGCAAAAAACTCATTTTTTAGGTTATGGTTTTGGGGTTTCTTGATCCCACTTCCATCAAACTTCATTTTTCATTGGAGAGGTTAGAAAACAACTATGGAGCATGCATACGGATGAACCGGGGTGGATTGATCGTCGACCGTCTCTGACAATGCGCGAGATTTTTGGTTCATTTCTCTTCCTCTTTGTGTTTGTCTTTATGGTTGGGTTTTGTATATGTATTTGCTGCAAACTCATGTATATTTGTCGCCCATGGCGTTGTATAAAACTTGCTTTACAAATCTTTATTGGTAATTGTCTATGATTTTTGCTTTATGCGCAGGGTTTGGGTTGCGTTAGACATAACCTTCGCGGACTTCGATTAGGGATGATTGTCTGTTAGTTTCTGGATTCTAGAGATAGATTTATGAGCTAACAATCTTCAATAGGCGTCGAAACTTAATGCCTCCGTGCCTTGAGCTAGCGTGCGAGAGCATCGGCGATGGTAACACGGTTGGTTTCTCAACTTTGCGTTAGACATAACCTGTGTTGTGAGCGATGCTGGGTGATATTGATGAGTATCGTAGGTAGAGTATAACTGGTCGGTAAGTTTAAGTTTGTGAGGAGTCGATTATGTGCGCGCCTGATAAGTTTCTTGTTGTTGAAGAATGAAGTTGTTTTTATGTTGTAATATTTACTTTTCTGTTTTCTTGTTGTAAACCATTCTAATCCAAACTCATTAACGCGAGAGATTGTCGAACGACATTCTTTCCCTCGAACCGATCTCTGTGGACACGACATAAATCCCGGAGGGAATTCTTTCCGAAAATAAATATTTTTTCTTGCTTTCCCTATTCTGCAACCAACAAAATGGCGCCGTGGCCGGGGATTGGTTTTGATATTGAATCGCATTGCGATAGTTTCTTTGTTTTTGAGTTTTGTATATATCGTATATATTGTCTATTTCCATTATGTTTGTTCAAGTGTTGTATACATTTTGTTCCCGTAACGTTTGTTTAAGTGTTTGGTTAGGGCACTTGCTTTTGGTTTGCGCGGTGAGGCATCACTATGGCATGAAGGAAGGAAGTTGCTAGCTAAGCATTGTAAAGGCGTCGAGCTTACGACGTAAAACAAGCATGGTGTATTCTTTTCTTTTGTTGTTGTTTAGTTTAGGTAGTGTGGTGAGTATTCATTAAACAAGTTGTACTCGGATTTTTCGTAAAATTCTCAAATCTTCACTTTACAACTCGTTTAATGAAGTTTTGCCGGTTTTTCAGTTTGTGTATATTAATAGTTTTCACGTTTGTCAATGAGCTTGTTTTGAGTAGCTTGTGGATGCTTTTGTGATTTTCCAAGTTGGTTCGTTTCAACTCGCAGATGTATGGTAATGATTTCGTTAAGTTTTGTACACGTCTGAGGTATGTATTTATCGCTTTCTTGACTTTGGCATATTCATGATACTTAGGCATTTTACAAATTTCCATGCCATCCATTCTTTTGTATACTTGTTCTATTGTGAATCACTTTAGTTCCCAACCTTTTTGTGAGGTAGCTTTCCATTGTTCATATATGCTTGGAGTACCAACATTCTTGTTATAACTGGATTTTATTATGTTGAATCTTTTGTTTGTGTTGTTTATATGAATGCATGAAAAGGATCAAGGCAAGTGTTTCATTTTGAGCACAACCACCTTAGCCAAATAGTCAATTCACCTTGTGAGTGTGTGAGAATTCGTAACCCCTTTGAGCTTTTTGATCCATGTTTTTATTTGAACTTAATGCTTGTCTATGAGTATTTAGTTCACTTATTTTTGAATGGATTTTGTTTTTTCTTGGACCTCAATTTTGTGTTGTTGTATGGATTTTTTCCTTGCCTTAGAAAGTAGGGAGTATTCACATAATGGTGCGGTTGAATTCAAGTTGGGGAGAGGATGATTGTATTCTCATTGGTTGGATTCTATGCGGATTGAAAAAGAAAAGAAAAAAAGAGAAAAATATGAAAAAAGAAAAGAAAAGAAGAAAGAAAAAAGAAAGAAAAAGAAAAATCCTTGAAAAAGGAGACAAAAAAGAGTTCTAATAATTGTGCTAAATAAGTATTGTGTGTTGTGTACCACTTGGGATTTTGGAAGAAGTTGGTTGAAATTTTGTGTGTGAATCTTTGAGAGTTTTCACTCCCTTAGGTTTAGGCAAGTTTTTGTTTCAATTACCTTTAGAAATTGCCCCTTGTTTGTTTACCCGACCACGCTACAACCTTGAAAATCCCTTGTGATTCTTGCCGTTGTATTTTCAATATGAATTTGTGGATGTATGCATAATTTAGTCTTTTGTTTGCATGAGTGCTGTGTGAGTGAAAGAACCTCATTTTGTGTTTTTCATCTACCGATGATTGTTTTTGCTAGGTGTGATTCACTTTGGAACTTGTGTTGTTTTAGAATTTTTGGCATGATTTTTGTATTTTGCATTTGTTTCGTGACTATGTTGTCGTCGTAGTTTAGTGGTAAGTATTTACTTTTCGTGTGTACCTTTTGCATTTGAACCATTCATTCGTTTCCGTTTTTCAAAACCTGTTGATTCGTCTTTCTTTGGATATCGCTTTTGTGTTTTCAAGTTTGTTTGATTTTTGTTTGTGGACAAGCAAGTAGGTAAGTTGGGGAGAGTTTGATAAGTGCAAATTGTACCTATTTTTGTATATATGTTTTGTTGCACTTATCAATGCTTTGTGGTAAATATCGTGCGAATAAAACCCGATTTGTTTATAAATACGTTTACGATACTTTTTAGCGTGTATATTGCGTATAGTGTAAATATCATTGAGTTTAATTTATTTTTTCTCAATTTTTGCAGGTGTCCAATCAAGGATGTCTTTCCATTGTTAGATAGAGCATTGAATAAGCTTTCCAACGCTTCGAACCGGGCGAAAAACGGAGTTACGGTTCAAAAGTTACGAATAAAACAGTGCAGAAAAATTCTGCAGACTGGTGTGCTGCGCCCCTGCTGCGCCGGGCGGTGCAGGGGCGGTCCGGACACTCCAAAATTGTGAAAAACTTACAGAATGAAGGCCATTCGCCGCCGGGCGGCCCAGAACTCATCCACCGCCGGGCGAAATTGTGCGGACTGAAACTCCATTAAAGGGCAAAAAAACTCATTTTTTAGGTTATGGTTTTGGGGTTTCTTGATCCCACTTCCATCAAACTTCATTTTTCATTGGAGAGGTTAGAAAACAACTATGGAGCATGCATACGGATGAACCGGGGTGGATTGATCGTCGACCGTCTCTGACAATGCGCGAGATTTTTGGTTCATTTCTCTTCCTCTTTGTGTTTGTCTTTATGGTTGGGTTTTGTATATGTATTTGCTGCAAACTCATGTATATTTGTCGCCCATGGCGTTGTATAAAACTTGCTTTACAAATCTTTATTGGTAATTGTCTATGATTTTTGCTTTATGCGCAGGATTTGGGTTGCGTTAGACATAACCTTCGCGGACTTTGATTAGGGATGATTGTCTGTTAGTTTCTGGATTCTAGAGATAGATTTATGAGCTAACAATCTTCAATAGGCGTCGAAACTTAATGCCTCCGTGCCTTGAGCTAGCGTGCGAGAGCATCGGCGATGGTAACACGGTTGGTTTCTCAACTTTGCGTTAGACATAACCTGTGTTGTGAGCGATGCTGGGTGATATTGATGAGTATCGTAGGTAGAGTATAACTGGTCGGTAAGTTTAAGTTTGTGAGGAGTCGATTATGTGCGCGCCTGATAAGTTTCTTGTTGTTGAAGAATGAAGTTGTTTTTATGTTGTAATGTTTACTTTTCTGTTTTCTTGTTGTAAACCATTCTAATCCAAACTCATTAACGCGAGAGATTGTCGAACGACATTCTTTCCCTCGAACCGATCTCTGTGGACACGACATAAATCCCGGAGGGAATTCTTTCCGAAAATAAATATTTTTGCTTGCTTGCCCTATTCTGCAACCAACAAAATGGCGTCGTGGCCGGGGATTGGTTTTGATATTGAATCGCATTGCGATAGTTTCTTTGTTTTTGAGTTTTGTATATATCGTATATATTGTCTATTTCCATTATGTTTGTTCAAGTGTTGTATACATTTTGTTCCCGTAACGTTTGTTTAAGTGTTTGGTTAGGGCACTTGCTTTTGGTTTGCGCGGTGAGGCATCACTATGGCATGAAGGAAGGAAGTTGCTAGCTAAGCATTGTAAAGGCGTCGAGCTTACGACGTAAAACAAGCATGGTGTATTCTTTTCTTTTGTTGTTGTTTAGTTTAGGTAGTGTGGTGAGTATTCATTAAACAAGTTGTACTCGGATTTTTCGTAAAATTCTCAAATCTTCACTTTACAACTCGTTTAATGAAGTTTTGCCGGTTTTTCAGTTTGTGTATATTAATAGTTTTCACGTTTGTCAATGAGCTTGTTTTGAGTAGCTTGTGGATGCTTTTGTGATTTTCCAAGTTGGTTCGTTTCAACTCGCAGATGTATGGTAATGATTTTGTTAAGTTTTGTACACGTCTGAGGTATGTATTTATCGCTTTCTTGACTTTGGCATATTCATGATACTTAGGCATTTTACAAATTTCCATGCCATCCATTCTTTTGTATACTTGTTCTATTGTGAATCACTTTAGTTCCAAACCTTTTTGTGAGGTAGCTTTCCATTGTTCATATATGCTTGGAGTACCAACATTCTTGTTATAACTGGATTTTATTATGTTGAATCTTTTGTTTGTGTTGTTTATATGAATGCATGAAAAGGATCAAGGCAATTGTTTCATTTTGAGCACAACCACCTTAGCCAAATAGTCAATTCACCTTGTGAGTGTGTGAGAATTCGTAACCCCTTTGAGCTTTTTGATCCATGTTTTTATTTGAACTTAATGCTTGTCTATGAGTATTTAGTTCATTTATTTTTGAATGGATTTTGTTTTTTCTTGGACCTCAATTTTGTGTTGTTGTATGGATTTTTTCCTTGCCTTAGAAAGTAGGGAGTATTCACATAATGGTGCGGTTGAATTCAAGTTGGGGAGAGGATGATTGTATTCTCATTGGTTGGATTCTATGCGGATTGAAAAAGAAAAGAAAAAAAGAGAAAAATATGAAAAAAGAAAAGAAAAGAAGAAAGAAAAAAGAAAGAAAAAGAAAAATCCTTGAAAAAGGAGACAAAAAAGAGTTCTAATAATTGTGCTAAATAAGTATTGTGTGTTGTGTACCACTTGGGATTTTGGAAGAAGTTGGTTGAAATTTTGTGTGTGAATCTTTGTGAGTTTTCACTCCCTTAGGTTTAGGCAAGTTTTTGTTTCAATTACCTTTAGAAATTGCCCCTTGTTTGTTTACCCGACCACGCTACAACCTTGAAAATCCCTTGTGATTCTTGCCGTTGTATTTTCAATATGAATTTGTGGATGTATGCATAATTTAGTCTTTTGTTTGCATGAGTGTTGTGTGAGTGAAAGAACCTCATTTTGTGTTTTTCATCTACCGATGATTGTTTTTGCTAGGTGTGATTCACTTTGGAACTTGTGTTGTTTTAGAATTTTTGGCATGATTTTTGTATTTTGCATTTGTTTCGTGACTATGTTGTCGTCGTAGTTTAGTGGTAAGTATTTACTTTTCGTGTGTACCTTTTGCATTTGAACCATTCATTCGTTTCCGTTTTTCAAAACCTGTTGATTTGTCTTTCTTTGGATATCGCTTTTGTGTTTTCAAGTTTGTTTGATTTTTGTTTGTGGACAAGCAAGTAGGTAAGTTGGGGAGAGTTTGATAAGTGCAAATTGTACCTATTTTTGTATATATGTTTTGTTGCACTTATCAATGCTTTGTGGTAAATATCGTGCGAATAAAACCCGATTTGTTTATAAATACGTTTACGATACTTTTTAGCGTGTATATTGCGTATAGTGTAAATATCATTGAGTTTAATTGATTTTTTCTCAATTTTTGCAGGTGTCCAATCAAGGATGTCTTGCCATTGTTAGATAGAGCATTGAATAAGCTTTCCAACGCTTTGAACCGGGCGAAAAACGGAGTTACGGTTCAAAAGTTACGAATAAAACAGTGCAGAAAAATTCTGCAGACTGGTGTGCTGCGCCCCTGCTGCGTCGGGCGGTGCAGGGGCGGTCCGGACACTCCAAAATTGTGAAAAACTTACAGAATGAAGGCCATTCGCCGCCGGGCGGCCCAGAACTCATCCACCGCCGGGCGAAATTGTGCGGACTGAAACTCCATTAAAGGGCAAAAAACTCATTTTTTAGGTTATGGTTTTGGGGTTTCTTGATCCCACTTCCATCAAACTTCATTTTTCATTGGAGAGGTTAGAAAACAACTATGGAGCATGCATACGGATGAACCGGGGTGGATTGATCGTCGACCGTCTCTGACAATGCGCGAGATTTTTGGTTCATTTCTCTTCCTCTTTGTGTTTGTCTTTATGGTTGGGTTTTGTATATGTATATGCTGCAAACTCATGTATATTTGTCGCCCATGGCATTGTATAAAACTTGCTTTACAAATCTTTATTGCTAATTGTCTCTGATTTTTGCTTTATGTGCGGGGTTTGGGTTGCGTTAGACATAACCTTCGCGGACTTCGATTAGGGATGATTGTCTGTTAGTTTCTGGATTCTAGAGATAGATTTATGAGCTAACAAACTTCAATAGGCGTCGAAACTTAATGCCTCCGTGCCTTGAGCTAGCGTGCGAGAGCATCGGCGATGGTAACACGGTTGGTTTCTCAACTTTGCGTTAGACATAACCTGTGTTGTGAGCGATGCTGGGTGATATTGATGAGTATCGTAGGTAGAGTATAACTGGTCGGTAAGTTTAAGTTTGTGAGGAGTCGATTATGTGCGCGCCTGATAAGTTTCTTGTTGTTGAAGAATGAAGTTGTTTTTATGTTGTAATGTTTACTTTTCTGTTTTCTTGTTGTAAACCATTCTAATCCAAACTCATTAACGCGAGAGATTGTCGAACGACATTCTTTCCCTCGAACCGATCTCTGTGGACACGACATAAATCCCGGAGGGAATTCTTTCCGAAAATAAATATTTTTCCTTGCTTGCCCTATTCTGCAACCAACAAAATGGCGCCGTGGACGGGGATTGGTTTTGATATTGAATCGCATTGCGATAGTTTCTTTGTTTTTGAGTTTTGTATATATCGTATATATTGTCTATTTCCATTATGTTTGTTCAAGTGTTGTATACATTTTGTTCCCGTAACGTTTGTTTAAGTGTTTGGTTAGGGCACTTGCTTTTGGTTTGCGCGGTGAGGCATCACTATGGCATGAAGGAAGGAAGTTCCTAGCTAAGCATTGTAAAGGCGTCGAGCTTACGACGTAAAACAAGCATGGTGTATTCTTTTCTTTTGTTGTTGTTTAGTTTAGGTAGTGTGGTGAGTATTCATTAAACAAGTTGTACTCGGATTTTTCGTAAAATTCTCAAATCTTCACTTTACAACTCGTTTAATGAAGTTTTGCCGGTTTTTCAGTTTGTGTATATTAATAGTTTTCACGTTTGTCAATGAGCTTGTTTTGAGTAGCTTGTGGATGCTTTTGTGATTTTCCAAGTTGGTTCGTTTTAACTCGCAGATGTATGGTAATGATTTTGTTAAGTTTTGTACACGTCTGAGGTATGTATTTATCGCTTTCTTGACTTTGGCATATTCATGATACTTAGGCATTTTACAAATTTCCATGCCATCCATTCTTTTGTATACTTGTTCTATTGTGAATCACTTTAGTTCCCAACCTTTTTGTGAGGTAGCTTTCCATTGTTCATATATGCTTGGAGTACCAACATTCTTGTTATAACTGGATTTTATTATGTTGAATATTTTGTTTGTGTTGTTTATATGAATGCATGAAAATAATCAAGGCAATTGTTTCATTTTTAGCACAACCACCTTAGCCAAATAGTCAATTCACCTTGTGAGTGTGTGAGAATTCGTAACCCCTTTGAGCTTTTTGATCCATGTTTTTATTTGAACTTAATGCTTGTCTATGAGTATTTAGTTCATTTATTTTTGAATGGATTTTGTTTTTTCTTGGACCTCAATATTGTGTTGTTGTATGGATTTTTTCCTTGCCTTAGAAAGTAGGGAGTATTCACATAATGGTGCGGTTGAATTCAAGTTGGGGAGAGGATGATTGTATTCTCATTGGTTGGATTCTATGCGGATTGAAAAAGAAAAGAAAAAAAGAGAAAAATATGAAAAAAGAAAAGAAAAGAAGAAAGAAAAAAGAAAGAAAAAGAAAAATCCTTGAAAAAGGAGACAAAAAAGAGTTCTAATAATTGTGCTAAATAAGTATTGTGTGTTGTGTACCACTTGGGATTTTGGAAGAAGTTGGTTGAAATTTTGTGTGTGAATCTTTGTGAGTTTTCACTCCCTTAGGTTTAGGCAAGTTTTTGTTTCAATTACCTTTAGAAATTGCCCCTTGTTTGTTTACCCGACCACGCTACAACCTTGAAAAGCCCTTGTGATTCTTGCCGTTGTATTTTCAATATGAATTTGTAGATGTATGCATAATTTAGTCTTTTGTTTGCATGAGTGTTGTGTGAGTGAAAGAACCTCATTTTGTGTTTTTCATCTACCGATGATTGTTTTTGCTAGGTGTGATTCACTTTGGAACTTGTGTTGTTTTAGAATTTTTGGCATGATTTTTGTATTTTGCATTTGTTTCGTGACTATGTTGTCGTCGTAGTTTAGTGGTAAGTATTTACTTTTCGTGTGTACCTTTTGCATTTGAACCATTCATTCGTTTCCGTTTTTCAAAACCTGTTGATTTGTCTTTCTTTGGATATCGCTTTTGTGTTTTAAAGTTTGTTTGATTTTTGTTTGTGGACAAGCAAGTAGGTAAGTTGGGGAGAGTTTGATAAGTGCAAATTGTACCTATTTTTGTATATATGTTTTGTTGCACTTATCAATGCTTTGTGGTAAATATCGTGCGAATAAAACCCGATTTGTTTATAAATACGTTTACGATACTTTTTAGCGTGTATATTGCGTATAGTGTAAATATCATTGAGTTTAATTGATTTTTTCTCAATTTTTGCAGGTGTCCAATCAAGGATGTCTTGCCATTGTTAGATAGAGCATTGAATAAGCTTTCCAACGCTTCGAACCGGGCGAAAAACGGAGTTACGGTTCAAAAGTTACGAATAAAACAGTGCAGAAAAATTCTGCAGACTGGTGTGCTGCGCCCCTGCTGCGCCGGGCGGTGCAGGGGCGGTCCGGACACTCCAAAATTGTGAAAAACTTACAGAATGAAGGCCATTCGCCGCCGGGCGGCCCAGAACTCATCCACCGCCGGGCGAAATTGTGCGGACTGAAACTCCATTAAAGGGCAAAAAACTCATTTTTTAGGTTATGGTTTTGGGGTTTCTTGATCCCACTTCCATCAAACTTCATTTTTCATTGGAGAGGTTAGAAAACAACTATGGAGCATGCATACGGATGAACCGGGGTGGATTGATCGTCGACCGTCTCTGACAATGCGCGAGATTTTTGGTTCATTTCTCTTCCTCTTTGTGTTTGTCTTTATGGTTGGGTTTTGTATATGTATTTGCTGCAAACTCATGTATATTTGTCGCCCATGGCATTGTATAAAACTTGCTTTACAAATCTTTATTGCTAATTGTCTCTGATTTTTGCTTTATGTGCGGGGTTTGGGTTGCGTTAGACATAACCTTCGCGGACTTCGATTAGGGATGATTGTCTGTTAGTTTCTGGATTCTAGAGATAGATTTATGAGCTAACAATCTTCAATAGGCGTCGAAACTTAATGCCTCCGTGCCTTGAGCTAGCGTGCGAGAGCATCGGCGATGGTAACACGGTTGGTTTCTCAACTTTGCGTTAGACATAACCTGTGTTGTGAGCGATGCTGGGTGATATTGATGAGTATCGTAGGTAGAGTATAACTGGTCGGTAAGTTTAAGTTTGTGAGGAGTCGATTATGTGCACGCCTGATAAGTTTCTTGTTGTTGAAGAATGAAGTTGTTTTTATGTTGTAATGTTTACTTTTCTGTTTTCTTGTTGTAAACCATTCTAATCCAAACTCATTAACGCGAGAGATTGTCGAACGACATTCTTTCCCTCGAACCGATCTCTGTGGACACGACATAAATCCCGGAGGGAATTCTTTCCGAAAATAAATATTTTTGCTTGCTTGCCCTATTCTGCAACCAACAAAATGGCGCCGTGGCCGGGGATTGGTTTTGATATTGAATCGCATTGCGATAGTTTCTTTGTTTTTGAGTTTTGTATATATCGTATATATTGTCTATTTCCATTATGTTTGTTCAAGTGTTGTATACATTTTGTTCCCGTAACGTTTGTTTAAGTGTTTGGTTAGGGCACTTGCTTTTGGTTTGCGCGGTGAGGCATCACTATGGCATGAAGGAAGGAAGTTGCTAGCTAAGCATTGTAAAGGCGTCGAGCTTACGACGTAAAACAAGCATGGTGTATTCTTTTCTTTTGTTGTTGTTTAGTTTAGGTAGTGTGGTGAGTATTCATTAAACAAGTTGTACTCGGATTTTTCGTAAAATTCTCAAATCTTCACTTTACAACTCGTTTAATGAAGTTTTGCCGGTTTTTCAGTTTGTGTATATTAATAGTTTTCACGTTTGTCAATGAGCTTGTTTTGAGTAGCTTGTGGATGCTTTTGTGATTTTCCAAGTTGGTTCGTTTCAACTCGCAGATGTATGGTAATGATTTTGTTAAGTTTTGTACACGTCTGAGGTATGTATTTATCGCTTTCTTGACTTTGGCATATTCATGATACTTAGGCATTTTACAAATTTCCATGCCATCCATTCTTTTGTATACTTGTTCTATTGTGAATCACTTTAGTTCCCAACCTTTTTGTGAGGTAGCTTTCCATTGTTCATATATGCTTGGAGTACCAACATTCTTGTTATAACTGGATTTTATTATGTTGAATATTTTGTTTGTGTTGTTTATATGAATGCATGAAAAGAATCAAGGCAATTGTTTCATTTTTAGCACAACCACCTTAGCCAAATAGTCAATTCACCTTGTGAGTGTGTGAGAATTCGTAACCCCTTTGAGCTTTTTGATCCATGTTTTTATTTGAACTTAATGCTTGTCTATGAGTATTTAGTTCATTTATTTTTGAATGGATTTTTTTTTTCTTGGACCTCAATTTTGTGTTGTTGTATGGATTTTTTCCTTGCCTTAGAAAGTAGGGAGTATTCACATAATGGTGCGGTTGAATTCAAGTTGGGGAGAGGATGATTGTATTCTCATTGGTTGGATTCTATGCGGATTGAAAAAGAAAAGAAAAAAAGAGAAAAATATGAAAAAAGAAAAGAAAAGAAGAAAGAAAAAAGAAAGAAAAATAAAAATCCTTGAAAAAGGAGACAAAAAAGAGTTCTAATAATTGTGCTAAATAAGTATTGTGTGTTGTGTACCACTTGGGATTTTGGAAGAAGTTGGTTGAAATTTTGTGTGTGAATCTTTGTGAGTTTTCACTCCCTTAGGTTTAGGCAAGTTTTTGTTTCAATTACCTTTAGAAATTGCCCCTTGTTTGTTTACCCGACCACGCTACAACCTTGAAAAGCCCTTGTGATTCTTGCCGTTGTATTTTCAATATGAATTTGTGGATGTATGCATAATTTAGTCTTTTGTTTGCATGAGTGTTGTGTGAGTGAAAGAACCTCATTTTGTGTTTTTCATCTACCGATGATTGTTTTTGCTAGGTGTGATTCACTTTGGAACTTGTGTTGTTTTAGAATTTTTGGCATGATTTTTGTATTTTGCATTTGTTTCGTGACTATGTTGTCGTCGTAGTTTAGTGGTAAGTATTTACTTTTCGTGTGTACCTTTTGCATTTGAACCATTCATTCGTTTTCGTTTTTCAAAACCTGTTGATTCGTCTTTCTTTGGATATCGCTTTTGTGTTTTCAAGTTTGTTTGATTTTTGTTTGTGGACAAACAAGTAGGTAAGTTGGGGAGAGTTTGATAAGTGCAAATTGTACCTATTTTTGTATATATGTTTTGTTGCACTTATCAATGCTTTGTGGTAAATATCGTGCGAATAAAAGCCGATTTGTTTATAAATACGTTTACGATACTTTTTAGCGTGTATATTGCGTATAGTGTAAATATCATTGAGTTTAATTGATTTTTTCTCAATTTTTGCAGGTGTCCAATCAAGGATGTCTTGCCATTGTTAGATAGAGCATTGAATAAGCTTTCCAACGCTTCGAACCGGGCGAAAAACGGAGTTACGGTTCAAAAGTTACGAATAAAACAGTGCAGAAAAATTCTGCAGACTGGTGTGCTGCGCCCCTGCTGCGCCGGGCGGTGCAGGGGCGGTCCGGACACTCCAAAATTGTGAAAAACTTACAGAATGAAGGCCATTCGCCGCCGGGCGGCCCAGAACTCATCCACCGCCGGGCGAAATTGTGCGGACTGAAACTCCATTAAAGGGCAAAAAACTCATTTTTTAGGTTATGGTTTTTGGGTTTCTTGATCCCACTTCCATCAAACTTCATTTTTCATTGGAGAGGTTAGAAAACAACTATGGAGCATGCATACGGATGAACCGGGGTGGATTGATCGTCGACCGTCTCTGACAATGCGCAAGATTTTTGGTTCATTTCTCTTCCTCTTTGTGTTTGTCTTTATGGTTGGGTTTTGTATATGTATTTGCTGCAAACTCATGTATATTTGTCGCCCATGGCGTTGTATAAAACTTGCTTTACAAATCTTTATTGGTAATTGTCTATGATTTTTGCTTTATGCGCGGGGTTTGGGTTGCGTTAGACATAACCTTCGCGGACTTCGATTAGGGATGATTGTCTGTTAGTTTCTGGATTCTAGAGATAGATTTATGAGCTAACAATCTTCAATAGGCGTCGAAACTTAATGCCTCCGTGCCTTGAGCTAGCGTGCGAGAGCATCGGCGATGGTAACACGGTTGGTTTCTCAACTTTGCGTTAGACATAACCTGTGTTGTGAGCGATGCTGGGTGATATTGATGAGTATCGTAGGTAGAGTATAACTGGTCGGTAAGTTTAAGTTTGTGAGGAGTCGATTATGTGCGCGCCTGATAAGTTTCTTGTTGTTGAAGAATGAAGTTGTTTTTATGTTATAATGTTTACTTTTCTGTTTTCTTGTTGTAAACCATTCTAATCCAAACTCATTAACGCGAGAGATTGTCGAACGACATTCTTTCCCTCGAACCGATCTCTATGGACACGACATAAATCCCGGAGGGAATTCTTTCCGAAAATAAATATTTTTCCTTGCTTGCCCTATTCTGCAACCAACAAAATGGCGCCGTGGCCGGGGATTGCTTTTGATATTGAATCGCATTGCGATAGTTTCTTTGTTTTTGAGTTTTGTATATATCGTATAAATTGTCTATTTCCATTATGTTTGTTCAAGTGTTGTATACATTTTGTTCCCGTAAAGTTTGTTTAAGTGTTTGGTTAGGGCACTTACTTTTGGTTTGCGCGGTGAGGCATCACTATGGCATGAAGGAAGGAAGTTGCAAGCTAAGCATTGTAAAGGCGTCGAGCTTACGACGTAAAACAAGCATGGTGTATTCTTTTCTTTTGTTGTTGTTTAGTTTAGGTAGTGTGGTGAACATTCATTAAACAAGTTGTACTCGGATTTTTCGTAAAATTCTCAAATCTTCACTTTACAACTCGTTTAATGAAGTTTTGCCGGTTTTTCAGTTTGTGTATATTAATAGTTTTCGCGTTTGTCAATGAGCTTGTTTTGAGTAGCTTGTGGATGCTTTTGTGATTTTCCAAGTTGGTTCGTTTCAACTCGCGGATGTATAGTAATGATTTTGTTAAGTTTTGTACACGTCTGAGGTATGTATTTATCGCTTTCTTGACTTTGGCATATTCATGATACTTAGGCATTTTACAAATTTCCATGCCATCCATTCTTTTGTATACTTGTTCTATTGTGAATCACTTTAGTTCCCAACCTTTTTGTGAGGTAGCTTTCCATTGTTCATATATGCTTGGAGTACCAACATTCTTGTTATAACTGGATTTTATTATGTTGAATCTTTTGTTTGTGTTGTTTATATGAATGCATGAAAAGGATCAAGGCAATTGTTTCATTTTGAGCACAACCACCTTAGCCAAATAGTCAATTCACCTTGTGAGTGTGTGAGAATTCGTAACCCCTTTGAGCTTTTTGATCCATGTTTTTATTTGAACTTAATGCTTGTCTATGAGTATTTAGTTCATTTATTTTTGAATGGATTTTGTTTTTTCTTGGACCTCAATTTTGTGTTGTTGTATGGATTTTTTCCTTGCCTTAGAAAGTAGGGAGTATTCACATAATGGTGCGGTTGAATTCAAGTTGGGGAGAGGATGATTGTATTCTCATTGGTTGGATTCTATGCGGATTGAAAAAGAAAAGAAAAAAAGAGAAAAATATGAAAAAAGAAAAGAAAAGAAGAAAGAAAAAAGAAAGAAAAAGAAAAATCCTTGAAAAAGGAGACAAAAAAGAGTTCTAATAATTGTGCTAAATAAGTATTGTGTGTTGTGTACCACTTGGGATTTTGGAAGAAGTTGGTTGAAATTTTGTGTGTGAATCTTTGTGAGTTTTCACTCCCTTAGGTTTAGGCAAGTTTTTGTTTCAATTACCTTTAGAAATTGCCCCTTGTTTGTTTACCCGACCACGCTACAACCTTGAAAAGCCCTTGTGATTCTTGCCGTTGTATTTTCAATATGAATTTGTGGATGTATGCATAATTTAGTCTTTTGTTTGCATGAGTGTTGTGTGAGTGAAAGAACCTCATTTTGTGTTTTTCATCTACCGATGATTGTTTTTGCTAGGTGTGATTCACTTTGGAACTTGTGTTGTTTTAGAATTTTTGGCATGATTTTTTTATTTTGCATTTGTTTCGTGACTATGTTGTCGTCGTAGTTTAGTGGTAAGTATTTACTTTTCGTGTGTACCTTTTGCATTTGAACCATTCATTCGTTTCCGTTTTTCAAAACCTGTTGATTCGTCTTTCTTTGGATATCGCTTTTATGTTTTCAAGTTTGTTTGATTTTTGTTTGTGGACAAACAAGTAGGTAAGTTGGGGAGAGTTTGATAAGTGCAAATTGTACCTATTTTTGTATATATGTTTTGTTGCACTTATCAATGCTTTGTAGTAAATATCGTGCGAATAAAACCCTATTTGTTTATAAATACGTTTACGATACTTTTTAGCGTTTATATTGCGTATAGTGTAAATATCATTGAGTTTAATTGATTTTTTCTCAATTTTTGCAGGTGTCCAATCAAGGATGTCTTGCCATTGTTAGATAGAGCATTGAATAAGCTTTCCAACGCTTCGAACCGGGCGAAAAACGGAGTTACGGTTCAAAAGTTACGAATAAAACAGTGCAGAAAAATTCTGCAGACTGGTGTGCTGCGCCCCTGCTGCGCCGGGCGGTGCAGGGGCGGTCCGGACACTCCAAAATTGTGAAAAATTTACAGAATGAAGGCCATTCGCCGCTCGGCGGCCCAGAACTCATCCACCGCCGGGCGAAATTGTGCGGACTGAAACTCCATTAAAGGGCAAAAAAACTCATTTTTTAGGTTATGGTTTTGGGGTTTCTTGATCCCACTTCCATCAAACTTCATTTTTCATTGGAGAGGTTAGAAAACAACTATGGAGCATGCATACGGATGAACCGGGGTGGATTGATCGTCGACCGTCTCTGACAATGCGCGAGATTTTTGGTTCATTTCTCTTCCTCTTTGTGTTTGTCTTTATGGTTGGGTTTTGTATATGTATTTGCTGCAAACTCATGTATATTTGTCGCCCATGGCATTGTGTAAAACTTGCTTTACAAATCTTTATTGCTAATTGTCTCTGATTTTTGCTTTATGTGCGGGGTTTGGGTTGCGTTAGACATAACCTTCGCGGACTTCGATTAGGGATGATTGTCTGTTAGTTTCTGGATTCTAGAGATAGATTTATGAGCTAACAATCTTCAATAGGCGTCGAAACTTAATGCCTCCGTGCCTTGAGCTAGCGTGCGAGAGCATCGGCGATGGTAACACGGTTGGTTTCTCAACTTTGCGTTAGACATAACCTGTGTTGTGAGCGATGCTGGGTGATATTGATGAGTATCGTAGGTAGAGTATAACTGGTCGGTAAGTTTAAGTTTGTGAGGAGTCGATTATGTGCGCGCCTGATAAGTTTCTTGTTGTTGAAGAATGAAGTTGTTTTTATGTTGTAATGTTTACTTTTCTGTTTTCTTGTTGTAAACCATTCTAATCCAAACTCATTAACGCGAGAGATTGTCGAACGGCATTCTTTCCCTCGAACCGATCTCTGTGGACACGACATAAATCCCGGAGGGAATTCTTTCCGAAAATAAATATTTTTGCTTGCTTGCCCTATTCTGCAACCAACAAGTGTGTTCTGAAAAAACTACCACCACCACTGGATTCCTTGTGAAATTCTGGGCCAGATGCATATAAATTTTGTCTCAAACCATTGAGATTTGAGAAAGTTATGGGTGTTGGAAATTTGATAAAAAAGATGTTGAAAACTCATGAAAGATGTCGAATGTGATGTTGTGACATCTTTCCTCTTTTTCTTAGTTTATCTTCAAAACTCAACCAATTATTTCACATAGCAAAAATCATCATTTTCAAAATCTGTTTTACACACTTCTTATTCATACTCCAAAATATTTTATTCCACAGAAAAAATTAGTTTTATATTATTTATTTAATATAATTAGTTTTTTGTGAATAAATTCCTTTTTAATGTTTTTTAAGCATTTTAAAAGTGAATATTTATTTTGAAAATCAACACCGAATGAGTTTAAATATCCCTTGTGATTAAACTCCATTTTTCAAAACCTTAAACAAAATCACAAGTGGTTTATTCAAATTTATTTGGTATTTTGTTTGATTTTCTTTAAATATTTACTTTTAAAGAATAACAAATTAGGGTTTCTTTGATTTTCACCATCCTAAAACTTTTTTAAACTTTTTGGGCCTCTAATAGAGTGTAAGACCCAATCCTTTTTTTTTGACCAAATCATTTTTGGGCCTCAGATATTGTATAAGTCCCGATACCGTCAAAAACCAACGGCGCGATCGTCGCCTTTTGAAAAATAACCTTCTGGGCCTCTCCTTGAGTTATAAGACCCATTAAAACTTTTTGGGCCTCTAATAGAGTGTAAGACCCAACCCCCTTTTAACCAAAATCATTTTGGGTCTCACTTATTGTATAAGTCCCTCTGCGTTAAAAGGAAACCTCGGCGCGATCGCCATTTTTAAACGAAAAATCATCTGGGCCTACCCTCGTGTTATAAGCCCCACTCATTTTCTTTAAAACTTTTTGGGCCTCTTGAGAGAGTGTAAGACCCATCCCTTTGTACAGAGAACCTTTTTGGGCCTCAGTCACTTGTATAAGTCCCTATGTACAAATTCAAACAGTGCGCTCACTGATAAAACCCTGGGCCTCTCCTTGAGCTGTAAACCCCAAATCTTTCTTTTTCAAAGCACTTTCTCCTTTGATTTTGAATATACTGTTGTTTTTCAATCTTTCTTTGTTGAACAACTAACCAAACAGCATGGAAGCTCTACAACTGAGTAAGTGGTTATTGCTTTCATTTACCGCTTTCATATATATATAACTGTATTGTGGGGCTGTTTCACTGTAAGTCTCCTTTCATAAACTCATATATATATATAACTGTATTGTGGGGCTGTTTCGCTGTAAGTCTTCTTTCATAAACTCATATCAACTGTGTAATAATAGTATAGATATTTACAGTTTCCCCGACAACTACGTCTAGAACTAGGTGACGCCGTTTCGTTTATTCGTAGAAATAGACAACTAGATCCCCAATAGGATCACCAGATACAGTCTTCTCTTCAGCTGTCCTCATTAGGAATTGTCAAGAAATTCTACTCCCAGAGATGAATGTATTCTCCGTGAATGGCATCTTTGAGTTTCTTCCAAATTCTCAAACTTTCCTGGCTTGATCTATTCCTTGTGAATAGCCTGTCTTGAATTTCTCAGGGTTTGGGGACCCACGGGCTTCTTAAAAGCATCGGCCTCCTCTTGGGCATCATACAAGGACCCACAGGCTTCCTAAAAGCAACCCCGCCTCCTCTTGGGCTTAGTACAAGGACCCTACGGCTTCTTAGAAGTATTCACAGCCTCCTCTTAGGCTTCGTATAATGATCTCTTCCTCCGGGAATGATAACCTCCTCTTGGTCTTAGTACAAGGACCCGTCGGCTTCTTAAAAGTTTCCAGCCTCCTCTTGGGCTTCGTACAAATTGTCCCGACGACCTCCTAGAGGTATAGGAACAGAACTTAGTAATCTTCATAGAACAATCCTTTCATAGAGTCTACTATTGTTTCTCAAAGCATGGTACAAAAGATGACACTCTAGACTTGGACAGTCTAATCTCCTTGAGTCTCAAAGACATTCTCAAGTGACCCCTTTGTTAAATAGGAAGGAAACCTATAGACTCGGACAGTCTCAATACCCTTCGGATTTCCCGCTTCCTTAAAGAACAGGAAATAACCCGGATCCTCGAATCAAATCCTTGAGTACAGTGTTGCTCATATAAGAACTGATTTTCTCTTTAAATCAGCATACTGGACCTGTCACTTAACTGAACAGTCACCATAGCCTCCTCTTGGGCTTTATACAATGATCCTCCCCAGCGGAGTCAAACAACGTTTAACCTCTCTCTCGGGCTTTGTACGAGACAAATAAGAGACTCCCTCGTTGAGTCAATCACCCCTTTCGCCTCCATCTCGGGCTTTATACGAGATACGAAAAGGTTCTTATTGAGCCAAACAAACCATAGCCTCCATCTCGGGCTTTATACGAGATACAAAAAGGTTCTTATTGAGCCAAACAAATGTTAGCCCTCATCTCGGGCTTCGTACAAGATACAAAGACTCTCTTGTTGAGTCAAACCTTTTCGCCTCCATCTCGGGCTTCGTACGAGATACAAAATCACTCTCTTGTTGAGATAAAAGATTCTCCTGTTGAGTCAACCCTTTTAGCCTCTCTCTCGGGCTTTGTACGAGATACAAAAACTCTCTTGTTGAGTCAAATAGCCTTCATCTCGGGCTTTATACGAGATACCAAAATATTCCATCGTCGAGTCAAAACCTTTTAGCCTCTCTCTTGGGCTTTGTACGAGACACATATTAGCCTCCTCTTAGGCTTTGTATAAGAAAACCACTGGCTGATCCAATCAACCTTTTAGCATCAAAGTTGTGCCTCGTTCATAGTACACAAACATCAACAACTCCTTTCCCCTCCATCTAATCGCTGTAAGCGGCAAGCCTCTGGATCATCTACATCCACGCCACTGTCCCTCTTTTAGCATGAGAAATTCCTAAGGAAAGATAGCATTGCTCTACACTGAGTTAAAGTCTTCTCCTTCAGGTTGGAAATCCCCTATAAAGGAAATTATGGCATTGCCGGATTCACACATCCCGGTTAAAGTAATTCTCCTTTACAAAACAGTTGTCACAGACAAACCTCTCTTTAGAGATGACAAATTCTCTCTAAAGTTGAGATCCTTCAGCTTCACATCTTGGGCTTTGAACAAGATACAAATAGACCCTTCTAGCTTCATATCTTGGGCTTTGAACAAGATACAAATAGACTTTTCAGCTTCACATCTTGGGCTTTGATCAAGATACAAATCACCTTTCGCTTCACGTCTTGGGCTTTGAACAAGACACCAAAAACAACCATTTCCTCCCATAGAATAGGAGGAACTACGAACGCTCTGATTTCCCTGTTTCGGTAAACGGGAATACGTAGGCATAAGATCGAAAGAAAAGATCTTAGCGAGCACACTAAACAAAAACCCAAAATCCCATATCTCCATCAATCAAAAGCAGTAATTCAAAAAGCATCAGTCCTAACATCCTAATCCTTGTTCCCCGCCGGAAACCTTCTGCCAAGATAAAAAGAAAGAAAACAGTATTGGCGAAAATACAAATAACCAGTACAAAGGCCCCCCCACATTGATAGCATCCGTAACCTAACAGACCGCTGTTTAAACTCAGTATGCAAAGCAGGGTTAATTGGAGACATCTATTTCCCTTCCTTATTCAGCTCACAATAGGATAAAAAATGAATCGACTTGTAGTAAGCTCAAACCGCAGAGAGCGACCAGCGCTTAAGAACCGCGTCCAAAATTGCTCGCCACAGCCGGGTATGAAGAAGGATGTTGCAGAGTTTGTTTATGCGTGTTTGACTTGCCAGAAGTCGAAAGTTGAGCATCAGAAGCCTTTAGGTATGATGCAACCATTGAGGATTCCAGGATGGAAATGGGATAGTATTTCCATGGATTTTGTGATGGGATTGCTAAAGACTGCTAAGGGAAATGATTCAATTTGGGTGATCGTGGATAGATTAACTAAGTCGGCTCATTTCTTACCGATGAAGATTAATCATTCCATGCAGAAGTTAGCCGAGATGTACATTGAGGAGATTGTGAAGTTACATGGGGTACCTTCGATTATTGTGTCGGATAGATATCCGAGGTTTACATCGAGATTTTGGAAGAGTTTGCAAAATGCTTTGGGTACTAAGTTGAGGATGAGTTCTGCCTACCATCCACAGACGGACGGTCAGACAGAAATGACTATCCAATCTTTAGAAGATTTGCTGAGGGCTTGTGTGTTAGATCATGGAGGATCGTGGGATAGCCATTTTCCATTGATTGAGTTCACGTACAATAATAGTTTTCATGCTAGTATTGGAATGGCACCTTATGAAGCTTTGTATGGAAGAAGGTGTAGAACTCCTTTGTGTTGGTATGAGCCAGGCGAGAGTGTTGTACTCGGACCTGAGATTGTGCAAGAGACTATAACACCTCAAAATTTGCCCTCTTACTTTTAACAATAACTGGCTTATGTTTCATTTCATTCTTTGCATAATCATCTTTGCATTATCATCATTGCATATCATTGGCTCTTGACATGGGATCAAAGGATTTCCTTATTGGCCTTATTCATAAGTGATTCAGTCGCTTTCTATTCCAGGTTGAGTTGGAGCAAGATGTTGAATTCTCCTCGTTGTAATCTTCCGGATCTGAGGTTTTCCTATTCAGAGAAATCATCAGAGATACTGGGCCAGGGTTTCATTGGTGTGAATCGGGGTGTGCGTCTCAAGGATAGTTAGGGCATCTCCTTCTTGGTTGAGTACAAGTTTGCTTTGGATCAGAAGTTTGACGTGGATTGAATGTGTTAAGATTGATCATGTGAATTACGTGGCATTCGAGATACAGGTCCATTCTTTCTAACCCATAACCATTAACCATTGTCAATATTCAAAATCCAAATCATATTCGAATATCCAAAACCATGTTTTAATTCATATCCATTTCATTTCTTTCAATATCCATTTTTGAAACCAATATCCAATAAAATCATTTTTAATATCCAAACTAACCATTTCAAATCCTAAGTCACATACCTAAACCCACATTCAATTTTTGACCCAATATTTCTCAACGCGCCCAACCTATCATGTTAGAATTGCAACGGGAATATCACATTGTCCATAGAATAATCCTATATGATTTATATGATTAATGATTGAGACCAAAGAAATTGAAATAAAGGAGTGGCCAGAATCAATTGAACAGATTACCATTACCATGAGTTTCATTCCATGAGCTTTTTTTTTCTACCCGTAAATGTACCATATAAAGCAGTCTTGTTAAAAGCAGCTGACATTTTTTGAAGGCAATGTTCCTTAGCTTTGCTGCACCAACGGTGAGGAAGACATCCATTTACTTAAACTGTTTGGTGCTGATATTTTTATATGATCACAAGGTTCAATAACAACGGTTTTAACAGCAGAAATCATACTTGCACACCAGCCTGTTTAAATTAAAGTCTTCAAAGTTCAATGAATAAGCTGATACCAAAAAACTCGGTTACAACTCATTACACCAGCAGGAAATTACAGAAAAAATGCATAACAGGAAATTGGAATTGCCATAACCACACTAACCAAAACCTCTCCTACATCTCTAACATTTTTCCAAACCATAACCTCTAACAAACCTAACCATTCTCTAACAGTTTCCAATCCCAATTTCTGACTCAAACAGAAAAACAAAAAAAGGAAAATTCTTCCAGAACCTCTCTCTGAATCCATTCCTTCTCTTCTTCCAATTCACAATCGGCTAACAATTCCTCTAACAACCTAACAGTTTTTTCTCTTCATCATCTCCAATTTGGTTCTCAGAAAAAAAGGTCATAACCTCCAATCTTCATCATCAATTCTTCTACCAGTTTTAACCATCTTCAATTACCTTCATACATCATCTTCATGAATCCACCAACAACCGGCGACGCTGCAAAAACCAACACCATCAACAACATCAATTCTTACCGAAATCCGTGAGTGCATCGTCAACGAAAAGATTCGAATTAAACGTACGCAATCGCACCGCAAGATTCGAGAATGCATAGAAGCAACAACAACTCTGCACAACAATAACGAGAAAAATCAGGTATGCAGAGGAGAAGAAGTGGAAGAAAGGTGTGTCGCAAGAACATTACCTGGATATCATCGTCCCATCGTCGAAGTTTGTTCTGATTCAACACTTCATAACCTTCTTCTTCAATCACTCCTCATCATCAAGAACGCTCCACAGCAACGTCAACCACGAGCAAAATACAACGAATTCAGAAGCGACGTCAACACGCAAAGAAGAAACGAGGTAGGAAGAGCCAAGAGCAAATCAAACCTGAACTTTCGTTCGTAGTCTCAAACTTGCAGGTACGTAATCTTCTCTGTCTCGTCGCCGCAAGCTCGTTGGCGTTATTTATTGTTGAGAGTGATTGTCTCTTTGCGTGTTATTTATGTACCTCCGATCTGGTAGCTTGGTTGAGTATTTGAAAGATCCAGTTGCGAATTCGTGAACGTCATGAAATTCTAATAAGGGTTTGGTTAGGATTATTTGCAGAGAGAGAGAGAGAGGAATGGCGTGAGAGTAAAGGTGAGTGAGAAGGATTGATTCACGTTATATGTATTCTTACCCACCGTGTTTCAAGATAAGGATAACGAGATAAGTACCCATTCCGGCAGTGACAAGTGTAGCCACCATGGACATGTGTCACCGTCCGGTGCATCCTCCATGATACCATGTGTGTGACCCACTCTTACTATCGTGTGCCCTCTTGAATCCAGCACTTGGATAATCTCCAGAGTTAGATCCTAGGGCACAGATTAAATGCTAGTCAACGGAGGACCACCGTGCACCCTCAGGCCCTGACCTTCCTTGGACCTATTTTCATTGCTGTCTACAGCCTGATGAGTGTGGGCCAAGGGAATTTAATTAGGAATTTTACTTGTATGCACCCCCTTTTCTTTCAATGTTTCTTTTCGGTTTATATTTTTGTACACGTTTCATAATGTGATATTAAAAATAGTGAACTTCATAAGAAAATTATGAGAAAATTCATGTATGTTCTTGAAGGTGTTAATTAATTTTTGGACATTTTTAATTCCATTTTGGGGGCTGTTTGATATTTTTCTGGAATTTTGGAAAGGAATGTGTTCTTAATGGTGTATCTTGTGATGCGAGTTCTAGAATGTGATCTTCCCTTGACCATTTGGAGATAAATTTTGTTGTGCATTTATCCCTCTTACTATATGACCTAATGATGTTTGATTGGTACCTTGGCCATGATTATTGAATTGCTTTTGAGCATCATCTTTGTGCCTTGTCTAGTGGGAGCATCATTGATAAATTGATCCATGTTTGCAATTGATTGAGTATGTTTGGTGCATGATATGAACCCTATCTTTTGTATGTGATTATCTACTGGATTTGGAATGACTTGGTTGATTACCCATAATTTTCAAGGGCATTTTTCTATTTTTCACCCATTTTTCAAAGTGAACATGACGTGTTGACGCATGCTTAGAAATAGGTCCTGGTTTGGCGTTTATATGAGGGAACTTTGAGTCAACTTTGAATATGAGTTTTAGCACATTGTTAAGTGTATTTTGATGCACAATTGAGACATGCTTGAGTATTGCCTTTGATCACTTCGCATACCTTAAATGGTGCCTTCTTTGTGTGTATGTGAACTTGAATTTGTGTTTAACTTTGGCCACTTATTTTGGTGCCACTTGTATACCATGTTCATGATTTTTTTTGGGATTCAATTAGGACATTTCATAGGTCTTTTGCCTCTGGTGTGTGAGCTTTAACATTGCCTTACCATGTCATTTCATTTGCCTTACTTGAGTGACAATTTTACATACTTGTATGAGAAGTTTAAATGTGATTTTGCTCATGGAATGAATTGACTTTGGAGAGAGAGTTTAATGCAAACCTTTGTGACACTTTGAGATGGGTTTTAAGCATGCGTATAAGGTGTTTCACTTTTGACCTTGGTCCATTTTCACGTTTTAATCCAATTCATCTAACTTGTAATGGCTTTCTTTTGTTGGTTTACCTTTAACTTCAAAGTAGATTAGTCTTGTAGCATAAGTTGTAACTTGACTTGTAATTTCATAATCCTTTTAGGTCTTTCACTTTGACTAGTGTGACTCAAATGTACATAGTCATTAGACTTAGGTTTTCATGTTGTACATACACTCTCTTGTTATTACTAATGTCTTTGGTTCACATGTGCAAGGTGCATAAAGGAGACATTCCAAAGGTGGTTTGACCATTTTAGTTTGTAAATAAAAACTTGTTTCTAACTTGGTTTGCTATTTGTTTATAGGTGTTTTCGTGACTTGCTTTCGTTGCTTTGCTACGAATTCATATCCGTTCGGTAGGACTTCTTATCTCTTCACTTCTCTTTAATGCTTTCAAATGCCATGAGAAGTAGGAATAGTCGATGCCATGATAAGTAGGATTGTATGGAAAGCCCTCAAGTGAGGCCATTATTGTGCTTGTTTAATATTGTGCCTAAAGACCTCCAAAGAGGCATCTCATTCCCTATTTCCCCTTGTAAGACCTCCAAGGAGGCAATTGACGGAAGGTAGGGTTCGCAATCGACCCCCGTCATTCTGGTTGAGTCGTTCTTAGCTCTCATTACATGATCGAAGCTTTGAACATTACCTACTCTTGTTATCGAGTCCGTCAGTGGAAGGAGGGTCTAGTAATTAAACCCTCACACCTTGTCTATAGCTCGCATTGACCAATGCTGATGCTTATGTGATCTGATTCACATCTTCCCCTTTCTTACTCTGCTCTCCATGGTTCTTGATACCATTGGGTGAGCACCCCTATTTCCCACACCTAGCTTGTTTGCCTCGGTTGATATGACCCCTTGGCTAAAGCTTCCTCTTTCTTATTGTGATTGTGTGACATTATGGTTAACTGACACTGTTTACTCCTTGGTTGCTTTTATTTCATTTTGTGATTGATTCATCCTGTGTTTACTTGTCTGATGACATGATCCCATAGGATTCCTAGCTCCACTTAATTTTTGATTAAGTCGGAGGTAGGAGAGACATTAGGATAGAAATCCATGCATGCTAACATAGGTAGCATCCCCATTTCTAAACTCAACTTTAGGGCCACTTTTGCATGATAACATTAGGAACAAATTAGATTCCCTTTAGTGTTTTCTTTTCAACTTGAGTCTTCTCTTCTCATCTCATAATCTTTATAAAACACTTAATAAAGGATTAATATGTATTGCGCACGAACCTTATATGTGGGAAATGAGATAGTGGGGGATCTTCCCACTACAACAGATAAGACCTTAGACAATGCTTTTTTTGCCCTTAGACAGCGCTTTGGGTAATACCAAAAGCGCTGTCTAAAGGGGGGTATATTTAATGAAAAGCGCTGTCTATGGTACCTTTAGACAGTGCTTTTTGACATTATAAGGTATACCTTAGACAACTCTTTTGGGAAAAGCGCTTTCTAAGCCTTACCTTTTTTGACATTTTTTTGGTATTCCTTAGACAGCGCTTTCAGCAAAAGCGCTGTCTAAGCCCTAACTTTTTTGACATTTTTTTGGTATACCTTAGACAGCGCTTTCTCCAAAAGCGCTGTCTAAGGTCAACCTTTTTGAACTCTTTTAGGTATACCTTAGACAGTGCTTTTGTCAAAAGCGCTTTCTAATCCCCACCTTAGACAGCGCTTTCACCAAAAACGCTGTCTAAGGTATACGAAAAATTTTATATAAATTTTTTTAAACCACAATTTTTACCAGGTTTTTTCAACCAGAATTTGACCTGTTTTTCAACCAGCAATTTTTTTCAGAAAAATACCACAATTTGGAGATTCAAATCAATCCAATTTATCCTATTTAAATGTACCAATTTACACCAAAATTATATATCCAAAACAATTGGCAATTCAAACCAATATATATATTTAAAATTACAAACCAAAATTATATATACACCTATTTATAATTACAAATCATTACATTTTTTCTACAAATGCACATATTACTTATACTAGTACTTTTGCATCCAACCAAAGCATTGCTTCAAATCTACATTATAGGTCCTGAAAACACAAAGATTGTAATTCAATTAAAAGAATACATAAACAAAGTTACACATATTTAAATTCTCATCAATTAAAGTAAGAGTGCAATATTATACCTTGTAAAATTCTGAGCTCCATAATGTATTGACACCAATCCTCTTTAATTTCATCCAATTGAGAAATTGAGTAATGAGCACACTTGCATTCTTCAAAGTACTACATAATAATATAACATAGTTTGATTTAGTTTTAACTATTTCATTAGACATGAGAGATATGTGTTAATATTAAAATAACTCATAAGTTAGAAATACATACATCGGATGGAATCTCTATTTGATCCAACAAAAGAGTGTCTCTCATAAACCTCAACATGAAATAGCCGCAATCTATTTGATTGCGTTGCCGAGGACACTACAAATGAAAAGAAAATATGGATAAATCCTAAGTTTTATCAAGTAGCATCACTAATATAATAAAACATGTGATAATTAATATACCTTCACATAATTCCATGTAATAATGGGGTTGACTCTCCGCTGTGGTAGATGGTTATCTCGTAGTGCTAGGAAAGCTTGTATAGCGCTAATAAAATATAAGTGAATATTTAGAACAATTCACATAAATAAATAAACAAACAAATAAATATACACATTCATATTTAGAACAATCTCACTTACGTGTCAATACACTTCTTCAAATCCGGGTATGTTGTCCAATCATTTCCTAACGAATCCAGATAATACACCATTGCTCTGCTAGGATTAATTGCGACCAACAACCAATGTCCACTGTAAGATTAAACAAGTGTTAGATGGAAACTTTCTACACGACGCCAAAATACAAAAAAACTATAATAGATGAATTTAGAATGAAAATCTAACCCAGTATTAAACGGTAAAAAGAACAACTTTTCCGTTTCTTGGTTGTCCATAAAGATGTCACGTATATACGCCAGGACCTCATCTGGTTTATTGATTATTAAGGTTAAGTTGACAGACGCCGGGCATAGGAATGCAAATCTTTGCTGCAATCCGTGTGGGCGCATAACTCTGTCATACAGAAACCTTAAATAAAAACATCATTAACATTAGACTATTCATTTGAAACATAAAGTAAATAAGTTGTTCAATTAATATACCAAAGTAGATCGGATATATACCTCACGTATGTATTGACAACAGTGACGCCCAATTCTTCATGATTGAAAACTTGCTCGAAGTCTTCATTACCAATATTTTGGTCATGTTCAAAGCCATAGATACCTTTCTCCATATGTATAAGACGAACACCTCCGGTGATAATATTTGTCACTTGTAGATACGTCTGGAGGCACGACCTAAACTTGGAGATAGGTTGTTTTCTACCCCTGCTCTTCTTAGCACCAACATTTTTTTGCGTTGAAATGTTGCTAATCTCTTTACCAGGCAGCTATATATCATATAATTTGTTAGATGAAGTATAAGATATCCAATTTAACATTTTCTATGCATAAATATCATATAATTGTGATGTACCTGTTTTTTTGAAACAACGGACTCGGTATGCTCCGGAATTCGCTTATCCTTTGTTTTGGATCTTGTTGGAGTCTAAATAACATTACCATGTAAAAAATGAAAATAAAATGCTCGTAAAATCTTTGAATCTACACATTAAGGTTAACAAAGGTTTATAACGGTTTTAAGCATACCTCATATCCTACGAGTATGAGGTTTGACGGCCATGCAACATACGACCCTATAGCAGCTCGCACCAATGTTACATCTGAATCATCGTCAGGATAGGGTAATGGTGCTTCCTCCTCTATAGCAATATCAACTGATACTTTCAAACTTCCAGTAGGGAGGGATTTATTGTGAAGTAATTGTACCCCATTGTTATACACTTTTCCCTTTGCAACCTTCCAATAAGTTGGTGAAGATAAGAAGAGTTGACATTGGGAAACGCCCTAAAACCAAAAATAAATATGCCATTGTTAATGTGTATATATGTCATTTAAATAATTTAAGCTACTAATTTAATTTCATAAATATATATAACTACCTCTAGAATAATCAGATGAAAGCTGCAGTTGATACTATCTTTCTCCGATCCATCTCTAAAACCTGAAGCGTTATCCCTTTCTTTTTCCTTTCGTAATTCCCGAACCTCAGCTTCTAGTGCTTCCAATTTAGCTTGAAGTTCTGAATTACTAGCAGCCTTTCCCTTTTTAATATTCAAGGAGGTCGGGGTGATCCCAAATGCCTTACCCCTCACCCGACCAGAATACTCAGGGACATCTAATGCCCGACTAAGTATGCTCCTGGTATCATCTGGAGATACAGACTGAGATAACGCCTCCTGAAAATCAGATGAATATCGAATATTTGTCAAATATTTGTTAATAAAGTTTTGATTTAATTAAAGAAATATTGTTATACTTACACATTTCTCAAATACTTGTAGAACCTCTTCTGCAACAAAATAACATTAATTCATGGTTTTCCATTTTTTATCCATGGTTTTCCTACTTATTAAGGTCAACAAAATAACATTAATTCAACCATATTAATCAAGAAATGAACAAGTTTGATAGTGTTTGATATGTAACTGGTTGAATTTCTTATGTTTTAGTGAAATGTTTATGTTCATTATATTTGTTTATTAACTCAACCATCTCAAATTCTAGAATTTTGAGGCTTCAAAAACAAGCTTTGAATTCTAAAATTCAGAGGACATTTCCATCAATTTTAAGAGTTATTTAGAAGATTTAAGAGGTGGAAAAAATAAAACTAAACTAAACTATTTATAAGTCTTAATATAAAATATGTTTTAAACAAAACACCTTGAATCTTACCAAACAAAAATACTTGGAGTTAGCTCACTAAAACTAACCTAAACTAGCATGTTAACAATTCAAATTCCAACAACAGTCCAACTAATTTCGACCTAAACAATAACTTCATTAACAAAACTCATCAAACATACTCATCAAACATACACATTCACTACAAAACTTCATTAACAAAACTTCATTAACAAAACTCATTAACAAACTCATCAAACATACTCATTCACTACAAAACTTCATTAACAAAACTTCAAACATACTCATTCACTACAAAACTTCATTAATAAAACAGTCCAACATAACTTCATTAACAAAACTCATCAAACATACTCATTCACTACAACATTGTAAAGCAACAAAACCCTACAACAACAATGTAAAGCAACAAAACCCTATTCTTCACAACAACGACGTACCTTTAACGACGGTAACAATGGCAATGCAAGAACGAAATGTATCAGTTACAAAGAGCAGAAACAAACGACGGCAATGAGTTCGCAACGGACGGCAATACAACGACGGCAACGGACGGATGACAATGCAACGACGGCAACAACGAACGACGGCACGGTGGAGGACGGTTGACATTGAAAGTTTGAGTTCGCAAGGATTTTAAGCTCAGTTCGCATGCAGGGGAGAAGAAAGAGCGGAAATATGAAAATGAATACTGACTATTCATATATTTTAATTTAATTAGACCTTAGACAGCGCTTTTCATAAAAGCGCTTTCTAAGGTGGACCTTAGACAGCGCTTTTAAAAGCGCTTTCTAAGGTTGGCCTTAGACAGCGCTTTTGATTTTATTTTTTTTTTAATTTTTAAGACCTTAGAAAGCGCTTTTAAGGAAAGCGCTGTCTAATATTTTTCTTTAATTTTTTTTTTTAAATTAATAAAACTTTAGAAAGCGCTTTTTACCGAAGCGCTGTCTAAGGTCTTATATTTTTTTAAAATTTATAAGACCTTAGAAAGCGCTTTTAACTAAAGCGCTGTCTAATATTTTCCATTAAATTTTTTTTTAAAATTTATAAGACCTTATAAAGCGCTTTTGACCAAAGCGTTGTTTAAGGTCTTATATTTTTTTGCGCTTTTATTTTTTTTAATGAATAGTTTCCTTGTTTTTAACTTATAGCAGTGCTTTTGTATTAAAGCGCTGTCTAAGGTGCGATGTTATAACTTACTTTTGTTGTAGTGTCCTTCACTTTCTTAGGATGTTTAGCATGCGTACCGTCTTGGGTCGATACGCGATACATTCGATCCTATGTTGTAGACTTGGGTGCAATGCAAGTTACAAACAACTTCAAAAACACTTCTGTCTAAAAAACACAAAACAAACTCAAACCTCTTTCATCCTTCGGGATTGTTAAGTTCCAAACCTTATTTTCAAAAAAGGGCGCGTTACTTCCGTCTCGTCGCAAACAGGCATCGACCCTAACTGCCGGATGCGAACTCAACGTCGCTTATAAAAAACACTGACTTCGTTAAGTCGAACTATGACTGCTCTGATTTCCTCCTTCTGGTCAGATTGGGGATACGTAGGCACGAGACGGCGATGTCTTGGCGAGCAACCTCCCCCCTTAGTTCGTGTCCGAACTACGTTGACTCTGATTTTCCTGTTCCCGAGGGAATACGTAGGCCTAGGACTCAGAGGACGTCCTATCGAGTCGCTACATTTTCTTTTCTTCTTCGTTTCTCCGTTCTTTTCCGTTCTCGTTCCTTCTCCTTTCCAGTCGCAGTGGAGCTCCAGACGACGACACCCTTTGATCGAGACAACAAGCGTGGATCCCATCGAGTACGATGGACGTGTTGGGTGCTAACACCTTCCCTTCGCGTAACCGACTCCCTTACCCGTTTCTCTTGGTCGTGAGACCATGCTTTTCTTTTCCCCCAGGTTTATGCAGTGTTTCCTTTCCCTCTCTTGGGATAAATACACATTGCTGGAGACTCTGTTTCCGTGCCACTTTCGCGTTTGTACTTGGATGAAAATCCCGGGAGCGACAGCTGGCGACTCTGCTGGGGAAAGGGGAGACCAGAATCTCTGGTTTCGTAAGCGAGTCGATCCTAGCGTTGGTCTGTTTTTGTTTCATTGGGTGTTTATTTTGGAGCTGTAGTGTTGTATTTTACTGTTTTACTGTATTGCTGTTTATAGTATTACTGCTTTACTATATATTGTTGTATTACTGTTTTTATTGTATTTACTGCAGTACATATCATTACTGTGCTGGACTGTGCTGGATTTTTCTGTTTGGTGGGTAGGGTGTTTTGAGAGATAAGCCCACTACCCAGGCTTGAGTATACACGTAGGTATTAGAGTGGATAGTCGTGACGCTTGCGTGGTGGTGACCACGTATTGTTGTTTATGAGACCCACAGCCAGACGAGGTTCTATCAGGAGCTATCTGCTACTGTATGTTTATACAGGCCAGTAGTTATTCTCTTGAGGAACCGTCGACTCTGGTGACCATTCCCGAGGACTCAGTTACGACACTCCTCCCGAGATGTGATAATGACAGATCAGAAATGGTAAACCCATTACGCATTCTTGATCCGAGGACCCAATGTTGGGAACTCGCTACAGGATATCCTTTTTTAGGGGAATCAGTTGAGGCCTCCTCGATTGATGATGATGCCAAACCAGAAATGGTGAACGTATCATCATTTCTCGACCTGAGAGTCCGTGATATTGAGGATCCTCACCTTTCTATTACCCACATGTGAGAAGGGCGGGTTGTTTACAGGTTTGCAGGTAACCTTAACTTTCATCCTACCTGGTATCCTGGTTCTCTTATCAGTGCAAACTGATCAGCCTGGTATTCTGGAATTCTGATTATGTCGATATTCTGGTATTCCGGTATTCTGATTATTCCGGCACCCTGGCATTCTGGTATTCTGATAATGCCGATGTGCTGGTTATTCTGGTATTCTGGTTATTCGGATATTCTGGTATTCCAGTATTCTCTTCAGAGGAGACCTTTGAACTTATCCATTCAGTAGCACAGCAGTATTGAGCATTGTGGTACCTTGATCCCATGTCTGTTGCTTCTGCATCATCATTTTCGCTTACATGTTCTTGTATTTCCAAGGGGTATTAACTTTGAGACTTGCTACTGGACAGTTCTATCTATTTCTTGTGGTTAGTGTAAGGAAATTTTTTTAAATCAAAGCATAATGATTCCTTGGAAATATTCGAACATGGCATTCTGCATTACATTTTCATACTCATATGCATAACAGGTGTTCCGGAGCAGATTTCTCATTCTGACTTGGTATTATCTTCAGGACAGCCAGCTTGACCAACCACCACTACTCGACCTGCGATAATCAGAGGATAGCCATGGAACAACTCCGTGCAGAAATGACCGAAATGAAGATTCAGATGGGGCAGTTTATGGGGAAGATGCAAGCTTTGGTTCAAGACCAGAAAGTGCTGAAGGAAGAGGTCAACCAACTAAAGACTCAGATGAGTCTGGTTATGGAGGTCGTGAGAGGTGTGCTAAGCAAAGATAATACTCTCATGCCTGAAGCTGCAGCTGGAATTGTTTCTCCTCCACTGTTTAAGGGATCCCTCCCCAAAAGTGAGCAGATTGCCACTGTGACCGTCCCGGCTGTATCTTAACAGCAAAATTGCGCTCCACGCCAACAGCAATTTATGCCTAAGCGGAATAGGCATTTTGAGACTCCACCAGTGCCATATTCTCAGCTATTCCAGCATCTCCTTCAGTTGCAACTGGTACAAAAAAGGACTTTGGCTCCTCTCTCTAGTACTCCCCCACCGGGTTATGATGCAAGAGTCCATTGTGACTTCCACTCTGGTGCGCCGGGGCATAATGTGGAAAATTGTAAGGCCTTTCAGCATGCTGTGCAGGATCTGGTCGATTAGAGGGAAATTGAATTCACGTCGGGCGGCGTAAGCTTCCATGGTGGTTTCATTCCTACTCTAGCTGCTGAAAAAGAAGTGGATATCCCTGTTGTCTCTCCTAGAGTTGCATCAAGTCAGGGGTATATCATGCAATCCTTGGTCTTAGAATCCCCACATCCGCAAATGCTGCCTACGCCTCGACCAAGTCTGAAGAGAAAAGTACCTGAAAAGATTGTGCGCTCGACTCAGTGTCAACAAGAGAACTGCTCTAGAAAGGGACAACAAAGGCAGAAGAAGCCTGAAAGACAGTTTGATGTTCTTCCCATGCTATACGCTCAGTTATTGCCTGATCTACTCAAGTATCAGTTGGTTCAATTAAGGACTCTCACACCATGTCTAACAAAGATACCACCAGGTTGGGACGCAAGTGCAAGATGCGAGTTCTATTCAGGGGCACCTGGCCATTTGATTGAAAATTGCAACGCTCTGCAACACAAGGTGCAAGACTTAATCGACTCAAAAGTCACCACAATCACGCCTGACGGTCTGTACTTGAATTGAAGACTCCTTTCTGGAATGAGCATCCAAATTGTAAGAGCATCGTCAGAAACATTAAGTCCAGACGGAGTCAAGTCTCCTCAACAATGGCAATCTTCGGATTCTTTACTGCAGTTTCATATGTAGTTTTCATTTGTTTGTTTAAACAGTGTTTGCATGAAAAAGCTTGTTTGTATTTTGAATGTTGATTTTAATGCAATGAATGTGTTGTTCTTGAAGTAATTTACTTTTATGCACTCATATCATATTTATATGCATTGCAATACCAACTTTCTTGCCTAAACTCTTGAGGAAGGATGATGAAAGAAAAAACGCAAAATCTTTGGTTGTGTGATTTCGGATAAAACCCTATTGAGGATGTACAGGCATTGTTTCAATCCCTAAACACTGGAGATATAAGGGAGATAGACCCTCGTTAACCCCTTTGAGCCTTGAAGTAGGAGTTTCTTTCGTACGAAAAAACCCTCACACTTAACCCAGGGGCAGGGTAGGCGTCAGTTAGTTTGACCGAGTTCTCAAATTTTAAAAGGAGTGTGCATCTGAGGATCCATCACCTTCTATTCCACCATCAAGAGGTTAAAAGATGTGAAACCACCATGGTTATCCATCAATGATCAAGGAGTGAGGCAGTCACAACCCTGTCAAACAAGTCGGATAATCCAGTGTCACACGATTTGTTCAAAAAAAAAAGAAAAAAAAAAGAAAGAAAGCCCGCTAAGTCGAAACTTGAAAACAAGCGACTTAGGAAAAAGACAGAGCATCCCGTTGGACTTCAAAATCGAAAAACTCAAAAGAGTCAGTCCAGGCCAAATCAGGGATCAAAAGAATGCGAAAGCGAAAAACAAAAGGATTACAAAAGAAAATCCTCGAGCAAGAACAAAGTCGTGTGACTACGCATAAAAGACAAAGGGGTGACTGTTACTCCAAAACCTCATCGGGTCTTAAACCATCAGTGTATGGATTCCTTAAAGATCATAACATTTTTTTGAGAGATGAGCGCTTGTGTCAGATTAGCTGAACGTAGGACTGGAGAACATCACGAAGAGTGGGGGGGCACCGATAAACTTTGGGCCTTAAATCCTTTTTTCTCAAAACCATGAACCAGACCACGATATAACCCTTAAAAGTCCTAATTGAAACATGGTTTATTCCGAAAGCGTATTTCAGCGAGATAACGTTCCTGACTCCTATGGGTTATGCTAATAAGATTTTTGTTGGTATTGCATGTGCGTATTGTTTTCCATTCAAAAACCAATGTCGCATCCCAGCTAGTGATTCGTTCACGAGGCTTGGCGACGCATTTTCAATAAAACTCTAAGGTTAACACGAGTGTTGCATTAGAGTTGTCATTCTCATATTAAACATTTTCTGCTCGCATGTGTTTGACATCAAAGAAGCTTACATGATGAACATCAGTTGAGAAACTCGATCACGCCAAGTTAAGATGGTGAAAACTTCGAAGGACAGTCATGTCTAGGGGTATGTGGCCAAGAGACTGTGCGCAGCCTGGGGGTTCCCGATAAATGGTGATAAGAAGCAGCCAAACGGGGGCAATTATGTCGAGATTCAATAAATCTCTCCACAAGCGTTTAACATGGGGGCAATCAGGTCGATTTGAAAAATCTCTGTAAGATCAGTCAGGGGCAAAACTTCTTCAAGACTTGGGGCATGCCACCTATAGAGTGTGAGAAGTTGTCCACTCCTGAAGACGGTTAATTGAAAGCACCTTTGCAAAGTTCAGAACACTGGGGCAGAGTATTTTCAAGTCATTACAAATCCTTTCGAGGTAATTTACTTCATGGAATATGCAGTCTCGGGCAGGTATGTCGAGATCTGATAAATCTCTCCAAGAGTTTGAAGACCCTGGGGGCAGTGTGAATGCACGGTCTTCTATAAAATCCTCTTGAGTTAATTTCTTCCTTTAGACCTGGTGGTCTGGCGCAAATGGAGAGTTCAAAAGGCAGTTTATGAACATAGAGACGGTTCAGTTTACCACATGGCTGCAAGGTAACAAATTTGTTTTCCCCAGTAGAGTTTCTCTCCCCAGCACTGAAAGTTCATCATCCTCAGCAGAGATTACTCTCCCCAGCAAGAGTACAGAGGATTGTGTTCCCTAGCCGAAGTCATGGTTGGTAGATTATTCTCTAGCAAGCAGTCAGAAGTGGATTGCTCCAAGGTGGATATTGTTGTATCTCCAGCAGGAGATGTGTTGGATGTCTTTGAAAAGGCTTTATTTTCCCCACAGAGTCTGGTACTCACTTTCCTCAGCAGGCCAGGAAGTGTAATTCCGTCAGCAACGGCAGGCTCTGATCTCTAGCAGGGTAAATTCTTTCCTGCAACAGCAGGTTAAACTCAGTGATATCCCTCAGCAGGTTTCGTTGACTTTTCTCCCCAGCAGAGTTATTCTCTCTGGCATTGAGGTTTCATCATCCTCATCAGACTGTCACTCGCTCCAGTCAGAGTACAAAAGATTGTTCCCCAGCCAGTATCTAAAGTTGATTGCTTTAGGATGGATGTTGTTTTGTCACCACATGAGATTTGTGGAGCATATTCCCGAGACAAAGATGTTGTCTTCCCCGCAGAGTATCGGTGTCTACTCCCCTCGACCAGTCAGTAAATGTATTTTCACCAGCAACAGCAGGATAGGGGCGGAGTCATTTCCCCAGCAGCGGGTTAAGTCCAATGGTGTCCCCAGCGGGTCTAGTATTGGTGATTTGTCTCCCCAAGCAGAGTTTGGTGGTAATCCTCGCAGCGGTTTGTTCAACAATGGTTGATATCCCCAGCAGGTTTTAAGTCCAAGTGATGTTTGACACTCTTCTGATTTAGGTCTTGGTTTCCTCTTCAAAGAGTTATGTATAATCCCCAGTAGAGTGGATATTCTTTTGGGATTTCATGTCCAGCAGAAGTTGTTGATCAAAGGGGTTGCTCAGTGTGATTCTTCTCAGCAGGGTTCTTGGACTCAGAGGACAATTTATTTTGTCATCCCCGGTGGAGCTGCCTTCGTTTCAGCATTTATTTTGCTTGAGCATTTCTTTTTGCATTGCATAAGCATCGTCCGCATGGCATCCTCCCAAACGCGTAGCATTTCCATTTGATATGGAGCATTACACCATAGAAAAATTCAAACATATGCATTCGAAGCATAGGCCATATTTGATACTTTCTTTGCCAGTTATCTTTCTTAGCAGAGATGGCATAACTCAGGAGACTTTCTTTACCAGTTCTATTTCTTAGCAGAGATGGCATAACTCAGGAGACTTTCTTTGCCAGTTCTCTTTCTCAGCAGAGATGGCATAACTCAGGAGATTTTGTTTGCCAGTTCTCTTTCTCAGCAGAGATGGCATAACTCAGGAGATTTTGTTTTCCAGTTCTCTTTCTTAGCAGAGATGGCATAACTCAGGAGATTTTGTTTACCAGTTCTCTTTCTCAGCAGAGATGGCATAACTCAGGAGATTTTGTTTTCCAGTTCTCTTCCTCAGCAGAGATGGCATAACTCAGGAGATTTTGGTTTATCCTCAGTGAGATCGCCAAGGGATGCGTTCATCCTACCTGTGCTCCCCGGTAGAGTCTTTTATTTAGACTTCTCATTTCCCCAGCGGAGTCATCTTATCTGTGGGTTATAATTCCGTTGATTCTACCTCTCACCCTTTCGGTTCACGACCGTATCTTTTCTAGGAGTTTGCCTTTGATTGGCCAATCTCTTTTGTAAACTCAGTTCTCGCCTGGTAGTCGGTTCTCGTCTGACTTATTTGGTGAAATCCAGTTCTCGTCTGGTAGTCAGTTCTCGTCTGACTTATTTGGTGAAACCCAGTTCTCGTCTGGTAGTCAGTTCTCGTCTGACTTATTTGGTGAAATCCAGCTCTCGTCTGGTAGTCAGTTCTCGTCTGACTTATTTTGTGAAATCCAGTTCTTGCCTGGTAGTCAGTTCTCGTCTGACTTATTTTGTGAAATCCAGTTCTCGCCTGGTAGTCAGTTCTCGTCTGACTTATTTCGTGAAATCCAGTTCTCGCCTGGTAGTCAGTTCTCGTATGACTTATTTCGTGAAAGTCAGTTTTTGTCTGGTAGTCAGTTCTCGTATGACTTATTTCGTGAAAGTCAGTTTTTGTCTGGTAGTCAGTTCTCGTCTGACTTATTTTGTGAAATCCAGTTCTCGCCTGGTAGTCAGTTCTCGTCTGACTTATTTCGTGAAAGCCAGTTCTCGTCTGGTCGTCAGTTCTCGTCTGACTTATTTCGTGAAATCCAGTTCTCGCCTGGTAGTCAGTTCTCGTCTGACTTATTTCATGAAAGCCAGTTCTCTTCCTCAGCAGAGATGGCGTGACTCAGAAGAGTTTATTTCACTTTATCCCCAGCGAAGTCCACATTCGGCTTGGTCTTCCTTTTCGAGTTCGTCTGCGGCCGCCCTTGTTTTATTTTTGTTGGGTAGCCCGTCTGTGGCCGGTCTTCCTTTTCTAGTTCGTCTGCGGCCGTCCTCGTTTTATTTTTGTTGGGTAGCCCGTCTGTGGCCGGTCTTCCTTTTCGAGTTCGTCTGTGGTTGTCCTCGTATTCTTTTGTTGGGTAGCTCGTCTGCGGCTGGTCTTCCTTTTCGAGTTCGTCTGCGGCTGTCCTCGTAAAACACTCCATTTTTTTATCCCCACAGTTTGCAAATTTCCAGGTTATTTTAGTATTCAATCTCCATGTATCTCGATGGTCTGGAAATCTTCGCTTCCATACCCTCAGATCCAAGAAGTTTGAATAGGGGCAGCTATAACACCTCAAAATTTGCCCTCTTACTTTTAACAATAACTGGTTTATATTTCATTTCATTCTTTGCATAATCATCTTTGCATTATCATCATTGCATATCATTGGCTCTTGACATGGGATCAAAGGATTTCCTTATTGGCCTTATTCATAAGTGATTTAGTCGGTTTCTATTCCAGGTTGAGTTGGAGCAAGAGGTTGTATTCTCCTCGTTGTAATCTTCCGGATCTGAGGTTTTCCTATTCAGAGAAATCATCAAAGATACTGGGCCATGGTTTCATTGGTGTGAATCGGGGTGTGCGTCTCAAGGATAGTTAGGGCTTCTCCTTCTTGGTTGAGTACAAGTTTTCTTTGGATCAGAAGTTTGATGTGGATTGAATGTGTTAAGATTGATCATGTGTGTAGTACCCTAAATTTTGACCACGGGTTTTTTAGATTTTTTGCTAATAGGGGGTGTTATTTGGGTTTTGGGGATGTGTTAGTGCTTTTAGGCCCATTATGTTTGTTTTAGTATAAGGTCTTTTTATTGTTTTTTTTCTCTCTTTTATTAAAATCTTACCTATTTATCTACATGTTTTTAAGATTAAAATTTATTTAGAATAAATCTGCGACTTTATTTAGAATTTAATTTAGAGGTCATCATTGTAGAAAATTTGAATAGATTTTTATTTTGGAATTTAAGTTTTAAATTAATAGTTAGGTTTTAAAATTATTAAAAGTTTTGTTTTTAATATTTTGTTATTGTTGTTGGGAATTTAAATAAGTTTTTTTATTATTGTTAGTTGTAGATCAGAATTATTTGTTAATCATTTTATATATATACATATAGGAATATTTGGATTTTTTTTAGTAATTAGGTCTTATGTAAATATATATTAATAATGTCCTTTTATTAGTTAGTTGTATTCTTATTAAAATTTATATTTTTTATTGTTTAATTAGGGAATTAGCTATGATAATTAGGGTGTTAAGTAATTATTTATTATTGTGTTAAGATGGCACGGTTTTGTTTTATGCTTTATTATCTTTTATTTATTTTTATCATTAATATTAGGGAAGGTTATTAGTCACGTTTTACTTTTTTATTTTTATTTTTTCATTTATTTATTTTTTGTTTTATTAATTATTGGGTCAAAGTATTGACCACGTACACCATCTTCTTCTTCCCTCATTTCACAAACCCTAATCTGGACGGCTGAAAGGGAAAGCGAATCAAAATCTAAAATTGAACAAAGGTTAATGAAGAGTACAGAAAAAATAAAATCGGATCAAAGGTTAATGAAGAGTACATCAATGTTTTCCTAAATCTAAATCTAAAATTAAACTTCTAAAAACCTAAGACCTAATTTCTAACTATAAAAGAAAAAGGAATCAAAAATTGAAGGGGATCGAAAAACCCAGAGACGAAAGTCCTTGCAGCTGCGCAAACCCTACCCTTTCACCAAAGCTCTAAAAAAACCTTTAGAGAGTTAGGGTTCAAAACTCGAACCCTAACCCTTCAAGCTTGACCTCATCGCACTTGCAAAACAAAGAGAGGAAAGGATTAGAATTTGAATCGGAGAAGGAGAGGATAAAAAAAAACAGTACGACCAGTTTCACTGCAAAGGAAGGTAATTGAAATCACTAAGCTTTAAATATTTGTTTGCGTGTTTGGATCGTGGTTGTTTTTTTTGTTTCTGGAAATTCAGGGTTAGGGTTCATATGAACCCTAGGGTTCTTCGTTAGAGTTCATCGGTTCCTGGGTTTAGATGGTTAGGGTTCATGGGGTTAGGGTTTATGTTGGTTAGGGTTCTTAGGGTTCTTACGAACCATAAAGAACTGATGAAGGTTTCTGGGTTTTTTAGTTAGGGTTCATGTGTTTGTTGGCTAGGGTTCTTACGAACCCTAAAGAACTTGAACGGTTTCTGGGTTTTATGGTGGTTTAAGGTTGTTTAAGGGGTGGTCGGAAGTGTTTGGATGGTGGCCGGAAGGTGGTTGTGGTGGTGGCCGGGAAAGAGAAAGAGGAGAGAGGCGAGAGCGGAAGAGAGAACGAGAGAATTTAGAGAGAGGAATGAGAGATTAGAGAGAGAAGGAGAAATGAAAAATGGATTTTTTCTGAAGAGATGAAGTTTAAATACTCCCTCCTCGGACCATCGGATGCGCGCCAAGTGGGCCGTCCAGATTCATTAACCGTTGGAGTCAATTGGTTCCTATCCCCGCGCGTACACCATAAGCCGTGTGTGGCTTAGCATCTGAGTCGTTCAATGGCATGACTGGGAGAAAGTATGTGGATCGGACGCTATTGGTTCAATAAGACATGGCGCATTGGATTAATCTAACGGCTTTAGGGAGATCTGGGGAGATCTGTCAGATCGATCCAACGGTCTGGATTCTATTTGCATGTCCTTTTTTTTGGTTTTTTTTTCTGAAGTGTTGGCAATTGGGCTTTACGCCCAATGCTACTCGCACCCCACCTAGACGGCCCAAGTGTTTGTTTAAAGGGGTTCTACACCCCCTGTTTTGTTTTAATTAATTTAATTAATTGAATTATTTAACATGATTTAATTTAATTATTAATTATATTTAAGGGTTAATTAGGAGATTTAGGGTTCTTTAGGATAAATTAAGGGTTTAGGATTTATTTTTCGGATTTTATTTTATTTCATATTTTCTTTCTTTTATTATTAAATTTTCTTTGACTTTTATTAAAAAAAAAACTCACCATTGAATCAATTCCTTGGTTCAAGTTGTGAGATAAATTTTTGTTATTTTTAATTTGGCTAAAATTCTTAGTTTTTATAGGGTGGTAATTAAATTTTAGAATTTTTTTTTATAAGGGTTTGTATTTTGTCATAATATTATTCTTTGAAAAAAATAATATAAGAATGGGATGTGCAAATAAAGTTTTGGTGGGTTATAAAATTTGGTTTTTTTTTGGATTATTTGGAATTTAAATCTTATTTGGATTAATATGTATATTTTCTGGTTTTTGTCATCATAAATAATTTAATCATTTATTTTATTGTAAAAAGAATTAGATGGTCTTTTTAAGGGATTTTTAAGGTTTTAAGGGATTTACAAAAGGGATAAAGCTCTTGGTCCGAGAGCCTAAATAAAGGATGGGATATGGGATAAGGGATTTGGATTTTGGGATAAAACTCTTCCTCCGAGAGTATAAACAATGGACAACGGGATTTAAGGGATAAAACTCCTCATCTAGGAGTATAAACACTAGATTTAAGGGATAGAACTCTTTATCCAAGAGTATAAATAGTGGATGGGATTTAGGGATAGGTTTTGGGATTCAGGAATAGGATTAGGGGGTAGGAATAGGGGAGGTGAACTACGGTTACTCTGATCCTTCAAATTGAGGGTACGTAGGCATAGGGTTGCAAACCAACCCTAGCGAGTATAATTAGGAAAAAAAACTTAGGTTTTCTTTTCATTTAGACAAACAAACATACCCTAAACTCAAAGGTGGATCCCATTGAGTACAATGGAAGTGAAGGGTTCCTAGCACCTTCCCTTCACTTAAATGACTCCCGAACCGTAGGAATCTCTACCTTAGGATAAGGATATTTAGGTTTATCATTATTTTCCTTTAAAAAATATGGTGGCGACTCGAATATTTTTGCAGGTCGCGACAGCTGGCGACTCTGCTGGGGACTCATTCCTAGAGAGTCCTTCCTAGCCTTAGGATTTAGGGATTTGTTTGTCTTGGATGTTTTTATCTTGTTTTTATTTTATTGTTATGTATTTTTTTTATTTCATATTTTTTATTTTTTTAACCATTTGTTTTTTTTATTTTGTCATTATACAAGGGATTGGGGCAAACAAAAAAAAAAGGAGTGAAGCTAAAACCCAAAGCTTGGAGGATAACCCTAGAACCTAAAGTGGAACGGAAATGTTTTTGTGGGGGATGCAGCGTCCCCTAAAATGCATTGATGCCACACTCAGAGTAGATCCTTCCAAAGTCGTCCTCACGAAAGGGCTAGCCCCTCTCGTAGTGGAATGATTTGGATGTGGTCCGTGACTCTGAGAACCTTAACCTAACCCACACCAATCATGGACCTTATGTATTCAACCCTCAAGGGTTATTACTAGGGTCCTATCCCAAATGAGACTTATCCCGAAGGATTACCGTAGGAAGGCTTGCTCCTTCTCATGGTAAAACAAGGGTATAGTCTAAACATTTTGGGGTCGTTATGCTGGCCAAATTTAGGTAACCTACTTGTGAGGGGATTGGGTAGTCTTAACTTAGACCCTGCCTGTTCTAGGGAAGCCCACCTTACTAGGGGCATGCTTATACTTTACCTTTACCCTAATCAAGACATCATGTGCATTCATCATCCTCATAAATTTTTCTTTTTTTTGCATTCACAGGAATCTTAAAATTTTACAAAGAAAAGGGATTAAATCAAAGGACAATGGAAGTTGGAAAAAAGAGAACTCTCCCCATTAGAGTAAGGATATCAGATATAAAAAGCCTAAAGACTTATGCTGCTGAATTACCCAAGGAAAGAAGGAAACCTATACTTCGTAGGTATGGAGATATATTGGACTTGGTTCTATTTCCTATGCAAAAGGAGGGTCTAACTGCCTTGGCCCAATTTTATGATCCCGAGTTAAGGTGTTTCCAATTCAAGGACTTCCAAATAGCACCTACTTTAGAAGAGGTTCGAAAGATACTGGATTTCCCCAAAAACAATAAAGGTTCATTCAAAGCATTGGGGTATAGACCTTCATTGAAAGAGATGGCAAGCTGTTTGTATATTCGTGAAGAGGACCTACAAGCTCATTGGAAAACTAAAGATGACTTCGAAGGGTTCCCTAAATGGTTCTTAGAGAGTAAAGCTAGTCACTTCGCGGCTTGCAAAAATTGGGTAGCCCTAGACACTGTCATGATATTACTTATCTTTGGGTTGGTCCTATTCCCAAGTATTCCGAACTTCATAGACATCACCGCTGTCAACCTATTTCTGGTTGTTACCCTTGGAGAGGAGGGCCCTTCAACAGCTCTCTTGGTAGATATATACTTCACTCTCCATTGTAGGTTTGAGAAGAAGGGAGGGACTATGCTATGTTGTCCTCAGATATTATACAAGTGGTTGTGTTCCCATCTAGTGAAGGACATAAGGGACATGAGACAAATGAAGGCCTATGAGTGGTCCCAATATCTGGTATCCCGTGTTGGTAAGGACATCCTATGGTTTCCTCAAATAATCCAAAGGGATGACGTGATCTTGAGTTGTGGGAACTTTCCTAATGTACCTTTGATTGGCTCAAGAGGGTACATAAGCCATAATCCTATTTTGGCGATGAGGCAGCTAGGACACCCTTTGTCCTACAAGCCAGAAGACAAGTTGCTAAAAGGCTTCGTCCTACAAGGTGTGAAAGGAGATCATCCTGATGTCCTAAGGATTTCTGAAGCATGGAAGCAAAGTATAAAAGGGAAGAGCAGTCTGAACAGGCCAAGAGAGGAATCAAGGGTCCCATATTCACAATGGATGGAGGAAAGGATAAGGAAGATGAAGCTTCCCTTTACTTTAGATCGTCCCGTTGATCCCATGGTTCCTCCACCTACCGCAATCTCCATGGAAGAAAGTGAAAAGCTTAAGGAGACCATTGCCAGATTGACAAAAGAGAAAGGTGAATGGGAGGCTAAATTCTACCAAGCTACTGGAGAAAGTAGCCAGCTGAGGTTGAGCCTTAAGGAAGCCATGGAACAATCGAAGGTCAATGAAGGATTAGCTCGAATGAAGGAGGAAAAGAAGGAGCGTGCCCATGCTGATCTTCAAGCTTTGAGCTCACGCCTTTAAACTCAACAAGCGAACCTAGATAGGGCTTAGAGGCAAAGGGACGAATGGAGAAACTTATGGATGTCCTCAACACAAAGGGAGGTCAGAGAAGGGTATGATAGGTGAATCTTTGAATTAGAATATGAGGTTCAAAGTTTGGCAGATGCTCTCCTCAGGAGTAAAAGGCAAGCGTTGGATGCGATCGTGCGGATGAGAACAGCTGAAGAACTTCTTGCCCAACGACCTGAAGGGTGGTTACAAGCTCAAGAGGAAAACCAGGCACTTAAGAGAGCCTATGAGCAATTGGAAGCATCCTATGAAGAACTTAGAGAGTGGGGCCACTATGCTGAAGTCCACAATAGCCAATTGGAGCACACCGTTGCAGAAGACTTGGCGATCATGGATAATCTACAAAGGGAAAAGGCATACTTTGAAGACAGATATGATAAGTTGGTCTTTCTGACCAATGACCTTATACATGAGATCCCTCGGAAATTAAGGGAAGCTGAGGAAATAGCCATTATTTTCAAGCCAGTGAAGGAGATTTCTGATTTCCTTACACTTTGTCGTGGGATGGTGGAAGACTTCAGAGCTAGAATTAGGAGAAGGATTTAGGATTTTTATGTTTGGTTTCTTACTTTTGGGATTTTGTTATGAATATTTTAAAGGTTATCCCCAATTTGGTTTTGCTTATGTAATAAATAGGGCTTCGACCCTAAGTACTCTCTTTCATTAATAAAGATGTTTGAATTTCCATTATCTTTGGTTTAACTCTTAACTGGTTGAAAATTTAAGATTCCTGAAAAAAAAACATTTTTGCATACTCATACATTCATTCATGCATAACATATAAAAGAAAGGGCATTAAATGGAAATCATTTTGTTTCTCAGAATCTTCGCAACAATCTGACTTCTCGACCCAACACCCGTGCTTACCAGAGGAAAGCTATGGAACAAATGGAACAGAATCACGCTGCTCTAAAGGGAGATATGGATATTGTCAAGGGAAATGTGGAGGAGATGAAGGACAAAATCGACCAGCTGACTCGAGCTATCCAAAATATGATAGCAAGAGACACCGAGGCTAGTAACCGTAGGAGTGTCCCTACCCCTCCGCCCCAGTATGAAGACAATAATCCTCTTTTAGGATTTGTGGCTGACTTGGAACGTGAAGCGTTAAAGGCTAGTAAAGGGAAGACTAACACTCAACCTCCTGTAGGGTCTATTCCTCCACCCGAGCACAATGGAGAATCACGACCCATACAGATACCTGTCACTCGTGAGGTCTCTAATGACTGGCACCTCCAATATGGAGAAGAAGACTCAAGGCAAGTAGTTCGTGAAACCAAACCAGCTGCCGTGGAAGGAAGAAAGGAGGATGAAAAGTATAAGATAATTGAGGAACGATTAAAGGCTGTGGAAGGATCCAAGATCTTTGGGATTGATGCCTTGGAAATGTGCTTGGTACCCGACATGGTCGTGCCTCCTAAGTTTAAGGCGCCTACCTTCGAGATGTACAAAGGGGTTAGTTGTCCCAAAAGCCACATTCGGATGTTTTCCCGAAAGATGGGGGCACACGCTAAGAACGAAAAGTTGATGATGCATGTTTTCCAAGACAGCCTTAGTGGGGCATCCTTGGACTGGTACATGCAGCTGGAAAGGACCTACATCAAGAACTGGGATGATTTGGCAAGTTCCTTCATAAGGCAATACCAATATAATGTAGACATGGCCCCTAATCGCATGCAATTGCAAAACATGTCTCAGAAAAGGGATGAATCTTTTAAGGAGTATGCCCAAAGATGGAGGGAGCTAGAATCTCGTGTGCAACCTCCATTGCGGGAAAACGAGCTAGTAGATACATTCATGGGAACTCTGCAAGGATTGTACTATGAAAAGATGATTGGATCGGTCTCAACAGGATTTGCGGATTTGGTTATCATTGGGGAAAGGATCGAGAATGGATTAAAAAGTGGGAAGATTGGAACACTGTCTTCCAATCAACATAACGACAAAAGGTACTCCGGAAACCGTTCGAAGAAGGAGGCCAATGCCATTTCAGCTGCACCTTATGTGGCTGCTATGGCTCCCAATCAAGCAACTCCTACACTACAAGTGCAACAACCAAGGGCACTACCTCAACAAAATCAACAACAACAGAGGTATCCCCGAAGGGAGTAGAAGAGACCATGGAAGGACTTTGACCCTATACCAACTACATATACTCAAATCCTGCCAATGTTAATCCAAAAGGGATTGGTAGAAATCAAGCCGTTAGGGCCCCCTCCTACGCCTACTCCTCGAGGGTATGACACTAAGGCTAGATGTGATTACCATGCTGGATCACCAGGGCACACGACTGAAAAATGTTTGGCTCTCAAATTTAGGGTGCAGGATTTGCTGGATCAGAAGGTTATTAACTTCAGTTACGACACTCCAAATGTAGGAGATAACCCGTTCCCAGGGCACGCTGGACCAACTGTTAACTCCGTTGAGGGACGAGGAGAGGACGTCATATTTAGAGGGGTGGAGCAAGTAAAGACCCCTATGACGAAAGTGAGGGAAACATTAATTGGGTACGAGGAGTTTGAAAGGCTGCACGGTGACTGTGAGAATTGTGCGATTGATCCCAATAGCTGCAAGAAGATGAAGGAGGTTCTCCAACAACTAATGGACCAAGGGATAGTACAGATTGGGTACTTAAGGAATATGAATGAGGTAGCTGCCTTAGACTCCCAGGGGCAGGCACCTTCTAAGGTTCCATACCAGAAAAGAGGAGTCATTACCCCCATTCAAATACCAGTTCCAAGGCCTACACAAGTGCCTATTCAAATACAAGTTCCCAGGCAGGCACAAGCACCCATCCAAATACCAGTTGCAAGGCCTACACAGGTTCCTATTCAGATAACAATTCTGGTGCCTGCACGAACACTAATTCAGATACCCGTTCCTACTCCAGTCAAAGCCCCGGTGCCTACAGTGTCAGAAGGTCCTATCACGTTCCATGTAACAACGCCATTTCTCTATGAAAGCTCCAAGACTGTACCTTGGAAATATGACATCACGGCGTCAGTGGGAGGAAAGACTATAGTGCCGTCACCAGCAGTTACTAACATAGCTAGTATTGGAGGGATGACCCATAGTGGAAGAGTATACTCATCTGAACTACCTAAGAAGGATATTCCTGAAAGCTCGAAAGGGAAAGAGACCACCAACACAGGAGAAGGATCTTCCAAAAAGAACATATCTCCAGAAGACGCTGAGGAGTTTTTAAGGATTATAAAGAGGAGCGATTATAGGGTGGTGGACCAACTAAATCAAACACCGTCCAAGATCTCTATTCTGTCCTTGTCATTAAGCTCAGAAGCAGACAGGGAATCCTTGCTGAGGGTCTTAAATGAGGCCCATGTGACTAAAGATATCTCAGTGATACAGTTTGACGAAGTGGTCTCCAATATCTCCCCCAGTACTTATCTGGGTTTCAGTAGCGAGGAATTACCTCCTGAGGGGCAAAAGCATAATAAAGCCTTGCACATATCAGTTAAATGTCAAGACACTGTCCTTTCAAGAGTGTTAGTGGATACAGGGTCTGCTTTAAATGTCATGCCTAAGGATACCCTCATGAAGTTAACATCTGTGAGAACCTTCATGAAAACCAGTTCTTTGGTTGTTAGGGCTTTCGATGGTTCAAAGAGAATGGTAATTGGAGAAGTGGACATACCTACAGTGGTGGGATCACATACCTTCATGATCACCTTCCAAGTCATGGACATCAATCCCTCCTACACTTGTCTCCTAGGACGACCATGGATTCACGTCGCGGGCGCAGTTACTTCCACACTTCATCAGAAACTGAAGTTCATATCTGGGGACAATTTAATAATTGTTGATAGGGAGGAGGACATGTTCGTCAGCCATCTCTCGTCATTCAGATACATAGAAGTGGATGGAGAAACATTTGAAATACCGTTCCAAGCTTTGGAGGTTGCAACGGTCAGTCGTAAACAGGTCGTTCGACAGGAAAGAAAGCCAAGAGGAATCGCGGACTTAATCCAGAATGGGGATACTAGGGGCTGGGGCAAAGTGATAGAGATACATGAAAAGAAGGATCAATTCGGGTTGGGTTACAAACCAGCTAATAAAGAGGTACAAAAGTCTCAACAAATGACATTTCCTCCTCTCGAAGAAACTTTCCTTAGTGTCGGATTCAGAGACGAAGATCAAGTGACTGTAATTGAAGAGGAAAATAGAGGGATACCAGATTGGGTGCGCCATTGCTAACCAGGCACAATTCTCAACAATTGGAGAGCAATCGAGATTCCTGAGATGATTTCTGTTTCAAAGTAATTTACTTTTTCTAAAAAAAAAATATAATAATTAGTCCTTTGCTATGCCCAAGGCAAATGGATAAGCTTTGTAGGGCCACCTTTTGTTTCTTTGAATTATTTAATAATAAAGTTGCATTTTGTTTTCAATTAAGATCCTTTTTGTTTCTTTCTTAGTTATTCTTTTTTCAAATGGCAATACACCTTTTTTTTTCTTTCAAAGTACTTTCATTTTTCTCAAATTCAAAAAATAATAAGCATAAAAAATATTCCTCATGCAGATTTAAAAATGAACCTATTGAAAATACCACTGCTATAATCCCTTATAACTTCGAGTTCCCGATTTACCAAGCGGAAGAAGGTGATGAGAATGATTGTGAACTTCCTGAAGAGCTAGCCAGAATGTTAAAGCAAGAGGATAAAGTGATACAACCTCATCAGGAACCAGTGGATGTGATCAATCTGGGGACTGACGAGGATAAAAAGGAAGTCAAAGTGGGAGCTTCTTTGGACGAGGATGTAAAGGATAGGTTGATCAAGTTGCTACGTGAATATGTGGATGTGTTTGCTTGGTCCTACCAAGATATGCCCGGTTTGGACACAGATATTGCTGAACATAAGCTACCGCTTAAACCTGAATGTCCTCCGGTCAAACAAAAATTAAGGCGCACTAGACCAGATATGACTCTCAAGATCAAGGAAGAGGTTAAAAAGCAGTTCGACGCAGGGTTCTTAGCCGCAGTAAAGTATCCAGAGTGGGTAGCCAATATAGTGCCTGTACCAAAGAAGGATGGGAAGGTCAGAATGTGCGTAGACTATCGAGATCTCAATAGAGCAAGTCCTAAAGATGATTTCCCATTACCTCACATTGATGTATTGGTGGATAACACGGCTCAATTTTCGGTATTCTCATTTATGGATGGGTTTTCTGGATATAATCAGATCAAGATGGCTCCCTCCGACATGGAAAAGACTACCTTTATTACCCCTTGGGGCACCTTCTGTTACAAGGTGATGCCATTCGGACTGAAAAACGCGGGGGCAACTTATCAAAGGGAAATGGTTACTCTCTTTCATGACATGATGCACAAGGAAATTGAGGTTTATGTGGATGATATGATCGCTAAGTCACAAACTGAGGAAGAGCACATAGTCAATCTGCAAAAGCTGTTTGAACGGTTGAGAAAGTTTAAGCTACGGTTAAATCCTGCGAAGTGTACCTTCGGAGTCAGATCTGGGAAATTGTTGAGGTTCATCGCCAGTCAAAGAGGTATAGAGGTTGATCCTAATAAAGTAAAAGCCATTCAAGAAATGCCAGCTCCGAGGACTGAAAAGGAAGTACGAGGGTTCTTAGGGAGGCTGAATTACATTGCTAGGTTCATCTCACATCTTACTGCTACTTGTGAGCCGATCTTCAAGTTATTGAGGAAAGGCCAAAGCCTTGAATGGGATGAACATTGTCAAAAGGCCTTCGATCGAATCAAAGGGTATTTACAAGAGCCACCCATATTGGTACCACCTGTACCTGGAAGGCCACTCATAATGTATCTGACGGTGCTTAACAATTCGATGGGTTGTGTACTCGGACAACTAGACAAAATAGGGAGAAAGGAGCATGCAATATATTACTTGAGTAAGAAATTTACAGATTGTGAATCCAGATACTCGCTCTTGGAGAAGACCTGTTGTGCTCTTGTATGGGATGCCCGACGATTAAGACAATATATGGTGTGCCATACTACTTTGTTAATATCAAGGATGGACCCTATCAAGTATATATTTTAGAAGCCTGGAGTGACTGGGAGAGTGGCTCGGTGGCAGATGTTACTTAGTGAATATGACATCCAGTATGTTACCCAGAAGGCCATAAAAGGAAGTGTGTTAGCCGATCATCTCGCTCATCAACCGTTGGATGATTATCAGCCTATACAATTTGATTTTCCAGATGAGGATGTGATGGCTGTAAGAGATAATGATATCCCAAGTTCCTATGAAGGACCTGAACCTGGATCGCGGTGGAAGCTTATATTCGATGGAGCCTCTAATGCAGAAGGACATGGTGTGGGGGCTGTCATAACTTCTCCCACAGGATTTCACATACCTTTTACCGCTAGGATATGCTTCTAATGTACTAACAATATGGCGGAATATCAGGCGTGTATCTTGGGAATTAATGAAGCCATCAAGCTGGGAATCAAGATCTTAGAGGTATATGGAGATTCAGCTCTCGTCATCAATCAAGTCAAAGGGGAATGTAGGACACTTAATACCAAATTAACTCGGTATCGAGATTGTGTCTGGAGAAGGATAGTGTACTTTGATGAGATCACCTTCCATCATATTCCTAGGGATCAGAATCAACTGGCAGACGCCTTGGCAACTTTGGCGTCCATGTTCAAGGTCAAATGGTATAATGAAGCACCAGCCATCAGAATTGATCGCCTTGATGAACCATCTTATTGTGGGGCAGTAGAGGCAGAAGTGGATGATAAACCGTGGTTTTATGATATCAAACAGTTCCTCCAGAAACAAGAATATCCTGCAAATGCTTCCAGTGTGGATAAGAAAACGCTCAGAAGATTGGCTGCTCAGTTTTTCCTAGATGGAGAGGTACTTTACAAAAGAAATCATGACATGGTGTTGCTCCGGTGTTTGGATGGACATGAATAGGACATGCTTATCAAGGAAATACATGAAGGATCCTTTGGGACCCACGCAAATGGGCATGCCATGGCTAAAAAGATTCTCCGAGTAGGGTATTACTGGTTGACTATGGAATAAGACTGTTTCAAATATGTCAAGAAGTGCCATAAATGTCAGATCTATGCGGATAAAATTCACGTGCCACCAACTCCTTTGAATGTCTTAACTGCTCCTTGGCCTTTCTCTATGTGGGGAATAAGACATAATCGGGATGATCGAACCTAAGGCATCGAATGGACACCGGTTCATTCTAGTTGCTATTGATTACTTCACCAAATGGGTCGAAGTTGCTTCCTACACCAATGTGACAAGACAAGTCATTGCACGATTCATCAAGAAAGAGATAATTTGTCGCTATGGGGTTCCAAACAAGATCATTACAGACAATGGGCTCAATCTGAATAACAAAGTGATGGATGAGTTATGTGAGAGTTTCAAAATCGATCACCATAATTCATCGCCTTATCGCCTAAAAATGAATGGAGCGGTAGAAGCTGCTAATAAGAACATCAAGAAAATCATCCAGAAGATGGTAAAGACCTACAAAGATTGGCACGAAATGCTCCCTTTCGCACTACATGGCTATAGAACCTCAGTTCGAACTTCGACAGGAGCTACTCCTTTTTCCTTGGTATATGGCACTGAAGTGGTCTTCCCTGTTGAAGTAGAAATTCCTTCATTAAGGGTCATAATGGAGGCTAAACTGGATGAAGCAGAGTGGGTACAGAATAGACTTGATCAACTGAATCTCATAGAGGAAAAGCGCATGGCTGCTGTATGTCATGGTCAACTATATCAGCGGAGACTCAAGAAAGAATTCGATAAGAAAGTTCGTCCTCGCCTATTTGAAGAAGGAGACCTGGTGTTAAGGAAAGTGCTACCTATCCATAAAGATCCTCGTGGCAAATGGACTCCAAATTATGAAGGACCATATGTCGTAAAAAGTGCATTTTCAGGAGGAGCTTTAATATTGACTACTATGGATGGAGTGGATTTACCACGACCGGTAAATTCTGATTCAGCAAAAAAATACTATGCCTAGAAAAAGAGGATAAAAGTCCGCTAAGTCGAAAACCTTAAAGGGCGACTTAGGCAAAAGTTAGGGCGTCCCGGTGAATTGAAAACTCGAAAGAGCAATTGAGGCAAAAATTAGGGACTTAGAAAAATGATACCCAACAAGTCGAAAACCCTAAAGGGTGGCTTAGTTGAAAAAAAATGGTATAGCATCCTGGTGGACTAAGATTCTAAAAGAACGGTCCAGGAAAAATTAAGGATATCCAAAAGGCATAAGACTGATAGCACTAATGGAATTCAAAAAAGGAATGATCAATCCAGTCGTCATCTTCAGAAGCGAAGTATCAAGACCCCGGAGATTTAGGGATATTAGCCAGTGTTAAATTTAATAGGGACATAGATAAATTTGTTTTTCGTATTGCCATTTCTTTTCATTTCTTGTAGTACTTCCTCCTTATGAGGATTACTTTCCTTATGTACTGTTGCCTATTCATAGGCCTTTGTCAATAAATAAAATTCTCTTTGCTTTTCAATTTTTCTGCTTGATTACAAAATGCCAATTTTATTTATAATAATGCACTGAAACATTGGGTATAATCAAAAAGCTGAAAAAGAAGAGAAAAAAGAGGAAGAAGGAAAAGGTATTTTACTTCGATTCGGGAACAGCAAAAGGATCATGGTTTCCCTCAAAGATAAAAGTAAAAGATCCATAAATTGACAGTCGGAATTCAATCACTATGGGAGTTTCTCTACGCATCTCCATATGTCAAGAGCTTACAACTTGTCACATTCATCAAAAGGAGCTAAGGGTTCAAGGGTTGAGACGTTGGAATGTCATATAAAGATATGATTTCCATAAAAACATGCACTGCATATCATAAAAGAGGCGTTAGCCCAAACAATGCATCATACATAAGAGCATACATGTTTTCATACATGCATACATGGCATAGGATCATTTCATTCCAGTATAAAGGGGTTTAATCGGTTATCTCACCACGGGTTTGTTATCAGGGATCTTAGGATAGTCAGCGTGTTGCCTGTCTGGCTTGGCGGTCAAAATTAGGGTCCTTCTTATATTTAATCATCTCCTCCTCAAAAGAGAAAGACACGTCGTCTTCCTCTTCCTAATCCGGAGACAATTAAATTGGGGCAGCTGTAGTACCCTAAATTTTGACCACGGGTTTTTTAGATTTTTTGCTAATAGGGGGTGCTATTTGGGTTTTGGGGATGTGTTAGTTCTTTTAGGCCCATTATGTTTGTTTTAGTATAAGGTCTTTTTATTGTTTTTTTTCTCTCTTTTATTAAAATCTTACCTATTTATCTACATGTTTTTAAGATTAAAATTTATTTAGAATAAATCTGGGACTTTATTTAGAATTTAATTTAGAGGTCATCATTGTAGAAAATTTGAATAGATTTTTATTTTGGAATTTAAGTTTTAAATTAATAGTTAGGTTTTAAAATTATTAAAAGTTTTGTTTTTAATATTTTGTTATTGTTGTTGGGAATTTAAATAAGTTTTTTTATTATTGTTAGTTGTAAATCAGAATTATTTGTTAATCATTTTATATATATACATATAGGAATATTTGGATTTTTTTTAGAAATTAGGTCTTATGTAAATATGTATTAATAATGTCCTTTTATTAGTTTGTTGTATTCTTATTAAAATTTAGATTTTTTATTGTTTAATTAGGGAATTAGCTATGATAATTAGGGTGTTAAGTAATTATTTATTATTGTGTTAAGATGGCACGGTTTTGTTTTATGCTTTATTATCTTCTTTTTTTTTATCATTAATATTGGGGAATGTTATTAGTAACGTTTTACTTTTTTATTTTTATTTTTTCATTTATTTATTTTTTGTTTTATTAATTATTGGGTCAAAGTATTGACCACGTACACCATCTTCTTCTTCCCTCATTTCACAAACCCTAATCTGGACGGCTGAAAGGGAAAGCGGATCAAAATCTAAAATTGAACAAAAATCAAATCTCATTAAAATTCCAAATCAAATCTTAATCATTACACAGATTGAATAAAAAAATTACAGAAAAAATCAAATCGAATCAAAGGTTAATGAAGAGTACATCAATGTTTTCCTAAATCAAAATCTAAAATTAAACTTCTAAAAACCTAAGACCTAATTTCTAACTATAAAAGAAAAAGGAATCAGAAATTGAAGGGGATCGAAAAACCCAAAGACGAAAGTCCTTGCAGCTGCGCAAACCCTACCCTTTCACCAAAGCTCTAAAAAAACCTTTAGAGAGTTAGGGTTCAAAACTCGAACCCTAACCCTTCGAGCTTGACCTCATCGCACCTGCAAAACAAAGAGAGGAAAGGATTAGAATTTGAATCGGAGAAGGAGAGGATAAAAAAAAACAGTACGACCAGTTTCACTGCAAAGGAAGGTAATTGAAATCACTAAGCTTTAAATATTTGTTTGCGTGTTTGGATCGTGGTTGTTTTTTTTGTTTCTGGAAATTCAGGGTTAGGGTTCATATGAACCCTAGGGTTCTTCGTTAGAGTTCATCGGTTCCTGGGTTTAGATGGTTAGGGTTCATGGGGTTAGGGTTTATGTTGGTTAGGGTTCTTAGGGTTCTTACGAACCATAAAGAACTGATGAAGGTTTCTGGGTTTTTTAGTTAGGGTTCATGTGTTTGTTGGCTAGGGTTCTTACGAACCCTAAAGAACTTGAACGGTTTCTGGGTTTTATGGTGGTTTAAGGTTGTTTAAGGGGTGGTCGGAAGTGTTTGGATGGTGGCCGGAAGGTGGTTGTGGTGGTGGCCGGGAAAGAGAAAGAGGAGAGAGGCGAGAACGGAAGAGAGAACGAGAGAATTTAGAGAGAGGAATGAGAGATTAGAGAGAAAAGGAGAAATGAAAAATGGATTTTTTTTCTGAAGAGATGAAGTTTAAATACTCCCTCCGCGGACCATCGGATGCGCGCCAAGTGGGCCGTCCAGATTCATTGACCGTTGGAGTCAATTGGTTCCTATCCCCGCGCGTACACCATAAGATGTGTGTGGCTTAGCATCTGAGTCGTTCAATGGCAATGACTGGGAGAAAGTATGTGGATCGGACGCTATTGGTTCAATAAGACATGGCGCATTGGATTAATCTAACGGCTTTAGGGAGATCTGGGGAGATCTGTCAGATCGATCCAACGGTCTGGATTCTATTTGCATGTCCTTTTTTTTTGTTTTTTTTTTTCTAAAGTGTTGGCCATTGGGCTTTACGCCCAATGTTACTCGCACCCCACCTAGACGACCCAAGTGTTTGTTTAAAAGGGTTCTACACCCCCTTGTTTTGTTTTAATTAATTTAATTAATTGAATTATTTAACATGATTTAGTTTAATTATTAATTATATTTAAGGGTTAATTAGGAGATTTAGGGTTCTTTAGGATAAATTAAGGGTTTAGGATTTATTTTTCGGATTTTATTTTATTTCATATTTTCTTTCTTTTATTATTAAATTTTCTTTGACTTTTATTAAAAAAAACTCACCATTGAATCAATTCCTTGGTTCAAGTTGTGCGATAAATTTTTGTTATTTTTAATTTGGCTAAAATTCTTAGTTTTTATAGGGTGGTAATTAAATTTTAGAATTTTTTTTATAAGGGTTTGTATTTTGTCATAATATTATTTCTTTGAAAATAATAATATAAGAATGGGATGTGCAAATAAAGTTTTGGTGGGTTATAAAATTTGGTTTTTTTAGGGATTATTTGGAATTTAAATCTTATTTGGATTAATATGTATATTTTCTGGTTTTTGTCATCATAAATAATTTAATCATTTATTTTATTGTAAAAAGAATTAGATGGTCTTTTTAAGGGATTTTTAAGGTTTTAAGGGATTTACAAAAGGGATAAAGCTCTTGGTCCGAGAGCCTAAATAAAGGATGGGATAGGGGATAAGGGATTTGGATTTTGGGATAAAACTCTTCCTCCGAGAGTATAAACAATGGACAACGGGATTTAAGGGATAGAACTCCTCATCTAGGAGTATAAACACTAGATTTAAGGGATAGAACTCTTTATCCAAGAGTATAAATAGTGGATGGGATTTAGGGATAGGTTTTGGGATTCAGGAATAGGATTAGGGGGTAGGAATAGGGGAGGTGAACTACGGTTACTCTGATCCTTCAAATTGAGGGTACGTAGGCATAGGGTTGCAAACCAACCCTAGCGAGTATAATTAGGAAAAAAAAACTTAGGTTTTCTTTTCATTTAAACAAACAAACATACCCTAAACTCAAAGGTGGATCCCGTTGAGTACAATGGAAGTGAAGGGTGCTTAGCACCTTCCCTTCACTTAAATGACTCCCGAACCGTAGGAATCTCTACCTTAGGATAAGGATATTTAGGTTTATCATTATTTTCCTTTAAAAAATATGGTGGCGACTCGAATATTTTTGTCGGCCGCGACAATGTGAATTACGTGGAATTCGAGATACAAGTCCATTCTTTCTAACCCATAACCATTAACCTTTATCAATATTCAAAATCCAAATCATATTCAAATATCCAAAACCATGTTTTAATTCATATCCATTTCATTTCTTTCAATATCCATTTTTGAAATCAATATCCAATAAAATCATTTTTAATATCCAAACTAACCATTTCAAATCCTAAGTCACATACCTAAACCCACATTCAATTTTTGACCCAATATTTCTCAACGCGCACAACCTATCATGTTAGAATTGCAACGGGAATATCACATTGTCCATAGAATAATCCTATATGATTTATATGACTAATGATTGAGACCAAAGAAATTGAAATAAAGGAGTGGCCATAATCAATTGAACAGATTACCATTACCATGAGTTTCATTCCATGAGCTTTTTTTTTCTACCCGTAAATGTACCATATAAAGCAGTCTTGTTAAAAGCAGCTGGCATTTTTTGAAGGCAATGTTCCTTAGCTTTGCTGCACCAACGGTGAGGAAGACATCCATTTACTTAAACTGCTTGGTGCTGATATTCTTATATGATCACAAGGTTCAATAACAACGGTTTTAACAGCAGAAATCATACTTGCACACCAGCCTGTTTAAATTAAAGTCTTCAAAGTTCAATGAATAAGCTGATACCAAAAAACTCAGTTACAACTCATTACACCAGTAGGAAATTACAGAAAAAATGCATAACAGGAAATTGGAATTGCCATAACCACACTAACCAAAACCTCTCCTACATCTCTAACATTTTTCCAAACCATAACCTCTAACAAACCTAACCATTCTCTAACAGTTTCCAATCCCAATTTCTGACTTTAACAGAAAAACAAAAAAAGGAAAATTCTTCCAGAACCTCTCTCTGAATCCATTCCTTCTCTTCTTCCAATTCACAATCGGCTAACAATTCCTCTAACAACCTAACAGTTTTTTCTCTTCATCATCTCCAATTTGGTTCTCGGAAAAAAAGGTCATAACCTCAAATCTTCATCTTCAATTCTTCTACCAGTTTTAACCATCTTCAATTACCTTCATACATCGTCTTCATCAATCCACCAACAACCGGCGACGCTGCAGAAACCAACACCATCAACAGCATCAATTCTTACCGAAATCCGTGAGTGCATCGTCAACGAAAAGATTCGAATTAAACGCACGCAATCGCACCGCAAGATTCGAGAACGCATAGAAGCAACATTAACTCTGCACAATAATAACGAGAAAAATCAGGTACGCAGAGGAGAAGAAGTGGAAGAAAAGTGCATCACAAGAACATTACCTGGATATCATCGTCCCATCAACCAAGTTTGTTCCGATTCAACACTTCATAACCTTCGTCTTCAATCGCTCCTCGTCATCAAGAATGCTCCACAGCAACGTCAACCACGAGCAAAATACAACGAATTTAGAAGCGACGTCAACACACGAAGAAGAAACGAGGTAAGAAGAGCCAAGAGCGAATCAAACCTGAATTTTCGTTCGTAGTCTCAAACTTGCAGGTACGTAATCTTCTCTGTCTCGCCGCCGCAAGCTCGTTGGCGTTATTTATTATTGAGAGTGATTGTCTCTTTGCGTGTTATTTCTGTACCTCCGATCTGGTAGCTTGGCTGAGTATTTGAAAGATCCAGTTGCAAATTCGTGAACGTCATGAAATTCTAATTAGGGTTTGGTTAGGATTATTTGCAGAGAGAGAGGAATGGCGTGAGAGGAAAGGTGAGTGAGAAGGATTGATTCACGTTATATGTATTCTTACCCACCGTGTTTCAAGATAAGGATAACGAGATGAGTAGCCATTTTGGCAGTGACAAGTGTAGCCACCGTGGACACGTGTCACCGTCCGGTGCATCCTCCATGATACCATGTGTGTGACCCACTCTTACTATCGTGTGCCCTCTTGAATCCAACACTTGGATAATCTCCAGAGTTAGATCCTAGGACCCAGATTAAATGCTAGTCAACAGAGGACCACCGTGCACCCTCAGGCCCTGACCTTCCTTGGACCTATTTTCATTGTTGTCTACACCCTGATGAGTGTGGCCCAAGGGAATTTAATTAGGAATTTTACTTGTATGCACCCCCTTTTCTTTCAATGTTTCTTTTCGGTTTATATTTTTGTACACGTTTCATAATGTGATATTAAAAATAGCGAACTTCATCAAAAAATTCTGAAACAATTCATGTATGTTCTTGAAGGTGTTAATTAATTTTTGGATATTTTTAATTCCATTTTGCGGGCTGTTTGATATTTTTCTGGAATTTTGGAAAGGAATGTGTTCTTAATGGTGTATCTCGTGATACGAGTTCTAGAATGTGATCTTCCCTTGACCATTTGGAGCTAAATTTTGCTGTACATTTAGGCCCCTGACTATATGACCTAATGATGTTTGATTTGTACCTTGGACATGATTATTGAATTGCTTTTGAGCATCATCTTTGTGCCTTGTCTAGTAGGAGCGTCATTGATAAATTGATCCATGTTTGCAATTGATTGAGTATGTTTGGTGCATGATATGAACCCTATCTTTTGTATGTGATTACCTACTAGACTTTGAATGACTTGGTTGATTACCCATAATTTTCAAGGGCATTTTGATATTTTTCACCCATTTTTCAAAGTGAACATGACGTGTTGACGCATGCTTAGAAATAGGTCCTGGTTTGGCGTTTATATGAGGGCACTTTGAGCCAAATTTGAATATGCGTTTTAGCACATTGTTAAGTGTATTTTGATGCACAATTGAGACATGCTTGAGTATTGCCTTTGATCACTTCGCATACCTTAAATGATGCCTTCTTTGTGTGTATGTGAACTTGAATTTGTGTTTCACTTTGGCCACTTCTTTTGGTGCCACTTGTATGCCATGTTCATGATTGTTTTTGGGATTCAATTAGGACATTTTATAGGTCTTTTACCTCTGTTGTGTGAGCTTTAACATTGCCTTACCATGTCATTTCATTTGCCTTACTTGAGTGACAATTTTACATACTTGTATGAGAAGTTTAAATGTGATTTTGCTCATGGAATGAATTGACTTTGGAGAGAGAGTTTAATGAAAACCTTTGTGACACTTTGAGATGGGTTTTAAGCATGCGTATAAGGTGTTTCACTTCTGACCTTGGTCCATTTTCACGTTTTAATCCAATTCATCTAACTTGTAATGGCTTTCTTTTGTTGGTTTACCTTTAACTTCAAAGTAGATTAGTCTTGTAGCATAAGTTGTAACTTGACTTGTAATTTCATAATCCTTTTAGGTCTTTCACTTTGACTAGTGTAACTCAAATGTACATAGTCATTAGACTTAGGTTTTCATGTTGTATATACACTCTCTTGTTATTACTAATGTCTTTGGTTCACATGTGCAAGGTGCATAAAGGAGACATTCCAAAGGTGGTTTGACCATTTCAGTTTGTAAATAAAAACTTGTTTCTAACTTGGTGTGCTATTTGTTTATAGGTGCTTTCGTGACTTGCTTTCGTTGCTTTGCTACAGATTCATATCCGTTCGGTAGGACTTCTTATCTCTTCGCTCCTCTTTAATGCTTTCAAATGCCATGAGAAGTAGGAATAGTCGATGCCATGATAAGTAGGATTGTATGGAAAGCCCTCAAGTGAGGCCATGATTGTGCTTGTTTAATATTGTGCCTAAAGACCTCCAAAGAGGCATACCATTACCCATTTCCCCTTGTAAGACCTCCAAGGAGGCAATTGACGGAAGGTAGGGTTCGCAATCGACCCCCGTCATTCTGGTTGAGTCGTTCTTAGCTCTCATTACATGATCGAAGCTTTGAACATTACCTACTCTTGTTATCGAGTCCGTCAGTGGAAGAAGGGTTTAGTAATCAAACCCTCACGCCTTGTCTATAGCTCGCATTGACCAATGTTGATGCTTATGTGATCTGATTCACATCTTCCCCTTTCTTACTCTGCTCTCCATGGTTCTTGATACCATTGGGTGAGCACCCCTATTTCCCACACCTAGCTTATTTGCCTCAGTTGATATGACCCCTTGGCTAAAGCTCCCTCTTTCTTATTGTGATTGTGTGATATTATGGTTAACTGACACTGTTTACTCCTTGGTTGCTTTTATTTCATTTTGTGATTGATTCATCCTGTGTTTACTTGTCTGATGACATGATCCCGTAGGATTCCTAGCTTCACTTAATTTTCGATTAAGTCGGAGGTAGGAGAGACATTAGGATAGCAATCCATGCATGCTAACATAGGTAGCATCCCCCTTTCTAAACTCAACTTTAGGGCCACTTTTGCATGATAACATTAGGAACAAATTAGATTCCCTTTAGTGTTTTCTTTTCAACTTGAGTATTCTCTTCTCATCTCATAATCTTTATAAAACACTTAATAAAGGATTAACATGTATTGCGCACGAACCTTATATGTGGGAAATGAGATAGTGGGGGATCTTCCTTTACTTTCTTAGGATGTTTAGCATGCGTCCCGTCTTGGGTCGATACGCGAGACATTCGATCCTATGTTGTAGACTTGGGTGCAATGTAAGTTACAAACAACTTCAAAAACACTTCTGTCTAAAAAACACAAAACAAACTCAAACCTCTTTCATCCTTCGGGATTGTTAAGTTCCAAACCTCATTTTCAAAAAAGGGCGTGTTACTTCCGTCTCGTCGCGAACAGGCATCGACCCTAACTGTCGGACGCGAACTCAACGTCACTCATAAAAAACACCTACTTCGTTAAGTCGAACTACGACTGCTCTGATTTTCTCCTTCTGGTTAGATTGAGGATACGTAGGCACGAGACGGCGACGTCTTGGCAAGCAACCTCCCCCCTTAGTTCGTGTCCGAACTACGTTGACTCTGATTTTCCTATTCTCGAGGGAATACGTAGGCCTAGGACTTCGAGGACGTCCTATAGAGTCGCTTCTTTTTCTTTTCTTCTTCGTTTCTCCGTTCTTTTCCGTTCTCGTTCCTTCTCCTTTCCAGTCGCAGTGGAGCTCCAGACGATAACACCCTTTGATCGAGACAACAAGCGTGGATCCCATCGAGTACGATGGACGTGTTGGGTGCTAACACCTTCCCTTCGCGTAACCGACTCCCTTACCCGTTTCTCTTGGTCGTGAGACCATGCTTTTCCTTTCCCCCGGGTTTATGCAGTGTTTCCTTTTCCTCTCTTGGGATAAATACACATTGCTAGCGACTCTGTTTCCGCGCCACTTTCGCGTTTGTACTTGGATGAAAATCCCGGGAGCGACAGCTGGCGACTCTGCCGGGAGCGACAGAGACGACTGAGAAGGTGAGGAAGATCCAAGAGAGGATGAAAGCTTCGCAGAGTCGTCAGAAGAGCTACCATGATAAGAGGAGGAAAGCACTTGAATTCCAAGAGGGAGATCACGTGTTTCTGAGAGTGATGCCAGTGACTGGTGTGGGTCGAGCTTTGAAGTCTAGGAAGCTCACTCCATGTTTTGTTGGTCCATATCAGATATCGCATAGGATAGGAGAGGTAGCCTATCGAATTGCTTTACCACCGTCACTTGTGAATTTGCATGACGTGTTCAATGTGTCTCAATTGAGGAAGTACATTCTGGATCCGTCGCATGTGATTCAGATGGATGATGTACAAGTGAAGGATAATCTGATTGTGGAAGCATTGTCGGTGCGTGTTGATGGTCGAGAGACGAAGCAACTGCGGGGTAAAGACATAACTTTGGTGAAGGTGTTGTGGGGTGGACCAGCTGGTGAAAGTTGGACATGGGAACGTGAAGATCAGATGAGGGAGTCGTATCCGACTCTATTCCCTTGAGGTAATTTTCGAGGGCGAAAATTCTTTAAGTGGGGGAGAGTTGTAACGCCCCAAATTTCGTAGAATATTTAATTTATTTATTTAAATATTATATTCGTGCATTTCGGTGATTGGTGTGGATGTCGGTGATTTTATGAAGTTTTGGGTTATTTAATTAAATAATAGCATATGTTATGGAATATGATGTATTATTATTTAAATTAAATAACATTAGAGGAATTAAGGGCGAAGTGGGCATTTGAGGAGAATTAGTGGGGTAAGATGGGAAGAGCATATTTAGGGGTATTTTAAGAGAGAATAGTGAAAGGAACTCATTATTCGTAATTTTCTTGAGGAAGAGGAAAAGGTGCTCTGAAGAACAAGTGAGAGGGAGGCTAGGGCATAGAAGATTTCCGGCGAAACTTCGAGAGAAGATCGAAAGAAGCAAAACTCTAAGGTATGGGGAGTATCGCTTTACAATATTTGTGATATAAAGATTAGGTGTTGTGGGTAATTGGGGTTTTGTGGGAAAACCTAGGAATTGAGGTTAGGGATGATGAATTGTGATGATTTACTATGTGATGATTGTCGTTATTGATGTATATGTGATAGTTATAGGTTATGATAACATAATCTGTGTTGATTTAAGGAAAAATCTGGGTTTTGGAGTGTGGAATCGCAGATGGGAAAGTGTTGTTATCGCAGGGTTTTTTTCTGCAGAAATCGCAGAGCCTGCTTAGCGCGGTCTGAAGAAATTTCGCCTCTTCGAGGCAGTGAGTAGCGCGCTTAGCGCGGGTGGGGCGCGCTTAGCGCGACCTGGGACTAAAAAACAGTATTTTTATTAACTTAAAATTCATGAAAAATATATGTTTTATATTATATTAATGTTGTGATGTTGCTGTAAATTGCTGCTATGTGTTGACGTGTTATGTGATGATTATTTAGTGATGAAAATGAAGACCTGACATGATTGATGTATTGTGAGATGTCCATACATGTGATGTCTCGTGATTAGATGATGATATGATGTTATTGACGATTATTAGACGTTTATGTGTGATGTTTGATGACAAAATGACGATGTGAAGTACCATGAATATCTTGATGCGTATATTGATGATTAGACGGTGATGAATCATGATGGTTTGATGATGTACATGATGATATGATTAACATGAGGTTTTGATGAATGATGATATAAGTGATGACTTTTGTGGATGAATGATGATGCACATTATGATGTTTAATTGATGATATGAATTACCATGATGTATATTGACGTTATGAGCGGTGTATAGATGATGTTTGATGATTAATTGAAGATATGAATTACCATGATGTATCTTGACGTTATGAGCTGCGTATATGTTATGTTTTGATGGACAATTGGTGATGTGAACTACTATGAGATGTGTTAATGATTTTATGACGATGATACATGACTATTTGATGTGAATTACCATGAGTTATATTGATGATTGCGAAATGAAGACTAATGATGTTTTGGTGACGTATTTAATGATATGACGAATATGTGAGTTTGATGAATGATGATGCACGTAATGACTTTTGTTGATGATGATGATTATGACGTTGTGCATCATGCATTCATATCATTTAGACTTCGGTTTAGTGATGATGTTAGGACTTCGGTCCAGTGACGATTTAGGACTTCGGTCCAGTGGTGGCTTCAATCCCATTGTGTGGATTGGAGTATTTTGTGACGTGTTCCCTTGTGGAGGGTTGATGGCCTAGTGTCCATTATTATGACGATTTGGTACCACATGCATTTCTATGACGTTGCATTTCATTCTTGGTGGCATTGCATGATTGCATATGAGTCATATTGGTGATGTGATGTTTATTACGATGTTTATATGGTGTTTTGGGTGAGTCACTGAAGTAATTGATAAAAACAACCGTTGCCCTGTTAATGTCTTTTCTTTATATGATTTATATTGAATTGTGATTACTCACCCTGCTTGTTTGAATGTTGCCTCCATGTGGGTAACGTGCAGGTGATCAGGTTTAGCTTTGGATGCTCTCGAGGACTTGAAGTTATCTGTTTTTGGTCGATTTAGAGGGTCTTGCCCTGATAGTGTAACATCGGGTTGGGGTCCTTTGAGTCGAACTATGTTGTTTCTTTATTTTGGTGTTATTTGATGATGTGGTTTTATTTGAATTATTATGACGTTTGTTGAAAACCGTTTTAATTGGAAGTTTTGAATTCCGCTGCCATGTGAAGGCTTTTGATTTAATTTTGATGGAAGTCCCTTGGTGTATAGGGAAATTGAGTTATTTTGAGTTTATTCAGAAATGTGCACCCTTTGAGGTGATTATTACTCTGATATTTTGTGTATTTTGCCGTGTTTATTCGTGGGGTAGAAAAGGGTGTTACAAACCACCTTTAGCTTCACGTCTTGGGCTTTGAACAAGACACCTAAACAACATCTTTTCCTCCCATAGAATAGGAGGAACTACGATCGCTCTGATTTTCCTGTTTCGTTAAACGGGAATACGTAGGCATAAGATTGAAAAATCTTAGTGAGCATACTAATTAAAAAACCCAGAATCCAGTATTTCCACCAAATCAACCCAAAATCATCAAATTTAAACACATCACCAAAAACCTCACAAATAATCCAGACACTGTGTTCTTAACAAAATAACCAAAGATTGGGCCCCACATCCACATAGCATCTGTAACCTAACAGACCGCTGTTCAAACTCAGTATGCAAGCAGGGTTAATTGGAGACATATATTTCCCTTCCTTAATCTGCTCAATAGGATAAAAATGAATCAAACTTTAGTACCCAAGCGATCGTGACTCAGGACCACAAAAATCGCGCTACAAGATAATATTCAGAAGACTGCGTTAAGAACTCGCTATGGACATTACGAATATGCAGCGATGCCTTTCGGAGTGTCTAATGCGCCGGGTGTGTTTATGGAGTATATGAATCGTATCTTTCATTCTTATCTGGATCAGTTTATTGTGGTATTCATTAATGACATACTGATTTATTCTAAATCTGACGAAGATCATGCAGAACACTTGAGAATTGCATTGCAGGTGTTGAAGGATAATAAATTGTTTGCAAAGTTCTCGAAATGTGAATTCTGGTTGAAGACCGTGAGTTTCTTGGGTCATGTTATTTCTGGTGATGGCATAGCGGTGGATCCGTCTAAAGTAAGTGCAGTACTTCAGTAGGAGCCTCCGAAGACAGCAACGGAAATTAGAAGCTTTTTGGGTTTGGCAGGTTATTACCGAAGATTCTTTGAAGGGTTTTCTAATTTGGCGTTACCATTGACTCAGTTAACTAGAAAGAATCAAGCTTTTGTTTGGGATGCGGCTTGTGAGGAAAGTTTTGAAGAATTGAAGAAGAAATTGACTACGGAACCAGTGTTAATTCTATCAAGTCCAAGTGAACCTTTTGTGGTGTATTGTGATGCGTCTAAGATGGGATTAGGCGGTGTGTTAATGCAAGATGGCAAGGTGGTGGCATATGCTTCACGTCAATTAAGGGTGCATGAGAGGAATTATCCTACTCATGATCTTGAATTAGTTGCGGTGGTTTTTGTATTAAAAATTTGGCGACATTATTTGTATGGATCAAGATTTGAAGTATTCAGTGATCACAAGAGTCTGAAATATTTGTTCGATCAGAAGGAATTGAATATAAGGCAGAGAAGGTGGTTAGAGTTCTTGAAAGACTACGATTTTAATTTGAGTTGCCATCCGGGAAAAGCTAATGTTGTAGCAGATGCGCTAAGTCGGAAGACAATTCATATGTCGGCATTAATGGTAATAGAAATGGAATTGATTAAACAGTTCAGAGACTTGAGTATGGTTTGTGAAACTACACCGGAGAGTGTTAGGCTGGGTATGCTTAAGGTGAATAATGACTTCTTGGATGTAATTAAGGAAAATCAGAAACTTGATGTGAAGCTAGTGGACTTTATGCCTACAGGAGGAGATGATCCTGATGGTGATTTTAAAGTGGATAATGTTGGAGTATTGAGATTCCGGGGCATAATTTGTGTACCGGATAATGTGGAATTGAAGAAGGCAATCTTAGAGGAGAGTCACCGAAGTAGCTTGAGTATTCATCCGGGAGCTACGAAAATGTATCATGAATTGAAAAAGTTATTTTGGTGGTCCGGTATGAAGAGGGACATATCTCAGTTTGTTTATACTTGTTTGACATGTCAGAAATCAAAAGTGGAACACCAGAAGCCTTCGGGGTTAATGCAACCGTTGGAGATTCCGGAATGGAAGTTAGACAGTATTGCTATGGATTTTGTTACTGGTTTGCCAAGTACGGCGAGGGGCTTTGATGCTATTTGGGTAGTGGTGGATCGACTTACTAAATCCGCATATTTTATACCAATTAACATCAATTTTCCTGTCAAAGCTGGCGGAGATTTATATCAGAATAATTGTGAAGTTGCACGGTGTTCTGTCGAGCATAGTATCGGATAGAGATCTGAGGTTTACTTCAGAGTTTTGGAAGAGTCTTCAGGAAGCCTTGGGTTCTAAATTGAAGTTGAGCTCGACTTATCATCCACAAACCAATGGTCAGTCAGAGAGGACTATTCAGTCGTTGGAAGATTTGCTGAGAGCATGTGTGTTGGAGAAAGGTGGTGCGTGGGATACTCATTTGTCATTGATAGAGTTCACGTATAATAATAGTTACCATTCTAGCATTGGAATGGCACCTTTTGAAGCTTTGTATGGTAGGAGGTGTAGGACGCCTCTGTGTTAGTATGAGACTGGTGAGAATGTGGTGCTTGGACCTGAGATTGTGCAACAGACTACTGAGACAAATCAGATGATCCGTGATAAGATGAAAACGTCTCAGAGTAGACAGAAAAGTTATCATGATAATCGGAAGAAAGACTTGGAATTCAGTGAAGGTGATCACGTGTTCCTGAGAGTTAACCCAGTGACCGGCTTGGGACGTGCATTAAAATCAAAGAAGCTGAATCCTAAGTTTATTGGACCGTATCAGATCCTGCAGAGAGTTAGTGCAGTTGCTTATAGAGTGGCGTTGCCGCCTGAACTTTCGAACTTGCATGATGTGTTTCATGTGTTGCAACTTCTGAAGTATGTATTTGATCCATCTCATGTTATCTAGAGGAATAAGGTGCAGATTAGATATAATCTTACTGTGTAGGCGATGCCGATAAGGATCGAGGATCGCAAGATGAAACAACTCAGAGGAAAGGAGATACCTTTGGTGAGAGTAGCTTGGGGAGGAGCTGCTGGAGGGAGTGTGACCTAGGAATTGGAAAGCAGGATGCGAGAGTCGTATCCGGAATTGTTTCCATCAGGTACATTTTCGAGGACGAAAATAATTTAAGTGGGGGAGAGTTGTAACACCCCATTTTAATTTATTTAATCGTCGTGTGTATTTTGATTGTTTGGCCTTGTTTAGGGTATGTTGGTGTTTGAGCGCGTAGGGGTAGTAATAATATGGTGATGAATAATATGGGGCATATCCAATAACATTAGAATATAATGTAATATTATAATTATTTTGCTCAATATTATTATTATTATTATTATTATTATTATTATTATTATTATTATTATTAACATGAGTAATATTATTCTTATTATATTTATTATCACTATTACTATTATTATAATTAAAAATAAAAATCTGATTTAATTAGAATATGGTTAGTGGGAGGGAAATAAGGAAAATAAACATTAATCAGAATTAAGGGCAGTTTAGCCATAATCTTATTTTCACAAAGAGAAGGGCTAGGGAGAGGAAGAACAAAGAAGAACTAGGGCTTTGCATCATCAATTTTCGCAGAATTTCTGAGTAATTTCGAGGTAAGGGGAAGGGGGAATGGGTTCAATATTGGTGGTAATAACATGAGAGGGTAGTGAGAAGTCCTTATCCTCGTAGGAATTTCGTATATATGTTCTGTATGTGAATTTTGAATCTGATATTAGTGCATTGTTGTTGATTTGATATGAATTGGTTGCTAATTTTATGAATTTTGTGTCATACTGTGATGATCTGTGAAATTCTCTGTTGTTGTTGTTGTTCTGTGTGAATGCAGTTGTAGAACTGGTTTTGATGTAGGTTGAGAGGACGAAATTAGATCTAAGACCTGTAATTTTGACTAGTAATGATAGGTGAAAGATGTAAGATGAATGATAGGGCCTAAAATTGATGTAGAACTAATTTTAGGACTGTTTTGGAGTGAAAAAGTGAGGATCCCGTGGCAGAACTCAGACTGGTGTGGAGGAAACAAGTTTGCGTAATAGATCTTGCCTTACATGTAACAGGGAGTGTGTTACGCATAATGTTGGGCACAGACGGAGGCAATACGCGTATTAGAGGGCCAAAAGGAGGCTTTGGCACGACCCTCTGCTGGAATGCGTAAGAGACGCGTAACATGATTGGGCATTACACGTAATAGGGGAGGCATTACACGTAATGGTGTAGGCAAATGGGGCATTACGCGTATGGGCTGGGTGAGGGAGCTGGCAATAAGCGTATAGCACAGGGCAATACGCGTATGACCAGCGAGAGTGCAGATTTTTGCCGTTTTCACGATTTCTTTCCCGTTTTCACGTCCGAAGTGGTTTCTTTTGGTTTGAGAGGTTGGGGATAGATGCCAGAACCTGAGAAATGTAGAATTGGTGATAAAAATAATCGATTTAGTAATTTTGGTGGATTAATTAGATAATTAGCTAATTGAACGTCGTGTGAGAAATTTCTTGTTGTGATGTGTGTGATGGTGAGCAGGTATCTCATGTGTGATCAGGGGGATCGTGAAGATGTATGATTGTTGTCATACATGTGTGTTGTATGCATATTTATTGTCATGCATTCATGGTGTCGGTGGTGATGAATCATTGCTCAGGAGGAGTGTATGTGATTCATCCGAACTCTAGTGTGGAGTGTGGTGGGGATAAATCATTGCCAAGTAGGGGTGTATGTGATTTATCCGGGTTCGATTGAATGAACCATGGTGTATTGGTACCACATGCATTGTGTTGATGTCTTTGAGTCGCATTGCATTATTATGTGTTTGGTGAAATCTGAATGAAAATGACAAGTATGGTGAGATTCGCCAGGCGAATTGGGAATTCGCCAGGCGGATTAAGTCTCGCCACTCGTTCGCCAGGCGAAGTGCTGGCGAAGGGTGATTCGCCAGGCGAAATCGTAAGTCGCCAGGCGAATTTGGAATGACAGAAATGGGGTAGCTTCTGTAACTCTTGGGATTTTTCCACATTTGTGATTCGCCAATAGTTCGCCAGGCGAGGTGCTGGCGAAGGGAGATTCGCCAGGCGAAATCGGAAGTCGCCAGGCGAAAACGGAAAGACAGAAATGTGTTAGCTACTGGAAGTTTGAGTTTTCAGAAAAATCAGGATTCGCCGCTTGTTCGCCAGGCGAAATCTTGACTCGCCAGGCGAATCTGGCTGTTTCCAATAATTGACTTTCCTTCAAAAATTCATATCTTTTGACTCGGGTGTCCGATTTAAGCGTTTTTTATATCGATATGAAGCTATGAAAGTGTTCTATGCTGTGGAAAGTGAAATTATTGTTTATGAGACGGATTGAAGGTTTTGGTATATTGGTCAAATTGGAATGTAACTGAGGGAGAATGATTGGGTATTATTAATGGTTGTTCTCCGAGAGTAAAGTGTGAACTCAAGTTGGACGAAGGTGAAGATGGGAGGTTTGGAATCTGCTAAGTAAGTAGAAAAAACTCGTAGGCGATGAAACCACGGTGTTTGTTATATTTGTGATAATAGTGTTCTGGAAATTGGCAGGAAGTCACAGTGATGGACCGTCAGTTGTGCATGGTTTTCGGATGTGTTTTTGAATGGAACATTAAGGAGTTGTCTTATAGAGCTCCAACTTTGTTAGTAACAAAAGGGAATGATGGTTGAATGGAATAACGAGCATGATGTGTATGATGGTATTGTGACTATGGAAAGCAAGACTTAGAGTTCTTGAGAGGTTTGGAGTTTTTGGAATTTTAGAGCATTAATGGAAATTTTGAGAAAACCTTAAGTGTGGATGTAGTATTTGGGAGTTCCTTTGGGATGGTTGTTGCTACATGTTGGAATTTATGGAATTTGGACTGTTAAGTGAAGAAATTGTGTATGAATTACGGACAGTTTTATAAGGTAACGATTGAGGATAAGTGTCCACTTTCATGAAAAGATAACTGGAATGGTTTGGTTGAGTTTGAGTGGAATTGCAATTGTTTGGAATGTTTGATAAGAATGGTGAATTGTATGAGTTGAGGCTTCGATCGATTTTATGTGACGAGTTATGAATTTGGCTTGGATTATCCTTCGGGAGAAGCTAAGGTTGTGCTTGATGAGTTAAGTCGAAAGTTTTTATGCATGTTTGCTTTGATGGTCAGAGAATTAGAATTATTTGAGCAGTTCCGAGACTTGTGTCTGGGGTGTGAGGTAACACAGTAGAGTGTGAGGTTGGGTATATTAACAGTGAACAGTGATTTTGGTGAATATGAGAAAGAGTTAGACTTTGGACGTGAGATTGGTAGTTTTAATGGTTGAGAGTAATCAGAGTACGCAGCGGAAGCGTGGTGGCACATTTTGTATTTACGTGTGGGACTTGTAAGAGTTCATAGGTTGAACATTGAGAACATGTAGGAATGGTGAGACTATTGGACGTTTCAGAATGGAAGTGTTAGGTGGAAGGTTTGAATATTATTCATGGGCTACTATGTAAATGGATGTTTTGATTGTATGTGCGATTGGTGAATCGTAGCATTGTTGTAGTATGGTTGTGTGACAAGGATGTTGGTGTTCTGGTTTTGTTGATGTTGTTGAGACCTTGTTGTGTCGTGGAACTTGTGTTCTTGTTTGTGTTGTGCCTCGTTTCCATGGTGATGGTTCGAGTGTGAGTAGTTAATTCCTGTGTGGGGAATTAGGGGAGTGTTACCTAGGGTAGGGTAACGATCTTGTTGTGTTTCGGTTCTAGAGTGAACCTGTGTGTTGGTATCTTGGCTTTTCTTTGAGTTGTGAGTTGTCGTCAAGTGCATTGTATGGGCTTTGCATCTTGTCGTTGTAGTTGTCGTGTCGTTGTGGTAGTTAGCAACGTGGTTTGTCAGTTGTGTTATTCGTGGTTGCCTTTTGTTGGCATGTTGGTTTGTTAGTCGGATGCGAGAGTCGTATCCGGAGTTGTTCGTATCGGTTAGATTTTCGAGGACGAAAATGTCTAAGTGGGGGAGAATTGTAACGCCCCAGTTTTGTTAGATTTATTTAATAGAGTAGATTTAATTGGTTTTGGTTTTATATTATTTTATTATTGACTTTTATTTGACAAAATGTTATTTTTCATCATTGTTTATGTTTTATCGCATTTTGAGAGCGTTTGCGAGATATTTGAGCTGAGGGGTATTTTGGTCTTTTTGGGGTTAGATATTTTGAATAAATAGAAAATAGAAAGAAAGAAAAGAGAGAGAAATAGTAGAGAAGAGAAAAAGAGAAAGAGAAAGAGAAGAGAAAAAGAGAAAGAAGGAGAAGAAAGAAGAGAGAAGAGGATAAAGAGGAAAAATCAAAGATTCGTCCGTTTCACTCGCGATTAATCGGGTAAGGGTGAGAAGTTTCAATTATATCATGCTTGTATATGTATATGTATGTGTTGTTTGAATGTTTGGGTGAAAAATATAGGTTTTTCTATTTGGGTGAAATTGTGAGTAATTTGTAGAAATCGATGTTTTCACTGATGAATTGATGAAATGCATGCCTAAACGTGTTCTAACATGTATTTTTGGGTCATTGGGGTGTTACAAATAACACTGTATGTTTATACTAGTTCACTTGAGAATTCCTCAAGTTAATCTAGTCCACCCGCCAATGTGATTTCGCCTCTCTTAATCAAGGTCTTAATCCACCAATCAAACAGATTAATACAATGCACAAGCCAAAATACTGGTGACTAACAACAACCTCTAAAACTCTCAAGTTTTAGACTTCTCAAGAGATCTAACCACACTGGTCTCTCTTAAGGAACAACCTCTAAGACTCTCACTAGTCCTAGACTTCTCAAGAAATCTAACCTCACCAGGTTTTTCTCAAGGATCTTCAAACAACAGTTTGAAAAAGGTTTGTTTACAAGATATTGCTTCTAGCACAAGCTGAATATGTAAACTATTTTACAGCATAGAAAATGACCTTTTTGAATGATAATAGCAAAATTGAGCGTGTTGTTAAGTGGAGAAGTTGTTATCATTCTTTGAGTCTTCAAGTCCTTTTATAACCGAGTAAAAGTAGTCGTTGCAAGGTAATCATGACTATTGACGGCGGTTTGGTAGAAACGTGAGGACATATAAAACCTTTTGTGTCCTGTCTTGTCAGTATATCTTCGTTGGCACTGTTACCAAGAAATCTTCATTTGAACTTTTGCACAGTTACTAGGATATCTTCGTTTGAACTTCGTTGCTTAGTCTTCTAATCTTCTTAACTTCAGAGGCTTCAGATAGTATTTAGTTGAAGCATGAGTAGAGACTATTGGTTGGGTCTTCAGAACCTTCATCAGAGAGCGAAAGCCTTCAGCATCTGAACTTCGTTCAATCAGAACCTTTGTCTTCAGATCTTCAGAACTTATTCTCTATCCATATTTTATCAGAGTCTTGCCAACTTCAGATTTTCCTGAAGCAATTTCTGCTATTTAGCACTTGTGCAGACGAAGTATGTTCTTTTAGCATTATGTCCACACCAATTAACGGAAGCATAACCTGTTTGTTAGATTCTCAAAAGTAACAAACATTAGTCTTACGAAATTGTTCATACAAACATACTCGTTTGATATCATCAAAACTTAGAAGTAATATTGCAGAACCAAATCTTGTTCTCACAAGTTAATGATGTTGCTTATGCATTCACACGAATAGTTCAGTCTTTTCTTTGGTTTCCACAATTTTATTGATATACAATATGTATTCAACTTATTATTATTATTATTATTATTATTGTTTTTTTTGTAATATCAGAGGGCCAAAGACACAAAACAAATGAGACTAGGCAACAAGTCCAACAGAAGAAACACGGTCAGACAACAACAACAAATTAAGCTCAGCCGGACACTCAGCCAACCAAATGTCATTCGTTAAACAAGGTAACTCCAGCTTGGCCAAGAAGTCAACACACTTGTTAACGCTCTAGAAATGTGCTTGAAAATAACCGCCTCAAAATGATGAGTAAGAAGCATGATACGCCGAGTAAGAGACAAACCTTTATTATCAGCTGGACCAAGCCCAACAACCGCGTCTACAACACTTTTGCTGTTCAATCGGACAATAAGATTTTTGAAATTATTCTGCCGGGCAAATTCCAAGCCGCAAAGCACACCCCAATACTCAGCCCACAAGCTATTACAATGGCCAAGATACTTATAAAAGCCTCCAAGCCAATGCCCAAGATTGTCACGGAAAAGACCCCCACACCGAGCAACATGATTAGCCTTACTCAACCCATCCGAATTAAGGCAAATCCAACCTTTAGGAGGAGGACACCACTTACTCGAGGCGTCTTTGGTATCACAGTGTGCAACGAGAAAGAAACCAGCTAGCATTGAACAAGGAAACTTGGTTTCGAATAAACTGCTCCAAATTGAAAGGATAAACAAAATTAGGATCGTGGAATATTTTGTTTCTCTAGGACCATATGAAATGACATCTAAAGGCCCATAAAGCAGCCCAACCAGGAGAAGAAGGATGCAACTTGTGAGTTATATTAAGCACTAACCAATCAAAATAGGATTCAGAGAAGAAGAAAGTTTTATGACTATTGCTAACTAAATGAGACCAAACTCTTCTAGGATTGTATAAACCTCGAAGAGCATGTAAAATGGTATTCGGATGATCGCCATAGCTGTCACAAATATTGTTCCGCAATTTCAACTAGTTGAGATAAGAATTGGTGATAATACTATTATGGAAAGCTTTCCAAATGAAAGAGCGGATACACGCAAGCACATGAAAATTCCAAATAGAATTCCATAAGATAAAGGAAAAGTCTTCAAAATAATTGCTAGGTTTGAATACAAACCAGTATCAGAGATGTCATCGAAAGCCAAAGGAGGCGGAATGGCAGACTTTTTAAAAATAAACTGAGAAAAAATTATGCACAACAAAGGCCAATTCCAACACCCTTAAAAGGTAGTAAGGTCAATCACAGTACGAATATTCAAACGGAAAATAACTTGTTGATGAACATGCTCTTTAAGGAACACCCCTGAAGCAACCCACGCATCATTAATGACAGGGGTTAAACTTTTTCCCGTAAAGAAATTCTTCCCTAGTCATAAGCATCATTTAAAGAAAAAAAGTTAAATGATACTACATGTAAAATATAAACAGTTTCAATTACTGGACTAGATACATTTATTGTATCTTTTAATTAATTTGAATTAATATTACTAATTATTTAATTTAGAATACAAAAGATCAATATTAAAAGATAATTTAATATTAATTATATCTAAAATGTACTCATTAATTACTATATATATTCTTTATACATCTAAATATGCAACCGATGTAATGAAAAATGTATTTTTGCTTTTTCAAACAAATATTTTAATAATTTTTATTTACTATCAAAACTAAAGATAATATTATATTACACTACTTCTAAATAAGCAAATAAATAAATAATGCAGCCTAAATTTCATACAGTAATTTTGCTTATATTTTATTAAAGAGGAAATATATCTGAAATAAATAGACAACATATGCCATTAATCTTTCTTATATACCTTTAAAAATGGTTTTATATTTCATTTATTCTAAAATATAAGTAGTATTTTAACCCAAAACAATTATACTTTAAAGGCTTAAATAGTTAGCGTGTTTTTTGTTTGCGTTCCTGTATTTTTTTAGTTCATATATTTCATATTCGCGTTTGTTTTAGTCCTTAAAACTAAAATTTGCAGAAAAATTCGCAGAAAACCTTCGAATTTTTCTGCGGATTTTACCTTTAAAGATTAAACAGCAAAAAATGTAAGATATAAGGACTAAAAAAAAAAAATTTACAGAAATAAAAATAAAAAACTCAGTAACTTATAAGACGAAAATACTATTTAAGCCTACTTACTTAGAGTGCACAACTTTCAAATTATTTATATACATTGATAACAATTGTTAAATGTTTTATATATATATATATATATATATAATAATAATAAAAGAAATAATTTGTTCACATAAATGTCAATTAACAATTTGAATATTATATCCAAAAAAAACAATTTGAATATTATACCGACCTATAAAGTGAATATTATATTTTATTGAAAATAAATTTGATATTATGAGAAATTAATTAAATCTTTAATCAATATTTAAAGAGGTTACTTAACGTAGATGACGTTTGCATTTTCAGACAAAGAAACTTAAAAAAAAAAAAAACATGCTTAGCGCAGTCAGAGGAATAAAAAAAACTCATATTCCATTTCCCAACTCGGATTCCACCTGACTCAGCGCTTACTCACTTGACTCGTCCCTTCACCGTAAATCCAAAACTCATACCGGCGAATATGTCGTCACCGGAGGGAAAACGATTAGAGGAAGAATTATCATACCCAATTCTGATAGCAGAACGAGTTCGCTCAGCGATAGAAGAAACCGACTCTTTCAAACTCGAGTGTTCCGAAGTCTGGAAACAAGTCGAACGCCTCCTCCAAATGCTCCGAACGGTTGTCCGATTCGCCGCCACGTCGCCGCTTTACGAACGTCCCGTCCGACGAGTAACCGCCGATACCGCGAAGAATCTAGAGCGCGCTTTGACTTTAGTCCGAAAGTGTAAGCGCCGTAGCATCCTCCACCGTGTTGTTACCATCGTCAGCGCGGCGGAGTTTCGGAAAGTTCTGAGTTATCTCGACGCCTCCGTCGGAGATATGAAGTGGCTCTTAAGCATCCTCGACGGCGAAGGTGGAGTCAATTTGGCGCTTCCTCCGATTGCGAGTAACGACCCTATTCTTTCTTGGGTATGGTCTTTTATTGCTTCGATTCAAATGGGTCAATTGAATGATAAAATCGAAGCGGCGAATGAACTTGCGTCGTTAGCACAAGATAATGATAGGTATCAGAAGATTATTGTTGAGGAACAAGGTGTTCCACCCCTTTTGAAGCTTCTGAAAGAGGCTGCTTCACCTGCTGCTCAAATTGCAGCTGCAACTTGTTTGTGTCATTTGGCGAATGATTTGGAAAGGGTTAGGGTTATTGTGAATGAAGTTGGAGTTCCTGCTGTTGTTCAGGTTCTTGCCGAGTCGCCAATTAGGGTTCAAACCCTAGCTTCTAATTTAGTTGCTAGGATGGCTAGACATGATCCTGTTGCGCAGGAGGATTTCGCGAGGGAGAACGCGATTAGACCGCTTGTTACGCTTTTATCGATGGATACTACTGTGGATGAGCAGCCGGGTAATAATGGTAGGCAGAGTATTCATTCTATTTTTCAGATTAATAAGGAGTTAGGGAAGAAGACTGATTATATGCCCGGTAATAGTAGTAAACAGTTTGCGAATTCGTATTCAAATTCCTATCATTATACCGATGGGAGTAGCCGTGGAGGGAATTATAGGAAGGAGAGGGAAAATGTGGATCCTGTTGTGAAGCTTCAGCTTAAAATTAGCTGTGCCGAGGCGTTGTGGATGCTTGCGGCGGGGAGTGTGTCAAATAGTAGGAAGATAACTGAGACAAAAGGGATGCTCTGTTTGGCTAAGATTATTGAGAAGGAACAGGGAGAGTTGCAGCAGAATTGTTTGATGACTATAATGGAGATAACGGCTGCGGCTGAGTCCAATGCTGACCTTCGACGTGCTGCGTTTAAGACCAACTCACCTCCTGCTAAAGCTGTTGTGGAACAGCTCTTGAGGATAATTAAAGAGGTTGACAGTCCGTCAATGCAAATTCCGGCGATGAAGTCTATTGGTTCGTTGGCTAGAACGTTTCCTGCTAGAGAAACTCGAGTAATTGAACCCCTTGTAGCACAGCTGAGTAATAGAGATATGAATGTAGCAGATGAAGCAGCCATTGCTCTTACCAAGTTTGCTTGTCCAGATAATTTCTTATATATTGAGCATTCTAAGAAAATAATCGAATTCGATGCAGTCCCAGCAGTGATGAAGCTGCTGAGGAATAATGATGTTAACCAGATGTATCATGGTCTAACTCTCCTTTGCTACCTTGCACTACATGCTGGGAGCAGTGAGTCCTTGGAACAAGCGAGGGTGTTGTTGGCTCTAGAGGGTGCTGATAAAACGATTCTTCCTCAGCATATAAGGGATTTGGTATCCAAAGCAATTGTCCACCTCAATTTGTATCATGCTGGAAGGAATTCTCAACCATTGTCATATATGCCTTGAGCACAAATTCATCTAGTTTGCGGCGGAACCTTTGTTTTAACAGGTTCATCGGTTATACTATTGAATTGGCTGCATCTTGCCTACTGGTTGGGAATTGAGGGGGGTTTTATTATTATGTAGAAAAGAAACAAAGAATAGTTCAAGAAAATACTCTAGTTTTTCAGCTTGGGCTGGTTTTTATCCCTTTTCCCCCTCATGAAACTAGTTAATGGGGTGGAGGTTATGCAGAGATTATGTATAATGGATGATTTACTCTTAGTGATTCAAATTTGTTTTTGTGTACTTATTTTGTTCTTTAAATATGTTCTCTACATCACACCTTGATAGTGCAATTTGTTATGGTAGGATAGAATTGTTTGAGGATTTATTCAGTTACAGAATGTGCAGCGCGACTTTGCCATTTGATGTATTTAAACCAGTTTACTGTTTCTGATCTACCAATGGTCAAGACATCAACTGTGTATTTTTTGTTAACTGAAATGTGCTTTGTTCATCAGGTTTTGGAATCGTATGTTGACAGATAAAATTCGCGCCTTCGTCATAGCTTGATGACCAATGTCGAAGAAGATGAAGACGATATGATCATTGTGGGATAAACTTCCTATACAAAACCAGGAATTGGTCATTTTCCTTTTATGTCTACTTGTATTGTATGCAGAGTGAACTTGGGGAAGGCTAGATATGAAGGAGATAGTTTGCAGCAGAGTGAACTTGGGGAAGGCCGGATATGAAGGAGATAGTTTGCAGCTGACCTTGACATTCTATTGGTTTGTTTTAATGAGATAATGATAATTTTGTATTTTTAAATTATTGTATATATGCAAAATAAATATTAATCAATGATAGGTGAAATAAATTTAAAAAATAATAATTTTGAGTTAGAATAATGAATATTTGAACTTTTGGATGTGAAAAAAATGTGAATATTTTTTGTAAGTGACCTATCACTCCACAGTTTGCTGATAAGATCCATGTATGAATTTGTTCTGAGATGTTTGCAAGACCCATAAAAAAAAGGTTTAAGATCGAACCTCGAGAAGAAAGACACACTGAGTAGGTAGACATTCGTTACAGCGAGAAGTGGACAATTTTGTCCTCTAGGATATCAATCATTGTTTGATCAAATGTGACGGTTGTTTGCACAACGTGCCACATCACAAGCAAATAGTTTCAACCGCTCTTAGTATATAAGGGTAAATCGTGTCATTTTAAGTATTCAAGTTTTTTCTCACTTACACATTTCTTATGATTTCTCTCACTGAGTTGAGCGTTTGAGTGTCAACCTTGCAAGTCAGTCATTTTTCCAGTGCATTAGAAGTATAGATCCATCGTAGCATGACATAGCTTCGCTACCTCACAATCCATTTCTAGTTTCTAACTAAACATTGGTGTCGTTTGTGCAAATCAATTTTTGATTCCTGCTAATTTTACAAAAAAAAACACCGTCTCTCTATCAATGATCCAGATCTCTTTTTCTTTAAGTTTCAACAATCTTCTTCCTTGAAGTTCTAACCTCATCTTCCTGCATATCTATCATCAGGTTCATCAAGCATGGTGACATTTAAAGTCATTATATATGTCGTCTAATGCCAAGCTGATGCAGCTGCTAGAGCTCCGTCTTTTCCTCTTCCTCCTTCGGCAGAAGATGACCCGACTCTGGTGGTATCTCCTTTTGAACCTACACAACAAAACTTTGCTCCTCCAAGAGTCGGATAAGGAACATTACATGTTCTTCCGTTCTTCAGATCCACTAGTAGCCTCACCAAGGCGAACCACTTCTCCTCTACCTATCGTACTTGGACATGAAGTGCTCTCAAGCCTTCAGCTGTTACAAGCGAATCTCGGAGTCCTTGGAGTCACAGACTAGCTAAAAACATCTAAAACCTGGTGCAACATCATAATTCAAAATTCCTGGTTGAAATAATTCCCAAGATTGAAAAGAACCTCCAAAATGTTCCACCGAGAGACAATATTGTATGTGAGGTAGCCTCTCAGAGCAATCAGGCCGTCACGCCTGAGCCGGCTCATGTTGGCAAGACTACAATAGGAGAGTAGTCCTTAAGTCGCAAGTTTGCGAGTGGTACCAAGGCAGAGCGGAAGTCATACTCCTCTTGAGGTCTGTTGTCCTTATTATTCACTAGCACACCATCCTCGAAGAAGGGAAAGAAATGACGCGATCGCTCCAACTCCGGAGTGAAAGAATAACATGTTATTCGTTAAAAACCTCGATAGTTGAATGTCGAGGTCTTTGCATAAGCCTCCAAAACTGTAGAGATATGACGGAATTGGAGATCTAGATGAGCATGTTGAACATGTAGACAACATGTTGGATTACTATCATGCTCAAGGGGGTGAAGTGCAAGCTCTTCACACTAATTATGACCAAAGCCACGATTACGTGGTTCAAAACCCTCTTGAATAGGAGCATAGATTCACGGACAATGGCATATCCTCTACCGACAACGCTAAAGGCCAAGACGGTTAACACAATTAGTAAAGTATGTAAGATCTTCCAATTCCTTCAGAAGGCCGATTTCATCTTTGCCCAAAAAATATGTGCAGTCCTGATGATTTCTCGGCAAGTGTACCGATAATGTCGCGGTAATAAAAAGATCGAACCCACAAGGACTGTGTTCGAACAAGACAAGATTTGGGCAATTTAAATGAAAACACTAAATAAGGAGGGTTGCAAGTTTCAGTGCAAAAAGTAATTAAACGAGTAAACAATATCACGAAAGAGGCCAGGTTGTCTTGTAGAATCATATAATCCTTTATTGTTGATGTTTGATGTATGAATTATCTAATCACTATAACCCCACGACGAATTAACAACACCTTTATAGTCGATCCCTCACAAAATAACTCACTAACCACTACTCGGAGCTTTATATATCTAGTCCGCCAGCGTAAGCAGGGTTAGGCGATGTACATACCGTTAGTTCTCTAAGCCACCACTTGGGGTCTCCTATCCCTATTTGACCAGCGTAAGTATAACAGTTGTCCTAGGTCCAACATATAGGCTAAGGGTCAGTAATCCCTATGTGTCCAAAATCGGATTAACAGAGTATCTCAAATAAAAAGCATTAAGATTAAGGAACAACTGAATAGAATTTTAGGTCAATAGGTTCATATGACGATCAAATCAACATAGAATCCAACAATATAAAAATAGGTTCATCATAACACAACTTAACCTAAGAGAATTTAGCTATACATAATTCAGAAAATAATACCATAATCGATAGATGAAAATAACATAAGAAGTCCATTGAATAGATGGCCTCCAATGCTCTAAAAATCCTAAATTGTTCTCTCAAAATCGTGCTCTAGCCTCTAAATTTTGTAACCCTTGTGAAACAGCTGAAAATTCCCTTAAAAAGCACTCAAACGGGTTAGAGCGTGTCAGAAAAAGGCCCAGAAAAGCATCTATCGCATGCATTATATAAGCATCTTCTTCCCCTATCGCGCACGCGATAGTATGCAATGGTGCACATGATTATTCCAGTAGCTGTGTATTTTTCACCCTTTTTGCACCAGAATTTCCACTAAGTCACATTCTTCCATTCTTGGCTATTTTTCACTCACTCTTGGGTTTTTCTTCATCATTTTGGCTCCTCTTTCACTTGTTTTTCCTCGATTCTTCTAATAATTAGATGCAATGATGGGCAGTCATCAAAACCCCAAAATTGAATCTTTGCTTTTCCTCAAGCAACTCGTCTGCAACTGCATATTTCAACAGACAACAAGTCGTACAACAAGAATTAAACATCACCATATTTTTATCGTTACCTGACCATTGTTCAAGCTTCAAACTTTCATCCGGCGAATTCGGAAAACGTCCTCAACATTGACGAGTACCCAACCTGTCTCTCAGCTCACTTAACTCACTCAATGGATCGGGTTATCACTCAATCAACATGCAAAATAAATTATACTTTGCTTGATCATGTTCTAATACAATTTATCATAGAAATCATAACACACACATAAGAGGTTTTTTTAGGTTGTAACTTGCCATATGTTCTAGTAGGATGTTTTTAGGAAAGTATGTTTAAACCTTTAGAGTTAGGTGCCTAATTCTCCTTATATTCTCATACCCCTTTGTTCCTTCTTAACGGTACTAGAGTTCGATCGTTATTTTTTTACTCTTTCTCGTTCATTTTTTTTTTTGAAGAAGTGACTTTTTCCACTTCTTATTTTCTAAATTTTTTAAAATTTTTTACCACTTATCTCTAGTACCCCAACCCAAAACTTAGAACTTTGCTCCCTTCTAAGAGCAATCCTAAACTTAATCTTTTTCATTCACTTTAAGAACTTAGATTCTACCTAACTCCAAAGAGAAGGTGGAAAGAAAGAATCTTTCAAGTCAAATGGCTAAGAGTTGTAGGCTACATCACCGAAAGAAATACTTAGGCTCAAAGTGGCTAGCAAAGGATGTTCCTAATACTACGGGTTGGCTACGAAGGCTCAAAGTTGTAGACAGGGAACTTGCCTCAGTGTGTGTCAATCAAACTAGCAAACTTAATCAGAAATGGATCAAACTGTATAAAGTAAAATTGCATGGATACACTCTAAGAAAGAAAAAGTGAACAATGGAAATATTTAGGCTCAAACCTTACCAGATGGGGTATCTGAAGGTTGAGTACAAGTTAGTCGATTCTTTTCTCTTCCTTTGGCTTTGAGTCATCAGTTGCTTTCATCATGATCATCTCACTTCTTCTTTTCTCTTTTCTTTTCTTGGATCATGTGTTCAATGCTAAAGTTAAACTTGATAATCTAAAATAAACAGCTAAAAACAAGTTTTATTAAGAACAATATAGATCTTCGTGACAAGGTTCTTCTTGAGTAGCTAACTTCTCTTTTGAATGGTCTTGAATAGACAAAAGTAAATTCTGCAAAACAAAAAAACGATTAAAAATTGATGGGTTGCCTCTCGTTCAGCGCTTCTTTTTTGTCATTAGCTTGACGGGCCTTGCTTAAAACACGTCAGGCACAAGGGATGCCCTCACGCCGGTGAACACTATTTTTTCCATGGTTATGTCAATCCACTGTCTCTTCCCCCTAATTTGTAGCATGTCTCTAGATCCTCCGTGTACGGTGTCCATTTATATGCATTAAACACCACCTTCTCCTTGTTAAACTTCAAAATCAATTCCCTAGTCTCCACATCTATTTTTTCTCTCCCAGTCGCCAAGAATGGTCGTCCTAGAATCACAAACCCTTCTGAATCATTTATCATATCAATCACCACAAAGTCCGCGGGGAGGGGCAAACCATCAATATGAACGAGCACATCTTGTATAATACCAAGCGGTTTGGTTTTAGATGAATATGCTAAAGTTAGCGTCATGTAGCTTGGTATAATCTCTCCTATATGTAGTTCCTTAAATTTGCTCAGCGGCATAACATTGATGCTCGATCCTAAGTCACATAAAGCATGTGGGATTTTTACCCCACCAATGGTGCACATGATGTTGAAATCCCCTAGATCCTTCATTTTTGGTGGCATTTTCGATGGTTTTGCTGTCTTTTCTTTATCTATCAGTTTGACGTGTTCTTTAGTCAACTTCTGCTTTCCACCTTTTAGCATTACCTGCATTAACTTAGAAAACTTTGGAATTAATTCTAAAATCTCATGAAAATAGATACTTACTTGAAGTTGTTTCAACATTTCTTTAAATTTTTCAAACATCCCAACATCATCCTTAGACACTCGTTTCTTCTTAATAATGGGATAAGGCGGCTTCCTGTAGTCAGATAAAGGTGAGTTTGGTTCACTCAGGATTTGCGCCTTTGTACTCTTCCCATGAGAGATTTTGTCTATGAATTAATCACGGGTAACTTATCTCTTTTCTTGGTGCTCATGAGGTTCCTTCTCTTTTCCCTCAATTCCACCTTTCTTTTTCTTAATGTCATTCTTTTGAACTTTTTCAGCTTCATTCTCCTTAGTAACTATCCTGATATCGGTCTTCACGACTTTGCATGTTTCATTCTTAGGATTATTGATCAGTGGTTTTCATACGTTATTTCATTGTTTGTTTTAGTTACGATTTTGTTATTGTTTATTTGTTTTATATCTCTTTTACCGCATTTTATGCCTTGGTTGTGTTCTTTAGTGTTTTCAGGTTCACATAAACATTCAGGAGGAATCGGAGAGAAAAATCGAGAAAAATCGCAAGATTCGGGATAAAATTGGAATGAAGACAGTGGCCTGCACGGCCCCCTGTGTCACCTAACACTGGCCGTGTCAGGAAGAAGCCAAGAGAACGAAAATATGAAGAAAAACAGTGGGCTGACACGGGTGCCCGTTGTTGAACCCTAATTTTTACCCCTAAGATTCCGCACATCTCATTTGCATATCATTACCACAAACAAGATCACAATCTTGGTTTCTCCTGAGCATCTGTATATTATTCTTACTTGTTTCTGTTTATCTAACCTCTAACCAAAATACCAAAAATTTGCTGCAGTTTCTCCCTCTGTGTGTTGTGCAAATTTGTCAAAGACAATGAAGTGATTTCAAGTCAAATGTGGTTGTTTGTTCTTGATCCAGTTCAGATGGATGTTTGACCTAATCTTGGTCAAACTATCAAGAGATTGCTTCAAGAGAAAGTTATCTGTTTCAGTGAGATATTTCTCAAGCAGTGACTGTCAAGTTGTTGTGTGGTGATATCCGTCAAGTTCATCTGAGATCATTAGTCCAGATTGGGTTCGTATGGGGATTTATTTTCCTAAAGATTGATTCAATCAAATTCAAAGTGGTTCAAGATTTATTTTGATCAGAGATTCAGAAAGTCAGATTCAAATGACTGTTGTTTAGTTGTGGCTTGTTCAGTGGTAGTTGTGTTGTATTTTCATCAGAGGCTTGAAAAAAAGTCGAGATTGGTTTTTGGATAAAAAAATAAATAAAGATTTACCATCCCCTATCCATTTTACTTCAAAAAACCTTTTTTTTTAATCCATTTTTATCCAATAATTCAATATTCATCTTATTTTTATCCATCATCCCAAAATCCATTTTCTCCGTATCCAATTCCATTCCAATATAACCATTTTCCAACAACCACTTTTCATGACCATTATCCAATTTCCAATTAAATCCATATCATTTTATTTTATCCATTTTCTCCATTTAAATCATTTTTATTTTCCAATTTCTAAATCCACTTTCTTTTCTCCATTTTTAAATCCATTATCTATTTCATATCCACATTTTAGTAACCAAATATTCATTTCTTCATTTCCAATTTCTAAAACCCAATTTCATATATCAATTCAATATCCATTTTTTTCTTATCCAATTTAAAGCCCATTTACCACTTTTAAAAAAAAATGAACAAAATACAACAAGGCCAAAGTTACACGGCCCAACACCAAAGCTTTTCAACTACAAGCCAAATTCTACACGGCTACCCCACACATACAACTACCAAGTCCCATTTTCACCAATCTCATGAAGCCACAAACACGGTCAAAACGTGGACAAGTCTTACTCCACGTGATTTCCAGCTGCTACCAAGCCTCAGCTTCCAAGACCCCCACACAAACTCTCACGTGAGTTGCTACATGCCCAGCCACAAAAGCACAAACCTTGCCAACAATTATCACGCCACCAGCTACAACCAAAACGACCTCGCTCCAACTTCAAAACGCAGCAATACGCAAAGAAAACAACAACAACTTCCAGCCGTGAAAACAATTTACCACTATTCATACACAAGCTACCAAAGGCCAACTACACAGCCACAAATTCCAAGCTGTGAAAGCCACATGAAGCTGCTACATACAAAATGGCTTGGCACACGTGAGCCAACGTCACGTTCACAGCAGCGAAAATTACAAAACGACTTACAAAGTGAAATCAAAACGCAGAAGAACAATTAAAACGGCAGCTCACTACATGAACTTTTCAAAAACGCGAAAAAAGGTTCAAAACGGTAGCTCAAATCCACTTCGTTCCATCTATAAATAAGGGTCGTATTTCACCCATTCTTCCAAGCTTTCAAGAGCCAAAGAATCCCTGCCAATTTCACCCTCCAATTCTCTTCAACCTCCCAAAACTTCCTTCAACCTTCATACAAAATCATTCACAAACCATAAACAACAAATTCAATTTACAATTCTACATCACAATTCATCAACATTTCCATTCGCACAACATCCACACACAACAACAACCACAACGCACCAGAAGAAGAGGAGAAGAGGAATTCGTTGGATTACTCACCATCTTCGAAGGTATTGGAGCTTTTTCGACGAACTTTCGTCTCTAAAATTCGTTGCATATGTACTCTGTCGGTTGGAATTGTTTGTATATTTGGATTCACCTTGCAATTCTGATCAAGACGAGACCACAATGGAGCTCCGCCGCTCCGATTTTGCTAGCATGATGATGAACAGAGAACTCCGCGCGGCCATGTTGAGGAAGAAGAAGATAATGCAATCTTCATTTTGACTTTTTATTTTATTTTGTTTTGAATTGGTTTTGGGCTTTAGGCCCGTTGGAATTGCTAGCGTCACACCACTTCATTTTCTTATTCCACCTCCATCTCTTTTAATTCTTTCTTTCAATTTTTTTTAATAATTTCCTTTTCTTCTTTTTTTTGAAATAATTTTTAAAAAATCAATTTTATTTTCTTGTGGATTTTGTTATTTTGAAATTTTGTATAGTAACATTTCTTGAAAAAGTCATAAAAAAAATATATCATGAGTTTTCATTTTAATCTTGATTTTATTTTTGAATTCTATTTTGGATTTTAATTGTTGGTTGTTGATGGATCATAACATGTTAGATCCACTTTTCTTCATCTCTTTTCTTTTTGATCGATGAAAGTCTAATGGATCTTAGAATTCCTTTGTTGAATTTTGATCAAGACTATATCGTTACCATTTTTCTTTTCGTGCGGTATTGCTTTCGGATGACGATTTGCATATCGTTCATCTAGAATGCATTAGCACAAAGAGCTATTGACCGGCCTCATTGTAGGTAATTACTCCGTAAATTACTCGGCGATTGCTTAACATAGCGCAACATTATGTCCCGTATCGGAAAACAACTCAATGTTGATTGATCTTTTGTATTAGGTTCAAAATCTATGAAGCTTGTTGTTGTAGAGGCTTTGATTATATCAATCTTCTAACAAGTTCTCATTAACCTTGACCTAAGTGCAATTATTCAATTATTATTGATCACTTACTGTAACTACTAACAACTAATTACTAACTTCTAACTTTACATTTCCTTCTCGCTCCCTATCTCTCTTTTACTTTTATGCTCCATTATTATCATTTCATATCATGTTTATGCTTCCGCAATTTTTCCTTTGTCCGTTGGACATATGTTTATGCTTCCGTAATTTTTCCTTTGTCCGTTGGACACATGTTTATGCTTATTCATTTTTCTCTTTGTCCACTTGGACCAAAAACATTAATAAAGGCCAAAACCTCTAAAAAACTTATGTTTCTAATCTTGGACTATGGTTATTATCCTTTGCAATGGACATGGAGTTTTGCACCTAGACCTTGGACTTCAATGCTATTCTTGGATCCTTGGACTTAGACCTTGGACATCCAATGCAATTTTTGGAACCTTGGACTTAGACTTAGGACCTTTCTCCCTTTTCTTTGGAATTATGGTTCGAAGACTATGAAGCTTGCTTGTGTGGTTAGGCTATTCTTATCCTTAGCTTTTACTTTATGCTTTAGGATAGTCACTTCCTCTCCTCCCTATTCTTCAATTTTCAAAATTCTCTCTCTTTTTCAAAACTTTCTTGATTTCAAACTTTCACCTCTTTCATAATCAAACCTTGACTTTGTCAAGTGATTTTACTCTTTTCTTTTCATTTCTTAACAAATGCTAAACTACATAAGCATGTTGACACCTTTTTCAAAAGACTTTAAAAAACACCAAACTCATCAACCTCTTTTGTGCCCTCGTGCACTTTTTCCTAAAACTTTTTCATAAGTTTAGACATGATTCATTTCTTTAAGCGGAATTATTCGCTTGGAAATGACGACTTGTCTTTACATTTTAAAATCAACCAAAATAAACAAATTTCATTCTTTGTACCACGAACTACGGGGTTTTGATCCTACATTGTACATTGTGGGTACGTAGGCATGAGGCGACAAGTCTCTCCAAACACAAAATCTTAAAAAAACAATTTCTCTTCTCATCTCCTCAATCACTTTTTAAGCAAACTTTTTCAGACCAAAAGCGTAAATATTTCAAAGGGCTCCTATAGAGTACTATAGACGTTTTGGGTGCTTACACCTTCCCATTGCGAAACCAACCCCCCTTACCCAGTCTCTTCACTTGTTCTTGTTGTAGAGCTTGTGTAGGTTTTGTTCGCACTTTTTCCTTTCCTTTTTGGATAAAATAAAAGTGCGGTGGCGACTCTTGCTTTTCGAGTTAAGTTAATCAATAGCTTACACTCACGATTTTACCGCTACACCCGTGTCACCTGACACTGGCTGTGTCACCTGACACTGCCCATCTCAGCAAGTCTGACACTGCAAAATTTTATTTTCGGAATAATAGGGAGCTAACACGGCCACCCGTGTCAGCTGACACGACCCGTGTTGGCTTGGACGCTTCATCTTCTTATTTTCTTGGATTTTTGACCTTTGTGTTCCATGAGGGTATTTTGGGCATTTCCCCATTAATGTATTGGACCTGAGAGTATTTTAGACACTTTTGGAGAAGGAGAAAATGACTTTTGGGGAAAATAGAGAAGATTGAACGATAAAAGATTGAGCGGTCAAGAACCAACGGAGAACAGGAGGTTTTCATGTGCGGGAGCAATTGAAGATCAACGTAATCCAGAATTCTTGTAATGTTTAGTTTTTCTATTGTAATTTCTTAAAATAGTATGAGTAGCTAAACCCACAATGCTAGGGGGTGTCCCTGAATTGCTTCTGTAATGACTTTGCTTTTCTGAATTCTATGACATAAGTGCTTATTTTATAATCAATTTTTATTGTTCAATGTTCTTAATGCATTTTCTATCAGACAAATAGGATTTGATTTACGATTAACTTTAGGTCGGACAAACCACTGTTATTGCTTTCAAACGATAATGCACCAGTAGATATTACCTAGTGTCGCTCTGGGATTTTCATCCAGGTACAAACGCGAAAGTGGCGCGGAAACAGAGTCGCCAACAATGTGTACTTATCCCAAGAGAGGGAAAGGAAACACTGCATAAACCTGAGGGAAGGGAAAAAGCATGGTCTCGCGACCAAGAGAAACCGGTAAGGCAGTCGGTTACGCGAAGGGAAGGTGTTAGCACCCCCACGCATCCATCGTACTCGATGGGATCCACGCTTGTTGTCTCGATCAAAGGGTGTCGTCATCTGGAGCTCCACTACTACTGGAAAGGAAAAGGAACGGGAACGAAAAAGAACGAAGAAACAAAGAAGAAAAGAAAAGAAAGTGACTCATAGGACATCGCCCGTCCTATGCCTACGTATTCCCTCGTGCAATGGGAAAGTCAGAATTAACGTAGTTCGGACACGAACTAAGGGGGAAGGTTGCTCGCCAAGACATCGCCGTCTTGTGCCTCCGTATCCTCAATCTAACCAGAATGAGGAAATCAGAGCAGTCGTAGTTCGACCTACGGGTCGAAAAGAGACAAAGAGGTGATAAAGAAATATTGTGCTCGGAGAGATCTCGCACGATCTCCTGCCTACGTATCTCCATTAACCAATAAAGAATCAGAGCGACGTAGTTCCCCTTACTAGGGAAGACTTTGTTGGTGTTTTTTATAAGCGACGTTAGATTCGCGTCCGGCAGTTAGGGTCGATGTCTGTTTGCGACGAGACGGAAGTAACGTGCCCTTTTTCTGAAAATAAGGTTCGAAACTTAACGATCCCGGAGGATGAAAAAGGTTTTGAATTTTTTTTGTGTTTTTTAGACAGAAGTGGATTGAAGTTAATTCATAACTTGCATTGCACCCAAGTCTACAACATAGGATCGAATGCGTCGCACATCGACCCAAGACAGGACGCGCACTAAACACTCTAGGAAAGTGAAAGGAAGCCCCACACTCTCCATTTCCCATGTACAAGGCTCATGCGCAATACATGTTAACTTTATTAAGTGTTTTAGAAGTGGTTATGAGATGAGAAGAGAAGACTCAAGGAACAAAGAAACACTAAGGGGAAACTAAATGTTCCTAATGTTATCATGCAAAGGTGGCCCTAAGGTCAAGGTTTAAGAACCTAAGTCTAAAAAGAAGAGAGGGATAGCACTACCTAATGCTTATCCTACCTCACCTTAATAAAAAATTAAGGATGAGTTAGGATCCCAAAGGGTGTGAGAAAGTTGTACACAAAGCATTATATCATGCTATTCACATAAGAAAGAGAAATGAAATAGATGAAATATGAAAGAAAAGATGAACATGGATAACCATACCCATGTTCAAGTACCTTACCTCTGATCTTACACAAAAGGTTAGCATAGAATCATCACAAGTAATGAAAACAAGTGAAAGAAACTAAACCAAACAAATACTAGTTGTCTTAGGAAGACAATTAAGGAGGCACACCAAGTTTAAACCAAAAGAAAAAAAGTCCTAAGGGTTAAGGAACATCTAAGGTCAGTAGGTACATGCTAAGGGGTCCTACTAATGTAAACATTCCAAAAGAAACCAAACAAAAGCAAACTATGCACTAAACAATCATCCAAATGCAAGTTGTATGCTACTAATGAAAGATGGATGCACATGGTTCATAAACATGAATAAATGCATATGGAAACATCAAAGTCAGAAGTGAATGACATTTAAGAATGTATATGCATATCATTGAATGAACATACAAGTCATGGGTGCAAGCATTTAAATAAATGAAGCAAGGAGAAGTGAACAAACACAATTGAAGTTCAACAATGAAGCATACTTGTAATGCAAGTCAAAGATAAAGATGAAATGAGATCATACATGTCTAATGGACAAAAATCAGTAGCACATGACATTTGAAATGACATTTAGAAGTCAAGAATGTATGCACAAAGTTCACACAAGTGTCATGTTGAAGCACATGGAAGACTAGAAGCAAACATGGTTCAAACAAGTTCAAATAAGCATGCAAAGATTTATGAACTTAAGAAACATGTGATGTGCAACTATAGGTCATCGAATATGGTTGAGGATGATTGCAAACAGAAGTGAATCAGGTTTAAGTGATGGTTTAAGATCATGCAAGTTGGTACAAACACGTGCTCAAAGAAGAACAAAGAAGAATGCACAATTACACAACACATTTCAAGTTAAAACATGTGCATACAAGTCATGTAAGGATGGACAAGAAATGACCTATAATGCAAGAAAATGACCTATAATGTTCATGCAACATGAATTAAAGGTTCCAACAATTGTCAAAAGGAAATGCACACAATGCACATTAAAACCCTGGCACAAGTCTTCTAACATCCACACAAACAAACATGCTTTCATGAATTCCAAAAAAACATGTTAAGAGGATAAGAAAAAATTGGAAAAAAGCAAGCATTTTAAAGTGCAATCAGTGTGCAAACATGTCCCAAATGGATGGCTCAAAAATAGTTACCAAACATGTTCAAAGGTGCCTCACAATGTCATACAAATCATACAAACAAATGGATCAAAGATAGCATCCAAAAGTCAACAAGAAATGACCTAAAAAATCTATTAAAAATGCATGGCATGCCTTAATGTATCATACAATCATGTATCAATTATTAGGCAAAAATTCAATCCACAACTATGTCAAATAAATTAAGAATGAAGCATGTATCATGAGTGAATGCACATACAAAAGAAATTAAAATAATATTCATGAAAGTATATCAAAATATGATAAATTCAGAAAATAAAATGATCAAAAATTATTTAAATGTCTAAGAATGCTTCATGAATTTTTATGGAATTTTTGGATGCTCAAAAGTATTTTTTAAAATTAAAAATGAATCAATTATGAAAAAGAAAATAAAAATAAAAGGAAATGAACCAGGGGGGTGCTACACTAGCAAAAACCAAGTTCAATGCGCTTTGGGCTCAAAGGGAGGGGGTGTGGATATCAATATTAGCCCAGTCCAATACCACGTGCTCAGATAGGGTCTATGTGGTGGACTTCAGTTAAAAGTTGACTCATCATGAGCCATAGGATCTAGTCAGCGCATGATCATCAAGAAAGTAAGCAAATCATGTGGTTCAGATGCAAGCACACGTTATGATATAATGCAACACACACACATGATCAACAAATTCAAAAATAAATTAGAAAATGAGCACGTGAGGGAGAGCCTCCCTCATTAATGTGCTGGCGCGTTTTCGTGCGTTGGATCAAAAAACATGAAAGGCCAGGATTAGATCTGAGCTCAAGCTAGAGTTTACGCAAGGTTGAAGGTTCAGGTGGCCGGAGAAGACTCCGGTCATCTTCTCCGGCGAGTCTCCGCCGTACTCAGCCTTCAGACATTCCAGAAATTAACAAACCACACATCATTCTCTTCGTCTCAGCACTTAGAACATGGATCCACCATTAAAATTCACAAACAAAGCACACGCAAAGCAGATCGAAGGATAGAAGTTTGCCCTAGAATTTGAGATCTATGCACCTAACTGCCTATCAACTAGCCGGATGTTACATTGCTCCTATTGAGCTCTAAAACAAGCAGAAACAAGTTCAAATCAACTTAATTCACAGAGAAAGAGTGGAGACAAACCTGAACTGTAATGGAGCTTTGAATCAAAGAAAACCAAAGGTGCACGATCCTTACTCTTTGGAGATGATTACTGGCCAAATAAAGGCACTATAAAGCTTAAGATCTCTTGAAATTCAGTTGAAGAAAGTGAAAACTAAACTTGATGTAGCAACTTCAATCTCTTTTTTACTCCATGGATGATTGATCAACAATGAAGATGAAGAACAATAGAGATTTGCAGAGATTTGAGATAAAAATGAAGCTTCGAGAGAGAGAAAAATTCAGAGAGAGAGTGTGAAAATTGAAGTAGAATGGAGAATGAACCAGTTAGTTACCAATTCTGTTAGGATTTATTTATATATCTTTGGTTAACTGTTAACCACCTTGGTTAACAGTTAAAACCATGGTTTATGAGATTAGAATGTGAGTGAGTTAAGATGAATTGAAATGAGAGTGAGTGGAATGGTGAGCTCGTGTATGGAGGTAGCATGTAACCTTATGGTGGGATTTTGAAAATGAAAGGTGATGATGAAGCATAGCAGCACATAACTTATTCAACAAGTTTCCTTCTCTCTCTTTGTTTGATCATATATGCCAAAAGTGTGCATGAGCATGTATGTGTAAGAATGTGTTCAGCTTTATATGGCAATGTTGTGTATGTATAGTGATGTTTAGTATGCGCGTGATACAACAAATGACAAGGTTTCTTGCTGAATTTGCTTGCTTGAGCTAGAAGAAAACCCGTTGGCATGAGGTGAACTTTGGAATCTTGTATCTCCATGGCCAATGGATGAAATGAAGAGTTCTTGGGGTCTTTAGAAAGAGGGGATGGAGAACAACAACATTGATGTGGAAAATAATTGAATTGGAGCTTTAAAACAATGTGAAAAGTGATGATGAACATGAGGGTATGCAACTGAACTTGGTATGCATCTGGTCTTGCTCGTGCCTAGCCATGTGCATGGGAGTGAATCAGTTGAAAACACCTAACTTTGCTTCAATATATCTCTCAATGAGTTGATCAGATGAAAAATCTTTCAACACCAAAGTTGAAGAGGAGATGGAGATGAACAAGATTGATGTTGAGCATTTTTCCAATTGAAGCTTCTATCTTGGAGAAATTTGCCTTGGAACATTGACATGCCATGCACATAAGGTGTTTGTTGAAATTACTGCGTGCTGACTGGTCATGACTTGCCAACTTGCCTTGATTTGCTTTAACTTTAATTGATCATATCTCTCTCAATTTTAATCCAATGAACATGATCTTGATATGGTTTTGAAGCTTGAAATGTGAACTTTTGATAGGCCTCCATAACCTTTGAGTTTGAAGCTTGGAACATGGAAAAATAATGCTCCAAAGATGGCCCTTCAACTTGACAAAACTTGCCATAAATGGAAACCCTTCATTACTATTTTTGGCAACTTTGCACATTTTTTTGATTTTTTATGAAACCCTAGACATTCCTTGATAAAATCTTCACCAATGATCATATTGAACTTGAGGACCATGAAATTGACCTCAAAAAAGTCAGGAGTTGATTTTTTCTTCTGCACAATTGACTTTTCCCCAATTCTCCTGATTTGCAATCAATTGATCAATTGAAACTCTTCCAAGCCAAATTAATGGACAATCTTCCAACCTTATACACCTAAGGACATGAGGAATACCCTAGAATCAATTCTTGCCCAAAAAGTCAGAAATAAACTGATCTTATGGCAAACCCTAGTTTGGTGTCCTCAGTCTAGGAGAAATCAGCACATCCTCCAAATCCAAATTCGTTTGAGCATGATGTGTATCCTCTCAAACAATGATGAGATATGCCATTTGGTGAGGATAAAAACTCAAAGATCTTGTCTATTGGGGTGTTATACTCAAGAATCCCAAAACCCTAATCCTGCACTGGTTAGGAAAAGGTGGTTCCCTTGAGATTTCTTGTCAAGCTTGATCACATGATAAGATAGTGGGTCTATTAAGATCTCTTGAGGCTCAAGGCTCCTTTGATTTAACTTAGATACCTTGATCCCATGCTAAGGCCAATGGTATGCAATGATGATTATGCAAAGCAATAATCTCGTGCACTTGAGGGAAAATTTTGAGGTGTTACACCTAGGAATAGGAATACCCTCGTGCACTTGGAAAACTGTTGACATTATATATCTTGATTTCAAATCTGATTACATCTGGACAGAGTGGTCAGATTATGAAATCAAAGGTTTTTTCGCTAAGGAATTAGGATTAAACACAGTGCAGTCAAGAAATTAAGTAAAATAAGTCATGTCACTGAAATTAGGATTAAGGTTGTTACAGGTCAATTCATACACTTTCCTAGCATGCTTCTCATAATTGTTTCAAATCTCAATTTTATTGCTTTATTTTATTTCCCTTTGCACACTATTACACAAAAACCACAACCCCAAGGAAACTTTTGTTTAATTGAATTAGAATTTGCACTTGTAATAACGCGCAGTCCTCGAGATCTATTATGGGGATAACCCCTATTATTACTACATCGGTAAAAATAGTACACTTGTTATTTTCCCGATCAAGTTTTTGGCACCGTTGTCGGGGACTGCCAAATTATAAGTTCTTGTGTTAATTCAATTGGAATTTTGTCACTCTGTGACTAAAATTTTATTTTTCTGTTATTTTTATTTTCAATTTTTTATCTTTTGGATTATTACTGTTGCTACTAATCTGCGTCTAACATTTTTATGCGAGGAGAATCCTCAGAAAATTTTCTTTTTGACGCAGAAATTGAAAGAACGCTACACGAGAGGCGTAGGCAAGCAAAACTTGCAGCGTCTGAAGCTGAACCTTCGGAGCACTCAAACTCAGGTTCAGAGTCAGACAAAGATACAGTGACCATGGCTGCAGAGCAACCAACAGAGAGACTCCTCGGTGATTATGGAGCAGCACATACACCGGCTGGTCGGTTAACAATTGTGAACCAACCGGTGAATGCGATGAATTTTCAGCTACATCCGAGCACCATCACTCAACTTGAGAGGAGACCTTTCATCGGAAAGGTTAATGAAGATGCCAACAAACATCTGCAAAGATTTCTGACTATGAGCACCACTCTCAAGATTGAGGGGCACACCGAGGAAGCAAAAAAGTTAAGAATGTTTCCTTTCACTCTTGCGGAAGATGCTGAAGAGTGGTTTTATTCCTTACCTGCTGAGAGTATCACCACTTGGCAAGAGATGGAGACAACATTTTTGAATGAGTACTTTCCCGCCTCTGTGTACATTCGAAAGAGGTATGATATAGTAAATTTTAAGCAGAAGGATGGAGAGTTACTCGGAGATGCATATAAGAGATTTAAGAGATTGTTGGGTGCATGTCCTACTCATAACATGGATGCAACCGAACAGATGCAAAACTTTGTCAATAGCCTCAAGTTGAAGACTAAGCAACTAATTGATACAACTGTCGGTGGCTCATCTAATTTTACAACAGCCACTGGTATCAAAAAGATCATTGATGCCATAGCTGCAAACGAGCATTTGGAGTTGTATGATCGCAGTGTGAGCCAACCAGAGAGGATGGTTGATTTGAAGCTTACTGAGCAAGTGTTAAAGATGGAAGACCAGATTGCAGCTGAGGTAGAGAGAAGACTTAAGAAGATGAATCTTGGTACTCAGACTGTGGCACAGGTTCAACCGGTTCAAGCGGTAAATTGTGAAATTTATGGGGGGCCTCACTTCTCCATGCACTGTGTTGCTACAACACAACAGGTAGAAGAAATTAAATTGTTGAAGCAGAACAATCCCTACTCCAATACTTATAATCCGGGGTGGAAAAATCATCCAAATTTCTTTTGGACAGATCAGCAAGGGAAAGTTCCAAAGCAAGGACCCATCCAATATCACAAACCATACCAGCAACAATATTAACAACCTCAACAACAATTCCAACAACAGGTACCGAGAAAAGCAGAGTGGGAGATAGACGTTGAAAAGATGGCAACTCACAGTATGCAATTCCAGGAAGAGACGAGAAATAATATTAGGAACACTACATCTTCTATAAAAAATCTTTAGGTTCAGAAGAGTCAGATAACACATCAACTTACCAACGCTCGAACACCAGGTGCCTTACCGAGTGCAACAGTGATGAACCCAAGAGATAATCAGAATGTGAATGCCATCATGACTGGAAGTGGTGAGGCAAGTGAGAATTATGAAGAGGTAAGAACTAAAGATGAAGGTTTGATTGAGGTGGACTTGGAAATAAAAAATTATCAAAAACCGGAGGAAGAAGTCATATCACCTATAAATCCACCTGAAAAGAAGAATAAAAAGGAAGATAAACTGGCGATTAAGTTACCTTACCCTCAGAGAGTACGACAGAAGCATAAAAAAGATAAGGACTTTGAGAAATTTGTCACAATGTTCGAAAAGTTGGAGGTTAATATGCCATTCTTTGAGGCACTAGAGCAAATTCCGTTGTATCAGAAATTCATGAAAGAAGTGATCACAAAAAAGAGACCTATTGAGGAAAAGCTGAAAACTGTAAATGAGAAGTGCAGTGAAGTACCACAAAATAGGAGAATCCCCGCCAAGCAGAAGGATCTTGGATCTGTTGCAATACCGTGCACTATAAAAGACAGAAATTTCAAAAAGGTTCTAATTGATTCAGGTGCTAGTGTTAGTCTCATGCCATTATCTATTTATAAAAAGTTGGGAATTGGAAGGGTGAGCGATGCGGGAACGAATTTAAAATTTGCAAACCACAAAACTGAGAGATCTTATGGGCTAGCTGAAGATGTGTTGGTGATGATCGGTGAATTTGTCTTTCCAGTTGACTTTGAGATCATGGATATTCCAGAAGATGAAGAAGTCCCTATCATCCTCGGTCGACCTTTCCTTCTCACTAGTCGGTGCAATTTCGATATTGAAAAAGGCACGGTGACTTTTAAATCTTTTGATGAGGAAATCACTTTAGAAGTGTTGGATAGTAAGAAGCAAAATGAAGGTAAGAGTAAGCAAGCTTCACTTGGAATGATCGAAACTGTTGGAAAAAGCATAAGTACGAACCCCCCTCTAAAAAAATTCTCTGGCATCATCTCTAAGATTGAAGTCTCTCGGGCATATAGTGCACATGTCAACACTGTAAAATCCATTCGTGAAATCAAGAAAAGAAAGAAAAAGAAACATCGAAGGAAGGATAAGGAAGTTGGAGTTGACTTGAGGCAAGAAGTAGTTTGTATTTTTGAACCGAACCGGTGCTCTGTTGCAGAAAGGTCAAGCAACAAAACGTGGAAGTTGAAGTATCCCCCATAGCATTGGGGAGTAACCCGTCGAGCCATGCGACATTAAACGAAGCGCTACGTGGGAGGCAACCCATACTTGTTTGATTGATTACTTTCTTTTTGCAGTTTGTTTTGTTTTGTTTGTAGGAAATAAATGAGACCTTTTGGGTGCGAGCTATGATGTAGCAGTTGATGTTGCGCTACCGTCCACCTCCTCAATAAGGATATCTGTGAGTAACCTCTCTCGCTCTTGTTCTAACACATTGGGGCAATGTGTGGTTCAAGTTTGGGGGAGGATTTACAGTTTTTAGTTCTTTTGTTTAAACTTGTTACTTGTGTTTTTGTATGTTGTTTTATTGAAACCACTTTGAATTTCCCCCGAATTAGAGCCGTAAAATTTTTTTCTTGTGAATACTGTGATTTTGAGGTGGTCAAGAAAGTATATAGAGTTCGAGGGAAGAGAAGTTAGAACTAGGGACATTGGGAAAGTTGGAAAACTTAGGAATGACCAGAACACCCTATATTCCCCGGAGTAAGAAAGCGAGTCCAACGTGTAGATTTGTGCCATAGTACTTGGATTTGAGAAGTATCCCTCGATTAGTTCATAGTGGTAGTCCGACATAACTAAAAAGAACCGCATGTATAGGGTTGATTTAGAGAATGATTTAAGGCGCCGAAAAAGTGAATAATGGCGATAAAGACAACTAGTCCTTCTAAGTTGGGTAACCCTCACCCGGTTACTTAGCCTAACGGCGGTTGAGTCTCAATTATCGTCCCAAAGTGGACTAATAAACGCCAATGAGCGAGAAAAAAGAGAAAATGGTGCCTAGAAAAAGTTTCGATCAGTCTTGTACATGTGAGGGAAAACCAAAAAAATGCCTTAATCTGATTATCCGAATGAAAGGGGTAGAAAATCGAAGAAAAGACTTAAGCCCAAAGCATAGTTGGAGAGGTAACCGAAAGGGGGATTTAGGTCCGTGGTTTTATCGCGGTATGTGTTTGTGTAATACCTTCGTTAATGGACGATTACCAAGAGAGCTAGTTTTAGTCAATCGAAATAAAGGCTCACGTATGAGTATCGACACACCTTACCTTCACAAATCTTTCATTTGATATGTACCGTTTGATCTGAAAAATCTTTATGCAAGCTTGTTGCTTGAGGTCAAGCAACGGTTTAAGTTTGGGGGAGTTTGATCAGTGGTTTTCATACGTTATTTCACTATTTGTTTTAGTTACAATTTTGTTATTGTTTATTTGTTTTATATCTCTTTTACCGCATTTTATGCCTTGGTTGTGTTCTTTAGTGTTTTCAGGTTCACATAAACATTCGGGAGGAATCGGAGAGAAAAATCGAAAAAAATCACAAGATTCGGGATAAAATTGGAATAAAGACAGCGGCCTGACACGACCCCCCATGTCACCTGACACTGGTCGTGTCAGGAAGAAGCCAAGAGAACGAAAATATGAAGAAAAACTGTGGGCTGACACGGGTGCCCGTGTCACCTGACACTGGCCGTGTCACCTGACACTGACCGTGTCACCTGACACTGCCCGTGTCAGCAAGTTTGGCACTGAAAAATTTTATTTTCAGAATAACAGGGAGCCAACACGGCCGCCCGTGTCAGCTGACACGGCCCGTGTTGGCTTGGACGCTTCATCTTCTTATTTTCTTGGATTTTGGACCTTTGTGTTCCATGAGGGTATTTTGGGCATTTCCCCATTAATGTATTGGACCTGAGAGTATTTTAGACACTTTCGGAGAAGGATAAAAGGACTTTGGGGAGATTAGAGAAGATTGGACGATAAAAGATTGAGCGATCAAGAACCAACGGAGAACGGAAGATTTTCATGTGCGGGAGCAATTGAAGATCAACGTAATCCAGAATTCTTGTAATGTTTAGTTTTTATATTGTAATTTCTTCAAATAGTATGAGTAGTTAAACCCCCCAATGCTAGAGGGGTGTCCCTGAATTGCTTCTGTAATGACTTTGCTTTTCTGAATTCTATGACATAATTGCTTATTTTATAATAAATTTTTATTGTTCAATGTTCTTAATTCTTTTTCTATCGGACAAATAGGATTTGATTTACGATTAACTTTAGGTCGGACAAACCACTGTTATTTCTTTTGAACGATAATGCACCAGTAGATATTACCTAGGAATAGGAATACCCTCGTCCACTTGGAAAATTGTTGACATTATAATTCTTGATTTCAAATCTGATTACATCTGGACAGAGTGGTTAGATTATGAAATCAAAGATTTTTTCGCTAAGGAATTAGGATTAAACACAGTGCAGTCAAGAAATTAAGTAAAATAAGCCATGTCACTGAAATTAGGATTAAGGTTGTTACAGGGCAATTCATACACTTTCCTAGCATGCTTCTCATAATTGTTTCAAATCTCAATTTTATTGCTTTATTTTATTTCCCCTTGCACACTATTACACAAAAACCACAACCCCAAGGAAACTTTTGTTTAATTGAATTAGCATCTGCACTTGTAATAACGCGCAGTCCTCGAGATCGATTCTGGGGATAACCCCTATTATTACTACATCAGTAAAAATAGTACACTTGCTATTTTCCCGATCAATTATCGAATGTGTTACTTGAGAATCCTCCACTCGAACTTGGTAAAGCCGCTAGTTGTCTCAACAACTGCCCATTTTGCGTTTCTAAATTTTTGATGGAAGCATCTTGGTTTCATGGTTCTTATTAACATGTTCCAAGCTAATTTAAGTGGCTTTCATAAAATTTTCTAAGGTCTCTTTCAACTGGGAGGACTTCCTTTGAAAATTAGAAGCTTGATGATTTTGTTGTATAACTTGGTTACCACTTTGATTTTGGTTGTTGCTCCAACAGATATTTGGATGATCTCTCCATCCCAGATTGTAGGTGTTGGAATGCGGGTTGTTCTTTTGAAATATTTTAAATTGAACCTCTTCACTTGACCCTTCCAAAGAACACCTTATGTTCTCGTGTCCTCCTCCACAAAATTCACACCGAAGTGCTTGTACCTGGCTCACGTTAGCTTTATTTAAGCGACTTTCAGCTAGCTGCTTATTTAATAATTCAATTTTAGCTAATAATGCAGTTTGAGTATCAATAGTTAACATACCTTTAGGTGTACCTACCATCTCAACTTTTACCGATCTTTCACTTTTAGTCCGATACTCGTTCAGGCACATTTTTCAACTAGATCCTTGACTTGTGGTTCAGTCATTTGTCTAATTGTGCTTCCCACGGAAGCATCTAGCAACATATGAGTCTGACTTTTCAGGCGTTTAATGAAACTTTGCATCTGCTCCATATTATTTAGATTATGGTTGGGGCACCTGCGTAACAACAATTTGGACCTTTCCCATGAGTCATATAGTTACTCAGCATCTTGTTGCTCAAAATTTAAGATTTCAGCCCTTCTCTCAGTAACCTGGGTAGTGGTGAAAAATATTTCTAGGAACTTATCCTCGAGCTCCTTCCATGTTAGAACGGTTCCATTCGGAAGGAAAAGTAACCAATCTTTTGCTTTTCCAATAACTGAGAAACCAAACAAGCGTAACTTCACTTGGTCGTCCGTGACATTATTTGGCTTACACATCGAAGCAGTTTTGTAGAAGCATGTCAGATAGGTCCAAGGATCTCTGATAGCGTTCTCGTCGAAGGGATTGATTCTTAGACCTAAAAGCACGGAATTTTTAATATCAAAGTTAACAAGGTCTGCAGGTACAAATCCTCTAGAAACCTGACCGTCGTCGATCCTTTTACACTAATCCCCCATAGTTTGGAATGGTGGGGCAGCCATGTTATTCTCATCTTCAGTGTCCGAAGAAAGTGTTGGTGGATATACTTCGGGTTGGTCTCCTTCTTCTAGAGTTACTTCTCTAGCTACTTTTCTAAGAGCATGTGTGGTTCTTTAAATTTCTGGATTGAATGGTAGTAATGTTGATCCTGAACTGCGCATGCACAAACATAAAATACCTCAGTAACACTATGATAAAAAAAAGAAATAAAAACTTAAAATAAAATAAACTAAGGAAAATAAATGTTGCATAAAGCGTTGCCGTATTGCAATCAACAGTCCCCGATAACAGCGCCAAAAACTTGATGACTTCTCGGCAAGTGTACCGATAATGTCGTGATAATAAAAAGATCGAACCCACAAGGAATGTGTTCGAACAAGATGAGATTTGGGCAATTTAAATGAAAACAGCAAATAAGGGGGGTTGCAAATTTTAGTGTGAAAAGTAATTAAATGAGTAAACAATATCACGAAAGCGGTCAAGTTGTGTTGTAGAATCCCCTATTCCTTTATTATTGATGTTTGATGCTCTGTATGAATTATCTAATCACTATAACCCCATGGCAAATTAACAAAACCGTTACAGTCGATCCCTCACAAAATAACTCACCAATCACTACTCAGAGCTTTCTATCCCTAGTCCGTCAGCGTAAGCAGGGTTAGGCGATGTACATACCATTAATTCTCTAAGCCACTACTCGGGGTCTCCTATCCCTATTTGACCAGCGTAAGTAGAACAGTTGCCCTAGGTCCAACACATAGGCTAAGGGTCAGTAATCCCTATGTGTGTAAAATCATATTAACAGAGTGTCTCAAATAAAAATTATTAATATTAAGCAACAACTGAATAGAATTATAGATCAATAGGTTTATACAATGGTCAAATCAACATATAATCCAACAATATAGAAATAGGTTCATCATAACACAACCTAACCTAAGAGAAGGACACTGCTGGGTGGTAAGATAGGTGGCAGGAGACTCAGTGGGCGTCATCTTTGCTAAACCGACTTCTTCTAATGTGAGCATGGAACATGTCAATTGAAAGGAGGGGAGCAAATTGCTTTATCGAAACAAGGTGACAACACCACGGTAGGCATCGGTAAGGTCGAAAATGAGCTGAAAGATCAAGCGGTGATTGTTCACAAGAGCAATGACGTCCCATAATTGGTTAGAAAGTGTCTTCAGACATTTACAATAATCAGAGACAATTAAAAAGTCTCTATATGAACTCTAGAGAATTCCTGTTCAAGAATGACATCATGTGCGTTCTATTTGTTCTTAGTTTTCTTCTAATTAAAATTTTCAAATAAAATTATAACTTTTATTTATTTTTATTTGTTTTTTTATATTAAATTTGATTTTATTCATGTTTCTTAATCTATCTATTTTTTTTTCTTATTTTCAAACATGTCAATATTTTTAGATAAAAAAACACTACCTATTATGAAATTAGTTATTTTTAGATTTGTATATTAAATTTAATTTTATTCATGTTTCTTTAGTCTATCTAATTATTTATTTTATTTTCGGTTACCTTTCTTTGATCCATTTATTTTCTTAAATATTTCAAAATTAAAGATATCTATTATTTTTTAATTTTTTTATTTAAAATCAATATGAAGTCATCAACATTTTTTAAATTGTTCTTATTTTTTATTTTGTTTTTAGCATTTTTTTTTCTAGATCTTTTTCATTTATCAATCATTTATTATAAAATGATTTTTTTAATTTCTAAATCTTAGTTAATTTGAAAAGAATTTTTCCTTGTTTCAATACTTTTAGAGAAAAAGGAAAATGCACTCACAACCATGTATTAGAATAAAACATATTTTTATTTTAAAAATATTGATATTACATAGCAATTGTAAACATTTTAATTGGTTGCATGTATAAAACTGTCTTACACTGACAGTACACTACCATTAAACCCATACTTTTATGAGTTGAGAAAAAATTCATCGAACTCTAATTAATTTTCAATGCATGAGTTAAATAGAGAAACAAAAAAATAATTTAGCACATTGTCACATATTTGGCAATGTAAAAAAACAGTTCACATAGTTGATAATATATAATACATGAATAAAAGTTCAGAAATGTAAACCAAAATTATTTCACATAATCAGTTATGCATAACTCATATTTTAAGAAGAATAAAAATAAATAGATTGTATTCAATGCTAAATATATGTTGCGTATACAACACAGCGTACTTATAAGTTGTAATATAAATTGAGGGACAAAAACACATATATAAATTTGAATGAACGTTTCAAATTAGTAATCGTAGAAGTTCAAAATATGTTGGGTAAATTAGAACAAACTTTTCGCAATATTTTGTGCTTCCCTTTTCCGTCGTCCTTTAGAAATCACCCAACAGTAATATAATTATATATTAGTAAAATATTTATATTTATGCACAAGTATTGTTTTTAAAATAGAGAAAATGGATGGTGCATTGATGGTATAAATTATTTTTATATTGTCAACCAATTACAATCATGTATCATGTCAAGTCAGCCTGTAAATTTTAAATTACTTATATGATTTGATACTTTAAAATATTTTGATTGAATATATGTGTAATATTTTTTATACTAACAGTGCACTACCGTTAAACTCTTTAAAATATAACAAAAATAAAATGAAAGACAAAATTGTTTTACCAATTTTTATTTATTTTAAAAGAGATAATAAATCGGTGTCTATGATTTTTTCGATATATAAAAATAATTGAATCAATAATATACTTTTTCATATATAAATATTATTTTTGTTTTGCCATTGTTTATAAAAAAAAAAAATTGAATCAACAGTAAACTTGTTTCCATTATTATTACATATATTTTATTAGTAACTTCGTGTTTCCGTAATAATTATTTTAATTTGATGTTTAAAAAAATGATAAGTTATGACTTGATCAAAATTTATTTTCTATAGTTGATACACATCATCAAAAATATTAACAACAATACAAATCTTAAATTGAAAAATAAAAATCATATATTACCTAATTAAAATTTGAAAATAAAAATTATTTTAATAACATCACAATCCAATTTCACATTACATTAAAGTATTGAATATTTATAATAAAAGAAAGACAAACTTGTTTAATAAAAAAAATGATTAGTTTTAAAAGAGATAATAAGCTCGTACCTATAATTATTTATATATATAAAAATATTTTAATTAACAACTTTTTTTATATATAAATATTATTTTTGGTATGACATTATTTTTAAAAATATTTGAATAAATAATAAACTTGTTTCGGTATATAAATTTTAATTTAAAATTATTGTTTTAAAGATTTAGATAAATGAATTTTAAAAAGTAATCAATAACTTGTTCCAATATTACAAAAATAGTTGAACAAACAGTAAACTTGTTCAGGTTATATTTCAATTTTTTGATCAATAATTTCATTATTCCCTTATTCCCATTTCATATAATTTTGCGTATTTGTTTTGAAAATTTAATAAAATTGAAATAATAGAAAAACTAAATTATTTAAACAAATTTTTTTATTATTTTTAAAAGAGATAATAAATTGATACTATAATTTTTTCTATATATCAAAAATATTTGAATTTACAATATATATTTCCTATTTAAATATAATTTTTATTTTAGTATTATTTACTAAAATAATTGAATCAATAGTAAACTTGTTTCAATTATTATTCAATTTTTTGATCAATAATTTCATTTTCTCCGTTTTATATAATTTATATATTAGGAGAAAACATAACTTCTTAAATTTTTAAATAAATATTATTTTCCTAATTAACTATTAAATCTTTAAGCAAACATCGAATTTTAAAATTTAGTTTAAAATTTCAAATATTTATATTGAATCATTTATACAAAAAAATGTGAATAAAAATAATTATTTTAATTTGGTATTTTAAAAAATATATAAGTTATGATATAGTCAAAATTTATTTTCTATAGTTGATAATCATAAAAAATATTAACAACAATAAAAATATGAAATTGACAAATAAAAATCATATATTAAGTGATTAAATTATTTGAATAGATAGTATATTTTTATTCCGTATATAGATATTTAATTTTATTTTTGACATTATTTATAAAAATATTTGAATCAATAATAAATTTGTTCTCGTTTATAAAATAACACCAATTAAAATTTTAAATTAATTATAATTATCTGTTTTCAATATTTTAATTAATAATTTTGTTTTTTCTGTTTCATATAATTTCTACAAAAAATAAAAAATAAAATTTATTAAAATTTTATGGGTTAATACCTCTTTTGCCCCCTGCCATATGGGCGAAATCTCAAAAACAACCCTGTAAAAAAAAAACACAGATTCCGTCCCTGCCATTTGAAGATTCTTTCATTTTAGCCCCTCAGTACACACAGTCAGCAGAATCTGTGACGTGGCGCTCTTTTTTTGACTTTTTTTTATTTTTTTTTATTTTCTAATATGATGTGGCAGTTTGTTGAAATTTTTTATTTTATTTCTTTTTATTTTAAATACACGCGTGACATTTTTATTATTATTTTATTGTTGTGGATTAAAATGTTAAATTTCAAAGCTTAAAATTTTTGCAACATACAAAAATTGAACTCATGACACAATGCTTACAAATAATAAAATATTTTGTATGTTGCAAAATTTTTAAGCTTTGAAATTTAACATTTTAATCCACAACAATAAAATAATAATAAAAATACCACGCGTGCATTTAAAATAAAAAGAAATAAAATAAAAAATTTCAACAAACTGCCTCGTCATATTAGAAAATAAAAAAAAATAAAAAAAGTCAAAAAAAAGCGCCACGTCACAGATTCTGCTGACTGTGTGTACTGAGGGGCTAAAATGAAAGAATCTTCAAATGGCAGGGACAAAATCTGTGTTTTTTTTTTTACAGGGTTGTTTTTGGAATTTCGTCCATATGACAGAGGGCAAAAAGGATATTAACCCAAATTTTATTATATTTAATTGACTATACGAGCAAATCAATACATCCTCTGTATATTATTTGCTTACCAAAGAGAGTGTAGATATAACGACAGGTATACCACCAAATATTGAGAGTGACAGATAGTTTGGATTTAAAAAAAAAAATAGTACGATTTATAGGTTAGTTATTTAGTTTTAGCTATAAGCTATTAATCTTTTTTACACTGCTATAAACAACTCCCTCTAGTGTCATATATAAAAAGTAGTTTAAAAATAAAAACTCAGTCTTTAGGAAAAATATCTAAATGCATTTAAGTTTTACATTTTTTTTAATTTTATCCCTATTTTTTTGCTTTATAACGTATATAAATGACTTTGATATTTAAGACTAGAGAAATTTTTTTTATTGCTTATATTTAAGACCAATAAAATATTAATTTTGAAATTATATTTGATTTATTCAAAAATACTAAATATTCAAATTTGTATCAACAATTTACATAATACTAATATATATATATATATATATAGGGAACGTATCATATGAGAATGTCATTTATATAAGAAAAAATAAGAATGAATGTGTGATTGATTAATGAACGTGGATGAATTTCTTAACCATTTTATGAATTTTGGTTGAGAGAAAGATGAAAAAAGAATCTTTTGTATTTATAGAAAATTGGAAATCTAAGAGAAAATTTGAGGATGACACATATAATTTTGCAGAGGAGAAAATGTATATGGACGGTGGAAACGGTGGAATAGGCGCAGATAAAGAGATAAATAAAAGATACAAGTGAAAATATATGGATCGTGGAATAGGCGAGTGAACACTATAAATCAATTTTTCACGATTTTACTTGAAGTAAAAAGAAGAGGACGAAAGAAAAAGAAATTATTTTCCATTAATTAAGAAAACGAAATGAATGTTTTTTAATAACTTTAAAGAATATTTATAACTTTAAATACATTTTTTTCCAAATCTGGAAGAAAGAGAGAGTTTAATTGTTGTGTTTGGTTATATATATATATATATATATATATATATATATATATATATATATATATATATATATATATATATATTAAGTTTATATTTTATGAGAATGTCATTTTTATGTGAGAACATGAAAATAAATCTAAATCATTACATTTTAAAATAAATAGTGGAGATTATATGTGATTTTTATTTTTCTCTCTTCTCCCTTTTATTTATAACTTTAAAGAATATTACCAACACAAAATACCAAAAACTTCAAATATTTTATAAGAACACTCTTCAAAAAGTAATCCAAAAACTAAATTTCGCTCGACCGTCGTCTGACTTTCATCACTCCATATATATATATATATATATATATATAAAAGAAATGCTAACATACACTTAAAATTTATAGACCCCACACAAAAATACACTACATTTATTTTCTTTCTATTTTTTTTAATCTTTCTAATGTGGGTCTCATCCAAAATTTGGTGGACTCCACACAAAAATACATTAAAGTGTATGTTGCTAATGCACACCTACATGAGTGTGCATTAGCATAACCCTATATATATATATATATATATATATATATATAACCCAGAACCCTCTCCAAAAACTTCATTCAAATATCAGATTTAGTTAAATTTTCGTCTAACCTTCATTCCTAAAAAAAACATAGCCCAGAAATTCTTCACCATATATCCTTCGTTCACCTCTCTTTTTCAATGACCTCCCTCATCAACCGTACTTGTTCATATCTCCGTATCCTCTTAATCTTCTCAACCACCCAAATCGGCAAAATCCATAGTCAAACTTTTTTGGATTTGTGATGGTCTAATGCAAGAATAAAAGTAAATATATGATACAGACAAAAACATACAACACAACATACTTATCAGTTGTATTATAAGGTAACATAAATTGAGGGACAATACACATCATACTCATATAATATAAGGTAATATAAATTGAGGGACAATACACATCATACTCATATATTTGAATGAATGTCTCAAATTACCAATTGCAAAAGCATATGTGCAACAACATTGTTTGGGTAAATATTTGGTTGCTCTTCTTACAAACATGACAAATGTTGTTGGGGGCAAGTGTCATTCACATGGTAAAGATTTGTGCAACATTGTTTGGTCTTCATAATCAACCTTGATCTCAATGTTTTCCACAGGTCAATGATGACTTTATTTAACTCGTCTAAATGATCCTCCAATGTTTTCCTGACAACTTCTGCCTCAAAGATAGTCTGCTGGCCAATGATTTGGTCATACGTATGCATATACTTCAATTTTCCCTAAAAACTTGTCAATATCTAGAATCATTTTGAATGAGATACTCATGTTGAATGTGATACTCATGTTGAATCTGAGCCCTCGTCGGATCTGAATCATTTTCCCAATGATGCCAATTCGTTAAAATTTTGATAATATTATGTTATTGCATTGTTTGTTCGCTCGAAGTTACAAATATTTGCATACACTACACATTTAACTCTGTTATAAGTGTTAACTCCTGATATATCCATAACTAATTTTGTTATAAGGCATACCTGAATTAGTCATAGTAAAACAAGTAACAACTAACTTCCTGTAGATAGATACAAGCTATAGAACAACATTGTCTTTAACAATATTATAAATGAGTAATTCTCACTACTAAAGAACACTATTCATCATAGATGAATAAAATAGTTACAGAACAGAAATCTAAAACTTATAGCATATTCACATCTCTACCTCAACCATGAACCAAGGTATACTTAAGCGCTACACCAGGGACAGATTGATGGTTATATTCTACTCTGCACACTTTTACGTTGATCTGAAGAATAACTCGTCAACAGTTCAGCTTATAAAACATTCATCTAGCCTTTTTTTTAGGAAACATATCTAGAGATACACTGATTTTTTTTGTTAAACAGAGCACAATTTATAAGTTAAGACATTAGATACGGGAAGACCACTACAATCAGGACCAATATACATATATAGTTGCTCGGTCAACTCCAACTTTCCTTGGCCTTCTGTTTTAGGCATTTTTTATCGACTTCACCCATATGATGCACGGCCAAAGTTACTTCTTGCTCATAAATAATACAAGATTTAGCTCAATTTGATGGCAAAGCTCGCCAATTATTAGCTAGATGCATGGCATGATTTTGTGAAGCAGCAGAAAGGCGGTGAACAATTACATTCTTTACATGATCGGCACCCTTTTCACCAGCACGGCTAGCAAGTTCCAAGTACACCAAAGCCTTTATCATGTCTCCATCCTGTATAGATATAATTTAATAGCTCATTTAGAAAGGACTTTATAATCTAACATTGAATAGTGAATATTTAGAACTAGGGCTGTTAAAAAAACTGGAAAACCTACAAGAACTGTGAACTGAACCGCACTTAAATGAACCAAACCATTTCTTTGGGTTCAAGAACCAAAACTGTGATTTACAAACAGTTAGCTAACCAGAACCAAACCTAAATAACGAACCTAAACTGCAATAACCGAACTGTCCAAACACAATTTAATTTCAAGTTCATTTTCAAATCCAATCTCATTATACAAGGCGTCCTAAAATCTCACGAACCTTAAAATTGAGTCCACTTCAGCTTACAATTGTAACTTCGTGGCCTCATTTTAGTTTGGATCTGGTTTGTGTTCTATTAATTTACAGTAGAAGTCTGTGAGGTAGGTTTGTGACTTTATTCTTTGTTCACTACCATCTCATTTCTTCATTTTAGAACAGAACTTTTTTATTAGTGTTTAGATCTACCTTGTTTCTTACTTTATGCAAATATTTGTGGTTTCAATTGGATGTTGTGTGTGGATTTTGGAATAAAATCAAATAATTATGCACCAAATATAATTGTTAAGGAACCTGTCTAAATTTTCTCCTTTTTAGATCTATCCTTCTCTTTCACAATTAATCAACTGCAAAATTTTCTTCTTTAATAGTTATATCTAAATTGAGCCTTAGGTGAGGCACATCTGAAGAATATGCAGAAAATTGTTTTAGAAATAGAAAATAGAAGAAACAATTCAAAGGAAAACAGTTGTAAATTCCTTTTTGGGAATGAAATGATAGATCAAAAAAGAAGAAATGAGGTAGGTTGTGATCTCATTCTTCAGTTGGTGACCTCATTTTTCTGTTCTGATATGGTTTTGGTTTGGTTTGGGTAGAAAATACAGAACCGGCTCACCAAACTGTTATGACAATTTCGTTCGGTTCAGGACAAATACTTGATGGTTTGGTTCAGTTTTTCTGAACTATTGTGGCAGTTTGGTTCAATTCGGTTCAGTTTTCCCCTGAGCCAAACCATGAACAGGCCTAATTATAACATTTTAGTTGTTAATACTTAATAGACATTGCCAATTTACCATAACGGTTTGGTTCACTTTTCTGAACTGTTGTGGCAGTTCAGTTTTCTCCCTGAATCAAGCCATTAACAGGCCGTATTAGAACATTTTAGTTGTTATTCATTGTCAATTTACCATACCTTTTAGTTATTGCTAACAGCTATTCCAATAATATAAACTGATTCCAGATAAGTTTGTCAGAACAAATTCAACCAATAGCAAATATGCGGAAACTCATAGCAAAACATGGAACGACAAATGTCGTAAAGAAATATTACCTAAAATAAATAAGCAATAGTTAAAATCAAATTTTGCAGAGTCAGTGCGTATGCCTATATCTACTGAAAACTAGCTTAACCGAGGTCAGGAACATAGAGCTCAACATAAACAAAAAACATACCAAAATAGATGAGAAAAGTCATACAAAAAATGTTTCAAATGACTGACTACAGTTTCTAATTAAGAAGCTTAAAAAAGGTGCCATGATAGCCAGTTTTCATAACATGAGAAAAGTTAATGGAGACATTTTGACTGCTTCACTGATTTTCCGGCACATACTAAAAGTAGAGGTATGACAAAAAGGGATAAATACTTACAGAATAAAGAGCAAGTCCGTGCTCAAATTGAGCTTTACTATGACCACGATCGGCAGCCCGCTTCATCCACTTTCTTGCTATTCGATGATCGCGCGTCAGTCCTTCCCCTAAAGAGTAGCATAAGGATGTATTGTACATAGCACGCACATACCCGCCTTCTGCAGCTTTCATATACCACTTAACCTATTCCAAGGGAAAACTTGTTAAAACCAAAAATAGGAATATAATATTACGATAATAAAAGAACAAAATATATGCAATATTATATGTCAATTTTCAAACATAGATCCATGCAGATTTCCCAATCCCTCCCTGATTATTCATAATTAAAAATTGTAGCAGAGGAAATGAATAGAGATAGAGCACCAACAGCTTCTCTTATATTGCATCTACTTCCACCATCTCGGTGAAGACAAAGCGCAAGCTGGTATTGGGCTCGAACATTCCCACCTTTGGAAGCTTTATATAACCATTTCAAAGCTTGCTCAGTGTTTGGAGGTTCAACTACATAGCATAGATATACTTTTGTCAGACATGAATTATCATTGAATTGGCATAGATACACTAAAACTCATCAAAACTCACAAATGATATGCATACAGCAATATAAAAGTAACAGAATGTCCTATTTATCATTTCATAATAGCACACAGAAGAACTTATGTGGAAGCTTGTTGCAACAAAGAGCAAAATTAGCTACAAAAAATGAAAAGTTGTGGAAGTGAAAACCTTGAAGATACGAAATCCCCAAATTACACTGTGCAGAAGGGTTTCCAAGTTGAGCAGCCATGAGATACAAATCAAGAGCCTTAATCTTCTCTCCTCTCTCCCAATATATAAGACCAGCATCCACCATAGCAAGGGCGGAGCCACGAGCAGCGGCTTTCGTGAACATATCAAGCGCCTTCTCCGTATTCCGACAAATTCCTCGCTTTCCGTGTTTGAACCGTTTCCCCCACATAAGCATCACCATCGCTTCCCTTAACGGCCGTAACGCCTCGCACCATGACCGACATACCAGCGACGCCGCTTGGAGATTCGGCTGGTCGAAGGAGGCCGCGATTTTCGTCAGAACGTCGTACGGGAGGGAGGAGAAATCGGTTTCTTCGGCGGTGGATGGAGGAGGTTTAGACGGCGGTGGACGGGAACAGAGACGAATGGAACGGGAGGAATATGCGGCAAATGATTTGGAAGGGGTTAGGTTTGGGAGAGGGAGAGAGGTGAAGCGAGAGGAAGAGGAGATACACGGCCAGGTTTGGTGGTTCTTCATCAGTGGTGGTGGTGAGTGTGTAGTGGTTGAAGACTTGAAGGAACGGTGGAGACTTTTGAGATGGATGGATGCCAATTCTATTTTCAAAGTTATTCTTTTCCTTTCGTTTTACACACACGGTTTCATTTTAGATATTAATAAATACTATAAAAAAACAGATATTATTATAGCTTTCGAGTTTCAACTACTATATTAGTACACTAGTACTCCCTCTGTCCCATATTATAAGAGAAATTTACTTTTTAGATTTATTAAATAATTAATGTATCTGGTCTATATATAGACCAGATACATTAATTATTCAATGAATCTAAAAAATAAATTTCTCTTATAATATGGGACGGAGGGAGTACTTCATTAGTCACTTTCAAACTATTCTTAATTAATGAACGTGTGATTTTTCTATATTACAATTTACCCAAGCGTTTTAAGTTTGTCTTTAAGTGCATTGATAAACGATACTAATTAATAAATTCTTGATTGAGAAACGGAGTTTTTTTTTAACAATAAAACGGTTAGAATAAAGAAGGAGAATAGGATTAGGGTAAATTATTTTCTATTCACTTACTTAAATATGATACAAATGATTACAAGTGAATAATAAAATTGGTCTCTCTCAACAACCTGAGAGATCTAGCCTATTTATAGGCTACTAAGTTAACTTAAACAACAAGTTAACCTAAACAATTAGTTCCATAACACAAGGCTCAATTCGACATTACATACTAGAACTAACTTCGACTACAGCATGTAACACTTCGACGTCAGCATGTGAACCAGCTTCGACTTCATGATTGTCTCCTGTCGAAACATGAAAGTTATCCCTGCTGACAACATCCCTGTCGACAACACTAGAGTTCGATCCAATATCTCACAAATCTCCACCTTGGAACAAACTCTACAATAATAGGGAATAAACTAGCTTTCATCATGTAGCTTTATCAACTGCATATAGTGGAAAAACTTGTAACTCGGCAATGTCTTAGTGATCATATCAGCAGCATTGTCAACAGTCGAAACCTTCAGCACTTGGACTTTTCCACGCTCGATTTTCTCTCTGACGGAGTACAACCTTACATCGATGTGCTTGGTTCGCTCATGATAGGCTGAATTCTTCGACATATGTATTGCACTTTAACTATCACATTTAAGAGTGATAACTTAACCTTGAAGTTTCACTTTCAAGCCACAATGCTTCTTTCACAACTTTAGTGATGGCAATATATTCAGCTTCAATGGTTGATAAGGAAACAACCTTCTGAAGTGTCATTTTCCAACTGATTGTTGTGTCGAACATAGTGAACACATATCAAGAAATAGATTTTCTAGAATCCATACAACGTGCATAATCAGAGTCGACATATCCTTCGATTTTGACTTTGCTATCATCACCACAGGCTCCACCATAAATCACGACTCTATTTAGAAACTCATTTATATACCTAAGAATCCACTTCAAAGCTTGTCAGTGCGCCTTTCTAGGATTGGCCATATACCTGTTTACAAGGCTCACTCTATACGGTAATGCATGGCCTCGTACAGACCATTGCATACATCAAAGACCCTATTATACTAGCATATGGAATGTTACTCATATAGATTCTTTCAGCCTTAGTACTCGGGCTTTGAGTAGTACTAAGCTTAAATTGAGGATTTGTCAGAGTCACAACATGCTTTGAATTTGACATACCAAACTTGTCGAGAATCTTCCGTAGGTATGTCTCTTTAGATAAGCATAATTTCGATTACTTTCTATCTCCCCGGATGTCAATCCCAAGAATTATGGTGGCAGCTCCCAGATCCTTCATTTCGAACTCCTTAATAAGTTCAGTCTTCACCTTCATTACATCCTCGACACTGTTGCTAGCTATGAGGATATTATCCACATAAAGCAACAAAATAACAAGTGAGTTTCCAAGTCAAAATCTGAAGTAAACAGAATGATCGAACTGGCTCCTAGTGAAACCAATGTATGTCATGAACTTGTTGAATCTCTTGTTCCACTATCGAGGAGATAGCTTCAGGCCATACAAATACCTATTCAGCTTGCACATATAATTTTCCTTATCCTTTTCTGCATACCCTTCAGGTTGCCGCATCAGGGTCGTTTCATCTAGATCACCATACAGGAATGTTGTCTTCACATCCATTTGTTCAAGTTCCAGGTCGAACTTCGCCACCATGGCTAACAACATTCTAATGGATTTATGCTTTACAACAGGTGACAACGCATCATTAAAGTCGACACCTTCTTTCTGACTGAACCCCCTAGCAACAAACCTTGCCTTAAAGCGCTTCGACATCACTCATTTGATTCCTTCCTTGACCTTGAAAATCCACTTACAACTGACTAACATTGCTCCTACAAGTTTCTCAATCAGCTCCTAAGTGTTATTATCATGAAGAGATTTCATCTCGTCATCAATGACTTTTCGCTATTCAGTCTTATTTTGACTCCTCATAGCTTCCTTGTAGTCTCTAGGTTCTTACTCAAGTACCTCACTTGCAGAGATTAAGGCAAAAGCTATAAGATCTGCATAACCAAGTCTCTGAGGTGGCTTGATGACTCTTCTTGACCTATCTCTTGCCAGTTGGTAGCCATCGACAGTTTCCTCAGTCTCTTCAGCATCTTGCTCTTCTTCTTCGACTTTATCTGGGTTATGCACTTCAGCATCATTATTCTCCACCTCAACAGGAATCTCTACCTGCTCTAGCTCTTCTCCAAAGATTTCTGCACTTCGACCAGCATCACCAATTTTCTTGAACGTCATCTCAACTTCATTGAAAACTACATCACGACTTGTGATACATCTTCTGTGACCTAGTTCTAGGCACCACAACTTATAGCCTTTGACTCACTCAGGATATCCAAGGAACATGCATCTCAGAGCTCTAGGTTCGACTTTATCTTGCCTAATATGAGCATAGGCTAAACAGCCAAATACTCTCAGTTTGTCGAGATCTGGTGGTTGACCCGACCAAACTTCTTCAGGTGTCTTCATTCCCAAGGAAGTTGAGGTACATCTATTTATCAGATAAGTTGTTGTCGAAACAGCCTCCGCCCAAAACACCTTCTTCAATCCATCACTAACCAACATGCATCTAACCCTTTCAAGGATTGTTCCATTGAATCTCTCAGCTAAGCCATTTTGTTGAGGAGTACCTGCTACAATCTTATGCCTTGCAATCCTAGACTCGACACAGTAGTTGTCAAAAACTTCATTGCAAAATTCAAGGCCATTGTCGGTTCTCAACCTTTTAACTTTTCTGCCAGTTTGATTTTTGACCAAAACCTTCCAACTTTTGAAATTCTCAAAAGTTTCATCCTTAATTTTCTGAATGAATACCCATAACTTTCTGTAATAGTCATCAACTATGGATAGAAAATATCTTCCACCTGAATGTGAAGGATTCCTTGCAAGCCCCTAAAGATCAGCATGAATGTAATCAAGGGATCCATGTGTTCCTTGTTTACCTTTGTTAAACTTCACCCTATAGGATTTTCCAAGTACACAAGGTTCACAAAACTCCAACTTCTCGACTTTGTCACCACCTAGCAGGTTCTGTTTCCCCAGTTCGACCAGGCTTCTTTCGCTGACATGGCCTAATCTCATGTGCCATAATTTTGTCTTCGACACCGGTTTCATGGATGCAAAATATGTTGAACCACTTGCAACCTCAGCCTTAAGGGTATACAAGCCTTGTTTCTTCACGTCTCTCAATACTTCCTTCGACCCCTTCATGACTTTCAAGATACCTTGCTCTCCTTTGAAGACATATCCTTTCTTGTCGAATTCACCAAGAGAAATCAAATTCCTCTTAAGATCAGGTACATACCTAACACCACTCAATAGCCTTATTGACTCATCATGTAGCTTGAATCTCACAGATCCAATGCCTGCAATTTTGCAAGCTTTATTGTTGCCCAACAGCACTGATCCACCATCTTGATCACATAATTCTTCAAACACATTCTTGTTTGGAGTCATATGCCAAGTACATCCTGAATCCATAATCCATTCTTTGTAAGAGTTGTTGCTCGACACCACAAGGACATCAGATGATTCATAATCATCTTGCATAATAGCTGCATTGCCATTGTCCATACCTCCATGCTTATTCAGGCGCTCAGGACACATCTTTCTTGTGTGACCCTCCTTCTTACAGTGATAACACTTAATCCTAGAAATATCACCACCATAAGACTTCTGCTGATATTTACCTTTCTTCTTCTCGAACCTATCATCCTTTTTTGAGAATTTTCCTTTAACAGACAACCCTTCGCCAACTGATGATGGTTTCTTCTCCTTTCTTTTGTTCAAATCCTTAGAATACAAGGCTGCTTGAACTTTTTCAAAGGTCAGAGACTCTTTTTCATACATGAGGGTTTCTTTGAAGTGAGCATGCGAGTTAGGTAAAGAACATAACAATAACTACGCTTAATCTTCATCACTGATGGTAACATCAATATTTTCAAGATCAAGAATTAGCTTTCTAAACGTATCCAGCTGCTCCATCAACGCTTTATCTTCATTTATCTTGAATGAATACAAAGCTTGCTTCAAGTACAAACGATTCACCAAGGATTTTGTCATATACAATCCTTCGAGTTTCAACTAAACACCAGTTGTCGTCGTCTCTTTCGAAACCTGCCTGAGAACCTTATCACCAAGACTCAGAACAATGACATTGTGGGCTTTCTCAATCATCGTTGTCTTATCCTTCTCCGTCAATTCAGAATTCATGGCTTCTCCTCCCTTTAACGCTTCTAGCAAACCCTGTTGAACAAGAAGGGCTCGCATCTTCAAGCGCCATAAACCAAAATTATTAACACTGGTGAACTTCTCAATTTCAAACTTTGTTGACGACATCTTCCTCCATGCTCACCGCACCAGTTTGTTGTGACAAACGATACCAATTAACAAATTCTTGATTGAGAAACGGAGTTTCTTGGGTGAACAATGAAACGGTTAGAACAAAGAGAGAGAGAGAGAGAGAGAGAGAGAAGAAAAAATAAGAATAGGATTAGGGCAAATTATTTTCTAATCACTTACTCAATTAGGGTACAAATGATTACAAGTGAATAACACAATTGGACTCTCTCAACAACCTGAGAGATTTAGCCTATTTATAGGCTACTAAGTTAACTTAAACAACAAGCTAACCTAAACAATTGGATCCATAACGCAAGGCTCAATTCGACATTACATTTCGACATTACATACTAGAACTAACTCATGTAACACTTCAACGTCAGCATGTGAACCAACTTCGACTTCTTGCTTGTCTCCTGTCGAAACATGAAAGTTATCCCTGCTGACAACATCCCTGTCGATAGCACTAGAGTTTGATCCAATATCTCACATTATGTTTTGGACTAACATAAATATTTCAAACTATCGATCTTCGATGTACATCACAACAAAATCTATTAGAAATTAAAATTTATCAATTTTAATTAAAACATCTTTGGCTATTTTAGATGGATGTTTTACTAATTTGTCTACTAGATGTAGTGTCATTCTTGTCTGATTCTTATTAAGATTACGATCATTTGTATATCTGATAATGACAGTGAGTGTTTTTTCAAAGAATGATAACTTGTCTTATTCTTATAAAGAATGATAATTTGTTTGCTAGATGTAGTGTCATTCAGTGAGTGTTTTTTCAACCTTTACATTATCTATAATGATAGATAATGTAACCATTCCTGAATCATTTGCCTTCTCAGGTAATTATTTGAATGATAGCGTTATAACTTGCTTCTAACTAAATTGTTTCCTCGTCATTATACCTCATTTTCTTCATCAGAATCTTTCATGAATTTGTAATTATGGATGGGAATAAGCTAAGTCCACCTATAGTGATATATAATCTAACATATTTAATAAAAAGGTTAGGCTTAGGCCTTTTAAAAGTCTATTTAATTAAATATGTTAGACTTAATCTATTAAAAAAGCCTATGAAGTCTTATGGGACAACCTATATATACATATCTATTAGAAAATAGGCTAAATAGTATATAAAATACCTTGTCGTCTATGTAAAAAATAGGTAAAATGGACTATTTGAAAGCTTTAATATGAAATAGGCTTTTTAAATAGACTTTCTGATCAGACCATACTTTTAAAATGGTCAGGTCAGACAAAACAATCCAATAATAGGCTATAAGCAAGACTCAGACCTTAAAAATATATCGTAGGCCAGACTCAGGCATTCTAAGGCTTGGTCTGCCCTATTCCCACCCTTATTTGGAATAGGTGGGCATTGTATCCAAGTCTTTAAAGAATGGTATGTTGATATGCAGTCTTTTGAAAATATCTAAAAATTTTGAATATGGTTTTTTAAATCTTTCTTAGTTAGAGCATGTGGATAAGGCAAATTATAAGCAGGTGGATTCTTCAAATTACTTTTCTCCCCTTGCTTTTTAACTTTTTTCGCCCTTCACTTATTTTTTCCTCCAACTCTTTTTTTCCACTACTTTTATTTTCTTTTTCTGTTTTTTTTTTCACCTTCTTCTTCCTCTCTCTTTTTCTCCCGACTTAACAACAATCCTTTTAAGCCCTACATTTTCACTGTTTCCATTGACTTTGTTGCTTCTAATTGTAATAGTGTTGCAATACTCATTTAGGTTGGTTTGAGTGTTGGCATTAAATGTTCCCTTTTGTTGGTCAGGTAGTTGCTTGACTATCTAACCAATATAAGTTTCAAGATCTTTTATTGAAGCACTAGTGTTATTTTGGTTCATTGTAGACAACTTCAAAAAAACGTATTTAAAGTATCCTTCCATTTTGAAGTCATGTCTTGGTGAAGAGGATTCTGGTTGTGATTCTAGTATGGTTGTTCTCTTTTGGATGGTCTCACATCTCGTCTCCATTCTTGATTGTTATTTAAGTTGTTTCCCTTTTGGAAATTGATGTTGTTTTGTTATTTCCCTTGTCTTTGTTAGTTTCCCAAAAATTTCATTTCTTCCTCTGACGAAGGACAATAACCTGTGGGATGAACTCCATTGCACAACTCACAATAGGAAACTTGCCTATGTTTAGGCACCTCTTGCATCTTTTAGAGTTATTGTGGAAATTTTGACATTTGTTAGTTCATTCACAGTTTAAGTCAACAACTTGTTATATGCTAAAATTACATCAACTGTATTCAGTTCAATAATCACAATTTTTCTTTGTAAAGGATTTCTATTATACCGACCCTGATGGTCATTGAGTGCAATTCTTTAGATAATAGTTATTGCGTCTTCAGCACTCATATACATTAAGGACCCACTTGCAGTTGCATCCAATAGGAGTTTTGCTTATTTGTACATCCCAAAAAATATTTGAAAACCCGAGCTTTTGTGATTCGAGCAGATAGGTCGGGTAAGCAGAGATCTTGTATAAGCCGAACTCTGGTTAAGGGTCATATGTCGGCAATACAAGCATGTCGGTCTTATAGTGAAATCGGTTAGAAGGTTAAGTCGGACCCGACCATATGAGCGTTGCTAGGAAGTCATATGAATAGTCACCTTGGATAATTATGAGACGTCTCCATGATGGCAGAAGGTTATGGACGTCGCAGAAAAGGACGTTACTCAGAGACGCCTTAATGAGGGATTTAAAGAGGTGCCTCTTATAAAGGGTCATTAATGGTTGAAGGTGTATAAAAAGAGGACTTCATACTTGAGAAAGGATGGACAATAATTTTCTGATAAAAATATGTAACAGACACTTAACCAGTCATTTTAGGCTTTCCCCGAATAGTAGAGGGGAAGTAAACCTTTTAATGTTTTTAGCAAGAACATTTGGCGCCCACCGTGGGCTCCCGGTAAAATTCTCTCGGGCCACACAATCGACCCTCAAGTTAGAAATAGAGATGAAAAGGATTAGAAGAAGGGGAAAAGGGATTTAGTGATCCTTAACCGTAATATATATATATATATATATATATATATTCATTCCCATGATCCAATAACTTTTTCATTTTTTGATTCAATCTGACAAGACCTGATTTGCACGCCTCTGCTTACTATCTTGTCGGATCTGCGAGATTCAATTAGAAGATCCAAACTCCAATAACCTCATTTCAAGAATGGTGGATGATGAGGTTGGATGGCTATTATGGCAAAATCATCGGTCTATGCTACCAAATTGCAAAACAATGGTAGGTTATGAAATGGATGCCGAATAGAAACTCGAGCAAGGGACCACCACCTGATGAAAATCGATGCCATCTGCAATGTAACACCCCAATTTTATTATTGTTTTATTTTGAATTATTGGTGATTTATGATGATCTTCAATGTTTTATTTAATTATTAGATATTGGTGCGATTTAAAATAAATTACATGAATATGTGTTGTTGGGGTGTGGTAGGAATAGTAGGGTGCGGTGAGACGGTAGAGCAAATTAGAAAATGATTATAATAATTAGAATTTTATTTATTATTATTGATAAAATAAGAAATTGGAGAAAATAGAAGTTTGTGTCAATTGTGGGATTTGAGGAGAGTTTGCGGTAAGAAGAGGGAAGATAGAGTTAAATTGGGAAAAAATAATAATTAAGCAAAAGTAAGGAGGTTACTATATATTTTAAACGTTGGGAGAGAAACTAGGTTTTGGGAGAATTTGTCGGTACGTAGATTGGAGCAAAAGAGGCAAAGAGGGAGAGCAAAAGCTTGAGGTTGAAAAAGAAGATCAAGGGATTTTGTTGGAGATCAAGTAAGGGTGGGAACTTGTTCCAATAGTAAAGGGTAGAATGGAGGAACCCTTAACCTCCTTAGGGTTGAGTGTTTTGATTCATAATTTTGAATTGAGATGCTATGATGGTTGTTATATGATGATTATATGATGAATTTTTTGTGCCTTATATGTGTGTATATTTTCTGTTTTGATGATTGAACTTATATATACCATTATTGCAATTTCAAAGGTTTCACTTTAGGCATAATCTTAAAACAATTATTTGATGATTTAATTGTGTTAAAATTGTAAATTAACTTGAGATAATTAGAGTATTGCATGGGTGTAGCGCGGTTTTTGTGGTTTCGAATCACTATCGCTTTGGTACTACAGTTCGATTCATTTTTTATCCTGTGAAGCTGATTAAGGAAGGGAAATAGATGTCTCCAATTAACCCTGCTTGCATACTGAGTTTAAACAGATAACTGTTGGTTTACAGATGATATCAAAATAGGGGGGCCTGTCTTAGGTTATTTCGTTTAAGAATAGAGTGCCTGGACTGTTCATGAGGCTTTTGGTAAGGTGTTGTATTTAAAATTTTTCTGACTGGGGTATGAAGGTACTGGACCTAGAATTTTTGATGAGTATGCTCGCTAAGATCTCGCAATCTTATGCCTACGTATTCCCGTTTAACGAAACAGGGAAATCAGAGCAATCGTAGTTCCTCCTATTCTAAGGGAGGAAAAAGATGTTTTGGTGTCTTGTTCAAAGCCCAAGACATGAAGCTAAAGGTGATTTGTATCTTGTTCAAAGCTCAAGATATGAAGCTAAATGGTTTTGGCTGAGAGAGAATTTGTCATCTCTAAAGAGGAACTGTGTGTTTTTTGTGTGCTATGATCAAAGCACAAATTTGATGCTAAAAGGTTGATTGACTTAGCTAGGTATTTCTTTATACGAAGCCTAAGAGGAGGCTAGATAAGACCGACTCAACAAGAAAGTGTATATGTCATGTACAAGGCCCAAGATTGAGGCAAAAAAGAGACTGACTCTTTGGGGATATCATTATATAAAGCCTAAGAGGAGGCTAATAGTTTGACTTTTCTGGAGAAAATGTTCTTTTTGCCTTGTACAAAGCCCTAGATTTAGGCTAAAAGGGATTTTCGACTCCGTTGGGGAGGTTTATATGTGTCTTGTACGAAGCCCAAGATGGAGGCTGAAATGAGCTTGTCTCAACGAGAGAGTGCTTTTATATATCTTGTACCAAGCCCAAGATGGAGGCTAAAAGAGTGGACTCAGCAAGAGAGTCCTGCAAAGGTGATTGACCCAACAAGAGGGTCTGAGAGTTGATTGACTCAACAAGAGAGTCTTTTATACTCAACAAGAGAGTGATTCACTGTCTCGTACGAAGCTCGAGATGGAGGCTAAAAGGAGATTGACCCTTCAAGAGAGTCTTTTATACTCAACCAGAGAGTGCGGAAAGGTGATTAACTCAACAAGAGAGTGTGAAAAAAATGATTGACTCAACAAGAGAGTCTGAAAAGTGATTGACTCAGCAAGAGAGTTTGAAAAGGTGATTGACTCAACAAGAGAGTCTGAAAAGGTTAGCTTCGCTGGGGGAGGATCATCGTACAAAGCCCAAGAGGAGGCTGACTGTGTTGAGGAAAGATCATTATACAAAGCCTAAGAGGAGGCTATCTTACTGTTAAGGATTAGATCCATAGGCAGGCCCAAGGGTAGGGAACTCTCATGAGAGAGACTGGGTTTCTGCTGGAGATTTATCCAGAGTGATCGATGTTTTTTCCTATGTTTGAAAGGAACTTGAGAATGTCTTTGAGACTCAAGGGGGGTTTAGACTGCCCAAGTCTATTGGTGTCGAAGAGTTTTTTTTTTGTAGGATGCCCAAAAGAGGCCAAGGGCCTTAAGGGATGAGAATCCACCCTAAAGTGGCCTGAGGTTTGACAATGGAAAGACGACTCTAGAAAAGGACGACTAAGTTCTGTCTTATACCTTTAAGAGGTCGTTAGGGTCCTTGTATTAAGCCCAAGATAAGGCATGAGAAGTTCTAAGAAGCCGAAGGGTCCTTGTACAACGCCCAAGAGGAGGCGGGGATGCTTTTAGGAAGCCCGTGGGTCCCTAAACCAAGAGAAGTTCAAGAAATGGAATTCATAGAGAAGAGATCATTCCAGGAAAGTTCGAGGGTTTGGAAGAAACTCAAGAGATGCCATTCACGGAGAAAAGATCATCTCAGGGGAGTAGAGTTTCTTTGACGATTTCTGAGGGTGACAGCCTGAGAAAAGGTTCACCGAGAATACTGCCTTTCTCTTTGTTCCATATTGTTTAACCCCCAGAGAAGGGAAGACTGTATCTGGAATCCTATGGGGATCTAGTTTTTTTTTGTATTCAAGAGTGACCAACGGGCTTTACCTAGTTCTAGACGTAGTTGTCGGGGAAACTCTAAATAACTATACTAGTATATATACAGTTGATATATGATGAGTATTTAAAAGGAGTGAAAGAAGACTTATAGTGAAGCAGCCCCACAATACAATTATTTATATGAAAGCAGATAAAAGAAAGCGGATAAACACTTACCCGTTGTAGAGCTTCTATGCTGTTTTGTTAGTTGTTCAAAGAAATTAAAGAAAGTTTTGATAGCAACTATACATTTGGATTCAAAATCAAAGGAGAAAGTATTTTGAACAGAGATCGGGGTTTACAGCTCAAGGAGAGGCCCAAGTTTTAACAGTGATTGTACTGTTGTTTTGAATTTATACAGGGACTTATACAAGTGACTGAGGCCCAAAAAGGTTTTATGTACAAAGGGATGGGTCTTACACTCTACCAAGAGGCCCAAAAGTGTTTTAAAGAAAAGAAATGGGACTTACAACACGAGGGCAGGCTCAGTTGTTTGTTTGAAAATGGCGATAGCGCCGAGGTTTCTTATGGTATCGGGACTTATACATTACACTGAGGCCTAAAATTGTTTATGTACAAAGGGATGGGTCTTACACTCTACCAAGAGGCCCAGAAGTGTTTGAAAAAGAAGAAAAATGGGACTTACAACCAAAGGGAGGCCCAGATGAAAATTGTTTTGAAAACGGCGATCGCGCCGAGATTTCTGAAAATGTGTCGGGACTTATACAATGACTGATGCCCAAAATAGTTTATTTACAAAGGGATGGGACTTACACTCTATCAAGAGGCCCATGAGTGTTTTGAAAAAGTTTGCTAGGGTGAAAATCAACAAAACCTTAATTTCATCATTTTTTAAAGTAATTATTCAAAGAAAATTAATTAAAATGATAAAGATACCAAATAAGTTTGAATAAACAACTTGTGATTTTTGGTTAAGGTTTAAAAAAATGATATTTAACCACAAGATGAATTAAAACTCATTTGGTCTTGATTTTTCAAGGAGAATATTCATTTTTTAAAAGGTTTAAAAACAATACAAATGAATTTATTTACAAAAATATCAACTATATTAAATAATTAATATAAATCTGATTTTTTTTGTGGAATAAAATATTTTAACATTTTTGTGATTTTTCAGAAAAAGAATCAACAAAAAATGATTAAAATTGAGAGAGTTATTAATTTTTCAAATCACTTAAAAATAATATGAAAAATGATAAAAAGTGGAAAAAAATGGTAAAAAATGAGGATTTGGGGCGAGGGGGATTCGAACCCCAGACCTCTTGTGTGCAGCGCGTGCCTCCTACCACTGGGGTGGTGATACATCCGTGTATCAAAACCACCTCATGGATATATGAGGCATGCCTTGTTTTTGGCCTGACCAAGGCAATGCAAGGCAAGATTTTGGCCAAAAACGTGAAGCTTGTAACTTTCTCATTTCTCCATGGATTGGGACAAAATTTAGGTCTATCCTGCCTAGAATTTCACAAGGAATCCAATGGTGGTGGTGGTTTTTTCAGATGAGGCTCCTATTGAAAAACCCGATAGTGGTTTTGAAATAGGCCATGATTTTCATTTTCTATGCTATCTCTTGTTACTGGCATGAATTACATGATGAATTGGTTCAAACACAACATATATAACATGTATGGGATGTGCATGATCAGTGGACTTCAAAGCAATACATATTTCAAAGAGTTCAAGTTGTGATGCTTACCTCTTTAGGAGCTTCTTGGGCAATCTGTCAAGTGCTTTGTTCCAGAAATAAATTGATGCTTTGGACACCTTTAAATGATCCCTTAGAAGCTTTTAGAATGGTTGGAATCAACTGGAATCCTCAGGAACAAGTTTGAGCTCTTTCTTGCAAAAGGGGCAAAAGTGGCCAATATGGTAACTCTCTCAAATGGTGTTCCAGATGTGGGGAACCATTTGGGACAGTTCAAGGATGATATTTGGAGTGTGTTTGAGGCTTTATCTGGTTTTGAAAGTGAGTGAATCAAGGCATGGCTTGAAAAATGCAAAAAAGTCCAATTTTGAGGTTTTGAGAGGGGACTTTGTGATTTTGGTGTTACAGGTCACTTATGAGAGTTTGGACAGCTTAGATATGATATATTGGATGTGTCTGGATCATGAGTTGTGTTGGAAATGCTCTCTAACTCAAAAACTCAGAGTTACCTTGCAAAAGAAGGCATTTTGGCCTAGAGAAATATATTTTGAGGAAAGCAAGTGTTGTAGTGCTTTGGTGTACTCAAGCTGAGCATAAATGAGCTCTATTTATAGTAGAGCAAGTTTGTTTTGCAAGCAATAGTGAATGGCAACTGCAGCAGCTCATTGTCCAATTGCATCACTTTGGAATTTTAAGTTTCCTCTAGCCATTGACTAGAGGTTAGAGCACAGGCCTATGGTTCTTTGGTTCAGAGCTTATCCTTGACTCATTCAGTTGGAAATGGCCCAGTTTATGCCACCTTGGTGCATCCATTAAATGCTTGGAGACAAAATTGGAGTCTTGGCCTCTTTTAGGCTTTTTAGGGTTTGGGATGCTACTTTGGGAATCTTGGACTTGGGAGGCTGATGGATCAGTGCTTGTCCCTTGGTTGTTCCCCCTTGAGGTGTTCAGATGGATAAGCATGCTTGGAATTGCACAATTTGAGAAAATTGTGCCTTTATGCACAAATCTGCCTTGCCAAGACAGTTTGCAGCAAGGCATGTTGCAGCTGTCATAACTCCTAGCTCAGATGGAGTTTGATGAAGCTCTTGGACATTTTGGAAAGCCCTTATGCGATACAACATATGTGTGAACATAGTTTGTCTTGAAAATTTTTTGATCCAAGTGAAAAATCCCCCTACATTTTGAAAAAAAGCAAGACAGATTCTGACTTAGTGAAAATTTCACTAAGTGTTGGAAAAAGTGACATTTCATGTTTTCATCCATTTTGATCACTCCATAACTTAAAATCCATGAAGATTTGGAATGAGGTGTAGTTGACACTTTTTAAGTATGCCATGAGAGCTACAAATCTATCTTTGGATCAGCTAAAATGGTTGCTTGGATCTCAAGTTATGATCCTTGGAAGTTGGCACCCTAGCCACTTTATTTCATAACTTAGAAAAATTCTAAGTTTTTATGGTTACCCCTTTTACAAGTTATCCCACTTTCTTTGAATTTTCTTGATGAATGATGATTCCAATCACACATTAACATCATTTTAGGGTTAAGGAACCATAATTATGAAAAATCTCAAAAAGTCAAACTTTGACTTTTATGCACAGTTGACTTTTTACCAGATGAATTTCAAACTGTGCAATCCTCTATGAAATCAAGTCCTTGCCCTAAATAAAACTTGATGGATATGTTCCATAGGTGTTATAGGGTGTATTGAATCATATCCCAAGGTTTGGGAGCATGTCTTGGTCAAAAGTCAAAGGTACAGTTGACTTTTTCCTCAGAACCCTAATTGTGGTCCTGATGAAATTGAAACTTGTGAACCAAGCTTCTTGGATCAATCCATTGTTGCAAATGGATCAATGTGGTTTATTAGAGACCCTCAAATAATTCCTTGAGGTCCAAAAGCCAACTTAGGGATGAATTAGGTCAAGAAACCCTAATTCCTGATTTTTGGTGAATGCATCCCATGAGGTCAAATTGATTGGATGATTGGGTTTATGAGGTCCCTTGGAGTATCTTGAGTTATATTTTGAAGCATTGGCTCATGCCCAGATGAAAATTTCCATCTGGAGGCCCCAGTCGACTAAAACCCTAATTTGGTGACACTGGCGATCTTGAGGCTAGATCCACTTGGAATGTTGCAACCTTGTGCCTGATTCTTGATGTGGGAGTCCTCTTGATCCTTTATGGGTGTTTGAGAGGTTAGACAAGTTAAAGATCATGTCATTTCTTGATTGATCCTTTGTCTAAGGCTCTGAGAGAGCTTGAAAACCCTAATCTCTGATTGTAGTGAATGCTCAACAATTATTGAGGAGATTGATGAGGCATAAAGGTACATCCATATTGTGATGATTGTTTGCACAATGATGGGAATCTTATGGTCAAAATTTGGGGTATGACAGATGCCCATATTTAATCTTCTTGGACCCGAAGGTGTGAATGACGAAGGTATTCGGGCATTCGGGGTGCAAGAGGATTAAATATCAGATTACCCGAAATTTTGATGATGGTTATGAATGGCAGCTTGCTCACCCATCTTCTTTTGCTAAGCAATGATGCTTAGAAAAGGTAAAAACTTCCCCTCGATCTTGGTTTTTAGCCACGAAACTGGTCTTAGTTTCTGATATAAACTTCCCCTCGATCCTGGTCTTCTGCCAAGGAACTGGTCTCAGTTTCTGATATAAGCTTCCCCTCGATCCTGGTCTTCAGCCAAGCAACTGGTCTTAATTTCTGATATAAACTTCCCCTCGATCTTGGTCTTCTACCAAGGAACTGGTCTCAGTTTCTTTTGTCAATTAACTTTCTTGACAAGAGACGCTACTTGTAGCGGTTTTCCTCAAACTTCTCGCCGAATTTTCCTGGGGAGATGCCATTTGATGGAAAAAGGTTTTGATGTCAGACTTATTGGGGAACCATTCGTCTGATCCGTAGAGGTGTACAAACTTCTCTGTTAGAGATGCCATTTGTGGATTCTATCGGGGAAAATGAGTCTCTCGAGAGACTGTTTCCTGTTTGGGGGTATTACATCATACTTTTCCTCGAGATCTTCTCCGGGGAAATGCCATGTGATGTAATCCAATTTGGGAGTGCTGATGACCTTTTCGTCAGCGAACCTTCCGAAGAAGAACTACTATATTGCCGAATCTTCTAATTAAGAGGCTTTCTCTGGGGATTTTGCTTAATCCGGGAAAGCGAAGATATCATCTTCAATGGTGAAGAGTGACATTTGTCAAAGGTTTTCTTGTTTTTCAGAGGTTCAAGTTATCAAAGTGGTCGAAGACCAACTCCAATCCAGGAATAAGCTGGAGGAGAGGTTGTTCAGACGCAACATTTCCTGACGAGGAAAGAACTGACAACTCGATTGAGAGGACTTTTATCACTTAGAGTTAAGACTGACTAGAATGATAGTGATGCAATATGAATATGAATGTAAATTAATAATGCATGATGTATGTATGTATATGCTGACAAAACTGACGTGACATACAGACTAACGGATGAACATGAGTGAATACTCGGCCACTGTGGGGGATGAAAAGCACCATTTGTTCAAGAGTAGCAATTCTGCCTTGCTTAGGAGAGATGGTTCCGATGAGGAACCACGTTGGTCGGTCTTAGGAGATAAGAACTCTGTCGGGGGTGTCGGACGGGATATTTGCATCCGACACAGTTGATCCTTCGTTCAGGTACACTGGTTTAGAAGGAGTACTTTGATTCTGCACTTTGAAGCTCGATTACTTCGGGAGAAGCGATCGATGTTCTTTCGATGTTCAACAGTTAAAAGAAATTGCCATCTTTATTTTAAAAGCAGAAAAAAGTTTGACAAGTAAATTCATTTTTTTTTGTTTTATTTCAAGAACCGTTAATCATGTTAAAATGTCGTTCAGTAAAGCTAAAACAAATAAGAATTGCAAACAAAAGCACTAGGGCTCAAATTTTATTGATAGGATGGAAATCAGCCAAACGCGTGACTCCATGGAGTATTTACAAAGTTAGAAAATGGTAATTTTAAGGGAAAAGGGCTACATTGAAACATAACGACCATTATCCGTCTACCAACTTTGAATTCTGGGCATCTTGAGCTTCTGTCGAAGATGACCTTGACTGGAGTTTTCCTGATGAACGACATGACTGTTGTTGAGGGATTTGAACTGATCAGACATAGTTACTTGCCATTATCCCTAACTTTTTCCTGGATTTTACTTTGATATTTCCAATCCAACGAGATGATTTTTGATTATGTCTCTAATTTTTGCCTGGACCGCCCTTTCAGGTTTTCAATCCACCGGGACGTTTTTTTTATTTAGGCGAAGTATTTCTTGACTACATCAACATTTGTGGGGTAGGAAAATTCCTCTCCGTCCATGGTTGCGAGTCTCAAGGCACCGCCTGAGAAGGCTTTTTTGACCACGTAGGGGCCGTCATAATTCGGAGTCCATTTGTCCCAGGAATCAGTGAGAAATGATTGTATCTTTTTGAGCACGAGGTCTCCTTTTCTGAAGACGCAATGTCGGACCTTCTTGTCAAACGCCTTCTTCATCCTTTGCTGATACAACTGACCATGGCATAGAGCCGTTATTCGTTTCTCTTCGATCAGATTTAATTCATCGTGTCGACTTTGACACCAATCAGTCTCTGTTAGCTTAGCTTCCATCAATACCCGGATTGATGGGATATCTACTTCTATGGGGAGCACTGCCTCCATGCCATATACTAGAGAGAAAGGGGTTGCCCCAGTTGAAGTGTGGACAGACGTGCGATAACCGTGAAGGGAAAAAGGTAACATCTCGTGCCAATCTTTGTAGGTTACAACCATCTTTTGAACGATCTTCTTGATGTTCTTGTTAGTCGCTTCTACTGCTCCATTCATCTTGGGTCGGTAGGGAGATGAGTTATGGTGTTCGATCTTGAACTCAGCACACAACTCTTTTATCGTCTTATTGTTCAAGTTGGATCCATTATCAGTAATGATCTGGCTCGAAACACCATAACGGCAGATGATATTGTTTTTGATAAATCGGACCACCACTTGTCGGGTTACATTAGCGAATGACGCTGCTTCGACCTACTTGGTGAAGTAATCAATGGTTACCAGGATGAACTGATGTCCGTTTGAAGCCTTGGGTTCAATCATGCCAATCATGTTGATTCCCCATATAGAAAATGGCCACGGGGAAGAAAGAACTTTGAGATGTGTTGGCGGTACATGGATTTTGTCTGAGTATATTTGACACTTATAACACCTTCTTATGTACTTGTAGCAATCGGATTCCATTGTCAACCAATAGTACCCTGCTCTAAGAATTTTTCTCACCATTGTGTGTCTGTTGGCATGAGTGCCAAAGGATCCTTCGTGAATTTCTTTTATCAGCGTGTTTGCTTCTGGTCTGTCTACACATCGGAGCAGGACCATGTCAAAATTTCTCTTATAGAGTGTATCACCGCTCAGGAAGAAGTTTCTAGCCAGCCTTCTGAGGGTCTTTCTGTCATTTCTTAATGCCCCAGGTGGATGTGAGAGAAAGAATTGCCTCTACAAGTCAATCTATGTTTTGATGATAACAATGAGTATTTGTGAAAGAACCATCTTATGGTCTAACATGTGTTGTGTGCAGATCATAAGAACTAAAGACATCAGAACCAACATGCACCAGCTAGATGTACTATGATTAAAAATATACATATGCGAAGTTACTATGTATGACTAAAGTCGCGAGAAGCAAGAATGCTTCTTTATCTAGTCATGATTAGCCAGATCCAAGGATGCCAAGATTGCTGTTGCAATGCTCTTGTGGATGCTCTCTGAAAGTGGTTGAGTTTCTGAAGATAGCGAAGCTTCTGAAGAAGTACATTCTAAAAGAGCTTAAGTGCAGAAGACTCCTATGACTTGAAGTTCTAATGGCTGAAGGCGCTGAAGACCAAGTACAGAAAGAATCTGAAGACTTATGAGTTCTGAAGATCAAGGTCTCAAATATCAAGTTCTAAAGACTCTGAAGACAGGTTCTGAAGATTCGGAAGACTTGAAGCAGAAAAGAATAACATTCTTAAAGACCAAATGCTGAATTTCTGAAGACTGATTCCTAATGGACTTCTTCAATCGACTGAAGACTTGAAGCATCAGATATTCTACTAAGAAGACTCTACTCATGCTTCATCAAATTAACATCAGAAGCCACTAAAGTTTTGAAGTCTAAATATTACCGTTGTGAGTTAAATGTACACACTGCCCAAGAAAAGATGTCCGGTCACTTCTTCCTCTGCAAAAAGGAGATGTGCCAGTACAATTCATTTTATCACAACGTCTCTTTTCCATACAGCCAACAGTATTCTCAAACGACTATATTTCTACTGGCTATTTAATGGAAAAAGTTTTTGCTTCTGATGTGTCGATCACTTTTAGAATCACGAACTGAATGGTGTGTTGTTGAAACTCAAGAAGAAAAATCAACACAACAACAACAATTAAGAACAGAAGCTGTTGATGAAGAAGACAACATTGAAGATCTATCAAGTCATCAACCTACCTTCTCGTCAGGACTACATTGAAGATCTGAAGCAATGAGTTGCTACTCATAGCTTGCTCAACCAAGAAGACGAAGAAGAAGAAGATCTACAAGATGTCAACAATTGTAATATCTAAATACATCTTTGTAGTTTCTTAGGAAAGCAAGGAGTTGTTGCTCAAATCTTGCTTGAACACATGTGTGTGTTCTTTGTAGTTAAACTTAGGAGAAACTTGCTTATTAAGAAGCACAACTTGTAATCTTTAGTTTGCCAATTCAACTAAAGGAATTGAGACTCCTCCAGTGAACGTTATATCCTGAATGGATCCCTGAACGGTTTGAGCTGTGAGTTGAGGCCCTTGAGTAGATCACGTGGTGATCAGATACTTGAGATGACAATGGCTAACGGTCATTGTGGAAAATCCTGAAATATGGCCAGTAGCGTTATATTCATTGTGATGAATCCCTGAATGGCTAGCTGTGAAATCCCAGCAGTGGGTCTGCTCGGTCAATGAACGTTATATCCTGTTGGATCCCTGAACGGTTCATTGGGTTGTTAGTCACAGTGCGGCTGTGCAAGTAGTTAGTCACAGTGCGGCTGTGCAAATGGTTAGTCATCGGTGTTGCCCGTGCAAGTGTAATCAGGATTTGGTTATAGTGGATTAAGTCCTTGTGTTCAAGGCGAAATTACCTGAGGAGGGTGGACTGGATTAGCCCGCATGGTGAACCAGGATATATCGTGTGTCCTTTACTCTCTTGCTTAGTATCTCTATTTATGTTTCTGCATTGAATATCAGAACCTCATATTAAGCAAAGTCAGAACCTTGCAGCCTATCTCTGATAAGCTTCCGCACTGCAAGTTCTGAGTATCGTATCTTATGATCAGAACCTATATGGTTCTCATGCTCCATAGTTAAGAGATCAGAATCTCTTAACGAACATTGAAGGTTCTTGAGCATCTCTTTAACAAGATGTGAAAAGTTATGAAAAGAGTAAATTCACAATTCAAACCCCCCTTTCTTTTGTCTTTCTTGCACCTTCAATTAGTATCAGAGCTCCGGTTCTGTTATTGATTCACATCAAACACTTAACAGTGTCAGAAAAAGATCCAGATGTGGTGCGTAGAAGTACTCTGGGTGAGATTGAAATCCACTTACAATTTCTGTAACAGTTCAGCAGTTGACTGTGTACAAAATTGTAATCAATCTGATTTCTTCTTGAGCAATTCACTGATGCTAGATGAAGTCTCACTAAAAATTAAAGAATCAGCTGATAAGATAAATTCATCAGATAAGTAACTGTATCTGTTGAATGATCATCCTGGAAAATATGTGTGCATAAAACCATGAATATGCTTAAAAGATGAATCATCAGAAAGCAAGAAATCTTGTTTGCTGAATATTAATTCTTTATGAGTTTTTGAGATGTTTTCAAGAAACGGATTAGGTCCACCCTTGACTTTCTCGTTTAAAACTCATTCTAAATCTCTTCATGTAAAGAAGAAAGATTGTTGTTCTAAGACTTTGAATTTCAGAATGAAATCTGTTAAAGCCAGAATCTGAAAAATTCAAATTATTAGAAAAGATTCTGAATGAACTCTTAAGCCTTAATTGATTCAGAAATCAATCTCTAACAACTTGAGATTATCCTTGTGAAATCAAATGTTGATAATCTGATTTTCGTCAGATCAAGTGTTCTCAGAACCACTTGAGCTATGAAATTAGAAGCTATCAATCCAAACATCTAGGCTCTCCAACTGATATGCATGACCAACCCCAAATATGTTGATCAGCATTGTGAGAACAAGAAGTTTCATGCAAACCATGTCTAGTGATGTACACAGGTGTTGCGTGATGACGTTTTGGTTCTGAACAAATTCTGAAACAACATTGAGGAATAGAGTCAGAAGCTGATCTGTTAATTCTTCTTTGTATAACCTCTCAAAGGGTCTCACTAATCTTGTGTAATCAACCATCTTTCGAAGAAAAGAAATTCTCACAAACGCAAACTGAATTCAGGCTATGAAAGGAGAACTCAACCAATTCTCAAAGTTTGTCGTTTAAGATTCTGATCCATAACTTAAGAACTGTATCGGAACCAAACATGTTCTATGGATCATGGAAATGAGAAGTGAGAAGCAATCAAAAACAGATGTGTTGCACCCCAAAATTTGCCCTCCTTACTTTAGTACTAACTGGCTTATGTTCCATTTCATTTTTGTATTATCATGTGTGCATATCATTGGTTCTTAACATGGGGTCAAGGTGCCTGAGGCAAGTTCAAGAGGAGAAGATGTTCTTCAAAGGGTCAAGCAAGAGAGCTCAAGTGGATCACTCTCTCCTAACCAGTGCAGATACTAGGGTTTTGAGATTCTTGGGTTATTGCTCCAATGGGCAAGCTCCTTGGGTTTTTATCATCACTAAATGGCATATCTTATCTTTGTTGGAGAGGATACACATCATATTTAGAGGAATTTGGATTTAGAGACTGTGTTATTTCCTCCTAGACTGAGGGTACCAAAACTAGGGTTTGCTATAAAGTCAGTTTATTTCTGATTTTTTGGGCAAGACTTGATTCTATGGTATTCCTTGGGTCCCTAAGTATCTAGGGATGGAAGATTGTCCATCAGTTTGGTTCAGGAGAAGTTCAATTGGCCAGTGGACTGGGAATCAGGTGATTTGGGTAAAAGTCAACAGTGAAAGGGGAAGTCAACTGTGGAATCTTGAGGTTCTCCCCAGGGTTTTCAAGGTGTCACATCCTCATATGGTCTTCAAGGGTCAATTTTCATACCATTTATCAAGAATCAAGGGTTGATACAAAAGTTACTAAATATGGAAATGACCTATAATTTGAAAGTTTCCTTTTTGGGCAAGTTCTTACACTGCATTCAACTTGACTTTTCACCATTAAGAAAGCTTCAAATGAATTCTCCTCCAACATGAAAGTTGACTATCTTTTTCTCCTCTTTCCAACAAGTACTAGTGGGTCTCCATATCATTTGTGAAACTCAAGTTATGATCAAAAGAAGGCAAAGTGGTTTTTAGGGTTTCTCATAATCCCATTTTCACAACTTTGGCATAGTGACCTATAATTAATTCCATTGCTTCATGTCACATGCTAACATCAAAGGACACTCCTCAAGGATCATTTTAGGCCTTTTAATCAAGTGAATCCATGGTGTATTTATCACTTATTCTCCATTATTCAAAATTGCCAAGTCATTGAAAACTCATGAACCAAAATGTCTCAAGCCCCAAATCAAATTCAGGTGTGGTTAGTAATTCAAACATAAGTGATCCATCATGAAATATTTGGATATCCATGCATGGAAAGAGGTGTATCTCACATTATGTGATTTTCCAAAATTGCCCAAAACTCATTAAACAAAGAATAACCAAGGCCCAAATGTTGATAAGTGAAAAACCCTAATGTATTTAAACTCACTCATGCATTGGTTAGGGTGGGAACACGTGAAATTGGAAGAGAACAAAGCTTGAGCCCTAAAAAATTTTTCTCATTGAATCTCTCAATCCACAAGGTTTTTTCCAAAAGTTCTTCCACAATATTCTTTTTGGGGATCCATAGAGCAAAAACCAACCATCACTTGAAGCTAAGAGCAAGGATAAGGGTTGTGCCATCTCAGGTTAGTCATTCTTTTGATGATCATAAATCTCAAATTTTAAATGTGCATATTGATGTGTGGCATCCATGGATCATGCTGATATGATTTGTTTTGAATGTGGGCGTGTGGTTTGCTTGCTACGTGTGTTTAAAGTTTTGAACCCTAACATTTTTCTCTTCGTTTTTCATTATGCGTTGGTTATTGGTGATTTTTGATTGCATATTTGGAACCCTCATGTTTTTCTGATCAAAATAGTGTATTCGCATGAAATTTCTGGGTAAGTTTTGAGTTGCAGGTGACAGAGGGGTCGACCGGAACCCTAGTTCCGGCGACTGGTTATGGTGGCCGGCCGGTGAAGGGTTAAGCGGAGAAGATGAAGTGTGGGTCGTTGATGTTCTTGATCGCACGGTCCCCAGCTGGCCACGTTTCATTCTTTTTATTTTTTTCTGAGTTTATTAATATGTTCGTGTGTGTGCTTCCCCATGTGTATTATTGTGTTCTTTAAATCACAACCTCTGATCATGATTAATTGTTGGATTTGTTGACTGGGTGTGGTCCGTTTGATGGATTGTATGGTTGAGATGATGCCAGCAAATAAATGAAACATGTGTCGTGCACGTGGGGGTGTATAATAAGCTGATGGGTTGGTTGTATGCACGTGCACCATTATTGCTGTGGACTTTTAATTATGACCTTTGATCTTGCATAATAATTGGTTTGGTTGACTGATCAGGGCGCGTGAGATTCATCCAAAGGCAGGTATGCAGTCAACTAGGTTGACTAAGGCCCACGCGTATTCCCTTTTTTTATTTTTTTTTATTTTCTGATGGACTCTTGGTGTTGGGTTTGCTATCTACACACTCCTTTTCAGCCCGTTTCAACCTTCCAACGTGTTTTTATTGCCAAACACACCCCCCATGCGCATTTCATTTTTTTTATTTTATTAAATTATTACATTTTCATTTTTAATTATTAAAAATAGTTCTTTGCATTAAAAAATTCCAAGAAAATTCATGCATCATTTTTATAATGTTATAAAATTTTCACAAATTTTATTTTATTATTTTATTTTATTTTTAGCATCTGAAATAAATATTGGTTTATTTTCTTTTTGAATCAGTCGTATCATGCACACCTAAATTTGTTTATTTTATTTCTCTGCATCTATAAATTATTTAGAACTCATTCTTTTTGATTTTTTTCACCAACACTTTGAATTGCATTAAAATATTTTTCTTTCATTTTTAAAATCATTTCATGTTGCATTTTAGTCCTTGCCTTTTGCATGTTGAGCCATATTTCTCATCTGGATTTGCATAATTGTTTGAGTGACAAACATCTTGAATTTTTGTAGGAGTTTTTGGTATTTGGTTTGTTTCTGGTTGAGCAATGTTGATAATTTATTTGGTGATTTTACAACATGTTTTGCTAATTGTTTAACTGCTCTTTATGTGAAATCTTCTTGTATGCATATTTCTGATCACGTCTGGTTACCTTGTTTGAAAAGGCACTTGTGCCATTGTTTGGGACTGCTTCCTTGACTTCTTGATCCATGTTTAGATTGTTATAGGTCACTTGATTACCCTTATATGTCATTGCTTGGGTTTCATTAGTCTTATCATTACTTATGTCTGTTTTGTACTAACCTTTTATGCAGGAGCTGAGGTAAGTTATTTGAGGGTGTGGATAGTTATCCATGTCCACTCTCACTCTTTCTGTCTCTCATCTTTTCTTTTCTTTAGGCTTAGGTTGTCTTCAAACCTCACTAACCATAGGACACCCATGCATGATAACATTAGGACTCTTAGTTTCCCTTTAGAGTTTCCTTTGTGTCTTCTCTCTTCTCATCTCAGAACTTCTTGAAAACACTTAATAAGAATAAAGTGTATTGCGCACGAGCCTTAAGCGCGGGGAATGAGAAATGAGGGGCTTCCTCTCATCTTTCTAGATTGCTTAGCGAGCGTCCTGTCTTGGGACGATGCGTTAAGTATTCGCCCCTGTACCCTAGACTTTGGTGCAATGCAAGTTATGAACTAACTTAAGTCACTTCTGTCCTAAAAAATACAAACAAACTTCAAACCTTTTTGTCCTTCGGGATTGTCAAACTAAAGGCTATTTTCAAAAAGGGCACGTTACTTTCCGTCTGAGTCGCAAACAGGCATCGACCCTAACTGCCGAACGCGAACTTAACGTCGCTCATAAAAAAACACAAAAAGAACTTGGTCTGAACTACGTTGACTCTGAATTCCCCATTGCACAAAGGGGGTACGTAGGCCTAGGAAGTCGACGTCCTACCGAGTCTGTCTTTGTTTTCCCCTTCCTCGTGTCAGTACAGCCATAGATGATAGTATAACTTACCCTTAGAATAGACAACAAGCGTGGATCCCATCGAGTATGATGGACGCGTGGGGTGCTAGCACCTTTCCCTCGTGTAACCGACTCCCGAACCCAGGTTATGGTTGCGATGACCATTCCTTTCCCTCTTCCTCGGGTTTATGCGGTGTTCCCTTTCCCTCTCTTGGGATAAATTTACACGGCTGGCGACTCTGTTTTCCGCGTCACTCTCGCGTTTGCACCTGGATGAAAATCCTGGGAGCGACAGCTGGCGACTCTGCTGGGGAACTGGTTGACCTATGTTGGTCCATCCCTAAGCGAGTCAATCCTAGCACTTGCGTGTCTTTGTTCTCTTTGGGTGTCTTTGTGTTTGCTTTGCTGTGTTTGTTGTATTTTATTTTTACCGCATTTTCTGCATTGCATTTCATCCTTATTACTGTCATACTGGATACTGCTGTGTTGTGCTGGCTGTTTCTGTTTTGCAGGTTGGGTTGTTCTGAGAGATAAGCCCAATACCTAGGCTTGAGTATACCCTAGGACTAGAGTGGAAAGTAGTGGGACCTACGTGCCCGCTTGGTACGTTTGTGTGTTCACGAAATTCACAACCAGACGAGGCTATCTTGGGACGCATTCTAACGTGTGTGTCTTGCGCATGTTGGGGTGTCGATCTAGAGAGCTGTCAACTCTGGTGACCGATCATCGAGGACCTTAGTGGAAACATCCCTCTTTAGTGGTGACAGTGGCAGACCACATCCTATGGCAAACCCATTCGTACCCGAGGGCCCGCTTTGGAACTCGCATAGGATGACCCCTATCTTTTGAAGAGAATCAGTGGAGGCACTCCTCGATTGATGATAGTACTGTACCCCGAGGGATGAATGTACTATTGTTTCTCGACCTCAGTGCCAAAGCTTAGGACCTTCCGTTTTGGAGAATCAGTTGAGGCCTCCTCGATTGATGATGATGCCAAACCAGAAATGGTGAACGTATCATCATTTCTCGACCTGAGAGCCCGGGATACTGAACATCCTAGTACCCACACGTGAGAGGGGATGGGCGTTTGCAGGTTTGCAGGTAACCGAAACCTTCAACCTACCCGATTTTTCTGGATTTCTCATCAGTGTTTGATTATCTGGGTTTCTGGTTATCTCAGTAGTTCGGTATTTTGGAATTCTGGTTTTCCGGGTTGTGGTTCTCGTTCAGTTAACAGCACAACACATCCAGCAGTGTTGCCTTGACCCCATGTTTGCATGAGCATATCATTTATCTTGCATTATGACATGTTTGACATTTTTCAGGGCTTGCATCTTACTCTTGATTCCGGTTTTCTGAGGTTACCTTGACATGGATGCCCCGAGAAAGAAGACTGTTGCCTATTCGTTCCCAGATCCGACCTTGACATTGATTCACAAGCTGATTAGTATGACAGACCCTGGAGTTCGTACAGAGTTCAGTGGAGGGTATGGGAGACTTCTGAAGTTTTTTTACAATATCTCCAAGTATGAGAAGGATGCCATTCATACACTTCTTCAGTTTTACGATCCGTCGTTGCGTTGCTTCACTTTCCCAGACTACATCTTGGCCCTAACGTTGGAGGAGTTCTCATTTATTTTGGGAATCCCCATCAAGCATGACATAGTATTCTTTTCTGAAGAACACCCCGGGATAAAAGAAATGGCTAGTGCTCTTCATATTGGTGAATCCGTTCTGAACAATAATATTGAGGAAAAACAAGGAGCTAAGGGTTTCTTATTGAAGTTCTTGTTTGATCAAGCTTGCATACATGTTAAAGAGAAGAATTTGACTGCTTTCCAAGCTATTCTGGCTATGTGCATCTATGGGATTGTCCTGTTTCCCAATGTTCCTGATCTGGTGGATATGCATGCTGTCAGAATCTTTATTTCAAAGAATCCTATACCTACCTTGCTAGGTGATGTGTATCACTTAGTCCACTACAAGAATGAAAATAGGCGGGGAAAAACCGTGAGTTGTTGTCCACCACTCTTATCTACTTGGTTTCTGAGCCATCTCCCTGAAACTGGCGCCTTTATTGATATGAAAGATTCTCTGAAGTGGTCAAAGAGGTTAATGGGCTTGACTGCTGACAACATTGTCTAGTTCAACCGTGATTTGCTAGGGATAGAGATTATTTGCAAGTGCGGAGAATTCCCTAATGTACCCTTGATAGGGAGAAGAGGTGGAATTAACTATAATCATTCCCTTGTTATCAGGCAGTTTGGTTATCCTTTGAAAGGTCCACCTGAAGAGCGAGATGTCAAAGAGTCCTTATTCTTCAATGGTATTGAGGACCAAGAGATGATAAGGAAGATTGTGAATGCTTGGAAGCAGGTGACCAAGAAGGGAAAAACTTCATTCGGGAAATGTAACAACCGGGCTTTCCCTTCCTATAAAGAGTGGATTAAGAAGAGAGCAGAAGAGGAGCTTCTTCCCTTCCCGGTGGAACCACCTTTGTATCCTTTGATAATCGAGCCTCCTGCCACAGTTGAGATAGAGAGGTTTGACAAGTTATGGGCCGAAAAGGAAAAGCTGCGAGAAGAAAACAGTGAGCTAAAAAGAGAGATTTATCAGTTGAAACATGAGCGGGGTGAAGCTGTTCATACCGCCAAGTTGAAGACAGAGCTTCTCGCTAAGGCAGAAAAAGAGCTAGCTGACATGGTCACATCCAGACACAGGATGAAAGAAGCTTTGGATGGTATCAGTAAGGTTCTCGAGTCTAAGAAGGAGGAATTGGACAAGGCTTTGTTTAAAATCCACAGGTTCGATGATCACCGAGAAACTGCAATGGCTGAGAATAAGAGAAAGGAAGACAGTTATCTAGCTCAGATTGATCAGTTGAAGTTGACGCTCAAGAAAAAAAACGCTGAGATCCTGTCAAGGGTATTCAAGAGACAAGCAGTCGAGGGTCGACTCAATGAAGCCATAGCCTCCATAGAGGAACTTAAGATCCAAGCTGAAGTGAAGAGACCTAGAAGTGAGGGTCCTAGCATGGATGGTGTTTCTGGAGAAGACGCTTGGGAGTTGCATTGCCGATACTTGGAAGGGATCATGCATAGGAGGGACGTTCTCATTCAAGAGCTAATTCAGAGGCCGAAGCATCCCGACACCAGAAAGCTGTTCAAAGAAATTCAAGACTGGAGCAAGAAGCATAATGGATGGGGGGGATTGACACTTGTAGACTTTGATGATATGCCATAGTTTTCTTTTTCCTTTCATTATTTGGACCACCGCCAGGCTTGTTGGTTGGGATCTTTGATTATTATGTTCAGACCTGTTATCTTGGATTTGCGATTGTTGACATTTGGTTTTCCTCTGGTTTTCTTAATATATGAGCAGAAGTTCCATTCTATATTGTTGTTAAACTGGAATCAAGGGGTGGATCGCCCTGCGAATATTCAAACATGTTCATTTGCATTTGCATATTCATAATCATTTTGCATGATCATTTTGCATAACAGGTGTTTATCTCCGGTATTCTTATATTGTTCTAATCTCAGGATTGCAGATCAGCACATTCACCGCTATCCTACCAGACAAAATCAGAAGAGATTCATGGATCAACTACATAATGAGATCATTGAGATGCGGACTCGCATGAACCAATTCATGGAATTAATGCAAGGTGTTGCTCAAGGCCAAGAGCAGTTGAGGACTCTCGTTCAGCCACTGATTGCAAGGGTTGATGAGGACGGTGTCGTTCATACTGGTGTTACTGGTAACAATGTTCAGAATGGCCCTCTGGGCAGAAGTATTCCTGTTGCTGGTGTTGTGATTCCTCCGGGCGGAGGAGAAAATGTTGTGATTCCTAATGCTGAGGGAGGTGGTATTGGTGCTGGCGCAGTTCATGGCCGTCAGTATGATGATGTTCAAGATGAGGCATTCTCTATCCCAGGTGGGGATGCTGGTCCCCAAATTGACAATGATCAAAGGCTTCGGTTGATTGAGGAACAGCTAAGGGGTGTTGTGAATCAGGATGCTTTGGGTATGGATCTAGAGGATTTGGGGTTGGTTCCAGGCGTTGTTATTCCGCACAAGTTTCAAACTCCTACTTTTGAGAAGTATAATGGCACGACTTGCCCAAGGACCCACGTGAGCGCATACGCAAGTAAAATGGCTGCGCATGCGAAGAATGAGAAGCTGATGATGCATTGCTTCCAGGATAGCCTATCTGGGGCATCCCTGGAGTGGTACATGCAACTAGAGAGGAAGGATGTGCGTAGTTGGAGAGATCTGGCAGGGGCATTTATTAGGCACTATCAATATAACACTGACATGGCTCCTAACAGAACACAGTTGCAGAACTTGTCACAGAAGAACAATGAGAGTTTCAAGGAGTACGCCCAAAGGTGGCGTGAACTGGCAGCGAGGGTTCAGCCTCCCATGTTGGAACGTGAAATGATAACCATGTTTATGGCTACCTTGCAGGGTCATTACTATGAAAAGCTGGTACCGTGTATGACTGGAAAGTTTGCTGATTTGATCTTGGTAGGAGAGATAGTGGAGAGCGGAATTGAGGCGGGAAAAATATCAGGCGGTGATGGGTCCTCATCTGGAGGAAGTAAGAAGCCTTATGCTAGTGGTTACAAGAAGAAGGAGGGAGATACAAACTCTGTGTCATCATATCGTGGTAGAGATGGACCTCGTCAGAACTACAATCAGCAGGTGGCTTCTGTAACCATCCCAGCAGCACCTCAGCAACCAGCAGTGTCTCAACAACAAAGTCAGGCTCCATACCGATCGCATCCTCTGAATAGGCGGGATAGGAATTTTGACACTCCACCTCTTCCCTACGCTCAGTTATTGCAGCACTTGTTAAACCTACAGTTAATTCAAAAGAGAACATTGGCTCCACCTACTGGTAATCCACCTCCCGGCTATGACGCTAACGCCCACTGCGAGTTTCATTCTGGGGCACCCGGACATCATATTGAGAACTGTAAAGCTTTTAAGCATAAGGTTCAAGATTTGGTGGATTCCAAAGCCATCAATTTCTCCAATGATGTTCCAAATGTGAATCAGAACTCGATGCCGAATCACGGTGAGCCGAGGGTCAATGCCATTATTAAAGACTGTGAAGACTTGAGTTTGATTTCAGATGTGAACAAAGTCCAAACTCCCTTGGGTGTGGTGAAGGAAAGACTGTTGAAGGGAGGGGTATTTCTAGGTTGTGATGAAGGTTGTGTAGGATGTGTGTCGCAGCCAGGCGGTTGTGATTTATTGAAAGCAGGTATTCAGAGAATGATCAGCGAAGGGGTATTACAGTTTGACAGGGGTTGTAGGAAGAATAAAGTTGTTGACAAAGAGATTGATGTTGCCATGATAACAATTCCATTCAAGACAATAACTATATCAGCGCCGGCGAGACCAGCGCCGGTCACTATCACTGTTCCTGGACCAGTCCCGTATGAGAGTACCAAGGCCATTCCATGGAACTATGGGGCCGAGGTGTTTGTTAATGGTAAGAAGCAGGAATTGGAAGAGACATCAGCTGTGAATACAGGGGTTGAAAATCTTGTTGAAGCAGGGGCTATCACTAGGAGTGGTAGAGTCTTTATCCCGTTCGAGGATCAAGCTGGCAGTTCACGACAAGACAAAGGTAAACAGATGATGGATGAGTCTGTACAGAGGCAAGAAGCAAATAATTCTATGACAAAGCAGGTTGGGGATACTTTCTCAGAAGACGTAGAAGAGTTTATGAGGTTGATCAGGAAAAGTGATTAAAAGATTGTCGATCAACTTCACCAAACTCCATCAAAGATTTCCATTCTATCCTTACTGTTATGCTCTGAGGCACACCGAAATGCATTGCTGAAGGTTCTGACCATGGCTTATGTACCGCAGGAAATATCCGTCAATCAGTTAGAAGGGGTTGTAGCTCATGTGAATGCTGGTAATGGTTTGGGTTTCACCGATTTAGATCTGACTCCGGTTGGGAGGAATCACAACAACGCTCTGCATATTTCAGTGGAATGCCGTGGTTCTTTAATGTCGCACATGTTAGTTGATACTGGGTCATCTTTGAATGTGTTACCGAAGAAGGCTTTGATGAAACTGGATACTCGTGGGTTGATTTGTATGCCAAGTGACTTGGTGGTACGCGCTTTTGATGGCTCCAAGAGGTCAGTTTTTGGAGAGTTGGTTCTACCGATCAAGGTGGGTCATGAGATTTTCAACACCACCTTTTACATAATGGATATTTAACCTGCCTATAGTTGTTTGTTGGGTCGCCCTTGGATCCATGGTGCTGGGGCAGTAACTTCTACGCTGCACCAGAAATTGAAGTATATGGTGGATGGCCACGTTGTGACTGTTTGTGGTGAGGAAGATATCATGGTGAGTCACCTATCGACCTTCAAGTATGTAGAGGTAGATGGTGAAATACAGGAAACTTTGTGCCAAGCCTTTGAAGCGGTGAAAATTCCCGAGGAACCTCCAAAGGCAGTCAGTCAGCCTGATGTGGTTGCCCAACCTAAAGTCGTCAGACAACCAGAAGTTCCAATGTCCTCTTTCAAGGAGGCGCGCGCTATAGTTGAAGCTGGTGGTTCTCAGAAGTGGGGCAGTGTCATTGATGTTCAAAGAAAGCAAGATACTCATGGACTGGGTTACAAGCCACCGAGGCGTTCTGAAGAGCCTCCCAAGTTCTATGGTCCAGTCCGTTTCACCAGTGCCGGTGTTTTCTTTGACAGAGTCAATGCTATTGACGATGAAGGAGATAGTGATTGTGACATGGATGAATGGATCCGTCCCTGCACCCCTGGTCAGAGTTTAGGCAACTGGTCCTCCGAGAAAGTCATCCAAGTGACGCGCCCGGAGTAATTTACTTTTGTTTTCTGTTATGTTGAATCCTACGTTCTGCCCAAGACGTAGTGATATTTATTTGTAGGGCTTGGATGTTTTATTTGCTATTTTTATCATCAATAAAGGACGTTTTTTCATTCAAATGTTTTGATCCCTGTCTTTCTATTTTTTACTTTTTGCATTAACCCACATCAAAATGGCAATGTGTTTTCTTGTTTGTTGCACTCATAATAAACATAAAACATCCATCATGCAGGTTCCTTTGTTCAGATTCCACCCATGACTTAGCTATGGCTCGATATGACTTCGACAATCCTATCTATCAAGCCGAAGAAGATACTGACGAAGACTGTGACTTACCAGAAGAATTAGCCAGGCTACTGAAATAAGAGGAAAAGGTTATTCTACCTCATCAGGAGGAAGTTGAGACTGTTAATCTGGGAACCGAGGATGTTAAACGAGAAGTAAGGATTGGGGCTGCCTTGGAGGACACTGTTAAGAGAAGATTGGTTGAGTTACTTCGAGAGTATGTGGATATCTTCGCCTGGTCTTACCAAGACATGCTCGAGCTTGACACTGACATTGTTTCACACAGACTGCCGCTTAAAGAGGGTTGTACTCTAGTCAAGCAGAAACTGAGAAGGACGAAACCAGATATGGCTGTCAAGATCAAAGAAGAGGTTCGGAAACAGTTGGACGCCAGATTTCTTGTTGTGATAAATTATCCTCCGTGGGTTGCTAATATTGTACCTGTACCTAAGAAGGATGGGAAGGTCAGGATGTGTGTTGATTACCGAGATTTGAATAGGGCGAGCCCGAAGGATGATTTCCCGCTCCCCCACATTGACGTGTTAGTAGACAATACTGCTTAATATTCTGTATTTTCCTTCATGGATGGCTTCTCTGGGTATAGCCAAATCAAAATGGCCCCAGAGGACATGGAGAAAACTACGTTCATAACACCGTGGGGAACATTTTGCTACAAGGTAATGCCCTTTGGATTGAAGAATGCTGGGGCAACCTATCAGCGGGCGATGGTGACTCTCTTTCATGATATGATTCACAAGGAGATTGAAGTCTATGTTGATGACATGATCGCGAAGTCACAGACAGAGGAAGAACACTTGATAAACCTCCAGAAGTTGTTTGAAAGGTTGAGGAAGTTCAGACTGAGATTGAATCCGAACAAGTGTACTTTCGGCGCGAGGTCTGGTAAATTGCTGGGATTCATTGTTAGTGAAAGAGGTATCGAGGTTGATCCTGCAAAAATAAGAGCCATACAAGAGATGCCTGAGCCAAGGACAGAGAAAGAGGTTCGTGGTTTCTTGGGGAGGTTGAATTACATTGCTAGGTTTATTTCTCATCTGACAGCCACATGTGAACCAATTTTCAAGTTGTTAAGAAAGGATCAAGAGGTCAGGTGGAATGAGAATTGTCGAGAGGCGTTTGAAAGGATAAAGACGTATTTGCAGGAACCTCCCGTCCTTATGCCACCAGTGTCCGGGAGACCGTTGATTATGTACCTTACGGTTCTTGAGAATTCGATGGGTTGTGTGCTCGGTCTACACGACGAGACAGGTAGGAAAGAGCATGCTATTTACTACCTGAGTAAGAAGTTTACTGATTGCGAATCAAGATACTCTATGCTGGAAAAGACATGTTGTGCACTCGCTTGGGCAGCCAAGCGCCTAAGGCAGTATATGTTAAACCACACGACCTTGTTGATTTCGAAGATGGATCCAATTAAGTACGTGTTTGAGAAGCAAGCACTTTCTGGAAGGATAGCCCGTTGGCAGATGGTTTTGACAGAGTATGATATTCAGTATGTTTCCCAGAAGGCCATTAAGGGAAGTGTTCTGTCAGAATACCTTGCTGAACAGCCGGTCGAGGATTATCAGCCAATGAAATTTGAATTTCCAGACGAGCATGTTATGTTTCTGAAAATGAAAGATTATGAAGAGCCTCTGCCTGACGAAGGACCGGAGATTGGGTCACAATGGAAGATGATTTTTGATGGGGCTGTCAACTCATATGGTAATGGAATTGGGGCAATCATTACGACCCCGAAGGGTTCTCATATACCTTTCACTGCCAGGTTAGCGTTCGTATGTACCAACAACGAGGCGGAGTATGAAGCATGCATCATGGGGTTAGAAGAAGCAATTGATTTGAGAATTAAGAACCTCGATGTCTATGGTGATTCCACGTTGGTAGTTAATCAGATTACAGGAGAATGGGAGACTCGCCAGGCGAATTTGGTGCCTTACAACAACTACGCCAGAAGGTTGTTACCTTTCTTTGACAGGGTGGATTTTCATCATGTGCCCCGAGCTGAGAATCAGATGGCTGATGCGTTAGCGACATTGGCATCCATGTATAAGGTGAACCGTTGGAATGAAACACCTTCGATTAGAATTATGCGTCTGGACAGACCAGCTTTTGTGTTTGCAATTGAAGATGTGTCTGATGGCAAACCGTGGTATCATGATATTAAGGTCTTTTTGAAGAGACAGGAGTATCCAGAGGGTGCCTCCACCAAGGATAAGAAGACTCTGAGGAGGTTGGCAGGAAACTTCTTTCTGAACAAGGATGATGTGTTATATAAGAGGAACTTTGATATGGTCTTGCTACATTGTGTTGATGAACACGAGGCAGGTTTGTAGATGGAGGAAGTTCACGAGGGTTCTTTTGGTACTCATTCCAGTGGACACACCATGGCTAGAAAGTTGTTGAGGGCAGGATATTACTGGATAACTATGGAGTCCGATTGTTTCAAGTACGCCCGAAAGTGCCATAAATGCCAGATTTATGCAGATAAGATGCATGTACCGCCTACGCCTCTAAACGTGTTATCATCTCCTTGGCCTTTTGCAATGTGGGGCATAGATATGATTGGGAAGATTGAGCCCACAGCTTCCAATGGGCATCGTTTCATTCTGGTTGCCATTGACTATTTCACAAAGTGGGTGGAAGTGGCCTCGTACGCCAACGTCACCAAGCAGGTGGTAGCCCCGTTTATAAAGAAGGATAGCATCTGTCGTTATGGGGTCCCGGAGAGAATCATTACTGATAATGGCTCGAATTTGAACAATAAGATGATGAAGGAATTATGTCAGAGTTTCAAGATCGAGCATCACAATTCTTCTCCATATCGTCCGAAGATGAATGGTGCTGTTGAGGCGGCGAATAAGAATATCAAGAAGATTGTGCAGAAGATGGTGGTGACGTATAAAGACTGGCATGAGATGTTACCTTATGCTCTATATGGTTATCGTACTTCGGTGCGTACGTCAACTGGGGCAACCCCTTTCTCATTGGTATATGGTATGGAAGCAGTGTTACCCTTAGAGGTCGAGATTCCGTCTTTGAGAGTTCTGGCAGATGTAAAGCTTGATGAAGCTGAGTGGGTGCGTTCCAGGTTGGATCAGTTGAACCTTATTGAAGAAAAGAGATTGGCAGCCATCGCACATGGTCGGTTGTATCAGAGTAGGATGAAGCACGCCTTTGACCTGAAAGTGCGTCCTCGAAGTTTTCAGATAGGTGAATTAGTTTTGAAAAGGATCATTCCTCCTCAGACAGATCGCAGGGGCAAATGGACTCCAAATTACGAGGGGCCGTATGTAGTAAGAAAGGTTTTCTCTGGTGGAGCCTTACTACTTTCAACTATGGATGGCGAAGATTTTACCTCCCCTGTGAACGCAGACGTAGTCAAAAAATACTTCGCATAAAAGAGACCCGCTGGACATAAAAAGAAAGTCCAGGCAAAAAAGGGGCATCCCGGCGAACCATAAAAAAGGAAAAGGTTCGGGAAAAAATAAGGGATAAAATGTAAAAAGAAATGTGTAAACCCGCAAAGTTGATAACCGGTAAAGGCAACTTTGGCAAAAATGGGTATCCCGATGGATTGAAAACCCGAAAAGGGAGATCCAGACAAAAGTTAGGGATTTATAAGCGAAAGGCTAAGGTCTGCGTTCGATCTGTGAGCACCTTCAATACCTGGAAATTCTGAAAGAAAGGAATCAGTACAGTTAGTCTCTTCAAAGGTCAAGATGTTTGTGGATAAGCAAGATATATGGGTCATAGCCGAGTCGAATCATGGTGGATATCTGTTCCTACATTGCCGACATGTGTATTTTCTTTTTGCTTTTGCGCAATTACCTCTTTTTAGGAATTGCTTCCTATTGTAAATGCCTATTTACATGCCACTTTTCTCAATAAAATATTCATTTCACTCAAAGAGCTTTCTGTTGTTTGTTTTACTTTTACTGTTTTGTTTGCAAAAACGTCCGATATTTTTGATAAACATTGCATATAAAATTTCAAGCTTTGCAGAGCATAACAAAAAGCAGTAGAAATTACTTAGGCGTTAACGGTGATAGTCGTGTTGTGGCATATTCTTTTGTTGTTATTTGACTTGCAGGGCAACAGGATTGTATTCCCCCCAGCAGCTTGCTCTCCCCAGCATTGAGATTGTACTTTCCTCAGCAGAGCAGACCTCCCCCAGCAGGAGACTTGGGAAGTATTTTCTCCGGATCAAGATGTTATTTCCCCACAGAATCAGGGTTTTCACTCCCCCATCCAGTCAGGAAGCGTGTTTTCGCCGACAATGTCATATTCTAGTCCCCAGCGAGGGGGGAGTAAAGCCAGTCCCCCCACCAGCAGGCTAAGTTTAGCAGTATCCCCAAGCAGGATGGTATTATGGGCTAATATCCCCCAGCAGGTCCTGAGCCCAATTGGATATTAGCAATCTTTAGTAACAGACTTCCGGTTCCGTTATTGGCGTTCATTCTCAACTCCCCAGCAGAGGAGAAATCTCAGGTTTTGGATGTTACCTTCAGCGAAAGACAGGTGTGGCCCCCGGTAGTTCCTTCGGGATTTCATACCCAGCAGAAGTTGTTGATCCAAAGAGTCGATCAGTATGACCCTTCTCAGCAAAGTTCCTGGATTCAGAGGACAATTTATTTTTGTCATCCCCGGCTGAATTGACCTTTTCTCTCCGGCATTTATTTTGCTGGAGGGACCCTTTCTGCATATCATAAGAATTTGCATTGCATCCTTAAACGCGTAGCATTTCCACTTCGTGTGGAGCATTACGGCAAAATTCAAACATTTGCATTTGAAGCATAAGCCATGTTTGGTACTTTCTCTGCCAGTTCTCTTTCTCAGCAGAGATGGCATAACTCAGGAGATTTTGGAAGGATGCGTTCCTCATATTCGTGCTCCCCGACAGAGTCTTTTATTTAGACTTCTCCTTTCCCCAGCGGAGTCATCTTATCGGTGGACCGTGAGTCCGGTAGAAGTTTGCCTTGGTTTGGCCTTCCTCTTTAGTGAAATCCAGTTTTCGCCTGGTATTCAGTTCTTGCTCGACATAATTTCTTTCGTCGGTTCCCTTTATCAACAGGGATGGTATTTATTTTGCTAGTTCTCTTTATCAGCAGAGATAGCAATCTTTTGAAGATTTTCTTTCGTCAGTTCCCTTTATCAGCATGGATGGCATTTATTTTGATAGTTCTCTTTATCAGCAGAGATAGCTATCCTTTGAAGATTTTCGTCGTCAGTTCCCTTTATCAGCAGGGATGGCATTCGTTTTGCTAGTTCTCTTTATCAGCAGAGATAGAAATCCTTTGAAGATTTTCTTTCGTCAGTTCCCTTTGTCAGCAGGGATGGCATTCGTTTTGCTAGTTCTCTTTATCAGCAGAGATAACAATCCTTTGAAGATTTTCTTTCGTCAGTTCCCTTTATCAGCAGGGATGGCATTCGTTTTGCTAGTTCTCTTTATCAGCAGAGATAGCAATCCTTTGAAGATTGTCTTCGTCAATTCCCTTTATTAGCAGGGATGGCATTTATTTTGCTAGTTCTCTTTATCAGCAGAGATAGCAATCTTTTGGATATTTTCTTTCGTTAGCTCCCTTTATCAGCAGGGATGACATTTATTTTGCTAGTTCTCTTTATCAGCAGAGATAGCAATCTTTTGAAGATTTTCTTTCGTCAGTTCCCTTTATCAGTAGGGATGGCATTTATTTTGCTAGTTCTCTTTATCAGCAGAGATAGCTATCCTTTGAAGATTTTCGTCGTCAGTTACCTTTATCAGCAGGGATGACATTCGTTTTGCTAGTTCTCTTTATCAGCACAGATAGCAATCCTTTGAAGATTTTCTTTCGCCAGTTCCCTTTGTCAGCAGGGATGGCATTCGTTTTGCTAGTTCTCTTTATCAGCAGAGATAGCAATCCTTTGAAGATTTTCTTTCGTCAGTTCCCTTTATCAGCAGGGATGGCATTCGTTTTGCTAGTTCTCTTTATCAGCAGAGATAGCAATCCTTTGAAGATTGTCTTCGTCAGTTCCCTTTATCAGCAGGGATGGCATTTATTTTGCTAGTTCTCTTTATCAACAGAGATAGCAATCTTTTGGATATTTTCTTTCGTCAGCTCCCTTTATCAGCAGGGATGGCATTTATTTTGCTAGTTCTCTTTATCAGCAGAGATAACAATCTTTTGAAGATTTTCTTCGTCAGTTCCCTTTATCAGCAGGGATGGCATTTATTTTGCTAGTTCTCTTTATCAGCAGAGATAGCAATCTTTTGAAGATTTTCTTTCGTCGGTTCCCTTTATCAGCAGGGATGACATTTATTTTGCTAGTTCTCTTTATCAGCAGAGATAGCTATCCTTTGAAGATTTTCGTCGTCAGTTCCCTTTATCAGCAGGGATGACATTTGTTTTGCTAGTTCTCTTTATCAGCAGAGATAGCAATCCTTTGAAGATTTTCTTTCGTCAGTTCCCTTTGTCAGCAGGGATGGCATTCGTTTTGCTAGTTCTCTTTATCAGCAGAGATATCAATCCTTTGAAGATTTTCTTTCGTCAGTTACCTTTATCAGCAGGGATGACATTCGTTTTGCTAGTTCTCTTTATCAGCAGAGATAGCAATCCTTTGAAGATTGTCTTCGTCAGTTCCCTTTATCAGCAGGGATGGCATTTACTTAGTACTAACTGACTTATGTTCCATTTCATTTTTGCATTATCATGTGTGCATATCATTGGTTCTTAACATGGGGTCAAGGTGCCTGAGGCAAGTTCAAGAGGAGAAGATGTTCTTCAAAGGGTCAAGCAAGAGAGCTCAAGTGGATCACTCTCTCCTAACCAGTGCAGATACTAGGGTTTTGAGATTCTTGGGTTATTGCTCCAATGGACAAGCTCCTTGGGTTTTTATCATCACTAAATGGCATATATTATCTTTGTTGGAGAGGATACGCATCATATTCAGAGGAATTTGGATTTGGAGACTGTGCTATTTCCTCCTAGACTGAGAGTACCAAAACTAGGGTTTGCTATAAAGTCAGTTTATTTCTGATTTTTTGGGCAAGACTTGATTCTATGGTATTCCTTGGGTCCCTAAGTATCTAGGGATGGAAGATTGTCCATCAGTTTGGTTCAGGAGAAGTTCAATTGGCCAGTGGACTGGGAATAAGGTGATTTGGGTAAAAGTCAACAGTGAAAGGGGAAGTCAACTGTGGAATCTTGAGGTTCTCCCCAGGGTTTTCAAGGTGTCACATCCTCATATGGTCTTCAAGGGTCAATTTTCATACCATTTATCAAGAATCAAGGGTTGATACAAAAGTTACTAAATATGGAAATGACCTATAATTTGAAAGTTTCCTTTTTGGGCAAGTTCTTACACTGCATTCAACTTGACTTTTCACCATCAAGAAAGCTTCAAATGAATTCTCCTCCAACATGAAAGTTGAAGATCTTTTTCTCCTCTTTCCAACAAGTACTAGTGGGTCTCCATATCATTTGTGAAACTCAAGTTATGATCAAAAGAAGGCAAAGTGGTTTTTAGGGTTTCTCATAATCCCATTTTTACAACTTTGGCATAGTGACCTATAATTAATTCCATTGCTTCATGTCACATGCTAACATCAAAGGACACTCCTCAAGGATCATTTTAGGCCTTTGAATCAAGTGAATCCATGGTGTATTTATCACTTATTCTCCATTATTCAAAATTGCCAAGTCATTGAAAACTCATGAACCAAAATGTCTCAAGGCCCAAATCAAATTCAGGTGTGGTTAGCAATTCAAACATAATTGATCCATCATGAAATATTTGGATATCCATGCATGGAAAGAGGTGTATCTCACATTATGTGATTTTCCAAAATTGCCCAAAACTCATTAAGCAAAGAATAACCCAGGCCCAAATGCTGATCAGTGAAAAACCCTAATGTATTTAAACTCACTCATGCACTGGTTAGGGTGGGAACACGTGAAATTGGAAGAGAACAAAGCTTGAGCCCTAAAAACTTTTTCTCATTGAATCTCTCAATCCACAAGGTTTTTTCCAAAAGTTCTTCCACAATATTCTTTCTGGGGATCCATAGAGCAAAAACCAACCATCACTTGAAGCTAAGAGCAAGGATAAGGGTTGTGCCATCTCAGGTTAGTCATTCTTTTGATGATCATAAAACTCAAATTTTAAACGTGCATATTGATGTGTGGCATCCATGGATCATGCTGATATGATTTGTTTTGAATGTGGACGTGTGGTTTGCTTGCTACGCGTGTTTAAAGTTTTGAACCCTAACCTTTTTCTCTTCGTTTTTCATTATGCGTTGGTTATTGGTGATTTTTTATTGCATATTTGGAACCCTCACGTTTTTCTGATCAAAATAGTGTATTCGCATGAAATTTCTGGGCAAGTTTTGAGTTGCAGGTGACGGAGGGGTCGACCGGAACCCTAGTTCCGGCGACTGGTTATGGTGGCCGGCCGGTGAAGGGTTAAGCGGAGAAGATGAAGTGTGGGTCGTTGATGTTCTTGATCGCACGGTCCCCAGCTGGCCATGTTTCATTCTTTTTATTTTTTTCTGAGTTTATTAATATGTTCGTGTGTGTGCTTCCCCATGTGTATTATTGTGTGCTTTAAATCACAACCTCTGATCATGATTAATTGTTGGATTTGTTGACTGGGTGTGGTCCGTTTGATGGATTGTATGGTTGAGATGATGCCAGCAAATAAATGAAACATGTGCCGTGCACGTGGGGATGTATAATATGCTGATGGGTTGGTTGTATGCATGTGCACCATTATTGTTGTGGACTTTTAATTATGACCTTTGATCTTGCATAATAATTGGTTTGGTTGACTGATCAGGGCGCGTGAGATTCATCCAAAGGCAGGTATGCAGTCAACTAGGTTGACTAAGGCCCACGCGTATTCCCTTTTTTTTTTTTTGATGGACTCTTGGTGTTGGGTTTGCTATCTACACACTCCTTTTCAGCCCGTTTCAACCTTCCAACGTGTTTTTATTGCCAAACACACCCCCCATGCGCATTTCATTTTATTTTATTTTATTAAATTATTACATTTTCATTTTTAATTATTAAAAATAGTTCTTTGCATTAAAAAATTCCAAGAAAATTCATGCATCATTTTTATAATGTTATAAAATTTTCACAAATTTTATTTTATTATTTTATTTTATTTTTAGCATCTGAAATAAATATTGGTTTATTTTTTTTTTGAATCAGTCGTATCATGGACACCTAAATTTGTTTATTTTATTTCTCTGCATCTATAAATTATTTAGAACTCATTCTTTTTGCTTTTTTTCACCAACACTTTGAATAGCATTAAAATATTTTTCTTTCATTTTTAAAATCATTTCATGTTGCATTTTAGTCCTTGCCTTTTGCATGTTGAGCCATATTTCTCATATGGATTTGCATAATTGTTTGAGTGACTAACATCTTGAATTTTTGCAGGAGTTTTTGGTATTTGGTTTGTTTCTGGTTGAGCAATGTTGATAATTTATTTGGTGATTTTACAACATGTTTTGCTAATTGTTTAACTGCTCTTTATGTGAAATCTTCTTGTATGCATATTTCTGATCACGTATGGTTACCTTGTTTGAAAAGGCACTTGTGCCATTGTTTGGGACTGCTTCCTTGACTTCTTGATCTATGTTTAGATTGTTATAGGTCACTTGATTACCCTTATATGTCATTGCTTGGGTTTCATTAGTCTTATCATTACTTATGTCTGTTTTGTACTAACCTTTTATGCAGGAGCTGAGGTAAGTTATTTGAGGGTGTGGATAGTTATCCATGTCCACTCTCACTCTTTCTGTCTCTCATCTTTTCTTTTCTTTAGGCTTAGGTTGTCGTCAAACCTCACTAACCATAGGACACCCATGCATGATAACATTAGGACTCTTAGTTTCCCTTTAGAGTTTCCTTTGTGTCTTCTCTCTTCTCATCTCAGAACTTCTTGAAAACACTTAATAAGAATAAAGTGTATTGCGCACGAGCCTTAAGCGTGGGGAATGAGAAATGAGGGGCTTCCTCTCATCTTTCTAGAGTGCTTAGCGAGCGTCCTGTCTTGGGACGATGCGTTAAGTATTCGCCCCTGTGCCCTAGACTTTGGTGCAATGCAAGTTATGAACTAACTTAAGTCACTTCTGTCCTAAAAAATACAAACAAACTTCAAACCTTTTTGTCCTTCGGGATTGTCAAACTAAAGGCTATTTTCAAAAAGGGCACGTTACTTTCCGTCTGAGTCGCAAACAGGCATCGACCCTAACTGCCGGACGCGAACTTAACGTTGCTCATAAAAAAACACAAAAAGAACTTGGTTCGAACTACGTTGACTCTGAATTCCCCATTGCACAAAGGGGGTACGTAGGCCTAGGACGTCGACGTCCTACCGAGTCTGTCTTTATTTTCCCCTTCCTCGTGTCAGTACAGCCATAGATGATAGTATAACTCACCCTTAGAATAGACAACAAGCGTGGATCCCATCGAGTACGATGGACGCGTGGGGTGCTAGCACCTTCCCCTCGCGTAACCGACTCCCGAACCCAGGTTATGGTTGCGATGACCCTTCCTTTCCCTCTTCCTCAAGTTTATGCGGTGTTCCCTTTCCCTCTCTTGGGATAAATTTACACGGCTGACGACTCTGTTTTCCGAGCCACTCTCGCGTTTGCACCTGGATGAAAATCCTGGGAGCGACAAGATGTAATCTGTTACTTATGAATAGGGTCATCAAATAGAATTTATTGTTCACTCAGTACTGCTTCCAAGCATATGAGTGTCAATTTTCTTTCAGAACATTCGTTACATCGCCTTACCAAAAGGATTGCATGTAATTGGCTAAGTTCAGATGAAGTGGTCACTCTGATCATGTTAAGTCTTAATCTCGGTTATTATAACCTAGAGAGTTGATGGACAAGGTTGAACAAGAAAAGAGAGAAAGCCGTAATTCAACCAGGATCACATTCCAAGAAAATATTCATTTCCCTCAGAAGTCAGAACACAAGCGTATCCTGAAGAACATGGGAACCTATAACAGCTCACTCAGAAGCAAGCAGAATCTAAAAATTAATAATATCTCAGAATGGAAAACACTCAGAATAGCCATAAAAAGATTTCAGAACCTCCAAGGTATGTCTATCTTCATTCATTCTCATTATTTGAAATAATAGCAATAATTTGAACATCAGTCATATTAGGATTATTGAAACTATAATAATACTCTCAAGCATTTATGATTAGACAATTTTCAAGAGTTAAATAAGCAGTCATAATCACGTAGTGTCAGCAATCTACTACTATAGATATACGGCGATTAAATTCCATCACATGTCGTTTCACTGACTATCATAACTATTTATAGCTAGTCTTAGAAATGATGAACTCCACGTGCTCCAGATTGACAAATAGCTATTAAATCTCAAAGTCCTTTTCACTTCAATATCTAACTAGGTAGAACCTCATCTCTCAAACAATTCAACTTCGCCCAGAATGTCGTCCCACAACATTAGAGGAGAAACATCCGATCTAGAACTCCTGAAGGAATTTACTGTGAATTTAAACCTTCTACCACAGCTCAACAAAACAAGCGTTCTCTCTGGAATTATATTTCAGAACTGGGAAAATTATTTCTCCATGCTTGTTAGACCTATATTCCCTGAACTGGTGATTGAGTTTTGGGCAAATGCACGAACTCTAGAATATGATCTTGGCAAGAATGATATTCTATCGGTTGTGGCTGGTCGTCCAATCTTGATCAACCCCACCATCATAGCTAAAGCCATTGGGTGTGTCGAAGATGGTGTGACTGTGGAAAGAAACATCAACAACCATTATTTTGACAGGCATTTGCACATCATTTTTGAAACAGAAGGGCATCCTACTCAACCTTGCACCCTCACTCCATTTGCTAAAGATTGGTACAGGCTTATGGTGACTAATCTAAGACCAAGAGAAAGAGGAGGAGGCTGGCTGTCTAACCAAGAAAGATTGTTCATTTTCTTTTTAGTATCTAGAATCAAAATAAACCTACCTCAGTCCATGTACAACCATTTAAAGGAAGAAATTAATCTATCTAAGGAAGACACAATCTACCAAGTTCCCTACTGCAGAGTTATCTCCCACATCCTTGACCTCCAGGGAGTAGTTGGTCATTGTAGAAGAAATGGAATAACTGAAAAAGTCCTTCTTGAATTTTGTTCACCAATGACGTTCTTAGACTAAGATAGGATTTTAGTTATTTCTATTTAACTAAGCTTATGTTACATCTTAATCGTTTTGTGATTTGTATGAATATTTCAAATGATCAAAATGCACTAATTATCTAATAATGAGTACTGCTTAAAATTCACATGAAAAGGCTTAGGAGTGTCTAGAGACCATAAATTCCCACAGGTCATGATTAAGTAACGGTTCCATTACCACTCATTAAGATTGTGTCATGACCTTTGATTAAAGGAAGTAATTATTTATCCACTTTTCCACGTTATTTAGTGTTCCTAGGAAAATCAACCGTTGCGGTTCCATCTTCCTCAAAAATAGTCTGCTTCTTCTATAAAAGCATCATACCCGAATAGAACAAAACAACCTCCTTTCAATCAGAATTCCTAGTTTCTCACCCTGTATTCTCTCTCTCTCTCTCTCTCTCTCTCTCTCTCTCTCTCTCTCTCTCTCTCTTAAAATGGCATACGTCTCAATTACCACAACCACACAAATCCCAATTAACAATCTCAAGGTTCTGTCAGAAACTATAGTTAACTTTAACAATCTGAAATCAAATGGATGCGACATTACTCCCTCATTAGAAACCCAAGGTTGGAAAAACTACTTCAAAAGATTGGAAGGACCAACTTATGGTCATCTTATCAAAGATTTCTGGATTCATGAAAATACATCCAAAAATCTCATTGTCTCTTTCGTTTTCGGAAGAAAAATCTTCATCACTGAAAAGACTATCACAGATCTCTTGCTGCATGAAAATGACGGATTCAGAATCTCCAGAAACTTACTCAATGAAGAGAATGAAGCTAAGGTGATGTCCTATATCTTCAAAGATAAAGCCTTATCTGAAAACCAAACCTTCTCAAACCTGAAAAACTCACTTCAAGTCTGGTTCAAAATTCTGCAAGAGAATGTTTTCCATCATCTCTCTTCAGAACAGCTGAACGATACTAAAAAATGTGTTCTATTCCTTCTACTAAAAGGAATTAAAATGCACATTCCCTCAATCCTCTTCAAGCTTCTCAAGGATGGCATCAGAAGCTCCAGAACTTGTTCTGATCATGAATGTGGTCTCATTCCCTATGGAAGACTTATCTCAGATATTTTAGTTGAATCAGGATTAGTCGACGACATTCTAATTAATGAAGGAGAATCTTGGAAGCTGCTTAAAAGCGCTAGGAAGATTCTTAGGTTTAAGAACCTTTTGAAGGAAGACGCCAGTTTAGATAATTCACGTTTTAGAGAATTGACTCTAACCCCCAGAGTTTCGGTTATAGGTTTTCCAAAATTTGCTACCTCCAAAGAGGCAGAATTCGGAAACTATCTGAGAAAAATCAAGGATGAAGATATCAGTGTTTGGATTAACATGAAAAATATCACTGATGTTCTTCAAGAACTCTCAGATTGGAAGGTAGGAAGAAAAGCGGTTATTAAGGAAGAACATTCATCCAAGAGATTAAGAACCATGAATAGTGTTCTTGCATCGTTCAAAGACAATGCAATCTCAAGGATTCAAACCCTCGTCGATGCTTCTAGTTCTTGTGTAAACCCTATGGAAGTAAGAAATGTCTGGAACGAGTTCCATGAATGGATCTCAGAAGAAATAGTAAAATACAAGAAGCTTGCAATGGCTCAACCAAAAGAAACATCACTTCCCTCAAGCTCAGATAACTCTGAAAGTCTTTCCTCATCTTTTTCATCATCCCTAAGCTCCTTTCAGTCTAACCTATAGGAATCAGTTTCGTCTAGTCTAGATCTGTATGTTTTGATGAAATCCGTCCGTAATACGATCTATATCTTTCTGTAATCTATATGTTTTTGTCTTTATCTAATGCAATCTATGTTTTTTTAACACTTTAATTTAATCTATGAACTTCTATGTTTAGATGCAGTTTATCTTTTTAATGAGCTCCTTGTTGGTTATTTATAATTGTCCTTCAGATTAATTATGCCATAACAAAAAATTTAGTAAAATGAACCTAATTGCTTTTAAAATGCCTGAACACCAGTTTCACGACCTTCACAATGGGATTCCATTACCTTCAATTGATATCATTCATATACTTGATTTTATTGATTGAAAGATATATGCTTACTTACTCATATGCCCTGACACTTTTTGATGATGTCAAAAAGGGGGAGAAATATAATGATTTTGATTAAGAGAAGGAAATCTGAAAGAATGCAGAACTCAAACAAAGTATAAAAATGCATTACTAATAATGTTTGTTGTTTGATGTTATCCGAGGAACTCTAAACAAGTTCAATAGGCATTCTAAAGACAAGAACAGGCTAAGAAGAAGAACTCCGATCATATAATAGAAGTTGTCTAAGAATCAAAAGAAGTAAGAAAACTCTGAAAGCAGTCAAGACAAAGTACACATTCTCAAGATGCTTACTCAGAGGAACTGTGCAAATCAAAAGCCAAGAGCTGTCTGAAGATCTGGATTGAAGATCCAAGAAAGAATCCGTTCTGATGTTTACCAGGAAACATTTAAAATGAAAACGATTTGGTATCAGACTAAATCAATAATTGGTAATCAGACTCAGTACACAAAGACTAGTATCAGACTCATCAATCCGAACAAAGCTGTGAATTATTATCAAATACCTTCATTGGTATCCATTCCCTGCACATCAAGGAACTATTCTTCAAGTCAAAAGAACTTCTTCAGTCAGCACATCACTTTATATCAGCACAAAACAAGGTGTACCAGATTCAAAATCAAGCGTTGATCGATCACATAAATTAACCTGAAATTGGTATATGATCAGAAATCAAGCTTTGATAAACCACTGAGCTGTGACATTAACAAGACAAGAACCTATGGTCAAATGTCAAACTTTGAAAAGTCATGCTCCACATTGGTGATTAAAATCTTACAATTCTGAATCCCGAGTCCGAAGATCCCAATATATGACTTATGGTAATTAGGGGGAGACTACCCAGAAGATGAAATTATAAAATCAAAAATCTTCATATAGTCTGAAACTCAGGGGGAGTTTCCTTTAAAGATAGTGTCTGTCTCTGATAGATAGCAAGGCTATGACTATCAGTCAAGAACTGTTCTGATCTTATGCTTAATGGAATCTGCTGAAAAGTAGAAATGCTTCAGATGTCTCTGAAGATAATATGCTCTGATACGACAACAAAGAAAACTGAGTTCTGAATATCTGAAGATGGAAGTTCTGATGAACTAGTCCAGATGCTAAAGACTCTTCGTTTTCCTAAAGACAAGATAGAGAAGTAACTCTTTTCTATTCCTGTTCTGACAACTCAAGTTGTTACTCTGTATATCTTTGGATTATATAAAATCCTAGATGATCTCAGATAAAGCTTTGAGGATAACTCATTCAGGGGGAGCTGTTGTTCCAAACTCTGAATTTGTTTGCTTTGGTGATTACCTTGTATAAAATGTTCAATCAAAATACTTGGTTTTGTCATCATCAAAAAGGGGGAGATTGTGAGATCAAGATTTGTCTCTACAAGTCAATCTATGTTTTGATGATAATAATGAGTATTTGTGAAAGAACCATTTTATGGTCTAACGAGTGTTGTGTGCAGATCATAAGAACTAAAGACATCAGAACCAACATGCACCAGCTAGATGTACTATGATTGAAAATATACATATGCGAAGTTACTATATGTGACTAAAGTCGCGAGAAGTAAGAACGCTTCTTTATCTAGTCATGATCAACCAGATCCAAGGATGCCAAGATTGCTGTTGCAATGCTCTTGTGGATACTCTCTGAAAGTGATTGAGATTCTGAAGATAGCGAAGCTTCTGAAGAAGTACACTCTGAAAGAACTTAAGTGCGGAAGACTCCTATGACTTGAAGTTCTGATGGCTGAAGGTGCTGAAGACCAAGTGCAGAAAGAATCTGAAGACTTATGAGTTCTGAAGATCAAGGTCTCAAATATCAAGTTCTGAAGACTCTGAAGACAGGTTCTGAAGATTCGAAAGACTTGAAGCAGAAAAGAATAACGTTCTTAAAGACCAAGTGCTAAAGTTCTGAAGACTGGTTTCTAATGGACTTCTTCAATCGACTGAAGACTTGAAGCATCAGATATTCTGCTAAGAAGACTCTACTCATGCTTCATCAAATTAACATCAGAAGCCATTGAAGTTTTGAAGTTTAAATATTACTGTTGTGAGTTAAATGTACACACTGCCCAAGAAAAGATGTTCGGTCACTTCTCCCTCTGCAAAAAGGAGATGTGTCAGTACAACTCATTTTATCACAACGTCTCTTTTCCATACAGCCAACAGTATTCTCAAACGGCTATATTTCTACTGGCTATTTAATGGAAAGAGTTTTTGCTTCTGATGTGTCGATCACTTGTAGAATCACGAACTGAATGTTCATCTACAAAATTGACCAAGTCATTGTGAAGATAGCCACAACGATGAGTTCTCGTTGTAACGCTCAGAATATTCAAAAGCTATCATTACTTCATTAATGGCAATTGTTGTTGAAACTCAAGAAGACAAATCAACACAACAACAACAATTAAGAACAAAAGTTGTTGATGAAGAAGACAACATTGAAGATCTATCAAGTCATCAAACTACCTTCTCGTCAGGACTACATTGAAGATTTGAAGCAAGGAGTTGCTGCTCATAGCTTGCTCAACCAAGAAGACGAAGAAGAAGAAGATTTACAAGATGGCAACAATTGTAATATCTAAATACATCTTTGTAGTTTCTTAGGAAAGCAAGGAGTTGTTGCTCAAATCTTGCTTGAACACATGTGTGTGTTCTTTGTACTTAAACTTAGGAGAAACTTGCTTATTAAGAAGCACAACTTGTAATCTCTAGTTTGCCAATTCAACTAAAGGAATTGAGACTCCTCTAGTGAACGTTATATCATGAATGGATCCCTAAACGGTTCAGCTGTGAGTTGAGGCCCTTGAGTATATCACGTGGTGATCAGATACTTGAGATGACACTGGCTGAGGGTCATTGTGGAAAATCCTGAAATATGGTTAGTAGCGTTATATTCATTGTGATGAATCCCTGAACGGCTAGCTGTGAAATCCCAACTGTGGGTCTGCTCGGTCAATGAACGTTATATCCTATTGGATCCCTGAATGGTTCATTGGGTTGTTAGTCACAGTGCGGCTGTGCAAGTAGTTAGTCACAGTGCGACTGTGCAAATGGTTAGTCACCAGCGTTGCCCGTGCAAGTGTAATCAGGATTTGGTTATAGTGGATTAAGTCCTTGTGTTCAAGGCGAAATCACCTGAGGAGGGTGGACTGGATTAGCCCGCGTGGTGAACCAGGATATATCGTGTGTCCTTTACTCTCTTGCTTAGTATCTCTATTTATGTTTCTGCATTGAATATCAGAACCCTATATTTAGCAAAGTCAGAACCTTGCAGCCTATCTCTGATAAGCTTCCGCACTGTAAGTTCTGAGTATCGTATCTTATGATCATAACTTATATGGTTCTCATGCTCCATAGTTAAGAGATCAGAATTTCTCAATGAACATTGAAGGTTCTTGAGTGTCTCTTTAACAAGATGTGAAAAGTTATGAAAAGAGTAAATTCACAATTCAAACCCCCTTTCTTGTGTCTTTCTCGCACCTTCAGTGGATACTCTTGTTTTTGAAGGAAACATTTGATATCGTAATACCAAGGTTTGTCGTCTATAACTGCTTCAATTGTGAAGATGTAAGCAGACCGTTCCAGGTGCATTATGTCAATCTTAGGTACTTCGTTCCATTGACCTACACTAATCATGGAAGAGAGAGTGGCTAATGCATCAGCCATGTGATTGTCTTCACGAGGGATATGATGAAACTCGATTCTGTTGAAGAAGCGTAACAACCTTCTCGCGTAGTCTTTGTAAGGAATCAATCCTGATTGGTATATATTCCAATCTCCTTTGATCTGATTGATAACCAGGGTTGAGTCGCCATATACATCCAAGTTCTTAATCCTTAAATCAATTGCTTCTTCGAGACCCATGATACAAGCTTCGTATTCGGCCTCGTTGTTTGTACACTTGAATGTCAGTCTGGCAGTGAAAGGAATGTGGGTACCCTGAGGTGTTATGATGATTGCCCCAATTCCGTTTCCATAATGATTGACAGCTCCGTTAAAGATTAGTCCCCATTGGGAACCTGGTTCTGGCCCTTCACTAGGTAGTGGTTCATCGCAATATTTCATTTTTAGATACATGACATCTTTGTCTGGGAAGTCGAACCCGACTGATTCCTGATCGTCAATAAGTTGATGAGCTAAATGATCGGCTAAAACACTTCCTTAACAGCTTTCTGAGCATGGTACTCGATGTCATATTCTGATGACAACATCTGCCAACGGGCAATCCTTCCCGTGAGAGCAGGCTTTTCAAAGACATACTTGATCGTATCCATTTCAGAGATTAACCAAGTTGTGTGACGAATCATATACTGGCGAAGACGTTTGGCTGCCCAAGCCAGAGCGCAACAAGTTTTCTCAAGCATAGTGTACCGAGTTTCACAGTCTGTAAACTTCTTGCTCAAATAGTAGATGGCAGACTCTTTCCTTTTGGTTTCGTCTTGTTGGCCAAGTACACAACCCATGGAATCTTCCAAGATTGTTAAGTAAATGATCAGTGGTCTTCCTTCCACTAGAGGTGATAGAATCGGTGGGTTCAACAGGTATTCCTTGATATTGTCGAAGGCGGTTTGGCAGTCTTTTGTCCAAACACAGTCCTGATTCTTTTTGAGTAATTTGAAAATCGGCGTACATGTTTCGGTCATGAGGAATATGAATCTGGAAATGTAATTCAAACGTCCCAAGAATCCCCTGACTTGTTTTTCAGTCTTTGGAGAAGGTATTTCTTGAATGGCGTTGACCTTGTCAAGATCAACCTCAATTCCTTTCTGGATGACGATGAACCCTAGCAGTTTACCCGACCGGACACCGAATGTGCACTTATTGGGATTCAAGTGGAGTTTGTACTTTCTTAACTGCTCGAATAGTTTTGACAGGTGGGTCACATGTTCCTCCTCTGTTTTGGATTTGGAAATCATATCATCGACATATACCTCGATTTCCTTGTGTATCATGTCATGAAATAGAGTAGTCATGGCCCTTTGATAGGTTGCCCTGACATTCTTCAAACAGGACGACATTACCTTGTAACAAAAGGTACCCCATGAGGTAATGAACAAAGTTTTCTCCATGTCTTTCGGCGCCATTTTGATTTGATTATAGCCCAAGAATCCATCCATGAAGGAGAAAACTTTGAACTTTGTTGTACTGTCTACCAACATGTTTATGTACGGTAAGGGAAAGTCATCCTTTGGACTTGATTTGTTCAGATCCCTGTAGTCTACACACATTCTGACCTTTTCATCCTTTTTCGGAACTGGTACTATGTTGGCTAGCCATTGAGGATATTCTGACGTGGCGAGGAAACCCGCGTCAATCTGTTTCTGTACTTCCTCTTTGATTTTGATGGCCATGTCTGGATGAGTTCGTCTTAGTCTTTATTTTACCGGCGGACATTCTGATCTTAATGGTAGATGATGTTCCATGATGCTGGTATCCAAACCTGACATATCCTGATAGGACCAAGCGAATACATTGGGAAACTCTTTGAGAAGCTTTGTCAAACTTTCTTTGACAGTTGGACTGAGCAGTGCCTCAATCTTGACCTCTTTTATCTCCTCCTCTGAACCCAAGTTGACTGTTTCCAACGGCTCTTTGTGAGGTTCTATGGACCTTTCCTCTTGTCTGAGTAGTCGGGAGATCTCATATGGAATTTCATCGTCATCTTCTTCTTCAGCCTCAAATACCGGGAATTCAAAGTTGGGAGAGGGCATCGGATCGTATGTTTCAATGGGGTTTAAAATAAGCAATCTGCATGACGTGATGATTTGTGTTTAGAAGAGACAGAGAGAATGCAAGAGTATGTGCAGTGTATTTTATTTGTTTTAGGATTACCATTTTCTGAAAAAGCGAAAAGAGAAAACAACAATTGATGCGAAAATTACAGAACGACGTTATTTTATTTATGATCTTGTCGATTCTCGAAACTACAGCCCTATAAAACAAAATTCTATCGCTTTGGGCAAAGCGAAGAGGGACATTTACAGAAACTGAGCCCTATCAAAACATCCATTTCACCTGGGCAGGGTGAAAGGTTAAGATAAAGATGGCAATTACTTAGACTTATGAACAACTTTCGGACTGTTGACTGCAACCCATTGGCGGCGAACTCCTCAATGAATCACAAAGTCGGGTACCTTCTTTCTTGGTCTGTCTTCAGAAATAACGCTGATTTCTGGTGGAGCAGGATCGTTAGAGTCTGTCTCCCAGGCAGGATTGTCGTAGACAAACTCTTCTGTTGTATTTTGCATAGTGTTTGCACTCTCTTGCAGATCTCCCCATCCAGTTGGCTGGATGTCTTCGAGCCTGATACGAGAGGTTTCCGGAGCGGTGTACTTGACCAAGTAGTCGTACTTTCCACTTGGTTGTCCTAAGGTGTCCCATACTTCTTTAGAACTGGAGGAGTCATCCCTCTCGATGACGTTGACCTCAGGAAAAGCATAGTTAAGGAACTCTCGTCCTGCAATTGTTGCGAATTCATCGTTGTACTGGATATTTTCTGAATGCCCTGAGTAATGATCCCATGATTCTGTGGGAACGCAGGTATTATTTTCAATGATGCCCAGCTGATATGCATCGTTGGGCTGACTCTCTTGCCCCGAGTCTCCTGGGTATGGTTGCCACATTGGCAGGCCATCCATCGGGCCATAGTAGTCAAAGTTATCTTTCATCAGAGTGTCCTTCTCTAATGAGTTAGGTGGAGCACGACATCCTTCCGGATCGCAATCTCTGTAGATCATTTTGACTTCTGACCTTGGTATAAATCTCGGACTCTGCGTGGGATAGCAAAATGGCGTAGGCATTTCGTCCTGAGACATATAACTGTCCTCGTTAAGATAGGACTTCCATTCTTCCTCTGTATTGGAGGAATCACCTTCGTTGATAGTATGTACTTCTTGAGACACTGGGTGAAGAAAATCTCCACTGTGGAAGAAGTTCTGAATGGGATGAAAGCTTTCATCGTTAGCAGCTGTCTGGGTACAGGTTAAAGAAAAACTAAGACCGTTCTTTTTCTTATTGTCAGTAGGAATGACAAGCTGTCCCCATCCTTTGGTATTGTTACTTCTGATCGCTTCAAGAGCATCTTTGTACGAGGAAATCGATGCTCGTTTTTCTAATTGATTCTCATCGCCCACCGAAAGTGCTTGGAACTGAGTTCCAACGACCTCCTCTGGTTCTACACAAGTGGATGATTATAAGTTACTCACGAGCAAGGCTTGCTCTCCATAGACCATGACGAGTTGGTCGTTTTTGACAAACTTCAACTTTTGGTGAAGTGTCGAAGTGACTGCCCCCGCCTCGTGTATCCAAGGTCTTCCTAATAAGCCACTGTATGTTGCTTGAATGTCCATGACCTGGAAAGTGACTTGGAAGGTGTGAGGACCGATAGATATGGGAAGGTTGACTTCACTGATAACTGTTTTTTTGGGTTCGTCAAATGCCTTGACGGTGACCTCACTGGCTCTAATCGGAGATCCTTGGTATGATAATCGCATCAATGTAGACTTTGGCATCACATTTAGAGATGATCTGATGTCTACCAGTACCCTGGCTAATGCATTGTCCTGGCAGTTGACTATATTATTGAGTGCCATGTTGTGACGGTGGCCCTCTTCTAGCAGTTCCTCATCACCGAATCCCAAGTTATTGCAATAAGTGATGTTGGAGACGATGCTATCGAACTGTCTTATCGTTACATCTTGTTCTACGAAAGCTTGCTCTAAGACTTTCTGCAGAGCTTCCCTATGAGCTTCAGAACTGAGCAAGAGAGATAGCACAAAGATTCTTGATGGAGTTTGCAACAGTTGGTCTACAATGTTTTACTCACTCTTCTGGATGAGTCTCAGCATCTCATTGTTGTTCTTTGAAAGGTCAGGACCATTGGACTGACCGACTGGTTGATCAGGAACTTCTGTTCGGGGTTCCCTTTCTTTGTTGGGTTCTCCAACTCCTCGGTTGAAGATTCGACCGCTCCGTGTTACTCGACTGATGTCTGCAATATTTACGACGGAGGGTAATAGAGTTTACTTTTCATTCTCAATTGTTGTGGCACCGTATTTATAAGGAATAACCTTAGTTGATTCATACGGTAGCGGTCCTGGTAGATAGATAACTACAGGAGCCTTCTGATTTTTCTGACCATTGTAAGTAATTTCAATCAGTTCCTGGTTAAGAACCTTCGATTCGTCAAGTAGAGGGATAATGGCACAAACATCTTTGGTCCTCTTATGATCAGAGATTATGACAACGTCCTTGATTTGATCAGCGAAATAGTCTGCCGTCAAATTAATTGATCCAGAACTTGGACATAGTCGAATTTCTTTGTGGTCCAACTGACTTTGAAGGGCTGTTTGCATGAGGTAACATCCTTGATTATCTTCATAGCAAACTCGACATCGTTCATAGTTTTGTGGTGGCACCTGGCCACGTCCGCTTTGTATGCAGTGTACCCTTACTAGGTCTGTCTCCATTAATCGGACATCCTGACTTTGATGCCTAGCAAGGTTCCCGTTAGTCATGCTGACTTGTTGTGTGTCTTCGTCTAAATAGATCGGAAGCCACCAGTGGTTTAACAAGTGTTGAAGCGTTCTTTGAACGAGAGCACATCTTTGGTCGCTCTCACAGCATACTGTATAACTCTGATAATTATGCGAAGTTAGAAGACCGAGCCGGACTTGCTTAGCATGTAACTCCACCAAGCTGGTATTCATCAAGCGAATATCAAAGATTTGAACCATATTCACTTGATAATGACTTCTATCGCTGTAATCCTGAATCCATCCAAGATTCATCTGACGCTGGAGGGCCTCTTGTATAACAGAGCATCCCTGTTTGTTTATCGAGCAAATCAGACAGGAATTATAATCGTGCCGTGGCAGATTATGATGTTGGCTTTGCCTTGAGTGCATCGCCACCAAGTTGATATTCATCGCACAGATGTCGTGATTCTGGATGATGTTGGAATTCGAGTAAGTCATGTTGACATCACGAATTCGGTGCTCTTGGATCCATCCAAGATCCAATTGTTCCTGAAGAGCTGATTGCACCACAGAACATCCTTGATTGTTTTTAGAGCAGATATCACACTGGTGATAATTGTGAGGTGGCACATGGCCGTATTCGCTCTGTCTACAATGAATCTTGATCAAGTTGTCCCTCAATAAAAGCATATCATGAATTTGATAGTTGTGGTTAGACTCTCCTTCTATCAAGTTTACCGCAGCTTTCTCGTGTTGAGGCAGCGGGTTTGTGAGAACATTTGGATTCGTATCCTTGAAGGATAAGACCCCGCTCCTAACAAGCTTTTGCACATTGGATTTAAAACTGAGAGAATTCTCTATGTTATGCCCCGATCCTCCTTGATGGTAAGGGCAAGTCTGATCCGCTTTGAACCAAAAAGGCGGATTCTCCGAGATTGCAAGAGGAGACCTGGTTTGGACATGCCCCTTGACCAGTAATAATGGAAACATTTATGCGTACAACATCGGTATAGGGTCAAAGCCTGGTGGTCGGGTTGCACGGTTGTTATTGTACGGAGGACGAGCCTGCTGAAGAGGTTGTTGTGTCCTTTGCTGATATTGTTGTTGATTATGTTGGCTTTGAGCAACCTGAGGTTGATACGTAGGAACAGGCGCAGGGTTGATAGCAGGAGTTACAGCTGCTACTGGTTGGTACCGTCGCCTTTGCTTTCCGAGAGAGATATTACCAATATCTTGCTCTTTTTTCTTAGGGAAAACACTACCGTATTTTTTGGTACTGCTTGATGATCCAACGTCTTTTACTAAACGTCCTTCTTGGACTGCTTCCTCAAGACGAACTCCCATGCCGACCATTTCAGTGAAGTCACTGGGCGCACTGGCGACCATTCGGTCATAGTAAAATGAGCTCAAGGGTTTCAAGAAGATCTTTGTCATCTCTTTTTCCTCAAGAGGTGGACAAATCTTGGCAGCAATTTCACGCCATTTATGAGCATATTCCTTGAAGGTTTCCATATCCTTCTGCGACATGGCCCTAAGTTGATCTCTGTCCGGTGCCATATCCAGGTTATACTTATAATGTTGAACGAAGGCAACGCCAAGATCTCGGAAAGTGGCAATCTTAGTGCGGTTTAATCCCATGTACCATTTTAGTGCAGCACCGGTTAAACTATCTTGGAAGTAATGGATCAGTAGCTGGTTGTTCTCTGTCTGAGTTGACATCCTCCGAGCATACATCACCAAATGACTTTGAGGGTAAGAATTACCCTTGTACTTTTCAAATTCGGGCACTTTGAACTTGTGCGGAACTTTCACATTGGGGACCAAACAAAGGTCTGCTGCGTCCTTTCCAAATAGATCCTGACCGCGAAGGGCTTGCAGTTCTTTCTGCATTTCTAAGAACTGTTCCTGGAACTCCTTCATTCTCTCGTCCATACTTTCGTTTCCACCAGAAGATATCTGGGAAATCTGTCCTTCCGGGACAGTGTGCACCACGGGGGGCGGTATAGTGATTACGGCAGAGACTCTTGGTGCTTCCCGAAGTTTGTAACCTTCAGGAGTTGCTGTCATGCCTCTTGCATCTTCACTTTCCCGAAGTTTGTAACCTTCAGGCCCAGTGGTTCCTGCTGCGGCTCCCTGATCTTCAGTGTTCGGCGGAACATATCCTTCCGGGATATAATTAATAGGCATGCCCCATGGACGATCTTTCGGTATGTTATACCTAGGATCATACTTCTCCACTATGGGCGTTGATGTGATATCTGAGATCACAATCCTTTGTAGTTGAGCTTCTGCCAGAGGTTGCATGTCATTATGAAGTTTCCTCAGATCTTATTTCAGAGCGTCGAGTTCTTCTCTTAACTCTTTGTTCTCTTCCTCGAGATTATCCATCTTTTTCCGTCGACTGGCCCGAGTATTGTACGAATGAGACAACTTGACTCTAGAATTGAGACACAAACGTGAGATTCGTAGGGAAGAAGAATGCGTTTAAGTGAGAATGATGAATGATATGCAATGATTATATTAATTATATGTATATTTTTGTTTAATCAAAATAAACTTCAATAATTGGATTGCAAATATCAAACAGTGGGGAAACCCCGTTTTATTGAATTCAAAGCTTGCGAAAATGGAAATACAGTAATTTACATAGTGCTGTAAGACGAAATGTCTAAACTAATGGACCCAGAGTCCTCTCTGAGGAGGGCTCAGGTGCTGGTTCTGGTACTTTCCTTTTCTTTGACCGGGGCTCTTGAGCCGTTGTCGGGTTGTCATTCCTTTTCTAAGTGAAATGAGCGAGCAAATTCCTTTGGCCTTCTTGGTTTTCTACAGCATGTTGCTCTAAAATCTCAATCAGAGCATCTTTTTCTTTTAACAGTTGCTGTATTTTCTTACACTCCACACTGAGAATACGGTACTTGTTCTTCCAAGACTTCTTCTCCTGTTGAACTCTGTTGAGAGTGACCTGGAGTTTTTCCGTATCAGACATAAAATAAAGGACAAATTCCTTTAACGAAAGAACTTCTTGATGAGGGTATGGCATCCTCAGCTTGAGAGCTCTAGCTTGTACCCAGTGGAGATAAGGTTCCACCGAGACACAGTCCGGCTTTCCTAGAGACTCTCTTCCTTTCCTATGAACATGTTTCCAGACATGCACTATTTCTGTCTTTAGTGTTCTGTCATTTTCTCCTTCCTTGAAGAAAAGACCTTCCAAATGAGCATTACGTGGGACATGCCTCATCGGGTATCCAAATTGACGACGAACTAAAACTGGATGATAGTTGATTCCTCCTTTAGTTCCTATGAGGGGTACATTAGGGAAGTTTCCACAACGGTCGATGATTCTGATCTCGTCATAGATTTGATTGTACCAATCAATGTCAGAGTTGGTAAGAGACATGACTCTCTGCGACCAACGTAAAGTATTCTTAGGATCCCAAAATACAGCAGACTTGGGTAAGTGGGAAATGAACCATTTGTATAGTCGGGGTACATAGCAAGTGATCATTCCTCCGCTGTATAAATTCCTTAAATGTACAGAATGATAAGCATCGGCGAGCAAGGTCGGTACAAGGTTTCCAATAAAAAACATCTTAATGGCATTGATATCTACAAAGTTATCGATGTTGGGAAACAAAAATAACCCGTAGGTGAGCAAAGCAAAGATGCTTTCGAAAGCAGTCACGTTCCTTATTCTAGCAAAGTACAGGGCTTTCTTTATCAAAAACTGGGCTGACAAACCTTGGATTCCACCCTTAGTGGTCATGTGAGTCCTGACTTCTGACTCGTCCAAATAAATTGCTCTTGCAATGGTTTGATCCTTTGGAATTTCTTCCAGTCCAGAAAAGGGAGCTTGATCAGTGATATGTAAATCAGTCAGGTGAGAGTACTCCTCCAGTGTTGGTGCTAGCTGATAATCCAGGAATGTGAAATAGTGAAAGACCGGATCGTAAAACTGAATGAGCGTAGCCAGGGTTCCTTCAATTACATGGACCCTTAACAGAGATAGCAGTCCTCCGTACTTGGCTCTGAAAGCATCAGGGTTGGTGATCATCCTCGCCAAACCTCTCAAATCCTCTAGTTTTGGAACCTTAAAGGTATACTTGTGAGTCTTCCTTCTACCGAAATCCATAACGCAATCTCTTTTCTCTGATATTTACAATCATTGTCTTAATTTAATTTGAAAAAGAGAGACTAGAAGAGAAGATTTTTGTTTAATGTTTTTTTAATGAAATGAACACATGAATGCAGCACACAAAAACATAGAAAAAACATGGGGTCAAAGGTTCGGTGTCATGAAGTCAAGGCTCTACCCATCCCCAAAGGTTATACTGGTGATTTTTTGTACTTGTCCTCAAAATCATTGACCCCTTTTGGGATAACAACAGCAGGCTGGAATCACCCGAGCGAGCTGATGTATCTTAGAGTGATCTCAGATGAGGGTAGTATCGCGTGACAACTATTTCCAATAGCTTCCGCACTACAAAATAGTAACATGGTTTCAGTATACTAAAATCCTCAGCTTCTCAGATAACCCAATCGAACAATCTGCTTTCAACAACCGAAGTCGTATAGGCATTGAATCCGCAAAGGGCATCTCCACTGATTCGATGGTCGACCGAGACCTCTTATTTGGGAGTCACTCCATGTAAGATTACCCGTCTAGTGCCATCACTTATCTTAGGTGTATACTCAATCTTTCCAGATGCGGCATCACACGCATTCCCATTAGCAGAAAAGTAAACAAAGATATCAATTAGGAAAAGCAGTATATATATTTGTCCTAACATCCTAGACCTCTAGTCCTATGATCCTAACAGACAATGACTCCCCAGCAAAGTCGCCATTTCTGTGGTACTTTGTGAACTTAAGGCTTTCTACCTAAGACTGTAAGAAAGAATGTCTCCCACTGTGGTCGCCATTTTTCTGTAGCGCGGTTTTTGTGGTTTCGAATCACTATCGCTTTGGTACTACAGTTCGATTCATTTTTTATCCTGTGAAGCTGATTAAGGAAGGGAAATAGATGTCTCCAATTAACCCTGCTTGCATACTGAGTTTAAACAGATAACTGTTGGTTTACAGATGCTATCAAAATAGGGGGGCCTGTCTTAGGTTATTTCGTTTAAGAATAGAGTGCCTAGACTGTTCGTGAGGCTTTTGGTAAGGTACTGTATTTAAAATTTTTCTGACTGGGGTATGAAGGTACTGGACCTAGAATTTTTGATGAGTATGCTCGCTAAGATCTCACAATCTTATGCCTACGTATTCCCGTTTAATGAAACAGGGAAATCAGAGCAATCGTAGTTCCTCCTATTCTAAGGGAGGAAAAAGATATTTTGGTGTCTTGTTCAAAGCCCAAGACATGAAGCTAAAGGTGATTTGTATCTTGTTCAAAGCCCAAGATATGAAGCTAAATGGTTTTGGCTGAGAGAGAATTTGTCATCTCTAAAGAGGAACTGTGTGTTTTTTGTGTGCTATGATCAAAGCAAAAATTTGATGCTAAAAGGTTGATTGACTTAGCTAGGGATTTCTTTATACAAAGCCTAAGAGGAGGCTAGATAAGACCGACTCAACAAGAGAGTGTATATGTCTTGTACAAGGCCCAAGATTGAGGCAAAAAAGAGACTGACTCTTTGGGGATATCATTATATAAAGCATAAGAGGAGGCTAATAGTTTGACTTTTCTAGAGAAAATGTTCTTTCTATCTTGTACAAAGCCCAAGATTGAGGCTAAAAGGGATTTTCGACTCCGTTGGGGAGGTTTATATGTGTCTTGTACAAAGCCCAAGATGGAGGCTGAAATGAGCTTGTCTCAACAAGAGAGTGCTTTTATATGTCTTGTACCAAGCCCAAGATGGAGGCTAAAAGAGTGAACTCAGCAAGAGAGTCCTGCAAAGGTGATTGACCCAACAAGAGAGTTGATTGACTCAACAAGAGAGTCTTTTATACTCAATAAGAGAGTGATTCGTTGTCTTGTACGAAGTCCAAGATGGAGGCTAAAAGGAGATTGACCCAACAAGAGAGTCTTATATACTCAACCAGAGAGTGCGGAAAGGTGATTAACTCAACAAGAGAGTCTGAAAAGTGATTGACTCAACAAGAGAGTCTGAAAAGGTGATTGACTCAACAAGAGAGTCTGAAAAGGTTAGCTTCGCTGAAGGAGGATCATTGTACAAAGCCCAAGAAGAGGCTGACTGTGTTGAGGAAATATCATTATACAAAGCCTAAGAGGAGGTTATCTTACTGCTGACGATTAGATCCATAGGTAGGCCCAAGGGTGGGGAACTCTCATGAGAGAGACCGGGTTTCTGCTGGAGATTTATCCAGAGTGATCGGTGTTTTTTCCTATGTTTGAAAGGAACTTGAGAATGTCTTTGAGAGTCAAGGGGGGTTTAGACTGCCCAAGTCTACTGGTGTCGAAGAGTTTTATCTTTTGTAAGATGCCCAAAAGAGGGCAGGGGCCTTAAGGGATGAGAATCAACCCTAAAGTGGCCTGAGGTTTGACACTGGAAAGACGGCTCTAGCAAAGGATGACTAAGTTCTGTCTTATACCTCTAAGAGGTCGTTAGGGTCCTTGTATTAAGCTCAAGAGAAGGCATGAGAACTTCTAAGAAGCCGAAGGGTCCTTGTATAACGCCCAAGAGGAGGAGGGGATGCTTTTAGGAAGCCTGTGGGTCCCCAAACCAAGAGAAGTTCAATAAATGTAATTCACAGAGAAGAGATCATTCCAAGAAAGTTTGAGGGTTTGGAAGAAACTCAAGAGATACCATTCACGGAGAAAATATCATCTCTGGGGAGTAGAGTTTCTTTGACGATTTATAAGGGTGACAGTCTGAGAAAAGGTTCACCGAGAATACTGCCTTTCTCTTTGTTCCATATTATTTAACCCCAAGAGATGGGAAGACTGTATCTAGAATCCTATGGGGATCTAGTTTTGTTTGTATTCAAGAGTAACCAACGGGCTTTACCTAGTTCTAGACGTAGTTACCGGGGAAAACTCTAAATAACTATACTAGTATATATACAGTTGATATATGATGAGTATTTAAAAGGTGTGAAAGAAGACTTACAGTGAAGCAGCCCCATAATACAGTTATTTATATGAAAGCAGATAAAAGAAAGCGGATAAACACTTACCCGTTGTAGAGCTTCCATGCTGTTTTGTTAGTTGTTCAAAGAAATTAAAGAAAGTTTTGATAGCAACTATACATTTGGATTCAAAATCAAAGAAGAAAGTATTTTGAACAGAGATCGGGGCTTACAGCTCAAGGAGAGGCCCAAGTTTTAACAGTGATTGTACTGTTGTTTTGAATATGTACAGGGACTTAGACAAGTGACTGAGGCCCAAAAAGGTTTTTTGTACAAAGGGATGGGTCTTACACTCTACCAAGAGGCCCAAAAGTGTTTTAAAGAAAAGAAATGGGACTTACAACACGAGGGCAGGCCCAGTTGTTTGTTTGAAAATGGTGATCGTGCCGAGGTTTCTGACGGTATCGGGACTTATACAGTACACTGAGCCCCAAAATTGTTTATGTAGAAAGGGATGGGTCTTACACTCTACCAAGAGGCCCATAAGTGTTTGAAAAAGAAGAAAAATGGGACTTACAACCACAGGGAGACCCAAATGAAAATTATTTTGAAAACGGCGATCGCGCCGAGATTTTGAAAATGTGTCGGGACTTATACAATGACTGAGGCCCAAAATGGTTTATTTACAAAGGGATGGGACTTACACTCTATCAAGAGACTCATGAGTGTTTTGAAAAAGTTTGCTAGGGTGAAAATCAACAAAACCCTAATTTCATCATTTTTTAAAGTAATTATTCAAAGAAAATTAATTAAAATGATAAAGATACCAAATAAGTTTGAATAAACAACTTGTGATTTTTAGTTAAGGTTTAAAAAAATGATATTTAACTACAAGATGAATTAAAACTCATTTGGTCTTGATTTTTCAAGGAGAATATTCATTTTTTAAAAGGTTTAAAAACAATAAAAATGAATTTATTTACAAAAATATCAAATATATTAAATAATTAATATAAATCTGATTTTTTTGAGGAATAAAATATTTCAACATTTTTGTGATTTTTCAGAAAAAGAATCAACCAAAAATGATTAAAATTGAGAGAGTTATTACTTTTTCAAATCATTTAAAAATAATATGAAAAATGATAAAAAGTGGAAAAAATGGTAAAAAAAAAGGATCTGGGGCGAGGGGGATTCGAACCCTAGACCTCTTGTGTGCATGCGCGCCTCCTACCACTGGGGTGGTGATACATCCGTGTATCAAAACCACCCCATGGATATATGAGGCATGCCTTGTTTTTGGCCTGGCCAAGGCAAGGCAAGGCAAGATTTTGGCCAAAAAAGTGAAGCTTATAACTTTCTCATTTCTCCATGGATTGGGACAAAATTTAGGTCTATCCTACCTAGAATTTCACAAAGAATCCAATGGGGGTGGTGGTTGTTTTCAGATGAGGCTCCTATTGAAAAACCCGATAGTGGTTTTGAAATAGGCCATGATTTGCATTTTCTATGCTATCTCTTGCTACAGGCATGAATTACATGATGAATTGGTTCAAACACAACATATATAACATGTATGAGATGTGCATGATCAGTGGACTTCAAAGCAATGCATATTTCAAAGAGTTCAAGTTGTGATGCTTACCTCTTTAGGAGCTTCTTGGGCAATCTGTCAAGTGCTTTGTTCCAGAAATAAATTGATGCTTTGTACACCCTCAAATGATCCCTTAGAAGCTTTTAGAATGGTTGGAATCAACTAGAATCCTCAGGAACAAGTTTGAGCTCTTTCTTGCAAAAGGGGCAAAAGTGACCAATATGGTAACTCTCTCATTGTCCAATTGCATCACTTTGGAATCTTAAGTCTCCTCTAGCCATTGACTAGAGGTTAGAGCACAGGCCTATGGTTCTTTGGTTCAGAGCTTATCCTTGAGTCATTCAGTTGGAAATGGCCCAGTTCATGCCACCTTGGTGCATCCATTGAATGCTTGGAGAGAAAATTGGAGTCTTGGTCTCTTTTAGACTTTTTAGGGTTTGGCATGCTACTTTGGGAATCTTGGACTTGGGAGGCTGATGGATCAGTGCTTGTCCCTTGGTTGTTCCCCCTTAAGGTGTTCAGATGGATCAGCATGCTTGGAATTGCACAATTTGAGCAAATCGTGCCTTTATGCACAAATCTGCCTTGCCAAGACAGTTTGCAGCAAGGCATGTTGCAGCTGTCATAACTCCTAGCTCAGATGGAGTTTGATGAAGCTCTTGGACATTTTGGAAAGCCCTTATGTGATATAACATATGTGTGAACATAGTTTGTCTTGAAACTTTTTGGATCCAAGTTAAAAATCTCCCTACATTTTGAAAAAAAGCAAGACAGATTCTGACTTAGTGAAAATTTCACTAAGTGTTGGAAAAAGTGACATTTCATGTTTTCATCCATTTTGATCACTCCATAACTTAAAATCCATGAAGATTTGGAATGAGGTGTAGTTGACACTTTTGAAGTATGCCATGAGAGCTACAAATCCATCCTTGGATCAGCCAAAATGGTTGCTTGGATCTCAAGTTATGATCCTTGGAAGTTGGCACCCTAGCCACTTTATTTCATAACTTAGAAAAATTCTAAGTTTTTATGGTTACCCCTTTTACAAGTTATCCCACTTTCTTTGATTTTTCTTGATGAATGATGATTCCAATCACACAATAACATCATTTTAGGGTTAAGGAACCATAGTTATGAAAAATCTCAAAAAGTCAAACTTTGACTTTTATGCACAGTTGACTTTTTACTAGATGAATTCCAAACTGTGCGATCCCATATGAAATCAAGTCCTTGTCCTAAATCAAACTTGATGGATATGTGCCATAGGTGTTATAGGGTGTATTGAATCATGTCCCAGGGTCTGGGAGCATGTCTTGGTTAAAAGTCAAAGGTACAGTTGACTTTTTCCTCAGAACCCTAATTGTGGTCCTGATGAAATTGAAACTTGTGAACCAAGCTTCTTGGATCAATCCATTGTTGCAAATGGATAAATGTGGTTTATTAGAGACCCTCAAATCATGTCTTAAGGTCTTGGCTCATGTTTTGTCCCAAAAATCAACTTAGGGGTGAATTAGGTCAAGAAACCCAAATCCTGATTTTTGGTGAATGCATCCCCTGAGGTCAAATTGACTGGATGATTGGGTTTATGAGGTTCCTTGGAGTATCTTGAGTTATATTTTGAAGCATTGGCTCATGCCCAGATGAAAATTTCCATCTGGAGGCCCCAGTCGACCAAAACCCTAATTTGGTGACACTGGCGATCTTGAGGCTGGATCCACTTGGAATGTTGCAACCTTGTGCCCGATTCTTGATGTGGGAGTCCTCTTGATCCTTTATGGGTGTTTGAGATGTTAGACAAGTTGAATTTCATGTCATTTCTTGATTGATCCTTTGTCTAAGGCTCTGAGAAGGCTTGAAAACCCTAATCTCTGATTGTAGTGAATGCTCAACAATTTCTGATGAGATTGATGAGGCATAAAGGTACATCCATATTGTGATGATTGCTTGCACAATGATGGGAATCTTGTGGTCAAAATTTGGGGTATGAAATGGGTTGTAATTTTCTAAGCGTTTGGGTTTTTAAGAAATCGGAGGTCTAGAAGGCCTCCAACGATGAAAAACGCAGAAAATTATGCATTCTGTCCATCACGACTTAGTGCGGGAGCCATTGTTTGTGTTTTCGGCCGAAATCATTTTGGCCATTACTTTTGATCCGTAATTCAAAATCGAGTGTTGTTTGAAGTTTTGGATAGCTTAAACAGAGGGCTATAACTTTGGTGTTGAAGAAGATGAAAACCCTGTTAGAAATTTTAGAAAAACAACAACTTTTTAGCAACGCCTTCGTGCACGGTTTTAATCATAACTTTCAACTCGTGAATCATTTTGGGTTGGGGTTTGAAGCATTAGAAAGCTGACGCTCAGAGCTATAACATGATAGTGATAGGTGAATTTTTTTAGTATTATTCCTATGCCTACTGTGTGGGTGAAGTTTTTGTTCATATGTTCGGTTAAGGAATTGTTGACATATCCCGACGATTTTGGTCATAACTCTCATTCCGTAAGTCCGATTTAGATGTCGTTCGAAGTGTTGGAAAGCTAACGTGAATTACTATCTAATGAAATTATTTTTAGGGGCTGAATGTGTTGTGACAATATGAGTATTTGATTACATGATTTGTTGTATTATGATGAAATGTTTACATGGTGTTTTTAAATGATTGATTAAGCATGATTATGGTGGTGGCGTTGTGCGAATGATGTTGCTTGTTTATATATATATATATATATATATATATATATATATATATATATATATATATATTCATTCATGTTGTTAGTTATGTGGATTATGTTGTTACTGGCATACGCGATCAGAAGAGGGGCTAATGTGTATGTGTTGTTATTGCATGCTGAGAGTCCGTGCATTCATGTTGTTGGAACTTCAGTTCTTTTTGATGAGCCTCGATCCTATGGTGATGGATCGGGTGCGAGTAGCTAATTCCTATTATGGGGGATTAGTGAAGTGTTACCTATGGTGATGGTAACGAGTTTTGGTGAGCCTCGATCCCATTGTGATGGATCGGGTACAAGTAGCTAATTCCTATTATGGGGGATTTAATGAAGCGTTACATATCGTGATGGTGGCGAATTTAGTGTACTCCGGTTCCAATGGGGAATCAATCATGTGGTGGGGATCATGGAATGAGATGAACCTGAGTGTTAATATTTGGTACCACATGTATGTCGAGTCGGTGTTGAGTACATTGCATAAGTGTTGGGTTTGTATTGGTTGTTGTTGATGTGTTGTTGAATGAGATGTTATTGCATGCGATGTTAATAATAATTGAGATGTGGTTGCGTATGATGTTACTGATAATTGAGATGTTGTCGTGTATGATGTTGATGATGATTTGGGTGTAAGAATGTGATATATTGTTATGCATGATTGTGTTGATATTATACTTTATTCTTTATTATATACCGTTTATTATTGAAATGAAATCTCACTCATTCTATTTGAATATTTCCTTTACATGGGCATCGTGCAGATACTTAAGAGTAGCATTGCTGAAGTAAGTAGAAGGTAGCTCTTGGAGCGGCTTCTAATAGTTTTTCGTTTTCTTTAGTATGGTCTTGCTCTGACCACGTAAGATCGAGATAGGAACGTTTGCTTTCACTTCTTATGTCATGTTTATGTTGAAGCATTATAACTGATGTGGTTGTTAAGCTAGTTTATTTAACTCCTTATTTGTTATGGAAGTTGAAGCTGAGACGAAATGATATAAGTGCTGATCTTATCGGCTGATCAGAACCTGAAGCGGGCCAGAGACTATGTTTGCGATGCTGGGTTTGAAAGATGAGGAGGGGGTGTACCTGCAAGGCACTCTGATGCTAAAGTAAGGATCGGGAGAAAAGAAGGCAAGTACAAAGCATGCGAGTCTTCGAATGATTTAGAATACCTGAACCTCTCAAATGAGAGGGTTTTTATAGTGCCCCCAACGCTTAGCCATTGGTCCCTATTTTCGGGGCGAGATACCCGCTCCCAAAGAATAGGTAACTGCCAAAACCTAGCCGTTGGGACGGGCAGAGGTGCCCAAAACTAGCCGTTGCCGCGGGTAGGGGCGTAGTCGCGGGCATAGTTGTCGTGGCTGTTTCTGGATGGTGAAACCGTGCGTGACGGGTAGGAATGCTGAGGAGGGGCATCTTACCCATTGGATCAGCCGACCAGGCCTCCTCAGCGGAGGGGAAGAAAAGTAAAATGCCCCCCTTTGCCCTTAACTGGCAGGACTTAGGCAATTGGGCCGTTCTAGGAGAAGAAGTGGATTGGGCCATGCCTAGCCATTGGGCCAGCCCGGAACAGAAGCCCCTCAAGTCGTTGCTCCCGAGCAAGGGAGTGATGACTTAAGGGCAGCTTGTAGTCCCGGGGAGGAATAAGTGTGGCCGAAGCCTGTTGCCGAAATGAGATTATTTTGTGGTGCTCGACGGGGTCTATACCCGGGGAACCCGTAATGTTTAGTGTAACACCCCCAATCTATACCCCCAAGCTATTAAAGCGATAAATAAAATTCAAAATATCATCAGAGTATATTTAAAACATGCACGACATAGACCGATGGGTCACATCAATTGAAACAAATACACATACACCTGCTCATATAGATATGCAACAATTCAGGTAGCACATAATAAAGGAACTTAGTTCCTAACACCCACAATTCAGATACAGAATAAAAGCATAAAATCTGTACTTAAACTTATATATATATATATATATATATATATATCACATAAAGGGTTTGTCTGTCATATACAACATCATACGTGTACAATCCAAAAGATACATATATACATAATACAAAATAATCACACTCGATCTCCCCGACTACCCGGTGCTATATATCAGAGCCGACCGACAAAAGAATGAAGACCTAAGCTTCACAAAAAGACCTCCAGCAGAGTCGCCAGCTGTCGCGGCCGGCAAAAATATTCGAGTCGCCACCATATTTTTTAAAGGAAAATAATGATAAACCTAAATATCCTATCCTAAAGTAGAGATTCCTACGGTTCGGGAGTCGGTTAAGTAAAGGGAAGGTGTTAGGCACCCCTTACTTCCATTGTACTCAATGGGATCCACCTTTGAGTTTAGGGCATGTTTGTTTGTCTAAATGAAAAGAAAACCTAAGTTTTTTCCTAATTATACTCGCTAGGGTTGGTTTGCAACCCTATGCCTACGTACCCTCAAAATGAAGGATCAGAGTAACCGTAGTTCACCTCCCCTATTCCTACCCCCGAATCCTATTCCTAAATCCCAAATCCTATCCCTAAATCCCATCCACTATTTATACTCTTGGATAAAGAGTTCTATCCCTTAAATCTAGTGTTTATACTCCTAGATGAGGAGTTCTATCCCTTAAATCCCTTTGTCCATTGTTTATACTCTCGGAGGAAGAGTTTTATCCCAAAAATCCATATCCCATCCCTTATTTAGGCTCTCGGACCAAGAACTTTATCCCTTAATCCTTTTATTTATACTCTCGGATATCAAGAGTTTAATTCCTCAATCCCAAATCCCATCCTTTATTTAGGCTCTCGGACCAAGAGCTTTATCCCCATGTGTAAATCCCTTAAAAAACCTTAAACATCCTTTTAAAAACCAATTTCTAATTTTTCACAAAAAAAAGAAATTAAACCAAAAGTTAAATAATTAATATGACAAAAAAACAAAATTAAACCAAAATAAAGTCCACATTCTAAATAATTCCTAAAAAATATTTATATTCCAAAATGTTTTATTTTTTTATCCCAATCCCATATTTACCTTTTTAAAAAAAAAAAAAAATTTTACAACTTAAATCCTTTATAAAATTTTATTTACATAAGTTATAAACAAAAAAAACTTAATTACCACCACATGAAAATTAAGAATTTAAATTAAACAATAAAAGAACAAAAAATCTAAATTAACAAATTAAATAAAAAATATTTTTTTATTTCATAACTTAAATCAAGGAATTGATTCAATTGTGATTAAAAAAAGAATAAAAATAAGTCTCACAAAATAAAAATCCAAAAATAATAATATAAAAAACAAAATCCCAAAAAAATAATTCCTAAACCCTACATTTAACCAAAATCCTAAATCTCCTAATTAACCCTAAAATATAATTAATAATTAAATTAAATTATGTTAACTAATTCAATTAATTAAATTAAGTTTAATCCAGGGGGTGTATAACCTTTAAAAAACAATAGGGCCGTCTAGGTGGGGTGCCAAAAGCATTGGGCGTGAAAGCCCAATGGCCAAAAAAGTCCCAACGTCTGAAAAAAAAACAACAGAAGTAATCCACGTTCGAATCCTTTTGATCCCCATGATTTTGATTTATTTATTTATTTTTAAGAAAAAAACATGACTGAAATTGTTAGACAATTACTATGTCTTTCTTATTTAACAAAAAACAATTCTTTATAATAATAGTTATCGATCTAATTATTTAAAACTTAACACAAGCACATTCCACATTAAATCAAATAAATATATCAAATAAGAATCGATATGTAAAATGCATATAAAAGTAAGGGAGTAAATAAAACCGACCTACGGGATCGAGGTCTATCCCGGTAAACAAAATGTTTCACTTTTGAGCTCTCTCTCCCTTTTTATGCGACCAATTCCTATTCCTTGACTCCTATTATTTTCTTCTGTTTTTGATCCAATCTTCTCCTTGTGCCCTTGACAGAAAAGATGACGGATGGGTTTTTCAGAGTTTTTTGTATTGTTGTTCTTCAGTATGGAGAACAACAACTTTTGAATAGTGAATATTTAAATTGTGGGTGCCCCAAATAGGAGAGGCAAAGGCTCTATTTATAGGAAAAATTTAGGTTAAAACAATAAATGTGATTATCTATTTTTAGACCGATTTGATTTACCCTGATTTTTCCTATTTCTTAAAGCCCAAGCCAATGAATCTGGATAGATTCATGGCTTGGTTAATTTAAATAAAAATAAAAATAAAAAGAAATACGAAAATGTGATTTTATGTTTTTTTGAGATTTTTTTCATAAAAACATGATTTTAATGAAAAAATCAAATTTTTAAAATAATTATTAAATGAAATACGAAAATTGATATTAAAATAATAAAAAAGACTATTTTTATAATTTTTCATGATTTAAAAGAAAAGGAAAAAAGTTAGTAATAAAGGAAAAACAAATAAAACATTAAAAGTGAGGAAGGTGGGATTCGAACTCACAACCTCTCACACTTATAGCCCTTATACCCCTCATTCTACCAATTGTGCCATTTTACTTATTCAAAATAAAGTGGCACCATAAATCATATAAGACGGGTCAAAATTTAGGGTACTACAACTGCCCCTATTTAATCGTCTTCGAATCAGAAAGAGGAAGACGATGTGTCTTTCTCTTTTGAAGAGAAGATGATTAAATATAAGAAGGACCCTAATTTTGACCGCAGAACCCAATAAATGCTAAGTTGTCACCCTAAAATCCCTGGTAATAAACCCTTGGCGAAATATCCAATTGAACCCCCTGAAAAACTTTTTAGATAAAAAATCCCTGGATAGGAATTTTGTAAATCCCCTGATAAACCCCTTAATGAAAAATCCAATAAACCCCCTTGAAATTTGAATAAAATCCCTTGGTGAAATCCCTAATGATGATTATGCATGTATGCATGTTTGCGTGTATGAGTGCATGCTAGAGCGCAACGACATGACTGATGCATGACGTGGGCTGACGCCTTTTTTATGATATGCAATGCATGTGTTTGCCTGAAATAATACTTTCCATAACGTCCCGACTCCCTGACCCTTGAACCTTGATAATTATTGTAAGCCATGATACACTTGATTCCTATTTAACATGCCGTTAAAGAACCTCCCATGTTGGTTAGATTGTAACGTACATTCCTGTCAGTGTATAGACCCTATATCCCGCTTTGGAAGAATATGATCCCTTTGATGATTCAAAAAACCGAAGTAAAATCCCTTTTCCATTTTTAAAGCTTTTATTTATACCTGATATTTCACTGCATTATTTCACAATTAATCGACACTTTATAATCAAGCAGAATGATTTAGGAGGCATAGAAATATATTTTAAAAGCAAATTTTATTGAGAGTTGGCCCGAAAATGGGCAATGGTAAGTAAGGAGGGTAATTCTCATAAGGAGATATTACCGAAAATCCAGAAAAATGTAAAATGGAAATAAGAAAACAAATTTATTTAAATTTAACACCAGCTAATATCCCTAAGACTCCAAGATCATGACACTTCGCTTCTCAAGGTGACGGCTGGAATGATCGCTCCCTTCTGAATTCCTGTTACGGGGTGACTTGAGTGTTTTCAGTCATATGCCTTTTGGATATCCCTAACTTTTGCCTGAACTGCTCTTTTTAGAGTCTTAGTCCACCGGGATGATATACCATTTTTTTTCGACTAAGCCGCCCTTAAGGGTTTTCGACTCGTCGGGTATCATTTTTCATTCAAGTCCCTAATTTTTGCCTGGATTGCTCCTTCGAGTTTTCAATCCACCGGGACGCCCTAATTTTTGCCTAAGTCGCCCTTTAGGGTTTTCGACTTAGCGGGCTTTTATCCTCTTTTGTCTAGGCATAGCATTTTTGACCGAATCGGAGTTCACCAGTCGTGGTAAATCCGCTCCATCCATGGTTGTTAATATTAGCACTCCGCCAAAGGAGGCACTCTTCACGACATATGGCCCTTCATAGGGTGGGGTCCATTTGACGTGGTGGTTTTTATGGATGAGTAATATTTTCCTTAACCCCAAGTCTCCCTCTTTGCGTGGGCGAGGACGAATTTCTTTGTCAAACGCTCTCTTAATTCCCATGTGGATATAACTGCCCATAACCACACGTTTCCCTTATACGAGGTTAGCTGATCGAACCTAGTTTGCACCTATTCTGCCTTATCCAGTTTAGCTTCCTTTAAGATCCTAGATGATGAATTTTCACCCCAATTGATAGCCCCTCTTTGAAGCCCATATCCTTATGCAAATAGAAGTTTCCATCGAGATCCAGGTCTAGGTCCTTCATAGGAGTCCGAAGTTTCACAATCCATTGGATTCTCAAATATTGTTAAGTACATTATGAGTGGTCTCCTTGGGACTGGTAGCACCAATATAGGTGGCTTTCATTTTGTCCTTTATTCCCTTTTGACTGACCATGGACCCTGATATTTTCCAGATCTGATTCCATAGGTACCCCTTGTGGGCTTTAGTCGTAACTTGAATTTCCTTAACTGATCCAACAACTTTTGCAAGTTATTTATGTGATCTTCTTCAGGAAGCTCACACTTGTCCTCATCACCCTCTTCTGCTTGGTTAATCGATAATCTGAAGTCATTCGAGATTATAGCGGTGTCATTCTTAATAGGTTCATTTTTAAATTTGCATGAGGAGGATTTTTTTTTTTTTTTTTGAATGAAGTGCTAGAAATGAAAATACCGAAAGAAGGTATATTGCCATTTTGAATAAACAGAAAATGAAAGAAAAAGATCTTGATTGAAAACAAAATGCAATTTTATTGATAGAAATAAATCCAATGAAATAACAGGTGGCCCTACAAAGCTTTGTCCACTTGCCTTGGGCATAGCAAGGGACTTATTATTATTTTAAGGAAAAAGTAAATTACTTCGAAACAAAAATCGTCTCAGAAATCCCGATGGTTCTCCACTTGTTGAAATTAGGCATTCCTTTCTTCCTCTTCCATTGCAGCCATATGGTCCCCAATTCCAAATCCCACGCCATGGAAATTGTCTTCTAATCCTTCATTAGCCGGTTTGTAACCCATCCCAAACAAATCCTTCTCCTCAGGTGACTCCCATTGTTTGCCCCAGTTTGTCATGTCTTCATTACTAATAAGGAATTCATCCCCTATCTCTTCCATGGCGTTGACTGTTGCCCCAATGTGCCCCAGTAACGCATTATCTCCCAGATTTGGATCTTCAGAGTCTATAACACTGACATCATTTTCCTTTGAGTTGTTTTCGGGGTACCCCTTATTGTTATGCTGGTCGGAGGATGACTGCCCAATCTTTCCTGTCTTTAAACCGTTCTCAATCCTCTCTCCAATGATAACCAAGTCAGTGAATCCCGTTGAGACTGCCCCGATCATCCTTTCATAGTATAGTCCTTGCAGAGTTCCCATGAATGTATCTACTAGCTCGCTTTCCCGCAATAGAGGTTGAACACGAGAGGCTAGCTCCCTCCATCTCTGGGCGTACTCCTTGAAAGATTCGTTCCCTTTTTGAGACATGTTTTGTAATTATATGCGATCAGGGGCCATGTCTACATTATATTGGTATTGCCTTATAAAGGCACTTGCCAGATCCTCCCAGTTCTTGATGTAAGTCCTTTCCAGTTGCATGTACCAATCCAAGGATGCCTCACTAAGGCTGTCTTGGAAAACATGCATCATCAGCTTTTCATTTTTAGCATGAGCCCCCATCTTTCGGGAAAACATCCGGATGTGATTTTTGGGACAACTAACTCCTTTATACATCTCGAAGTTAGGTGTCTTAAACTTAGGAGGCATGACCACATTGGGCACCAGACACATTTTCAAAGCATCCACTCCAAAAACCTTGAGTCCCTCCACGACCTTTAACCTTTCCTCAAGTGCTTTGTACTTATCATCAATCCTTCTCCTTTCCCTAACAGTGGTTCCTTTATTTTTGAAGGCCACTTGCCTCGGATTTTCACCCTTGTAGTTCTCACGTGGGGTAGGTCTGTAAGTAGTACGAGGTGCTCCATTGGAAATGGGTGGAGAGACGGTTCCCTCGAGAGGTTGGTCAATAGTTTTGTGCTCAGCAGCTTCAGTCTCCTCACGTTCCAGATTATGGACAAACCCTAGTAGGGTGTTATTGTCTTCAACATGGGAGGTAGGAGTAGGAACCTTCCTTTGATGGCTTGAATTGGTTCTTCTGGCTATCAAATTCTGGACAGCAAGTGTCAGTTGATCAATCTGGATTTTCATTTCTTCCACGTTCTCCTTGACAGTATCCATTTCTCCTCTTAGAGTAACCATATCCTTCTCCATCTGATCCATAGCTTTCCTTTGGTAAGGTCGGGAAGTCAGATTGTTATGCCTGAGACGAAGTTTGAAAAAAATGATTTTTTTTGCTTATATTGAATGCATGTTGGTGATGAATGTATGAATATGCATGATGTATGCTAAATAATTTTGAAATTTTTATTTGGGGGGAATTCCAAAATCCATTGTAGTTATAGATGAATATACCCAAAGGAGGAAAACCATACGCATGGAATATCAAATCCAAATCCATTAGCCAATCCCAAATCCAAAATGCCCTATAACAATAATTCCTCGGGAACAACCCAAAAAAATAATCCCAAGATGGAATCTCCTGAACTTAAGAAGGCATAAACTAAGTGGATGCCCCAATGCCTTCTTCAAATGAGCTTTAAACTCGTCCAAATATCCTTTCTTAAGCCCTTGCACTTCCCTATCCTCCTTGTGGTGAGATAATGGATCTTCAAGGGGTACAACTGAGTTTTTAGGCTTGACCCTTTTTCCTTATATGTTTTTTTGCTTTTTCCTTTTCCTTTTTTTTTTGTTTTGCCCCCATGCCCCTTGTAAGTTTTTTCCTCCTTGTAAATCCAAGTATAGCGTAAAAGCCAGTTGAAAATCCTTGAAGGGGAAGTCACATAGAGAAGGATCATAAAATTGTGCAAAGGCAATGATGGTATCTACCTTCATAGGGATCCCTAAGAGATCGAGGATCCTTCCATACTTGGGTGTAAACATCCTTTGAGCAGATTTGGCATTAAGTCTCAAAGGTCTTTGAGACTTTGTAAATCAACACTTAGCATTCTAATGCATAGGGTAGCCCTTTTATTTGAATCAATCTTTCCCATATTCCTACAACACATCTTGAAATTCCCCACAAAAATGCATATATGCAAAAAAAATGTTTTTTAAATGCATGATGGCATGGACACTTTGTTTTTCGGTTAAATGTTTTGTTTGGGTTAGGGTAAGGGTAATGTGCAAGCATGCCCTAATAAGGTGGGCTCCCTAGAACAGGCTGGATCTAAGTTAAGACTACCCCATCCCCTCACATGTAGGTTATAAAAATTTGGACAGCATAACGGCCCCAACATGTTCAGAATATACCCTTGTTTTACCATGAGAAGGAGCAAGCCTTCCTATGGTAATCCTTCGGGATAAGTCTCATTTGGGGTAGGAGCCTAGTAACAGCCCTTGAGGGTTGAATACATAGGGTCTCCATAGATTGGTGTGGAGTAGGTTAAGGTTCTCAGAGTCACGGACGACATCCAAATCATTCCACTACGAGAGGGGCTAGCCCTTTCGTGAGGACGACTTTGGAAGGATCTACTCTGAGTGTGGCATCAATGTATTTTAGGGGACGTTGCGTCTCCCGCAAAAACGTTTCTGTTCCACTTTAGGTTCTAGGGTTATCCTCCAAGCTTTGGGTTTTAGCTTCATTCCTTTTTTTTATGTCCCAATCCCTTGCATGATAATATAAAAAACAAAATGTTAAATAAATAAATATATGAAATAAAAATAAATAAATAACAATAAAAAAATAAAAAAACCAAAATAACATCCAAGACAAACAAATCCCTAAATCCTAAGGCTAGGATTGACTCTCGCTAGGAAGGAGTCCCCAGCAGAGTCGCCAGCTGTCGCGGCCGGCAAAAATATTCGAGTCGCCACCATATTTTTTAAAGGAAAATAATGATAAACCTAAATATCCTATCCTAAGGTAGAGATTCCTACGGTTCGGAAGTCGGTTAAGTAAAGGGAAGGTGTTAGGCACCCCTTACTTCCATTGTACTCAATGGGATCCACCTTTGAGTTTAGGGCATGTTTGTTTGTCTAAATGAAAAGAAAACCTAAGTTTTTTTCCTAATTATACTCGCTAGGGTTGGTTTGCAACCCTATGCCTACGTACCCCCAAAATGAAGGATCAGAGTAACCGTAGTTCACCTCCCCTATTCCTACCCCCTAATCCTATTCCTAAATCCCAAATCCTATCCCTAAATCCCATCCACTATTTATACTCTTGGATAAAGAGTTATATCCCTTAAATCTAGTGTTTATACTCCTAGATGAGGAGTTATATCCCTTAAATCCCTTTGTCCATTGTTTATACTCTCGGAGGAAGAGTTTTATCCCAAAAATCCATATCCCATCCCTTATTTAGGTTCTCGGACCAAGAGCTTTATCCCTTAATCCTTTTATTTATACTCTCGGATATCAAGAGTTTAATTCCTCAATCCCAAATCCCATCCTTTATTTAGGCTCTCGGACCAAGAGCTTTATCCCCATGTGTAAATCCCTTAAAAAACCTTAAACATCCTTTTAAAAACCAATTTCTAATTTTTCACAAAAAAAAGAAATTAAATCAAAAGTTAAATAATTAATATGACAAAAAAACAAAATTAAACCAAAATAAAGTCCACATTCTAAATAATTCCTAAAAAATATTTATATTCCAAAATGTTTTATTTTTTTATCCCAATCCCATATTTACCTTTTTTTAAAAAAAATAATTTTTACAACTTAAATCCTTTATAAAATTTTATTTACATAAGTTATAAACAAAAAAAACTTAATTACCACCACATGAAAATTAAGAATTTAAATTAAACAATAAAAGAACAAAAAATCTAAATTAACAAATTAAATAAAAAATATTTTTTTTATTTCATAACTTAAATCAAGGAATTGATTCAATTGTGATTAAAAAAAGAATAAAAATAAGTCTCACAAAATAAAAATCCAAAAATAATAATATAAAAAACAAAATCCCAAAAAAATAATTCCTAAACCCTACATTTAACCAAAATCCTAAATCTCCTAATTAACCCTAAAATATAATTGATAATTAAATTAAATTATGTTAAATAATTCAATTAATTAAATTAAGTTTAATCCAGGGGGTGTATAACCTTTAAAAAACAATAGGGCCGTCTAGGTGGGGTGCCAAAAGCATTGGGCGTGAAAGCCCAATGGCCAAAAAAGTCCCAACGTCTGAAAAAAAAAACAATAGAAGTAATCCACGTTCAAATCCTTTTGATCCCCATGATTTTGATTTATTTATTTATTTTTAAGAAAAAAACATGACTGAAATTGTTAGACAATTACTATGTCTTTCTTATTTAACAAAAAACAATTCTTATTTAACATGACTGAAATTGTTATATCAACTCATCAATCTCATCCACAATTCCACACACGATCAATCCATTCATTATTTTCCACACATAATGCATACATCCAAAATTCTCACACAATCAATCCATTCATGATTTATGCAAATGCATAGAGACCGACACAACGACTCTATGCAATGCACATGCGGTACCATCCATCCATCATTCTCAACACTAGTTCACTCAGGAACTATTGGAACCATCGCTTGTTACTTAGGATTACTCATGTAACACCCCGTCGGGCAAACGATGTTCCCCGTCGCTTTAGGTCCTCTTATTTTTTTAAGGCGCGCGACGTTTAGGGATTGCTTTAGGTCCTCTTTGTATAAGGCGCACAATCCGATCGCTTTAGGTCCTCTTTGTATAAGGCGCACGATCGTCTATAATCATCGCTTTAGGTCCTCTTTGTATAAGGCGCACGATGTTATAGCGGATTCCCTCTGGAACCGTTTCGTCGCTCACACCTACTAGGGCACACGACATCACCAACATGCATATCATGATGCTTGGCATACAATGACTCATGACATTCAAATGCACACATATACACATTCCATACACATGCATATATTATCAAATACCACACATCGCATTTTCTCGCCCTTAGGCCACAAATCATCATCACGACCTTTATCACATGCATTTCCATCACACAACAACACACAAGTCATACAATACCCATATCAATAACACATTGCACAATACACATCAACTACACGCACTTACCATAGTACAAGTTGACAAACCGACACCATTCCAATCCCCGACATAAATAAATCGGCCATTAGTCTCAAAACCAATAATATAAGAAAGAACATGCCAACAGCTTTCCAACGCACCAAACCGCGCCTCAAATCGGCTCACGGATCAAAAGTTGTACAGAAAACAAATTGGGAAAAACTGTCGCATTCGCCTTACGAAGCTCATAGCGAGTCCTTCGCTTCTTCATTCGCAGTGCCAATGTCCCAGCGAACCAAGTCAGAAAGGAAAATAGCCTAGAAAATTCCTAACGTTCGCAGTGCGAACAGCCAGCGAATGCTCGCTCCTCCATTCGCAGTGCGAGTCTCCCAGCGAGCAGTGGCAGAAAGAAAACAACACAAAATAACACAAAGTTCGCAGTGTGAACCTCTGGCGAATGCTCGCCCTCACATTCGCAGTGCGAATAGCCCGCGAATGCTCGCTTTCCCCTTTGCTAGGGGATTCGCAGTGCGAACCTGCGAAAACCAGAAAACCCAGCAGCGCTGTTACATAACCCAAACCTATATTTTCACAACAGAAACACTTCCAAATCAACATATAACAATCAGAACATAATCCAATCATGGTAACAAGTATTCTACCGCATTTACACAGATTTCCAACCGCGAAAACATCGATTTCTATCGTTTATCACATTTCGACCTATATCTAAAAACCAATGAAACTTCCACACAAACATACATAATCATACACAAGCATAGTATAATCGAGTTTCGCACCCTTACCCGATTAAATCGCGTTTGAAAAGTCGGTTGAATCGGTTCCTAGATTTCCAAGTTTTCTCTCTTTCTCCTTTTCTTTCTCTTTTCTTTCTTCCTCTTTTTCTTCTCTTCTTTTTCTTTCCTTTCTATTTTCTCTCTTTCTATTTATATTCATATGAAAAATATAATATCTACCCGACCAAAATACCAAAATACCCCTACACTCAAATATCTCGCAAACGCTCCCAAAACGCGATAAAATATAATCTCGATGAAAAATAACATATTTTCACATAAAAGTCAGAAATAAAATAATCTAATAATAAAATAATCGAAATGACTCAATTAAATTTAAATAACCAAAAACTGGGGCGTTACAACTCTCCCCCACTTCGAAATTTTCGTCCTCGAAAATAGTACCTGAGACGAACAACTCTGGATACGACTCCCGCATCCGACTCTCCAACTCCCAAGTCAAATTGCCCTCAGCAGCGCCTCCCCACACCACTTTCACAAGTACAATTTCCTTGCCCCTTAGCCGCTTCAACTCGCGATCCAAAATCCTAACTGGTAATGCCTCAACCGTAAGGTTCTCCCTTACCTCTATCTCGTCCATCGGAATCACATGCGACGGATCCGGAACATACTTCCGAAGTTGTGAAACATGAAACACATCATGTAAATTCGACAGACTCGGCGGCAACGCCACCCTATAAGCCACAATACCAACTCTCGCGGATATCTGGTAAGGAGCAATAAACCGAGAAGTAAGCTTCTTCGACTTTAATGCACGACCAACACCCGTTACCGGCGTAACTCTCAAAAACTCATGATCGCCCTCTTGAAACTCAAGATATTTCCTCCTTCGATCATGATAACTCTTTTGCCTACTCTGAGAAGCCTTCATTTTCTCACGAATAAGTTTCACCTTGTCTGTGATCTGTTGAATCAATTCCGGTCCAACCACGGAACTCTCACCAGATTCGTTCCAACACAACGGTGTTCGACATCTTCGTCCATACAACGCTTCAAACGGTGCCATTCCAATACTAGAATGGAAACTGTTGTTATACGTGAATTTCACCAACGCAAGATAACTATCCCACGCACCCCCTTGTTCAAGAACACAAGCCCTCAACAAATCTTCCAACGACTGAATCGTTCTCTCCGTCTGCCCATCCGTCTGCGGATGATAAGCCGAACTCAATCTCAATTTAGAACCCAACGCCTTTTGTAAACTTTCCCAAAATCTCGAGGTAAACCTCGGATCTCGATCTGAAACAATACTTAACGGAACACCATGTAATTTCACAATCACACTAATATAAATCTCTGCCAATCGCATTATGTCCCCGCTGAGTGTTCGACAACCTTGTCACAAAGTCCATAGAAATGCTATCCCATTTCCACTCAGGAATATCCAACGGTTGCAACAAACCACTAGGCTTCAGATGTCCTACCTTCGACTTCTGACATGTCAAACATGCATACACAAACTGAGCCACATCTCTTTTCAATCCAGACCACCAAAAAATCTTCTTCAAATCTTGGTACATCTTATTAGCTCCCGGATGTATACTCAAATTACTCCGGTGTCCTTCCTCTAAAATCATCCTTTTCAAATCCGAATCATCAGGAATACAAATTCGACCACGGAACCTCAAAACACCATTAACATCCACTTTAAAGTCCTCATTTTCACTTTTATCCCCAACCGTCATCAAATCCACAAATTTCACATCCAATTTCTGTTTCTCGCTAACGGTCAACAGAAAATCATTAGTAACCTTCAACATACCAAGCCTCACACTAACCGACGTCAATTCACATACCAAACTCAAATCCCTAAACGATTCCAAAAGTTCCCACTCCTTAACCATCAAAGCTGACATATGCAACGATTTCCGACTCAACGCATCGGCTACCACATTAGCTTTACCAGGATGGTAATTCAAGCTAAAGTCGTAGTCCTTCAAGAATTCCAACCATCTACGTTGCCTCATATTCAACTCTTTCTGATCAAACAAATATTTCAAACTTTTATGATCACTAAGGACTTCGAATCTTGCACCGTAGAGATAATGCCTTTAAATCTTCAACACAAAAACCACAACCGCTAATTCAAGATCATGAGTAGGATAATTTTTCTCATGCACTCTCAATTGCCTCGAAGCATAAGCTACAACCTTACCTTCTTGCATCAACACTCCACCTAGCCCAATCAAAGATGCATCACAATACACCACAAACGGTTCAGTAGGATCCGGCAAAATCAAAATTGGAGTTGTCGTCAATCTTCTCTTCAGCTCATTAAAACTTTCCTCACACCGAATATCCCAAACGAACGCTTGACCTTTACAAGTCAACTGGGTCAATGGAAGTGCTAGCTTAGAAAAACCTTCAATGAACCTTCGATAATATCCGGCTAATCCCAAAAAGCTTCGAATTTCAGTAACAGATCTTGGAGCCTCCCATTGTAGAACTGCTTTTACTTTAGATGGATCCACAACAATACCGTTACATGAAATCATATGACCAAGAAAACTCACTTCCGACAACCAGAACTCAGACTTCGACAACTTGGCAAAAAGTTTCCTTTCCTTCAAAACCTGCAACACAATGCGCAAATGCTCCACATGTTCCTCCCGAGACTTAGAATAAACCAAGATATCATCAATAAACACAACAACAAAACGATCCAAATGCTCGTGGAAAATACGATTCATGTACTCCATAAACACACCTGGCGCATTAGAAACCCCGAACGGCATCACAGAATATTCATAATGACCGTAACGTGTCCTAAAAGCCGTCTTCTGAATATCTTCCTCTTTCACCCTTATCTGATGATACCCCGACCTCAAGTCAATCTTACTAAACACACACGCCCCTACCAACTGATCCATCAGATCATCAATTCTCGGAAGAGGATACTTATTCTTAATTGCCACCTTATTCAACTGGCGATAATCAATACACAATCGCATACTTCCATCTTTCTTTTTCACCAACAAAACTGGAGCACCCCAAGGCGACACACTCGGCCTCACAAACCTCTTTTCCAACAATTCGTTCAATTGCTTCTTTAACTCGACCAACTCAGATGCCGACATTCGATATGGTGCCATCGATACAGGTCTAGTACCAGGAACTAGATATATAGAAAACTCCACCTCTCTCTTTGGCGGTACCTCCGAAATATTCTCGGGAAACACTTCCGGAAAATCACACACAACAGGAAACACATCAAGTGAAACTTGACTATCCACAGTCAACGACGCAAACAACCCAAACAACTGAGCTTCATCCGCCAAAAGTTTCTTCAACTCTTTGGTAGATAAGAAACTCGAGTCTTCGTCTTCCTCAAGAGAAGGACACCTTACTAGCTTGTGATAACAATTAATATGAACCCGATTAAACTGCAACCAATTCATTCCCAAAACCACATCTACGCCCTCCAATGGCATACACACCAAATCCATCTCAAAGTCTTTACCATAAATGGTCAAAGGACAACTTAAACAAACCAAAGAAGTAGTTACTGACCCCATTGCTGGAGTATCAATAACCATCTCCCCATCCATCGAAGACAACACAAGATTCAAACGCTTCGCGCACTCAGACGAAATAAACAAATGAGTCGCTCCGGTATCAATAATAGCAACTAAAGGCATACTATTAATAAAACAAGTACCTCTGATCAGACGGTCTGCACTTGTAGTCTGAGTTCTCGCCAAGGCAAAAACTTTCCCGCTAGCTGGAGCTTGCTTCGGTTTCGGACACTTTGTACTAATATGACCAGGTTCACCACAGTTAAAGCACTTCGCCACATTCTTCCTCTTGCACTCAGCTGTAACATGCCCTAAACCTCCACAATTAGAACACTTCCTCATATCTTTTCTGCATTCAAACTGGCGATGTCCTAATTCACCACACCTAAAACATCTCGGAGAATTAGACATTCCGCCCCCACTTGGCCTTCTCTCAAAATTACCTCTTTGTTTACCCTTATCTGCCGGTGTCACATACGGACCACTACGAAACGGTTGTTTCCCTTTCCTCTCGCTCACACTCTTATAGTGAGTAGAACGAGCCTTACTATCCTCCTCATAAATCCTACAACAGTCCACCAGATCTAAAAACCTCCTAATCCATTGATAACCGATTGCCTGCTTTATCTCAGGACGCAACCCTTTCTCAAACTTCACACACTTAGAAAACTCCGCAGTCGCTTCCGCATAATGTGGATAAAACTGCACAAGCTCCACAAACTTAGCAGTATAATCAACAACAGACATACTACCTTATTTCAACTCCAAGAACTCAATTTCCTTCTTTCCTCTTACATCTTCAGGAAAATACCTCCTCAGAAACTCAATGCTAAACACAGCCCAAGTGATCTTCTCCTCTGCAGCTTCCAACACATAACGTGTACTAACCCACCAATCATCAGCTTCTTCTAGTAACATGTGAGTACCCAGTCTCACCTTCTGATCCTCAGCATGATCCATCACTCGGAAGATCCTTTCAATCTCTTTAAGCCAAATCTGAGCACCATCAGGATCATATCTTCCTTTGAAGATAGGTGGTTTGTTCTTCCTGAACTCATCATTACCCGCAGCATTAGGTGCACCCTGCACAGCCCGAGCCATAGCTTGCATAGCAGCAGCCAAAGCAGCGCCATTCCTACCAGCCATATTCTGTTCATTTCCAATAACAGCAACTATGGTTAAACAAACAGCTCATCGAACCACAAGGACCAACAAGGACTGACACAAACTGACACGGACTGGCTCTGATACCACTTAATGTAACACCCCCAATCTATACCCTCAAGCTACTAAAGCGATAAATAAAATTCAAAATATCACCAGAGTATATTTAAAACATGCACGGCATAGACCGAGGGGTCACATCAATTGAAACAAATACACATACACCTACTCATATAGATATGCAACAATTCAGGTAGCACATAATAAAGGAACTTAGTTCCTAACACCCACAATTCAGATACAGAATAAAAGCGGAAAATCTGTACTGAAACTCATATATATATATATATATATATATCACATAAAGGGTTTGTCTGTCATATACAACATCATACGTGTACAATCCAAAATATACATATATACATAATACAAAATAATCACACTCGATCTCCCCGACTACCCGGTGCTACATATCAGAGCCGACCGACAAAAGAATGAAGACCTAAGCTTCACAAAAAGACCTCCAGCCTCTAATCTGTAATGCCTCGTAGAGCATTTAAAACAGCAGAAGGGTGAGAAACACAATCATAATACAATTGCATACAATTATATAATTAATACAAAATACACATATAGAATATTCTCACCACAACTTATACCAGAATTCAAACACAACAACACAAAGTATATCAACCAAGTACAATACGAATATCATCAACATGTATACATATATCAACTCATCAATCTCATCCACAATTCCACACACGATCAATCCATTCATTATTTTCCACACATAATGCATACATCCACAATTCTCACACAATCAATCCATTCATGATTTATGCAAATGCACAGAGACCGACACAACGACTCTATGCAATGCACATGCGGTACCATCCATCCATCATTCTCAACACTAGTTCACTCAGGAACTATTGGAACCATCGCTTGTTACTTAGGATTACTCATGTAACACCCCATCGGGCAAACGATGTTCCCCGTCGCTTTAGGTCCTCTTATTTTTTTAAGGCGCACGACGTTTATGGATTGCTTTAGGTCCTCTTTGTATAAGGCGCACAATCTGATCGCTTTAGGTCCTCTTTGTATAAGGCGCACGATCGTCTATAATCATCGCTTTAGGTCCTCTTTGTATAAGGCGCACGATGTTATAGAGGATTCCCTCTGGAACCGTTTCGTCGCTCATACCCACTAGGGCACACGACATCACCAACATGCATATCATGATGCTTGGCATACAATGACTCATGACATTTAAATGCACACATATACACATTCCATACACATGCATATATTATCAAATACCACAAATCACATTTTCTCGCCCTTAGGCCACAAATCATCATCACAACCTTTATCACATGCATTTCCATCACACAACAGCACACAAGTCATACAATACCCATATCAACAACACATTGCACAATACACATCAACTACACGCACTTACCATAGTACAAGTTGACAAACCGACACCATTCCAATCCCCGACATAAATAAATCGGCCATTAGTCTCAAAACCAATAATATAAGAAAGAACATGCCAACAGCTTTCCAACGCACCAAACCGCGCCTCAAACCGGCTCACGGATCAAAAGTTGTAAAGAAAACAAATTGGGAAAAACTGTCACATTCGCATTGCGAAGCTCCTAGCGAGTCCTTCGCTTCTTCATTCGCAGTGCGAATGTCCCAGCGAACCAAGTCAGAAAGGAAAATAGCCTAGAAAATTCCTAACGTTCGCAGTGCGAACAGCCAGCGAATGCTCGCTCCTCCATTCGCAGTGCGAGTCTCCCAGTGAACATTGGCAGAAAGAAAACAACACAAAATAACACAAAGTTCGCAGTGCGAACCTCTGGCAAATGCTCGCCCTCACATTCGCAGTGCGAATCGCCAACGAATGCTCGTTTTCCCCTTCGCTAGGGGATTCACAGTGCGAACCTGCGAAAACCAGAAAACCCAGCAGCGCCGTTACATAACCCAAACCTATATTTTCACAACCAAAACACTTCCAAATCAACATATAACAATCAGAACATAATCCAATCATGGTAACAAGTATTCTACCGCATTTACACAGATTTCCAACCGCGAAAACATCGATTTCTATCGTTTATCATATTTCGACCTATATCTAAAAACCAATGAAACTTACACACAAACATACATAATCATACACAAGCATAGTATAATCGAGTTTCACACCCTTACCCGATTAAATCGCGTTTGAAAAGTCGGTTGAATCGGTTCCTAGATTTCCAAGTTTTCTCTCTTTCTCTTTTTCTTTCTCTTTTCTTTCTTCCTCTTTTTCTTCTCTTCTTTTTCTTTCCTTTCTATTTTCTCTCTTTCTATTTCTATTCATATGAAAAATATAATATCTACCCGACCAAAAGACCAAAATACCCCTACACTCAAATATCTCGCAAACGCTCTCAAAACGCGATAAAATATAATCTCGATGAAAAATAACATATTTTCACATAAAAGTCAGAAATAAAATAATATAATAATAAAATAATCGAAACGACTCAATTAAATAAAAATAACCAAAAACTGGGGCGTTACATTTAGGGATGGCAAAAAAATCCGTACCCGCGGATATCCGCGGATAAAATCCGTCACGGATATGGGGCGGGTAGCTTAATGGATATCCACGGATAAAATAAATGGATATTTAAATACCCGTTTATTAATGGATATGGATACGGGTTTAATGATATCCATGCCCGCGGATATCCATATATGTTAATAAATTATAAAAATAATTTAAATATCATTAGTTTATTATACCTTATATTTTCATCTTCTTAAAAATTTTTGTCTTATATTTCTTTCTTTTTTTATAATTTTCTTTGAAGAAAACCTTTCACATTTCATTCAAATTCTATTAGTCATTTCATATGTAAACTCTTAAATACTTCATACCTCACTTCAACAATATCACAATCCAACCAACTAGTGTCGTTATTCCTCTGTCGAACTAGTGTTTCCCTTCCTACCCCTCTGCCGTCCGCTCTTCTATCATAACTCACAATCACAATATCTTTTATTTGTTTCATTAAAAATGAAATGTATGGATATTATGTTTGGATCTAATTATGTTTTGGTGAATAAGAAAATTACTGTGATGAAATTTTATTGTTAAATTAAAAGCGAATTGTATGGATGTTATGTGATAATAATTTTGTGTCTTTAAAAGAAGTTAATAATTTTTTTTCAAAAAATAATTTTTATAAAAAAAATTATCCATGGATATCTGTAAATATTCGCGGATATCATAAAACCCGCGGATTACCCTCTTAACGGATATCCGCATGGATATGGGGCGGATATGGATATCATATTTATCAAATGGGACGGATACAAATATCATAGTATCCGTCCCCATGGATATCCATTTACATCCCTAGTAACGTTGTCCGGCGTGCCCGACGTGCAGGGAGCTCAATGGTTGATGTGATTTGAAGGGCGAAGTGCCACACATGCCTTGAGCCCCGTGCTGCATTTAATACGTAATGATGGCTAGATGACCCTAGCCGCGCGTGCTTGTGTACGTGCCCTTGGACTGTCTATAAATAGAGGGAGAACCTACTCATTTACACTTTTCGTTTCTCTTCCTTAATTTGCTCTGTATTTTGTATTCCGCCGTCCGCCGTCGTTCAACCACCGTATGCGCACTGACTAGAGCTCTTCGACCCCCTAACTTTCTTCCTCGACCACGTAAGTTATCTGAACTGATCTATGTTTTAGGTTTTTCACTTCATGCTTCCTTAGTATGCGTATGGTTAGGACGAAATTGTGTAGTGTAGGGGTGGTTTTCGGCGATTGTTGGTGGTTGGTGGTGGTTAAGCCATCTTCTACCGCCGACGGCGTCGCCAGAGCCTTAGAAACTTAGGCTTTGTAGTTGATTCTGACACCGTTGCGACAACGGATGAGTTTGTCGCCGGTGGAACCCATGAACTTTCCGGTGTACTTATGAGTTTTCCAGTGGATCTCCAACGGAAGTTCTGAGTTATGTACCGGGGAGGATCTCCCTGCGTGTGTTAGAGGGATTGCCCTGGGTGTCTCCTCGCATCGTTGTTGTCCCATTTGAGTAGGGCTTAGGTCGGGGACGTTGTCCTCGGGCCTTCGCACGCCCTTTCACTTGACTAACGGTGGAAGGGTGGATTTGACTTTGTCATCGAATTCACTTTTGTCCCCTGCTTTTCAGCTAAAGGAGATGTCACGCAAAGCTGAGGATGAAATCCTAAGAGATCTGTCCGAGGGGAGCTCCTCGGAGGATATCGATATTGAAGATACTTCCGCTCCTAAGGACGCTGGCGAAACACCTACTTCGAGGAATACCGCGGAAGAGTGGTCCGTTGCAGAGTCTTGAAAGCATGTCTCCCTCTTTGCCTCTTACACCGGAGACGCCTTCACGACGGTGGGGGTCGAGGGCGACTAGAAGATTCATTTCCCTGGGGAGGATGACCGCACTTGCTCGGCATATGGGGAGAGGTTCCCTATGTATGAATACATCTTCAAAGAGATAGGGCTGAGGTTGCCCTTTACGAAATTTCATATGGCAGTCTTCATGCATCTGGATCTGGAGCCCTCGCAATTACATCCAAACTCGATTTCCTTCACACGACATTCGAGCTGATGTGCGAATATCTGGAGATCAGAGATACTCTTCCCCTCTTCTTTACCGTCTTCCATCGTCAGCGTCAAGTTTCAGGGAGTAAGTTCAGATGGGTCTCCCTGAAGTAGGGGAAGAAGTTATTCAAGCCCTTTTTCGAGCCCATTAGGACTTTCAAGGAAAGGTTTATATCATTGAGCCCGTGTCAGAGAGGGCCACAAACTCCACGTTTGTATGGGAGGTTTCGACAGATGAGAACGAGGAACCCATTGTCGAGGAGCAAGGCAAAATACATGGGCGGAGGTTGTTGAAGTTCCCCTTCTGTTGGAGCGGGGATCGTTTCACCCGGGGACCTGATGGATACACCGCCAACCCGGATATGCTAGACGAGGATGATAAGGCCAGCTACGAGAAGCTGGTGGGTTTTGTCAATGGCTTTACCCCTGCTCAGTGCGTGACTAAGAGCGGGGGCCCCAATTAAAGAAGAAGATGGGAGGTGGAGAATCACTTTATTAATACGAAGGAGCTCTTCGAGTGCAGCATTCGTGAAAAGGCTCTAGAACTGTTGGGTAGCCTTTTATTTTTTCCTAGTTTGTTTGGATTGTTATTTTCTTCGTTTACTAATGTGCTCGTTGTTTTACAGGTAAAATGTCTTCTGCCCACGAACGAATGGTGAAGAATGCTCATGCTAGGCTCAAAGGGGGCCAAACGATCGGGAAAATCCGCCTTAGCCAGCGAGCGCCTCCTCTACAAACGGGGTCGGGGACCTCCTCGTCTGCCCCATCAGCCGCCCAGACATCCCCTGTGCTAGTAAATTCAAGGCCCAAGCGCCAACGGATGGTCGAGATCATGGACCTTAACAACGAGGGGGAAAAGAGTAGATTTGAGCTGCCCCGTGCCTTCATAACAGGAGATTCTTCGAAGGCTCCTTCCTGACACTCCCTCGGGCAGAGTCTTTGATGCTCGAGGAGATGGACCGTCCGAGCAAGAGGACGATGCTGGCTCAGGATGCTGCTGCCCTGATAAGGGTCCTAAAAATGGCGGTGGTTTACACCGAGGAGGGTTCCCTCCATGAGTCCGAGCTGAAGAAGGCCCAGGCTGCGAATGCGGTCCTAGAAGAGAAGTTGAAGAAGTCCCAGGAGGAGCAGGCCAGGGCCATCGACGAGGCAGAGAAGAAGTACAAGGATGAACTGGTTAAGGTCAACGGGGAGAAGGACACTCTGGTTGCGGAGAAGAAAGCCGCAGAGGACCTGGTCGAGGAACTGAGGTCCGCCGCTGTTCCTGCTGAGGGCGAAAGCGAGGAATTGAAGAGTCTGAAGACTCAAGCTGAGCTGGTTGCTCGTATTACCCAGGAGGAGGATGACTGCGTGGGCATCATCGAGGATGCTTTCAACAATATTATGGAGCAGCTGAGGATTGTGAACCCCGGGGTTGAATTGTCCATCGAGGGGGTCGGGTTCTTCGACAGTGTGGTGGACGGCAAAATCGTCATCCCCGAATTCCTCCAATTTAGTGAGGAGCAGGAGCAGCTGGCCCGTGAAGAGTCTCAGCCAACGGCCGAGTGATTTCTCTGTTAGTTATACTTCCGGCCTGCTTGCTGTGTAATTTATCTTTTTCTATAGGGCTTGGCCCCTTTGTAATGTAACAAGTACAATTGCGGTCCTTGTGGATGTTCTTATTGTAATGTTTATTTTCGGCCAATGTGGTCGGTTATGTATAATTTGTTTTGATGCATGTTTTTACTAGGCTTTATTTTCGCTAAGTGTCAAAATGCTGCTCGATATGCATGCCCATTATAAGGGCTACTTTAGTAAATGATTTGTTGTTTTCGAGGTTTGCTCGACAAGATGTGTTCAACAGTGAGGGGAACTGGTCAAAAGGCCTAGGTAGCTTTCGGGCATGAGGGCGGAGCTCAGGTTGCGTTTGTGGCCTGAGTTCGCGGCGTGAACCTCCCATCGCGAGCTGGGTGTTCTGCCTTTCGTGGTACTGGGACGAAGGCGGGCATGGATTTTGCTCGTTCTTGAGCGAAAGCCTGCCTTGATTTATTCTGGTATACAGGGCTTGTACCTGGGCGTGCACTTATGGTCGGTGTGTTATGCTCGTCGTGTTGACGGTGCATGCCGACGGTTAAGGCCTTAGCTATAATATTGTTTCAGCTTTTCAGCGTTCCATGGTCGAGCGAGTTCTTCCTCGTTAAGATGTTCTAGGTAGTAGACCCCATTCTCTATTTTTTCTCAGACACGATAGGGCCCCTCCCAGGTAGCGGCGAGTTTGCCTTCTCTTGAATCTTTGTGATTCCTCCTCAAGATGAGACTGCCCCTTGGAACTCTCGTTGTATAACTTTGGTGTTATGCCTAATTGTGATTTTTTGTTTTAGTAAGGCCTCACGGAGGGCTGCTCATGATTGGACCTCTTCGACGAGATCGAGCTCCTCTCTTAGTACTTCGCTATTTGTCTCTTCGTCCAGGGGAGCTTCAATCCACCTGGAGGGCACATGCATCTCAATGGGGATTACTGCCTCAATCCCGTATGCCAGACGGAAAGGGGTTTCCCCGGTCGAAGAGTGAGGTGTAGTACGGTAGGCCCAGAGCAAGCTGTGCAGCTCCTCAACCCATTGTTTCTTGGTTTCGTCCAGTATTCGTTTGAGGCCTTGTAGGATTACCCTGTTTGCTTCCTCGACTTGCCCATTAGTCTGGGAATTCTCGATGGACGCGAAGTGTTGCTTGGTGCCCAGTTGAGTGACGAACTCTTGAAATTTTTTGTCCGTGAACTGTGTCCCATTATCGGTGATGATCGCTTGGGGAATGTCGAAGCGAGCAAGGATGTTCTGTTTGTAGAAGCGAAGTATGTTGTAGGCCGTTATTTTGGCCAGAGCTTTTACTTATATCCATTTTGTGAAGTAGTCCACGCCTACTATCAGGTACTTGTTCTGATTCGACCCTACGACAAATGGTCCTAGGATATCCAGGCCCTACCATGCGAAGCGCCACGGGGAGGACATTGCTTTGATTTCATTGGGCGGTGCCAAGTGCATGTCCCCGTATCGTTGACATTTGTCGCATTTCTTCACATGTTCCTTTGTGTCATGCTACATGGTTGGCTAGCAATACCCTGCTCGTAGAGCCTTCCTGGCGAGGGATTTTCACCCGAGGTGCTGGGCGTTGATCCCCTCATGGATATCGCATAGGACGTGGGCGACCATCTCTTCCTCGACACATTTGAGAAGAGGGATGGAGAACCCTTGCATGTAGAGCTTATTTTCGACCAGGACATAGGAGCAGGCTCTGCGCTTGACTACGCTGGCTTCCTTAGGGTCGGACGGTAGTTCGTCCTTGGCGAGGTAGTTGTAGACTGGGGTCTTCTAGCAGTTATTGTCACCTATAACGTGCACATCAAGGGTCTTTGAAGTTTTCTCGATGATGGGTCAAGGAAGCACTTCCTGGATGATGGATTTGTTTCCTCCCTTCCTTTTCGTGCTCGCTAGCTTTGGCAAAACATCTGCCAGAACATTGTGTTCGCGGGGAACACGCTTTACCTCTACCGATGTGAAATTTGTCATCTTTTCCTTGACCAAGGTTAAGTATTCAGATAAGTTGTCGTTCTTGGCCTGATATTCTCCCTGAACCTGGAGGGCCACGAATTGAGAGTCGGTGCAGATGATGGCTTCCTCGGCTCCTAGGTCTTCGGCGAGGCGTAGACCTGCGAGGAAGGCCTCGTACTCGGTCTGATTGGTGGAAGTGGGGAAGGATAAGGTTAGCGAGACCTCTACGAGGATCCCCTCCTCGTTTTCTAGGATAATGCCTGCCTCGCTCCCTGCCGAGCTGGATGCTCTGTTAACGAAGATTGTCCACCTGCGAGCCCCGTAAGTGGGGGAGTCGGGCAAAGTCATCTCCACGACAAAGTCGACTAGCGCCTGATCCTTGAGGGGTTTTTTACTCTCATACTGGATGTCAAACTCGAATAGTTCCAGCGACCATTTAAGCATTCTATCGGTCATGTCTGGACGACCCAACAGTTGTTTCACGGGCTAGTCCATGCGTACTGCGATTGTGTGGGCTAGAAAGTAGGGCCTTAGCCTCCTCGTAGCGTTGATGAGGGCCAAGACCATTTTTTCAATCAGCTGGTATCTCAGCTCCGGTCCTTGCAGCGCTTTGCTCATGAAGTAGATGAGTTTCTGTCCATCCGGAGTTTCCCGAATGAGTGCGGCGCTGACGGCCTTGGTTGCGAAGGCGAGATAGAGGTATAGGGTTTCCTCATTATCTGTCCGGGAGAGGACCGGGGTTTCTGATAGTGCTCGTTTTAGGCGGAGGAGGGCTTTATCGCATTCCTCCCTCCACTCAAAGGCTGCCTCCTTGCGGAGGAGTTTGAAAAAGGGGAGTGCGTGCTGAGTAGATTTCTCCACAAAACGGGATAGCGAAACAAGCATCCCGTTGAGGGATTGGATGGACTTCTTCGAGTTCGGAGTAGGGAACTCAGAGAAGGCCCTGCACTTGTCGAGATTAGCTTCGATTCCTCATTCTGTTAGGTAGAAGCCGAGGAACTTGCCCGCTCGCACCCCGAACGTGCACTTCTCCGGGTTGAAGTGCATCTTGTACTTCCTCTCCTGCTCGAAGACTTTCTTCAAATGGATCGTGTGATCGGATTCCTCGTGGGATTTCACGATCATGTCGTCCATGTAGACTTTGAGCATATCCCCAATTTCTCCTCAGAAGACCTTGTTCATCATTTTTTGGTAGGTAGCGCCAACGTTTTTTAAGCCGAAGGGCATTATGTTGTAGTAATAGTTGCCTGATTCGATCATGAAAGTTGTGTACCTTTTGTCTCTTTTTTCCATGGGTATTTGGTTATAGCCCGAATACGCGTCCATGAAAGATAACAATTTAAAACCAATAGAATTATCAACTAATTTGTCTATGTTGGGGAGGGGATATACGTCTTTAGGGCAGGCCGTATTAAGACCGGTATAGTCAACACACATGCGCTATTTTCCATTTGATTTTTTAACGAGTACAACATTGGAAAGCAAAGTAGTGTACTTGGCCTCTGAAATAAAATTTTCCTCTAGGAGGTCTTTTACAGCCTATTCGGCAGCCTCCGTTTTCTCCGATGACTGCTTTCGCCTACGTTGAGCTACTGCCCTAGCGGCGGGGTCGAAGGTGAGTTAGTGGCAGGCCACGTCAGGATCTAGACTGGGCATCTCCGTGGCGTTCCACGCGAACAGATCTGCATTCTCCCGGAGGCAGGCTTTTAGCTGTTTCCTTGCTAGGTCGGGGAGTCCGGTCCCGATCTTCACTCCTCACTGGGGGTCGTCACTGAGCAGGACAAGTTTGAACTCGCCATCTGGAATTGGGCGCATCGGATAGGAGGTCTCGCCGTTACTGGTCGATGTGGAAGGGCTACTCGAACATGGCTGGATCTCCTTTCCCTTCCTTTTTTGATCCCTCTGGTCGTCCTCAAAGAAGCGGATATCAAGGTCGATGGAGTCGACGCAGGGCAGCGGCTTTGCCTCTTCGGAGCTGCAGGGCAGAGCAGGCTCGCTGGGAGTGTTTGGCTTGGTGACGATCGTGTTCAGCTCTTTGGAGGCTGCCTCGAAACATCTCCTCGCTGCTTCGATGTCTCAGTGCATAGTGGCAACGAGACCCTTGGAAGTGTAGTACTTCATCTTCAGGTGCACGGTTAAGGGCACGACTACCAATTCGGCTAGAGTTGGCCACCCAAAGATGCATTGGTAGAGGGACGGGCATTCAATGAACAAAAACTGGACTTTGATGGACCTGGCCATTTCTGCAAACCTGAAAGTCACGACTAGTTCCACGTACCCTTAAGGCTTTATGACTGACCCGTTAAAGCCTTGTAGGTCAAAACCTACGTAGGGCATCAGGTGTGTCTCATCCAGCTGGAGGGTGGAGAATAGCTGGGAATACATGATGTCGACTGAGCTGCCTTGATCGACCAGGATTCGGCGAAGGTCAAAGTTGGTCATTTGTGCTCTCACGAGCAGTAGAATGCTTGATTTGGAAGCCTCGCCGAGGATTTCCTCACGGTAAAAGGTGATGGGGACCGACTTTCCCTAGAATTTATCGAGCGTGGAACTTCGGTTCGAGCTCATGTTGATTAGGTGCTCGAATTTCCTCTTGACGGAGCCCAAAATAACCTTGTTGAAGCCCCCTCCGGAGATGACCATGGCGGAGGGAAAGGTTCCCATGGGCTGTGCGCAGCGAAGTAAGGGGGGACGTTGAGCTCCTCTGGGACGTAGAAGTCTTCAGGCCGCGAGATGCTCATGGCGGCCTGAAGGCTGGTCTCTTCTGAGGAAGGCACCTCTTCCTCAACCTTCTTAGATTCATGAGCGTCCTACCGAGGAACGTCCTTCTTCTTGGCAAATTGTTTCAGGTACCCGTCCCTGATCAGCATCTCAATGGCATCCTTCAGATGGATGTAGTCGTCGGTCATATAGTCGTGGCTCTTGTGGAACCGACAATACTTCGACTTGTCAGTATTCAGCTTGGACGGTATCTGTTTAGGGAATCAGACCCATGTTTGCCGGAACTCTGAGTTGGCGCACTCGGAGAGGATCTTCTCTCAAGAGACGGTCAGAGGAGTATATTCGTGAAAGCATTCGGAAGGCCCTTTGTTGTCCTGGGACTCCCGGGGGCGGTCTTCGCGTCTTCTATCTCCCTAACGAGATGTCGAGGGGTCGTCATGCTTGGAAGACCTGGCACTCTCTTGGTGCCTTGAGTCCTGGGCGGAGCTAGCAACTTCTTTCTCCTCGTACTAGATGTACGCTTACGCCTTGAGAAGGAAGGCATCCAGCGTCGCTGGAGTCTCAATGCCAACTTCTTTGGCAAATTCTGTGCAGGGACGGAGTCCTTGCTCGAGAAAGAACTTCTTCATATTGTCGTGGATACCTGGATGGCTTCTTTGTTGAACCTTTCGATATAGGCTCAAAGAGGTTCATCTTTCCCTTGAATGATGGTCTCAAGGGAAGCTTCGATCTTTGGGTGACGACAGGAGGCCGTGAAGTACCTGGCAAACATTCTCCCCAACTGTCTCCAATATGTGATGGATTCGTCGGGGAGCTTCTTATACCAAGTCATCGCTCCCTTCCTCAGCGTGGTTGGGAACAATCTACATTTGATGGCGCCCCTGACGCCACAGTAGTCGAGCAATGCGTTGATATTCTTGATGTGCTCATCAGGATCTGTAGTGCCATTGTACGCGCCCAGGGAGGGGGGTTTCTCCAGCCCCTTCGGAAGGCGCATGGCCATGATTTCATGGGACAACGGGCTGTGTTTCTCGTCATCGCTACTGTTGCTGGACCATGACGGAGAGCGGGTGCTTCGTCCAAAGGTAGGACAACAATCTCGACGGGGAGATGGGGTTCATGCTCGACCCTTGGATCTGGGCGGAGGCGAACGCTGAGGCTCTGCTCGTAGGTCCCTTCTGGTCCTCTTGGTCCTCGGGGAGTACTGGCTCCGCAGGGAGATCTGGTCGCGCTTTCTGATTGCCTAGGACTTTGGCTCTGGTGGTGCCTGACGGTCTCTTTCACGTCGGGGAGGAGGACTCCGAGATCTCCGAAGCTCTTTCCTCGGCAGGGAGGATCTTGGCTGGCTGGACTCTTCTAGGGTTCTAATCCTCGCGTTCTATTGGAGGATTAGGAGGTTGGTCTTGTTGAGGGCCTCGAGGAAGGCCACCATGGTCGGGTTGGTGCTGGGCAAAACCGGGGCAGGCTGGTAGTCCTGGGAGGGCTGAACCTCAACGTGATCAGTGCAAACGGGGAGGGAGACGCGGTGGCTCCATCTCTCTCCTGGTGGACGTCGCTTCTAAGAAAGGGGGTTGCTCCATCAGTATTGTTCTTGCTGACGGGGAGGAAGGTAGTGTTGCGAGCATCGTGAACATTGTCATGGCTGGCCATGATCGGAATCTTGGAAGAACTATTTTGGTCTTGAATCTACGAGGGAAGAAAGACAGGGATAACAGAGTTTCCCACAGATGGCACCACTGATCTTATCGGCTAATCAGAACCTGAAGTGGGCCAGAGACTATGTCTGCGATGCTGGGTTTGAAAGATGAGGATGGGGTGTACCTGCATGGCACTCCGATGCTAAAGTAAGGATCGGGAGAAAAGAAGGCAAGTACAAAACATGTGAGTCTTCAAATGATTTAGAATACCTGACCCTCTCATTTGAGAGGGTTTTTATAGTGCCCCAATCGCTTGGCCATTGGTCCCTATTTTTGGGGCGACATACCCGCTCCCAACGAATAGGTAACTGCCAGAAACTAGTCGTTGGGACGGGCAGAGGTGCCCAAAACTAGCTGTTACTACGGGCAGAGGCGTAGTCGCAGACACAGTCGTCGTGGCTGTTTCTGGATGGTGAAACTGTGCGTGACAGGCAGGAATGCTGAGGAGGGGCAGCTGACCCAATGGATAAGCCGGCCAGGCCTCCTCAACGGAGGGGCAGAAAGGTAAAATGCTCCTGTTTACCCTTAACTGGCAGGACTTAGGCAATTGGGCCGTTCTGGGAGCAGAAGTGGATTGGGCCATGCCTAGCCAATGGGCCAGCCCGGAACAAGTTCAATATGGTTTTTACTTGCTTTAATTATGATTCCGCTGTGATGATACCTTAAATGAAGGTGAGCATGCGATGATAGGTGTTTATGTGAAATTTAAAACCCTTGTTACGGAGCAGGATATGTTTGAGGTAAGTGACACCCTTTGTCGTTGCAAATTTATTAAATTATACATTAAAATTGTATGCGGGGTTTCGGGTGTTACACGCAAGGTGATCCTCCTTTGTCAATGAAGATATTCCTTGATACGATCACGACGACGCCGATGATGAGGTTTCACATAACACATCAAAATGGAAGGCCTCTGAATTGGAAAAAGATCAGAGCTTCCTCAATAAAGAGATAAGTGATTGATCAGTAGAAATCCAACAATTGTCGAGGAGGAAGGGGTGTTTGGTGAAATGTGTTGTCACAATGCTGAATTGCAATACTAATATGTGTTAGAAAATTTTAGGTTTAAGACCTTGATATCATGATTTTCACATTATTCTAATTTCTATGAAAAACAGTAAAACGTACCCGGATCCATAACGCTGATTCTTGTCCAGTTCTCAATCTTGTTTTCGATTATTCTCCCCTCTCTTCCTTCTTCCTTTTGTGTATCGTTGATGATGAAGATACCTTTTTTGTGTATTTGTGAGAAAATGAGAAGGAATGAATAAAATGTTGTTGTTTTTTTCTAAAGGTCCCTATTTATAGGCTCTTACTCCAACAACCACATTTCATCCCAAGAGTCATGTCCTAACATCCATTAACAGAGAGAAGAGGGATTTAAATTTTGAATTTCAAAATAAAACCCCATTGGCTTAATTATCCATCCACCCAAATAATCATCACATTAGGGTATCCTTAAGTCAAACTTTTAATTACATGAGTCATAATTATTGGATTAACAAATTAATCGAACAATCTCCCACTTGACTCATGTGGAAACTTGACGTTTCAATATTATACCATAATTGTGCATCATTCATTAAAAGCACCAAATCATTATCTTTAATGAATTGAAATGATCAGATCATGGAGGTCACAAATTATTCATCAACTTGATTCCTTCCATGTATCACAAATCAATTTAGTTCAAATAACTTTAAGGGATACAATAATGTGCCTTTCATGTCTTTACAAAGACACCTTTGTCATCACATATTAATAATATATTTATATCATAATATGGATAACGAAACTCAGCAGAAACATAACCTTTAATTGAATTCACAAGTGTCATATAATACAAACATTAAACTATACAAGTATATATACAAATCATATTATAATGTTAACAATGACTTTTACATAATGCCCATCCTTTTTACATGACCAACAAATATCTTGGGAGGTAAACCTTTACTTAACGAATCTGCTATCATTAAATTAGTACCAATATGTTCGAATGACACTTTTTGTTTCTGCACTTCTTCTTTCACTGATAAGTACTTCAATTCCATGTGTTTAGCACCCTTGGAATATTTATCATTCTTAGAGAAGAAGGCAGCTGCAGAATTATCACAATAAATCCTTAGCGGTCTATCTATATTGTCGATAATACCAAGCCATAAATGAAGTTCCGCAACCAAAATGATTAAATTGTGGCCTCAAAGAATGCCACAAATCCTGCCTCCATAGTAGAGGTAGCAATGATGGACTGCTTTCCACTCTTCCAGGATATTGCTCTTCCATCCAGAAGAAAAACATACCCAGATGTGGATTTTCTTGAGTCCGCACATCCTGCAAAGTTTGAATCGGAGTAGCCAACCACTTCAAGTTGATCTAATCTTCTATATGTGAGCATGTAATCTTTGGTGCCTTGTAATTACCTAAGAACTTTCTTTGCAGCTTTCCAATGATCCATTACGGGATTACTTTGATATTGACCCAACATACCAACGACAAAACCGATATCCGGCCGAGTACATGTTTGGGCATACATCAAACTCCTAACCACTAATGCATAGGGAATATACTCCATTTCTTTTCTTTCTAATTCATTTTTGGGACATTGTATTTGACTAAACTTGTCCCCTTTCTGAATAGGAATTATCCCGGCAGAGCATTTATCCATTCTGAATCTCTCTAATATTTTATTTATATAGCTTTTTTGAGATAATCCCAACAGTCCTTGTGATCTATTACAGAATATTTCTATTCTTATCACATTTGATGCCTCACCCATACCCTTCAGTTCAAATTTATTGGAGAGAAACTTATTTACATCATGTAACAAAGCAAAATCATTGGCAACAAGTAAAATGTCATCAACATATAAAACCAAAATTATAAATTTGCTCCCACTGACCTTCATATAGATACACCGATCTACGGTGTTCTATACAAAATCATATGACAAAACAGTATTGTTAAATTTGAGATACCATTGTCTGAAAGCTTCCTCTAGTCCATATATTGACTTCTTTAATTTACACACTAAATTTTCTTTTTCCGTTGTAACAAACCCTTCAGGTTGAGCCATATACACTTCTTCCTTTAAGTCACCATTTAGAAAGGCGGTCTTCACATCCATTTGGTGAAGCTCTAAGTCATGATGAGCCACCAAAGCCAAAATAATTCTCAAAGAGCCCTTCTTTGAAACAGGAGAGAAGGTTTCTTTATAGTCAACACCATCCTTTTGAGTAAAACCCTTGGCGACAAGTCTAGCTTTATATCTTTCAATATTGCCTTTAGAGTCTCGTTAGGTCTTAAAGACCCACTTACAACCAACTCGTTTTGAACCTTTAGGCAACTCAACTAGATCCCATACATTATTATCATCCATTGATTTTAACTCTTCCTTCATAGCATTGATCCAATTTTTCAGAATTGTCACTTTCCATGGCTTGTGTGAATGAGATTGGATCCCCATCAATGCTTAAATCACATTCATGTTCAAGTGAATAAATAACATAATATTTCGAAATAGCTGGTCTTCTTTACCTTTCAGACCTTCTTACTATTATTTGTTGTGTTTCTTCATTACTTGTTCTTGCTCATTTGTGACTTGTACATTGTCAACCGGTTCATCAACTATATGTTCATTTTGTGGGTTTTGAATATTAATTTGTTGTCTATGTGTGTTGTATGATGGTACCACAACTAGAGGGACAACAACCTGAGAAGACTCTATAGGCGAAAAAGATTCTCCATGAGTCTCCATAATATCTACTTTATGTGATTTCTCACTCCTACTGAACTGACCATTTATAATAAACCGAGCATTACCAGACTCAATTATTCTCGTACTATGAATAGGACAATAAAGTCTACACCCTTTTGATTTTTCAGGATACCCAATGAAAAAACCACTAATGGTTCTCGCATCAAGCTTCTTTTCATGTGGATTATACACCCTTACTTTAGCTTGGCATCCCTAAATATGAAGATGCCTTAAACTAGGTTTCCTTCCTGTCCATAGCTCATAAGGAGTCTTAGGATCTGCCTTGCTAAGAATCCTATTAAGAAAATACGCAACGATCTTTAATTGATAAGTCCACAATGATACTGGTACATTATTATAATTTAACATTGACCTAACCATGTTCATGAGAATACGATTCCGCCTTTCACCCACGTCATTTTTTGTGGTGTTCTAGGCATAGTATATTGTACACATATGCCACAACTTTTGAGAAAATTTGTAAATGTACCTGTACATTGTCCTTTCTCATTATATTTTCCATAATATTCACCACCTCTATCAGACCTCACTATCTTTATTTTCCTATCCAATTGCCTTTCCACCTCATCAATGAATACTTTTAACATGTCCACTGATTGAGATTTTTCATGCAATAAATACAAGTAATAGTAACGTGAGAAGTCATCAATAAAAGTGATAAAATATTTTTCTCCTCCCCATGAAGGAACATCGAAGGGACCACAAATATCAATGTGTATCAATTCAAGGAGTTCACTGCTTCTTGTAGATGAATTCTTAGATATTTGTTTGGTATGTTTTCCTTTAATCTAATATAAACATATGTTCTACTCACCAAAATCTAATTGAGGTAATATTTCACCTTTCATTAACCTCATTACTCTTTATTTAGATATGTGACCTAATCTTTGATGCCATAAATAAGCAGAACTCTCATTATTTGTACTTCACTTACTACCAACAACATGCTCAATATTATACAAAAATTCTTTAAAATTAACATCAAGATTAAAACGATATAAACCATCAATTAAAATACCAGACCCATAATAGTATAATTCTTTAAATAAATAAAATACATCGTTTTCAATCCTAAAATTAAAATTCAATCCATCCAACTTTGCAACAGAACCTAAATTCCTAACACATCCAGGTACATAAAGATACTTTTTGATATCTATATGATAACCAGTATCCAAGATCAATATATACGTCCCAATTCCCTCTATTTGTGCCTTCATTTTGTTTCCCATGTAAAGAAACTTTTCACTTCCTTGTATGGTTTGGATCGAAAGGAATCCTTGCATAATATGTGACACATGAGTAGTCGCACTCGAATCAAGCCACTAAGTATTATTTTGTAATTCAATAAGATTTGATTCAAAATTTATAGAAACATAAAACATACCTTTCTTTTTGAACCACATCTTCCTTTTAGGAAAATCCTTTTTGAAGTGTCCATTCTCCTTGTAGAAATACCACTTATTTTCCTTTTGGACTCTGCCCTCATTAACCTTTAAAGGAGCTTTGCCCTTCTTCTTGTCCTTCTTGTCGGGTTTGACCTTACTGCAACTGGCTCCATCATGAGTCGTGAGATGAACAGAAAGATCTTTCATCCTCTTTAGTCTCCCTTTTTCTTGAACCAACATGGCCTTAATTTCCTGAAAGTTCCATTTTTCTTTGATGGTGTTGTAATTCACCTGGAACTGTCCAAACTCAAGAGGAAGCGAGTTAATGATAAACTGTACAAGAAAATATTCATTCACATCTATACCTAAGGACTTCAACTTTGCTACAAAATTTCCCATTTGAGTCACATGATCATGAATGGGTTGAGATCATTCAAACTTTTTAGTGGTCAACTCACTCATCAAATTCCCCACAACAGATTTGTCAGTAATTTCAGAATTTGAATACTCTTTCACATTTTTCATAAATTCCCTTGCATCGAGTTCAAAGACAACCTGTTCGACCTTTCGCAAGCCTCAAAAAGAGACCTTTCATCTTCCGTACCATCCTCCGTAATGGCTGAGGGCTTCTCATCCATTATCAATGTCATGTCTAAGTTCATAACACCCATTTGAAATTGAATCTTTTCAGACCAATCAGCATAGTTCAGCCCATTGAACTTTGTCATTGCATTGCTCAAGGCAAACATATTAGTAGCAACCGCAAATATATAAAACACGTTCATATGTTAATGCTTTGAATAAATTTCATAGATTCAAACCAATTTAACTTTAATCATGTATCTAAATTCACCTTTGGGTGATGTATACATACATTTTAATAAAATAAATCGATGCTAAATGAACATACTTTAATGAAGAATTAATCATAATCAAAATAACATGCATGTCTATTTTTGGATATACAAGCAACAAGTATGTTACTAAACATTTTTAATTTCATTAATTATAAGTCATGATCCATCTTTAGATGATCTACATATGTCTTATAATAATAAATATCATTTAACATAAACATGTTATCCATATAGCATCAAATTAAAATTTATTTCCATAATTTAGAATCGTAAACTTTAATGAATTTGACCACTTTAGTGATTAACAAACTCTAAGTTTAATAAATAATTTCAAAATATAATAACTTATATATATATATATATATATATATATATATATATATATATATATATAGGGGGCATGTCAAGTGAGAGGAATTTTAAAATGAGAGATGAGAGAAATAAATAACAACCATTAGACCAGGCAAAAATTATGATTAAACTCATTCATTAATGTGTCTATTAATTTCTCTCTCTTATCATCTCTATTATTAATTTGATCTAATGGTTGTTGTTTGTTCTTCTTATCTCTCATTTAAATTCACTCTCATTTGATATGCTCCCTATATATATATATATAAAATGAAGATATTTTTGTGTATTTGTGAGAAAATGAGAAGGAATAAATAAAGTGTTGTTACTTTTTTCTAATTGTTCTGTTTATAGACTCTTACTCCAAGAGCCACATTTCATCGAAGAGTCATGTTCCAACTAGGGGTGTTTGCGGTTCAGTTTGGATCGGTTTTGAAGCAAAATATCATCTGATCCAAAGGTAAATTTACTCACGGTTTGGTTCGGTTTTGGATGATTGATTAAAAAAATCCGATCCGATCCAATCCATATTAATGCGGTTTATTTGGGATCAGTTTTTTGGATATCCAAATTACAAATTATATCCTTTATTAATATTCTAAAAGTACTAATAAATAATAAGTTTGACATAATATATAATATACTAAATCAAAAGCTAAAGTCAAAAGTTAAAGTTAATATTACAAGATGAAAATAATAAAAATAAATAGATTAAATCAAACTAATAAATATTATTTAAAACAATAAGTATCATCTAATATTAAATTAACACAACACATATACTAATAAAAAATAAATAAGTATAAAAAATATATACATGCGGTTTGGTTTGGTTTGGATCGATTTTGAAAAATCAATCCGAAATCCGATCCGAACCGATCGGTTTTTACAAAATGACATCCAAATACATCCAAAAAATTTCGGTTTTTAGCGGTTTTCGATTTTTTTGAATTGATTTGCGGTTTTTATTTGGATTGGTTTGAATTTGAACACCCCTAGTTCCAACATTCATGAAGAGAGAGAAGGGAATTTAAATTTTGAGTTTCAAAATAAAATTTCATTGACTTAATTATTTATCCACCCACATAATGATCCCATATCCTTCATTTAAGCCAAACTTTTAATAAGATTGTATTCGGAGTTTGTGGTGTTACACGCAAGGTGATCCTTCGTTGTCAATGAAGGTATTCCTTGATACGATCACGGCGACGCCGATGATGAGGTTTCACACAACACATCAAAATGGAAGGCCTCTGAATTGGCAAAAGATCAGAGCTTCCTCAATAAAGAGATAAGTAATTGATCAGTAGAAATCCAACAATTGCCGAGGAGGAAGGGGTATTCGGTGAAATGTGTTGTCACAAGGGGTGACAAAACGGGCCTGGCCCATTGGGCATGCCCGTTTTACCCGCACTTTAGTGCGGGGTGGGGCAAGGGTTTAGACCCCCACTCTCTAATGTGTCCGCCCCGTCTCGTCCCGTTTTTTTCGCGGGCTTTTGCGGGCGTAAGCATTTACATAAAATTTTGCATTTTTAGGCTTAAAATGTATAGTGCCCGCGGGCTTTCCCCGCCCCGCCCTCACTTTTTTGCGGGGTGGGCCTAGGTTTTAGGCCCGCATCCTCAACTATGACCGCCCCGCCCCGCCCCATTTTTTTGCGGGCATTTGTGGAGCGGGCATGCCCGTTTGCCACCCCTTGTTGTCACAATGCTGAATTGCAATACGAATATGATGTTGACGCCGAGGATAAAAGACATGCTCAAACCTCGAAGATTCGAGCGAGAGTGGTCACGATACTGAAGTCACTATTAAGAGCTAAGTAATTCTTACGTTTCTCATTGATTGTTCACAACCGACTGCTAGTTTTTAATCGAAGCATCTAAGATGTTTTTGTGACGACATGGTTATTATGAGCTATAATTAGATGGAAAATCGATGAGATGAGATCAGAGTGCACCGGTGGTGTCTCGGTCAGAACAAAGTTCACTCAAACAGAACCTCTTCGATACGTGGCCTTGAAGGAAAAACTGTTTCAACGTACGTCCCCAATAAAAGATAAGCCGTTCTTATATATTTCTCTAACCGATAGCTCCACATCTAGGTTATCGTTGTTTTTGATTGAAGTGAAAAGACAACATGCTTGAAATGCTAATGCAACTGTAGGATGCACCATTAGAATGAGACAGTAGAAGGGAACAACAATCAATGACAGTGACTTCCGCAATTTGCAACCAAATTAACGGGTTTCTGATGCAGGAAGTGGGAACAATGGCGTTTGGAATTGGAACGTCCGTTTGCTAGTCGTGGATCTCGATGCAATTACGGGTGGACAGCTGGATGAATTTTTAAATCATCTCTCTGCCACTGAACCAGATGCGAGAATGGGAACTGTTTTGATTGTAAATCTGGAGTATCTCTTGATTCATTGCTCGGTACTTAGTAGATTTGGAGGAGAAATGGATTTGGCTAGGTGTGGATCAAGATGGGATTAATTTGACAGGGAGTAGTAATAACAGAGCAACTTTTGTGATCTTACTGCTAGGTTGAAGTCTTATGTTGCAAAAGGTTTTGAGGCTCTTTGACTGTGTAGAACTCAAATTGCATAGGGAAACTGTAGCTCCGAATTTGGTCATCTGCATATGGGGAAATCGTGTAGAGTCTAATCTCCAAATAGCTCAGAATTTGATCATTCGTCTTAGCTTGTTTGCTGGACTAGGCTGTTGTAATTGTAGAAGTGGATATACTGCTGGTTCTGAGCATGTTAGTTTCAAAATCAAACTCAGCTGCTGCTTGTCAGGGAAACTGAGCAGAATTTCATCAAAAAAGATTCACAACTTCAGTCCAGAAACTCAACCCAATTAACCTCTCGTGCAACTCGAAGGTTACGGTCTGCGAACATCGTTCAGGTTACACATCCACCCTACCGGTGTTTTTGGCAACGTCATGCCATAAGAAGCCCTGCACGACAACACTGTCGGTAACGACAACTTCGGTACAGATAAGTCATTCTAATGCTTCATAACAGTTGATTAGCTTTTTGTTTCAAAATATTCTTAATATTAAACATAATATGACACATCCTCGCCAAATCCTAGTTAAATGACGTTTGGGGAGGCCATACTATCAAGATCAGTAAATGTATAATGTATGAATGATGTGACTCTTGTAGGGAAGAGGATATTTCCTTTAAAGAAGTACCACACCCTTTGAACAACTCCATACTGTCGATCTCGTACAAGCCGGCATGGCACGAGTCCGTGTCACTCACAAAAGTTTCCAATCTCAAACAAAATCAACCAGATTTGCAATAGCAAGTATACACGGTGCCGGCAGCGATACTAAAGATAAGTGATCTTGCATATTTTGCTAGCTGGTCGTACTTGATCGCCATCTGATAACTATTGTTGTTCAAATAGTTATGTTATCAGATTGGTCAAATGTCGTTATGTATGCGGTGATCATGACTTATAACATTGCTAAACAATGATAAAATCTGAATTTCTATGATGGTGAAGCAATATATTGATTAAGAGTAGGTAGGCTGTGTGTACAAAATTTATTGACGATTGTTTTGTACTACTATCATTTTTCATGCCTTGTGTTGTGTTTCTATACTTGTGTATGATCTTCTTTTTATTTATTTGTTGTGTGGAATTGTTTAATTGGATTGAAATGAGTGCTGGAATAAAATGCAAACTGGATGAATTACACTCAGAATTTGGGAATGAATGGGCTCTATTGCTCTTAAACCTTGGTCAGATTAAGATTAATTGTATGTTAGTTTTAATACTAGATTTTGTGATATTTGTAGCTATGTTAGTATTTGTCGAAACATTCTGGAATAGCTCAGTATTGCTGTTGCTCTTCTTCGATACCAAATTCTGGAAAATAAATCCTTCAGTTCACAAAAAGGCGAAATGTGCTGCAGCACATCAGGGTACCAAAATATAAGCTAACGGAAGTCATGAATCTAACAAGCGAGATTGCCAACAAAACTAAGAGGCTGACGAATACAAATGTATACTTTAAACTTAATTAGCTTTAGTACCAGATAAAGACGAATTAATTTCTCTGCCGTTTGTAATTAATTTAGAATTTACATTAAAAAAATAGGTGTCGCTCCGTTCCCCTACGAGGGTGGGATGCACCTCATATTTCTAAGTTTTTAAAATTATGCTGGGTAGTTGTTGGAACAAAGACCGAACACGCCGGACAGAGACTTACCTCAAATAAAATAAGGAGCGAGAACGACGAAGACCTCAACAAAGAGGCATAATCGGATGCGGCCGGGCTACGTTAATATACCTCTAGCCAAAGTCCAAACGCACTTGATACCTCTGGAAAAATCAGCTTCGGCCGGGCTACGTTAATATACCTCTAGCCAAAATCCAAGCGCACTTGATGCCTCTGGCGAAATCGGCTTTGGCCGGGCTACGTTAATATACCTCTATCCAAAGTCCAAGCGCACTCGATGCCTTTGGAAAAATCAGCTGCGGCCGGGCTACGTTAATATAGCTTTAGCCAAATTCTAAGCGCACTTGATGCCTCTGGCGAAATTGGCTTCGTCCGGGCTACGTTAATATACCTCTAGCCAAAGTCCAAGTGCACTTGATGCCTCTAGAAAAATCGGCTGCAGTCGGGCTACGTTAATATACCTATAGCCAAAGTCCAAGCGCACTTGATGCCTCTTGCGAAATCGGCTTCGACCGGACTACGTTAATATTCCTCTAGCCAAAGTTCTAGCGCATTTGATGCCTCTGGCAAAATCGGCTTCGGATGGGCTATACGTTAATATACCTCTAGCCAAGTCCAAGCGCATTTGATGCCTCTGGCGAAATCGGCGTCGGACGGACTACGTTACTATACATTTATCCAAAGTCCAAGCGCACTTGATAACTCTGGCATAATCGTCCACGACCGGGCTAAGTTAATATACCTCCGGCATAATCGACTTCGGTCGGGTCATGCAAAATAAAACCCTCTGACCTCCAGTTAACATCAACCCCTATGGGGCTCTAAACGCCGGATAAGATAGTAAAATCCATATCTTTTTATAAATACCAAATCAACATACTTCTGGTCAGGTCAAGATAATGTACTTAGGACCCTCAAAGATGCGTTACAATACATACGTCACCTCGGTCCGATTAGAACAGACCGTTGATCCGTTAGAGAATTATTATCCTACATATGTCCCGGCCTGGGTGTGTAAACACGACCTCAAAAGATCTAAGCTGACTAGATCTTATTTAGTCAGAGTATGTTGAGAGATGTCAGCAATAGAGCCTGCATTACCATAAAACCGACATGATTCATACCTTACCAAACTAAAATCGCTTGGGGCTTATAAAATCAGTTGTTATACTCTGATAAGCGAATAAATGGAATAAAAAAACAAAACTTACCGATATATGATAATGAAAACATCTAAAAATGAGCTCGGAGATATATAAAACACATGCAAGGCAGCAATAAAACAGTCAACAAACTTCAGATGGACTTGAAATGTTACAAGGAAAAACATCCATAATTGCCATGCATTTGAAAAGGATGACTAAACGATAGAACAAAACTTCAAAAGGTCGAGATCCCACTGGGGCTCTCCGACTTCTCTATGTCCATAACCCGCTGGGTTCTAAGACGACACTAGGTCAAGAATCCACTATGGATTTCCGACTTCTTTATTAAAGATATAATGTTTTCCGAGATCATTAAAGTCATAGATCTTCCCAGGATACGCTTGGGCTTACTCTTGTTAGCAAGACATAATACGATTTGGGCTTAAAAGCAAAGTAATTATCAAAGATCAATAGAAGTATATCAAAATACAACACTATTATAAATCTAAGGATCTCAGTAGGATCTAAACATATTACCGGAAAGAGAGAAAGAAAAATATGGCAAAAAGATATGCCACATGTTATAAAAGATTTGCCACGTCCATTCGCGTCATTATGACCGATTTATAAATTGCATGCAAGTAAGAGCAGGCAGAGTTGTACCTCATCTTCCATGGAGAATAATGTTTTGGGCTTCTTTTTTCCGGAAATTTCACCTTTTCATAATTCATGCTTGGGGGGCTTATGCACATCCCGAAAATTATTTGAAAACCCGAGTTATTGTGAACCGAGCAGATAGGTCGGGTAAACAGAGATCTTATACAAGTTGGAGTCCGGTTAAGGGTCATATGTCGGCAATACAAGTATGTCGGTCTTGTAGTGAAACCAGTTAGAAGGTCAAGTCGGCCCCGACCTCATAAGCGTTGCTAGGAATTCATATGAACATTCACCTTGGACGGTTATAAAACGTCTCCATGATGGCATGAGGTTACGAAAGTCGCAGAAAATGACGTTACTCAGAGACGCCTTAATGAGGGATTTGAAGAGGTGCCTCTTAAAGGGTCATTAGTGGTTGAAGGTGTATAAAAAGAGGACTTCATACTTGAGAAATGACGAACAATAATCATCTAAAAAAATATCTGACAGACACTTAACCAGTCATTTTAGGCTCTCCCTAAATAGTATCGGGGAAGTCAACTTTTTAATGTTTTTAGCAAGAATATTATTGTTATAGTCTGTTGACGAAGATGTGAATCTATGTAAGATCATCAAAATCATGATTGGGACATCTTCTCATAACAGACCTGTATATTTCTCAAGCTTCATACAATGTTTCAGTTGATCCTTGGGAATATACAACGATAATGGTCTTAGCTTCTATGAATTTGTTATGAGGGAAAAACTTGTTGAAAAATTTATCTTCAAGTGTATTCCAGTTTTTCATTACCTAGGTTGGTTGGTTCAAGTACCATTCATTTTCTTTTCCTATCAGTGGATGGGGAATAATCTCATGAACATCGATTCTTCTTTTGTTTCAAGTGCTCCAAGGGTACCAGAAAGCTCGTAAAAATTCGTAAGATGAGTGTATGGATCATTGTGATATAAACCTACAAAAGGGCTATCATATAAAATTTGGAGAAATTCAATTTTCATATCTGTTTGTCTGGTATTTCTTAGGGGGTCTTACAATATGGGTGTTAGCCTGAGAATTTTGGTTTAGTATTCTATGAGATTACTAAGTATAAAATAACCTAGTTATGGTTTCCACGTATTGATAACTTTGACTGAAAGGGTGAGTTCGACTTGCTTATCAGATGTTTTAGAACTTAGTTTATATTTTAGCTTAAGGTTTAGATAACCTAGAAACCTTCCAAACCTAGTTTGAAAGAGTCTCAGGAACAGATCCATGAGATTAGGATCACTCTCTCTTCAAAACATGTTCAGAATCTCGAAAAGGTTTATGATGATTTGACATATTGATAGAAGTGGATGTGAGATAAATTCACAAGATAAATACAATTAGCTAAGCATTTCGACACTATTCTTCAAGGTTCAATAGATGAAATTTTCGACAGAAGCAGTTAGAAGATTTAAAAGACATTTTGAAACAACAAGAGCAGTTCATATCAGTTTAAATGTTGAAGAAACGTGGAAGCAGACTAGAAGGTTGAAGCCCGCGTAAGGGAGTATGTGTCGAATTCTACGAAGATAACTGTTATCGTCAGTTAGAATTGTACTAGTATATAAGACAAGTTCAGTCATGTAAACAACGGTTGCAAAATTCATTAAGTATTATCTAGAAAACTTAAGTATCCAAGTCATAAAGAGAAAAAAGTTTGTGTGAAGATGTATGAATCAACATCCTTTCTCTCAATGTTTTAAATTCGAAGCATTTATTTGAATGATCTTTTATGTTCTTTTTTGTTTTTTATTTTCAAAGAAATTCTGCATTATTCTTGTTAGAGTTATATCTAAATTTTTAACACTCATAAACATTAGTATTCAAAGCACAAACATGTTTTCTCAAATCTTTTACACAAATATGTCCTAGGATTTTTTCGAGTTTAATCCTGTAAGTGAATGAAAATTTATGGTTCGATTTACCAAAAATAATGGTAAATAGAGGGCTGGCCATCTTGGGTTGTTGTGCATGGCATGTAGCCACCATTATTTTTGTTGGTCTCATTTCCATTGAGGTTGTTGTTAGCCTCAATGCCCTTGAGGTTCCTGTTACCATGATCTGCCATGGTTTTTTAACATATAGGAGATGTTACTGAAACAAAATTTCCTTCTTATTTCTCTCTCTTAACTAATTGCTTTCTCTTAGTAAACATATATTGATAAACACATATTGATTTTCAAGCACCATCCCTTGGTAAAAATATCAAGCACCATCACTTGATCAACACATCAAGCCTCATCACTTGATCAACATATAAAGCATCATCACTTGATCAACATATCAAGCATCATCACTTAATTCACATATATCAAATATATCAAGCATCATCACTTGATCAACACATCAAGTGTAACACCCGAGGCCGAAGAGGGCGGAGAGTGGTTACATGAAACACCCGAGGGCGAAGGAGTAGTGGTCGGTGCACGAGGCATGGCAATGAGACACTTCTAGAAACTTCTAGGGAAAAACTGAATTCACATCGAAATGAGAGGGAGCTTGAGGCTGTGCAGGTATGAGTCTGCATGGTTGAAGGAGGGCTTATAACGATTGATTGGTACTACCTATACCAACATGATGCATCTTTTTTTCGGTAGCCCGTTCCATAAGAACTCCACAGTTAAGCGTGCTTGATTTAGAGCAATTTTTGGATGGGTGACCTTCTGAGAAGTTTCTCAGAAAGCATGTGAGTGCGGACAAAGCATGCTGAAAAGACCCGTGTTGATTTGTGGGATCATTTGGTAATCCTGAAAGCGGCCTGGAAAGTTACATCAAGCACCATCACTTGATTAACATATCAAGAACCGTCACTTGAACCAACATAACCTTGAATAACATGAATGGTGAAGGCTTCTCTTATGAGTGTTGTCAACATCAAAACCAAATCAACATGTTGTTGCAGTCTTCATATCTGCAAGCATACAGATCCATATTCTCTTCCTTTTTAATGATAACAACATATCTCTCAGGGATGTCGACAAACAAAGAAACAAGGGTGATAAAATTGGAGTGGTTAAACTCCCCATAACAAATATAGAGACTATACTCTACTCCCTCTGAGAGTATACTTCTCCTTCATTGGCATTATCAAAAAGGAAGGAAAAACAAACAAATATACAAATGTGTCCGATTTTCAAACACATAGATCAAAGCATGCTCAAACATTTAAAGGAAAAACATACTTCATTAATTGAAATAACATGATTCAAGTGCAAAGGAAATAACTCAGAATCTCAAAACAAATAAATACATAAACACAATTAGGAAATAAAATCTGAAGACTCGTGTTGAAAAGACCCATGTTGATTTGTGGGATCAGTCGGTAATCCTGAAAGCGGCCTGGGAAGTTACATCAAGCACCATTAATTGATCAACATATTAGGAACCGTCACTTGAACCAACATAGCCTTGAATAACAAGAATGGTGAAGGCTTCTCTTATGAGTGTTGTCAACATCAAAACCAAATCAACATGTTGCTGCTGTCTTCATATCTGCAAGCATATAGATCCATATTCTCCCCATTTTCAATGATGACAACACATCTCTCAGGGATGTCGACAAACAAAGAAACAAGGGTGATAAACTTGGAGTGGTTAAACTCTCCTAACAATATAAAGACTATACCCTACTCCCTCTGAGAGTATACTTCTCCTTCATTGGCATTATCAAAAAAGGAGGAAAAAATAAACAAATATACAAATGTGTCCAATTTCCAAACACATAGATCAAATCACGCTCAAACATTTAAAGTAAAAACATACTTCATTAATTGAAATAACATGATTCAAGTGCAAAGGAAATAACTCAGAAAATTTGAATCATCATCATCAGTGTTGAACACCCAAAAAATCCTATGAGACCATGTTTAAGGAGCATTTGTGTCAGATTATTCATCTTTTATCAGTTTTCTTCTACATCCTCATCATCTTGTTGAGGAGAGCTTCGGTTGGAGTTGGAGTTGGAGTTTCAAAATCAAAATCTTCTAACATAGACGCCATCATATATGAAGTTAGAGTAAAATATCTTTACTAATGTTGGATGCACTTCATCTAGGACAACATAAATGAAACTCTTTATAGATGCATTTTCAAACCACTTTAGAAAGTCACAACCCTTGAAAAAAAGTCTCGATCATGTGATAGGATTTGAAGATCTTCCTTCTTTCAAAGTCTTCATTGAACTGAACCCCTTGCTGAGGAGATGCAAATATTTTTAGAAGTAACTGATATTTAAAGAACTTATGTCAGCTTTCATTCTCTTGGGAGCCATTGATGATAATAATAGAAAAAGTACAGACAAGAAGAAGGAAGAAGAAAATTACAAGAGAGGGATGAAAGACAAGGGAAAAGGCTATACCTATTTATGTTCATTGGCTCTAATAAATTATCTTTCCTTGATAATTGATTAGGGCATTAATTCATAGATTACCTTATGATTTGATTGTAGGCGACACATTCTCATCAATGCAATAATCGATTATTCTCTAAGTATAATCGACTATAAAGCGCAAAATTTTGAATTTTGAATTTCAAATTGCCTCTAACCAATTAAGACTAAAGTCTAATTGAATATTCGGGAAAACTTTGGCTTTTTGGGAATTTTTGGGCCTTGGATTAATATCGGGTCTTGGGTTACTACTTTTGAAACCTCCTCTGCTTTTAGGTTTCACCCATTTGCTTAGAAAACACTTAAACTCAACCGAATGGTTAAAAAACATAATTTATAAATGACTAGACATTCAATAAACCATTTTATAGAGAGTTAATCAAAGTTTTCTGAGTGTTCAACCTCTATTAAGTTTAATACCTCAAACCTCATATTAACTTGAGAAAAACTCCCCCTCTAGAGGGAACGATGAGCAATCGTCAAAAGCCCATTTCCATCGACCGCTTGATACAAAAATTGGAAAAACATCATCTTGAGCAATGTGATCACCATCTATCCTTGGATCCAAAATCAACAGGACCATAGAGACTCCTGAGCACCTCCATTAATGCCAATGATCAACTAGGATGAAAAAACAACTTGTTGAACACCATCACAAACGCCAATAAACACACTATTAAGCATTACCAACAATCCTAAAAATTGTAGAGCACTACCATCAATACTGAAAAGCAACACCATTAAGATCACCACAAACCAAAAAACTAATTTTTATAGTCATAGTATACATACACTTTGCACAACTTTATCAAAATTTTCCAATGAGCGTCATTAACGCTGCAGAGCACTTCCTGTAAAACTTAATTAGATTTTCAGCTTTGGTACCCAAATCTTTTTGGGTTCTGGTGTGTTAGTGTCTCTAAGATTCTAGAGTTATTCCCTTTATACCGTCTTAGTTTAACATTGGGAAATGGCTCTAGATGGCCAAGATTATTACAGAAAGAACATTTGTAGACATGTCGATTCAATTTCTTCCTATTTTTAGTTATCTTTCCAAATGATCTATCTAGGTTAAAATAATTTCCATTTTTATTAAAGGAAGACCTTTGATTTGATAAAATCAAATCAAGATTTTCTTTCCCCTTAGTAATTTTACTTATGGTTTCATGTGGATTAGCTAATTCAATTTTAAATGAATTGCAATAATCACATTTAGATAATTTTAAGTTTCTGCTTCTTATTCTAGCAATTTATTCACAAAGGAATTTATTTCTATTTTACAATAATTCGGCATAATCTTTAATATTAGTAATGTTATTCTATAACTTCTCATTTTCCTTAGTGAGATTAGCGCTAAAGTTAAACAATTGATTATAAGATAGAGAAGTTACCACAAAGTCATCTTCCTTTAAAGTCTTGAGACATATGTGATTTATTTTTTTTATTTTGAGGAGGCATTTCATAAGAATTTTTTGATGTATCATTGAGTATATTTTTTAAGATGTATTTGCAACAGTCTCTATAGGGGTTTATCGATGTTTCCTCCATTGATCCATTATTTTCTTCTTCACGAGAAACTTGATATGAAGGATCTTTGAATATTTTTCCAAAAGTTGATTTATCACAATTTTTCTGGATGTTGACTCTTCATTATCCCTTCTTTCAAATATTTCACTAATCGAAGATTTTTCATCATCTATACTGCTTGAAGCAAACATTCCCCTTGATGAAGCTTCTTCAGATATTTTGCTGGATGTGGTTTCCTCATTATAGTCATCAAATGATGATTGCTCATCTATATAAATTTGTTCATTCGAATGAAGTTGTCATACCCCAAATTTTACCCCTTAGATGTCATGACATCTTTGCATTTGCATTAGGGTTCAATCATCTATGCATTGTCAACTAACCATCATATTTTGCTAGTTTGTTCTTCTATTTAAAGCTAGGGTTTACCATAAGGAGAGGGCAAGATCCACAAGCCAAGCTCATACTTTCAAGGTTTCCTAAGACACTTCTTAGCTCAATACATCCATCCCAAGTGCTCACTAGATGGTTAAGAAAGGTGTTTGAATCCATCTGGTCAAGAAAGTCAACTGAGGCTCCAAAAGCTCAATCTTTGGTCTTTAGGGCTAATCATGAGGTTTTCAAATCATATTCCATGGTCTCATGTGATTGGATCAAGAGAAATCAAAGAAGAACCATAAAATCAGGAGATGTGAAAATTAGGGTTTTGACCTAAGGGATTACAAGGGAATCTTGGTGTGACCAGTCAATGTTTTGATTGGTTCATCAACTAATTAAGCTTGCATACATTCAAGAGACCTCATTCATCAAGAAATCAAGAGTAGTTGGCCCCTATCACAAGTGAAATGAGCCTCAAGTTCATCTGGCCCCAAATTAGGGTTTTATCAGGAAAAATCAACCATGCCTTTGACTTTTGACCAAGGCATGATCCCAAGTATTGGGACATGATTCCATATGTTCACATACACCCTTGGAAGTCATCTATTGAGGCTTGGGAAGTTTGAGGAAGTAAGATCATCAAGGATCACACAGTTGAATTCATGAAGAAATTAGGGTTTCATCTGGAAAGTCAAACCTTTGACTTTTGGTATTTTGGGTCCAAGATGAAGTATTCAAGCCATATTCCATCAAGACATGTTTAATCTTTGAATTGGTGCATGAGAAATCAAGATTTAAGAGGTTTCTTGCAAAAAGGGCAAAGTTGGATAAATGAAATTTTTCTAAGTGTAAAAAACCCTAGTCCTTATGTGAACTTTGAAGAGTCATAACTTTCAATCCACACATCCATTTTTTGTGATCCAAAGCTCAATTTGAAGCCCTCACTATGAACTTTAAAGTGTATTAGAGGGTCATACCCCAAAAGAGGCTTAATTTTTAAGTTATGAGGCTTGGAAGTTTAAGTCAAGTTTAGGACTTAGGGAAATTTCACATTTTTGCCCTAATATGCAGCCAACATCAACCCAATTTTTCACCTTGATCCCTTTGGACTAAGAACCTTGAGTGAACATGAAAATTGTAGAGCATACTTGGGGCTTTCCAAAAAGTACTAGAACACCCCAATCCAATGTGTGAGCAAGGAGTTTCGAATATTGAGGTCACAAATTTGAGTTTTAGGTCACGATCATGTTACTTCAAGTTGCAAAACCATTCCAAAATCCTCATGATCTCGTGTGGCAGGCCTTGTTGCTTGTTAATTTGGTTTAAATCAGATAAGTACAATTGCTTTTGTTGTATTATCCATGTGGTTTATGTTGGTGTAAGCCCTAAAGGCCAATACTTTTGGTACTTGTATCGAATTATTTATTAATAATAAAAGGCATTTCTTTATTATGTTTATTTTTCCAAAATGATAAAGTCCCTAGAATAGCTAGTTCGTTTAATGAAACATTAAGTATGACTTAATCATGAGATTCCATTAAACATAAGGACACTATTCTTAAAGCATTCATAGTCGAGCTTTAATGTGAAATGGGATAGCCTTAAAGCATTAAGACTATTATGTAGATAGACTGATGATCACATCTCATGGATCGTGGATAAGGAGTTATCAAGTCTTGACATAGGTATGAATATTAGGAGTAATATTTATACTGGATTGACCCACTATGAGAGTACTACATAAAATGTTATGCAAAGTGTCATAAGTTACTCTCATGGTGATAGTGGTGTATACCACCCTTCGACCTGAAACTACTATGTACCCTAGATGTAGAGTCAAGTACTTTATTGTTGATCAAACATTGTTCGTAACTGGATGATCATAAAGACAGTTGATGGGTACTTCATAAAGCATGCTGAGGGACATGAGTAACCTAGATGGAATTTGCCCATCCTGCATAACAGGATAAATGTCTAAGGGCCCAATATTGAACTGGACAAGGATGACACGGTATATGCCTTGTGTTCAATATAGACATAGGGGCAAAAGGGTAATTGTACACACAAGTACTATCACAAAAGGTTTTGTCAGATCACATGACAATTTTGTGACTTGGGTAGCAGTGATGTGTTGCTAGATACCGCTCACTGTTTATTATGTTAAATACATGATTTAATATAATTGCCAACGTCGCGAAATCCTACAGGGTCACACACATAAGGACAGTTGGAGAAGAGATAGAGTAAATAAGGAACACCGTAAAGTACGATGCACTTGAATGGAATACGGAATATGGTAAGGTACCATGTAATATAATAATAGTTATTATTATATTTATAATAGTTATAAAATATAATAATAATAATAAAATTATAATAATAGTTATTATAATAATATAATAATAATAAAATTATATTTATTATAATAATAGTTATTATAATAATATAATTATTGAGTTGGGCTTTTTAGCTTGTAGCCTACACAAGTAGTTCTATAAATAGAACCCTTGTGCAAAAGCTCAAAGTAGTTGTTGTTGAAACCCTGGCCGTATTCTATTTTTCCTCTCCCTCACTCAAAACCTTCAATCGTTATCAGCTAGCACTGTGACTGAAGGAAGCTGTTCGTGTGGACTGAGTAGAGGCGCTGTTCATCGTACAACGCTCGTGATCATCCATAGACTTGGAATCAAAGGTTTCATCGCCATAAAAGGTAACCTTTCTATCACAGATCATGATCTTTCGTAAGGATCTCTAAAGGGAATTTTTTTGTTTTCTGCTGCGTTTAGATCGCAAATTTCCCTTCAGTGGTATCTGAGCCACTTACGAAACCATGAGTCTGGTAATTGTTTATTTTCTGTCATTTTTTGTTTTAATTGGATTAAAACACGTAAAAATTAAATCAAATCTAGATATTGAATTTTTTGGCATCAAATTGTGTACGGTTTGGATGATTGATATTGACTATGCTTCGAAATCCGACAATAGTATGGTGAAGCAACGATATGTCAATCGTCCATAAGTTACACATATATGATCGATCTAATTCATATGTGATATGATTAACTTTGATGCAAATATGGTATATTGGATATACTATTTTATTTCGTTAGTTCAAATCATGTAATGATTATCATTCGATTGAGCGATCTGTGGTTATTTGCTTCGGAATCCGACTTTAGTATGGTGAAGCGATAGCATACGGATCAATCATACTGAATTATTAATCATGGTGTTTTGATGGTATAAAATTGTTGCATCAAGGTTCATGACGGTACAAGGGTTGCGCCGTCAAAGAGGTTTACAATCAAAAGTCACGCGTTCTGTTAGCGTGATAGTTTCCATTTTCGTTAGCGTGACGGTCGTCATGGCAAGCGTGACGGTCGTCATGGAAACTGTGACGGTCGTCACAGGCAGTATGACGGCGCAAATGTTGCATCAAGATTTAGGTCATGCATTATGAATGTGTGACGGTTGGCATGTGATGTGTGACGGTCGTCATAGGCACAAAACTTGTGACGGTCGTCACTGGAGTTGTGACGGGCGTCATGGACATTAGACGGCGCAAGGGTTGCGTCAATGATGTCTGCAGTAATAATAAAAGTGTTTATTATTATTTTGCCGAAAATTTAATTTGATTTATTTAATTAACAGGATTTAAATTAATAATAATAAAATTTGTTTATTATTTTTCTTGTGGTGATCAGTTATGGCCTTAGTTTAATTTTCTTTGTTTTGAATTTTATAAATACGACCTGCGTGTCGTGCCTCTCTCCTATTCTCATCATGTAACTTCTTTTCTCATCTTACTCCCTCGTATGTAAAACGAGTTTCCTTTATGTAATGTATTATTATAAAGAAAAAGAAGACTACAAAACAAATAAGGACAACCTTGGAGATCTTGCTTGAAGAAGAGAAGATCGTTATTAGGTTTAGCTTAAGTTCTCTCATTGGCTTGGGAGAACAATTGCGCTAGGGGCCATAACTGTTTCATTTGTATGTATGTATGTTGATATATATTATATGCATGTGTGAGGAACGATTTATATGATAAATAAGCCGGTGAGATCAAACTAATTAAAAATCCCTCAAAACAAAATATTAAGTTTTTGCTTTCCAAGTTTTAGAACTCATCAAGACTAGTATCGAATATTGTAGGTTTCGCCTAACGCGAGGTGCATGTTCTATATTAGTAAGGTGCGATGGGATAATTGTAATATCCAATTTCTAAAATAATGGGTCAAACTTAACTAAACAAAATATAATAAGATTATATGTGTTTAGAAGCAAGAGTTGGGAATAATCCATATGATGGATTGGAATAAGGAGTTATTCACCCAACTGAAATATTCGAGAATTGTATTGGATACAATTGGAAGGAGTTCCTACCTAAATAGCTAAGTTTTGTGTAATCAGCCTAACGTTCACTTAAAACAAAGTGAAATATGGATCTCGATCCACTAGAAAATCTTCCAACGGGATTTTCCGAATCAAATGATGAGGGTCATTTGGTTTGAGTAAAATAGTGGGAGCATATTTAATTAAAGGCCTAATTGAATATGTTATGATACTTATATTTTTCCATTCCATTTTGTAGATTACCATGACAACAAACACATCTAATAACATTTTGCGAACAATCCTGGATAAGGAAAAATTGTCTGGGACAAATTTTCTGGATTGGCATCGAAATCTGAGGATTGTCCTCAAACATGACAAAAAGTTGTATGTCTTAGAGACACCTGTTCCTGATGAGGAACCTCCTAGTTCTGCTCCTAAGGCTGAAAGAAATGCTTATAAGAAGCATGTCGATGATGCCAATGAAACTGCTTGCCTCATGCTGGCTACCATGAATTATGAATTGCAAAAGCAACATGAAAACATGGCAGCGTTCGATATGATCGAACATCTGAAAATGCTCTATCAAGAGCAGGCAAGGCATGAAAGGTTTGAAGTTTCAAAAGCCCTTTTTCAAGCCAAGCTTTCTGAGGGAACCTCAGTAGGTCCCCATGTACTCAAGATGATTGGGTATGTGGAGAATCTTGAAAGATTGGGATTTTCCCTAAAAAAGGAGCTTGCGACTGATTTGATCCTGCAATCGTTGCCGGAAAGCTTCGGTCAATTTGTCCTTAATTTCAACATGAATGACATGGACAAAACTCTTCCTGAATTGCTAAGCATGTTAAGAACTGCTGAGCAAAACCTGAAGACAAAAGGGAAATCCATTCTGATGGTCAGTAATGGAAAGAAACAGAACAAAAGGCCCACCAAGCAGGTTGGTAAATGGAAAGGCAAGGAAGTTGCCAAAACCAAACATACTACCCTTGCTTTGAAGCCTAGTGGAGGTATAGCAAAGGAGGGCACTTGCTTCTATTGCGGTAAGACCGGACATTGGAAGAGAAACTGCCCAAAGTACCTGGAAGATAAGAAGAATGGAGTGGTGACTCTGACTTCAGGTATTTTTGTTATAGAAATAAATTTATCTACTTCTGCATCATGGGTATTAGATACTGGATGTGCTTCTCACATTTGTACCAATATACAGGGACTAAAAAGGAGTAGAGATTTGGCAAAAGGTGAAGTCGACCTACGAGTTGGAAATGGAGCAAAGGTTGCTGCTTTAGCTGTAGGAACTTATGTTTTGACTTTACCTAGTGGTTTAATAATTCAGTTAGAGAACTGTTATTATGTACCTGCAATTAGCAGGAATATTATTTTCGTTTCTTGTTTGGACAAGTTTGGTTTTTCATTTATAATAAAGAACAATTGTTGCTCTATTTATTTGAATGATATATTCTATGCTACTGCACAAATGAACAATGGATTATATGTCCTTGATCTTGAAATGCCAATTTATAACATTAATACTAAAAGGATGAAACCTAACGAGTTAAATCCAAGTTACCTTTGGCATTGTCGCTTAGGCCATATAAATGAGAAACGCATCTCCAAACTCCATAAAGATGGACTATTGGACTCGTTTGATTACGAATCATATGATACATGCAGATCTTGTTTAATTGGAAAGATGACAAAGTCCCCATTCACAGGAAAAGGTGAAAGGGCTAATGATCTTTTGGCCCTCATACACACTGACGTATGTGGACCACTGAACATACCAGCCAGAGGAGGTTTTCAATACTTCATCACATTTACCGATGATTTCAATAGATATGGATATGTCTATTTAATGAAACACAAATCTGAATCCTTTGAAAAGTTCAAGGAATTTAAGAATGAAGTACAAAACCAACTAGGTAAGAATATTAAAACTCTTCGATCAGATCGAGGCGGCGAATATTTAAGCCTAGAGTTTGATGACCATCTAAAAGAGTGTGGGATTCTATCCCAACTCACTCCTCCTGGAACACCACAATGGAATGGTGTATCTGAGAGAAGAAATCGAACCTTGTTAGACATGGTCCGATCCATGATGAGTCATGCCGATCTTCCAAACTCCTTTTGGGGACATGCACTACTAACAGCAGCTTACACACTTAACCGTGTTCCATCCAAAAAGGTTGAAAAGATACCATATGAAATATGGAGTGGTAAGAAACCACATATGTCTTACATGAAGATTTGGGGTTGTGAAGTTTATGTAAAACGACAAATTTCAACTAAGCTTGAGCCCGAATCTGACAAATGCTTATTTGTGGGGTATCCTAAAGAAACAAGAGGGTATTACTTCTACAATCCTTCTGAGGGCAAAGTGTTTGTCGCTCGAACTGGAGTTTTCTTGGAAAGGGACTTTATTTCTAAAGGAATCAGTGGGAGGAAAGTAGAGCTTGAAGAAATTCAAGAATCACAAAGCATTGATACACCTATGGAGGAATCAGAGCAGGAACCACAAGTAGTTGTGGAAGAGCAACCTGCTCAAGTAGAACAAGACCAGCGTAGGTCGAGCAGGATACGTCACCAACCAGAGAGATCTGGATATCTCATAAATGATCAAGGTGAAGTATTACTCATGGATCAAGATGAGCCTGTAACCTATCAAGAAGCCATAACTGGTCCTGAGTTTGAGAAGTGGCTAGAAGCCATGAAATCTGAAATGGATTCCATGTACACAAACCAGGTTTGGACCTTGGTAGAGCCTCCTGTAGGAATTAATCCTATAGGATGCAAGTGGGTCTTCAAAAAGAAGACTGACATGGATGGTAAGGTACATACCTATAAGGCAAGACTGGTTGCTAAAGGTTATAAACAAATTTATGGTGTAGACTATGATGAAACCTTTTCACCAGTTGCAATGCTTAAATCTGTTCGGATTTTACTTGCTATCGCTGCATATCATGATTATGAAATATGGCAGATGGATGTCAAGACTGCTTTCCTTAATGGGAATCTTCTTGAGGATGTGTACATGACATAACCTGAAGGATTTGACATACCCAAAGAAGCCCAAAAGATATGCAAGTTACAGCGATCAATCTACGGATTAAAGCAAGCTTCCAGAAGCTGGAATCTTCATTTTGATGAAACTGTAAAACAATATGGATTCATAAAGAATGAAGATGAGCCTTGTGTCTACAAGAAGGTTAGTGGGAGCATAATCGTTTTCCTGGTATTATATGTAGATGACATATTACTCATTGGAAACGATATCCCTACCTTGCAACAAGTAAAAGCTTGGTTAGGAAAATGCTTTTCTATGAAGGACCTTGGTGAAGCAGCCTATATATTAGGAATCAGGATCTATAGAGATAGATCACAAAAACTGCTTGGTCTAAGTCAGAGTACATACATAGACAAAGTGTTGAGACGCTTTAATATGCATGATTCCAAGAAAGGATTCATACCTATGCAACATGGCCTATGTCTATCAAAAACACAATCCCCTTCAACAAAGGAAGAAAGGGATCGCATGAATAAGATTCCATATGCATCTGCAATAGGATCTATCATGTATGCCATGTTATGTACTCGACCAGATGTCTCGTATGCTTTAAGTGCAACGAGTAGGTACCAATCTGATCCTGGTGATGCTCACTGGGTAGCTATCAAGAATATCCTTAAGTACTTGAGAAGGACTAAGGACTCATTCTTGATGTATGGAGGCCAGGAAGAGCTCGCGGTAATTGGTTACACCGATGCTAGCTTCCAGACAGATAAGGATGACTTTAGATCGTAATCTGGTTATGTGTTCTGCCTAAATAGTGGCGCTGTGAGCTGGAAAAGTTCAAAGCAAGAAACAGTTGCTGATTCTACAACCGAGGCCGAGTATATTGCTGCCTCAAATGCAGCGAAGGAAGCTGTTTGGATCAAGAAGTTCATTAGTGAACTTAGCATAATCCCTAGCATTGTGGACCCCATTGATCTCTATTGTGATAACAATGGTGCTATCGCACAAGCTAAGGAGCCTAGATCTCACCAACGATCCAAACACATACTTAGGCGTTATCATCTCATTCGAGAGATAATAGATCGTGGAGATGTGAAGATATGCAGAGTACCTACACTTGAAAATATTGTTGACCCACTAACAAAACCTCTTGCGCAGCTGAAGCATGATGGTCATACTAGATCTTTGGGTATTAGGGGTATGCCTGATTGGCTCTAGTGCTAGTGGGAGATTGTTGGTGTAAGCCCTAGAGGCCAATACTTTTGGTACTTGTATCGAATTATTTATTAATAATAAAAGGCATTTCTTTATTATGTTTGTTTTTCCAAAATGATAAAGTCCCTAGAATAGCTAGTTCGTTTAATGAAACATTAAGTATGACTTAATCATGAGATTCCATTAAACATAAGGACACTATTCTTAAAGCATCCATAGTCGAGCTTTAATGTAAAATGAGATAGCCTTAAAGCATTAAGACTATTATGTAGATAGACTGATGCTCACATCTCATGGATCATGGATAAGGAGTTATCAAGTCTTGACATAGGTATGAATATTAGGAGTAATATTTATACTGGATTGACCCACTATGAGAGTAATACATAGAATGTTATGCAAAGTGTCATAAGTTACTCTCATGGTGATAGTGGTGTATACCACCCTTCGACCTGAAACTACTATGTACCCTAGATGTAGAGTCAAGTACTTTATTGCTGATCAAACATTATCCGTAACTGGATGATCATAAAGACAGTTGATGGGTACTTCATAAAGCATGCTGAGGGACATGAGTAGCCTAGATGGAATTTGCCCATCCTGCATAACAGGATAAATGTCTAAGGGCCTAATATTGAACTGGACAAGGATGACACGGTATATGCCTTGTGTTCAATATAGACATAGGGACAAAAGGGTAATTGTACACACAAGTACTATCACAAAAGGTTTTGTCAGATCACATGACAATTTTGTGACTTGGGTAGCAGTGATGTGTTGCTAGATACCGCTCACTGTTTATTATGTTTAATACATGATTTAATATAATTGCCAACGTCGCGAAATCCTACAGGGTCACACACATAAGGACAGTTGGAGAAGAGATAGAGTAAATAAGGAACACCGTAAGGTACGGTGCACTTGAATGGAATACGGAATATGGTAAGGTACCATGTAATATAATAATAGTTATTATTATATTTATAATAGTTATAAAATATAATAATAATAATAAAATTATAATAATAGTTATTATAATAATATAATAATAATAAAATTATATTTATTATAATAATAGTTATTATAATAATATAATTATTGAGTTGGGCTTTTTAGCTTGTAGCCCACACAAGTAGTTCTATAAATAGAACCCTTGTGTAAAAGCTCAAAGTAGTTGTTGTTGAAACCCTGACCGTATTCTATTTTTCCTCTCCCTCACTCAAAACCTTCAATCGTTATCAGCTAGCACTGTGACTGAAGGAAGCTGTACGTGTGGACTGAGTAGAGGCGCTGTTCATCGTACAACGCTCGTGATCATCCATAGACTTGGAATCAAAGGTTTCATCGCCACAAAAGGTAACCTTTCTATCACAGATCATGATCTTTCGTAAGGATCTCTAAAGGGAAATTTTTTGTTTTCCGCTGCGTTTAGATCGCAATTTTCCCTTCAGTTTAGGCATTATCTCATGAATCTTGCCATTTTTGGCATAAAGGTAACATTGCCATTTACATAAAGTTACTTTTAACCAAGTCAACTTGTCTTGAGCCTTGTAAATGTTTCTTCTGCACTTCAAATGACTTGTACTGAGAAGCAAGACCTCTGAGCCTTTTCAACCACCCTAGAGAAGCATGGTGCATGGCTTGGAAATGACAAAATGCTTGGAACTACAAGGTTGAAATGCAACCGAGCTAAAAGGTTGAGAACTTAACCATCTGGTTAGCTTCAAACCTCCACACTTTGCCTATAAATAGAGGGCTTCATTAAGCCTCAAAACATATAAGAACTCCCTCTGAAAACCCTCATATCTTTCCTTCCCATAGCTTTTCGCAAGAACTCTCAAAACTTGTAAAACCACTGCCCAGACTCATTTCACTCGTGCAACTCACAAATAAACTCCATAACCCTTCCCTAAACACTCCATAGAACTTGTTTAAACCATCAAACAAGTTTTGTAACACCCCATTCACTATCTGCCATTTTCAAGCTTCACTTTGCAAGAGGACACGGGTTTGGTGTTTGAAGTAACTTCCAAACATTTCAAGCATTCTGATCATCACTTTAGGGATTAACAAAGCTGAGGAGGGTCCTATTTCACTTCTGCAACATCATTTGAAGAGGCCTTGGACCTGCTCCAAGAGGTAAGAATTGTGAAACTCTAAGCTCAGATTCCATGCATGTTGTTGTTCCATGGTTGAAGCAAAGATGTAGTCTTCATTGTGTATAATGTGTTTAAAACTTTGCTTGCATTATTTGACTTGAGTATGTGATGTTTTGAACAAGATTTATCTTGTTATGTTGCACTGTTTTTGAGAGTTTTGTGAAGCATATAGTTAGTTTTAGGGCAAGATAATAGGACCTTTAGATTCCTTGCAAGAAATACTATAATTTTGGTTTTTACAAATTGAAAAATGGTGGAGAAATGAAGGAGTTATGTTGAGGTGAAAATCTGGAAGGATGGTGAGTTAGGGCACGAGTGAGAAGAAGAAGAAAGAAAGAAAAGAGAACAAGAGAGGATGAGATGACGCTGAGTAGGCATGAGGTGGAGCTGAGGTGTCCATTTCATAGCATGTGTAATATATATATTTTTTCTTTGCCATATAGAAAGTGGATGAGAGCATAGTACCGCTGGTCAAGGAGGAGGGTTTAAGTGTGTTTGCTATGCCAAGGACTGGGCTTCGAATCCCCCTCGCCACAGTGCTTTTGTTTTATTTTTCTAACTTAGTTGACTTCAAATATATTACCTTTGGTCCATGTCTTGTTACAACGTACGCGTTGGTTGGGTTGGTAATCCTTTTGAGTTGTAATACCAGGTGCGTGGGTTCAACACCTACTAGGGCCTTTCCCTTTATTTTTAACATTTAATGTATTTATTTTGTTTCACAATTTCACCAAGCCATAACTCCCTCAATTTTTATGCTTTTGAGCCCATTCTTTTTTCATTATTTTCATCTTGCTGCCTATTTTCTTATAGCATTGAAGATTTTCCAAAAATATTAATTTTTAGGTTAGTTATTCATGTGAAAAGTGTGTAGATTTTAAGGCTTTCATAGAAAATGTTTTGACTTCTTTTGTTGCATCCCTTGTTTTTTCTTAGTACTTCTAGGACTTGTACAAACTTGTTTTAACATGTTTTAAACCCTTGAGTCATAACTTGAACTTGTACCATTTGTATAATTGTCTTAGGTGCACTTTTAAGTGTATTTGTTTATGTAAAACATATAAACTTTCACCATCCCCTTTGAAGACTTAGATAGGTCTCTACCTACATTTAGAACTTTTTCTTCATGTTTATAACACCTTAATGTATACAAACCATCAACTTAGGTCACACCATGTACATATGTGCCTAAAATACTTAACTTTTCCCTTTCTTAAAAGATAAATTCAAATACAATTTAGGTGATACTTTCCCTTTTGTATATGTAACTTATATGTGAGCCTAAGGGGGGGGGGGGGTGAATTAGGTTCTTAGATTATTATCCCGATTTTTGACGATTTTTGATCTTTACTTTCTTAAAGATATCTAAGTGCTGAAATGATAAATGCGGAAAGTAAATGAACACCGAGACGTATAGTGGTTCCCCTCACACACCGAGAGTACTCCACTCCCCTTTCAACTTGAAAGAGAATTTCACTTAATGTTAGATTCCTAGACAGGACAAAACTATGTCTTTCTATACTACTCTAACAACCAAGAACAACCCTCTTGGATTTACAAATGCTAAAAGTCCAATCGAGAACAAATCTCTCACAAATGGACCTCTTGTATCCACAATCCGGATTACAAGGAAAAACCTTACAAACTTATCTTTAACAATCCTAAAAATAAGTTGTAATCAAAATAACAAAAAAAATCTGAATTTTGTATATGTGTAGAAATTTTGGATTTTCAATATATCAATCTAGAGATTGATCTTCTTCTTTGTAGCAATCACTCTAAGAATGTTATACAAGTGTTCAACACAATGAGGATGAAACTTATGCAATATATATGAAAGTTTCTTGTGCAAAAGTTTCACTTTAGAAAAGATTGATAGAACACTTTGATAAAAATGCAAGAATAGAGAAGAATGATTGTTTGAAAATTTTAGCAAAGAAGGTCAGTTTAAAATTTGACAATTTTATGCTTTTATAATGCTTAAACACCTCTACAAACAGCTATAAATGATTAAGGGATGCCATGGTTCGTATGGAAAAGGTTTGATGAAAAAACATGAAGAGATGCAATTATTTTTGAATTCTGATCAGTGGTAACCGGTTAACACACTGTTAGTAACCGGTTACTTCATGCAACGTTACAATAATTTTTGAAAAAATGCCCAGAGTAACCGATTAGCATACCGTCAGTAACTGGTTACTTGAAGTCAGTTTTGTGAAAAAAGTTTAGAAACAGAACTGTAACACTCTTATGATGCTTAAAATGTTTTCTAATGATCATGACATAAATAAAGACTAGTTTGAACACTTGTATGCACATTGCTAATGAGTAATTGATTATACCTTTGATCAATCCTTGAGAGTTCTTCAATACTTGAACCAATGCACATTTTTGTTCAATTCTACAATGTAGCTTCAAAGTCCTTGATCCAACTCCAATTTAAGCAAGCATAATAAATGACATAACCAATGTTGTCTTCATCAAAATTCTTGAGAAGCCATGTCTTCACATTCTCCCCCTTTTTGATGATGACAACCTAATATTTGAAAATTAATTCCACAATTGTTTCTCTAACCACATGAAAGCTCCCCCTTAGATGGATCTCCCCCTAAATCCAATGTTCTTAGGAATGGTTGAAAGCTTGTAAAACATTCTGCATAATTTTGTTAGAGAAACCATAATATAATCTTCTCCCCCTTTGTCATTACCAAAAAGGAAAGGGAAAAAGACTTCGGGACAAGATATCACACGTAGTATGAACAAACTCTAGAGATGATAAAAACTACTAACACACATAAATAGATGAGTACAAATGATAACACAATTCTTAAATAGATTATCCAAAGAGAGTACCAACTTAATAACCAAGTACAACCAACACAAAATAACTTAGCAAGTTTTAGACATAAAACATAATGAACTAGACTTAAAAAAAACATAAAAACAGGAAAAATTAATCACTTCCAGAATATTCCTCCATTTCCTCATCATCATCTCCTTCTCCTTCCTCTTCACCACCATCATTTCCTCTTTCTTCTTCACGAGAGGCTTGGTTGCGGAGCATGGACCGGAATAGCTTCTTGAGGGACTTTATGCCACGGGTGGTTTGTTGATGGTTTTGGGTCATTGTTGTCTTTAAGCTCTGAATTTCATTGTATAGAAATTTGTTGGTAAACCCTCCTTCCGGAGCAACAGCCGGGGCAGCCGCTTCATCTTTGTAACGGTAGGTTCCATTAGGTGCCACAATAATGCCGGTGTTTTTAGTAATCGTTGTAGCATTGATTTCACACGCCCTAGCCGTCATTTGATTTTGTGGCTCCCTTTTGAGCAAAAGCTTGTTATATTCCAGAATCTTTGACACAATTCTTGCATATGGTAACCCGCCAGAAAGAGATAGTTGATGTTCCATGTGGTGAAAAATCACATAAGCCCAATTGATTTTCAGATCCAATTTCGTTGCCCTAATGAGTTGTACTTCTAGCTCACTTACTTGAGCGTGATTGGAGTGCTTGGGAACCAAAATGTATGCCAAAATATAGTGTAGCATACGGTCACTAACAGTAAAAAAAGCAGCATATTTGATAACCCATCCAGCATTTACCGGTTGTTTGGCAAGGAGTTCATCATACGTTCCTCTAGCTATTTCCACAAAATATGCCAAGCTATCAAAATCTTTCCAAATCTCAGAGTTTGGTAAAATGCCTCGACGAAGTTCCTCACCTTTATATGGAATATCCAAACATTTTCCTAGGTCTTCTAAATCCATTGAAATTTCCTTATCCTTAACAGTGGCAGTAAGCAAAGGTTCATCTAACTCATCTTTTCCAAAGTTGACAGTATGGTAAAATTCCCTAATAAGGTCTGGGTAATAAGGTCCAACATCACAGACTAAATCCTTAACACCAGAATCTTTCAATAATACTTCAAAGGTGAAACTATGATTCGGAAAAGCTGAGAAATTTACATATTTTACCTGCATTAAAGTTCTGGTTCTGACATTGAAATCCATTCTCCGATGTTTCACAGATTGCATGTGGTGTTCTTCAACAGAGTCAGAACTTTCTCCCATTTTCTTCTTTCCCTTATCTTTCCTTGAAGGAGCCATAGAAGCTTTGAATTTCTTTTTGGAGGCTGAGATTTTTAGGGTTTGGAGATGAAATCCGAAAAAGGACTAGAGAGAGGTATATATAGGAAATATAGTAGAGTGGGGTTTTAATTTCTTTGAATGGAGATGAGGTTGGAAAGAGTGGAAGAATGAGTGGAGGAAATAGGTTGAATGACTTTATGACTATTAGAAGCACTTTGAACAACATATAAGACTAAAAATAAATAATAGAACAACCAAAACACGTAATATTTAATGAAATTTTTTTCAAGAAAATAGCAGTGGTAACCGGTTACTTACAGACTGTTAACCGGTTACTGCGTGAGAAAAATCATATTCTAGGCAAAAAAATACAAAGGGTAACCGGTTACTTACCGATTGTTAACCGGTTACTCTGGCAAAACTTCCAAAAACAGTGGCTTTGCAACGCATAACTCAGGATGTTTTCCCAAAAATTTGAAGCTCGACATGATAATAGACATAGAAAGGCAACTTATGATGGAAATTTTTTTCAGAAACAATAAATTAATTATATGAAAGATTAAGAAAATTCACACAATTCCACATAAAACATTTTTTATCAACTAGTTCAAAAATTACTAAAATTAGAATAATTGATATTTTGTGTACCTTCGCTTCATTTGAATGTGAAATGAAGAATTATTGAAGAGTTAAAGATCACCTTCATCTAAAATGCCAAGTTCTCGACGAATCTTGAAGAATTGTTCTTTTGGGAGCGGTTTTGTGAAAATGTCCGCTAGTTGATTATGTGTATCTACAAATGTGACTTCAACATCTCCTTTAAGTACGTGATCACAGAGAAAATGATGTCGAATGTCGATGTGTTTGGTCCTTGATGCGTGTTATCTGCAAGTGTACGGATTGCGTCAGAGTAATATAAAAGATTTATCGTTCCCACAGAGACCAATGTCAATCTATCGAATACTATCGTTACGTTGTTTATCTAAGGCTAATGAATCAGAGTAAAAGTTTTCTACTAAACAAAAATATAAATAAATCAGATAGATATTATACTGGGATGTAATTCACATCAATCAAACAATACTCCTATCATCTAATTAGTAATACTTATGGGGCAATGTTTTCTTCTTTGAAAAGGAGTTAATTAAAAAGGATCCCCCGCGTTAGCGTGATCGGAACCAGACCTAACCTTTAATCTATACCAGCCGCTCACGCTGCACCGGTCGTTCCTTGCGTTAAAGTGATAAAGTCCTTTTTTATGTAATTACTTCTAATACTTAGTTAAAAAGTGCTATCGATTGAAAATATTTTATACCAAAGGGTTTCCGGCATATGCTCGGCCAACCGGATCCTAAATCTATAAACGCGTCCGAAAATAGTTTTAAAACCTCTTTCTAATAATATAAAACTTTCCTAGTTAATCAATAAAGTGCTTCCGCTGTATTTATCAATTAACAACTAACAAACTCTTTTCTAAAGTGTCGGACGGCTTTCGATCTTACCCGATCTAGTCACAGTCATTATGCAAACAAAAACACGGTCTCATTTACGTAATGACCGATCAATTGAAGTTCAGAAGAGTTTAATTAAAATCAAAAGCAGCCCCTAAAGTATTTCTAAAGAGATGACATATGGAGTACCGTCAGAATGGCGATCCTCACATCCCAGCAAAAGGGATTTAGCTAGACATAGTAATAGAGAACATAAAAATAAATCGATTAACAAAATAAGACATATTTAAAGTAAAGAAGTGCGTAGGGTGAGAGTGTATTTCGAGAGAGTGAACACAAGTGTCACGCTTAAGTTCAGTTTCGAGAGACACAGATCACACCGATAAATAAAATAATAAGATAATGGCAGAGACAGAAAATAAACGAATATAAAGCAGTGCAGGAAAATAAATTAATATAAAAGCGATGCGGGTAGAATAAATTATATTTTATAAAAGAAACCTGCTCCAAAGCGGAGACTGAATCTGGTACAGATGCTGGAAAATAAATTGCGGAAAGTAAATAGCTCCTAACTATGATTGCTCTAATCCAACTCACAACTATAGTGCAACAACCCCTCGATGTGGAGGATTATTGCTTTACAAAGTGAACTCTATGCCTATGTTGAAGAACTAAGATTGGATGCTATGAAAGTGAAAATACAAGTCCTTATATAGGAAACTCGAAATTGTAACTGCCTTTAACCATAATGAAAAAGCGTTTTAGAAACTAAATTCTTCAGGTGTAACTGCCAAAAACGTTTTAAAACCGTTTCCCCTATATAACTGTCGGCGTCCGCCGACCCCTGCCCCGCGTCCGCCGAGTGTATTTTGGACGGTGAAACGTCTTTTGTGACCGTTGGCGTGTGAGTGAAGTCATTAGGCCAATGGCGTCCTCCTTGGCGTCCGCTGAGTGAAACGGCTAGTGCACAGTTTACACAAGAAATCTTCATTTTAGCTCTGTTTTGCCTTGTTTTCTTACTGTAAGCTCAAATCAGGCAATGTATCTGAAAGTAAAACAAAATACCATAATAGCAAAGGAAAATAACAACTAAACAACTAAAATTATGTAAAATCGGAGCCAAATATACAGTGTATTTTAGTGTTATCAAATTCTCCCACACTTAAACCTTTGCTTGTCCTCAAGCAAACTCTGATAAGTAAACAAAAGAAAAACAGCAAACATGCACATATCCGATCTGGGCTAGGAACTTAAGTTTGATCAATAATACATCAGTAGGTACTAACTCATGAACCAAGGGTATCGTAATGACACTTTCTGCGATTTGCGGGCATAAGTTTCTCTCCTATACAAACCAATCCAAACTATGATATTATACTTAGGCCTATCTTACTCATTCCTTTCTTACCCCTTTTCATTCAAGCGCAGTCACATTAAGCCCGTTGTCTTTCACTCGCATGGTGAACATAACCTGTGGTAATCCTGATCCTTTTTATCAATGATTTGACACTTTTTACCAATTCTTTTCTTTTTTATGTATTTTTTCTTGCAAAATTTTTTCTGAAGATACTTGAACATCTTCTTGAAAATTTTTTCTATTTTTTTTTTCTTTGGCCGGATCTTACCTATTTGCATCGGTTTGTCACTTAGCGGTGGTTAAGATGGTGCTGACTGCTAAAATAAACTACTTAAGGGTTAGTGATGAAGGGTGAGGTTTTAAGGCCACTGTATAATAAAAATCTAGATAAGCTCATATAATTGAGAAACTTATGGTGTAAAAAGCGATATCAATTTTTCAAATAGCTTTCCCAAGCCTTTGCAATTGATCTTACTTGTCCTAATAGCCCAAATTATCAAAATTAATGTTGTTCCTTTGTTAAATTTTTTTTTTGTTAAGGCTTAAGAATTGGAAGAATAGATAACTACACAAAAATGGCTCGTAAAGCACAAACTAAACTATACTAGAAAACATTAAATAAAACAAAACATTAAATAAAACAACTAAAAATAGTAAATATCTCCTCCCACACTTAAACCGAACATTGTCCTCAATGTTTCGTTAAAAGTGAGAAAGGGAGAGGTGAAACCTGGTACTCAATCATGTCGGCTACTGGGGCCATCTCCACCATGCTCTGGACGTCTGGGACGACGGCTCCTACTGCGGTGTCGGGTAGTATGTGACAGCTCCATCTGCTCAATTCTCTCGATTAGAGAGGCATTTTGATCTCTTAGTGCTTGGAAACCCTCAAGAGTGGATTTCTGTGACTCCCGCATAAAATCCATCATTTCTTGCTGTTGTTGGTACATGGCATAGAATAGGCCATCACGCTCTTCTTCTATGGCTTGTTGTGCTTGCCACATTTCTTGAGTGATGTAAAATCCGGAAGAGGTACCTGCAGGAAAATCAGTAACAGGTGGTGTGTGTGCAGGTGATACATGAATGGGAGACTGCTCCATATGGTCATATTCATCATCCGTCTCATTTCCTTCATCCTCGGGGATGTTTGGAAGTAATGGGCCTAAAATCGGAGCAGCCTTCAAATCATAGAGCCAGTTTTCTCTTTTGCGCACATCAGTGCGTGTTGAACACGGTAAGGCGACACTTGGGATGGCAACATTGCGAACCATGAGGATATAGCCACCTTCCGGCCTCGTTTTGCATAAACGTATGTCTCGCAGAAATTTTAAATCAATAGTGCGAGGAGGAAGTGGTTCCAATGTGGCCAACTCAGCGTCCAGGTGGAGGGCTCGTGCAATGAAGGTAATCAACCCTCCAAATGACACGGTACTGCCCTTTTTCTCAATTTCCCTCATATGTGATATCATAAATGGCACAAGATTTACTCTTCTTCTAAGTAAAGCAGCCTGTAAAAATATAAATTCTTTGGAATTCATCTTGTTAGAGTTTTCACGAGCAAAAATAGTATCAGCTATTAAAAGGCGGAATACCCGTATGGCCGAGTTATGAATGTCAGAAGCCAAATTTCCATCAAAGGAGCAAGTGGTTTGTCCTGAGATGTCTTTCCATAGTTGAAAGGCTTCAGTTGACCAATTTGTGTCTATAGGTGCTTCACATGCTGCACCATTCCCAAAATTGAATCCTAATAACTCAGCAAGTGCATCAGTGGTGTAAATGTATTCAACATTGAACATCCTAAATCTCACTGTGCCTACTGTGCTGGCAGTGTTCTCTCTGACAGTGTACTCCAAAGAACTCAAAAATTCGCGGGTTAGCCTTTCGTAGGTAGGCTCCTTGCGAATAAAAATATTCTCTAATCTCAAATTTTGTAACAGATAAAATACGCTAAATCTTATACCAAGGCTATGCAGACAATTATCATTAACGTACCTTGTTGCAAGAATGTTGCGGGTCCATAATTTCTCCCATTTCTCCCATTGCTGGACTCCGTCATTTCCATCTCGAAAAATGATGTTTTCTTGGTTCTCCGTTGCCATTGTTGAAGAGAAATGAAGGTTTGGTGATGAAAAATGGGTAATTTTTGTTTTTGGTAGATCTTGGTGAAATCTATGGTTTTTATAGAGATAATGTGTAATGGAAGGTGTAATGGTAGTGGGGAAGTTATGAAATGGGGGTTTTAATGGTTTAATGGGGTTTTATGGTGATTGAAATTGGATTTTATGGAGGTAGAAGATGAAGAGAGTGGCAAAAATGGGTGTTTTCTTATTCTGGTGCGTTTTAGAACCCAGAACGCCTCCGCGTTCGCCGAGAGGGGGTCCGCGTCCGCGGACTGTGAAAATTGGGCTGGCACGGATTTGGGCTTTGGTTGGTTCATAAATCTCTCCTTGGGGTGTTTATAGCATACTGGTACATGAAAGAAATATAGAGAATATTTTGTTTATTATTTTATATATTTGTAAATGTAGGATTTAAATAACAGTTATTTTTATTTTTATTTTTATTTTTATTATTATTATTTTTTTATTTTTATTATTATTTTTAAAATGAATGAGTAAAAAAATTAAATATAACCAATAGATTGAAATGATGTAGATATTTATTATAACTTGGAATAATATAACACTCGCAAAAAGCATACGGTTTGCCATAAATCTAGTAACCATGGAAAATAAAAACTACTAATAGTCTGATAATAAAGATAATAACAATAAGGGTAGAAATGCGGTAAATGTAAAGATAAATGATCATAAAAGCATGTGGTAAGTCTCCTCCACACAAAATGCGAGTTATGCTCCAGAGCTCCTGAATATCTCCTAGGAAGACTGACGACGGACACCCTGAGTCATGTGAGGACAAGGTGCCCGTGCCTCTGCAAGCTGGCGTTTGAGATCGCAAATCTCCTGCTCCAAAAGATCATATGATGAAGCGTTTGTTGCGTTTGAGATCTCTATCTGTAATGTAAGCTCGGCGCATTCTTCGCGAAGAGAAATGATCTCCTTGCGCATAGCGTCCAGTTCAGCTTATATGTTCTTGCGTTGCAGATTAACGTTAGAGGAATAAACGGTAGTCCTTTCAGGATATGGTGTAGGGTGGTACTCAGGCACATGGTGGTTCCTTGGTTTGACGGGTGTCTCGTCTTGGCCTTCTAAGGCGTATGACCAGTTAGCTCTATCATGGACACTTGTTCGGGTATGGTTTGGCAAACCAAAGTAGTGAATGACTTCGTTGTCTATTAGGAGCTTAAAATTATCTGTACTGAAGAATGATCTCCTAATAAGACCACAGTCAAGGCAATGATGAATGTCAATCAAGGTGTACCCACAATGAGAGGTGAGATGAGTTAGCTTATTGGCTAAACCCAGGGCATAAGCTATGTGTGTAATAGTACCGCCGACCTGGATCGGTCCTCTGGAAGATGCAGCATTCAAATATAGGTTATATATCAGAAAATTTCCACTGGCTAATGGTCGTGATTTAGCAGTACAAAAGAGCATCAGAATCTCTTCTGCAGTAACTTGGTTCTCAGTTTCACTTCTACCAAAGAAAGTCTCAGCTAGGGTCATTTGGAAATAACGGAAAGATGGATTGTGGATTTTGGTTGCTAATTGGGTGGAAGGATCAGGTCCTCCTCCACCGGTGATTTTGCTCCAGAATAGGTCAAGCTTATCTTGCATAACATTGGTTTCATGCATAAAATGGATTGAATCTGAACTATATTGAAAACCAAGTATTCTAGCAAAATCTCTGTGGTTAAGGGCATACTCATTTCCAAATAGTCTGAATCTTATGCTTCCACTGTTGTAACCTTTTCCACTATAAGGGTCATAAATGAGTGAACTGAGGAACTCTAAGGTCAGATGCTTATAGGTTACATTCATAGCTTCAGAATACTCGTCCCACTGGAGCTGGTGACAGAGGTACCTCACACTAGCCTCAATACCTAAAGCGGTTAGACAGTTTGAGTCAGGGTACCTAGTGGGTAGGATTTGTCTCTCAGAAAGGACTACGTATTTCTTCCTCTGTTCGTCATCTCTGAACACAATGTGCATGCCATCATAGCTCTGCATCCTGTAAAGAAAGTTAGTGTGGAATGTCTGAGATGATGTGATCGGTAACCTGCAAACATAGACATTGCATGAGTCAATCACGTTAGAAAAAAATAATAATATGAATAATAAATAAATATTTTTTTGAAATAAATTCTATGCATGAATAAGAAAAATAACGAAAAGAAAATCATGGGTTGCCTCCCACGCAGCGCTTGTTTAACGTCGTTAGCTTGACGACTGAAGAACTTACATTGTGGATGTTGCTACAGGTGGGTATATCAGAGTGTGACCAGAGTAGTAGGTAGGGATGTCACCTCCATAGTAGGGTTTCAATCTTTGTCCATTCACTAGAAAGGGACTACATGAATGATTTGCAATTTCAAATGCTCCAGATTTTAGGACCTTGGTGACCTCATAGGGTCCAGTCCATCTTGAGCGTAACTTACCTGGAAACAATCATAACCTAGAGTTGAAAAGAAGTACAGGATCGCCTACGTTGAACTCTTTTTTGATAATCCTTTTGTCATGTCATGCTTTGGTTCTATCTTTATATATTATGGCATTTTCATAAGCATTTCGGCGTAATTCTTCTAATTTATGAATATCTAGAATTCGTTTGTCTCCGGCTGTTAAGTAGTCCATATTAAGGGTTTTTATGGCCCAGTAGGCCTTATGTTCAAGCTCAAAGGGTAAATGGCAGGATTTTCCGTAGACTAATTGATAAGGGGTTGTTCCTATAGGGGTTTTGAAAGCGGTCCTATAAGCCCACAAGGCTTCTTGTAGTTTTAAAGACCAATCTTTTCTAGAGATTGATACAGTTTTCTCTAAGATTTGTTTTATTTCCCTATTTGAGACCTCAACTTGTCCACTAATCTGTGGGTGGTATGGTGTGGCTACTCGGTGTTTCACTCCGTATTTCTTTAATAGGTTCTCAAATATCCTAGATATGAAATGTGATCCTCCATCGCTTATAACCAATCGAGGTACTCCAAACCTAGGGAAAATATAGTTTTTAAATAGTTTAATGACTACACGAGTATCGTTGGTGGGTGCAGGTATGGCCTCAATCCATTTGGATACATAATCAACGGCTACTAAGATATACTTGTTTCCATCGAAGATGGAAAAGGTCCCATAAAATCTATACCCCAAACATCGAAGATTTCCACCTCCTGAATATTTTTCAAAGGCATTTCGTCTCTCCTTGAGACGTTCCCAGTGCGTTGGCATCTGTCACATCTTACAATGTAGGCATGAACATCGCGCCATAACGTTGGCCAGAAAAGACCTGCTTGAAGTATTTTAGTGCATGTTTTGGACGAGCCTAGATGTCCACCATAAGGTGAAGAGTGACAATGTTTAATTATATTTTCAACTTCTTCTTCAGGGACACAGCGACGGAAAATGCCATCTGCGCCTCTCTTGAATATAAGGGGTTCGTCCCAATAGAAGTGTTTTACGTCATGAAAGAACTTCTTCTTCTGTTGGTAATTTAGATCAGGGGGTATGATATCAGCTGCTAGATAATTAACAAAATCTGCATACCAAGGTACGGTTGTCATTGTGAATGCTTTTTCAATGTCTACTTCTAAATAAGGGTCAGGACAATCATGGATGGTTCTAACTACTCCTACTAATCTATCATAAGCGAAATCATCATTGATAGGAACAAGATCTGGTTTTAAATATTCAAGCCTTGATAGGTGGTCTGCGACCACATTTTCAGTGCCTTTCTTGTCTTGGATTTCCAAATCGAATTCTTGAAGTAAAAGGATCCAGCGTAGTAATCTAGGCTTAGCGTCCTTTTTGCTTAATAGATATCTTATCGCAGCATGATCAGTGTAGACTATGATTTTTGCTCCTACTAAATAGGATCGAAATTTGTCGATTGCAAAGACTACTGCCAGGAGTTCCTTCTCGGTCGTGGCATAGTTTAGCTGAGCCGCATCCAAAGTTCTACTGGCGTAGTAAATTACATGGAGTTTCTTATCCTTCTTTTGTCCCAAAACAGCGCCTATAGCGTAATCACTAGCATCGCACATAATTTCAAAAGGTTGATTCCAATCAGGTGGTTGAATTATAGGTGCGGAAATCAGTGCTTGTTTTAGGTACTTAAAGGCTTCAAGACATTTGTCATCGAATTTGAATTCGGCGTCTTTCATAAGTAAGTTGGTTAACGATTTAGTTATTTTGGAGAAGTCTTTAATGAAGCGTCGGTAGAAACCGGCGTGTCCAAGAAAACTTCGGATTTCTCTAATGGTTTTGGGTGGTTGAAGGTTTTCTATAACTTCTATTTTAGCTTTATCAACCTCAATGCCTCTTTCGGACACTATGTGTCCTAGTACTATGCCTTCAGTCACCATAAAATGGTATTTTTCCCAGTTTAGAACAAGGTTGACTTCTACGCATCTTTCCAGGATTTTCTCGAGGTTTGTTAAACAGTTTTTAAAACTGGATCCACATACCGAGAAATCGTCCATAAATACTTCCATGATCTCATCAAGGAAATCTGCGAAGATTGACATCATACAGCGTTGGAAGGTGGTTGGGGTATTGCATAGTCCAAATGGCATTCGTCTGTAAGCAAACGTTCCATAGGGACATGTAAAGGTTGTTTTCTCCTGATCGTCAGGGTGAATGGGTATTTGGAAAAATCCTGAGTATCCGTCTAAATAACAAAAGTAAGAATGCCTAGCTAAACGTTCGAGCATTTGATCAATGAATGGAAGCGGGAAATGATCTTTCCTAGTTACCTTATTGAGTTTTCTGTAATCGATACATATTCGCCAACCATTTTATACACGTTTGGCTATTTGTTCTCCTTTTTCGTTTTGTATAATTGTGACACCTCCTTTCTTAGGTACCACATGTACGGGGCTTACCCATTTACTATCAGATATTTGGTATATTATTCCAGCCTCTAACAACTTTAACACTTCCTTTTTTACAACGTCACTCATTATAGGATTTATCCTTCGTTGATGTTCTCTGGAGGGTTTAGCGTCCTCCTCCAGCATAATTCGGTGCATACACACAGAAGGACTTATTCCTTTGAGATCGGAAATTTTATAACCCAGAGCTGAGGGATATTTTCTTAAAACATCTAAGAGTTGATTGGTTTCAGGTCTATCTAACGTGGCACTGACTATGACTGGGCGATTTAGTTCTTCATCTAAGAACTCATATCTTAAATTCTTAGGTAGCTCTTTAAGCTCGATTGATGGTTTTTTCGGACATGGCATATGATCTGGGGTAAGTGCCAAGCATTCGTAAAGACTGTTATCAATGTAAGGTTTAGATAATCGTTCAAATTCGTCGTCCTCCATAATGGGGATCGAAGGTAGTTTGATGATTTCCACAGGATCTTCTTTATCTAATTCTCTTATGCATTCATCAATTATATCAATGACATAACATGAGTCATCTATGGCTGGTGCATTTAAGAATTGGGATAGTATGAATTCTATTTTCTCATTACCTACCTCGAATGTCATTTTTCTTTTTTTGACATCAATTATAGCTCCAGCTGTTGATAAGAAGGGTCTACCTAAAAGGATTGGGATTTCATCGTCTTCCTTAATGTCCATTACTACGAAATCTATTGGAATATAAAGTTGACCAAGTCTAACTGGGACGTCTTCCAAAATGCCAATTGGATAAATAACTGATCTGTCGGCTAATTGGAGAGACATCCTAGTTGGTTGTATTTCTCCTAGGTTTAACCTTTTACAAACGGCTAAAGGCATTAAGCTTACACTTGCTCCTAAGTCCAGAAGTGCTTTATCTATAACTTGGTTTCCCAAAACACAAGGTATAGAAAAACTTCCTGGGTCTTTCTCTTTCTTAGCAAGCTTATTCTCAGCGATTGAATTACATTCTATAGGTTTAGGATCTTCTAATCTTCGTTTATTGGTTAGAATGTCTTTAAGGAATTTGGAATAAGATGGTATTTGGGTAATAGCTTCGGTGAATGGAATCTCTACGTGGAGTTTCTCAATCACTTTTATGAATTTCTTATATTGATTATCCAATTTGGTTTGTTTAAGTCTTTGTGGGTATGGAATCGGAGGTTTGTAAGGAGGAGGTGGTACATAAACTTTTTCATTCTCTTCTCTTTCCTTCTCCTTAACTTCCGTATTCTTAGATTTCTCAGGTTCCACCGATTTCTCAACTTCTTTCTCAGGTGTGGTCACAACTTCTTTCCTAGGAGGTTCTGGATTATTCAACCTAGGGTTTATAGGCCCATCGTAAGTGGTCCCACTCCTTAGGGCTATAGCATTCGCGTGCCCTTTAGGGTTAGGTTGAGGTTGTCCAGGGAATTGCCCTCCAGGTGTAACATGAGTAGATTGTTGTTGTGCTACTTGAGATATTTGGGTTTCAAGCATTTTGTTATGAGTAATTACAGAATCGATTTTAGTACCCAACTGAGTAATTAGTCCATTTATGTGAATGTTTTGGTTCATGAACTCCTTGTTCTGTTGTAATTGAGCTGAGATGAATTCGTCCATATTTTTCTCAAGATTTGACTTCTGAGGAGCATATGTTGCAGATTGGTTAGGTCTTTGAGTTTGGAAACTGGGTGGTCTTTGAGGTGTTGAATTCTGAGTGGGGTTATTATTCTTATAGGAAAGATTTGGGTGATTCCTCCATCCAGGGTTATATGTGTTTGAATATGGGTTTCCTTGGGCGTAATTAACCTGATCTGTGGCACTCTCTGCTAGCTGGTTGCATTCAGCCATGGTATGTCCCAGGGTTCCGCAGATTTCACATCCGGGTTGTACAGCTGCTACAGTTGCTGTGGGGTTGATAGTTAGGTTTTCTACTTTTTGGGCTATAACGTCCATTTTTGCGTTCATATGGTCAAAACAACTTACTTCATACACACCTCCTTTGGTCTCTTTCTTCTCTACCTGTGCTCATTCGGTCCCCCATTGGTAATGGTTTTGTGCCATATCCTCAATGAGAGCGCTAGCTTCGGCGTAGGGTTTGTTCATTAGAGCACCACCAGCGGCAGCGTCTATGGTCATCTTTGTGTTGTACATGAGTCCATTATAAAAGGTATGTATTATGAGCCATTGTTCTAAGCCATGATGTGGACATGCTCTTAATAGCTCCTTATATCTTTCCCAAGCGTCGAAAAGTGATTCTCCCTCGCTTTGGGTGAATCGGGTTTTTTGGTTTCGTAAGACAGCAGTTTTACTCGGTGGAAAGTATCTAGCAAGGAATACTTTCTTTAGGTCATTCCAAGTGGTTATAGAGTTGGCTGGAAGGGAATCTAACCATGATCGGGCTCTATCTCTGAGAGAAAATGGAAATAGTCTTAGACGTATTGCTTCAGGAGGAGCTCTATTCGCTTTCAAGGTATCGGCTAGTTGAATAAAGACTTTAAGATGTTGGTTCGGGTTTTCTGTAGGAAGACCTGCGAACTGGTTCTGTTGAACTAATTGTAACAGGGATGGTTTTAATTCGAAATTATTGGCTGGTATAGTTGGGTTAACTATACTAGAATGAGGTTCTTCGTTAGAGGGTAAGGCGAAATCCTTAAGAGGTTTGGCGTTTTCTTCTTCTGCCATTGCTCTTTTAGGTTTTCGAAGTAAAAGGCGAGCTCGTGCGTAACGTTCAGGTTCTTCTAATGGATCAACTAAGTTTCCGGTACTGCGAGTTCTTCGCATTTACCGGCTAAGGGATGCCTTAGTCTAGACGGTGTAACAACAGGGTACGAAATTTTGACGTAATTGGTCCCCGGCAACGGCGCCAAAAACTTGATGCGTGTTATCCGCAAGTGTACGGATTACGTCAGAGTAATATAAAAGATTTATCGTTCCCACAGAGACCAATGTCAATCTATCGAATACTATCGTTACGTTGTTTATCTAAGGCTAATGAATCAGAGTAAAACTTTTCTACTGAACGAAAATATAAATAAATCAGATAGATATTATACTGGGATGTAATTCACATCAATCAAACAATACTCCTATCATCTAATTAGTAATACTTATGGGGCAATGTTTTCTTCTTTGAAAAAGAGTTAATTAAAAAGGATCCGCCGCGTTAGCGTGATCGGAACCAGACCTAACCTTTAATCTATACCAGCCGCTCACGCTGCACCGGTCGCTCCTTGCGTTAAAGTGATAAAGTCCTTTTTTATGTAATTACTTCTAATACTTAGTTAAAAAGTGCTCTCGATTGAAAATATTTTATACCAAAGGGTTTCCGGCATATGCTCGGCCAACCGGATCCTAAATCTATAAACGCGTCCGAAAATAGTTTTAAAACCTCTTTCTAATAATATAAAACTTTCCTAGTTAATCAATAAAGTGCTTCCGCTGTATTTATCAATTAACAACTAACAAACTCTTTTCTAAAGTGTCGGACGACTTTCGATCTTACCCGATCTAGTCACAGTCATTACGCAAACAAAAACACGGTCTCATTTACGTAATGACCGATCAATTGAAGTTCAGAAGAGTTTAATTAAAATCAAAAGCAGCCCCTAAAGTATTTCTAAAGAGATGACATATGGAGTACCGTCAGAATGACGATCCTCACATCCCAGCAAAAGGGATTTAGCTAGACATAGTAATAGAGAACATAAAAATAAATCGATTAACAAAATAAGACATATTTAAAGTAAAGACGTGCGTAGGGTGAGAGTGTATTTCGAGAGAGTGAACACAAGTGTCACGCTTAAGTTCAGTTTCGAGATACACAGATCACACAGATAAATAAAATAATAAGATAATGGCAGAGACAGAAAATAAACGAATATAAAGCAGTGCAGGAAAATAAATTAATATAAAAGCGATGCGGGTAGAATAAATTATATTTTATAAAAGAAACCTGCTCCAAAGCGGAGACTGAATCTGGTACAGATGCTGGAAAATAAATTGCGGAAAGTAAATAGCTCCTAACTATGATTGCTCCAATCCAACTCACAACTATAGTGCAACAACCCCTCGATGTGGAGGATTATTGCTTTACAAAGTGAACTCTATGCCTATGTTGAAGAACTAAGATTGGATGCTATGATAGTGAAAATACAAGTCCTTATATAGGAAACTCGAAATTGTAACTGCCTCTAACCATAATGAAAAAGCGTTTTAGAAACTAAATTCTTCAGGTGTAACTGCCAAAAACGTTTTAAACCGTTTCCCCTTTATAACTGTCAGCGTCCGCCGACCCCTGCCCCGCGTCCGCCGAGTGTATTTTGGACTGTGAAACGTCTTTTGTGACCGTTGGCGTGTGAGTGAAGTCATTAGGCCAATGGCGTCCTCCTTGGCGTCCGCTGAGTGAAACGGCTAGTGCACAGTTTACACAAGAAATCTTCATTTTAGCTCTGTTTTGCCTTGTTTTCTTACTGTAAGCTCAAATCAGGCAATGTACCTGAAAGTAAAACAAAATACCATAATAGCAAAGGAAAATAACAAATAAACAACTAAAATTATGTAAAATCGGAGCCAAATATACAGTGTATTTTAGTGTTATCAGTCCTTGAGTGCATGACCGGATTCTTTGTAATGTTGATCGCACTTGTGTTGTCGCACCGGAGAGGAATGCATCCAAGATCAATTCCGTAGTCGCTTAATTGTTGCTTTAGCCAAAGATTTTGTGCACAACAACTTCCTGCTGCTATGTACTCCGCTTCGGCCGTACTAAGAGCAATGCATGCTTGTTTCTTACATGACCACGAGACTAGTGCATTTCCAAGGATATGACATGTTCCACTCGTGCTTTTTCTATCTGTTTTACAACCTGCATAATCCGCATCAGAATAACCGATTAAAGTACACACACTACCTTTAGGATACCATAAGCCAACGTTCGTCGTTCCCTTGAGATACTTCATGATTCTTTTGACCGCCGTGAGATGTGACTCCTTTGGATTTGCTTGAAAACGAGCACATAAACACACACTAAACATAATGTCAGGACGGCTTGCCGTCAAATATAATAAAGAACCAATCATACCACGATACTTTAGGTAGATCATTTAAGTTTGTCTCTTGTTGAATCGGTTCTTCTTGGAATTCCTCTTGATTTTCTCTCGAAGTATCTTCTTGGGGAATTTCTATAATTTCATCCTCATTATCACACAAAACAATATCCTCCTTGGAGGGGTTAGATTCATCAAACTTAACATGCATAGATTCTTCAATTGTTAAAGTTCTTTTATTATAAATTCTAAAAGCCTTACTTGTAAGAGAATAACCAAGAAATATACCTTCATCCGATTTTTCATCGAACTTACCGAGATTGTCTTTATTATTGTTTAAGACAAAACATTTGCAACCAAAAATGTGAAAATAAGCAATGTTTGGTTTCCTCCCTTTGAAAAGTTCATAGGGGGTCTTCTTTAGAATAGGTCTAATGTTAACACGATTACTTACAAAACATGCTGTGCTTACCGCATCCGCCCAAAAATATTTCGGAAGATTTGAATCGCTAAGCATTGTTCTTGCAAGTTCCACCAATGACCCATTCTTTCTCTCCACCACTCCATTTTGTTGAGGATCCTAGGTGCCGAGAAGTTGTGAGATATTCCATGTTCTTCACAAAATTCATCAAAGGAAACATTTTGGAATTCTCCACCATGGTCGCTTCTTATGGAGGCAATTGAAAGTGACTTCTCATTTTGAATTTGCTTTGCATATTTCTTGAACGCCTTAAAAGCATCACTTTTCTGCACTAAAAAGAAAGTTCAAGTATATCTAGAGAAATCATCAATAATAACTAAAGCATAAACATTACCTCCGAAGCTTCTTGTTCTTGATGGACCAAATAAGTCCATATGCAACAATTGTAGTGGCCTTGAAGTGGACACCATATCTTTAGATTTGAAAGTTGACTTGGTTTGTTTCCCCTTTTGACATGCATCACACAATTTATCTTTGACATATTTTATCTTTGGTAATCCAATAACTAAATCATGCTTAATTAATTTAGTCAAATGCTCCATGTGAATGTGAGCAATCCTTTTGTGCCAAAGCCATGAATCATTATTGCTTGCCATAAGACATTTAACCTTCAAAGAAGTGTCATCAAGGGAAATCATATAAATATTGTTAATTCTATTACCTTTAAGCATTACCTCATTAGTGACTTCGTCTTCTATCAAACATTCATCTTTAGTGAACTTGATTTTGAATCCTTTGCCACAAAGTTGGCTAATGCTAATAAGATTATGCTTTAAGCCTTCAACATAAAGCACATCTTCAATTGTTGTGAAAGGTGGTGAACCAACATTGCCTATGCCAAGAATCTTTCCTTTATTGTTATCTCCATAAGTAACATAACCCTTGGCCTTAAGCACTAGACTTGAAAATTTGTTTATATCTCCGGTTATATGCTTCGAACAACCACTATCAAGATACCATAGATTAGAAGTGGTCTTCAAGCAAACCTACAAAACAAATTAAGTTTTGTTAGGTACCCAAATAGCCTTGGGTCCTTCATAATTAGTACCTTTCTTTACCCACACATAATGCCCATTTGCAACACTAAAGTTTCTTATATAGCAAGCATTAGGTGTATGGCCAATAATACCACAATAAAAACAAGTAGGAACAAAATTGCTTTTATATCTAGGAACATATGATTTATTTTTAGGAAATCTCTTCTTAATGGGAGTTCTTTTCTTTTTAGGATAAGGATGCACACTTTTAGGTTTGTTCACTTTCTCCTTAGAAGTTTGGTCACTAGCCTTAACAAAGATTGTTTTACTAGAGCTTGGTTTAGAAAATTTAGAGTAACCAAGTCCACTTTTATCATTCGAATATCGTTGTTGACTAAGGACCGCTTCTAAACCAATTTGTCCTTTCTCATATCTTTCTAAGACTCTTTTTAATTGAACAATTTGGAATGAAAGTGACTCACAATTTTTACACACCAACTCTTGTTTTTCTTCACTTGCTCTCTTTTGTTTTTCATCTTTTGACTCTTTTTCCATAACATCGACTTTTTCTTCTAAAGATGTTATTTGTCTTTTTTGTGAAGAAATTGTTTTACATAAAACCTTACATTCGTTTAAGAGTTCATTTATGGCTTCTTGTGCATCATTATCATAAAGAGAAAATTTAGTACTAACCTCGTCATTTTCATCTTCGGAGTTATGTGTAGCCATTAGTGCTAGTTTTGTGCTTTCATCGCTCTCCGAGTCGGACGATGAACTAATTTTGTTGTCTTCCCATGCAATGTATGCCTTCTTATTTTTTGATTCCTTCTTGCCTTTAAAACTTCCTTTCTTTGCAAGTTGTGAACATTCAGGTTTTATATGACCTTGCTTCCCACATTCATAACATGTAATGTCTTGAGAAGAAGTTGAAGTATCCTTTTTCTTAAAGTGTTTCTTCCTTTTAGCATAAAAAGACTTATCTTTATTTCCAAAGAATTTTCCAAGTCTTTTTACTAGTAGCATGAAATTTTCGTCTTCCTCCGATGAGTCTTCATTTTGTTTTCCTTTTGCCTCTACCTTTAAAGAAATACCTTTAGATTTCTTATCTTGAAGTTCTTGTTTTTCAAGTTGTCCAAGTTCTAACTCGTGTTCTTGAAGTTTACCAAATAGAGATGCGGAAGTCATCGTAGAGAGGCTTTTCTTTTCCGATATTGCCGTTACTTTTGGTTGCCATTCTCTTGTCAAAGATCTTAGAATTTTGAGATTTAGTTCATCATTTGAGAATGTCTTACCAAGTGCTATTAAGTGTTAGTCAAATGAACAAATCTTTTCTGTAATGCAACAATAGTTTCTCCAAGCTGCATTCGGAACATTTCATATTCTTGACTTAGAGTATTTAGTCTAGATCTTTTAACTTCAGCCGTTCCTTCATGTGTTTCTACCAAAGTATCCCATATTTCTTTTGCAGATTTACATTATGAAACTCGGAAAAATTCATCCATACTTAATGCACTTTGAAGAATATTAATAGCTTTCTTTTCATCGAGCACTTTCTTTCTATCATCTTCATTATAAGCCGTTTTAATTTTTGGAGTTGCAACATTGTTTACAACACTCATTGGTTGGTGTGGACCATTTTCAACAGTTTCCCATATGCCTTCGCCTTGTGCTTCAAGATGTGCTCTCATACGAATCTTCCAAAAATCAAAATACTCTCCAGAGAAAAGTGGGGGCTTGTTACTACTTCCACCGTCTTTGAAAACTGGGTTCGTGCTTGCGGAAGCCATGCTGGATCTTGTTGGAACAGGTTACCTAACCTGCTCTGATGCCAATTGTAACTTATATGTGATCCTAAGAGGGGGGTGAATTAGGTTCTTAGAATATTATCCCGATTTTTGATGATTTTTTATCTTTACTTTCTTAAAGATATCTAAGTGCTGAAATGATAAATGCGGAAAGTAAATGAACACCGAGACGTATAGTGGTTCCCCTCACACACCGAGAGTACTCCACTCCCCTTTCAACTTGAAAGAGAATTTCACTAAATGTTAGATTCCTAGACAAGACAAAACTATGTCTTTCTATACTACTCTAACAACCAAGAACAACCCTCTTGGATTTACAAATGCTTAAAGTCCAATCGAGAACAAATCTCTCACAAATGGACCTCTTGTATCCACAATCCGGATTACAAGGAAAAACCTTACAAACTTATCTTTAACAATCCTAAAAATAAGTTGTAATCAAAATAACAAAAAAAATCTGAATTTTGTATATGTGTAGAAATTTTGGATTTTCAATATATCAATCTAGAGATTGATCTTCTTCTTTGTAGCAATCACTCTAAGAATGTTATACAAGTGTTCAACACAATGAGGATGAAACTTATGCAATATATATGAAAGTTTCTTGTGCAAAAGTTTCACTTTAAAAAAGATTGATAGAACACTTTGATAAAAATGCAAGAATAGAGAAGAATGATTGTTTGAAAATTTTAGCAAAGAAGGTCAGTTTAAAATCTGACAATTTTATGCTTTTATAATGCTTAAACACCTCTACAAACAGCTATAAATGATTAAGGGATGCCATGGTTCGTATGGAAAAGGTTTGATGAAAAAACATGAAGAGATGCAATTATTTTTGAATTCTGATTAGTGGTAACCGGTTACTTCATGCAACGTTACAATAATTTTTGAAAAAATGCCCAGAGTAACCGGTTAGCATACCGTCAGTAACCGGTTACTTGAAGTCAGTTTTGTGAAAAAAGTTTAGAAACAGAACTGTAACACTCTTATGATGCTTAAAATGTTTTCTAATGATCATGACATAAATAAAGACTAGTTTGAACACTTGTATGCACATTGCTAATGAGTAATTGATTATACCTTTGATCAATCCTTGAGAGTTCTTCAATACTTGAACCAATGCACATTTTTGTTCAATTCTACAATGTAGCTTCAAAGTCCTTGATCCAACTCCAATTTAAGCAAGCATAATAAATGACATAACCAATGTTGTCTTCATCAAAATTCTTGATAAGCCATGTCTTCACAGTATAAAGTTTATATCCAACCATAGCACCATGTTAGGTCACCACCTAATTGATTAATATGTCTAGACTTATTTCATGATCCCTTTAGGTGTTTACCTTGCCCAAAAGTAATGAATAAACCCTTGTGTGTTAACATGATACTTTCTTAAGTGTTTACCTTGAATGTCATCACATTCACCATCATAATTCATGTCCTATATCCATGTTGTATTTATGTGCTTATCAACATCATTAAGTTCATGTGTGAATATCACTTGTTATCCTTTATTTTCCAACTTTATTAAGTTATCCCCTTAAGTGAGGCTAGATTGTTAGCTCTCCTCCTTAACCCTCTTTATCCCCTCCTTCCAAAGGAAAGTCTCTCTATTGACATAAATGTCGTAGATAACTCATTACATATTGGCCTCATTAGAGCCATCATCTATCCTTGGCCTCATTAGAGCCATTCCTTTCCCTTGACCTTATTAGGATCAATCCTTTGGCCTCATTAAAGCCACTTCTCCTTGACCTAGTTAGGTTGGGATCCTTATCCCTCTTGTAAGCACTATCATCATAGATGTTTATTTCCCTCTTTGGCCTCATTAGAGCCACTCACCTTACAATATAGGGTTAACTTAGAGTTCTTCAACTCTATGTGAGTACCATCATAATGGTGTTCCCTTTCCCTTTGGCCTTATTAGAGTCATTCACCCCTTTGAACTTAGAGATTAGGATAAAGTTCTTAAACTCTATGTGATTCTCATCATAATGAGTATTCACTTCCCCTTTTGACTTTGCTCAAAGTCAATCTCCTTAGAATAGTCTTACAACTTAGACTTAGAGAGTTCTTTAACTCTATATGAGTATCATACTCATTCCCCTTGGAACTTTGACCATAGTCAATGGTTCCTTAATCCTAGTTAGGCGAACTACGGAGGCTCTGATTCCTCAGTCCTAGTCAGGATACGTAGGCACAAGATGCGAAATTTTGTCGAGCCAACTGTTTTCCAACTTAGACTTAGAGAGTTCTTTAACTCTATGTGGGTATCATGATCATGAATACTAATTCCCCTTTGGAACCTTGACCACAGTCAAGAGTTCCTCAACCCTAGTTAGGTGAACTACGAATGCTTTGATTCCATCCTTATTAGGATACGTAGGCATGAGATGCGACGTCTTGGCGAGCATACTTAGTGTACATACCCTAGGTATTTACCTTAGCACATATCCCTTAGTAAACAAACATTAACATAACACAATTACAAACAAGAGGTTCCTGTAGAGTACTATAGATATCTAGGATGCTAACACCTTCCCTAGGTATAACCAACCCTCGAACCTTAGATCTCTTAGTTGTGTCTTCACATAGCGCAATTAGGGTTTTCTTCGATCTTTACCCTTTCTTTTGGATAAATTAAAGCTCGGTGGTGAATTTCAAAGATGTGTGATTCAAGTTAATTAATAGCTTGATATCCGATTCTCACCGCAACAGAAGTAATTGGAGTTGATTCTACTTTTTCTTGCTAAATATAGCTTTTTGATGAATTTTATGACGATTCTTGTAAATTCATTCCTTCATAATTAAAAGTTTAATTAACTCATTGTGCTTGTTAAGGATTTCTTCTTTCTTAGATTTCTCCTGAAAAATAAAAAACACTTGAATATCTCAATTTAAGGATTGGATCTGTATTCTAATATTAATTATTAACTCTTAGAAATTTGTTAGAAACATATGTTCTAATATATCCTCCAAGATTGCAAATGGTCGAGCACCATTTATGAATATAACCTTTACATTCATTTGATATTCTAAATTCTTGGATTTGTGTGTTCCTTCCTTCTTGCTTGAACTTCCTTGCAATACTCACAAGTCAAAAACATAATAAAATACTTTGAAACTTAAAGCATTTGACAAAAGATGTTTAACTTTAAATCCAAGTTTGATTTTTCTCAAATTCTCTTCGGTCCAATCAAAACTGAGTTTATTTAATACCTTATCATTATAGGATTAGGTAGAAATTAACAGACCAGTTCTTAAAATATCTCACATTTCAAAATAGTTAGCTTTGATAAAAGTTTCAAATCTTGATTTACATAAGTCAATCTATCACCATAAAATGGTATATGTGTATTCATGAAAAGTTTCTTGTTAAAAACAGAAGTGCTTATAGTCATCATCTTTCTCGTGAGATAATTAGTCTTTAAACAAGAGTTAGACTCTAATGACACTTGTTGGACGTGAGACTCTAAACACAAGAGGGGTGAGTTTCGTGGAATTGAAAATCCATTTTCCTGATAAAATATTTAACAAAAACTATTTTTTTAAAGCTTTTGTAAAAAGGAGAGAGTAAAAGCTGCAGAAATAATAAAATGAAAATGTAGCAAAAATAAACTACTAGAAATTAATTAGTTAAGAGATAAGAGAGAAAAAAACTAGAATTATAGAGGTTCTATATTAATGAAGTGGAATACTCCTTTCCTCAACAATTCCTCCTTTAGAGTTTCTACTATCTTGAGAGTTTTTAACAAGATATGCCCATGAACCTCCTTTTACAAGGATTAGAGTTTTTCAATGGCTAACTTCTCAACCAAGACGTAGTTTCAAATACAAAGACCCATATAACCAATTGAGAGATTTTTAGCAGCATGCTAAGTTCAAAAACTAAGTGAGAGCTTTAAACAGATGGATAAGCTCATAAACCGTTTGAGAGTTTTAAGTATGGAGACCTCTCCAACTAGACAAAGATTTTACTAGGTTTACTTCAACAACCAAAGGAGCTTTTAATGGTTTAGTTCACAAATAAACAAAACCTTCTTAAAAGGAAAATATTATACAAGAGATAATACACTTTTGTGTAATTTAAAAATGTACCCGACACAAGAAACAATGATACTCACATAGCACAAAGTCACTCCCAAAGCACTAAGGCAAAACTAAAATGAGAAATGATAGATTTTTAGAAAAGAGTGGAGAGTGAGAAAGAATGATTAAAACTAGTTTTCTAGATTATTTAAAATGATAAAAGGATCCATATATCTATTGGAAAAAACACGGTGAAAATTAGGAACAATCCATGGGCTAATTAAGTCCCATAATCGATTATGTGAGGTGCAGAATCGATTATGGAACCCCGGAATGGAAGGTTTTGGTTCCAAGCCGTTTCCATCATTTAAGGGACTTCACTAATTAATTTTAGGTGTTACATAGTGAAATAATCGACTATCCTAAATACCTACTTGATAATCCCATATAAAACATGATTATAATTTATTAGACGGTGTTAGAACAAGATTTGGTTATGCTAGATATCTCTAAGTTTTGATAATAACAAAGTAGTATTTGTGTGAGAACAATTTTGGTACTCTAGCATTTGTTTTCTGAAGAATTAACAAATAGGATCTGACTCTGATAAAGAAAGCTCTGAATCTGATAGAGATCATGTGCAACGTCACTCTGATTTGACCAAAAGTAGCTTCTGCGCCAAAGAAGCAAGTCTGCTTCTGATCTACTTACATTCAGAAAGATTCTAAGAAGACAATATGTTGTTGTTGCAATGCTCTCTTGGATTCTGCCTCTGAACATGACTCTGATGATTTACTTCTGAAGGCTTTCCAGCATCTGAAGTCATTATCTTCTGAAGACTAAATGCTGAAGACTCTGAAGACAAGGTTCTGCTGAACAACATTCTGAAGATTCTGAAGACTTAAGTTTCTGATAACCAAGGGTTCTGAAGACCGAGTGCTAAAGACTCTGAAGACAAGGTTCTGGTGAACAAGTTCTGAAGTCTCTAATGACTCAAAACTCTAAAGACCCAGTGATTAACTCTTCTACTCATGCTTCAATCATCTCAATTCAGAAGCCTCTGATGAACAGAAGAAGATGAAACGTTTGTGAGGGAAAATAGTACATAGTACATCTCAAACACGTTCTTTTCCACTTCTATCCCACTACCCTTATTTGGTGGTACAAAGGACAACTTTTGTGTATGATTTTCCTTCCTGCATAACGACATTATTTCAAGTCGCCAGTAATCTTAATGATATTCCTGATCTGCCCTCCAACAGATCTTTTTCTGGCTATATAATGACTTGATCACTTGAAGAAAATGAGAGACACATGCGTGAACAGTAAAGCACTATAATACAACGAAGAAACAGTGTTTATACTGTATAGATTTTCATTAAGTCACTTGAGCTATTCATAGTGTTTATATCAGCTTGTGTAGAAGCAATTCATTGTAAACATTAAATTTGTTCAAACAGTTGTTTGTATTCCTTGAGGGACCAGTTAGGTCAGAATCCTTAAGAAGAGACGGTTAGTCTTTGATTGTTAGTCACCAGCAGTTGCTAGTGCTGTGTGATTAGTTGATTATAGTGGATTAAGTCCTTATGTATATGGAGAAATCACCTTGGCGGGTGGACTGGATTAACTTGATAATTTTCAAGTGAACCAGGATATATCGTGTGTCTTTCTCTCTTGTTAGTTTCTTTGTGATCTTTGTCTGAGTTTCATAAAAAGATTTCATTTTGAAAACCCAATTCAAATCCCCTTTCTTGTGTTTTCTCACACCTTCAATTGGCATCAGAGCTCTGGTTCTGATTGTGATAAAAGTTTTATCAACATTTCACTGTGTTCAGTACCGATCCAGTATTTGTGTGAGATATCATGGCTACAACCAATGCTAATCCTATTCAAGAAGAGAAAGATAATTACAGTGCCAAACCACCAGTCTTTGATGGTGAAAAGTTTGACTATTGGAAAGATAGAATTGAAAGTTTCTTTCTTGGTTACGATGTAGATCTTTGGGATCTTGTAGTCGATGGCTACACTCACCCAGTTGATGCTACAGGAGTAAAAGTGTCTAGAAGTGCTATGACCAACCAACAAAAGAAACATTACAACAATCATCACAAGGCAAGGACTATATTGCTAAATGATATCTCTTATACTGAGTATGAAAAGATAACAAACAGAGATACTGCCAAATCCATTTTTGATTCTCTGAGAATGACTCATGAAGGAAATGCTCAAGTTAAGGAGACAAAGGTGCTTGCCCTAATTCAGAAATATGAGGCATTCAGAATGGAGGATGATGAAACAGTTGAGACTATGTATTCAAGGTTTCAAATGCTAGTCGCGGGACTCAAAGTTCTGGAAAAAGGATACTCAACTGCTGATCATGTTAAAAAGATCATCAGAAGCCTTCCCAAGAAATTGAGACCTATGGTAACAGCTCTAAAGCTATCCAAGGATCTGAACAGCATAAGTCTTGAAGAACTTGTTAGTTCTTTAAGAAGTCATGAGATAGAGTTGGAGGAAGATGAACCTCTGAGGAAGAGTAAATTTATTGCTCTTAAGTCTAACACTGAAAAGGCAAAGGCTTATCAAGCTGAGGAAGAATCAGAAGATTCTGATGAAGAATCAGAAGATGAGCTATCACTTATCTCTAGAAGGATCAACAAACTGTGGAAACATATAAAAGGAAACTTCAAAGGATCAAGAAGAAACAAAGGTCGTGCTGACTCATCATCTGGACAAAAGAAGCAGAGTTCTGGAAAAGAAGTCATCTGCTATGAGTGTAATGAGCCAGGTCATTACAAGAACAAGTGTCCAAAGCTTAAGAAAGACAAGAAGCCTAAGAAGAACTTCTCCAAAGTAAAGAAGAGACTCATGGGAACTTGAGATGACTCTGATTCTGAAGAAGAAGATTCTGATGAAGGACAAGCAAACGTTGCGTTAGTGGCAACAACAATTGATGCTGAAGGTTCTGGAGAACCAGAAGACAAATAGCTATCAAAACCAGAATTATACTCACACTCCGACTCAGAGGTATTATCTAAACTCTCTCGTTGTGAATTAGAGTCGTGTCTTTCAGAAATGCTGGAAAAATATAAAAATCTTCAAAGTAAATATAAGGATCTTAAAAAATCCCATGTAATTGCTTCTGAAGCAAGAGACAAGCTTGAGCAAAATAATTCTTCTCTGAATGAAAATATATTTTCTTTAAAAAGTAGTAATTGTGTTTTGAAAAACAAAATCTCCAAACTAGAAGAAGAATTAATCTCCAATGTCTCTGACACAAGTTGTGTCAACAAGTGTGATAGAGCATTTCAGTACTTTCTGGCTAAAAGCATAGATAGAAGCAGAATAGCTTCCATGATCTATGGAGTTAGCAGAAATGGTAAGAAAAGTTTAGGATGTATAGAAACATTTGATATTGATGAAAGTCAGCCTGTAAAACCAAAACCTCGCTATGACCATTTTGTGCCTTCTGGCGCTGAACTTGTTTATTCTGAGCTTGCACAAAAACCCCACTGACACAGAAATCTATTTCTAAAGCTAAATATCATGCACAAATTCCACTTGATTATCCTGTTACACACAAGCCCAAGGTTGTCAAACACTCTGGGAAAACTAACAAAAGAGGACCCAGAAAGTGGGTACCTAAGGATAAGATAATCTATGTTGCAGATATCCTTAGCAGGTCAGTTGAAATACCAATCATGGTACCTGGACAGTGGTTGATTGCGACACATGACAGAAAGAAGGCATATGTTCTAAAGTCTGGAACTTAAGCCTGGAGGCTTCGTTGGTTTCGGAGGAAACCAGAAGGGAAAAATCATTGGCTTTGGAACTGTTGGTAATGGTAAACTTCCTTCTATTACTGATGTTCTTCTGGTCTATGGTTTGATGCATAACTTATTGTCAATTAGTTAACTTAGTGACAATGGTTATGATATCATCTTTAATCAAAAGTCCTGTAAGGTTGTCAGTCAGAAAGATGGCTCAATCCTTTTTATCGGAAAGAGGAAAAACAACATTTACAAGATTAGACTTTCTGATCTCTGTGAACAGAATGTCAAATGCTTGATGTCTGTTAATGAGGAGCAATGGGCATGTCATAGACGTTTAGGCCATATTAGCATGAGGAGGATTTCTCAGCTAAAGAAGCTTGAACTTGTCAGAGGCTTACCAAATCTGAAGTATTCTTCAAATGCTCTTTGTGAAGCATGTCAGAAAGGAAAATTTTCTAAAACTTCCTTCAAAGCAAAAAAAATGTTGTGTCCACCTCTAGACCGTTAGAACTTCTACACATTGATTTGTTTGGACCAGTGAAAACTACTTCAATCAATGGAAAGAAGTATGGATTAGTTATCGTTGATGACTATAGTCGCTGGACATGGGTAAAATTCTTGAAACACAAGGATGAGTCACATTATGTGTTTTCTACCTTTTGCTCACAAGTGCAAATAGAGAAGGATTGCAAAATAGTCAAAGTCAGAAGTGATCATGATGTAGAATTTGAGAACAGATACTTTGAGAATCTTTTTGATTTCCATGGCATTTCCCACGATTTCTCCTGTCCCAGAACTCCACAACAGAATGGAGTAGTGGAAAGGAAGAATAGGACTTTGCAAGAAATGGCTCGTACCATGATCCAAGAAACTGACATGGCTAAGCACTTCTGGGCAGAGGCAGTAAATACAGCATGTTATATTCAGAACAGGATTTCTATCAGACCTATTCTGGGTAAGACTCCCTATGAATTGTGGAAGAATAGAAAACCAAACATATTGTATTTTCATCCTTTTGACTGTATTTGTTTTATGTTGAACACTAAAGAGAATCTTGGCAAGTTTGACTCCAAATCTCAAAAGTGTTTACTGTTAGGATACTCTGAATGCTCTAAAGGCTACAGAATCTATAACACAGAAACACGAATTGTTGAGGAATCAATTCATGTCAGATTTGATGATAAGCTTGACCCTGAAAAGTTAAAACTAGTTGAAAAGTTTGCAGATTTAAAGATTACTTTATCAGAATCCAAGGAGGAAGATTCAAAGGAAGGAGACAAAGATGCAGAATCTACAGAATCAGATACAACCTTACTAGAAACTACAAATAGTCCATCTCATCAGAAGAAGAATATAATCAATACTTCTTATTCTGAAGAATTGATTCTGGGAGACAAAGTTGATCCAGTCAGAACTTGTTCATCATTCAAACATTATGAAGAAACTCTTCTGGGTTAGGTGTCTTTGATAGAGCCAACATCAGTTGATGAAGCTCTTAGGGAGAATGAGTGGATTCTGGCCATGCAAGAAGAGCTGAATCAATTCACCAGAAATGATGTTTGGGATCTTGTTCAGAAACCAAAAGGTGTCCATGTCATTCGAACAAAGTGGGTATTCAGAAACAAGTTAGATGAGAAAGGTGAGGTCGTAAGAAACAAAGAACGAATGGTAGCACAAGGTTATAGTTAGCAAGAAGGGATATACTATACAGAAGCCTTTGCACCAGTTGTCAGGTTAGAATCTATTCGTCTTTTAATTTCCTTTGTTGTGAATCATGACATTACTTTATATCAGATGGGTGTAAAGAGTGCATTTTTAAACGGGTATATTTCTGAAGAAGTGTATGTGCACCAACCTCCTGGTTTTGAAAGTTCTGAAAACCCAAATTTCGTTTTCAAACTTAAAAAATCGTTATATGGTCTGAAACAGGATCCCAGAGCTTGGTATGAAAGGCTAAGTAACTTTCATTTGGAAAATGACTTTACCAGAGGAAAAGTGGATACAACACTCTTTTGGAAAACCTTTAAAAATGACATTCTGGTTGTGCAAATTTACGTTGATGATAATATATTTGGTTCTGCTAATACTTCCTTGTGCAAGGAATTTTCTAAGTTAATGCAGGCTAAATTTGAAATGAGTCTGATGGGAGAGCTCAGATTCTTTCTGGGAATTCAGATTGATTAACGTCCAGAAGGAATGTACATTCATCAGAGCAAGTATGCAAGAGAACTTCTGAAGAAGTTTAATATGTTAGAAAGTAAACCTGCAAAGACTCTTATGCATCCAACATCCATTATGGAGAAAGAAGAAGTAAGTAAAAAGGTTTGTCAGAAGCTCTATAGTGGTATGATAGGCTCTCTTCTGTATTTGACTGCTTCTCGTCCAGATATTCTGTTCAATGTATGTCTTTGTGCTTGTTTCCAATCAGATCCAAAGGAAACTCACTTAACAGCTGTTAAGAGAATCCTAAGTTATCTAAAGGGAACAACTAACCTTGGCTTGATGTATAAGAAAAAATCAGAGTACAAGCTTTCTGGTTATTGTGATGCAGATTATGCTGGAGACAGATTGGAAAGGAAAAGTACTTCTGGAAACTGTCAGATTCTGGGGAACAACCTCGTCTCTTGGGCAAGCAAAAGACAATCAACAATTACACTTTCAACTGCAGAAGCAGAATATATCTCAGCATCACTGTGCAGTACTCAAATACTCTGGATGAAGAATCAGCTAGAAGATTATCAGATACACGAGAGTAACATTCCTATCTTCTGTGATAATACTTCTGCTATTTGTTTATCTAAGAATCCTATTTTGCATTCTAGGGCAAAACATATTGAAATAAAACATCACTTTTTATGTGACTATGTTCAGAAGGGTACTTTTCAGTTAAAATTTATGGATACAGACCACCAGTGGGCTGATATTTTCACAAAACCCCTTGCTGAGGATAGATTCGTATTCATTCTAGAAAATCTATTTATAAAACCGTGTCCAGAATGAGTAGATGATATTTTAATGTGTCAATTCATTAGAACTTCTGAAATAAGATTTTGATGTTAAGCAGATTGTTTCATTTTATTTAATGTCTTTCTGATTAACGATACATGTTAGAAGATGTCCTGATCAGAAAATTGTCCAGTTAGATACCTCTTGGCATTCTTGACTTTGGAAATATCAAACGTGTTCTCCTGATACAAACGACTATGATTATTTGTGACACCTGTTCAAAATCAAATCATATCTTAATGTTGAAGAGACACCTCGAGCGTTGTGATTTCGTGAGACTAGGTTTCAAGTAATTATTTCCTATTACTCCCACCTTTTCATAATCATCAATATTTTTGTTATAAATACGCACTCTCTCACTATCACACACTACGCTACTTTCACTTCCCACACTTTTTCTTAGAAACCCTAAAACCCTTTTATGCTCCGTAATCTCCATCATCTTCTTCAATGGCTGAATCATCTCGAACTCTCTCTCAATCTCAACTACTTGGACATCAGTTCACTATTCCAGAGAAATGTCCTATCACTCTCGACACGCCGGTAGCTGAGCTTCGTGTTCTTTGTGAAACCACAGTGGACTTCAAAAATCTACAGGATAATGGATGCAATCTTACTCAAACACTTGATTTCCAAGGATGGAATGGTTTCTTTAAAAGATTGCAAGGAGCCACCATTCCTATCTTGGTTAAAGATTGCTGGATTCATGCAACTACTAGTAGGAATGTCATTGTTTCCACTATGTTTGGAAGACGAATCATCATTACAGAAAAGACTATCTGTGATTTAATCTCTCATGATGGAAAATGGCTAAGAATCTTCAATGTTCAAGCAGATAAGCAAAGGGAAGCCAAAGTCACCGCTTCTATCTTTAAAGAAGGAACTGTTTTGGATTCTAAGAAGGATCCTTCCTCATTGTTCTTAAAAGATTCTCTAAGAGTTTGGTTCAAAATCATGTTGGGAAGTATTTATCACCGTCATCCTACTCATTCGTATGATTACATCAATCTATCTCAGAAGTATGTTCTATACTTCCTGTTGAATGGAAAGAAAATACATCTCCCATTTATCCTATTCATTTTTTTGAGAGAGTCAATAATAAACTCAAGGACTGGCTCTACCAAAAAGGGAAATCATATCCCTTACGACAGACTCATCTCTGATATTCTTATTGAGTCTGGTTTAGTTGACGATCTGTTAGTTGCTGGGCTCACTAAAGAGCTAGCAAAGGATTCTGGAAACATCTTCTGGGCTAGGAATTTGAAGAATATGAAGCTTATTAAAAAGATCACTCATCGAACTGCTCTACCAACACAACATGAACTTAACTTTGTTAGGTTTCTAATTTCTGGATTTCCATCCTTTTCAAAGACTTATAATCCAGATGAGCTTACAAACTACCTTGCTGGATGTAAAGATGAAGCACTGGAGGTGTGGATTGACATGGGTAATCTTCTAGATGCTCTTCCTGAGATCTTACAGAAAAAGGGAAAAGGCAAGAAAAAGAAAAGTGACGATGATGAAGGACCATCAGCTAAGAAGATGAAGATGGCATCTACATCTGCTTCTCATGCTGGCGAGCTAAGTAAGTCTTCTGAAGCTTCTTCTGTAACTGCATCTGTTATTACTAAGAGAAATTTTTCTTCATCTCTTCCTACTCCATCTCCACCTCCTTCAAAACAACCACCAATATTCTCTACACCACCACTATTTTCAATTGTTTTCACCACCTCTCCCATACCTATTTTTGAACCACCAACTGAAATAATTTCATCTTCTGCACCATCTACACAACTTCCACCACAAATACTCCAAATCACTTCAAATCAACCAACTTCCACCATTTTTGAATCAACGGCTGTCATAACTGTTCAACCATCTCCAACCATCTCCCTACCATTCACCACTCAAATCATTTATGAAGAACTTCCAGCTGAACTTCTTCAAACAACCAACTCTCCATCACCCACAACTTTAACCCCTCCACAAATAATCACAAAAACCATACCAAAAAATCCTAAACCTTCTTTAAATAATGATATCACCAATTCGGATGACTCTGTTGAAGAAGCTCAAACATTGCCTGAGAATCAACCCTCTGACCTTCCCCCTAACCTAGATGAAGTTATTTATGCTTTTAAGGACAATGTGGTTATGAGATTCAAGACACTCTCTGATGAATCAAGTTTTAGCGAAGAACCTTCAGCTTTGGGTGCTCCATGGGATCAATTCAATCAGTGGATGTCAGAGGAATTTTAGAAGATTCAGAATCTCTTTGTTCAGACAAAATACTATTTTGTCCAGCAAGCTGAAAAGAGATTGAAAGCTAAGAAGGAAGCTGAAGCAAAGCTAACTGCTGAAAAGGAATTGGCTGAGAGGTTAGCCAACGAAGCTCTTGACAGAGAAGCTGAACGATTGGCTAAGGAAGCTCAAGATCAAGCTGAGAGAGAAGCTGCTAAAAACTCTACCTCTGATCCAGTGTTGAAGACTCTAGAAAACATTCAGAAGGAGCAAGAGTTGTTCAGAATGAGAATGTACAAGCAAGATGAAGTCACTTCCATCATTCAAAATGCACTTGCTCAGATCCTTCAGAGGCTCTCTCCTCATTCTCAACCTTAGACACCTTTTTAGGCTACCCCTTAGTTTTCTTTGTTTGTTTGTTTATCTTATTTTGTACTATGGATTACCTTTCTGGATTACTCTTTTTTATTATGACAAAAAGGGGGAGTATATTAATGGAAAGGTATTTTGATAAAAATATCTTGTCTCTGAATCATAGCCCTGACATTCTAACACTTTAATTGCACAATTTTCTTTTTAGAATGCTTTTCAGGAACAAAATTTATATATTGGCAATCTGGCTCTAATTTAATCAGGCTCTAATTTAACCAATCAGGATCTGTTATCAGACTCCATTACCACTATAATCAAACTCTGATATTCTGGATCTGACTAGATCCTTGTAATCAGGCTCTGGTATCCCTTATCTGATAAGATTTTTTTAAGTCTTAGATTCAGGGGGAGCTTGATAAAGGGAAGTTAATTCTAAACTTATCTGTGTCATTTCCTACTAATTATCTTCGTACAAAATTGTTTTATCAAAATACATTTTTTTTATCATTATCAAAAAGGGGGAGATTGTTAGAACAAGATTTAGTTCTGCCAGATATCTCTAAGTTCTGATAATAACAAAGTAGTATTTGTGTGAGACCAATTTTGGTACTCTAGTGTTTGTTTTCTGAATAATTAACAAACATGATCTGACTCTGATAAAGAAAGCTCTGACTCTGATAGAGACCATGTGCAACGTTACTCTGATTTGACCAAAAGTAGCTTCTGTGCCAAAGAAGCAAGTCTGCTTCTGATCTACTTACACTCAGAAAGATTCTTAGAAAACAATATTTTGTTGCTGCAATGCCCTCTTGGATTCTGCCTCTGAACATGACTCTGATGATTTACTTCTGAAGGCTTTCTAGCTTCTAAAGTCATTATCTTTTGAAGACTAAGTGTTGAAGACTCTGAAGACAAGGTTCTGCTGAACAACGTTCTGAGGATTCTGAAGACTTAAGTTTTTTATAACCAAGGGTTCTGAAGACCGAGTGCTAAAGACTCTGAAGACAAGGTTCTGGTGAACAAGTTCTGAAGACTCTGATGATTCAAAACTCTGAAGACCCAGTGATTAACTCTTATACTCATGCTTCAATCATCTCTATTCAGAAGCCTCTGATGAACAGAATAAAATGAAATGTTTGTGACGGAAAATAGTACATAGTACATCTCAAACACGTTCTTTTCCACTACCATCCCACTACCCTGATTTGGTGGTACAAAGGACAACTTTTGTGTATGATTTTCCTCCCTGCATAACGACATTATTTCAAGTCGCCAATAATCTTAATGATATTCCTGATCTACCCTCCAATAGATCTTTTTCTGGCTATATAAAGATTTGATCACTTGAAGAAAATGAGAGACACATGCGTGAAGAGTAAAGCACTACAATACAACGAAGAAACATTGTTCATATTATAGATTTTCATTAAGTCACTTGAGCTATTCATAGTGTTTATATCAGCTTGTGTAGAAGCAATTCATTGTAAAGATTAAATTTGTTCAAACAGTTATTTGTATTCCTTAAGGGACCAGTTAGGTCAGAATCCTTAAGAAGAGACGGTTAGTCTTTGATTGTTAGTCACCAGCAGTTGCTAGTGCAGTGTAATCAGTTGATTATATTGGATTAAGTCCTTGTGTATAAGGCGAAATCACCTTGGTGGGTGGACTGGATTAACTTGATAGTTTTCAAGTGAACCAGGATATATCGTGTGTCTTTCTCTCTTGTTAGTTTCTTTGTGATCTTTGTTTGAGTTTCACAAAAAGCTTTCATTTTGAAAACCCAATTCAAACCCCCCTTTCTTGTGTTTTCTCACACCTTCAGACGGCCCCTAAATTAATTTGCTAGGATTTTAAATAATTTTTTATGTGAATTTATAAAATTAAGAGAGGCTTTTTAAGAGGTTTAAGTGCGCATGCACGCGCGCGTGTGTGTGTGTATGTGTGTGTGTTTGTGTGTGTGTGTGTGTGTGCGTGCGTGCATGTGTGTGTGTGTGATTTACCTTAGTAAAATTGAGTATTAGTCTTATACATTTACAAACACTAATCATTTGACATAGACTGGCAAGCCTTCACACTTCCTCTCTTACACAACTCTGGAGCTTTTGGTTCCTTTCCGCATTGTCTTTGACTTTAGCACTTAGCTAGAACCTTGAATCTTTTTTTGGCGAGGCTTGAGATAACTCTTCATTATAACCTCCATTATTAAGCAAACCACTTGATCATAGGTCCTTACTGACTTCACCAAAAGTTTCTTAACATAAGGTGTTGTCTTCATAGATAGGCACAAATAACTTTATCTCCAAGCATAATAATCGTGAGCACCACAACTTGATAAACACAACTTTTATTAACATAACTTAAGCAATCACAACTTTGATATTCAAGCACATCCATTTGATCACTGCATTAGATGATCTTCAGACTTCCTCTTGGTCAACATATCTTGATAAACACATCTTGATGTTCAAGCACCATCACTTAGTAACCATATCAAGCATCATAACTTGATCAACACATCAACCACCATCACTTGATCAACATATCAAGCACCATCACTTAAGAAATATATCAACCACCATTACTTAATCCACATATATCAAACATATCAAGTATCATCGCTTGATCAACATATCAAGCATCATCACTTTATCAACAGCTTGTCAACCACTATTACTTTATCACGCATAAGATGGTATCATTTGAACCATTGAGCCTTGAAAAAAAAAGTGATGAAAACTTATCTTAAGAACATTGTCAACATCAAAACAAAGTTAATATGTTGTTGCAATCTTTATACCTGCAAGCACATATGTCCACAACATGTATACCTCTGCGCCTTTATATCGGAAAGCCCGTTACACAACATTAGAAGTCCAATCGCATAAATCCATCTCAAATTTATGGTTTCCTCATGGAACAGTGGCACCGTATGTAGAAAACAACTTTTGAGTTGCAACATAGAACTATTGTTAAAGTATAATACAAATTCACATTTTAGTTGTATTTAGATTTTAATTTGAATTTCATTTAGTGGATCTGATAGTATATAAACTGAACTCATATTCAGTTTGAGGTATAATCATTTAACTGTAACCGTTTTCTGTTGTGAAAGAAAGTTAGTTGCAAAATCTCTCTCTCTCTCTCTCTCTCTCTCTCTCTCTCTCTCTCTCTCTCTCTCTCTCTCCCTCTCTCTCTTTCTCTCTAATCATAATCTTTAACCTTGTGCTCCAACAATTGGTATCTAGAACTTTGGTTCAGATTCAGGAACAGGAAACACGAGTGTACGTGAGGCGTGTGTGATTGATTCTGCTCATTCAATTCACAGTGAATTGAAGACCTGAATCATAACAAAATCACATTTCTTGTTTCCGAGGGACTGGGAAACACAAGTGTTAGTGAGTTTTGAGTGAATTTGCACAAGATTGAAGCTAAGTAATAGTGGAAACGGTAGCTTGAACACAAAGCTTCCACTCTTTGATGAAGAGAATTGGAATCAATTGATGATTCATATGAGTGTGTTGTTTGGTACTCAAGAGGTTCTTGATCTAGTTGATGACGATTACATGACGGTTGCAGCAGATGCAACTAAAGCACAAAGAAACGTGCATAGAGAAACGAGGAAGAAGGATCATAAGGTGTTGTTCTATATCCATAAGTGTGTGGATACAAATATGTTTGAGAATATATTTGATTCAACAATGGAGCTGGTTGTGTGGGACACACTGGTACAATGCTATGGCGATGATGCATCAATGAAGAAAGTGATGCTTTCGTCTCTACGTAGGTAGTAAGGGAATCTCAACATGAAGAATAATGAGAAGGTACTTGATTACATCTCTAGAGTGATTCTGATCACAAATTAGATGAAATCTTATGGAGAAACTATCTCTGAACAAGTAATCATTGAAAAGGTACAGAGATCACTTACTCCTCAATTTGAGTACATTATTATAGCAATCGAACACTCTAAGGACCTCAACACCATGATAATTGAAGACCTACAAAGTAGTATAGACGCACAAGAGTTGTGTTTGACTAACAGAACCTCTGAAAGAGAGGTAGAGTAGGCTCTAAAGGTGTCTTGTGATAAGAAAAATTAGAAGCAATCTTGGTTAGAGGCCAAGAAGAGACTTGGTGGTAGTTATCAGAAGTCAAAAGCCTCCAACTTTGATGAGGAGAAACATCATAAGGGAAAGGAGAAGTTTGACAAGAAGAAGGTTCAACGCTACTATTGTAAGAAGTTTGGCCACTTTGCTGCTGGTTGTTGCTCAAACAAGGAAAGAAAGTTAGAAGAAGCAAACATAACCATAGGAGAATCTGATGATGAGCTTGTGCTATTGATGGATTCTGAATCTGATGGTGGATATTTAGTAGACTGGTGGTATATGGACACTGGCTGCTCAAATCAACAAATTGGAAAAAAAACAATGGCTGATTGGTTATGACTCTAGAAAGAGGAAAAAGATCAGATGTGCTGATGATAAGTACCTTAATGTTGAAGGAATGGAAAATGTTAAAGTTAGATTGAAGAATGGAAAAACTATCTTGATCAAAGATGTTTGGTACGTTCTCGACATAAAGAGCAATCTAATGAGTGTAGGTCAGCTAATTGAGAAAGGTTTCTTAATTACTATGAAGGATAATCTCTTAAAGTTGTATGATTCAGATCAGAAGCTAATTATGCAATATGAATAGGGAAATAATAGAACATTCAAAGTGAATGTGGAAATAGATGAAACTAAATGCCTTAGTGCAGAAGGTGTTAAAGGTGACAGTGAGCTGTGGCACTAGAGATTTGGGCATCTGAACTTCAGAATCATAGGGCATTTGAGTTCTAAGAAGCTGGTACATGGCATTCCTAAGATTGTGAAGCCTGAGAAGTCATGTTATATATGCATGAAAGGCAAGCAACCTAGATTGTCATTTGCATTAGAAGTGGCTCAAAGAACATAACATGCTTTGGGAATGGTGCATTCTGATGTATGTGGATCATTTGAAATACCTTCATTTGGAGGAAACAAGTACTTTGTTTCATTTGTGGATGAGTTCACAAGAATGACATAGGTAACACTCATCAGGTTTAAGCATGAGGTGTTTGCTGAGTTTTAGAAGTTCAAGGTGAAGGCTGAAAAAATAGAGTGGTAAGAGGCTGAAAGTTATCAGAAGTGATGGTGGAGTTGAGTATGACTCATCAGAGTTTAGAAGGTTCTGTGAAGAGAATGGATTTGAACATGAGGTGACTGCTCCATATACTCCACAACATAATGGTCTTGCTGAAAGAAGAAATGTGACTTTGCTTGATATGACGAGGAGTATGTTGAAGGAGAAGAAGCTCTTTCACACCTTAGGGGAGAAGCTATTGCCACTACAACATATGTACTCAACAGGTGTCCAACCAAAAAGCTGGAGGAAATTTTTCCTTTTGAGAAGTGGACTGGAGATAAACAAAGTGTGATTAATTTCAAAGTATTTGGTTATGTTTGTTACAAACATGTTCCAGGTGCTACTAGAAAGAAGTTGGATGATATAAGAAAAGTAATGTTACTGATTGGGTACCATAGTACATGTGCTTATAAGATTTACTATTCAGTCACAAACAAAGTTGAATTCAGCAGAGATGTCACTGTGAAGGAAATAAAATCATGGGATTGGAACAAGCCTCAATCCAACTCTGGTGCCGTGTTAACAGTTGAGTTAACTTCTGAAGATATTTTAGACTCTAAAGGAGAATTTGTCTCTGAAGGAGATTCTGCCTCTGAAGATGAGTCTGGCTCTGAAGGTGACTTTGATACTGAGGGGTTTGCTGAGTTTTAGAAGTTCAAGGTAAAGGCTGAAAAAGTAGAGTGGTCAGAAGTAGGAAGTTCTCAGAAGTGATGGTGGAGGTGAGTATAACTCATCAGAGTTCAAAAGGTTCTGCGAAGAGAATGGAGTTGAACATGCGGTGACTGCTCCATATGTAAGTAGATATTGCACCTAAGAGAGGGGGGGGGGGGGGGTAAATTAGGTACTTTGAAATTTTTCTGGATTTTTGACAGTTTTATGTTTTACTTTCCTAAGTGATTACTATGTGATAAAAACTATAAATGCAGAAAGTAAACGACATAAGGATATATCCTGGTTCTCCTCACAGTCCGAGAGTACTCTAGTCCCCTTTCAACATGAAAGACATTTTTAATATTGTTAGGACTTTAGATAAGACTCTTCCTAGCCTTTCTATACAGACACTAGCAATCCACACCAAGAACAACCTCTTGGAATTTTCACTAAGTCCAAATGAGAACAATCCTCTCAAAATGGACCTCTTGTTTCCAACAACCTGGACAACAAGGATGACAACCTCACAATCTTATATCCAACAATCCTAGAAAGATACGATGTGATACAATAATTCTGAATTTTTACAAGTATTTGATATGAAGATTACAATATCAATCTAAGATTAATCTTCTCCTTTGAACAAGCAAATTATCAATGATACACAAGTGTTCAATGTTATATGAAATGAAACTTATAATGCTTTTTCTATGAAGGTTAAGTGCAGAAAGTTTCACTTAAAAAAATTCTGGTTTTGAACACTTAAAGAATTTCTAGAAAGATGAAGAAAGAATTTGAATGTATGAAAATTGTAAAAGGAGGTGAGTTTAATTCTGAAAATAAATGAGTTTATATAGACACAATGCACCTCTACAAATGAGTTCAATCAATGAAATGATGCCATGCTTAAAAAAACAATTTTGAAAACCATTCTGCTAAACAAACAAAGTATTTTTACATACTGGTTCAGTGTTAATCGATTAACACATTTGCACTAGCAAATGGTTAATCGGTTAACCCCTTGCAACGTACAAAAAATTTAAAGTTTTCAATGGTTAATCGATTAACAGATTTGAACTATCAAATGGTTAATCGGTTAACCATTGTTAAAAACTGAAAAATACTTTAGAAAAAGGTGTGAAATGTAATGGATTTCTAAAACACATTTCTTAATGAAACATGGCAAGTAATATTGATCATTTGAACACTTGTATATGCAAAGACAAGTTGAGTTCATATACCTTAAAATTTATGATTAATCTCTTAAAGAACTTCAAGACATTTGATATACTTGAAACTTGAAACTTGATACTTGTCTTGAGCCATTCCTTTTGAGTGCTTCAATTGGTTGTATAATGTTGATGTCTTCATCAAAACACATTTGAGAAGCATGATTCTTCATTCTCCCCCTTTTGATGATGACAACCCTTTTCTTGAATGTTTGGTTCCAACCTTGTTTTCCCTAACATGACAATACTCCCCCTTATTGTAAGCTCCCCCTTAATCCATGCTTGAGAGTTTTAAAGACATTTAACTTGCTACAAATTAATGTTAGAGAAATAAACAAACAACAATACTTGGTATCTTCTCCCCCTTTGTCATTACCAAAAAGGAAGGGAAAAAACTTTTAAAATTTGAAGTATCATAATATGAATGAACTATGAAAAGCATAAGTAAAGCATAACACATTTGAGACATATTCACACACAAAATGAACAAAACACAACAAACCATAACATAGTCATTACAACGAAACATTAAACCAAAACATAACATAATCCTTAAAGCAAAAGTTCATAAAAACTTAACAAAAAGAAATAACATAAGAATACTATAATAATAAAACTAATCACGCTTCGACATATTGGTGTCTTCCTCTTCCTCTTCCTCTTCCTTTTCACTTTCCTCCACTCTTGGTTTTCGGCGATGGGATTTGGTGAGCTTAAGCAACATATGCTTTATGGAAGCCATCTTGAAGGTATGGTCTTGGTGATTCTTTTGCATGTTTGCCTCAATGGAGCGCACATGTTGTTATAAAGTGCTTCGTTTGTGTAGCCACCTTCTGGAGTCAGTGGAGGAACATCATCTTTGTATACAAAACGTCCATTTCGATTTTTGACAATTCCCGTATTCTTAAGGCATGTAGAAGCATTTATCTCACACTCTTTTGACTTCATATCAATCTTTGGTTCTCTTTGTAAAGGTAAATCAATTGATTCCAAAAGCTTTGAAACAATTCTTGCGTATGGAAGACCTCCGCTCAAATTTTGTTGATAGAACATATGGTACATGATGGTGCATGCCCAATTGACCTTCAAACCATTCTTGAGAGCATATATAATTTGCAACTCAGTGTCACTAATTTGAGCGTGATTAGAATGTTTAGGCATCAAAACATAAGCAATAATGTAGTGCATAATTCGATCACTAACAGTTAAATTCTTTGCAAATAACAAAACTCTAGAAGAATCAACACTTTGCCGCCCCAAAATCTCCGCCTAACTAAAATGATAAATTCTTAAATAATAGTTCATCTTATTGTAATTTTCCCAACCATTAGTATTTGGGGTAAAACTTTGCCGAATAAGTTGACCCTCAGCAGACACACCTAAGAGTTTTCCGACAGTCTCTAAATCTAAACTAATTTTAACATTCCTAACTTTTGATGTTAAAATGTGGTCATCAAATTCATCGGTTCCGACATGCAAATTAGAGAAAAATTCCTTCACTAAATCAGGATAGTAAGGACCAACTTCAGAAACTAATTTATCAATGTTATGGTTCTTCAACAGATCGGGAAAATCAAAGTTGTGAATAGGAATTGATGATAAATTCAAATACTTTACCGGCATGAGCAGACGATTCCTGAAGTCGAAGGTTAGTCTGCAGGACTTAGTGGTTGGTGCATGTTCCTCTGGATTTGAGCTTTCTTCTCCCATTTTGGATTTTCCCTTATCTTTCCTCGAGGAAGCCATGGATGGATGATGGTTTGAGAGTTAGAATATGATTTTCGGATTTGGGAAGAAGAGGGTTTTGTTATGAGAGTTTTGAAGTATTGAGAGGTTATAAAGAAGATTTGGTAGAGTGGGTTTTAATTTTGTGGTTGAGTAATGGTTTGAAGAAGAGAGTAAATGAGAGTAAAGAGCTTTGAAGAGTACCAATGAAAGCTGGAAAATGTTTTTGACTTATCTAAAAAGCACTTAAATGAACAAGACAAGACATTGGAATAAAAGAAGAATAAAAACAAAAATTCTGCACAATTAAATTTACGTATTTTTTAATGAAGCTACAGGGTTAATCGATTAACCCAAAACAAGCATAACTTGGTTAATCAATTAACAGTTTGAAGTTTTTTGCAAATACGTTCAGTGTTAATCGATTAACACATTTGTACAGACAAATGGTTAATCAATTAACATACTTCAAAAAATAATAACTTCATTATTTTGAGTATGTTAAGAAAATTTTAATTTTAACACATTTACATGTTATAATACAATATAATGCAATTTTTAATTCAACAAACATGTCACAAAAATTATTTTAACCACCATTTAACATGAAAATAAGTAACAACTTACATATATAGAAAATTTTAAAATTGCTAAATATGAAATTTTAGGTGTACCTTATGTTCATTATTAATCATAATGAATAAAACTTGAAGAATTACATGTCACCTTCATCGAGAATACTAAGCTCCCGCCGAATTTTGAAAAATTGTTCTTTTGCGAGCAGTTTCGTGAACATGTCAGCTAGTTGATTGTGTGTATCCACAAAGGTGACTTCGATATCCTTTTGAAGTACATGATCACGAAGGAAATGATGTTGTATGTCAATGTGCTTTGTTCTTGAATGTATAACCGGATTCTTTGTTATGTTAATCGCACTTGTATTATCACATCGTAGAGGAACACATCCAAGATTGAATCCATAGTCACATAGTTATTGCTTGAGCCATAGAATCTGGGCACAACAACCTCCTGCTGCAATATATTCTGCTTCGGCCGTGCTAAGTGCGACACAAGCTTGTTTCTTGCAAGACCATGATACTAACACATTCCCTAGTATGTGACATGTACCACTTGTGTTTTTGCGATCAGTTTTGCAACCTACATAATTCGAGTCAGAATAACCTACTAAATTACAAACACTACCTTTTGGATACCATAAGTCGACATTGGTCGTTCCCTTGAGATACTTCATGATTCTTTTAATAGCAGTGAGATGTGATTCCTTCGAATTTGCTTGAAAATGGGCACATAAAAACACACTAAACATTATGTCAGGACGACTTGCCATCAAATATAATAAAGAACCAATCATACCTCGATACTTTGTAACATCAACTATAGCACCTAATTCATCTTGATCCACATATGTTCCGGATCCCATAAGTGTAGACAGTGCTTTGCAACCATCCATGTCGAATCTCTTCAACAAATCTTTGTAATACTTGGCTTGGTTGATGAAGATGCCATCCTTTAGTTGCTTGATTTGCAATCCAATAAAATAATTCATCTTACCCATTATAGACATCTCGAATTCTCCTTGCATCATCAATGAGAATTCTTCACAAAGGTCTTTGTTTGTTGAACCGAAAATGATGTCGTCAACATAGACTTGAACTAATAAAGTGTTGTCCTTAATTCTCTTAATGAACAAGGTCTTATCTACTTTACCTTTTTCAAATCCTCTTTCGCAAAGAAAGTTGTTAAGTCGATCATACCATGCCATTGGTGCTTACTTTAAGCCATAAAGAGCTTTCTTCAACTTAAATACATGTGAAGGATTCTTGAAGTCTTCAAAGCCAGGGGGTTGTTTGACGTAAACTTCTTCATTGATGTAGTCTTTCAAGAATGCGCTCTTGACATCCATTTGGTATAACTAAAAATTTAATGAACATGCATAAGCAAGTAATAAACAGATAGCTTCTAACCTTGCAACCGGAGTGAATGTTTCTTCAAAATCAATTCCTTCCTCTTGATTGTATCCTTGGGCCACCAATCTTGCTTTGTTTTGAATAATTATTCCGCTCTCATCAAGTTTATTCTTAAATACCCATTTGGTACCTGAAATTCTAGTATCAGATGTGTGATGTTAAATGTGATGTCACAACAACACAATCTGCTATATGAACAAGGTAAAAGCAACAGTAAATAACACACAGAATTGTTCACCCAGTTCGGTCTAACTACCTACGTCTGGGGGCTACCAAGCCAGGGAGGAATTCCACTATTAATAATATTAATTTACAGACTCAACAATCCCAGTTGACATCTGCTAAACTTAATCACTAGCCAATGAACCTTCTACCTAAGAAACCACTTAGATATGAGAAACCACTCACTCCCTAATTCACCACAGTGATACAATTCAAACACACCTTGATTCTGCTTCAAACTTTTATCAAGAATAGAAACTCTCTTGCTTAACAGCTCTAGAGATATCAATTACAACTCAAAGACAATAACACCAATTCAACATGAATGGTTTACAAAATACACACGAAGACACAAATGACACTCAGTCTTTAGCTCTCTTTCTTCGTCCCTTTAACTTAGGGTTGAGGCTGCTTTAAATATCATTCTGACTTGGGCTTGGACCTGCTCCCAAGATTCTGATCTGATTTGTTTTTGAAATAAAAAATTAATGCAGATTTGATCTCCTAAATCTTTTCAAATCAGCCCTCATGTTAGTTATATGATTTGCTCCATGATCTGCTCCATATCTGATTGCCAATATCTTCTCCAAGAAATTCGCATCCAATCACTCTAACAGATCTCCTCAAATCTTACTAACACGCGCAGCCCTAAAACATCACAAACTGATGTTCTGATGTTCTGGTATAGTGATGTCAAGACATCACTTATAACATCAGCATACAAAACTTCCAACCCTGCAACAGCTAATGATAAGAACCAATGTTATGATATCATACATATGACATCAACATTGTTTAACTTTGTTTTACCAAAATTCCAGCCAACACAAGAACCAACAATCTCCCCCTTTGGCTAATTTTGGCTAAAACAACCTCTGCCATCATCAGAGAACCCAACAACGGATAAAAATTGATAATATCAAAACACCTAGCAGCACCTCTTCAACAAGCTGCACAAACTCACTAACCAGCAGCAACAAAAACAAACAAGCTGCATAAACTCACTTTCACAACAGCATAGGGCAAACTCCCCCTCAAAACAAGAACCAACTAGAAGCTGTTCAATCATGCACACTCCCCCTCAAACCTAGAGCCACACCAGACAACTAGGCAACACATAGGCTAAGGCTAACTCTCCCCCTTTTTAGCCACAATTTGACAACATCTGACATCCATTAAGACATGGTCAAAAGCAAGCTTCCCAAGGAACACAATATCCCAAAAACTTTGACTTGTCAGGCGATACAACCTATGGATTCTTAAAGTACTATAAAATCCATGCCTTCTTCCTTCTAACAGCACCAGACACCACACAAGAATGAGTCAGTTAAACAAAGATGCAGGAAAGCAACATCAGCATGAAGACAATAAACCAGATCCACTGAAGACCAAGACCACAACAAGGAAGGTCTCTGGAACTTCTTCAGGAGCAACAAGAACAAGAAAACCATCAGAGACAAAAACCATCAAGAAACCTCCAGTGCAGCACCATACTTCTGATGATGAATGGGATGAAGATTGGAAAACTTTTCCTGATGCAGGGGTCTGGGACAATCTTTAGATATTGCTATTGATGTACCAAAATCCAATCTTGTATGCTTTCAACAGTTAAATAAAATGTTGTTTTCATTAAACATATTATAACTGCACAAATACTTCTTCCAGCACACCTAATCCTCATAAATGCAAATTCCCAGTTTGCTTCTCAAGCTTTCAAATTGATTTGCATCTAAGGCTTTAGTAAAAATGTCAGCTAATTGTTTATCTGTAGCAACATGTTCCAAGGCAACTACTTTATCCTCAACCAAATCTCTTATAAAATGATGCCTTATATCAATATGCTTAGTTCTGCTATGCTGAATAGGATTCTTAGAGATATTGATAGCACTCAAATTATCACAGTACAATGTCATGACATCTTGCTTGACATTGTATTCTATTAACATCTGCTTCATCCAAACAAGTTGAGAACAACTACTCCCTGCTACTATGTACTCAGCTTCAGCAGTAGAAAGAGACACACAATTCTGCTTTTTACTAAACTAAGATATCAGATTATTCCCTAAGAAGAAGCACCCTCCTGAAGTACTTTTTCTATCAACAGCACTCCCTGCCCAATCAGCATCACAAAAACCACATAACTCAGTGCCTGATCCATGACTGTAAAGCATTCCATAGTCACTAGTCCCATTCACATATTTCAGAATCCTCTTCACTTGATTCAAGTGACTAACTTTAGGCTCAGCTTGATATCTGGCACAAACTCCAACAGCAAAAGAAATATCAGGTCTGCTAGCTGTGAGATACAATAGACTTCCAATCATGCTTCTGTATACACTTTGATCCACACTAACACCATGTTCATCCTTGGACAACTTTAAATGAGTAGGAGCAGGTGTCCTCTAGACCAAATTTCTTCACTATGTTCTTTGCATACTTGCTCTGAGAAATGAATATGGAGTCCTCCATTTGTCTAACTTGTAGACCAAGAAAATAGTTGAGCTCTCCAACAAGACTCATTTCAAACTCAGACTGCATCTGTTCCACAAAATGTTTCACCATTGCATCTGACATCCCACCAAATACTATGTCATCAACATAGATTTGAGCTATCATCAATTTTCCTCCTTCCACTTTAACAAACAAGGTCTTGTCAATCCCTCCTTTTCTGTAGCCATTCACAACCAGGAATTCAGTAAGCCTTTCATACCAAGCTCTTGGTGCTTGCTTCAAACCATATAGAGCTTTCCTTAGTTTGTACACATGGTCAGGAAATGTTGGATCAATAAATCCTTTTGGTTGATCAACATACACCTCTTCATTTAAGTAACCATTCAAGAAGGCACTCTTAACATCCATCTGAAATAGCTTGAATTTGAAATTACAAGCCACCCCTAAGAGTAATCTGATATATTCCAGTCTTGCCATAGGAGCAAAGGTTTCATCATAATCAATTCCTTCAACCTGAGCGTATCCCTGAGCAACTTATCTGGCCTTGTTTCTGGTGACCACTCCTTGTTCATCAGATTTATTCTTGTAAATCCACTTGGTGCCAATTACATTAACTCCATCAGGCCTTGGTACAAGATCCCACACTTCATTCCTTTTGAATTGTTCCAGCTCTTCATGCATGACAGTAATCTAAAACTCATCAGTCAAGGCTTCTTTGACATTCTTGGGCTCAATTTTAGAAACAAAGCAAGAATTTGACACAACTTCTCTTGATCTAGTGCTAACCCCTGACTTAGGATCACCTATGATAAGCTCCCTGGGATGGTCCTTTAGCACTCTAATAGATGGTTCTTTATTAGATTGTTCAGGTTCAGGTTCAACATCAACATGACTAGGAGACCCACTTCTGTCTTCAGTTTCTTCTGTGACTTCTTCAACTGATGTTTCAACATCATCCAGGACATCAGCATCTTCCTGCTTATCAGTGTCATCAATCACCACATTTATAGACTCCATCATAACCTTTGTTCTGGAGTTAAAAATCCTGTAAGCTCTGCTATTTGTAGAGTATCCTAGGAAGATTCCCTCATCACTTTTAGGATCTAATTTTCTCCTCTGTTCACGATCTGACAATATGTAACATTTGCTTCCAAAAACATGAAAGTACTTCACATTAGGCTTTCTTCCTTTCCATAGTTCATACAGAGTAGCTGAAGTGCCCCTTCTCAAGGTAACTCTGTTGTGAATATAGCAAGCAGTGTTCATAGCCTCAGCCCAGAAATGGTAAGGAAGCTTTTTGGCATGAATCATTGCCCTAGCAGACTCTTGAATAGTTCTATTCTTCCTTTCAACAACTCCATTTTGCTGAGGAGTGATTGGAGAAGAGAACTTATGACTTATGCCTTCAGTAGAACAATATTCAGCAAACTTGCTATTTTCAAACTCTCTTCCATGATCACTTCTTATTCTAATAACATTAGTCTCCTTTTCTCTTTGCAGTCTTTGACAAAGATCTTTAAAAACATCAAACACCTCTGATTTGTCTTTAATGAAGCTCACCTAGGTGTACCTAGAATAGTCATCTACAACAACATAAGCATACTTCTTCCCTCCTAGACTTTCTACCTGCATAGGTCCCATCAAGTCCATATGAAGAAGTTCCAAAACTTTGGAGGTGGTGTTATGTTGAAGCTTCTGATGTGACATCTTGTCTGCTTCCCTATTTGACAATCTCCACAAACTCTTCCCTCTTCAATATTGAGTTTAGGAATTCCTCTGACAGCTTCTGAGGATATTATTCTCTTCATTCCCTTCAGATGAAGATGTCCCAACTTTTGATGCCAAACCTTGACTTCATCATCTCTAGCAAACACACATGTTGAGGTACTTCAGTCTTGTTGCAGCCATAGATAACAGTTGTCCTTAGACCTAACACCCTTCATTATGACTTCTCCTTTCTCATTTGTGACATTGCACTCAGATTTTGTAAAGTCTACTTTGAATCCTTGATCACAAAGTTGACTAATACTGATCAAGTTTGCTGTCAATCCTTTGACAAGTAGAACATCATCCATTCTAGGAGCACCAGCACAATTCAGCTTTCCCATCCCCTTGATTTCTCCTTTAACACCATCACCAAATGTAACATGACCTGAAGACTGAAGCTTAACATCAACCAACAAATTTTTAACTCCTGTCATGTGTCTTGAACACCCACTATCAAAGTACCAGTCTTCTTTGGTAGAAACCCTAAGAGAAGTGTGAGCTATTAAGCTGGTAACTTTACCTTTTGGAACCCATTGCTTCTTAGAATTTAATGCCTGATTACCTATGGGAAACTTCTGTGTGGGAGTATACTGATGTGCCTTCTGAGGATACCCATGTAGCTTATAACAATAGGCCTTTATGTGTCCAAAACGCCCACAGTGATGACATCTCCAGCGCCTGAATTTCTTCCTAGAAGGACTCCTATCAGGATGTTTAAACATCTGTTTTAACATCACTGGTTTGGAACTGGTAATACCATCATCATAAGCTGCAACATTGTTGAAACCCAAACCACTTTTGTCTCCAGCAATTTTCCCAATACTAAGAATGTTGTCTAGAGCATCAGTACCATTGTTCAACATTCTGACAGTTTTGGTCATAGAATCCAATTTAGAGTTAAGCATACTGACTTCATTTTCAAGTTCATTCTTTTCAGCCTCTAACTGCACTATGGTTTTCTTCAACTTCTCTCCTTCAAGACACACTTGTTCACTTCTCATGCACAATTCTTTATACGAGGCAGCAAGCTCTTCATAAGTAACCTCATCATCACATGAATCATCATTTGACTCACACACCCCAATCATAGCTCTAACAAGCTTAGCTGATTCATCTTCAGATTCACTTTCACTATCAGACCAGGAAGCAGATAACCCTTTTTTTTTGCTTTTTGAGATAAGTATGACATTCCTTCTTGACATGACCATACCCTTCACACTCATAGCATTGGACTCCCTTATTGGACTTTTCTTCATCACTAGTTTTCTTCCCCTGATCTCCTGATCTGTTGGTGTCATAGGTGATGTTCTTGACATTAGGATTATAACTCCTATTTATCCTCTTCATAACTTTATTAAACTGTCTTCCCAACAGAACAATAGCCTGAGACAGCTCCTCCTGAGTCTCAGCACTATTCCCTTTCTTCTCTTCTTGAGTATTAGATACCAAAGCTATACTCTTGGTCTTCTTTTCAGGTTCCTCTTCACTCAACCCTAACTCAAAAGTTTGAAGAGAACCAATCAACTCATCAACCCTCATTTTGCTGATGTCTTGAGCTTCTTCAATTGCAGTCACCTTCATCTTATATCTCTTGGGAAGGGATCTAAGAATTTTCCTCACCAGCTTTTCTTCAGTCATCTTCTCTCCAAGAGCACTAGATGCATTGGACAGCTCAAGAATATTCATGTGAAAATCATGAATAGTTTCATCTTCCTTCATCTTTAGACTTTCAAACTTTGATGTCAGAAGTTGAAGTCTTGACATCTTAACCTTTGAAGTTCCTTCATGAGTAGTCTTTAAAATGTCCCAAGCATCCTTTGCCACTTTACAAGTGTTTACCAACCTGAAGATGTTCTTATCAACACCATTGAATATGGCATTCAAGGCTTTATAATTCCCAAGGGCAAGCTCATCTTCTTCCTTGGTCCATTCTTCTTCAGGTTTCAGTTTTGAGCTACCCTCTACTTCCTTTCCATTCTCATCCTTTTCCATAATAACAGGATGTTTCCACTCTTTCACAATAGCCTTCCAAGCCCTGATGTCTAATGACTTCAAGAAGGTAGCCATCCTTGGTTTCCAATAGTCATAATTAGAGCCATCTAGAATAGGGGGTCTATTCACAAATCCACCAGTCTCCTTATCCATTGTACCAGAAAGTATCAGCCCTAGATCTCACCCAGATGCAGAGCAGGATGCCTGCTCTGATACCAATTAAAATTCTGGTATCAGATGTGTGATGTTAAGTGTGATGTCACAATAACACAATCTGCTATATGAACAAGGTAAAAGCAACAGTAAATAACACACAGAATTGTTCACCCAGTTCGGTCTAACTACCTACGTCTGGGGGCTACCAAGCCAGAGAGGAATTCCACTATTAGTAGTATTAATTTACAGACTCAACAATCCCAGTTGACATCTACTAAACTTAATCACTACCCAATGAACCTTCTACCTAAGAAACCACTTAGATATGAGAAACCACTCACTCCCTAATTCACCACAGTGATACAATTCAAACACGCCTTGATTCTGCTTCACAGCTTTAATCAATAATAGAAACTCTCTAGCTTAACAGCTCTAGAGATATCAATTACAACTCAAAGACAATAACACCAATTCAACATGAATGGTTTACAAAATACACACGAAGACACAAATGACACTCAGTCTTTAGCTCTCTTTCTTCGTCCCTTTAACTTAGGGTTGAGGCTGCTTTAAATATCATTCTGACTTGGGCTTGGACCTGCTCCCAAGATTCTGATCTGATTTATTTTTGAAATCAGAAATTAATGCAGATTTGATCTCCTAAATCTTTTAAAATCAGCCCTCATGTTAGTTATATGATTTGCTCCGTGATCTGCTCCATATCTGATTGCTAATATCTTCTCCAAGAAATTCGCATCCAATCACTCTAACAGATCTCCTTAAATCTTACTAACACGCACAACCCTAAAACATCACAAACTGATGTTCTGATGTTCTGGTATAGTGATGTCAAGACATCACTTATAACATCAGCATACAAAACTTCCAACCCTGCAACAGCTAATGATAAGAACCAATGTTATGACATCAGACATATGACATCAACATTGTTCAACTTTGTTTTACCAAAATTCCAGCCAACACAAGAACCAATAGTACCTATGATGTGTTTACCACTTGGCCTAGGAACAAGTTCCCAAACTTGATTCCTTTCAAATTGGTTTAACTCTTCTTGCATAGCAATTATCCAATGGTCGTCTCCTAAGGCTTCATCAACTTTGGAAGGTTCAATTTATGACACAAACGCCATATTTAAGCATGCATCTTTGAGATTTAGTCTAGTTATAACGCCTTGACTAATATCACCAATGACTTTATCAATTGGATGATCTCTATGAGTTTTCCATTCCTTAGATAGATCATTATTTGACTCTTGTTGAATAGGTTCTTCTTGATGCTTAGGTTGATCATCAATCTTTGCTTTGGAAGTATCTTCTTTAGGAATATCTATAATATCATCATCATCATCACACAAAACAATTTCCTCCTTGGAGGGGTAAGATTCATCAAAAGAGACATGCATAGGTTCATCAATAGTTAAAGTTCGTTTATTATAAATTCTATAAGCTTTACTATTAAGAGAATAACCAAGAAAAATACCTTCGTCGGATTTCTCATCAAACTTACCGAGATTGTCTTTGTCATGATTTAAGACAAAGCACTTGCATCCAAAAATGTGAAAATAAGCAATGTTTGGTTTCCTTCCTTTGAAGAGTTCATAGGGGGTCCTTTTCAATATAGGTCTAATAATTACTCTATTACTTACATAGCATGCCGTGCTCACCGCATCCGCCCAAAAATACTTTGGAAGATTTGAGTCGCTTAGCATTGTTCTTGCAAGTTCCACAAGTGACATATTCTTTCTTTCCACCACTCCATTTTGTTGTGGAGTTCTTGGTGCTGAAAAATTATGATTGATTCCATGTTCTTCACAAAACTCTTCAAAGGATGCGTTTTGAAATTCTCCACCATGGTCGCTTCTTATGGAGGCAATTTTTAGTGATTTCTCATTTTGAATTTGCTTCGCATACTTCTTGAATGCTTTGAAAGCGTCACTTGTTTGCTCTAAAAAAATGTCCAACAAAATTTAGAAAAATCGTCAATAATAACCAAAGCATAAACATTACCTCTTGATGGACCAAATAAGTCCATATGCAACAATTGTAGTGGCCTTGTAGTGGACACCACATTCTTAGATTTGAAAGTTGATTTGGTTTGTTTTCCCTTTTGTCAAGCTTCACATAATCTATCTTTGACAAACTTTATCTTAGGTAAACCAATAACAAGATCATGCTTGACTAACTTATTTAAATGTTCCATGTGAATGTGAGCAACTCTTTTATGCCAAAGCCATGAATCATTATTGTTTGCCATGAGCAATTTTACCTTCAAAGACAAAACATCAAGGGAAATCATGAATATATTATTGATTCTTTTACCTTTGAGTTTTACCTCATGTGTGACTTCATCTTCTATCAAGCATTCATCCTTTGTAAACTTGATCTTGAAGCCTTTGTCACAAAGTTGGATTATACTTAGAAGATTGTGCTTTAGTCCTTCAACATAAAGAACATCTTCAATGGATGTGAAAGGTGGTGCTCCAACTTTGCCTATGCCAAGAATCTTTCCTTTGTTGTTATCTCCATAAGTAACATAAACCTTGGCCTTAAGCACTAGATTTGAAAAGTTGTCAATATCTCCCGTCATATGCTTCGAACAACCACTATCAAGATACCATAAATTAGACGTGGTCTTCAAGCATACCTACAAAACAAATTAAGTTTTTTTAGGTACCAAAATTGCCTTGGGTCCTTCATAATTAGTACCTTTCTTTACCCACACATAATTCCCATTTGCAATATGTTAATGGCTTTCTTTTCATTAAGAACTTTCTTTTTATCATCTTCATCATAGGAAGTTTTAGCCTTTGGAGTCCTAACACCATTAATGGCACTAACAGGATTATGAGGACCATTTTCAACAGTTTCCTAGATTCCTTCTCCTTGTGCTTCTAAGTGTGCTCTCATACGAATTTTCCAAAAGTCAAAATACTCGCCAGAAAATAACGGGGGTTTGTTGCTACTACCATAATCCTTGAAAACCGGATTTGCGCTCGTGGAAGCCATACTGGACCTGTAGGAACAGGTTACCTATAACCTGCTCTGATGCCAATTGTAAGTAGATATTGTACCTAAGAGGGTGGGGGGGTGAATTAGGTACTTTGAAATTTTTTTGGATTTTCGACAGTTTTATGTTTTACTTTCCTAAGTGATTACTATATGATGAAAACTGTAAACGCGGAAAGTAAACGACACAAGGATATATCCTGGTTCTCCTCACAGCCCGAGAGTACTCCAGTCCCCTTTCAACATGAAAGAGATTTTTAATATTGTTAGGACTTTATACAAGACTCTTCCTAGCCTTTCTATACAGACACTAGTAATCCACACCAAGAACAACCTCTTGGAATTTTCACTAAGTCCAAATGCGAACAATCCTCTCAAAATGGACCTCTTGTTTCCAACAACCTGGACAACAAAGATAACAACCTCACAATCTTATATCCAAAAATCCTGGAAAGATAAGATGTGATACAATAATTCTGAATTTTTACAAGTATTTGATATGAAGATTACAATATCAATCTAAGATTGATATTCTCCTTTGAACAAGCAAATTATCAATGATACACAAGTGTTCAATGTTATATGAAATGAAACTTATAATGCTTTTTCTATGAAGGTTAAGTGCAGAAAGTTTCACTTTAAAAAATTCTGGTTTTGAACACTTAGAGAATTTCTTGAAAGATGAAGAGAGAATTTGAATGTATGAAATTTTCAAAAGGAGGTGAGTTTAATTCTGAAAATAAATGAGTTTATATAGGCACAATGCATGATGTAGTGATTTTGGGTGTTTCTTGTTGGCAGGAGCATCTTTTATGAAAGATAGGGGGAGAACTTCTGTCTGTTGGGTGTACTATTGTGGTACATAGATTGCTTGTGGATCAAGTAGTGAGTGAATGCGTTCAGCAGGTGTGTTGAACAAAGAGTGTGCTCTTGAAGACATGAAGATGAGTCTTATGTTTTCCATTCATTTTAAAGTGTTATTTTTACAAAGGAGCACTGGTTATCTTTGACAGGGGGAGTTGGACTTCTGTTTAGGATATGTGACTGCAGTAATGCAGTTGTTTATCAAGATTGTTTGTGGTTTCAAGCAGTTTGGGATAGAATACCTCTGGTGAGGGTGTAATGTCAGACAAGATGTTGTGATATTGTGTTGTTGTTATAGTTCTAAGTGGACTTGACATGTTGATTTTCGTTCTGTCATTGGGATGTCAATGGATTGAATCAAAATTGTACAAGCTTCTTGGGAGTGTCCTGAGAGTCATTGCTTGTGTCTGGGAGAATTTATTTTTCTCTGCAGAATTAGCTAAGGCTCATGGAAGTTTTTGTTGTCATCTGGGAGATGTTTAAAGGAATGTTTTAACATCTTGGTCAGTAGTTTTTACTTCTGGGTGAAAGGTGTATTCTTAGGGCTCATTGAAAGGCATTATGACCATGCTTCAGACTTTACTAGATGGACTGAGCAAAGTCTGACAAGATGTCAGAACATTGCTTAGGACATGTGGCTATTTCCAAGTTGATTGTTTTGGATGGTAGAAAAGGTGTTTTAAATATGTGTCTTGATACAAGTGCATTCTTTGGATGGTTTATCCTAAAGTTAAAACAGTCAAATCCTAGCTGGGCGGTGCATAATCATTTATGTTTAATTTACCTACCTAATTTATTTCTTCATTGAATTGTTCAGCGGTAACTTCTATGGACCGTAAATTTCTAGAGAAACTGCTTGGGTATTTAAAGGGGGGGCTGCTTCTGGATTCTCAGGTTATGGTTCTTGTTCTGGGTTGTGTCTTCATGGCTTTTATCCGGGTTTGGGTAAGTACCATGTGGGTATGGAACTGTGTCGGCTACTTTTTCCACTTTTTGGCTAAAAAGGGGGAGAATGGGTGTGTATTCATCTCAGATGTGGGTTGGTCCTTACAATACACAACTGATATCCTTTTTGGTGTGGAGTCCATTCTTGCAGTTGTTTTGCAAGGATGTTGGATGGGATGTTCTAACATCCTGTCTAAGTCTTTCCTTCGTGCCTTGTGATCTGAGTTATGAAGCAGGTTGTGTCTTGTGACCTGGGTTACATTCTCTATGTACTCTGTGTTACATATACTACATCTGTTTCTTCTTAAGCTCTTTCTGGATCTTCTTATGGGTTCTCTTATAGTCCTTAAGAGGAAGATTTATCTCTCTGTGGCAAGTAAAGGTTTGAGGGGGAGTGTGTTACATCCTCTTCCTCATGTATATCAACAGACAGCTAGGAATTTCAGGAGAAAGGAGGAGCCTCATAAGTGTGCCAATCATAACCACCACTCTATGGATAAGCTTGAATGACACTCGGACTTTCTTTTTCTACCTAAGGAGTTTTAGCCAAAATTTGTCAAAAGGGGGAGATTGAAGCCTCTGCAGATTTGAGCAAATTTTGGTAAAACAAGATGTTGTGCAAGATGTTCCAACATGAAGAAGTATGATGGAAGAAGACATGTCAGACAAGATGTCTTAGCTTGTGTCTCGACATCTTGACCTGATATAGCAGGTTGTTGCTAATCTGGTCCAAGATTTAAGGAGCAATCAGATCATGGATCAAGGAAGAAATAATCAGATATTTCAAAGCCCATGGACAGCTGAAGACTATAAAAGAAGACCAAGAATTAGGGTAGAAAAAAATCCTATTGTATACTTGTAAAGTGAAAATAGGTTTAGGGTTTTGAGAGTCGTAGGCTTTCATGTGTTGTAAGTCTCCCTTTGTATCAGTTTGATACATTGCGGTAGACATAGATGTTTGTACAAATTTAGAAACCTTTAGGTAATGAATCAAGTATTGTTCTTGGATGAAGCTTTGAAGCTAATCCAATAGAATCTGATAGGATTGTTAGTCAAGGTAGCTTGGTTGAACTTTTCATTGAAAGAGGTGTCTTTCAAGTAGGATGATACAGTTATTGTGACTATAACTGTTAGATATCACAGGTTGTGACTAAGGGAGTGAGATGGATTTGTCTTATCAATTAGATGTGACTTCTAATGATAAAGTTTTCATTGGGTAGTGATAGGTAAACCAGAGGTTGTTTATTGTAAACTAGAGGTTGTTTACATAAAACTATACTATTGATAGTAGATTCTTTTTCCTGACTTGGTAGCCCCCAGATGTAGGCGATTTGCGCCGAACTAGGTTAACATATCTTGTGTTATTTATCATTCTGCAATTTATAGTTCAGTATTTCCTTATTGATTAACATATTGTAACAGATGTTGAAACATCTGTTATGAATCTGCTGTTGATATTCAGAGTATCAGCTTGATTATTCTGTCCTTGTTTTAAAGTTATGTAGAGAACAATGTCATGACATGTTGTTAGGACATCTGCTATATGTTATGTCAGAATTTCAGTTTCTTTTGAGAAGTTGACTGGAGATAAGAAAAGTATGAGTCATTTCAAAGTATTTGGTTATGTTTGTTGCAAACATGTTCCAGGTGCTACTAGAAAGAAGCTAGATGATTGAAGCAAAGTAATGTTATTGATTGGGTGCCACAGTACAGGTGCTTATAAACTCTACTATTCAGTCACTAATAAATTTGAATTCAACAGAGATGTCATTGTGAAAGAAACAAAAGCATGGGATTGGAACAAGTCTGAATCCAACTATGGTGAAATGTTAACAGTTGAGTTAACTTCTGAAGATATTTTAGACTCTAAAGGAGAATCTGTCTCTGAAGGAGATTCTTCCTCTGAAGATGAGTCTGACTCTGAAGGTGACTTTGATGCTGAAGTAGGGTCTGAAGGCGAGTCTGAATCTAAAGGTTAATCTGATGATGATCCAGATTCTGATGATGATCCAGACTCTGGTGGTAATTATGCCTCTGAAGGTAGTCTCGCATGTGAAGAAGATTCTGAACAAGTTCAGAGACCACAAAGAATCAGACAAATACCAATAAGATTTGCAGGCTTTCACATGTTGCAAGATACTAAGATAGATTCTGAAGAGGAAGTCCTTAAGTGTTCCATGTTGGTAGACTCTGATCCAGTTAGTACTGAAGAAGCTCTCAAGAAGAAAGTGTGGTTAAAGGCCATGAAAGAAGAAATTGAGGCTATAGAAAGAAACAAGATTTGGGAATTGACTGAGCTTCCAATGAACAAGAAATCCATCAGTGTGAAATGGGTTTACAAGTTGAAACTGAAGCCAGATAGATCAATTGGCAAACACAAAGCAAGGTTAGTAGCTATAGGATTTCTACAGAAACATAGATTAGATTACTTTGAAGTGTTTGCACCTGTAGCTAGGCGTGAAATAATCAGACTAGTGATTGTTATAATTGCTAATAGAAATTGGCCCCTGATGCATTTAGATGTGAAATCTGCATTTTTGAATGGTCCTGTTCAAGAGGAAGTTTATGTGTCACAACCTCCCGGATTTGTGAAAAAGAACCAGGAATGGATGGTGTATAATTTGCATAACGCCTTGTATGGACTGAAACAAGCTCCCAGAGCTTAGAATCTAAAAATTTATTCATTTTTCAAGCTTCAAGGATTAAGAAAATGTGAGGTAGAGTATGGTGTTTATGTTCAACCATCTGATAGCAATATGGTTCTAGTGTGTCTATGTTGATGACATATTGCTAACAGGGAGCTTTTCAGATGAGATAGTCAAGTTCAAGAAGATGCTGATGACTGAGTTTGAGATGACTAATCTAGGATATATGGTATATTTTATAGGTATGAAGGTTCTATACTCTGATAAGGGTATAATTTTACATCAGTTGAAGTATGAACTTTAGCTTCTGAAGATATTTGAGATAATAAATTGAAAGTCTACAATCACACATGCTAAAAAAAATCCAAGCTGGATTCTAATGTTGAGGGTGATGATGTAGATGCTACAATTTTTAAATACTTAGTGGGCTCATTGAGATATCTCTGTAATACCAGACCTGTGATCTGCTATGCAGTTGGAATAGTGAGTAAGTTTATGAACAAACCAAAGTGATCACATTACTAAGCTACTGTCATGATACTGAGATATATTAATGGGACTTTGAGTTATGGATTTTTGTTCCCCTCTGATGCTAAATCTGATTTATAGCTGATATGCTATTCAGATTCTGATTGGTGTGGAGACAGAGTTGACAGAAGAAGTATTTCTATATATTTCTTCAAATATTTGGGAGGTCCCATTTCTTGGTGCTTCAAGGAGCAACCAATGGTTGCATTGTCAATCTGTGAAGTTGAGTACAATGTAGGTTCTTTGTCTGCGTGTCAAGCTGTTTGGATTCTGAACTTATTGCAGAATCCGAAGAACAAGATAAAGAATCTTGTGAGGCTAATGATTGACAATAAATAATCTATAAGTCTTGCCAAGAATCCAGTGTTGCATGGAAGGAGCAATCACATTGACACAAAGTTCCATTTTTTAGCAAAGTCAGGTTTAGAATGGAGTGCATGAAGTTGTTCACTGTAGCACGAATAAGAGACTTGCAGATGTGCTGACTCAAGCTATCAGGACTGATCATTTTATCCATTTTAGGGATGGAATTGGTGTTGTTGATTTTAGTCTTGAATGTGGATTAAGGGATGATGTTAAAGTATAATCCAAATTTACATTTAATTTGCATTTAGATTATAATTTGAATTTCATTTAGTGGCTTTGATTGTATACAAACTGAACTCAGATTCACTTTGATGTAGAATCATTTCATTGTAACCGTTTTTGGTTATGAAAGAATGTTAGTTACATAATCTCTCTCTCTCTCTCTCTCTCTCTCTCTCTCTCTCTCTCGCATCTTCTTCATCTTCAACCTTGTGCTCCAATAACTATAACTATACTTCAAAATATTCAATTAAAAAACAAGAATTGGATATTAAAATAATAGATGAGTAAATAAATATATGCTTATTATAGAAATGAGTTACTATTGAGAAACTAAACACAACTCATGATTGAGCAAAAAACTTGTGGACACACATGAAAGACTCCATTGATGAAGCTTGAGTGTTACAAAAGAATAAAGAAGAAGAGAAAAGAAGAGAGTGAATCATTATGTACTCATTATCATTTGCTTGAACATTACATTGCATGAGGTGATACACATATATGTGGCAAAACAAGTTACAACTGAATAACAACTTAACTAACCACCTATAACTAACTTTCATAGAATAGTGAGTATATTAATCAACTTTTAAACCCTGACTATAAAAGGAAAGATGCAATGATAATGAAGCTTAAGCAAGTGTTTTAACATCCTCCCTCAAGCTTAAGCATGGTATATATCTATTATGCCAAGCTTGGAAATGAAAATTTGAAACTTGCTTTTGATCAAAGGCTTTGTAAGAAAATCAGCCAACTGTTCTTGAGAAGCTATTAGAAGCAGCTTTAAGACACCTTCCCTAATATTTTCCCTTACAAGATGGCAGTCAATCTCAAGGTGTTTTGTCCTCTCATGAAATACAGGATTGGAAGCTATGTGGATAGCACTTTGATTGTCATAATACAAGGCTGGAATCTTAGAACATGTAATGTGGAGATTCTTCAATGTGTAGAGCAGCCAAACCAGTTCACATGTGGCAGAACCAAGAGCTTTATACTCTGCCTCTGAGGATTATCGAGCAATAGTTTGTTACTTTTTGGCTTTCCAAGAAACAAGGGATACTCCTATGAAAAAATAATAGCCTGATGTAAACCTTATGGAATCAATACATCCTGCCCAGTTTGCATCAGAGTATCCTAGTATCTACAATGATGGATTTCTAGGAAAGATGAAACCTTTGCCTGGATTTCCTTTCAAATACCTGATCACTCTGCATGTTGCATGATAATGGACCTGGCTTGGACAATGCAGAAATTGGCTCAATTATTGTGTGGCAAGAGTAATGTCAGGCCTAGTCTTGTTTAGATACAATAATCTTCCAATCAATCTTTTGTAAGCAGTGAGATCCTCAAAAGGTTTTTTGTTGTCTTGATGCAATTTTATTGAAGGATTGAGAGGTGTATCAATTGGTTTTGAAGCTAACAACCCTGTATCATTCAACAAGTCTAGGCAATAATTTCTTTGTGAAATGGTAATGCGTTCTTTTGAATGTGCCACCTCAAGGCCATGGAAGTACTTCAAGGTTCATAGGTCCCTAATTTTGAAGGCATTATGCAGAATGTGTTTAATGTGATCAAACTAGGCTAGTGATGTACCTCCCAGGATTATATCATCAACATAAACCAGAAGAATAGTAATGTGATCATTCCTTGCCAAGGTAAACATGGAATAATCTGAGTTGGACTGAGTGTAACCAAGACTGAGCAATAGTGATGTGAGCTTTTCATACCACTTTCTACTAGCTTATTTTAGTCCATAAAGGCTTTTGACAAGTTTGCAAACCTGATTAGGCTTGTTACATGTGATGCCTTGAGGAACACTCATGTAGACATCCTCTAAGTCATAATGCAAGAATGCATTGTTGACATCAAGCTGATGTAAAATCCAATTCTTGATGGCTGCTACAGTAAGAAGAACTCTGAAAGTAGATAATTTTGATACAGGTGAAAAAGTATCAAAAAAGTCTAGGCCTTCTACTTGACTGTATCCTTTTACAACCAGCCTAGCCTTATACCTTTCAATAGTGCCATCAGCCTTGTGTTTGATTTTGTATACCCATCTGCTTCCAATAGGCTTGACATTGGGTGGAAGATCAATTAACTTCCAAGTGCCATTGATAGCTAAGGCCTCTAGTTCATATTTCATAGCTTGAATCCAATTCTTGTCTGTGCATGCTTCCTCGTAAGTTTTTGGCTCATGATCAAATGTGATCGAAAAACTGAAAGATTTGTGACTAGGAGACAAAAACTTAAAGGAATGGAAAGAAGATATGGGATAGTGTAAACCTGAAGATGGCATGCACTGATTGCTTAAAGTATTGCATAAATAATCCTTTAGATGAGCATGTGGATGTCTGCTCCTTTTGGTTTTGGTGGAGCTGTCAATTTGGGGGAGTATTGCAAGCTGAGTTAATTGTGTGTTATGGTTATGATCTTCATAAGAGAGATCATTATGTTGTGAAGAGTCAAGGTTAAGGTTAGGATCAGGTTGAGAAGTTGAAGGTATGGAAGTTGTGTGAGGAAGTATGTCATTTTGATTATTTTGAGGTTGGTGACTAGAATAGTATTTCCAATCAGGGTTAAAAGGAAAAATGTGTTCATGGTGAGTGACATTCCTAGATGTGAATATGTCATGGTTATTGATATTTAATAAGATCAATCATTTGGTACCTTGCTTGAAACCCAAGAAAATGCATTTTCTTCCTCTAGGATCAAGCTTGGTCCTTTGTGATTGAAGAGTAACAACATATGTTAAAGAACCAAAAACTTTTAATGCATGAAGGTCGGGTTATTTATTGAATAACATAAGATAAGGAGATTTGTTGTTTAGGATAGGGCTAGGTATTCGATTTATGATATAAACAACATGTGTAACTGCATATGACCAAACAATTTTAGGTATATTTGCTTGAAACAAAAAAGCTCGACCAATGTTAAGAATCTCTTGGAGTTTTCTTTCCACCCTTCCATTTTGGGGTTGTTTGGTGTGAAATACCTTTGGAGGCATAAAACTAAGGTATGATAAATTCAGGGCCATTGTCACTTCTAAGGATTTTAAGTTTGGCATTGTGTTGGGTCTCAATCATTTTGATGAAATTTATGACATTTTGCCTAGTTTCAGATTTGGATTTTATTAAAATGATCCAGGTATATCTTCTAAAATCATCTACACCAGTCAAAAAGTAAGAATGATCATGATGAGATTTAATAGAAATAGGACCCCAAATGTCAAAGTGAATCAGTTCAAAAGGAATTGTGGTTTTTTTTAAAACTAGAATGGTAAGAATTCTTTTTATGTTTGGCATAATGGCATACATCACAAGCAGCCTTTTTGTCTATAAAAATAAAGGGAAAATTGTGTGAAAGGATTAAGTTCTACTTGGTGAAAGGTGACTTAATCTAAAGTGCCAAAGGGCAGTGTCAGGTAAATTGCAGGTTGAAAAGTGGTAGGTAACATGAGCATCACCAAGCTTATCTTTGAGGATTAAGTGATACAATCCTTCAGAGCTTTTAGCTAAACCAATCATCTTTATAGTTGTGGGATCCTGAATAAAACAATTAGCAAAAGTAAAGCTGACTTTGTAATTAGCTTGTTTACATAATTGTGAGACTGAGATAAGATTGACAGAAAAACAGCAGTATAGAGAACATTATGAATAACAAAATCAGGAGAAAACATGGCAGAACCAACATGTTTTGCTAAAGCAATGTGACCATTTGAAAGTTTGACACTTATTGGTTGAATAGTTTTATATGATTGAAACCATGAGATGGATAAGCAAATGTGATCACTAGCTCCTAAATCAATGATCCAAGAGTTTAAAGAGCAGGATTTATAAGCAAATATTTGAGATTTACCTTCAATGTGACTTGTGGAGGAGCCAACTTGGTTGGAAACTGCAGGAATATTACCTTGATTGAAGGAGGAATGTTGAAGGAGACTCATGAGGGCCTCATATTGGTCCTGAGTAATTGTAGGAGAAGCATTGTTGGCATTAGAAACTGAGATATTAGAGCTGCTATCCTCACCTTCAGTGGTGGCAACATTATTGGTCATAAATGCTTCGCCAAATAGGGAGAGGATCCATGAGTAATATTTGGGATCTAACTACAACAAAATTGTCATTTAAACCAGTTAGAAATCGAATAGCATGAAGCAAATTGCGATTCTTGCGAGCTTGCCTCATAGCTTCACAAGAGCATCTAATTCTACAACTACAATTAGGCATAGGGATGTAGACTTTAAGTTCTTCCCAAAGAACTTTCAATGTGGAATAGAACTCTGTAATTTTTTAGAACATTACATTGCATGAGGTGATATATATATAGGTGGTAAAGCAAGTTACAACTGAATACAACTTAACTAACCACCTATAACTAACTTTCCTAGAATAATGTGTAGATTAACCAACTTTTAAAACCTAACTATAAAAGGAAAGATGCAATGATAATGAAGCTTAAGCAAGTGTTTTAACAGTTACCTATAAACAATTTATTTTGTTAATGAAAGTGTGATTCGAAAGCTAATTCATCATCAGAATGAAAATGTCAAACTTATAGAAGTGTTATCGAGAATGATAAGAGAGTGAGATAGTACATTTAAATATATTAAATCATTGATGAATGTGTTAATGCATTAAAATCGTGGATGTTTTCTTGTAGCGACTTGAAGTTAATGTATGACTTTTAACGACTAAATGAAAAATACGTGATTAAGAAAAAGTTTTGTAGCGATCTTACTGTGAGCTGCATGAGTTTCCTATAAACATTTTATAGCTAAACCTTGGTCGACCACAAGGTGTGCTAGAGTATTTGTGGTTTTGTTTGAAGGAACAAGTTTGCAATGAGGTCAGTTTTCATTTTTATAGAAAAATAAATTTCATGATAGTGGAGAAGTTATCCTTGAGATCACAGGTCTACACAAAGGTTGTTAGAAAAGTTATGCGTTAGTGAGGGAGTTATGTTGTAGAGGTTATATTATGATCATGCTAAGGCTATAAGTGTCATGCATGATTATTAGACCTAGAGATCTTCCATGATAAGGGTCAAGTTAGTAGTAAAAATCATGAAAGTCCAATTTACTTACCTTTAGTTACACTTTGTGTTAGGCTATCCCTCTTATTTGGAGTGGCTCAAATGAATGTGAGTAGGTAGCCCATGTGTGTGTAAGCCTTTTTTATTATCCAACAAATAGAATTATGTCAATAATTCCTAAGGTGAGAAACAAAAAATAAATAAAATATGAGAGCAGAGTCAAATTTCCGTAGCCCCAATTCAGCACATATCAGTCCCACAAGATCGGAGTTTTCTCATAATCCAACCGTCGGATCGTCCTGATTTTTGGTGACAGTGTTCTACTCTCATAGAGGTATATTTTGAATGGTGGAGATCAGATTTTGAGTTTTCTAGACCTATTTGTCGAGTGGTTTTCTGAGGTACAGTTTTTGTGGTTGTTTTGGTTGATTATATCTCTTGTTTCTTGTTGTATTCCGAGATTGATTGTAAGTCTTGAGTATGTTGATGTATGCCTATAACTAGTGTTAGAGAGAACATTGATTGTATCCATTGTTTGATTATAGTGGAGATTTAAGTGGCATACGAGTTCTGTGGTTTTTTACTCCTACTTAACGAAGGTTTTTCCATGCTAAAATTATGTTATGTTGTTTGGTGTATTTTATTGATTGTCGTTGCATTTGATATTTGGGAGAGATTATTTTGTTGGATTATTCCGTTGCATTTGTGATTTCCTCTTAACAAGTGGTATCTAGATTCATGGTTTGATTTGTGTACGATGGAGAAGAACACAACTAGAATGGTGAGTTTGAATGGATCCAACTATAATGTTTGGAAATGGAAGATGGAAGACTTGCTTTATGTTAAAGGATTTCACTTGCCGATTTTCTCAAGTGAAAAAATCAAAGGAAATAGTGATGAAGAATGGGATTTATTACATAGACAAGTTTGTGGTTACAATTTTCAATGGGTGGATGATACTGTTGTGAATCATGTGAGCTCAATGACTCATGCTCGCTCTCTTTGAACTAAACTTGAGGAGCTGTATGCAAGAAAGACGGGGAATAACAAGTTGTTCTTGTTTAAGCAATTGATGTCATTGAGGTATAGTGATGGTTCACTAATGACCGATCACTTAAACACTTTCAAAGGGATTCTAAATCAATTGTCAGCGATGAATCTTACTTTTGATGACGAAATTCAAGGTTTGTGGCTTTTTGGTACTTTAACTAATTCTTAGGAATCTTTTAGGACATCCTTGTCTAACTCTTCTCTGAATGGTATCATTTCGATCGAGTTGGCTAAAAGTAGTGTGTTGAATGAGGAGTTAAGGAGTAAGTCACAAGGTTGTTCTACATATTCTGAGGTGTTGGTTACCGAATCGAGGGGGAGACATGAATATAGAGGTTCAAGTAATCAAGGGACATAACATGGTAAATCATAAGGAGACTCTAATATATTCTGTAATATTGAGTGTCATCATTGTGTGGAAAGGGACCATTAAAATGGCATTGCCGGAAGTTGAAAAGGGAAAACAAGAAAAAGAGCTACAAAAATGAAAAAAAAGGAAGGTAACAATAATTAAGATGTCGCTATTGTTGATGGTTTATTTGTTGTTTGTGATAGTTATGTAGAGAATGTCAATCAATCATGTGATAAGATAGATTGGGTGGTTGATAGTGGTGCTTGTACTCATGCAACCCACAGACATGATCTTTTTCAACTTACGAGGCTGGTGACTTTAAAGTTGTTCGTATGGGAAATAATGGAAAAGCTAATGTCATCAGAATAAGAGATATTTGTGTCGAAACTAGCAATGGGACTACTCTAGTTCTCAAATTCATGAAACACATTCCAAAACTTTGATTTAATCTTTGATTCGTTGGAAAGTTGGATAATGAAGGATGTGATAATTCTTTTTCGGCCAATGATCAATGGTGATTGCTAAAGGAAAAAGGAACTCAAACTTGTATATCAGCCAACTTGGGGTTTTGAAGTGCTACATCAACATGTGTGACAATGATAATTCATTTGAATTATGGCACAAGCGTTTGGGTCGTATGAGTGAAAAATATTTGAGTATCTTGGCAAAGAAGAATGTGTTGTCCAGTGTTTCCGATGCAAAGTTCAGAAAGTGTTTGCATTGTTTGGCTGGTAAGCCAAGGCGAGTTCCTTTATGTCATCCAAACCAAAGAGGAAATCGGAAGTGTTAGATTTAGTATATTCCGATGTGTGTGGTCCGATGAAGACATAGTCACTTGGTGGTGCATATTACTTTGTAACTTTCATTGATGATTATTCTCGGAAAACATGGGCTTATACCTTAAAGACAAAAGCTCAAGGGTATCCGAACCGATAACGGGGGAGAGTACGTTGGACATTTCGACAATTATTGTCAAGATCAAGGTATACGTCATCAAAAGTCTCATCCAAAGACACCACAATTGAATGGGTTAGCTGAAAGAATGAATAAATTTTGGTGGAAAGGGTGAGATGTTTACTTTCTCAATCAAAGTTGCCAAAATATTTATTGGGAGAAGCATTTAGCACAGTTGTACATCTTTTAAACCTCACTCCATGTGTTCCATTAAAGTTTGATGTTCCAAATCATGTTTGGAGTGGTAAAGATGTTTCCTAAGACCATCTTCGGGTGTTTGGGTGAATGGCTTATGTGCATATTACGAAGGATGAGAGATGAAAATTAGATGAGAAGTAAAAAAAATGTGTGTTTGTTGGGTATATTTTTTATACACAATCAAAAGTATAACAATTGTGCAACAATCACAATGTTTTACAACCTTTCTAAGATTCCTAAGATAAATCTAAGATGAGAAACCTTAAGATCTTATGTTATAACAATTACAATAACTGCTCAGAGTTATGCTAAGATATTTCTATATGATATGGTTTTGTAACCTTCTTTTAAGTCTTCAGCTTCCTTTAATAGAGATAGAAAAAGAGTCGTTGGAGCTTTGAACAACAACAAACTTAGTGAAGAAGTATGCCAAGAGAGACATTGGAGACTTTCATCTGGTCAGAAGCTTTGTCCATTGAATAATAGCATTGTCCAAAACACCTTTCAAGTAGCTATGTATCTATCAAAAGGTAATACAGATTGAAGTGGTCACATCACCATCCTTGAGCCTTGCAAAACCAAACCCTAGTTGACTCTGTCCAGAAATCTGGGGCCCTGATAAGACAAGTCTACTTTGGTGCAGTGTACGGATCACATACTCTCCATGTCTTCAGAAACTGAAGTGTCATCAGAAGCTAGGTCATGAGTCCAGAGTCTGATGCCTTAAGAATTGGATGAACATATTCAAATTCTGATCAGCCAGAATCTGAGTATATTTTCTTAACTTATGTTTTTAGCAATATTAATGATGAATTCTTTAGATTATGATCCTACACACTTGAACATATGTTACCAAACCCTATTTTTCTTTCAATACTTTGTTATCATCAAAACCTTTTAAGGGCATAAACAAACTGTGTTCCAACAATCTCCCCCTTTATGATGATGACAACCAAATGTATTTAAGAATAATGGTTGGTGATTGTATTAATACAGTCTAACATGAGAGTCTGACGTTTGTAAGCTCCCCTTATGTTAGACAGTCATTCAAGGTGAGGTTTGTAAGCTCCCCCTAAGTCTGATAGTCCATTTAGACAAGGTTTATAAGCTCCTCTTAAGTCATTATCTATATTTATTGAACCTTATAACTTAATTAACGGATTCTAACATTAGGTTAAGGTTTGTAAGCTCCCACTGAGTTTGACAGACCTTAGGTTAAGGTTGTAAGCTCTTCATTTAGTCTGATAGTTCTTAAGTTGAGGTTTATAAGCCCCCCCTAAGTCCTATCTAAGTTAATTAAATTACACATTTAATAATAATAATATGTTCAGTAGAAAACATTTATCCAAAATAATGAATAATTTAGGGTTCAGGTAAAATACAAGCATTAGAAAATACTTTTATCCTTCTTAAATATTTCCATGTTCTCTCCCTTTTGTCATCAACAAAAAGTAAGTGTAGGCATGTCAGCATAGAATAAGACAAAAAAATATTTACTAACACAATGAAATGTATGGGAAGGATTAATTCTGGTAAAAACATAATATGAACACCCTTTACACTTCCCAATACTGGGAAACAGATAAAATGGTTAAACTGTTTTTCTACATTTCTCAAGACGTCACACGTCATTCAAGAATATCAACCATCATAAGTTATCATTACAAGCATTAAAAGCTCGAATGTGTCACCTTCTTATTTCAACTTTCAAGACAATCAACCTCTATTATAAAAGTAGACTATCAAAACCATTTTTCTCATCTTCTCATCCAACTCTTTTCTTCTCAAGCACAACAAGTTCTTCCACCAAGACAGTGACAAACACTGTCCCTGCTGAAGTTCCAGCACCACCACCTCAGCAACCACTGGAAGAAGCCCTGCCATCTGGGTCGGTCATCTCCAAGAAAGCATTGCGGGTGAGGAAGCCAAAGAAGAACAAGAGTTCCAAAGAGGATGTATTTTTATGATTCAGACGAGGGAAGTAAGGAGAGGGTTCATGATTATGAGGATTATGTAGCAACAAGGAGTTATAGTTCTGATTTGGATAAGATTATGTAATCTTTGAACATTGTACTTTTTTCAATTAACTTAATGCAAAAGTATTTCCCCTTTTTGTTGCAATTGACTTTGAGTGATTTGATAATTTACTGAATGCATTCTCTCATCAAAAGTTCCCAAAAAATTAATTTAACCAAAAAAATAATCATGCAAAGAGTATGTCATACTTTTATGAGAAAACAAAATAAACAATTCTCAGATAAATATAACTTAATATAAAACATAACCAAGCAAAACAATCACAAGACAAATAAGCCAAGAATAATGTGAATGAACAAGAACACAAAATGGCATATAAGCATAAAAAATAGTTCAGAAGATAACATAAAAATAAACAAAGGTTCTATAGGCCTAAAATTAAGGTTTCCTCAATAAATCCAAAATGGCTCGAAGATCTACACGCATAAAATCTTGTTTGACTTCCATAGACCTTATTATGTCATCCATTTACTTCTGCTTATCAACCAAGAATTGTTGTGATGAAGCAACTGAATCCAAATTCTTTTCCAAAGCATCATGCCTAGAATAAGGTGACTTAGAAGTTGCTTCCTTCAGATTCTGAATGGCTGTAGTAACAGAAGTCTGAATGGAATCCCACTTAGCAGAGTATGCTATAGGGTCTGAAACAAAGGACTTCTCAAGGACTAGATTCTAAATATCATCCACTAAGACATTTTTTATTATAGCCAGATTGGCTTGAATAGTCAATGAGGTTGATGGATGAGTTATCTGAGAGGGCCCGGGTTCAGAGGATTGATTTAACTAGACATGTAGGTTAATGCCTATTTCAAGATGAAGATAATCAAAGAGAATCTGTTCAGAATCAACACTAGAATTTAAATTAAACTAAATCAAAGATAGATCCTAAATATTTTGTTTAATTTCACTTTGAATTTCATATACAACTTCATTTTGAGGTTGACTCTGAATATGTGTAGGTTCTCTTTGAGATGATGTAGGAGTTAAGGTTGAGGTGGGGGTATATGTGATGGTGTTGGTGATTTTCTGTTAAGGGTGGAGTAATAAAAAACATCTTCTGATGATATATTCAGATTAATACCTGTTCCACCAGCATTCAGAGCTTTTGAAGTATCCACGGCTTCTAAGACAATTTTTTCAGAAGCATTAGGAGATTCAGACGCTATAGACTTTAAACCAACCATAACCTTTGCGACTTAAACTTTAGTAGTTTCCAACCCACCAGCAGTAGCATCCTCTTGGTTCTTAACAACCATGAGTTCTACAGGCTTCAAAGACTAATCCAACATTACATATTCCAAAAGTTGAGCACACATCAAGCTAGGCCGAATTGACTATTTCTGAACAGGAACATCTGCAGCTCCAACTCTACTAGTTTCCTCAATCTCTTCTTCCTTCTAGGTCCTTATGATATGACACACACAGAAGCAACCTTTTGAGAGGACTTTCCACTTTCAGTAGCAGCAACCACTTCCTCAATTTCTTTCTCAGTTTCCTTCTCAAGAACAAATTTCTTCTTTGAGGGTTTTTGAGAAAGTGAGGCCACCTACTTTTTCTTATTGGAAGTCTTAAACACTTTAGTAGGTTTGTCAGGAATATCCTTGAATTTGATTGCCTTTCCTTCCTTGAAAGATTGAATGATGAAGTTCTTGATTACTTCAGGATTATCTAGCTTGGTTATTGATCGTGAAGACTGGATCATATCTTGTAGAAGTGGGCCACCAAGTACGTCTGAGATGCTGGGCGTATGGAGAGGAGGAGGGGGTGTACCTGCAAGGCACTCCGACGCTCAAGTAAGAAAGGGTCAGAGAAAAGGGCAAGTACAAAGTATTAGTTCGTAGGGTGAATATTGGATACCTGACCCTCTCAAGTGAGAGGGTTTATATAATTCCCCCAAGCGCACGGCCAACGAACCTATTTTCGGGGCGAAATAACTGTTTTCCCGAAGAATAGGTAATTGCCCAAAACTAGCAGTTATGTCGGGCAAGGTGTCCAAAACTAGCCGTTATGTCGGGCATAAGCATAGTTTCGGGCACATGCCCTCAGCCGTTCGGGGAGTGGAGAAGTCGTGCATAACGGGCAACATTTTCGGGGAGGAGCGATGCAGTCCTTGCCCGACTGGAAGGGCAGAAAGGTAACTTTTACCCGTTTGTGGATTGGACTTAGGCAATAGGGCCGTTCTGGAGCAGAAGTGGATTGGGCCATGCCTGGCCATTCGTCTAGTCCGGAACAGGAGCCCCCCAAGTCGTTGCTCCCGAGCCTGGGAGTGATGACTTAAGGACAGCTTGTTGCTCCGGGGAGCTAGCGTGAAGTCTTCGTTTGGTGATGGGGAAGGGTCTCATGGTGCCCGTGACCTTTGGTGTCCGTGGCATTCATGATTGTGACCGCATTGCCCGTCGTACAGGGAAACTAACAGTTAGTCATAATTGGAAACGTTAGAATGCCACGTGTGCCTAGAGCTCTGTGTAGCAGTTACTAAGCAATGATGGCTAGTTAATAGCCATCATGACCTACGAGCGCGTGCCACTGCACGTGTCCCTCTGTATAAAATGGGGAAACTTATTCCATTCTGAACTTTTCACTCTGATTTCTCTTCGTCTTCTTCAGAATTCCAACTCGTCACCTGTCGTCTGCTATTCCGGCCACCGCACCAACTTCCGGGCAGCCGCTATTTGTTGCACCCCAAATTTTGCTCTCCTTACTTTAGTACTAACTGGCTTATGTTTCATTAAATTTTTTAATTATCATGTGTGCATATCATTGGTTCTTAGCATGGGGTCAAGGTGCCTGAGGCAAGTTCAAGAGGAGAAGATGTTCTTCAAAGGGTCAAGCAAGAGAGTTCAAGTGGATCACTCTCTCCTAACCAGTGCAGAAATTAGGGTTTTGAGATTCTTGGTTTATTGCTCCAATGGGAAAGTTCCTTGGGTTTTTATCATCACCAAATGTCATATCTTATCTTTGTTGGAGAGGATACACATCATATTCAGAGGAATTTGGATTTGGAGACTATGTTATTTCCTCATAGACTGAGGGTACCAAGATTAGGGTTTGCTATAAAGTCAATTTATTTCTGATCTTTTGGGCAAGACTTGATTCCATGGTATTCCTTGGGTCCTTAAGTATCTAGGAATGGAAGGTTGTCCATCAGTTTGATTTAGGAGAGATTCAATTGGCCAATGGATTGGGAAGCAGGTGAATTAGGTAAAAGTCAACAGTGAGAGGGGAAGTCAACTGTGGAATCTTGAGGTTCTCTCCAGGGTTTTCAGGGTCTCACATCCTCATATGGTCTTCAAGGGTCAAGTTTCATTCCATTTATCAAGAATCAAGGGTTGGTGCAAAAGTTACTAAATATGGAAATGACCTATAATTTGAAAGTTTCCTTTTTGGGTAAGTTCTTACACTAAATTCAACTTGACTTTTCATCATCAACGAAGCTTCAAATGAATTTTTCTCCAACATGAAAGTTGAAGATCTATTTCTCCTCTTTCCAACAAGTACTAGTGGGTCTCCATATCATTTGTGAAACTCAACTTATGATCAAAAGAAGGCAAAGTGGTTTTTAGGGTTTCTCATGATTCCATTTTCACAACTTTGGCATAGTGACCTATAATTTATTCCATTGCTTTATGTCACATGCTAAAATCAAAGGACACTCCTCAAGGATCATTTTTGGCCTTTGAATCAAGTGAATCCATGGTATATTCTTCACTTATTCTCCATTATTCAAAATTGCCAAGTCATTGAAAACTCATGAACCAAAATGTCTCAAGGCCCAAATCAAATTCAGGTGCGGTTAGCAATTCAAACATAAGTGATCCATCATGAAATATTTGGATATCCATGCATGGAAGGAGGTGTATCTCACATTATGTGATTTCCCAAAATTGCCCAAAACTCATTAAACAAGGAATTACCAAGGCCCAAATGCTGATCAATGGATTAAACCTAGGTATTTAAACTCATTCATGCACTGGTTAGGGTTTCATTCAAGTGCCTTTGTGGAGAATTCAAGTGTGAGCCCTAAAAGATCATTCCTTCATATCTCTCAAGCAAGAAGAGTTTTACAAGAACTTCTTCCACAAACTTCCTCCTTGTGATCAATAGAGTGCAAACCATCCCCCATTCGCAGCCAACAACAAGGATTCAGGTTGCACCGCCTCGGGTTAGTGATGTTTTGCGTGATCGTAGAACTCTGTTTTTAAGTGTGCATAATGTTTTGTGACATCCATGGATCATTCTGATGTGTTTTGTTTAAAATATGGACGTGTATATTGGTTGTATTATGAGTTTCAAAGTTTTGAACCTTACTTATTTCCTTCGATTCTCCTTATTTATGCGTTGTTTGGGATTTTTGATTGCATATTTGGAATCCTCACATTTTTCTAATCAAAATAGTGTATTCGCATGAAAATTATGGGCAAGTTTTGAGTTGCAGGTGGCTGTGGGTGGCGGCTGGAGCTAGGGCTCTGGCGACTGGTATGGTGCTCCGGCCGGCTAGGGTTTTTGGCGAGGAAGATGATCCCCAGCCGTTGATGCATTTGATCGCACGGTCCAAAGCTTGCCATGTGTTTTATTTTTTATTTTTTTCTGAGTTTTATTTAGTGTTCGTGTGTGTGCCGTCCATTGTTATTATCATGTGCCTTCGGATCATGTGCCCTTATCATGATTACTTTGTACTTTGTTGACTTGCTTACGTGCGTGGGATGAATCGTGTGGATCCTATGCTGCCAACGAATAAAAATAGACATGTGCCTGGCACATGGGGATGTATGGTAAGCTGGTTGGTTGTGTGTGCGTGCGTGTTTGATAAGTGTGGTGTGCGTGTTAATCCTGACCACTGATCTTCAATACTTTTTGATCTTGTTGACTAAATGTTGAGCGTATGATCAATCCAAGGGCCCGTGTTGAGTCAATTCATTGACTAAAGTCCTTGTGTTCCTTTTTTATTTTATTTTTTTCTGATGGATTTTAGGATTGGGCTCGCTAATGACACCCCCCACCCTTTAGCCCATTAACATTTCCAACGTGACTCTCTTACTTTCTGCACCCCCCTTGCATTTTTCATTTATTTATTTTATCTAATTATATTGTTTTCATTTTTAATTATTAAAAATAGTTTTTTGCATTAAAAAATTACCAAAAAATTCATGCATCATATTTATCATTTTATAAAATTTTCACAAATTTTATTTTATTTTTATCATCTGAATTATTTAATTGTTTATTTTCCTTTTTGAATTATTCATATCATGCATACTTAAATTTGTTTATTTTATTTCTCTGCATCCATAAAACATTTTCAATCCATTCTTTTTGCATTTGTTAGATAACACTCTAAAGTGCATTAAAATATATTTCTATCATTTTTAAAATCATCTCATATTGCATTTTAGTCCTTTCCTTTTGCACGTTGAGTCATATTTCTCATCTGAACTTTGCATAATTGTTTGAGTAACTAACATCTTGAATTTTTGCAGGAGTTTTTGATATATTGTTTGTTTCTGGTTGAACAAAGTCGAGAATTAATTTCACAATTTTAAAAGATGTTTTACTACTTGTTTAATTGCTCTTTGTGTGAGATTTTCTTGTATGCACATCCTTGATCTTGTCTGGTTATCTGTTTGAAGAGGCACTTGTGCCATTGCTTGGGGGTTTGTTCTTTGATTTCTTAATTCATGTTTGGACTGTTACAGGTCACTTGATCACTATCTCATGTCATTGTTTGAATTTCATTTGCCTTAATGTTACTTGTGTCTGTTTTGTACTAACTTTTTATGCAGGGGCTGAGGTAAGTTCCTTAAGGGTGTGGATAGTTATCCATGTCCACCTTACTCTTTCCTTCTCTCTTTTTTTTTCTTTAGGCTTAGGTTGTCGTCAAACCTCACTAACCGTAGGTCACCCATGCATGATAACATTAGGGCTCTTAGTTCCCCATAGAGTTTCCTTTGTGTCTTCTCTCTTCTCATCTCAAACTTCTTGAAAATACTTAATAAGGATAAAGTGTATTGCGCACGAGCCTTAAGCGTGGGGAATGAGAAATGAGGGACTTCCTCTCATCTTTCTAGAGTGCTTAGCGAGCGTCCTGTCTTGGGACGATGCGTTAAGTATTCGCCCTTGTGCCCTGTACTTTGGTGCAATGCAACTTATGAACTAACTCAAGTCACTTCTGTCCTAAAAAATACAAACAAACTTCAAACCTTTTTGTCCTTCGGGATTGTCAAACTAAAGGCTATTTTCAAAAAGGGCACGTTACCTTCCGTCTGAGTCGCAAACAGGCATCGACCCTAACTGCCGGACGCGAACTTAACGTCGCTCATAAAAAACACAAAAAGAACTTGGTCCGAACTACGTTGACTATGAATTCCCCATTGCACAATGGGGGTACGTAGGCCTAGGACGTTGACGTCCTACCGAGTCTCTCTTTGTTTCCCCCCGTCTTAGTACAGCCATAGATGATAGGATAACTCACCCTTAGATTAGACAACAAGCGTGGATCCCATCGAGTACGATGGACGCGTGGGGTGCGAGCACCTTCCCCTCGCGTAACCGACTCCCGAACCCAGGTTATAGTTGCGATGACCATTCATTTCCCTCTTCCTCAGGTTTATGCGGTGTTCCCTTTCCCTCTCTTGGGATAAATTTACACGGCTGGCAACTCTATTTTTCCGCGCCACTCTCGCGTTTGTACCTGGATGAAAATCCTGGGAGCGACAGCTGGCGACTCTGCTGGGGAGCTGGGTGACCTATGCTGGTCCATCCCTAAGTGAGTCAATCCTAGCGCTTGCTTATCTTTGTTCTCTTTGGGTGTTTTTGTTTTTGTTTTGCTTTATTTTCTGCATTGCATTTCATTTTTATTAATGTCATACTGCTGTGTTGTGCTGGCTGTTTTTGTTTTGCAGGTTGGGTTGTTCTGAGAGATAAGCCCAATACCCAGGTTTGAGTATACCCTAGGACTAGAGTGGAAAGTAGTGGGACCTACGTGCTCGCTTGGTACGTTTGTGTGTTCACGAAATTCACAACCAGACGAGGCTATCTTGGGACGCATTCTAACGTGTGTGTCTTGCGCATGCTGGGGTGTTGTTCTAGAGAGCTGTCGACTCTGGTGACCGATCATCGAGGACCTTAGTGAAAACATCCCTCTTTAGTGGTGACAGTGGCAGACCACATCCTGTGGCAAACCCATTCGCACCCGAGGGCCCACTTTGGAACTCGCATAGGATGGCCCCTATCTTTTGAAGATAATCAGTGGAGGCACTCCTCGATTGACGATAGTACTGTACCCCGAGGGATGAATGTACTATTATTTCTCGACCTCAGTGCCAAAGCTGAGGACCTTCCGCTTTGGAGAATCAGTTGAGGCCTCCTTGATTGATGATGATGCCAAACCAGAAATGGTGAACGTATCATCATTTTTCGACCTGAGAGCCCAGGATACTGAACATCCTAGTACCCACACGTGAGAGGGGATGGGTGTTTGCAGGTTTGCAGGTAGCCGAAACCTTCAACCTACCCTGTTTTTCTGGATTTCTCATCAATGTCTGATTATTTGGGTTCCTAGTTATCTCAGTGATTCGGAATTCTGGTTTTCTGGGTTGTGGTTCTCGTTCAGTCAACAGCACAGCACATCCAGTAGTGTTGCCTTGACCCCATGTTTGCATGAGCATATCATTTATCTTGCATTCTGACATGTTTGACATTTTTCAGGGCTTGCATCTTACTCTTGATTCCGGTTTTCTGAGGTTACCTTAGCATGGATGTCCAGAGAAAGAAGACTGTTGCCTATTCGTTCCCAGAGCCGACCTTGACATTGATTCACAAGCTGATTAGTATGGCAGGTCCCGGAGGTCGTACAGAGTTCAGTGGAGGGTATGGGAGACTTCTGAAGTTTGTCTATAATATCTCCAAGTATGAGAAGGATGCCATTCATACACTTCTTCAGTTTTACGATCCTTCTTTGCGTTGCTTCACTTTCCCAGACTACATCTTGGCCCCAACGTTGGAGGAGTTCTCATTTATTTTGGGAATCCCCATCAGGCATGACATAGTATTCTTTTCTGAAGAACACCCCGGGATAAATGAAATGGCTAGTGCTCTTCATATTGGTGAATCCGTTCTGAACAATAATATTGAGGAAAAACAAGGAGCTAAGGGTTTCTTATTGAAGTTTTTGTTTGATCAAGCTTGCATACATGTTAAAGAGAAGAATTGGACTGCTTTCCAAGCTATTCTGGCTATGTGCATCTATGGGATTGTCCTGTTTCCCAATGTTCCTGATCTGGTGGATATGCATGTTGTCAGAATCTTTATTTCAAGGAATCCTATACCTACCTTGCTAGGTGATGTGTATCACTCAGTCCACTATAAGAATGAAAATAGGCGTGGAAAAACTGTGAGTTGTTGTGCACCACTCTTATCTACTTGCTTTCTGAGTCATCTCCCCGAAGCTGGCGCCTTCATTGATACGAAAGATTCTCTGAAGTGGTCAAAGAGGTTAATGGGCTTGACTGCTGACAACATTGTTTGGTTCAATCATGACTTGCTAGGAATGGAGATTATTTGCAAGTGCGGAGAATTCCCTAATGTACCCTTGATAGGGAGAAGAGGTGGAATTAACTATAATCCTTCCCTTGTTATCAGGCAGTTTAGTTATCCTTTGAGAGGTCCACTTGAAGAGCGTGATATCAGAGAGTCCTTATTCTTCAATGGTATTGAGGATCAAGAGATGATAAGGAAGATTGTGAATGCTTGGAAACAGGTGACCAAGAAGGGTAAAAATTCATTCGGGAAATTTAATACCGGGCTTTCTCTTCCTATAAAGAGTGGATTAAGAAGAAAGCAGAAGAAGAGCTTCTTCCCTTCCCGGTGGAGCCACCTTTGTATCCTTTGACGATCGAGCCTCCTACCACAGTTGAGATAAAAAAGTTTAACAAGTTGTGGGCTGAAAAGGAAAGGCTGCGGGAAGAAAACAGCGAACTACTAAGAGAGATTTATCAGTTGAAGCATGAGCGGGGTGAAGCTGTTCATACCGCCAAATTGAAGACAGAGCTTCTTGCTAAGGCAGAAAAAGAGCTAGCTGACATGGTCACATCCAGACGAAGGATGAAGCAAGCTTTGGATGGTATTAGTAAGGTTCTCGAGTCTAAGAAGGAGGAATTGGACGAGGCTTTGTTAAAAATTCACAGGTTCAATAATCACTGAGAAACTACAATGGCTGAGAATAAGAAAAAGGAAGACGGTTATCTAGCTCAGATTGATGAGTTGAAGTCTAAGCTCAAGAAGAAAGACGCTGAGATCTTGTCAGGGGTATTCAAGAGACAAGCAGTTGAGGGTCGACTCAATGAAGCCATAGCCTCCATAGAGGAACTGAAGGTCCAAGCTGAAGTGAAGAGATCTAGACATGAAGAACCTAGCATGGATGGTGTTTCTGGAGAAGACGCTTAGGAGTTACATTGTCGATACTTGGAAGGGATCATGCATAGGAGGGACGTTCTCATTCAGGAGCTAATTCAGAGACCGAAGCATCCCGACACCAGAAAGCTGTTCAAGGAGATTCAAGATTGGAGCAAGAAGCATAATGGATGGGGGGATTGACACTTGTAGACTTTGATGATATGCCATAGTTTTCTTTTTCCTTTCATGATTTGGACCACCGCCAGGCTTGTTGGTTGGGATCTTTGATTAGTGTGTTCAGACTTGTTATCTTGGATTGTGATTGTTGGCATTTGATTTTCCTCTGGTTTTCTTAATGCATGAGCAGAAGTTTCGTTCTATCTTGTTGTTAAACTGGAATCAAGGGGTGGATCGCCCTGCGAATATTCAAACATGTTCATTTGCATTTGCATATTCATAATCATTTTGCATAATCATTGTGCATAACAGGTGTTCGAGGCTGGTTATTCTTATTTTGATATGGTTTTCTCAGAATTGCAGACTTAACTCCTCAGGCCATTCAAGAGTTGATCATGGAGCAAGTTCAAGCTGAGTTGAGGGAAATGCGAGGCCAGATGGGGCAGCTTATGGGGAATATGCAAACTCTCATGCAAGACCAGAAGAGGCTGAGGGAGGAGGTCAATCAGATGAAGACTCAGATGGGTTTGACCATGGAAATTTTGAATAGGGTGTTGAATAAGGAAGACAGTCCTGTGCCCGCTTCCACAACAGAGATCCTTACTCACCCCATCTCTTTGGAATTTGATTTAAATCGTGGATTACCTCGTGAATCTCTTCCACGAGCGAAAGTTCCAGAACTTTCCCAACGACAGCTAGGTCTTGGCTCCCAAGAGAAGTCCAAGGGCAAAAAGTGTACACAGGGACAGAAGAAGTCTGAAAGAGTTTTTCATCCGCTCCCTATGCCATATTCTCAACTATTGCAGCATCTCCTTCAATTGCAACTGGTACGGAAAAGGACTTTGGCTCCTCTCACCGGTAATCCTCCCCCATGCTATGATGCAAGAGCCCATTGTGATTTCCATTCTGGGGCACCAGGGCATACCGTGGAGAAATGTAGGGCCTTTCAGCACATTGTCCAAGATCTGGTTGATTCGAGGAAAATTGAATTCACACCAAGCGGCGTAAGCATACAAGGTGGTCCCACTCTAGCTGTTGAAAAAGAGGTGGGTATCCCTGTTGCTTCTCCCAAAGCCACATCAGGTCAGGGGTATTTCTTGGTCTTAGAATCCCTACATCCGCAAATGTTGTCTACGCCTCGACCAAGTCTGAAGAGAAAAGTGCCTGAAAGGATTATGCGCCCGAATCAGCATCAACAACAGAAGTATCAGCGTCAGAATCAGCATAGGTCGCGCAACAACTTGGAAAGAAGGAATGCTCCTCTTCATCCAGTTCCCATGTCGTACAGTCAACTCTTGCCACACCTGGTTCGAAACTCATTGGTGGAGCCTAAGACGCTGAAGCCTGTTCCAGAACCATACCCTCCGGGGTACAATCCCCATGTGCAATGTGGATATCATGGAGGATCTATGGGACACTCAATCGAAGATTGCAAAGCCTTCCAAGCCAAAGTGCAACAATTGATTGACAAAGGGTACATATCAGTTCCAGAAGGAGACTTGGCTGTACATGTCGACCTCTCATCTGTTTGAAGATTTCAAGGGTCGTCTCAGTCTGCAAGTACGTCCAGACAGAATCAAGCTTCCTCAGCAATGGCCATCTTCAGTTTCTTTACTGCATTTTCATTTGTAGTTTTTCATTTCTTGTTAAAGCATCGTATGCATGTAAAACTTGTTTGTTTTTTAATGATGATACTAATGCAATAAGTATGTTTTCCTTGAAGTAATTCATTCGTGTTCACTCTTAAATGTTTATATGCACTGCAATACCAATTTTCTTGTCTAGAACTCTCGAGGGAGGATGATGAGACGAAAACACGAAATCTCTGGTTGTATGTTCAAGGATAGAACCCTGTTGAGGATGTACAGGCATTGTTTCAAACCCCTAAACACTGGAGAGATAAGGAGATAAACCTTCGTTAACCCCTTTGAGCCTTGGAGTAGGAGCTTCTTTCGTACAAAAAAAACCCTCATACTTAACCCAGGGGCAGGGTAGGCGTCAGTTAGTTTGACCGAGCGTTCAAATTTCAAGGAGGGTGCGCATCTGAGGATCCATTACCTTCTATCCCACCATCGAGAGGCCAAGAGATGTGAAACCACAATGGTTATCCTTCAACAATCAAGGAGTGAGGTAGTCACAACCCTTTCAAGCAAGTAAGATGACCAGTGTCACACGCTTTGTTCAAAGAGGGGAATAAAAAAAAAGAGAAAGCCCGCTAAGTCGAAACTTGAGAACAAGCGACTTAGGCAAAAGTTAGGGCATCCCGCTAGACTTCAAAATCGAAAAAACTCAAAAGGGTCAGTCCAGGCAAAAATTAGGGATTAAAAAGCAAAAGGAAGAAAAAGCGAAAAGCATTACAAAAGAAAATCCCCGATAAGAACAAATTCGTGTGATTACATACACAAGATAAAAAGGGGTGACCGTTATTCCAAAACTCCCTTAAGTGCCAAACCATTAGTGGCGTAGGTCCCTTAAAGATCATAAACCTCTTGAGAGATGAGCGTTTGTGTCAGATTAACCGAATATAGGACTGGAGAACATCGCGAATAGTGGGTGGCCACCGATAAATTTTGAGCCATAAATCCTTTTTTTGAAACCGTGAACCAGACCACGTTACAACCCTTAAAAGTCCTAATTGAAACAGGGTTTATTCCGAGAGCGTACTTCAACAGGATAGCGTTCCAGACTCCTACGAGTTGTGCTAATAAGATTTGCTGGTATTGCATGTGCGCATTGTTTTTTCCATTCAAAAATCAAGGTCGCATCCCAGCCAGTGATTCATTCACGAGGTTTGGCGATGCATTTTCAATAAAACTTCAAGGTTAACATGAGTGTTGCATTAGAATTATCATAAATAACTTGTTCTATTTGCATATATGTGCCTAAGCATCAATGCAGCTTACACAGTGAAAGTCAGTCAAGAAGCTTGATCCTGCCAAGTTGGGATGCTTGGAAATTCGGAAGGACAATCATATCAAGGGGCATGCTGCCAAGAGACTCAGTGTAGAGTGGGCTCTCCCCAGTAAGTCGTGTTAAGATGTAGCTAACCTGGGGCAGTCACGTCAAGAAATCTCTCTGAAATTCAGTTATCCTGGGGCATTCATTCTAAGATCAGGGGCAAAGTCACTTCAAAGCTCATATTGGGACAGGCCACCTCTAGAGCGTGGGAGATTGTCCACTCCTGAAAATGGTTAATTGAAAACACCTCCTCAAGGTTCAAGGTACTAAAGAAGAGTATTTTCAAGTCATTACAATCCCTTTTGAGGTAATGTACTTCATGGATTATGAAGACTGGGGCAGTTATGTCGAGATATGATAAATCTCTCCAAGAGTTTGAAAACCCTGGGGCAGTGCAAACGCCCGATCTTCTATAAAATCCTCTTGAGATGATTTCTTCCATAAGACCTGGTGGTCTGGGGCAAGTGGAAAGTTCAGAGGGCCGTTTATGACCTTAGAAACAAGTCAGGATTGAATGGCAACAGGATTGTATTTCCCCAGCAGTTTGCTCTCCCCAGCATTGAGATTACACCTTTCCTCAGCATAGCAGACCTTCCCCAGCAGGAGACTTGGGAAGTATTTTCTCCGGATCAAGACGTTATTTCCCCACAGAATCAGGGGGTTCACCTTCCCCATCCAGTCAGGAAGCGTGCTTTCACCGACGATGTCATGTTCTAGTCCCCAGCAAGAAGGGAGTAAAGTCATTCTCTCCATCAGCAGGCTAAGTTCAGCAGTATCCCCAAGCAGGATGGTATCATGGACTGTTTTCCCCAGCAGGTTCTGAGCCCAATTAGATATTAGCAATCTTCAGTAATAGACTTCCGGTTCCGTTATTGGCGTTCATTCTCAACTCCCCTAGCAGAGGAGAAATCTCAGATTTTGGATGTCACCTTCAGTAAAGAGGACAGGTGTAGCCCCCGGTAGTTCTTTCGGGATTTCATCCCCAGCAGAAGTTATTGAGCCAAGGAGTCGATCAGTATGATCCTTCTCAGCAGAGTTCCTGGATTCAGAGGATAATTTATTTTTGTCATCCCCAGCTGAATTGGTCTTTTCTCTCCATGCATTTATTTTGCTGGAGGGACCCCTTTTGCATATCATAAGCATTGACATTGCATCCTCAAAACGCGTAGCATTTCCACTTTGTGTGGAGCATTACGGCAAAATTCAAGCATTTGCATTCGAAGCATAAGCCAGGTTTGATGCTTTCCTTGCCAGTTCTCTTTCCCAACAGAGATGGCATAACTCAGGAGATTTTGGAGGGATGCGTTCCTCATGCTTGTGCTCCCTGGCAGAATCTTTTATTTAGACTTCTCCTTTCCCCGGCAGAGTCATCTTATCTGTGGATCGTGAGTCTGTTAGAAGTTTACCTTTGTTTGGCCTTTCTCTTTTGTGAAATCCAGTTCTCGCCCGGTAGTCAGTTCTCGCTTGGCATGTTTTCTCAGTAGGGGTGGTATGAACCAGAAGTTTTGTTTCACGTTATCCCCCAGCGAAGTCCACTTTATGTTGGTTATCCTTTGAGGGTACAATTGAGGTTATATTCGTTTGGTGGGTGCGATTGAGGTCGTATTCGTTTTTTCCTTGTGGGTAGAGTGATTGAGGTCAGTCTTCCTTTGTGGGTACAATTGAGGTTGTATTCGTTTTGTAGGTGCGATTGAGGTCGTATTCGTATTTTCTTTGTGGGTAGAGTGATTGAGGTCAGTCTTCCTTTGTGGGTACAATTGAGGTTGTATTTGTTTTGTGGGTGCGATTGAGGTCGTATTCGTATTTTCCTTGTGGGTAGAGTGATTGAGGTCAGTCTTCCTTTGTGGGTACAATTGAGGTTGTATTCGTTTTGTGGGTGCGATTGAGGTCGTATTCGTATTTTCTTTGTGGGTAGAGTGATTGAGGTCAGTCTTCCTTTGTGGGTACAATTGAGGTTGTATTCGTTTTGTGGGTGCGATTGAGGTCGTATTCGTATTTTCCTTATGGGTAGAGTGATTGAGGTCAGTCTTCCTTTGTGGGTACAATTGAGGTTGTATTCGTTTTGTGGGTACGATTGAGGTCGTATTCGTATTTTCTTTGTGGGTAGAGTGACTGAGGCCAGTCTTCCTTTGTGGGTACAATTGAGGTTGTATTCGTTTTGTGGGTGCGATTGAGGTCGTATTCATATTTTCTTTGTGGGTAGAGTGATTGAGGTTAGTCTTCCTTTGTGGGTACAATTGAAGTTGTATTCATTTTGTGGGTGTGATTGAGGTCGTATTCATATTTTCTTTGTGGGTGGAGTGATTGAGGTCAGTCTTCCTTTGTGGGTACAATTGAGGTTGTATTCGTTTTGTGGATGCGATTGAGGTCGTATTTGTCCTTCCTTTGTGGGTACAATTGAGGTTGTATTCGTTTTGTGGGTGCGATTGAGGTCATATTCGTATTTTCTTTATGGGTAGAGTGATTGAGGTCAGTCTTCCTTTGAGGCTACAATTGAGGTTGTATTCGTTTGGTGGGTGCGATTGAGGTCGTATTCGTTTTTTCCTTGTGGGTAGAGTGATTGAGGTCAGTCTTCCTTTGTGGGTACAATTGAGGTTGTATTCGTTTTGTAGGTGCGATTGAGGTCGTATTCGTATTTTCTTTGTGGGTGGAGTGATTGAGGTCAGTCTTCCTTTGTGGGTACAATTGAGGTTGTATTCATTTTGTGGGTGCGATTGAGGTCGTATTCGTATTTTCCTTGTGGGTAGAGTGATTGAGGTCAGTCTTCCTTTGTGGGTACAATTGAGGTTGTATTCGTTTTGTGGGTGCGATTGAGGTCGTATTCGTTTTTTCTTTGTGGGTAGAGTGATTGAGGTCAGTCTTCCTTTGTGGGTATAATTGAGGTTGTATTCGTTTTGTGGGTGCGATTGAGGTCGTATTCGTATTTTCCATGTGGGTAGAGTGATTGAGGTCAGTCTTTCTTTGTGGGTACAATTGAGGTTGTATTTGTTTTGTGGATGCGATTGAGGTCGTATTCGTATTTTCTTTGTGGGTGCGATTGAGGTCGTATTCGTCTTATTTTTTAGGGTATGGTTGAGGTCATATTCCTTATTTTTCTGCACGCTCCATCTCGTTATTCTCACCATTAGCAAATTTCTGGGGCTCTTTCGGTATTCAATCCCCGTGTATCCTGGAATGTCTGAGAGTCGTCGCTATCATACCTTCAGGACCAAGTTGATTGAATAGGGGCAGCTGTTGCACCCCAAAATTTGCTCTCCTTACTTTAGTACTAACTGGCTTATGTTTCATTACATTTTTGCATTATCATGTGTGCATATCATTGGTTCTTAGCATGGGGTCAAGGTGCTTGAGGCAAGTTCAAGAGGAGAAGATGTTCTTCAAAGGGTCAAGTAAGAGAGTTCAAGTGGATCACTCTCTCCTAACCAGTGCAGAAATTAGGGTTTTGAGATTCTTGGTTTATTGCTCCAATGGGCAAGGTCCTTGAGTTTTTATCATCACTAAATGTCATATCTTATCTTTGTTGGAGAGGATACACATCATATTCAGAGGAATTTGGATTTGGAGACTGTGCTATTTCCTCCTAGACTGAGGGTACCAAGATTAAGGTTTGCTATAAAGTCAGTTTATTTCTGATCTTTTGGGCAAGACTTGATTCCATGGTATTCCTTGGGTCCCTAAGTATCTAGGAATGGAAGGTTGTCCATCAGTTTGATTCATGAGAGATTCAATTGGCCAATGGATTGGGAAGCAGGTGAATTAGGTAAAAGTCAACAGTGAGAGGGGAAGTCAACTGTGGAATCTTGAGGTTCTCTCCAGGGTTTTCAGGGTCTCACATCCTCATATGGTCTTCAAGGGTCAAGTTTCATGCCATTTATCAAGAATCAAGGGTTGGTGCAAAAGTTACTAAATATGGAAATGACCTATAATTTGAAAGTTTCCTTTTTGGGTAAGTTCTTACACTACATTCAACTTAACTTTTCATCATCAACGAAGCTTCAAATGAATTTGTCTCCAACATGAAAGTTGAAGATATTTTTCTCCTCTTTCCAGCAAGTACTAGTGGGTCTCCATATCATTTGTGAAACTCAACTTATGATCAAAAGAAGGCAAAGTGGTTTTTAGGGTTTCTCATGATTCCATTTTCACAACTTTGGCATAGTGACCTATAATTTATTCCATTGCTTCATGTCACATGCTAACATCAAAGGACACTCCTCAAGGATCATTTTAGGCCTTTGAATCAAGTGAATCCATGGTATATTCTTCACTTATTCTCCATTATTCAAAATTTCCAAGTCATTGAAAACTCATGAACCAAAATGTCTCAAGGCCCAAATCAAATTCAGGTGTGGTTAGCAATTCAAACATAAGTGATCCATCATGAAATATTTGGATATCCATGCATGGAAGGAGGTGTATCTCACATTATGTGATTCCCCAAAATTGCCCAAAACTCATTAAACAAGGAATTACCAAGGCCCAAATGCTGATCAATGGATTAAACTTAGGTATTTAAACTCATTCATGCACTAGTTAGGGTTTCATTCACGTACCTTTGTGGAGAATTCAAGTGTGAGCCCTAAAAGATCATTCCTTCATATCTCTCAAGCAAGAAGAGTTTTTCAAGAACGTCTTCCACAAACTTCCTCCTTGTGATCAATAGAGTGCAAACCATCCCCCATTCGCAGCCAACAGCAAGGATTCAGGTTGCACCACCTCAGGTTAGTGATGTTTTGCGTGATCATAGAACTCTGTTTTTAAGTGTGCATAATGTTGTGTGATATCCATGGATCATTCTGATGTGTTTTGTTTAAAATATGGACGTGTATATTGGTTGTATTATGAGTTTCAAAGTTTTGAACCTTACTTTATTTCCTTCGATTCTCCTTATTTATGCGTTGTTTGGGATTTTTGATTGCATATTTGGAATCTTCACATTTTTCTGATCAAAATAGTGTATTCGCATGAAAATTCTGGACAAGTTTTGAGTTGCAGGTGGCTGTGGGTGGCGGTCGGAGCTAGGGCTCCGGCGACTGGTATGGTGCTCCGGCCGGCTAGGGTTTTTGGCGAGGAAGATGATCCCCAGCCGTTGATGCATTTGATCGCACGGTCCAAAGCTTGCCATGTGTTTTATTTTTTATTTTTTTTCTGAGTTTTATTTAGTGTTCGTGTGTGTGCCGTCCATTGTTATTATCATGTGCCTTCGGATCATGTGCCCTTATCATGATTACTTTGTACTTTGTTGACTTGCTTTCGTGCGTGGGATGAATCGTGTGGATCATATGCTGCCAACGAATAAAAATAGACATGTGCCTGGCACATGGGGATGTATGGTAAGTTGGTTGGTTGTGTGTGTGTGCGTGTTTGATAAGTGTGGTGTGCGTGTTAATCCTGACCACTGATCTTCAATACTTTTTGATCTTGTTGACTAAATGCTGAGCGTATGATCAATCCAAGGGCCCGTGTTGAGTCAATTCATTGACTAAAGTCCTTGTGTTCCTTTTTTATTTTATTTTTTTTCTGATGGATTTTAGGATTGGGCTCGCTAATGACACCCCCACCCTTTAGCCCATTAACATTTCCAACGTGAGTCTCTTACTTTCCGCACCCCCTTGCATTTTTCATTTATTTACTTTATCTAATTATATTGTTTTCATTTTTAATTATTAAAAATAGTTTTTTGCATTAAAAAATTACCAAAAAATTCATGCATCATATTTATCATTTTATAAAATTTTCACAAATTTTATTTTACTATTTTATTTTATTTTTATCATCTGAATTATTTAATTGTTTATTTTCCTTTTTGAATTATTCATATCATGCATACTTAAATTTGTTTATTTTATTTCTCTGCATCCATAAAACATTTTCAATCCATTCTTTTTGCATTTGTTAGATAACACTCTGAAGTGCATTAAAATATTTTTATATCATTTTTAAAATCATCTCATATTGCATTTTAGTCCTTTCCTTTTGCACGTTGAGTCATATTTCTCATCTGAACTTTGCATAATTGTTTGAGTGACTAACATCTTGAATTTTTGTAGGAGTTTTTGATATGTTGTTTATTTCTGGTTGAGCAAAGTCGAGAATTAATTTCGCAATTTTAAAAGATGTTTTACTACTTGTTTAATTGCTCTTTGTGTGAGATTTTCTTGTATGCACATCCTTGATCTTGTCTGGTTATCTGTTTGAAGAGGAACTTGTGCCATTGCTTGGGGGTTTGTTCTTTGATTTCTTAATTCATGTTTGGACTGTTACAGGTCACTTGATCACTATCTCATGTCATTGTTTGAATTTCATTTGCCTTAATGTTACTTGTGTATGTTTTGTACTAACTTTTTATGCAGGGGCTGAGGTAAGTTCCTTAAGGGTGTGGATAGTTATCCATGTCCACCTTACTCTTTCCTTCTCTCTTTTTTTTCTTTAGGCTTAGGTTGTCGTCAAACCTCACTAACCTTAGGTCACCCATGCATGATAACATTAGGGCTCTTAGTTCCCCTTAGAGTTTCCTTTGTGTCTTCTCTCTTCTCATCTCAAACTTCTTGAAAATACTTAATAAGGATAAAGTGTATTGCGCACGAGCCTTAAGCGTGGGGAATGAGAAATGAGGGACTTCCTCTCATCTTTCTAGAGTGCTTAGCGAGCATCCTGTCTTGGGACGATGCGTTAAGTATTCGCCCTTGTGCCCTGGACTTTGGTGCAATGCAACTTATGAACTAACTCAAGTCACTTCTGTCCTAAAAAATACAAACAAACTTCAAACCTTTTTGTCCTTCGGGATTGTCAAACTAAAGGCTATTTTCAAAAAGGGCACGTTACCTTCCGTCTGAGTCACAAACAGGCATCGACCCTAACTGTCGGACGCGAACTTAACGTCACTCATAAAAAACACAAAATGAACTTGGTCCGAACTACGTTGACTCTGAATTCCCCATTGCACAAGGGGGTACGTAGGCCTAGGACGTTGACGTCCTACCGAGTCTGTCTTTGTTTCCCCCCGTCTTTGTACAACCATAGATGATAGGATAACTCACCCTTAGATTAGACAACAAGCGTGGATCCCATCGAATACGATGGACGCGTGGGGTGCTAGCACCTTCCCCTCGCGTAACCGACTACCGAACCCAGGTTATGGTTGCGATGACCATTCCTTTCCCTCTTCCTCAGGTTTATGCGGTGTTCCCTTTCCCTCTCTTGTAATAAATTTACACGGCTGACGACTCTATTTTTCCGCGCCACTCTCGCATTTGTACCTGGATGAAAATCCTGGGAGCGACACTATTCACCTTCTTAATCAAGTAAGTTCGTCTATTTTTTGCTCTTTTACCCATTTTGATGGCCAATGGTAGATTGCATGCGGTTAGGGCTTAGGTTTAGAGGATGATTAGCTTCGTTTCCGGCGGTTGGTGGTGGTGGACGGTGGTTATGTCATTTTCCACTTCTGATGCGTCGCCGGACTTTTTAGTATGTTTTAGTGAGGAGGGCGATTCACAGCGTCGTTGCGACGACGATGCATGTGTAACCGTCGTGATTTTTCATCTTCTGGGTTGGTGATGAATTATTCGGTCGAATACTCCCAGATTTTGGTGAAGCTTTGCGGTTTCCGGCGAAGCTTCAAACAAAAACTGGGTATGAGTGCGGGGAAGCTCCTCGCCTGGGGATGACTTGTCTCGAGCGTCTCTTCGCGGGGAGATTTCTGAGTTTTTATTTTGATGGTAGGGCTTAGGCCGGGGACGCCGTCCTCAGCCCTTTGCGCGCCCTTTCACTTGACTAGCGGTGGAAGGGTGGATTTGATCTATTGTCGAATTCACTTTTTTTCTCAGCTTTTCAGGTGATCGATATGGCGACAGGGCCAGATGGAGAAATTATCCTGGATTCGTCCGAGGAAGAAACAAGTTCCTCGGACAGCAGTAGTTCGTCGGCTTCAAGTACCCCCAGCGAGGTCGGGGAGGAAGAGGAGTTGAAAGATACGGAAGAGGACGTCGTGGAGGATTCCGCGGAGGAGTGGGAGGTGTTTGAACCATCCAAGCACGTGTCCGAGTTTGTTTCGTATCTGGGAGATGTTTTCTTGGTAGTCGGGCCAGAGGAGGAGTGGAAAGTGCACTTTCCCACCGAGGATGAAAGGGTCTGTACGAATTATGGGGACCGCTTCACTATGTATAAATACGCGTTCAAGGAGCTAGGAATGAGGCTTCCGTTCTCTGAATTTCAGCAGTCCGTGTTCGTACATTTGAATTTGGCCCCGACGCAGTTGCATCCAAACTCGTTGGCCTTTACACGGCCGTTTGAGCTGACCTGTGATTTCTTGAAGATAGGGGCTACTCTTCCCATGTTCTTCACTGTCTTCCACCTTCAACAGCAGCTATCGGGGAGGAAGTACGGTTAGGTTTCGTTGAAACAGCCTCGCAAGCTGTTCAAACCTTTTTCTGAATCTATACGGACGTTCAAGGAGAGGTATTATATTATATAGCCCGTGTCGGAAGCTGCCCAGGACAGTACTTATATGTGGGAGATCGAGGTCGATGAGGATGGTAACGACCTGCGAGACGAGGATGGGAAGTATATCAGGGAGAGACTGCTGAAGTTCCCCTTCCACTGGGGGCCCGCCCATTTTGCCAAAAGGCCAAACGAGCATGTCTTCCATCCGCATAACTTGAACGAGCAGGATGCTGCCTCCTACGAAAAGCTGGTAAAGTATGTTAGCTCGTTTCGTCTTGCAGAGTGCGTCACGAAGAAGAGGGAGCCGATCCTCAAGAATGATGGCAGCAGACGCGTGGAGTGTCGTTTTATCAACACTAAGGCGCTTCTGGAGTGCAAGACTCTCGCAGACGCTCATAAATTGCTCGGTAGTCTTAGTGATCCTGACCCGCTCGACGTATTTTGTCTTCGTTATCTAATGCTTTTATTTTGTTTGTGCAGGTGAGATGCCTCAGGCTCATGAGAGGATGGTAAAGAATGCTCTTGCGAGGAACAAGCCCGGAACGACCCCTCCCAAGTCTCGATTTGCCAGTGCGCATGCTCCCACTCCTGTTCAGTCTGCTGCGGGGACCTCTTATCCTACTCCTGCTCCCCGGGGATCCCCCTGCCTTTGACCTTACGAACCAAGCAGCCGAGGGCCAATGATGCTGTGGATCTCGGCCGGGCCCCAGAGAAAGGGAAGTTTGAGCTTCCTCCGTGCATACTTGATAGAAGATTCTTTGAGGGGAACTCCTTGGTCGTGCTACGGGCAGATTCTCTTAGGCTGGAAATCATGGATCGCCCGAGCAAGAGGGCGTTGGTGGCCCAGGATGCCTCTGCACTGGTCAGAGTTCTAGAGATGGCAGCCATATATGCTGAAGGGGACTCTACAACTGAGGCTAAACTCAAGGTTGCTCGGTCTACCGTGGCATCTCTCAAGGAAGAGTTGAAGAGTGCTGACGATGCCTGAAAGACGGCTATCGAAGAGGTGGTCAGGCTGAAGAAGGAGAATTCTACTCTGGCAGCGGAGAAGACAACGGCTGAGGAGCTGGTCCAGCAGCTGAGGGCGATCAATGCTCTGGGTGAGGATGAACCCGAGGATGTGAAGGAATTAAAGACGAGGTCTGAACTAGTTGCCCGTATGTTGGCGGCTGAGGATGATAACATCGTCATCACGGACGAATCCTTCAGGAATGCCGTATCTCAACTGCGGGTAGTGAACCCTGAACTTGAATTCTCCACCGAGGGTACCCACTACCTGGCGCGTGCTGAAGATGGTCGGATCATCATGCCCGACGTCCTCCTTGTCGAGGATCAGTCTACGGAGAACCAGGAGCCTCAGCCTAACTCTGAGCAGACTGACCGGATGGACGAGTGAAGGGTTTTCTTGTTGTTGTTGTAATAAGTTCGGCCTGCGCGCCGTGTATTTGTTGTAACCTATTTTGGGGGGCATGGCCTCCGGTTTATGTAATCAAGTACAATCATGGTCCTAGTGGCCATTTATCATATTTAAATTGTGTGTCCGGTCCTGGTGGCTGGTTCTGTTATTTGCATGGTTTTACTTGCTTTTATTTTCTGCTAAGTGTTGTACTCATGCTCGTTGTGAATGTATGTCTGCCCGTGATAGGGAGTATTTGACTTATGTGAAGTTTCAGGGGATTGCTCGCTGTAGATGTGCTCGGCAGTGAGGGGTACTGGTCGAACGGCTGGAGAATACCCTGGTGGGGGTGCGGAGCTCAGGTCGCATTTGAGGCCTGAGTTTGCGGCGTGAACGTCCCATCGCGAGCTAGGGTTCTTCCAGTCATGGTACTTTGACGACGGTGATGCTCGATTGAGGACCGCTGTCGAGCAGATACTCGGCTCGTTACTAAGCGGGGTTCTGCTTTATTGGTATGCGACGCTTGTACCTAGGCGTGCATAATGGTCAGTAGCTGACGTTCGATCGTGACGGGTCAAACCAAGAACTAGGGCCTTAGCTATAGTATTGTTTTAGCTTTTCGGCATTCCATGGTCGAGCAAGTTCTTCCCCGTTGAGATGTTCTAGGTAATAGGCCCCATTTTCCGTTTTTGCTTGGACATGGTAGGGTCCTTCCCAGTTAGCGGCTAGTTTGCCCTCGCGAGAGTCTTTGTGGTTTCTTCTTAGAACAAGGCTACCCACGTCGAACTCTCATCATATCACCTTGGCGTTGTGCCTGATGGTAATTTTTTGTTTTAATGAGGCTTCGCGGAGGGCTGCCCCAGTTCAGATTTCCTCGACGAGGTCGAGTTCTTCTCTTAATGATTCATCATTCATCTCCTCGTCTAGGGGCGACTCTGTCTGCCTGGAGGGTACGTGAACTTTGATGGGGATTACAGCCTCGGTCCCGTATGCTAGACGAAAAGGTGTTTCCCCAGTTGTAGAGTGTGGAGTTGTGCGGTATGCCCATAAGACGCTGTGTAGCTCCTCGACCCAAGCCTTCTTTGTTTCGTCTAGCCTCCGTTTGAGGCCTCGAAGGATGACCCGGTTAGCTGCTTCAGCCTGCCCGTTTGTTTGAGGGTGCTCGACGGACGCGAAGTGTTGCTTTGTACCTAGTTGGGCAACGAAGTCTTGGAACTTCCTGTCCGTGAATTGTGTCCCATTATCCGTTACTATCGCTTGGGGGATGCCGAAACGTGCAAGGATGTTTCGTTTGTAGAAACGTAGTATATTGAGGGCAGTTATTTTGGCCAGGGCCTCAGCTTCTATCCATTTTGTGAAGTAGTCTATGCCCACTATTAGGTATTTGTTCTGATTTGATCCCACCACGAAGTGTCCTAGGATGTCTAGGCCCCACCAGGCAAATGGCCACGGGGAGGACATAGCCTTGAGCTCGTTAGGTGGAGCCAGGTGCATGTCCCCGTTCCGTTGGCATTTATCACATTTCTTCACGTGTTCTTTAGCGTCGTGTTGCATGGTCTGCCAGTAATATCCTGCTCGGAGGGCCTTTCGGGCAAGGGATCTTCCACCGAGATGTTGGGTGTTGATTCCTTCGTGGATTTCATGCAAGATGTGGGCGACCATTTCTTCCTCGACGCATTTGAGCAGTGGAATGGAAAATCCTCGCCTGTAGAGTTTATCTTCGACCAGGACGTAAGAGCAGGCTCTTCGCCTAACCACGCTGGCCTCCTTGGGGTCGAACGGGAGTTCGTCCTTGGCGAGGTAGTTGTAAACGGGGGTCATCCAACAATTGTTGTCGCCGATCACGTGTACGTCAAGGGTCAGGGAAGCCTTTTCGATGCTGGGTCGAGGTAGAACCTCCTGTATGACGAACTTGTTTCCGCCTTTCTTCTTTGTACTGGCCAGTTTGGACAAAACATCTGCTCAGACATTGTGTTCGCGGGGAACATGTTTCACTTCTACCATTGTGAAATTCGCCATTTCCTTTTTGACCAGGGCTAAGTATTCGGTTAAGTTGTCGTTTTTGGCTTGATATTCTCCTCGGACCTGAAGGGCCACGAGTTGTGAATCCGTGCAAAAGACGACTTCTTCTGCGCCCAGGTCCTCGGCTAGACGTAATCCAGCGAGAAAGGCTTTGTACTCATCCTGGTTGTTAGAGGTTGGGAAGGACAGGGTGAGTGGCACTTCAATGATGATCCCTTCGTTTCTTTCCAGTATGATGCCCGCGCCGCTTCCTGCCGAGCTGGAGGCACCGTCCACAAAAATGGTCCATTTGTGCGCCTTGCTCGCAGGGGAGTCTGCGAACGTCATTTCTGCGACGAAGTCGGCCAGAGCTTAGGCCTTGAGGGCTTTCCTGCTTTCATACTGGATGTCAAATTCGAAAAGTTCAAGTGACCACTTGAGCATTCGACCGGCCATATCTGGTCGTCCCAGCAGCTGCTTTATGGGTTGATCTGTTCGGACCGCGATCGTGTGAGCTAGAAAGTAGTGCCTTAATCTTCTGGCCGCGTTGATGAGGGCCAGAGCCACTTTCTTTATCTATTGGTACCTTAACTCTGGTCCTTGCAGTGCTTTGCTCGTGAAATATATGGGCTTCTGCCCGTCAGGTGTCTCGCGGATGAGAGCGGAACTTACCGCTTTGGTTGCTACGGCGAGGTACAGGTATAAAGTTTCGCCGTTGTCCGGACGAGAAAGAAGGGTGACTCCGGAGTGCCTATTTTTGGTGGAGAAGAGCCTTGTCACATTCCTCGATCCATTCAAATGCTGCCTCCTTGCGGAGGAGTTTGAAGAATGGTAAGGCGTGTTGGGCAGACTTGGCCACGAAACGTGACAATGACGCGAGCATCCCGTTGAGGGACTGGATAGATTTTTTTGACTTGGGTGTTGGAAACTCGGAGAATGCTCGGCACTTATCGGGATTGGCTTCGATTCCTCGTTCTGTTAAGTAGAAGCCGAGGAACTTGCCTGCCCGGACACCGAACGTGCACTTCTCCGAGTTGAAACGCATTTTGTATTTTTTGGCTTGTTCGAAGACCTTCCTTAAATGGGTAGTGTGATCGGTTTCCTCGTGGGATTTTACGATCATGTCGTCCATATAGAGTTCGAGCATGTCGCCTATCTCTCCCCGAAAGACCTTGTTCATCATTCTTTGATAGGTCATGCCGGCGTTCTTTAGGCCAAAGGGCATTACGTTGTAGTAATAATTGACCGATTCGGTCATGAAGGTCGTGTATTTTTTATCGCTCATTGCCATTGGAATTTGATTATAGCCCAAGTAGGCGTCCATGAATGATAAAAGTTTAAAACCGACAGAATTATCAACAAGTTTATCAATATTGGGGAGGGGATAGGCATCCTTCGGGCATGCCTTATTAAGATCGGTGTAGTCAATGCACATTCGCCATTTGCCATTAGATTTCTTTACAAGTACAACGTTGGACAGCCAAGTAGTGTACTTTTGGCCTCGAGGAGGTCCCTTACAGCTTTTTCTGCAGCCTCCATTTTCTCCGGAGACTGCTTTCTCCTACGTTGTGCTATGGCCTTGACGGCCGGGTCGATTGTCAGTTGGTGGCAGGCGACGGAAGGGTCCAAGTCGGGCATCTCGGAGGAGCTCCAGGCGAAGAGGTCGGCGTTCTCACGGATGCATGCTTTGAGCTGCTTCCTTGCGATGTCGGGAAGGTCAACTCCAATCTTCACTCCTGCTGAGGGTCATCGCCGAACAAAACGAGCTCGAAGTTGCCATCCGGGATTGGGCACATCGGATGGGAGTTGCTGCTGGACGAGGTAGACGTGCTGGCTGAAGCTGCTTGGTCCCCTGTTGGTCTTCTTCGGGGAAGCGGCTGTCGAGGTCAATGGAGTCGACCTAAGGCAGAGGCTTGGCTTCCTCAGAGCTGTTGGGCAATGCTGGCTTGCTCGATGCCTTTGGCTTGGACGCAATGGCATTGAGTCCTTTTGTGGCTGCTTCGAAACACCGTCGTGCAACTTCGATGTCGCCGTGTAGGGTGGAGATCATCCCCTTTGAAGTGTAGTACTTCATCTTGAGGTGGACTGTTGAAGGCACAGCTACCAACTCGATCAGAGTTGGTCTTCCGAATATGCACTGGTACAACGACGGGCAGTCGATTACCAGAAATTATACTTTGACGGATCAGGTCGTCTTAGTTGATCCAAAGGTTATGATCAGTTCGATGTATCCCCATGGCTTGGTCACTGATCCATTGAATCCTTGTAAATCAGACCCAACGTATGGGGTAAGGTGCGATTCGTCCAGCTAAAGTGTTGAAAACAGCTGGGAGTACATAATGTCGACCGAGCTGCCCTGGTCGACGAGGATTCTGTGAACGTCAAAGTTCGCCATTCGAGCTCTGATGAGCAAAGGTATGCTCGAGTTTAGGGACCTCCCCAAGGAGCTCTTCCCGGTAGAAGGAGATGGGGGTGGAGCCCTTCTGGGCTTGATCGAGCGTGGTCACCTTGTTAGAGCTTGTGTTGATTAGATGCTCGAATTTTCATTTCACGGACCCCACCATGACTTTATTGATGCCCCCGCCCGAGATAACCATGGAGGAGGGGAATGTCTCCCACGGGTTGTGGGCCGCGAAGTAGGCAAGGGCGCTGAGCCCGTCCGGGACGTAGAAGTCTTCTGGTCGCGACACGACCATGGCGACCTGGATGCTGGCTTCTTCTGAGGAAGGTACTTCTTCCTCTATCTTCTTGGACTCCTGGGCGTCTTGCCGAGGAGCATCCTTCTTCTTAGTGAACTGTTTCAGGTGGTCGTCCCTGATCAATATCTCGATAGCATCCTTCAAATGGATGCAGTCTTCGGTAGTGTGGTTGTGACTTTTTTGGAAACGCAGTACTTCGATTTGTCGGCGTTGGGTTTTGCCGGCAGTTGTTTGGGGAAGCAGACCCCTGGTTGCTTGAATTCCGAATTCGCACATTCGGAAAGTATCTTCTCCCTGGAGACGGTCAGGGGGTATAGTCGTGGAACCGCCCGGAGGGTCCCTTGCTGTCGCGGGAGTCCCGTGGACGGTCTTCGCGCTTCCTTTCGCCTCGACGAGATGTCGAGGCTTCTTCGCCTCTGGAGGCCCGAGCTTTCTCCTGATGGCGTGGCGCTCGGACGTTGATTGCCGTAACCTTCTCTTCGTACTGAATGTGCGACTGGGCTTTGAGGAGGAGGGCATCTAGGTTCCTCGGAGGTACGAGGCCGACGGCCTTAGAAAACTCTGAGCCCGGGCGGAGTCCTTGCTCGAGCAGAAACTTTTTCATCTCGTCCATTGTAAGGACCTGTACTGCTTCTTTGTTGAACCTCTCGATGTACGCGCGTAGAGGTTCGTCCTTTCCTTGGATTATGGCCCCAAGGGAGGCCTCAGTCTTGGGATGACGGCAAGAAGCTGTGAAATGTCGTGAGAACATTCTGCCCAGTTGTCTCCATGAGGTAATGGATTCTTCGGGAAGCTATTTGTACCACGTCATCGCCTCTTTTCGGAGCGTGGTCGGAAATAACCGGCACTTGATGGTGCCCCAGACGCCGCGGTAGTCAAATAGCGCATCGATGTTCTCGATGTGGTCGTCGGGTCAGTAGTCCCGTCGTATGTGCCCAGTGACGGGGGCTTCTCCAGGCCCTTAGGGAGACGGGTTGCCAAGATTTCCTAGGACAACGGGCCGCGAGGCTCATCGTCACTGCTGAAGCTGGTGAACGACGGGGACCGAAGGGTACGCTCGCGGCGGCGGTTTCTTCGGGGAGAAGGTGAGCGGTTCCTTCGGGGAGAAGGTGATCGGGCCCGACCTTTAGACTTGGTCGGGGGTGATTGCTCGTCCTTTCGGGTCCTCTTGTGACCGGGAGAGTGCTGGTTACGCTGGGAAACTTGGTCACGCTTCCGGATGGCGCGAGATTCAGGCTCTTGGCGCATTCTTCGGTCGATATCTCGCCGGGGCTGCGGGCTCCTTGATCGTCATTGGTTCGCCTCGGAGGAGGAGATCATGGACGGTTGGACTCTTCTAGCACCCTGATCCTTTCGTTCTGCTGTAGGATCAGGGTGTTGGTTTTGTTGATCGCCTCCAAGAGGGCCGCCACGCCCGGGTCGGCGTTGGGCGGAACAGGAATATGCTGGATGTCCAGCGAAGGCTGATCGTTGTTGCGGTCAGCAGGGGTAGGGGAAGGAGAAGCTGTGGCCCCGTCCCTCAGAAAACAGACATCTCCGAGAAGAGACGACGGGCCTTCAATGTCAGTCTTGTTGACGAGGAAGACAGCGGGTTGGAGAACACCTTTGGCGTGATCTTGAGAGGCCATGATGATCTTGGAAATTTGCCTTGATCTTTGGTTTCTAGGGAAAGAAAGATGGGGAGAACAAGAGTTTCCCACAGACGGCGCCACTGATCGTGAAGGCTGGATTAGATCCTGTAGAAGTGGGCCACCATGTACGTCTGAGATGCTGGGCGTATGGAGAGGAGGAGGGGGTGTACCTGCAAGGCACTCCGACGCTCAAGTAAGAAAGGGTCAGAGAAAAGGGCAAGTACAAAGTATTAGTTCGTAGGGTGAATATTGGATACCTGACCCTCTTAAGTGAGAGGGTTTATATAATACCCCCAAGCGCGTGGCCAACGGTCCTATTTTCGGGGCGAAATAACCGTTTTCCCGAAGAATAGGTAACTGCCCAAAACTAGCCGTTATGTCGGGCAGGATGTCCAAAACTAGCCGTTATGTCGGGCATAAGCATAGTTTCGGGCACATGCCCTCAACCGTTCGGGGAGTGGAGAAGCCGTGCGTAACGGGCATCATTTCCAGGGAGGAGCGATGCAGTCCTTGCCCGGCTGGAGGGGCAGAAATGGATTGGGCCGTTCTGGAGCAGAAGTGGATTGGGCCATGCCTGGCCATTGGTCTAGTCCAAAACAGTTATGATAGGATAATCCTTAAGATAATCAGGATTGGTACATCTAACACAGAGAGGTACCTTTGAAGCAACAATGCTTCCTTTCTTCATAAGCTTCATATTACCAAGTGTCGTACCCCAAAATTTGACCACTCTTAAAACTTAGATCATTAACGTAGCCAGCGTCCTTACAAGTCCTCTGGTCACTCTCAATGACCTAAACAGTAAAAAGGGTCCCTTTTTTTATTTCTTAAGGAGTTGGATCTTACATTAAAGATTTGGTTGTTATTTTAGGATTTATAGTTTTTAATTATTTAACATGTAATTTTCATTTGAAAGAAAATTAGGACTAATTTACTATGAATATATTAATAAGCCTACTATTAATATTAGGGGTATAACTTTTATGACTGGTATTAGAAATTGGGGTTTTTAAATTATTATTAAGTTATATTTTTTGTTAAAGGAATTATTGGTATTACTATTATTAGTGGCATTTTATTTTGAATTATTAGAATCATCCATTTGGTAAGAACTTGAGGGTAATGAGTTGTGAGTATGAGAGGTCATGAGTTCAAGTCTCACTTTTGTTACTTTTTAAAAAAAAAAATTCTTTTAATTTGTTCTTCCTTTATTTCTAACTTTTTTTGCATTATTTTCAAATCACAAAAATCACAAAAATGTAATCTTCATGTTTTATTATTAATTTTCGTATTTATTTATTAGGCATTTTTAAAAGTAATTAATTTTTAGTTTTTTCACTTATTACTAAAAAATATCCAAAAAAAGGTAAAAGAAATATCTTGTCTTAAATGCATTCTCTGATTCTCATTTAGATTAATCGGGTTAATTCTATTTTAATTCTACTTAATCTAGTTTTTAATTAAAATGATTTTATATGAGAATGCATTTATGATTTCAGAACAATTCGAAACAAAACGGAGTTGAAGATCGAAGCCAAAACACCTACACAGAGTGTCAGAAACCACGCGTGAACCACGATCCGCCGGCAACCCTTTCCGACCGCGAAACCCTCGCCGACCACCACCAACCACCGGAAAACACTAGATTGCCGCCGCCCTAAACCTACCGCCGCGCCGTCGAGTTTTTTTGTGTGCAGTTTTCGGCTTTGTTTATTGAAGGGATTATGGGTGTTGTTACCTGGATCAATTTCACTGAACATTTAGGAGAGATGAAAAGAACATGGGAAAGGGTGTGAGAGGTAGAGGAAAAGGGGAAACACGTTTGTGGTTCTACTGTTGCTTACTTTTTTTTTAAGTTTTATGTTTTAACATAGTAATTAATAGGAGTGTTTGTGGTTCGGTTTTGTAACAAAATGTTATCCGATCTAAAGATATATTTATTTGCGGTTTAGTTCGATTTTGGATGATCGGTTAAAAAAATCCGATTTGATCCAATTTCTTGCGGTTTGATTTGGATCGGTTTTTTGGATATCCAACTTACAAATTATAATTTTATTAATATTGTAAAAACACTAATAAATAATAAAATTTATATAATATATAACATATACTTTATTAAATTTTAATATTATAAAATAATAATGATCAGTTATGATTGAAACAGATGAAATAATAAAAATTAATATATTAAATCAAACTAATAAATAGTATTTTATAAAAAAAAATTATCAACTAATAATAAATTAATACAAGGTATTATACTAATAAAAAATCAATAAATATAAAAATATATATATGCGGTTCGGTTTGGTTTGGATCGGTTTTGAAAAATTAATCTGAAATCCGATCCGATCAGTTTTTATAAAATGACATCCAAACACATCCAATAATTTTCGGTTTTTTTGCAGTTTTTGGTTTTTTGGATTGGTTTGCGGTTTTGGTTTGGATTTAAACACCCCTAGTAATTAATAATTAATATAATAATTGTAAAAAGTAAAATAAAAGGGAGTCGCCACTTGGTGATTTATATTAATGTCACTGTATCTGAAGAAGTCGGTTTCCTTTATTACACAAAGTGCCTAATATTTCATTTTACTATGATGAAGTGTGTGTAATATGTATCTTATGTATCTATTGGTTATTTGTCTAAGTAAATTTAGATTAAAAGTAGGTTCTAAAAAATATTAATGAGTTAATATTAATAAATTAGAATAATTGAGGTTTTTACTAATACTTTACAATAATTATTATTTGGATATATATTCAAATTAATTAATATATTTAGGGATTAATTTAATATTTGATTCACTAAAAATAATTACATAATTACCTAGACTATTATAATATGTAATTAAAATTAGGGATTTAAATTAATATTAGAGATTAATTTTAGAATATTTAAGCATGTTGAATTTAAGAATTAATTTTAAAATGGATTATTAATATAAGGAATAGAATATATAAGTTAATCATAGGATATTAACTAAATTGGGAAAATAGGATTAGTTCTTGGGATAATCATGGATAAGTTAGGGATAGTATGAGATAAAATTCTATGACCTCTTAGAGATAGAATCGAGAATAAAATATGGGATAAGGATTTAATTATAATCACCAATTTTCTTAAATAAATTAAGCACTATATTTTTACAAACAAAATAAGGGATAAAAATTGGGTTTTTATGTTTTAATAAATATATTTTCAATAAATTAAAGGGATATTTTTTCTAAATAAAATCAAGGTATAAAACTCTTAAGTCCAAAGAGTATAAAATTTAGGACAAGGGATATAAATTTTGGGATAAAACTCTTAGGTCCAAAGAGTATAACATTTAGGACAAGAGATATAAATTTTGGGATAAAACTCTTAGGGCCAAAGAGTATAAAATTTAGGATAAGGGATAAAAAGGGGATAGAACTCTTTATCCGAGAGTATAAATAAGTGATACGGAATTGAGATAGAACTTTTCATTCGAGAGTATAAATAAGGGATAAGAAAATGGGATAGAACTCTTCATCCGAGAGTATAAATAAGAGATAAGAACATGGGATAGGACTCTTGTAATCCAAGAGTATAAATAAAGGATTAGGATTAGGATTATGATTAGGAATGAGAATAGGAATAGGAATAGGAATAGGGGATAGGGAATGTGAACTACGGATACACTGATCCTTCAAATTTGGAGGTACGTAGGCATAGGGTTATAAACTCTAGCGAGTACAATAACAATACAAAACTTAGGGTCCCCCTCTTACATCTAACTTCTTCTACTTAATAATCAGGATTTTTTGTAAATAAATATAAACAGTTAAGCATTCAAGTAACAAACAAACATACCCTAGAACTTAAGGAGGATCCCATTGAGTACAATGGAGGTGAGGGGTGCCTAACACCTTCCTCTCACTTAACCGACTCCCGAACCTTAGTGTCTCTCCCTTAGGATTTAGGTTTTATCATTATTTTCCTGTCCCTTATGACGAATAAAGGATGATGGCGACTCGATATTTTTTGCCGGCCGCGACACAAAGAATAGAAGCAGATAAGATATTTCCATAAGTTTCCTCCAGATTCCCATTGTCAGGTACATTTTTTAGTGCATCAATTAGACAAACCTGAAAGAACAATTATGACAAAAGTATAGCATAAGGCATATTCTTCTTACGAAGCTTTGTGCTATCTCTGATTGCTTCACACAGATGTTGGAAAATGTAGGCAAACAAATTTATCTTATCTTCATTCTTCAAGTAGAAAAGGAAGTGTTTGTGATCCCATTAGATCTGATCAGTGTTCCCCTCTCTAGGAATCAGACAACCAATAAGAATTTTAAACAAAACCCTAAAGTCATCCTTCAAATTCTTGACTTTTACAAAGTCATAGGAAATTTTTTATCAGCATTCTTAAACAAACTCCATTTGATTCCATCTGCTTCAAGATTGTTGTCTTTGATAACCCACCATAAACCTTCTAGAGTTTGAAGCTCTCAAAAGTTTGGTAATAGTCTTTTGAGTGATGACCACATCAATACCCATCATGGTAGACCTGATCTCAACTTCTTCAAACCAACTTCTTTTCTAATTTTCCCTTTCAAATAACTGTTCTTCACCACCAGATGTTTGAGTTCCTCAAATGTAGTAGGTTCATCAAATACTTCTGCCCTGACCCATAAATCCTTCACAAGATGAGAATAGGTTAGTCCATTCAACATTTCAAAGAAATGAGCCCATTCTTGAATTCTGAAGAAACTCCACAGATCATACCCATTCTGACTGAATGAATCAAAATCAATAATTTGTTCCACCAACGGATTTAGAACATCTTGATTCAGAGTCATGGCCTTGGGCATGATGGTCATACTTTTTCCAGAGACAACATTCATGTATGCATGTTGAGCATTGGATGAGGACGCCATTATTGAAGGGAGTTTTTAGGGTTTGCTTTTTGAAAAAGGGTTTTTCCGAGAAGGTTGGAAAAAACAAAGTGTAGGTAGTGAGAAGTGAAGTATGTGTTTCTGATATAAAGGTGTTTTTGAGTGAAAAAGGAATTTGAACCAACAAACAACGTAAATGCAAAAGAAACTGACACCAAGTAATTACATGCAAATCACCAAGAACAGAGGAGTTTTTGCTCAATAGTTATAATCTATGTGTCAAAAGACGTTTCAAATTTATGACACGTGAGAGGACAGATGTCATAGGTAGTTAAGAAAGAATTTTCACTTGTGTGCATATCAGAGGCAGTTAACCTTATTCATGGTATCAGAACCTGAGATGCTTCAGAGGCTATGTATACTTAAGAAGCTGACTCAAAGAATTCTAATCAAGGTAGCTTTTGAACATCATAAGACTCCGATATAGAGTAAGATTTTATGTCCATCTGATAAAAGTAGAATCATTACTGTAAAGTGTAATTCTTCTTTCATAAATATAAAGATCTTTTGACAGACATTAGCAAATGTTAGGATTAGAAACTATTAAGTAAAAATAGAGATAAACATACCTCACAATTAGCAAGTGTCAACTTTTGAGATTGCCCAAGAGGAAATTTCTTGTTCATTATCTCAGACTTCTAAAGATAACTGGATAAACCTCAGAGATAAAACCACAAGTCTGAAGCACCAATTCACCATAGGAGGATATCAGTTTTCCTAGTACTAGTGAGCTTGTCTTTCGGGTTTCTTTAGGATTCCACATCTCCTTCCTCTTTCATAGTTAGGATTCAGAATTTATGCCTTTTTTTTAAAGTTTATAAGCAACCACTGTCTTGGAGCAGTTGTTGCCTTGTTCTTTCCTTTAAGCACATCAGCATCAAAAATGACTTCACTCTTTAGTACTCATACTCTTATGGGTCCACTAATGTTAGCTTTGCAGTGTTTATTCTTACTTTGTGCCTTAGCCTTATAGTAAGGTTTAGACTCATTCCTGAGATCTTGTATAGGATAAGTTTTAACCTTAACTTCTAAATCTCCCAAAACCTTAGATGCAACAGTCTTTGTTTTTAAGTTTTTCAAAACCTTAAATTTGGGAGTCTTAAATTCTAATTTAATTAGATCCTTTGACTTTTGAGCTTGAGATCTTGGTTTTCTTAGAGCTAAAGAACTGACTGTCATCGGTTCTAATAATTTTACCTTTTTCAGCAGTAGGCATGAAGTAAGCATGCAACCCTTTTTGAGCAGTGCTTGAAGAAGGAGGATTTGATGGTTTCATCAAAACATCATTCCTTGGATTATAAGGCTTTTTACAATACTCAAGGCCTTCTTCTTTGCTCTTACTTACTCCATAAATCATGGAAGTGAAGATGGATGGTTTATACCTGAGTGAATCACACACTCAAAGATACAACAGAGTCGCCACTAAACTTTATTTAGTCCCAAAGGACAGGAAAATATCGATAAAACCCAAGGGGAAGAGAAACGGGAACGGAGATCGGTTATGCGAAAGGAATGTACTAGCACCTTACGCATCCGTCGTACTCGACGGGAACTATTTCGCTTGCTTCTAGGCTTGGATGAGTTATCTATCTAAAGGCTTCTAGCTAAAAGAAGAGGAGAGAGAGAAGAGAGAAAAGAAAATAAAGAAAGAAAGTGCTCGCGGAGGATTGGGGCCCTCGTGCCTACGTACCCTTATAGTGCAATGAGGAAATCAGAGCGCCGTAGTTCATGGAACCAGGGACAAGAAAAGAAGAATGGAAGAAGGTGGAAGTGTGATCGCCAAGATCATCGTGATCTCGTGCCTACGTATCATGTAACATCCCAAATTTCGTAAGAATACTTGTTTAATTTATTTAAATATTATATTCGTGGTTTTCTGTGAATTTTTGGTGGTTGGTGTCGATGTCGGTATTTTTGGTAAAGTTTGGTTATTTTAATTAAATAATAGTATATTATATGAATATATTAGTATTATTATTATTTTAAAATAATATTAGAGGAATTAAGGGTAAGATGGACATTGGAGAGAATTAGTGAGGGTATTATGGAGAAAGCCCAATTTTGAGGCCCAAGAGTTAAACTAACCAAAAAGGAGGAATTGAGGAGAATTAGGATTCATTTGTGGAGATCGTGAAAATAAGGAGAAAGTGCAGAGCTCTGGGGAAAACGGGAAAAAGGCGAGGAATTTCGTGAAGGTTTCCAAAGGCTCAAGAGAGAACTCATCGGATCGACAATCTAAGGTATGAGGAGTAATTTCCTTTCATTATTTTCATTATAGGATTCGATTGATTAAAGTGGATGTTGGGGATTTTGGGGTTTTGAGAGTTTATGGGTTTTGAGGTAAACTGATGACATTGAGGGCATTCTGTGAGATTGATTAATAAGAGTCGAATTTAATTGGTAAAATAGACCTTTGGGGCAGACTTCCCCGTTGTTGTAGTTTTAACCCTGTGGTGACAGATTTATGGATTTATATGAAGCTTGAGAGTTTTGAAGGTTTAGGGAAAATTAAGGTTTCCCGTAGTGTCCTGGATCGACCTAACAGACGTAGGTTTTAGGCCTTTAAATTCTGTGATGTGTTAGGACTGTTGTAGGGATGATTTTGAGTCGTTTGGGGCTGTAATCGCATGTACTTTGGTGGTTGTGGAGCTACTGATGCGTAGCAGCGATTTGCTGTAATCGCAGGTTTTCTAGGCGAACCATTGCTTCGCTAGGCGAATGTTCGCCAAGGCTCGCTAAGCGAACATCGCAGCGAATGCGCGATAATATGAGTGTGAGTACAGAGGTGATTCTGGAGTTGGAGGAGTGATTCGCTGGAAGCCTCGCTAGGCGAAGGGAACAACGAGTAGGTTCGCTAAGCGAACGAACTAGCGAGCATAACAGATGATTGTGTTTCTGGTGGTGTCTGTGGGGTTTGCTGGCCACTTTGCTAAGCGAAGGCCACAACGAACAGGTTCGCTAGGCGAACCCTGGAGAGAACTGCTGCTGCTTCACGATTTTGGGTTATGTGTTGTGCTGTTGTAATGTTTTGTTGCCGTGATTTTTATGATGATTTTCCATGATGTTACTGATGATGTTTTGGTGATTATTTGACGAATATGTGATGACATAACGTATATGAGAAATGATGAATGATGATGCACATTATGAAGTTTATTTTGATGATGATGATTAGTGATATTGTGCATCATACATTCATATGCATACTCTGTGACGACGCTTCATTCCCATTGTGCGGATATGAGGTAATTATGACGTGCTTCGGTTCCAAATGCGGGATCGATCCTATTGACGAGGATCTTTGGAGGGTTGATGGCCTAGTGTCCATCTATTATTATGATTGGTACCACATGCATGAGTCTTGTTATGCATTGTATTTTATGTGGCCTTGATGATTTTGTGATATGGTGCTTCCTGATATTTTCCTTGATGATGACCTTGATGATGTCTTTTATAAAGATAATGCCATTTTATGTATATCTTGTTTTATAATGATTATTATGAATTGTGATTACTCACCCTGCCTGTTTGAATGTTGCCTCCACGTGGGTAACGTGCAGGTGATCAGGTTTAACTGTGGATGCTTTCGAGTACCTTGAAGTTTATTTACTTTTGGTCGATTTAGAGGGTCTTGCTCTGATAGTGTAACATCAGGTTGGGGTTCTTTGAGTCGAACTATGTTATTTCCTTATTTTTGTTGTCATTTGATGATATGGTTTTATTTTGATTATTATGAGGGTTTTTGAAAAACCTTTTATTTAAGAATTTTGAGTTCCGCTGCCATGTGAAGGCTTTCTGATTTATTTTGAGAAAAACCCTTTATTTACAGGGTAATTGTGTTATTTTGATTTAATGAGAAATGTGCACCCTTTGAGGGAATTTTTATGCCTTACTCTAATATTTGAGTTGTTTCTGTTGCAACATTATTAGGGGTAGAAAAGCGTTTTACATTAGTGGTATCAGAGCAGGTCGGTCCGTCCGACCAGGTTTTTACGTGTTGTCAGTCCCCTGTCAGTCGATGAATGTGTGTACACTGTCGATGTTTTAGTTCTTCTAACCTTGTTGGTGGTGTGCAGGATGGCTGGAAGAAATGATCGTGCGATTGCTGATGCGTTGGATTCGGTTGCTAACGTGGTGGCGCAGCTGAATCAAAATGGTGGAGCTCCTGATGAGTTTCACGCGTTTGGGGAGGTTTCAAAGGAACAATCCACCGACTTTTGTGGGTACGCATGATCCAGCAAGTTCACACAAGTGGATGAAGGCGATCGAGAAGATTTTTCGAGTGATGGGGTGTTCTGATGAGCAACAAGTTCAGTTCGGAACGCATATGCTGAAAGAGGAAGCTGAGGACTGGTGGGATAACACGCGTCAGAGACTTACGGATGTTGGCACTGTGATAACTTGGGCTGTGTTTAGGCAAGAGTTTTTGGGAAAGTATTTTCCAGAGGATGCTCGTGGCAAGAGAGAAGTGGAATTCCTTGAGCTAAAGCAAGGAGACATGACCGTGGCAGAGTATGCTGTAAAGTTTGAGAAGCTAGTGAAGTTCTGTCCGCACTACAATCGTGCTGATACTGAGATGTCTAAATGTCTCAAGTTCAAGAATGGGCTGAGACCAGAGATTAAGCAGGGTATTGGGTATCAGTAAATCCGCGGGTATGCTGAGTTGGTTGACAAGAGCAGGATCTACGATGAGGATAGCCGAGCTCGATCTGCTCACTATATGCAGTTGAGTGATAAGAAAGGGAAGTATAGGGGTAAGCCTTATACGACTTCAGCTGACAAAGGGAAGCATAAGGCTTCAGATGGGAAAAAGACAAGTGGGGGAGCAGCTCCCGCTTCTAGAAAGTGTCATAAGTGTGGCGAGCAAGGTCACCGTGCTGATGCGTGTACCAATAATGTGGTAAGGTGATATCGATATGGTAAGAAGGGGCATAGAGCTACTGACTGCAAAGATGAGGGTCTGACCTGTTTCAATTGTGGTGAGAAAGGTCATATCAGTACTCAATGTCAGAAGACGAAGAAGACTGCTACTGCTGCCCAGTCCAATGGTAGAGTGTTTACTTTGAGTGGTGCAGAGGTGCCAGAGAAGGACAACCTGATTCGAGGTACTTGTTTTATTAATAACATCGAGTTGGTTGCTATTACTGATACTGGTGCTACTCATTCTTTTATCTCGCTTGAATGTGCTAATAGATTGAGTTTAAAGTTATCTGATATGAATGGGAATATGGTAATAGAAACTCTAGCTAATGGTTCTGTTACTACTACCCTTGTGTGTTTGAGATGTCCTGTGACGATTTTTGAGAAGAGTTTTGTGATGGATTTGGTGTGCCTACCCTTGCACCAAATTGACGTGATCTTTGGGATGAACTGGTTGGAGTTCAACCGTGTTCATATCAATTGTTATAACAAGATTGTAGAGTTTCCTGAGATTGATGATAGTGGGGAGTTGATGTTCTTGTCTGCTAAGCAAGTAGAGGAACTTCAAGAAGACGAAGCTTTGGTGTTTGCAATGTTTGCATCGTTGCAAATTGATCGTGAAGCTGCGAGTGTGGAGTTGCTTGTTGTCTGTGAATTCCCAGATGTGTTTCCAGACGACATCAGTGATTTTCCTCCAGAGCGTGAAGTGGAGTTTGCAGTGGACTTAATACCAGGTACGAGTCCAGTGTCGATGGCTCCTTATCGGATGTCAGCTTCTGAGCTAAGTGAATTGAAGAAACAGTTGGAAGAGTTGCTTAAGAAGAGGTTTGTTCGGCCAAGTGTTTCTCTGTGGGATGCTCCCGTGTTGTTAGTAAAGAAGAAGGATGGAAGTATGGGGTTGTGTGTTGATTATCGGCAGCTGAATAAAGTGACGATCAAGAATAAGTATCTGCTACTAATAATCGACGATTTAATGGATCAGCTAGTAGGTACTTGTGTGTTCAGCAAGATTGATTTGAGGCCGGGTTATCATCAGATTCGAGTTAAGCCTAATGATATTCCGAAGACGGCTTTTAGGACGAGGTATGGACACTATGAGTACACTGTGATGCCGTTTGGTGTATCTAATGCACCTGGTGTGTTCATGGAGTATATGAATCGGATTTTTCATGAGTATTTGGATAAGTTTGTGGTAGTGTTTATCGATGACATCTTGATATATTCTAGATCTGAAGAAGAACATGCCGAGCATTTGAGGAGTGTGTTGCAAGTGTTGAAAGAGAAGAAGTTGTATGCAAAGCTGTCGAAGTGTGAGTTTTGGTTGAAGGAAGTGAGTTTCCTTGGCCATGTGATTTCAAGTGGTGGTGTTGCTGTTGATCCTTCTAAGATTGATGTCGTGTTACAGTGGGAGACTCCGAAGTCTGCTACTGAGATACAGAGTTTTCTGGGATTAGCGGGTTACTACCGCAAGTTTATTGAAGGCTTTTCTAAGTTGGCATTACCTTTGACTCAGTTGACTCGAAAAGGTCATACTTTTGTGTGGGATGTAGCTTGTGAAGAGAGTTTTGTGGAATTGAAGAAGAGATTGACTAATGCTCCAGTGTTGATTTTGCCTAATCCGAGTGAATCTTTTGTGGTGTATTGAATTGCGTCGAAGATGAGTCTTGGTGGAGTATTGATGCAAAATGGACAAGTTGTTGCTTATGCTTCGAGATAATTGCGAGTCCATGAGAGGAAGTATCCTACGCATGACTTGGAATTGGCCGCGGTGGTGTTTGTGTTGAAAATTTAGAGACACTATCTGTTTGACTATAAATTTGAAGTGTTCAGTGATCATAAAAGTCTGAAGTACTTATTTAATTAGAAGGAATTGAATATGAGGCAGAGAAGGTGGTTAGAGCTATTGAAGGATTTTGATTTTGATTTGAGTTATCATCCGGGCAAAGCAAATGTAGTGGCCGATGCGTTGAGCAGAAAGTCATTTCATATGTCGATGCTTATGGTGAAAGAGTTGGAACTAATTGAGCAATTCAGAGATTTGAGTTTGGTGTGTGAAACGACTCCTGACAGTGTGAAATTGGGAATGTTGAAGTTGACTAGTGGTATTCTGGAAGAGATCAGAGTGGGACAGCAATCTGATTTAAAGTTGGTTGACCAATTGACTTTGATTAACCAAGGTAACGGAGGTGACTTCCGAATTGACGAGAATGGCGTAATGATGTTCAGAGACAGGGTGTGTGTCCCAGATATTCCAGATATTAAGAAGAGCATTCTTGAAGAAGGACATCGAAGTAGGTTGAGTATTCATCCCGGTGCTACGAAGATGTACCAAGATTTGAAAAAGTTGTTTTGGTGGCCAGGTATGAAGAAGGATGTTGCGGAGTTTGTTTATGCGTGTTTGATTTGTCAGAAGTCGAAGGTTGAGCATTAGAAGCCTTTAGGTATGATGCAGCCGCTGAGGATTCCAGAATGGAAATGGGATAGTATTTCCATGGATTTTGTGGTGGGGTTGCTGAAGACTACTAAGGGAAATGATTCAATTTGGGTGATCGTGGATAGATTAACTAAGTCGGCTCATTTCTTACCGATGAAGATTAATCATTCCATGCAGAAGCTAGCCGAGATATATATTGAGGAGATTATGAAGTTGCATGGGGGACCTTCGAGTATTGTGTCTGATAGAGATCAGAGGTTTACATCGAGGTTCTGGAAGAGTTTGCAAGGTGCGTTGGGTACCAAGTTGAGGATGAGTTCTGCCTATCATCCTCAGACGAACGGTCAGACAGAAAGGACGATCCAATCTTTAGAGGATTTGCCGAGGGCTTGTGTGTTGGATCACGGAGGATCGTGGGATAGCCATTTGCCGTTGATTAAGTTCACGTACAATAATAGTTTTCATGCTAGTATTGGAATGACGCCCTACGAAGTTTTGTATGGGAGAAGGTGTATGACTCCTTTGTGTTGGTATGAGTCGGGCGAGAGTGTTGTACTCGGACCTGAAATTGTGCAAGAGACGGCTGAGAAGATTAAGAAGATCCAAGAGAGGATGAAAGCTTTGCAGAGTCGTCAGAAGAGCTACCATGATAAGAGGAGGAAAGCACTTGAATTCCAAGAGGGAGATCACGTGTTTTTGAGGGTGACGCCGGTGACTGGTGTGGGTCGAGCTTTGAAGTCTAGGAAGCTCACTCCACATTTTGTTGGTCCATACAAGATATCTCAAAGGATATGAGAGGTAGCCTATCGAGTTTCTTTACCACCGTCACTTGTGAATTTGCATGACGTGTTCCATGTGTCTCAGTTGAGAAAGTACGTTACGGATCCGTCGCATGTGATTCAGATGGATGATGTACAAGTGAGGGATAATATGAATGTGGAAGCATTTCCTGTGCGTGTCGATGGTCGAGAGATGAAGCAATTGCAAGGTAAAGACATAGCTTTGGTGAAAGTGTTGTGGGGTGGACCAGCTGGCGAAAGTTGGACTTGAGAACGTGAAGATCAGATGAGGGAGTCGTATCTGACTCTATTTCTTTGAGGTAATTTTCGGGGGCGAAAATTCTTTAAGTGGAGGAGAGTTGTAACATCCCAAATTTCGTAAGAATATTTATTTAATTTATTTAAATATTATATTCGTGGTTTTCTGTGAATTTTTGGTGGTTGGTGTCGATGTCGGTATTTTTGGTAAAGTTTGGTTATTTTAATTAAATAATAGTATATAATATGAATATATTAGTATTATTATTATTTTAAAATAATATTAGAGGAATTAAGGGTAAGATGGACATTGGAGAGAATTAGTGAGGGTATTATAGAGAAAGCCCAATTTTGAGGCCCAAGAGTTAAACTAACCAAAAAGGAGGAATTGAGGAGAATTAGGATTCATTTGTGGAGATCGTGAAAATAAGGAGAAAGTGCAGAGCTCTGGGGAAAATGGGAAAAAGGCGAGGATTTTCGTGAAGGTTTCCAAAGGCTCAAGAGAGAACTCATCGGATCGACAATCTAAGGTATGGGGAGTAATTTCCTTTCATTGTTTTCATTATAGGATTCGATTGATTAAAGTGGATGTTGGGGATTTTGGGGTTTTGAGGGTTTATGGGTTTTGAGGTAAACGGATGAATTTGAGGGCATTCTGTGAGATCGATTAATAAGAGTCAAATTTAATCTGTAAAATAGACCTTTGGGGCAGACTTCCCCATTGTTGTAGTTTTAACCCTGTGGTGAAGGATTTATGGATTTATATGAAGCTTGAGAGTTTTGAAGGTTTAGGGAAAATTAAGGTTTCCCGTAGTGTCCTGGATCGACCTAACAGACGTAGGTTTTAGGCCTTTAAATTCTGTGATGTGTTAGGACAGTTGTAGAGATGATTTTGGGTCGTTTGGGGCTGTAATCGCAGGTACTTTGGTGGTTGTGGAGCTACTGGTGCGTAGCAGCGATTTGCTGTAATCGCAGGTTCGCTAGGCGAACCATTGCTTCGCTAGGCGAATGTTCGCCAAGGCTCTCTAAGCGAGCAGCGCAGCGAATGCGCGATAATATGAGTGTGAGTACAGAGGTGATTCTGGAGTAGGAGGAGTGATTCGTTGGAAGCCTCGCTAGGCGAAGGGAACAACGAGTAGGTTCGCTAAGCGAACGAACTAGCGAGCATAACAGATGATTGTGTTTATGGTGTTGAGTGTGGTGTCTGTGGGGTTCGCTGGCTACTTCGCTAAGCGAAGGCCACAGCGAACAGGTTCGCTAGGCGAACCCTGGAGCGAACTGTTGTTGCTTCACAGTTTTGGGTTATGTGTTGTGCTGTTGTAATGTTTTGTTGCCGTGATTTTTATGATGATTTTCCATGATGTTACTGATGATTATCTGATGATGTTTTGGTGATTATTTGACGAATATGTGATGACATGACGTATATGATAAATGATGAATGATGATGCACATTATGAAGTTTATTTTGATGATGATGATTAGTGATGTTGTGTATCATACATTCATATGCATACTTTGTGACGATGCTTCATTCCCATTGTGCGTATATGAGGTAATTATGACGTGCTCCGGTTCCAAATGCGGGATCGATCCTATTGACGGGGATCTTTGGAGGGTTGATGACATAGTGTCCATCTATTATGACGATTGGTACCACATGCATGAGTCTTGTTATGCATTGCATTTTATGTGGCCTTGATGATTTTGTGATATGGTGCTTCTTGATATTTTCCTTGATGATGACCTTGATGATGTCGTTTATGAAGATAATGCCATTTTATGTATATCTTGTTTTATAATGATTATTATGAATTGTGATTACTCACTCTGCATGTTTGAATGTTGCCTCCACGTGGGTAACGTGCAAGTGATCAGGTTTAGCTGTGGATGCTTTCGAGGACCTTGAAGTTTATTTGCTTTTGGTCGATTTAGAGGGTCTTGCTCTGATAGTGTAACATCGGGTTGGGTTCCTTTGAGTCGAACTATGTTGTTTCTTTATTTTTATTGTCATTTGATTATATGGTTTTATTTTGATTATTATGACAGTTGTTGAAAAACCTTTTATTTGAGAATTTTGAGTTCCGCTGCCATGTGAAGGCTTTCTGATTTAATTTGAGAAAAACCCTTTGTTTACAGGGTAATTGTGTTATTTTGATTTAATGAGAAATGTGCACCTTTTGAGGGAATTTTTATGCCTTACTCTGATATTTGAGTTGTTTCTGCTGCAACATTATTGGGGGTAGAAAAGGGTGTTACATATCATACATTCGAAAGAATGCTGAATCAGAGCTTCCGTGGTTCGGGGAACTAAGACGGAAAAGGAAAAAGGAAAGTAAAGTGGTGTCAAAACCAAGAGCAAAAGAAAGGAGGAAACTCCACTGGGGATTCCCAAGAAATGGAGTCAAAACCAAGAAATAACGGAGCAATAAGAATAGAAGAGACTCCGCTAGGGAGGTAAGAAGAACAAAGAAATGTACTGGGATCAGAGGATAAGCGACCCTACTGGGGATCAAAAGAATAAGAGTTTGGTATGTTAACTGACCGACAGTGGTTAACCAAAGAGAAAGAGATTAAGACTCTGTGGGGAAAAGATTTCGTGTCAACAGGCAGGTTGTGATGAACCAAAAAGATAGAGTACCGAACCAAGAGAAGGTGTTTGACTCTGAAGGGATTTCGGTATATTAACTGATGAACATTGGTTAACCGAGAAAAAAAAGATTTGCAACTCTGCGGGGACAGAGGAGCATTGGTCTTAACAGACAAACTGTGATCAACCAAAAGAATAGGTGTAGAACCAAGCAAAGGTCGTCACCCAAAAGGGGTGTTGATACTGACTGAACAAACAGTACTTTGTCATACCCTAAATTTTGACCACCAAGATTTCCCATCATTGTGCAAATCATCATCACAATATGGATGTGCCACCATGCCTCATCAATCTCCTCAAAGATGGTTGAGCATTCACCACAATCAAGAATTAGGGTTTTGAGCCCTTTCAGAGCATTCGGGTAAAGGATCAATCAAGAAATGACATGATCTTCAACTTGTCTAACCTCTCAAACACCCATAAGAGATCAAGAGGACTCCCACATCAAGTACCAAGCACAAAGTTGCCACATTCCAAGTGGATCAAGCCTCGAGATCGTCAGTGTCACCAAATTAGGGTTTTGGTCGACCAAGGCCTTCAGATGAAAATTTTCTTCTAGGCATGAGCCAATGTTTCAAAGCACAACCCAAGATGCTCAAAGGGACCTCATGGACCTAATCATCAAATCAAAATAACCTCAGGGGATGCATTCATAAAAAATCAGGAATTAGGGTTCCTTGACCTGATTCCCCCCTAAGTTGACTTTTGAGGCAAGACATGAACCTAAACCTCAAGACATGATTTGAGGGCCTCAAGTACACTACATTGATCCATTTACAACAATGGATTGATCCAAGAAGCTTGATTCACAAGTTTCAATTTCACCAGGACCACAATTAGGGTTTTGAAGAAAAAGTCAACTGTACCTTTGACTTTTGACCAAGACATGCTCCAAAACCTTGGGACATGATTGAAGACACCCTACAGCACCTATGGAATCCATCCATTAGGTTTGAATTGGGTCAAGAACTTGATTGCACAAAGAATCACACAGTTTGGATTTCATCTGACAAAAAGTCAACTGTGCCCAAAATCAAGTTTGACTTTTTGGAATTTTTCACAAATATACTTCCCCTAAGTCAAAAATAATGTTAATGTATGGTTTTGATCATTATTCATCAAGAAAAATCAAGAAAAGTGAGGTTTCATGCAAAAGGGGAAACCATGAGAAACCAAAATTTTTCTAAGCTATGGAACAAAAGTGATTTTGTACCAACTTTGCAAGGTCATAACTCCTAAACCACAAGGCCTTTTTCTCCCATCCAAACCTCAAATGAAAGTTCACATGACATACTTCAAATATGTCAACTACAAAATATTCCAAATCCTCATGGATTTTGAGTTATGGATTGATCAAAATCACAAAAATGGGAAATGGCCACTTTTTCCAACACTTAGTGAAATTTTCAACAAGTGAGAATCCGTTTCACTTTTTCCAAACTTTGAGGCCATTTTCACCTTGATCCAAGATGAACCAGGTCCATTTGTGAACATCAAAGTTGAAGTATGTCATAAGAGCTTTCCAAAATTTCCAAGAACTCAATCAAACTCCATTTGAGCTAGGAGTTATGGATCTACAAGTTGCCTAAAAACAAATTGTTTTTTGACAACATTTGGTACAAACTTGCATCACACGATTCCTTAGACTAATTTTGGGCACTTTAATCATTCAAATTCTGTCCAATTACAACACAAATGAATGAGGAATCTGATCCATAACACAAAATGCCAAGAACCTAGTCTTCCATGTGCAAAATCATCATGAAAGGAACCTTGAAATTCAAATTTGGCATCAAGCATTAAAGTGATGCATTGAGGTGGCATGAATGAGCCATAAACCAGTCCAAATGAGTCAAGACATATCCAAACATTAGAGGACCTAAACCTGCAAAGTTGGCTCAAGTCAATGGCTAGAGGAGACCTTGACCAAAGGACAAAAGCATTTAATGCAATCTGATCCAAGCCTCAATTCACTATTCCTTGCAAGACAAACTTCCTCTACTATAAATAGAGGTCATTTCTGGTTGATCAGAGTACCCCAAAACATTACCACACATGTTTTCTTGCATTTCACTCTTCATTTCCAAAATTCCAAATGTTTAAAACATGAAAACTCGATTTTGAGATAGAGAGCATTTCTGTCCAAACCAATGATGTAAACACCTCACTTACATCATATATAAGTGATTCAAACACTAAAGCAACATCTAGAACATCAGAATCCCAAAGTGGTACCCCATTTGCTCAAGTTCAAAAGCAGGTATGCAGAAGGGTTGGTGCAAACCAAACCAAGAGGTTTCCAACTACTCTAAGCATTCAAACACATCCCTTGGCACCTAAGGAAGCTGTCCAGATCACTCAAACACTTCAAAAACATCTACAACTGAGAATTCGAATTTCTCTTGCAACAAGGAAGCCTGACACTCTCAAACTCTATATTCCATGCATCATAAATGTTATTTCAAGTTACCATCCTGTTTCTACATGTATATAGAGTGTAACCCTCAATCAATTGACATGAATCAATCGTGTATAGAATTTCTTTGTGTTCATGCTGAAATTAGGGTTCTTGAGGTTATCCTTTGATTTCTCACTCCACACTTAATATAAATGCAATTAATCTATATGGTTGTGATCCTTGTTCAAAAACGAGCAAGATTGGTGTTTGAATCGTGCAAAACCATTGAGTAATCAGAGAGAAAAGGGAGAAAACACAAATCTGGGCAAAACAAAGTCACGCGTGTTCTTCCCTTGTTCTTGGCGCCATAATTCAAATTTTCAAATATTTGAATTTTTGATATTTTATTTAATTGATTTCAAAAATTAATTTCTCTCATTTTTTATTGGTTCTTTTTTTAAAAAGTCACAAAAATGTTAAATTATTTTAATTTACAAAAAAAAGTCCAATTTATATTATATTTTAATATAGTTAGAATTTTTATAATTAATTTCATTTTATTTGTTTTTAAACATTTTAAAATGAAATTCTCACTTTGATCTTTTCATTCCAAATGAATTTCAAGCTTTCATGTGATTAAACATGATTTTTCAAAATATTTTCAAAGTTTACAACTTGTTTTTGAATATATTTGATATTTTATATCATTTTTTATTTAATTTCCTTTGAAAATTATATCTTTTAAATTCAAAATTAGGGTTTTCTCTAATTTTTGATTTTTTAAACTTCAGATAAACACTTTGGACCTCTAATAGAGTGTAAGACCCATCCCTTGTATAAAAATAATTTGGGCTTCAGTCATTTGTATAAGTCCTGATACGATTCTCAAAACAACGGTGTGATCACTATTTTTCATCTGAGCCTCTCCTTGAGTTGTAAGCCCCATCTTTTGTATAAAATAAACTATTTGGGCCTCTAATAGAGTGTAAGACACATCCCTTGTACATAAATAATTTAGGCCTCAGTCATTGTATAAGTCCCAATACGATTTCAAAAATCTCGGCGGGATTGCCGCTTTCAAAACAAAAATCATCTGGGCCTCTCTTTGAGTTGTAAGCCTCATCTCTTGTATAAAAATAACTTTGGGTCTCTAATAGAGTGTAAGACCCAACCCCTTTTGTACATAAACAATTTGGGCCTCAGTCATTCTATAAGTCCCTCTGTGGTTTTTAAAACTACGACGCGATCGTCGCCTTTTCAAAAGAATTCATCTGGGCCTCTCCTTGAGTATAAGCCCCAAACTTCCTTTTAAAACAACTTCCTATTTGATTTAGATTCAAATTCATAGTTGTTACCAAAAACTTTCTTCAATTTCTTGAATAACTAACCATACAACTGTAACACTGGAAGCTTGTTCACCTGTAAGTTCTACCAGCTTTCTTTTACATACTTGTTTATATATTTCATCTGTATATATATATATATATATATGCCTGTATATTACTTGCTTAGAGTTTTCCCCAGCAATTAGGTCTAGGATTAGATCAAACCAGTGGTCACTCTTTCAACACAGTCAAAACTAGTTCCCCATAGGAAATTCCAGATACAGTCTTGCCTCCTCTTGGGCTTATACAATATGGAACAGAGAAAGGCATTATTCCCGGTGAAACTTTTCTCAAGACTGTCACTATCTAGAAATTTGTCCAAGAATTTCATTTCCCCAGAGAGGATTAATTCCCGGTGAAACCTCTCTTGAATTTCTTCAAACCCTAGAACTATTCACTAAAGAAAGGATTATTCCCGGTGAAACCTTTCTTGAACTTTTCTTAGGTTTGGACCTACAGGCTTCCTAAAAGCATCCCCAGCCTCCTCTTGGGCTTTGTACAAGGACCCTCAGGCTTCTTTGAAGTTCTCATGCCTCCTCTTGGGCTTAGAAGGACCCAAAAGACCTCCTACAGGTATAGGACAGAACTTAGTCATCCTTTGATAGTTCAATCCTCCAGAGAGTCAGAATCTCAAAACGTCAGAATAATTTAGGGTTGATTCTCATCCCTTAAAACATCAGCCTTCTCTTGGGAATCATACAAAGATAAACCTCTTTATACCAGTAGACTTGGACAATCTCATCTCCTTTTGGATCTCAAGAAACCCTCAAGTTTCCTGAGAGCACAGGAAAAAACTTGATGACTCAATCTACAGCAGAGTTGAAACATCCATAGGTTTCAAAGACTCAATCTTCAGACCCTTACTTTAAAATTTCCCCAACTAGGGTAGAATTACCACCAAAAAACCCCTTTAGGAAAAATCAGAACCTCAAGGTCTCTGATATTTTAAATCTTTTGCAAACCCCAGTAAGAGTTTATTCCCCAATTTGGACTTGCCTCTGGATCTCAATAATCCTCAGCAGAAGCTTGCCTCCTCTTAGGCATTATATGAGAAATTACCCAACCAGCCTCCTCTTAGGCTTTGTATAATGATCATCCCTCAGCAGTTTCAGACTCAATCTTGGGCTTTGTACAAGATAGATAAAGCATTCTCTAGCTGAGTCAGTCAAATTAATCTTTTCAGCCTCAATCTTGGGCTTTGTACAAGACAGATAAAACCTCTCACCAGTAGAGTCAATCCCTTTTAGCCTCAATATTGGGCTTTGTACAAGACATACAAAATATTCTCCGGAAGAGTCAATTCCTTCTAGCCTCCTTATAGGCTTTGTATAATGATCTCCCCAAAAAAGGAGTCAATCTCTTTTAGCCTCAATCTTGGGCTTTGTACAAGATAGATAAAACACTCTCTTGTTGAGTCAGTCTTTTTTTAGCCTCAATCTTGGGCTTTGTACAAGACAAATAAAACAATCTCTTGTTGAGTCAGTATTATTCAACCTCAATCTTGGGCTTTGTACAAGACAGATATAAAACTCCCTAAACAGAGTCAACCTTTTAGCTTCAACCTTGGGCTTTGATCAAGGCATACATAAAACCAAAATCCCCTTAGAGGAAATAAAAAATCTCTCTACAGGAAGACATTTATCTGTACATCACACATCAAAACAGACAATCAAAACAAACCCTAATCCCAGATAACTGCTATAAGTGGCACACTTGTTGATTCAAAAATCCAAGTTGTAGTCCATCTCTTATCCTGGTAAATCCCCTTTATTTCATCTAATTGCTGTAAGTGGCAAGCCTCTGGATTATTTACATCCAAGCCAATGTCCCTCTCTTAGTATGAAAAACTCCTAAGGAAAAATGGCATTGCTCTACATTGAGTTAAAGTTTCTTCCTTCGGGACACCTCCCTTATAAAGGAAATTATGGCATTGATGGACTCCATATATTCCAGTTAAAGTAATTCTCCTTTATAATCAGTTACCCAACAATTGCTCTAACTCTGCTGCAGGGGATTACCAAGGTCCGGAGGATCTTCTCTGCTTGGGGAAGACGAGGAACCAAGTTATACCACTGGTGGTGCGTGACAGTTCTGACATGCTGGGAATGATGCACGACCCATGCTGGGGAAAAGAACAAACGTCTCCTCTCGGGGTACATCATGACAACTTTACTGTAAACCTTATGGATCTGTTGGAGAAATGAAAGGTAATTCACCTTTCCGGAGAACCATAATGGCGCTTGCGGGGGGAATAATGTCTCTGCTGAGGGAACCACAACTTCTTCAAAGTTCCATCATGGTGTTGATCGGGCATTAGGCTTGCCAATGGATATTACCGATTATCCTGAAGGAGTTAACAGTAACATATGCAATGCGCAATGTTTTCTCCATTGATTTAACTTTTTATTATTCTCAACACTTTATAGTATTATGTGATCACAAGTAATCGTTTATTTTGCAAACAAAATACTGAAAAGAAAACAATTGAGAAAACAAATGACGCATTTTTATTGAATATGAAAATGTTTGTACATAAGATGTATACAAGGATGCAAAAATCCTTGATGAGGAAATTTGCAATAAAATTGAGAAACAAATGTAAATGGCAAAGGGAAATCATGATTTGCATTGATTACAACATTGGCTACCATCCACTGTAAATCTAGGTTCCAACGCCTTGCACCAGTTGATGATAATTTGAATGCTCTGTTACCGTCTGAGGTCTAGCTATGATGAAGAGAGGCTCAAGTGTTCACAGTCAAATGCCTTCATCCCTAATTTTTGCCTGGACATCTTTTCTATTTTTTTCCGTCCACCGGGATACCCATTTTTTCCTAAGTCGCCCTTTCGAGTTTTCAACTTAGCGGGCTTATTGTTTGTTTTTTTCATTGTCCCTAACTTTTGCATGGACGTTTCTTTTTTTTGGTCCATTGGGACGCCCATTTTTGCCTAGATTGTCCTTGTGGATGTCAATCTAGCGGGGTCTTTATCCATTTTTTTCAGGCATAATATTTTTTAACTGTATTGGAGTTCACGGGCGATGGCAACTCCTCCCCATCCATGGTGGTGAGGATCAGGGCTCCGCATGAGAAGGCCTTCTTGACAACAAAGGGTCCTTCGTAATTGGGAGTCCACTTGCCCCGTGTATCCGAGCGAACAGGGGAATATCTCTTGAGCACGAGTTCACCTTCATGGAACGCTCGAGGGAGAACTTTCTTATCAAAAGCTCGCTTGAGGCGTCTCTGATACAATTGACCATGACAAACGGCTGTAAGGCGCTTCTCTTCGATGAGATTCACCTGGTTGTATCGGGATTGGACCCATTCAGCTTCATTAAGATATGCTTCCATGATGACTCTGAGCGAAGGAATCTCGACTTCAATAGGCAGAACAGCCTCCATACCATACACAAGCGAATACGGAGTTGCCCCAGTAGAAGTGCGGACTGAAGTTCTGTAGCCATGCATTGCAAAAGGAAGCATTTCATGCCAATCTTTGTAAGTCTTGACCATTTTCTGGACAATCCTCTTGATGTTTTTGTTTGCTGCTTCGACAACGCCATTCATCTTGGGCCAATATGGTGAAGAGTTATGGTGATCGATCTTGAATTCTTGACACAACTCCTTCATCATCTTGTTGTTTAGGTTGCTTGCTTGTCATTGATAATGTTGCTAGGAATACCATAGGGACAGATTATATCTTTCTTGATGAATCTGGCAACCACTTGTAGTGTAACATTTGCGTAAGAAGCAGCTTCAACCCACTTGGTGAAGTAGTCGATAGCAGCTAGAATGAAATGGTGATCGTTGGAAGCCTTCAGTTTGATCATTCCAATCATATCTATACCCCACATAGAGAATGGCCAAGGTGAAGTCAAAACGTTCAATAGAGTTGGAGGCACATGGATCTTGTCTCCATAGATTTGGCACTTGTGACATCTTTTGGCAAAGTTGTAACAATCTACCTTCATTGTTGTCCAATAGTACCCAGCTCGAAGGATCTTTCTGACCATAGCAGGACCTTTAGCATGTACACCCTCACAGCCCTTATGTATGGACCTTATGATCGTGTTTGCTTCGTGTCTATCCACGCATCTGAGTAACACGGAATCATAATTCCTCTTGTATAGTACACCACCACTTAATAAGAATTTGGCGCAAAGCCGCCTAAGAGCTTTCTTGTCAGTGATAGTAATACCCTTGGGATATTCCTGTTTTTCCAGATATCTCTTGATATCGTAGAACCAAGTCTTGTCATCAGACTCATCCTCGATTGCTAAACAGTGTGCTGGTTCGTTCAAATGATCAATGCGGATAGAAGGAGCTTCATTCTTCCACTTGACCTTGAACATGGATGCCAAAGTGGCAAGTGCATCAGCTAGTTGGTTTTCCTCTCTGGGAATATGATGAAAAGTGATCTCATCAAAGTAAGGAATCAATTTCGCTATGTGTTGTTGGTACGGAACCAGCTTGGAATCCCGAGTCACAAAGTTCCCTCTGACTTGGCCAATGACCAAAGTAGAATCTCCATAGACCTTAAGAATCTCGATTCTTATGTCAATTGCTGCTTCAATACCGTAGATACATGCTTCGTATTTAGCCATATTGTTGGTGCATGCAAAGCATAATCTGGAAGTGAAAGGAAGGTGAAAACCTGTTCGAGAGATAAGGATAGCACCAATTCCACGACCTTTAGAATTGGAGGCACCATCGAACACGAGCGTCCATCACGCCCCTGGTTCAGGTCCTATGTTAGGGTCTGGAGTCTCATAGTCTCTGATAAACAGAACATCCTCATCAGGAAAGTCAAACTTCATTTGTTGATAACCCTCTACAGGTTGATGAGCAAGGTAATCAGACAAGCTACTCCCTTTTATTGCCTTCTGGGTAACATGTTGGATGGCATACTCAGTTAACAGCATCTGCCACCGAGCAATCCTTCCAGAGATAGTAGGCTTTTCAAATATGTACTTTATCGGATCCATTTTGGATATCAACAAAGTAGTGTGGCAAATCATGTATTGTCTTAGGCGTCGAGCTGCCCAGACCAGAGCACAACAAGTTTTCTCTAAAAGTGAGTATTTGGTCTCACAATCAGTGAATTTCTTGCTCAGATAGTAAATTGCATGTTCTTTTCTGCCAGTATCGTCATGTTGACCCAATACACATCCCATTGATTCATCGAGAACAATGAGATACATGATTAAAGGCCTGCCCGGAACCGGCGGTACTAAGATCAGTGGTTTTTGCAAGTATTGTTTTATTTTGTCAAACGCTTCTTGACAATCATTGTTCCATTCGACCGATTGATTTTTTCTTAGTAATTTGAACATCGGTTCACAGGTAGCCGTCAAGTGAGAAATGAACCTTGAGATGTAATTAAGTCTGCCTAGAAAGCCACGGACTTCCTTTTCTGTTTTGGGAGGCGGCATGTTCTGAATTGCCCAAACTTTGTCGGGATCAACTTCAATGCCCTTCTGACTCACAATAAAGCCCAACAGTTTGCCTGATCGAACTCCGAAGATGCACTTCACAGGATTCAAGCGCAGTCTAAACTTCTGGAGTCTGTCAAACAGTTTCTTCAGATGGATCAGGTGATCATCTTCAGTTTTGGACTTGTCAATCATATCGCCCACGTAAACCTCAATCTCTTTATGGATCATATCGTGAAAGAGGGTTGTCATGGCACGTTGGTATGTTGCCCCTGCATTCTTCAAACCGAATGGCATGACTTTGTAGCAATATGTACCCCATGGCGTGATGAAAGTAGTCTTTTCCATATCAGTTGGGGACATCTTAATCTGATTATATCCTGAAAAACCGTCCATGAATGAAAAGACAGAGAACTACGCTGTTTTGTCTACCAAGACATCACTATGAGGCAAAGGAAAAATATCTTTCGGGCTTGCCTTGTTGAGATCTCGATAATCCACTCACATTCTGACCTTCCCGTCCTTCTTTGGAACTGGGACGATGTTAGCAATCCATTCAGGATATTCGGAAGTGGCTAGGAATCCAGCGTCAAGCTGCTTCTTCACCTCTTCTTTGATTTTAAGCGCCATGTCGGGTCTAGTCTTCCTTAATTTCTGCTTAACAGAAGGACATCCAGGCTTGAGTGGCAAGCGATGTTCAACAATGCTGGTATCCAACCGAGGCATATCTTGATAAGACCAGGCAAAGATATCAACATACTCTTTCAATAACTTGACCAACTCGGAGTGTACATGCTTTGTGAGGGACGCGCCAACCTTGACTTTTCTTCTGACCTCATCAGTACCAAGATTGACAACTTTTACTAGCTCTTTGTGTGGCTGAATCTCTTTATGGTCGTGCTCAAGGAGCCTTGCTAGTTCAACCGGTAATTCACAATCTTCCTCACCATCTTCTTCGGCTTGGTTAATTGGAATCCCAGAATTACAACAGATGTTTGCCATGTTGTTATCAATGCATTTATTAGCTCTGCATGTTTATGAATATGTTTAGAATGAGCTATTTTGAAAAGTGAAAATAAAAGAAACTTTTGCCATTTGTTTGTGAAAAGTAAAATAAAGAAAGAAAATAGAGCATGATTTTGAATGCAAAAACTCTTGTTTATTGATCACATAATATTGCAAAAGCGTGAGGCCCATTACAAGCTAGCCACTCGTCTCGGGCGAGGACAAGGGAATGAAAAAACAAAATGCATTACATGTTTGTCGGAAAAACCACAGGAATCACAGTAGATGTCCAATTGTTGAGCTTGAAACCTGGCGGGCACTTGAGCACAAAGCTTGAAGTATGGTTGCTAGGACCAGCATCATCAATAGCATCCACGACGCCACCCTTTTGAAAACCTGCGCTACTGAACTTGATCGAGTTGCACTGCTTCTGACCATGTAAATTAAATTGTCGATCAGGACGATAACCCAATCCAAAACGATTATGCTTTTCAACCACATCAATCACATGTCCCCAGCCTGGCAAGGCACCTCGCTCGATGGTCTCTTTAGCACTCTTGGCGGATGCTAAAGTCACTTGCGGTAATTTACTTTGACTAGTTGAAGCAGAGCTAACACCTTCGAATTCGAGACACTGCAACGGCACCTCAGCTATGCCTTCCTCAGTTTCTACGTAGTGGAAAGATGACAATTCTCTTACAATCAGATCTTCTTCACCATAGACGATGACCAGCTGATCGTCAAACATGAACTTTAATTTCTGATGTAAAGTGGAAGTAACTGCCCCTGCGGCATGAATCCATGGGCGGCCCAATAGGCAACTGTACGCGGGATTGATGTCCATCACTTGGAAAGTAACGGTGAACAAATGCGGTCCAACCTTGATGGGTAAATCCACTTCTCTAATAACTTGCCTTCGAGATCCATTGAAGGCTCTGACAACTAAGGTGCTCGGCCTCATCTCGCTCCCTTCTACTAGTAATTGACTCAAGGTACCCTTAGGCATCACATTGAGGGAGGAACCGGTATCTACTAGGACTCGAGATAATAAGGCATCCATACAGGTTACGAATATGTGCAGTGCTTTGTTGTGGGCAGCTCCTTCAGGAGGTAATTCTGATTCATTAAAGCCCAAGTATCTGCTTCCTATTATATTAGCCACTACATCATCGAACTTGATAACGGATATATCATGCATAACAGGAGCAGTGTTCAAAACTTTCAACAAGGCTTATCTGTGTGCAGGCGAGCTCATGAGTAAGGACGAGATTGAGATCCTCGAGGGAGTCTGCCCCAACTGATCCACAATTTTGAAGTCACTTTTCTTGATCAACTTTAGGAACTCTTGATCATCAATTGTTCCTTGTTCTTTGCAACATCCTCAGACAGAATAGTTGGCACTGGTACTATAGTAGATGCCCCTTGTTGAACAATAGGGGTTGCAGAGGCAGGCTTCTCCCTGGGAGGAACAACAGTTGGAACTTTAACAAGCTTTGTAGCTACTTTTGGAGTGAACACCCGTCCACTATGAGTCATACCTGTTAGAGCAAGAGTTGTCTCTACAAGTCGTCTCTATGTTTTGATGATAATAAAGTTATTTGTGAAAGAACCATTTTATGTTCTAATGTGTGTTGTGTGCAGATCATAATCATAGAAGATATCAGATCCAACAAGCACCAGCCAAATGTTTGTAATTGATTATATGCGAAGTTACTATATGTGACACAAGTCGCAAGAAGAAAGTATGCTTCTGTATCTGATCATAATCAGTCAGATCTAAGGATACCGATATTGCTGTTACAATGCTCTTGTGGATGCTCTCTGAGAGTGGTTATGATTGTGAAGATAGCGAAGCTTCTGAAGAGATAATCTTCTAGAGAACCGAAGTGCTGAAGATTCCAATGACTTGAAGTTCTGAAGGCTGAAAGCTCTGAAGACCAAGTGCAGAAAGACTCTAAAGACTTATGAGTTCAGAAGATTATGGTTCTAAAGGTCAAGTGCTGAAGACTCTGAAGACAGATTCCTAATGGAAAAGTTCTGAAGATTCTGAAGACTTGAAGCAGTAAAGATAACGGGTTTCAAGACAAATGCTGAAGTTTTGAAGACAGATTCCTAATGGAAAAGCTCTGAAGACGAAAGACTTGAAAGATCTGAAGACCCTGTTATAAAGTCTCTACTCATGCTTTAATTAATTACCATCAGAAGCCTCAAAAGATTTGAAGACAAATGTTACCGTTAGCAATGACTGTACACCATTCTAAAAGACCAATCCCATCCCATCATAACAAATCTTTTCAAACAGCCAAAAGCTCTTCAACGACTATATTTTACTTGGCTATTTAAAGGAAAGGAGTATGCGCTTCTGAAGGTGTCGATATGATGATAGTCGCAACGATCAGTTATCGTTGTTAAACTAAATATTCAAAGCTATCACCAATAACACTCGAACATTGTTGTTGAAGCTCAAAGATCATCATTCAACACAACAACAATCAATTAGAACAGAAGCTGTTGATGAAGAAGACAACATTGCAAATCAGTCAAGTCATCAGTCATCTTCGTCTGAGCTACATTGAAGATCTGAAGCAAGGAGTTGTTGCTGAAAGCTTGCTCAACCAAGAAGACGAAGAAGAAGAAGATCTACAAGATGTCATCAATTGTTAAATCAACATACATCTTGGTAGTTTCTGAATAAAGCAAGGAGCTGTTGCTCATATCTTGCTCGAACACTTGTGTGTTATTTTGTACTTAAATTTAGGAGTTATCTGCTTATTAAGAAGCATCTTTGTAATCTCCAGAACAACTAATTCTATGTGAATTAGGATTCCTCAAGTGATCAGTGTGATCGGAGACTTGAGAAGACAATGGCTTGGTGTCATTGTGGAAAATTCTGGAAGAATGGTCAGTAAACGTTATATTCGTTTAGTCGAATCCCTGCACGTTTAGCTGTGAAATCCTGATAGTAGATCTTGCGAGATTGGAACCTATTGGATCAATGTTCGTTATATTCATTAAGTTGAATCCCTGATCGGTTCATTGTGGGTTAGTCAAAGCTGCGGTTGTGAAGGATGTTAGTCATCGGCTGTTGCTCGTGCATCTGTAATCGGATTTGGTTATAGTGGATTAAGTCCTTGTGTTCAAGGCAAAATCACCTGAGGAGGGTGGACTGGATTAGCTTGAGAGTTGCTCAAGTGAACCAGGATATATCGTGTGTTATTTACTCTTACTTATTCTTTGATTTATTGTTTATGTCTTACTCTAAATTATTAGAACCTTACATAAACAAATCAGAACCTTGCATCTTAACTCTGATAAGCTTCCGCACTGCAAGTTCTGAATGATGCATATCTTATTCAGACTCTCTCTGTCATATATGCTTTACGCAATGCCAAGTCTGAATGCTACTTCGCAAGTCAGAGTCTCTCAACGAACTCTGATGTTCTCTTAGCGCTTTAATGATAAGAGGCGAAAAGTTTTAAGAGTGAATACACAATTCAAACCCCCCTTTCTTGTGTCTTTCTCGCACCTTCAATACCTCCAGTGGCCGTAACATTCACAATCTCAGACCAAGCAAACCTTATCTTTTGACCTTTAGAAAACACAATAGATCCATACCTCTAAGGTACCTCCTTGGAATTCTGATACGGAAATGGCTTTGGCGGGTAAACAATAATAGGTTGTATCTTCTTCTTAGGAGATTCAACAAAAACCTTCCTATAAACGATGGTGAATGGCTCGATGGTAGCAACTTCTTCAGCAGGCTTAGATCAGGCAAATTGAACCGCACCTCGGTTCATCAAAATCTGGATACAACCTTTCAGCCTTCGACAATGGTTGGGATTATCGTCGCAAATTTGACACTTACCATGCAGCCCTTTCAATAGTCCATGTTCATTTAATCTCTTGATAACCACAGTCATCGGGGTCTTTACCTTGTCAACACCCGTGATCAATTTAGCCCTTGCGTTATCCTCAACCATGTTCACCGCAGGCCCACCGTGATTAGGCAATGGATTATGCTGAATGTTAGGACCTTCCTCAGCGAATGTCAAAATCTTCCGATCAATGAGTTCCTAAACCTTAGTTTTGAAAACAAAACAGTCCTCTATTGCATGTCCTATGTATCCAGCATGATAAGCACATGACACATTTGGATTATGCTTTAGGTTGAATGGAGGAATTGCAGGTGCGATCTCCTTGGGAACAATTGCCCCTTGGTGAACCAAGTAAGGAAACAACTCAGTGTATGACATTGGAATTCTGTCGAAATTTGGTCACTTACGGTTTCCTTGATTGTTGTTATTCTGACGGTTTTGATTCTGCTGATTTTTGTTGTTCTGTTGAGTCTGTTATTGACGTTGCGGTTGTTGCTGATTCTGAGCATTCTGAACTGGTTGTTGCGGATGATACTGGTATAGAAGTTGTTGATATTGTGCAGCAACAATGTACGGGTATGGATATGGCATAGGAGCCATGGGAGCTTGATACTGAGGAGAAACTTGAGTTGTCACAGCGTTGGCTTCACCTTCCTTTTTCTTTGACTGACTGTTCTGAGATTTTCTATTGGCCGGCTATTGGGAAGCAACTCCAGGAATCTTTCCAGTCTTCAAACCATTCTCAATTTGTTCACCAATGGTTACAATGTTATCAAAGTTCGATAAAGAACTACCCACCATTTTCTCATAATAGGATCCTTGCAATGTACCCATAAAGATGTCAACCAACTCATTGTCAGAGAGAGCGGGTCGCACACGAGATGCCATATTTGTGCATACTCTTTAAATGTTTTGGTTGAGCGTTGAGACTGATTTTGCAACTGTAATCTAGTAGACGCAAGATCAAGATTGTATTTGTATTATTTCAAGAACGCTTCAGACAGACACTCCAAGTACTGATTTTGCTGCGTTCCAAGCCCATGTACCAATCCAATGAAGCACCTTACAAGCTATCTTGAAAACAATGAACCAGTAATTCATCATTATCAATATAGGATGCCATTTTTCTGCAGTACATAGTGATGTGACTACGTGGGCAACTAAAACCTTTATACTTCAGAAGCTCAGGTATCTTGAATTTCTGCGGCAGTACCACATTCGGAACCAAACATAAGTCTTTGGCCTCCATGCCAAAAATAGAAAACCCTTCAATAGCTCTGATATGATCTTCCAACAACTTGTAATCAACAGGTCTACTCTGATTAGTGGGCCTGACAAGAATCTGAGGATTTGGCAGCTGAGATGCGGTCGGAGCGTGCACTTGCGGAGTATCAAACTGAGAAGGATATACCAAACCCGGATTAATCATCTGACCATCATTCTGTCCTAACTGAACACCAAATGGATAATTCTGAGGAGGTACCACAACAAATGATGAAGATGCCCCAGGATAGAACATTCCAGGATGAACATTCTGAACAGTAGTTTGAGCAGCTTGAGATGAAATCAGAACATGAATAGGGGGACCCCTATACACATGCTCTTCTTTATCAGGAGTTTCAATGTCAGCCACTACAGGAGTCTAACGAGTCAAAACCTAAAGATTCTCATGATCATCATTCATTATCGGAGGTGGAACCGGAGTAGGCATACCCCACGGATATGCAGCAGCATTTCCATTAGGCATGGGCACAACAAAAGGTTGATATGGCATGAAGGCACTACCATTATTTGCAATCTGAGGAGTGTAATTCAGAGGCATTCCCCAAGGAAAAGCTGCGGGCATCTTGCTTAAACCAGATTGAGAATTTGATGGATGAACAACAGACTGAATCACAAGTTCAACTGGCACTTCAACAGTTGCAGGAGAAGGAACAACAGCAGGAGTAGCCGTAACAACCAGAGGAACAGTCACAACAGGAGTGACAACAGTTGCATTAGTTACAGTTGCAACAACAGTGGCAGCAGCACCGGTGTCCTTCTAAGCACGAAGGAGTTTCATGATAGCATCCATGTTTGTCTGAAACTGATCAATCCGACCTTGGAATTGAGCCAAAGTTTCCTTGTAAGCAGCGTTCTCAGCTTCGAAGTCAACCATGATTCTGTATTTGCTTGATAGAGTAAAATACCGATGTCGAGTCGTCGTCTTGCTACAAGTGGAAGACGGACAAGGATAAGCAACGGTTCCGAACGAAGGGACGTGCATATGTGTGCAAATGAATGTATGTTATGCATGCAAAAATAAAGTTTAAATTCTAGGAATTCTTAAATTTATCTTTGTTGACAATAATCATAAAGCATACAAGTAAAGGTGTGAAAGATAAGATTGGCAAGAAACTTAATTCATTCAATAGTAAAGGAGAAAAGCACAAGTCAAGTATAAATCAAATATCTGCCTTTTGGGCTACAATAAAATCAGCATGGAACCTATCAAAGACCACCCTACAAACAGATAAGAAGTGGAAGACCGTCCAAGGAGTCTTGTATGGCAACACATCAGCATATGCATCTCTCAACAACCCAGGTAAGTCCTCTAGCGCGTGCTCAACAAATATGGCTAGACGGTCGTGCCTCTCACTCTAATACTTCGCATCCTTCATGAGGTTGTGCACTAAAGAATGGTCAGGTCCCTGAAGCATATCCTGAAGAAAGGCCTCTTTTTGATCCAAGAGGTTTTGCAGATGACGACTTTATTGCTCCCAATGAGTACTCTCCGTGTTGAGCTGACTGATCTGCTCCCTGCTCTGATGTGCTTGATCTTGCAACTTCTGAATCACACCGAAGACTTTGTCGAGCTTGGCTTGACACTGAGAAAATTCCTTTGCTAACTGATTACCACGGTCTTGTTCGCTTTGCCACTTTGTCTTGAACTCGGATAACTTTCCTCAAAGCTCTTCAAGTTGCTTCTTGTAGCTCAACTCATCCTTGTAGGCTTGATATTGGGTATCGACGAATAGTCTCTTCTTTGAAGCAAGTCCCTCATAGGTACTCTTCAAAGCATCACCCACTTTCCTTCGCTTGTTTTGTTCAACCTCCACCTCTTTGAGCATGCGCTATTGCTTCTGATGGAGCTCAATCTGTAGGTTATCCTTCTCAAATGTGACTCTATCAAGGTTGAGACGAAGATCAGCATTCTCCTTCTTCAACTTCTCAATATTCAGCTTGAGTTGGTTGACCTCAGATGGGGGAACAATGGCAAGTTCAGGAAGCTTGACATTCATGGAAGGCTCGAAAGAGAATGGCAATAAGATCTCCTTGACGCGCTCTTTGACCCAAAGTGTGTAAGCTTCCTTCGCTATGCAATTCTTCTTACCCAAATCGGCTCTTACTTCGAAGTGAATCTGAGTCCAAGCGGCACTAAACCTCTTCAGTAATCCCATGTCATCAACCCCTTCATGAAAGATGAACTCTTCCACTACCTCAAGATCTGGCTCGGCAACCATAGGATATCCCAACTGACGAAAGGCAAGTCTTGGATTGTGGTTAATTCCACCCTTTGTACCTAGGAGAGGCACATTGGAGAATTTCCCACAATAAAGAATGATCTTAGTATCATCGAAGACTCGAGAATACCAAGAAATGTCATCAGTAGTAAGAGACATGATTCGTTGAGACCACTTGAGATTACCCTTATTCTCAACAAAGGGACCCTTCTGTGGAAGATGAGACATGAATCATCGGTACAACAGAGGAGCACAACAGACAATGTTTCCCTTCTTCTTTTCATTCCTCGAATGAATGGAATGATAGGTATCAGCAAGAAGTGTCGGAACAGGGTTCTTGGACAAGAATATACTGATGGCAGCCTGATCTACGAAATCCTCCGTGTTCGGAAACAAGACAATCCCATATATCAGCAAAGCAAGAACGGCGTTGAAAACCTTCCAGTTTCCATCCTTAGCAAAAGACGTGGCTTTTTCAACCAGAAAATTTGAAGCAAACCCTTGAATACCCTTCCCTTTGATCTTGAGATTATCCTCCACATCCTTCTTACTAATGCAAAGAGCCTCAGCAATAAGGGGAAACTTCGGACAACCACTATTGTAGACAAAAGGAACCTGCCTCTTGATCTCAACCCCCAGAATATAAGCATACTCCTTGAGTGTAGGTGCTAGCTGATAATCCTGAAATGTGAAGCACCTAAGTGGCAGATCATAGAACTGAACCAGAGTATGAATGGCGATGATGTTGACTTCCGTATTGAGGATGGACAACAGATTACCATAACTGTCTTTGAAAACCCCTTTATTATCTTCAACCACACGGGATGCTAGACCTCTCAAAGTACTCAACTTAGGCTCCACAAACTTATATGCCTCGTCAACCAGTACTTATCTCTATGATAATGTCAACAAAGAATAAGTCTTCGAATAACCTAGAAATGCACATGCAAAAAATTAATTTACATGATGAAATGATATGCAACACAAGCAACAAGAAGCCAACACTGTCTGAAAAATCAAATCTGAACAATCTGGATATCTACATATAATTCTGTATCGGTGCAACATCTGATGTGCGTGAGAGAACAAAGGTATGGAGTGGCTTGGTTTCCTGCAAAAACCCATCCCCTCACAGGTGTGATCTAGACACAACAAGGTGGTCCCTAGAAAGGTCGCCCAAACCATAGGACTCAGAGTGAAAACCCCCCACCGTAGTGAATTCTCACAGGACGGAAGTATTCTCAAGTGAATCACGATCTGGGATGTGGCTCTCGTGGTAACCCAACGCGCAAAACATAGGCCTCACGACTATCCACATTCTAGCGTATGTGTATACTAAGCCCGGTGTTAGGACTTTTCTCTCCAATAATATCTACCTATCCCAACAACTGCAGAAAATATAGCAGATATCCAGAATATACAACATATGAATATTCAAAGCAGTAAAGAAATGCAGTAAATAAACATAAAGCGTAAAGCAAGTAAAATAAAGCGAGTAAAGCGCAAAAGATAAACACCCAAGCAAGCAAGAAAAGCAAACAAAACTAGGCGAGACCCAAATTGCAAGTGCGAGGACTCCCCAGTGGAGTCGCCAGCTGAAGGTGGCAGGTTTATACCTGAGTGAATCACACACTCAAAGATACAACAGAGTCACCATCGAACTTTATTTAGTCCCAAAGGACAGGGAAAATATCGATAAAACCCAAGGGGAAGAGAAACGGGAACGGGGGTCGGTTATGCGAAAGGAAGGTACTAGCACCTTACGATCCGTCATACTCGACGGGAACCATTTCGCTTGCTTCTAGGCTTGGATGGGTTATCTATCTAAATGCTTCTAGCTAAAAGAAGAGGAGAGAGAGAAGAGAGAAAAGAAAAGAAAGAAAGAAAGTGCTCGCGGAGGATTGGGGCCCTCGTGCCTACGTACCCTCATAGTGCATAGGGAAATCAGAGCGTCATAGTTCATGGAACCAGGGACAAGAAAAGAAGAATGGAAGAAGGTGGAAGTGTGCTTGTCAAGATCATCGTGATCTCGTGCCTACGTATCATACATTCGAAAGAATGCAGAATCAGAGCTTCCATAGTTCGGGGAACTAAGACGGAAAAGGAAAAAGGAAAGTAAAGTGGTGTCAAAACCAAGAGCAAAAGAAAGGAGGAAACTCCATTGGGGATTCCCAAGAAATGGTGTCAAAACCAAGAAATAACGGAGCAAAAAGAATAGAAGAGACTCCACTAGGGAGGTAAGAAGAACAAAGAAATGTTTTGGGATCAGAGGATAAGAGACCCTACTGGGGATCAAAAGAATAAGAGTTTGGTATGTTAACTGACCGGCAGTGGTTAATCGAAGAGAAAGAGATTAAGACTCTGTGGGGAAAAGATTTGGTGTCAACAGGAAGGCTGTGATGAACCAAAAAGATAGAGTACCGAACCAAGAGAAGGTTTTTGACTCTGAAGGGATTTCGGTATACTAACTGATGAACAGTGGTTAACCGAGAAAAACAAAGATTTGCAACTCTGTGGGGACAGAGGAGCATGGGTCTTAACAGACAAACTGTGATCAACCAAAAGAACGGGTGTAGAACCAAGCAAAGGTCGTGACCCAAAGGGGGTGTTGATACTGACTGAACAAACAGTACTTGACCAACAAAAAGGGTATTGAACCAAAAGAGGTTGCTAACTGCTGAGGAATCGGTGTTAACAGAGAAACTGTGATTAATCGAAAAGAAACGAGTGATTAACCAAGAGAAGGTGATTAACTCGAAGAGGCTCAGTGTTTTAACAGGCAGGTTGTGGTTAACTGAGAAAATGGGTGATTAACCAAGAGAAGGTGATTAACCCAGAAGGAAACTCAGCGTGTTAACAGATAGATTGTGATTAACTGAGAAAATGTGCAAATTGGTGTTTTAACTGACAGGCAGTTATTAACTAACAAAGGGAGAAGAACCAAGAAAGACTGCGAACTCCTGGGGATACGGTTTTAACAGGAAGAATGTGCTTAACCGAAAAAGGGAAATGAAACTCTTTTGAGGAACCAAAAAACAATGATTGACCACAAGAAAAGAAATAGGGTATTGAAACAAAGAGAGTTTGCTAACCCAAAGACAATGATCTTAACCAAGAAAGTGGCGATTGACCAAGAGAGAAATAGAAAGAGGCAAGGATCGACTCGATTGGGGAAAGAGATACGCTACAGCCTGGGGATAGAGGTGACTAAGTCAGGCACATGGTCATTCATCCCCTACCTGAAGTAGTTAGAATGAGAGTAGGAATTCTCCCTTCTCATTCCTTCTCTAACACACAGGGTGTAGTGCAGAAGTTGAAACGGACAGCATAACAGCTCCAAGTTGTATAGTGCTCCAGTGTCACGCGAGAACTCTGGCTCCGCGGGGGAAAGAGAGAGAAAGCTCTAAAGGAAGCCTAAAGAGAAGCGCCAAAGGGAAGATTAATAATCAAAATAGAGTTTCGATTAATTAATCAAAGGGAAGCAAATGCTAGTAACTTTCCAAAATAAATTGAAAAATTATTAAAGCAAAGGGTGTATTATTGATTATACAAGATTAAGCTTGTTCATGAAGAACAAACTTGATGCAAGAGAGTGCAAAACAGTACCAAGATGTCACACAAAATGTAGCACAAAATCATGTTATTATGTGGAAGAAAATATGCAAGAAAGATCATGTTCATGCAATGTCAAGAATGAGCATAATTATGAAATCGAAAGATCGGACATCGAAAAATCACAATCATGCTTTAAACTGAAGTGAAGCAGCACCTAAAACATCCATAAAAATAAATCATATTAATCCATGGAAGTTAGGGGGAGAGAGATTGGCAAACAAGCTTGAAAAAACACCAAAAATGACACTCTGTTACAGTGGTAATCGGTTACCTCAGAATGGGTAACCGGTTACTTGCTTGAAAACAACAAAACTGGGGAAAATTATGAAGGGTAACCGGTTATCCTATTTTGAGTAACCGGTTACTCAGTTGAAAAAACAGCGTAGGTGCAAAATTTGTGAAGAGTAACCGGTTATCCTATATTGCGTAACCGGTTACCACTGTAACAGTGGCAAAAACAACTTTTGAAAAAAGCACTTAAAGCATCCAAATCACATGTTCAAATTATCACATGTTAGGGTATGAATTAGTGCACGAAAATTAAGCTAAAAATAGCAAATAAGCAGTGATGGAATCAATTAACACATCAAGATCATGAATCAAGCAATGAAAAATCAATTCACATACAAAAAAGTATCGAAACTACATCGCGAATGATACGAAAATGTTTGAAACAATAAAATGAGCGAGATCTACCAATCTACAAGCCGAAGATTTGGCTTGGTGATTGTTGCAAAGTGATCTTGATGAAGATAATTAAAGAAAACCAGAGGAATCTTTAATTAGAGCAGAATCGTACCGAAACCGAGCAAATTGCGACGAAGCTCTGAAATATGAATTCGAACCGTTGAATCTTGAAGCAAACACTTGAGATGAATCCAAAAGCTAATAAAACTCCAGAAATCCAAGTATAATTGCAAGATGATGAAGGTAAAGCTCAAGAAATAATCACTTTCAATGTGAAAGTGATTAATCTTCAATGGTGAACCGGTTACCACTGTTGTACTGATTAACCGGTTACCCTATATTGAGTAACCGATTACTCTAGGCAAAATTTGCCCAGATCAACCAAGAACAAGTGCTGAGGTCCCGATTTCGATTTTCCACATATTGTTTTGATGAGTAGGCATGGAAACCTTTACTTTGTGCTTGTTTTGATGATGTGATGACCTTGTGAGGATGCGATTAATCGGGCTTAAAAAACCTGAATATTCCTGCAATAAAATCAAAGAGAAAAAAGTGTGAATGTGTATGCCAGTGATGCGGATGCACATGCTTATGCAAAAGGCAAAAAAAGGGGAGGTCAAATTTTGGGTTACGACAGGAAGCAAGTTTGATTCTTTCAAACCCAAATATAGTGAAATGTTGAAGAGCTAATTCATTTTTATCCAGATTTTTGTCAGACATGTTTTTTGCTAAAGCAATTTGACCTTTCTCAAGTTTTTCAGATTTTTCTTTAGAAAGTTTTAACTCATCTTTCAAAAGATCTCGTTGCTTTGTTAGCATTTTCACATGCCTGGCTTTCTACTGGCATCTTTCCATAAAATCATGACAAAGAGCACCCAAATCAGATATAGAGAGTTTAGAAAGTACATGATTTGTGTCTTATAACTCTGAATCAGAACCAACTTCAGATTCTAAATTAGAAAAGGTTGAAGCCATCAGAGCGAGATTGGCTTCTTCATCTTCTCCGTCATTATTAAGTTCTTCCCATGTTTCCTTGATACTCTTATTGAACTTTCCTTTGAAGTTGTTCTTCTGTAATTTTCCTTCTTGCTTTTATCTTTGTGGAGATCAGGACATTCAACAATGAAGTGATCAGGCTTGTTGCAGTTGAAACAACCATCCTGATATTTACTCCCAGGTTCTAACCCTTTGAAGCAATCTCTCTTATTAGAGAATCAGTTCTTCCTTTTGGTCAGATGTCAAAATCTTCTGATGATAAAATCTAGTTCATTATCATCAGGTTCTTCACCAGAAGCTTCATCGTGAGTGGCTTCTTTGAGCTTTTTAGTTTGAGAAGATATTTCAGATCTCTTAAAATAATTTCAAGCCAAGGTTTTAACTTGCTTTTTAGGCTCATCAGCATTTTACTCCATTTCAAGACTTTGGAGGTGCTAACAAGACTCTCAAGACTCATAGTGTTTAAGTCTTTAGCTTCTTGAATAACAGTTACTTTGGGTCTATACTTGGCAGGAAGACTCCTAAGAATCTTCTTGACATGATCCACAATAGAATAGCTCTTGCTCAATACCTGAAATCTAAACACAAGAACTTTAAATCTTGAGAGCATAAATTTAATGTTCTCATGCTCCTTTATTCTAAACATCTCATATTTTTAACTAGAAGATTAGCTTTAGCCTCTTGCACTTGTTGATTACCTTCATAGGTAGCACATAGAGATTTAAAGATAGTCTGAGTAGTAGACTTATCAATAATCTTTATATACTCAGAATAAGGAAATACATCAACAAGAATGCCTCTCACTCTATGATGTTTTCTATATATCTTTTTCTGATCCGGAGTGAGAGACTTCCTATTAACAACCATCCCAACGCCATTGACCTGAAAGCCAATTCCATTTTCAAGGATGTCCCATAGCCCATCATCTAACCCAATGATATGAGTATACATCTTGCTCTTCCACCATTTAAATTTAGTGGAATTACCACTGAATGTTGGTGGTCTAGCAGTATAACCAGGTGTACTTTGGTTGTGGTTGTTGCTACCACGAGATAAATCTTTATCAATAATAGAGGAAGTGTTAGGCATGATGAGATTAGTAAATTTCTTAGGATCTTTTTTATACCACAGTTAAGTGTTAATGCATAGACCGTGCTCTATACCAATTAAATGTGAGAAAAATATACAAGAATGTGGGGGGGGGGGGGTGAATTGTGTGTTTAAAAAATCGTTCTGCTTCATAACTCAGAGGTTCAAAGTCTGAACTATGTTCAGAGTCTGTTGACAAAATATATAATAGTAACGAAAAATAAAATTCAGAAGTAAATGCAATCAACACACAAAAGTTATCCTAGTTCCTCTCGTCAAGTGAGAGTAGTCCAGTCCCCTTTCTTTCACAAGAACTTTTCACTATAACCAAACTGATTACAAATACTTAATCCACTGCTCAAGACTTCCTGCTCAATTAACTCTGAATGAGACTTCCTTGCTTAAGCCACTGCTCAAGACTTCCTGCTTAAACCCTCTGGTTCAATACTTCCAACTTAAACCCTATGGTTCAAGACTTCCTTGCTCAACCAACCCTAAATGATACTTCCTACTTAAACCCTCGGTTTAACACTTCCTTGCATAAGCATGCAGGCAAGAGACATTTTCTGCTTTAAACAAATATTTTAGTAGACCATATTACTACTATACTTTGATACACAATTAGAAGTATAACAGTTGTGCAACAATCACAAAGGTTTACAACCTTCTAAGATTTCTAAGATAAATCTAAGATGAGAAATCTTAAGATCTTATGCTATAACAATTACAATAACTGATCAGAGTTATGCTAAGATCTTTCTATATGTTGTGATGTTGTGACCTTCTTTTAAGTTTTTAACTTTATTTTATAGAGATAGAAAGAGTCGTTGGAGGTTTGAACAATAACAAACTTAGTGAAAAAGTATGTCAAGAGAGACGTTGGAGACTTCCATCTGGTCAAAAGCTTTATCCATTGAATAATATCATTGTCTATAACACCTTTTGAGTAACTAAGTATCTACCAAAAGGTAGTACAGATGGGAGATGTCACATCAGCATCCTTGAGCCTTGCAAAACCAAACCCTAGTTGACTCTGTCCAGAAATCTGGGGCTCTGATAAGACAAGTCTGCTTTGGTGAAGTGTACAGATCAACCGCTCTCCACGTCTTCAGAAACTGAGTTGTCATCACAAGTTGGGTCATGAGTCCAGAGTCTAATGCCTTCAGAATCTGATGAACATATTCAGATTCTAATCATCCAAAATCTGAGTATATCTTCTTCACTTATGCTTTCAACAGGATTAATGATGAATTCTTTAGATTATGATCCTGCACACTTGAACATATGTTAGCAAACCCTATTGTTCTTTTAGTACGTTGTTATCATCAAAACCTTTTAAGGTCATAAGCAAATCTTGCTCCAACAAAGAAATGGTTGATGCCGACTCAACTACTATTTCTCCTACCCCTATCACTTTCGAAGATGTTCCAATTGAAAATCAAGGTATAGATTTGAATGTAGATAATGTTTTAAATCCTAATGATATTGTTGATGTAGGTGTTACAGAATGCGTTGTTGAAAATGAGGTTGATCAAGAGGTTGAAAGTGTTGAACAATCGGTTGCTTCTAATAAGTTGAGATGGTTTACTTGTGATAAAATGCCTTTCGTTTGACACCCCTCGAACGAGTATGTTTTTCTTACCGATGGTGGAGAACCCGAAAGCTTTGAAGAAGCTTTGAAGGATGAGAACAATAGGAGTAGATGAATGCCATGGAGGATGAAATGCAATCAATTCGTGAAAATAATACCTTTGAGTTAGTGAAGCTGCCAAAGGGTAAGAGAGCATTGCATAATGGATGGGTTTATTGTATTAAGCAAGATGAGTGTAATTCTTAAAGAGATACAAGGCCCTCTTGGTGGTAAAAGGTTTTAAACAACAGGAAGGTGTTGACTTTGACGAGATTTTTGCTTTAGTTATGAAGATGTGATTTATTTGGGTGGTTCTTAGACTGGGTCCCTAGTCTTGATTTGGAAGTAGAGAAAATGGATGCGAAGACATCTTTCCTTCACGGTGATCTACATGAAGAAATTTACATGGAGCAACCAGATGGATTCCGAAAGAAGGGAAAAGAAAACTATGTTTGCAAATTGGTAAAAAGTATTTATGGTTTGAAACAAGAACCTTGCCAATGGTATCAAAATTTCAACTCGGTGATGATTGAACATGGGTACAAGATAACCAAGGTCGGTCATTGTGTGTTTTTCGGAATTTCCCCAAAGGTGATTTCATTATTCTCTTGCTTTATGTGGATGATATGCTAATTGTTGGAAAGGATATTTCAAGAATTAAAGAGTTGAAGAACACTTTGAGTGAATCTTTTGCTATGAAGGATTTAGGAGAGGCTCGGAAAATTCTTGGTATTGAAATTATTTGAGATCGAAATGAGAAGAAGTTGTACTTGTCACAAGAAATGTATACAGAGAAAGTCCTTTGGCATTTTCGTATGGATAAGACTAAAGCGGTGAGCATTCCACTCGTTTCTCATTTCAAGCTTAGTCATAAACTATGTTCATTTATGGATGAAGAAAATTTGAGTATGAAGAACATTCCATAGTCATCGGCCGTTGGTAGTTTGATGTATTCTATGGTCTGTACAAGACCCGGTATTGCTCATGTCGTGGGAATGGCGAGTCCTTATCTCTCAAATTCAGGACAATATCATTGGGAGGTCGTGAAGTGGGTGATGATATATTTGCATGGCTCGTCGAATTTGAAGCTAACCTTGGGATGTAAGAAGCCTATATTTGTTGGGTATATGGACTCGGATCTAGCTAGAAGCTTAGATGATCAAAAATATACTTTGTAAGTGCACTATTCTCTTAGATATGTTTTGAATGATGTTAAAACTAGGGTCACTTAGTTCTTTGTGTATATTGGACCTTCCCGTCTATGTATAGATGTTCATCATCATTGTATGACATTTAAAAAGATATTAGATTAGCCACTATAAGTAAAAAAAGATTTTTCATGCAAAACAAGTTTATAAATTAATACATCTAATCTATGAGTCAATGCATAATGAATGATGGGAAAAAACACCTCTCTGTCATGTTTGAGTCAATACAAGTCACGAATGAGTCGACTCATTCTGAAAGATTTTCAAGAAATATGATTCAACTCATTTTTGCCTTATATGTATCAATACAAAGGCAACTTAAGTCGATATATGTTGCAATTGAGTCGACTCATCCTGTATTGGAGCCGACTCCAACTGAAAGGGTTTTTCAAAATTGTGTCCCTGCCTCTCTTGTATCGATACAAAGCATATTTGGGTTAAAACAAGTTTTGATTGAGTCGAATCATCCTTACTTGAAGTCAATTCCTACTGAAGCAATTTTTAAAGCATATTTTTATGCCCTTAATATATTAACTCATCGGGGCTATGTATCAACTCCAAGCTTTATGTATTGACTCATACGAATTTTGAGTCAATACATCCTAATTGGAGCTAATACATGTATTGACTCAATCTTTTCAAAACTTGTAATTTTGGCTAAAAATAATCTGTTTTGTTTGTTATTTTCTCTACACACACATACATATAAATATGCATTCATGCATCTTTTCAAAACATTGAAACCAAAAATACACTTAGAAATTTCTCATCATTTTCAACCTTTCTTTGCATGCATTCAACAACTACACATAATTATTTTTGTTGTTTGTCATCAAGATAAGATTGATAAGGTGAAATTTAGGTTGGTGTAATCAAATTGGGTTGAGTTTTTTTTGGGGGTTCCATTGATAAAACCTTTAGGGTTTTTCCTCTAAGATGAATGGTTGATTTGGGTTTTTTTCACAAGTCTTTACAATTTGGATTCACCCGAGTGAAAGCTTTGAAGAATGGATGTTCTTGCAAAGGACTAGAAATAACTGGAGGATCAATTGAAAGGCTTAGGGAAAGATTTTTCAATTTGGATTCAGCCGAGTGAAATTTTTGAAGAACAGAGGTTCGGTCAAATAAGTAGCTGTAATTGGAGGATCAAACTGGAGATCTTGTGTGACTTGGTCTATCTAAGATCAAGGGAAGAGAAAAAGCTAGGATCAACATCAAACATATGGTTTGGGGGTTTGAATTTCTATGACTTCTTTTGTAAATTGATATTTCAAAGGTTAATTACAATATCTCAATTCGATCTCGAATTGAGGGCAGACATACCCATAGTGGGGACAATTGAGGAACTGCCTAAACAAATCTTAGTGCTCTCTCTCTCTCTCTCTCTCTAAACTTTGATAACACTTATTGTGTAATTTAAATTTCTGGAAATTCTGGTTGTGTTGAAGTGTCTTAAACTGTTTTGTGAAACCATTGCAATCTAAAAAGTTGCAATTGATTTGTTACACCTTCAACACAAAGAGAATTATGCTTGGTGTATTTCACGCCAAGTGTTTGATATTTTAACTACACACTAAGTGTTCGATAAAATTCATTTATCAAGTTTAATTTTACATGTCATTGGAAATCATTTATCTTAGTGTGGTTTATATTCAAACACATCATATAGAACTTATTGATTTGCTTTTCTCATCTTTAGCATACTTTATACTATAGTCTATACGCATATCCGATTCTACCAATAACGGTTCGGATAGACGAGTGTCGATTCGGATTTACTTCCGCTTGCTATAGAAAATTATCTTTCAAAATATAATTTTTAATAAGAAAATTTTTATTTGGCGATCTATTCAACCCCCTTTTAGATAGTTGCCCTCGTCTAACATACTTCGGGGTATATGGTGAATTTTGTCAGGGGAGTTCGTTGCTTGGCAATCAAAGGTGCAAAAGTGTGTTGCACTTTCTACTATCGAAGTCGAGTTTATAGCCACCGTGGAAGCTTCAAAAGAGTTGTTATGGTTGAGGAAATTTGCAATGGAGCTTGGTGTTAAACAAGAAAAATATGTCTTGTTTTGTGAAAATCAAAGTGTCATTTACTTATCCAAGAATTTCTCCTTTCACTTGAGGTCGAAGCATATTGATGTTCTCTATCATTGGATTCATGATGCATTACATCCCAAGTTGATGGAGCTTGAGAAGATTCATACTGATGACAATAGTTCAGATATGTTGACGAAAGGGTTGCCTAGGGGAAAGTTTGAACTTTGTCGCACAGTAGCCGGATTGGTGTTGTTCTCCAACTAGTCGACCGAGGGAGTTTGTTGGCTTATCCCTCCTATTTGGAGTGGTCTAAATGAATGTGGGTTAGTAGCCCATGTGTGTGTAAGCCTTTGGTATTATCTAACAAAGAGAATTAGGTCAATGATTTATAAGGTAAGAAACAAAAAAAACAAAAAATATATATATATATAATGAGAGAAAAGTGATATTCACGCAACCCTAATTCATAACAGATCAGTGCCACTAGATTGGAGTTTTCTCACAATCTAACTGGTAGATCGTCCTGATTTTTGGTGACATTGTTCATCACTCATAGAGGTACATTATGACCGGTGGATATTAGATTTTGAGTTTTCTAGACCTCTCTACCGAGTGATTTTTTGAGGTGTAGTTTTTGTGATTATTTTGGTTGATTATATCTCTTGTTTCTTGTTGTGTTCCGAGATTGATTGTAATTCTTGAGTATGTTGATGTATGTTTGTAACTAGTGTTAAAGAGAACTTCAATTGTATCCATTGTTTGATTATAGTGGCGATTTAAGTGGCCTACGTGTCCTGCGATTTTTTACTCCTAATTAACTAAGGTTTTTCCACACTAAAATTATTTTATGTTGTTTGATGTGTTTTGTTGAATGTCTTTGCATTTAATATTTAAAAGAGATTATGTTGTTGGATTATTCTGTTGCGTTGTGCATTTTATTCCAACACTTCATATTAACAAAGTATGTTGTAAAGGTTAATACACAATAAGGACAATAATATTTATTAATGAGTGCATGAGCATAAGTTCGAAATTAGGGATGACAATTTGACTTATTCTCAATGGACACCTGCAAAATTACCCATAATAGGTAAGGTAAAAACCCGCAAAAATGGGTATGGGTATGGGCATGAGCTCGGGTAATTAGCCACAAAAATAAGCGAGTATGGGTGCGAGTACGGGCACCTTGGTACACAATCCGCCTCATACCCGCACAATATATATTTATGTATTTTAATTTATATTTATATATTGTAATTTATATTATTATATTAAAATGTATGTCTATCAATTTTAAAAAGTTTATTAATGTTAAACCATTACATATTTAACATAAGTGTTCCTTTATTTCAACAATAAATTTTTTGAATTTTTTTTAATGTTTTTAAAAACTTAAAATAATATGATATTTTATAATTGATCTATTTATTTTTAATAAGAATGCAGATAACGAATACGAGTATGAGTACTTACATACACATAGGGCACAAGTACGAGTACTAACTTTGACGTCCAAGTAGATATGAGCTCGGGTATGGAAATATTTTCAAATTGTGAGTATGAGAATACATGCTATAATATTCTGCCAAAACCCTACCCATCGTCATTCCTATTCGAAACTAGAACATCTTATATATTTGTCTTTAAGAGTGTGTTTGGATGAATGATTTTAATGAGGAAAAGTAATTTTTTGAGGGAATTTAAAATGACTTGATCAAAATCCATTGTTTGGATAAAAAATATGGAGAATTGTTAAAATGATGTAAATTTATGGAGTATTTTATTCATGTTAAATTTAAGGAATTTAAAATGACACCAAAAAGTAAAGAATTTCAAATTGCTTCTTAACTCTACATAATATGAATGTTAAATTGTTTATTATTAATTTTTCAAATTTTGCAAGATGGTCCTCATATTTTATAAAAATTTCAAATTTATCTCCAAAGTTTTCAAAAAATTGCAAATTAGTCCCTAATAATTTTCAGATTTTACAAATTGGTCCCTTCAAATTTTTAAAAATTACAAATTGGTCCTTATTTTTCATATTTTAAATTTTACCCAAAAACTTTAAAAATTATGAAAATGACTCCAATTTTTTTACATTGAATCATTTTAATACTCCATCCAAACAAAAGAATTTAAAAATGAATGAATTTCAATTGAATCATTTAAATTACTTAGAATTTTAAATTCCTTAAAAATTCTTAAATTCCTCATCCAAACACACTCTAAGTGGTGACGTTTTGTCCATTAAACTACTAGATCTAATGAGTTGTTATAAATGATTGAAGGTATAATAGTTATAAATGAATTGTTACAACTTACAAATGACTGAAGGTATAATTAGTAACAATTCAAAACTAATAAATACTTTATTAAAAAATTTCAACAATTTTTTTCCGCTAAAATTAGCCAAATGGAATATCATATCATATACTGTATCCGTAATACAAGTAAGCTTATAATTTAAAAAAAAATGGAAAATAGTAAAATTAAAACGTAAGAATTAACTTTCGATCGACATACAACTACAATACAAAAATTAAGGTGATTTCTTAATACACCACCCAAGTTTCTTAAGTACCATGTGAAATTTCATTTTCGCCCCCAGATTTCGGATTTGCACATCCAGACGCACCAAATTTTTAAAAAACGCTGATATGTTCCGGATGTGCACATCCGGAAGAATTCCTGATTTGCAAATCTGGAAAAAATCAAAAGAATTCCATAAAATCATTTACTTCTAAATATAATTAAATCCAATATAATTAAAATCCAACATAATTAACTTAATATGATTTTTTCAATATAATTAAATCTAATATAATTAAAATTAATATGATTAAAATTAATATGATTTTTTTAATATAATTAAATCCAATATAATTAAATTAATTTTAGAAGTAAATACCATATAATTTTAATTATAATTTAGAAGTAAATACCATATAATTTTAAATACCAATATAATTAAATTCAATTTTAGAAGTAAATACCATATAATTTTAAATCCAATATAATTAAATTAATTTTTTCAATATAAAAAAATAATTTAGAATTAAATACCATATTAATCCTATTAATTATATTAAATATCATATTAATTTTAATTAATATAGATTTTAATTATATTAGATTTAATTATATTGAAAAAATGATATTAATTTTAATTATATTGGATTTTAATTAGATTGGATTTAATTATATTTAGAAGTAAATGATTTTATGCAATTCTTTTGATTTTTTTCGGATTTGCAAATCCGGAATTCTTCCGGATGTGCACATCTGGAACATATCAGCATTTTTTAAAAATTTAGTGCGTCCGGATGTGCAAATTTGAAATTTAGAGACAAAAATGAAATTTCACATGGTGCCTAAGAAACTTGGATGGTATATTAAGAAATCTTCAAAATTAAATAGAATGTTCAGTTTTCTGCAAACCCATTGACTCAAATTGAAAGCATGTTTTTTTCCCCAACATTTTTAAGCCCCCTAAAGTTTAAACTTTAGAGGAACATTTATTTTTAACAATTTTATTTTGCAACAGTATCTTTGATTGTATTATTGTAGTATGAAAAGAGAGAATAATATTTGGTTGGTTGGTGGATTAAAACATTTGCCATAATTTGACATGACGAGTGGGCTCCAAGACTCACCTCATATGTCTCATAAAATTCCAAATTTAAAGCCCAACCAATCATTTCTCTATAGATACAAATATCATCCTCATACTTGGTCATGCATCATCTCTATTTGTTCAATAACTAATTGATTCATTGATTGATCTCTATTATTAAATTAACAATCTTAAGAAGATGAATTAATGTTAAATAGTATAGAATTTGGTCATCAAAAATATTTAGTGAAGAAAAAATCAACGTGACCAAAACATCTGCCATAAGTTTTGATTTGTGTATATACTTTTGGTTTGGATTAGACAAAATAGTCTTATATTATTTAAAATCGAAATTAATGATAGTTTATATACAATCGTCATACACCTTAAATCAATGAGACTTTTTTTTTTAAATGACAAAGTCGTGAGAGTTCTCACATTCATAACAGACGATGTCTTGTAGCCGCAGTAGCGCGAAATTGATATCGGTCGTAACAGTGAGGTCGTCAATATGAACTCAAAGTGTTAAGAAATGTGGTTGAGTTTAACTCAAACCTAAAAAACTGATTTGTAGGATGAAGAGTGTCTCCACTTATAAGGACATGTTCAAACCATATATTATCTATATATTATCTGATGTGAGACTCTTAACATTCACACCATTCTTAGTTAGTCAAATAGTCTCACCCTACTTAAGAATCGAAGAATTAAAGTTAGGAAAAGTTTATCTACAACACATATATTTCAATTCAACAAAATGTTGTTTTAAAGAAAAAATCGTGAAAATTCTTACATATCTTATAGTCGACTAGTGCAAACTTGAGATCACCCCCAAACAACTTCGATTAAATATATCAATTATTCAAATGAAGTTAAAAAATGAAATTTTATTTATAATAGTAATAAATAGAATAGTACGTATCACATAATCATCTAAAAACCAAAACTGTGGCATTTTGATAGCAATTAAATCAATAAAAGAATTTCAAACTCTGCATGCCCTTAACAATACGCCACCACTGACACTCGCTGGAAGAGACACTGTTGTTGATAGGATTCATAATAAGTACTACCTCCGTTCCACAATGAGTGATCCAGTTGACTTTTCACACAAATTAAGAAAAAGAGAATAAATGAAGGAGAGAGAATGATATTTTTACTAAAGTACCCCTGTAATGTATTGGAAATGATGAAAGTAATATTAATTAGAGGGTAAAATAGGAAAAGTTGCATTGGAAACTGAAATGGGTCATACATTTTGGGACATCATTTTATTCCAAATGGATCACTCATTGTGGAACGGAGGGAGTACTATAGAAAAAAAAAGCATTAAAATTACGTATTGTGTTATTATGCAGTCATACTTTCGCACAATCATTTTTAATTTTACCCTTCCTTTCTTTCTTATCCATCTTCAACTGTCGGCAGTTTAAGAGCAGAAAATTAGCAGTGTGCAATTTATAGGCAGCAAGCAATAACGCATGCTATGCATAGAGAGTGTACAAACAAAAGAAGTTATCCAACACGGACATTTAGAAAAAGAGATACGTTAATATTGATAATAATTTTTAAAAGATGAATAATTTAATTGATTTAGGTGTCTTTTTAAAGGTGTTAGTACTTTATACCTCACAATAATATCTCTGCCATTAACAGTGATTCAACTGATCCACGAGTCAATACTACGTCACGTTGCTGCAATTTTTAATCTCCATGTGGTTACCAATAATGAGACTCAAATTAAGGATTAGTAAAACTAATCTATTCCTCTATAATTATGCTCCACTCCGCTGCATGACAAAACAAATACTGGTATTTTTTTATAAGTGTTGTTTAGACGTGTTTAAATCTCATTCCTTCAAGGACTGACTCTGATCCCTAGAATCATATTGTTTAATTCACAAAACAACAGATGAATTCCGCCTGACCATTATTCAAAACATTTGTTTTGCCTTTTCTTGCATATTCTCAATCAAACAAAACTGTTCTGTAGTTTTGCCATGTCTAGTAGCACTATAAAGTATATTATTATATATAATATAATATATAATCTCTGTCCATAAATGGGCAGTTTTTTAATTTAAAATATTCTATAAATAAAAGAGAAAAAATATATTTAATTTTTATATAATATCAGTAAAATGATTTTTTACACCGTTCGATTAATTGCAATCGTTCAATTTTTAAATTATTCAAATTTAATCATAATCACATTTTAAATAATGTCTATGAATTGTTATGAAGAACGGATATTAAATTTATAGTGTATAACAATTAAATCTAAAAAAGTATTCTTCGAGGTTAATATTTATGCATCAAATTAAATCATATGATATTACTTTTTTTAAATATTTCAATAGATATAAATTTAATATTATTTTGATTGAAAATAAATAAGAAAATAATTATATATATATATATATATATATATATATATATATATATATATATATATATATATATAATTTCATAATACTTTTACAAAATTATTCATCTAAAGTATTTGTATCCATCACTACTATAAATATAGTAAAAACTATTAACTCAATAGTAATGTAAATACTATAAATATAGTGAAAAAATAATAATTTTTAATAATGTAAATATTATTAATTATGAAAAATAATTATTTGTTATAAATATATTTTTATAGGCATTAATTGAAATGCACTGACAGTATATTTTACACTGTCAGTTAATTATAACTCTTGAATGTAAAGAGAAGTTTGACTTTTAATTTAATAATCTATAAAGTAACCCAAACGGATGATGGTGATATATTGACAGTGTAAAATTTTTTACACTGCATAGTAATTAAACTCATTTTTATAAATAAGTTAATCATTATGAAAAGGATGGAATAATAATTATGATGATATTGATGATGGTGTACCTGAACAAGATAAGATAACTACGACTTTATAATTTAATAAGCTAGCTAGTGTTAGAATGTGTCAATTATTGAGCTTTAAAGTTAGAAGTGTAAAAATTAGAGCCATTCAACTAGCATAGGATTCTTAACTTTCATCACATGGCTTGTCGCTTTACAACATGTCTCTATGAGCAACTATGTCACAATTTTTTTAGAGAACTTTTCCACTCAATTTATGTGATTTTTTTTTAATATATCACTCCCACTTTCTTCAAAGTTAGAATTTTTAAGAAAATTCTTCATTTTTTTTCTTGAAAAAAATGTTATACTAGTATAAAGAAAAAAATAAAGTATAGACTTAGAGTTATATATTAGTGAGGTTGGTATTAAAAAAAGACTAGTGAGGTTGTTGGTGAACTAAATGTTGAGAAAAAAGGCTATTTATTATTGAGATGTGGGGTACCATATAGGAGACCCTAAAAGTAGAAGATGACAATAGACTTTGAATTGAGCTAATTGTGGCCGTTGCTAAATGACCAACTTGTCTCTCCTTTCAACCAATCAAAGATAAAAAGCATCCATGCAAGCATATGCATGTACCTACTCCATTCTAAGATGATACTCTTTCACTTTTAGAAACTATATAAGAAAATTTTATACTTAAATAAAATAATAATAATCACTAAAAACTGACGTATATTACCTGTGAGAAAGCCTAATATTGAATTTCAACTTAACAAAATCGATTGTTGTCAGTTGAATTAAAATTTATGACAAAAAATTTAACTAATAAAATCTCTAACTTATGATCATGAATAGTGAGACACATACTATTTCATCCATGTACATTTGAATGAATCAACAATGGGGTACTATACTCAATTATCATATCAAATGAAGAGAACATAAACATGCACAATACACAAGCTCAATTATTTTGATAGCAAAATACTTCACTAGACAGAATCAAAAGAAATATTAACCCATCAACCAAAAACTAATAGAAAATCAAACATGAAGGTAAATAAGCAATTTTTATTTCTTTATACTAAACTTTATACAAAAATAACATAATATCTTAACTACCCAATTAACCTCTAGCTAAGATTAACATAGAAAACAACTAAAACAGAGAAAATCACTTAAAAATTACATAATAGAACCAAAAGCTTTGATTCTAACTAGCTATCACTATTATTATTTTTGACGAATTGAAGTAACAAGAACTAAATCTCAATGAATCGTGTCAACAAGATTATCATGCTACTTACAATAACATGTGGTTAGCTAACACTAAGGTGCACAGATAGTTACTTTTCACATTTCTATGATCATCAATTAGCTATAGATCTTTCAACATGTCGTATGAACACAGTTTCTAACTCAGGCGGAGTGAAAAACTCTCTTGTTTTACCGCGATAATTCCATTTCAAAGACGATTTTCGCTTCCTCGGAGCCGGTGGACATATCAAACATGTTGGAATTCTTGATCCTTCCCCTCTTGGTGTTGTCGAACACTCTTCCTCCATCATGACACTTTCCTCTTGCTCACTTTTCTTCGAAGGAATTGTGTATATTGGCTTCAAATTCAACGGTGTTCTTAAATTGATGAGCCATTTTTTATTTTTCTCTGAATTTTCTAACCCTGTTTCCACTTGTGATTTCTTTGGTAACCCCATATTTAACAACCAAAAAAGTGATGCGTGTGAGGGAATAAATTAAAGAAGATGGTTTTGCTTTTTTCTTGAGGAATCAAGTGAAGCTATAGTGGGAAAGTGGAAAGAGTGAGGAGAAGAAGAATAAAGAGAGGAATTTAGAAAAGTTTTTTTTGCAGTTAGAAAGAGTTTAAAGAAAAAGCTAGCTTGGGTAAGGTTCAATGGAAAAGAGCTTGTTTGAGAAGATTGTAGAAAAGTGAGGGAGAGAGGGAAAGTAGGTTTAAGAGTTAAAGGACTTATTTATATATATAGGGAATTTCAATTTGGTGTGCGTGTAAAAATGATTGTAGTGTTTTTCTTGATATGGAAATATAAATTAATTTCAAGAATAAAGACACATGCAACTGCTACAATTGTAATGAAAAGTGTCTTGATGATAAAATGGTATAAAGACCAATTGTATATAGTAAAAATCATATATTTTGTAACATTACCTTTTAGGCTAAGTCACATTACCTTTCAAGTTAAATGGATGGTGCACAAGTTGTACTTTTATAGTTATGTCTCATTTGTATAATATATAATTAAATTTAATAACGTGTTCAAAATGTAATTTAATAAAGTTTGAATTTTAAAGGTAAAACATATCTCATTTGTATATTATAGAATTAAATTAAAGAAAATATATTGAAAATATAATTTAATAATATTTACATTTTGAAAATGAATAAACGAGATATTGCGTATTAAAAACTTGACCTTATGTGTTGTATAACTACCACCTAAACTCAGTTAACACTACAAGAAAATAAAAGATTAGCTATCAAAATTTTACTACAAAATATTTTCATAGTTAATATCAATTTAAAAGACAACTATTTAACTCCAATTACATAAATAAAAATAAAAAAATATATACTATTTGCCCTTTTAAAAAATCATGTAAAATATATTATTCTCGTATAAGAAAAAATTATTTTTTAATAAAAATAAAAACTCTTATCATAAAACAAAACTCGCGTAAATTTTTTTTCTCCAAATCACTTTTCCTTCACGGATCGAAATCACTTTTTCTTCATCGAATTTATTTTTCCTTCACTGATCGAAATCACTTTTCCTCCATCGAAATCGTTGTTTCTCGGATCAAAATAGCTGCTTCTCCGTCATCGAAACTGCTGTTTCTTCTTCACTACAACGGTGCATTTTCTCCGATCGACATTATCATGAATTTTTAATTTTTTTTCTAATTTACAGGATATTGTTTGGGTTGCAAATATTAAATTTGTTTAAGTCAATTTCAGAATATTGAGATTTAAGGTATTCATTCCTCTTTCCTTATTATTTGCTATAAAATTTAATGGTTCAGTTTTCTAAATTTTTTGAACAATCATAAATGTAGATACTCATTGTAAACTAATTTTAATTTCTTCTTACATGCTCTTTTGGAAATTATACCATTTATATATTGATTGTTAAGCATACATTAATCTTCCCTAAGTCTTTACTACTACTAAATGTATATTTTGGACAGAAAGATTAAAATTCTATTGGAGTTAGTTTTAAGTCAATCATTGTCGTACCTCGAAAAATAAGAACACGGCCTCGCGAAGCGCAATGACACGCTCGCGAGATGGACTTAATAGAGTCGTCACTGAACTTTACTTATTTTCAAAGAGGAAAAAAGAAAATATTTATAAAATCCCTAAAAAGAAAGACTATGATATTGGCCGTCGCAACCAAAGTCGGTTACGCAAGGGGAAGGTATTAGCATCCCTCACATCCGTTGTACTCAATGAAAACCATTTAGTTAGTATCGAATGAATGTTAATGTGATGTTAGTTTCCGATCTTATACTTATTTAGGAGAGAGAAAAAGAGAGAAAAGAGAAATGTTTTTGGATTTTTATCAATGTGCGAAGGACCAAAAAAAGATTTTCTATTAGGGTGTCTGACGAGACTTTGAATCTCACTCCTACATATCTCCGGGTGCAATAGAGGACTCAAAGCATACGTAGTTCTAGGTAGAAAATGTTTGTTTGTTGGACAATTTTAGCGAAACTTATCTTGTATTAATCGACGGAAAATATTGTTTTACCCAAAACAGGTGAGAAGCGGGCATATGCATCAAATTGAATAGATTTACAATTCAACATTCACGGGAAAACATCACTTATCTCAACTCAAGGATTGTAGATGAAGCATTTCTTTGACAAAATATCTTAAGACAAAATATCTTTTGTTTATAAAACGGTTTTTGAGATCGCACGGCGGCGAGAAAAAAAAGTTTGATTTGTTGGATGTCTTCTATAAGTGAATGATGAATGTTTGACGAGAACGAGACCTAAACCTCAGGATCACTTATTCGGGGTTCCACCGAAATGCTATATTCCAATGGTCTTTTTTCATTCAAGGTTATTTAAGAAAATTGTTTAATGGACAATGAACGCTTGATAAGAACAAGACATTTGTCTCGGAATCAATTGTTCAAAGGCTTACGTCGGAATGCTAGATCTCAACGACCCTTATTTTTTCCAAGTTAATTAAGTGTTTTAAGAATGAAAGAAAGAACGAACAGTTAACCCAAAACAAGTGCTTCAGGGCCAATCATTTGAGGGTTCTACAAGAATGCTAGATTCCAGCAATCTTCTTCTTTCGTGTTTATTTAGAAAAAAATTTAATCATTATGTTTGATTTAGGAAAGGTCACTCGATGCGATCGAGGTTTGATTCGTATAAATTATTTGAGAAATGATTTGAAGTTAATTGAAATTGAATGAGATATGTTGAAAATAGTTTGAAGTTATTTAATCGATGGTGAAATGTTAGTGAGATTGAATGAGATTATTCACATGTATGAAATGAACACGGGTAGATATTAATCAACTAAACAAATTAATCCATTTAGAAAAAAGTAAATAATTTATCAAAACTATAATTAACTAAATCCATTAAAAAATCTAATTATTCAACTACTAATTTAAATTAATCATACAAAAAAATAAATAAACATCTTATCAGAATCATAAGAAAATCAAAAGAAAACACCATGGGTGTAAATAACTTAAGCTAGATGGGCTTTAGTCAAATGTCACAATTAGGCCCAAAAGCAAATAACATATTTGATTTACTAAATAAAATAAATAACAAAAGCAAAAAATAAAATTAAAGCAACAATAATACAAAAGAGTAAATACTTTTGCAGACCAAACAAACCTGTTTTGCGTTAAGAGTAGGAGGCAATTCAAAATTTGAACAAAAACATGCATTGTTCATCGTCTTCTTAAGGAAAGGAAAACGCATGCAAAACACAACAGTATCGCGGAAAAATATCTCTGTCACTCACCCAAACAATATCATTCATCCCTCTTATGAAAAAACAGTATGAACAACAAAACACGGAAGCTTGGAAAAGAAACACGAGATCAACGTGATACCTTCAAGTTTGTTCTCCGATGAATAAGGCAGTGGTGATGCAATCCGCATTGTGATGTTGTTGTTCTGAGTTATGTAACTGTGTCATTCAAAATTGTCGGAGTATAGTTGTGTTGTTGTTGAAACGTTGCGTACTGTGTCGTCGTTATTGAACTGGGTATTATGGTATTGTATCGTGGCGGCTTCGAAAAAAACGATAGAGATTGGTGAAGGAATTCGGAAATGATTGGTGTGTGTTGATGTTCAATCCTGAAGATGAAAGAGGAAGATTGTATGTTGTTTTGCTCTTGATGGTGGGTTAATAGAGTAAAAGTGGTGGTAGGCTTTAACGAGTGAGGTGTTTATTTTGGTTGTTTGGTGAGTTACAAGGCTTTGGTGGATGGCTGCGAAAGGTGGTTTCCAGTGGTGGTGGTGGTGGTGGTTTAGTGTTGTTGTGAATATGGTGGTTGTTATGGCATGAAAGAGGTTGTGTTTGGCCGTGAGTCACAAGATGTTTTGCGTGTGGTTATGATTTACAACTTGTTGAAAGCTACATGCGAGTCAAGGAGTGTTCGAAATGATGATGATGATGTTGGTGTTGAAAAGTGAGGAATGCATATGTATGAAGAGTGAACACGAGATGGTGAGATGGTGATTTTTAGTTGTTGTTCTGGAGGTAATGTTGGTGCATGATTTAGGGAAGAAGATGTAGGTTGTGGTGAAAGGAGAGAGGAAAGTGATAGGAGGATTTTGTATTGTGGTTGCAATGTGTGAGGTTAATGGAAGAATGGAGGAAGAGTTTTCTCAGAAGAAGCAAAAATGCGTTCTTCTTGACTTTTATCTATTTTTATTTATTTTTGTTTTTTATAGTTAGATCCAAATAATGAAACATTGAGAGATTTGTAGTAAGATGAAAGAGTTGATGGAGAATGTAGCAGGAGATGAACAAGAGGTGTGGGAGAGAAAACTTAGAGGAAAAAACTTGAAGGAAGAAGTTTTAGGGTGGGAAGACTTAGATTTGAGATTCATTCCTCCTCTCTTTTCCCACAAGATCCACACTCTCCCTCTATTTTCATTTTGAAATTCCACTCCACCAGATTATGATCGTCGCATGGTGTTTTATAGATCCCCCTTTCTCTTAATGCAATGTGTAACTATATATATAGCTTTACTAGGGTTTTGCATTTTTTTTCAAATTCCAAGACTACCTCCAAGTGACTTTCAAATGTAAAAAATAAAAAAAAATCAAATATACATTTTTTTTCAATAGAAATGAAAACTAAAAAAACATTCTAGTTATTTCTATTTATTTATTATGAATATTTTGACTAAAAATAAAATTAAAATGACTTAAAACGAATAAAACCCGGATGCAAAAATGTTCAAAAAATTAAACTGAATGCACCATAATTATCAGTGCAAAATAAACTTTTCGGAAAGATATAGATTTTGATCAAATTTTGAAATAAAAATTGACTGGTTGAAATTCCCAGACTAATCAAAATGTGCACGAAAACGTTGTCGAAAATATAAACGAACACGCCAAGTTAAACTACGCGAACCGTAGATTAATAAAATTGACGTCTGCAAGCTCGATTTTAAAATTTTTTGCCTGCTAATTTTATGCCCAATTGAGGATTAGTTTGACCGTTCTATCTGTAGATTCGAAAAATTATTTTGATTGATATTTTGGGCATTATGTAAAATGCAATGCATGCTATGCTATGCAGATGATGCAAATGTCATGATGAATGTATTGATTCAAAGATTCAGGGTCAAAATTGAGATATGACAGTTGCCTCTATTTAGGAATCTTCGATTAGAGAATATGAAAAAGGTTACTCTTCATATGATCGCGGTACAAGATAGTTAAATATTGAAAGACCCGGATTTTGTCCTTGAATGTAGATGAAATGAAATGATATGTTATGAATATAAGAAGGACTCTTTTTTGTTTTGGTTGCTAGGGATATGACGCAATAGGAGATGAACCCTAACATGGTGTTTTATGATTAATGAAGAATGAAAGATGGACCTGTAGGGAATAATGAAGATATGGTAGCGGTGATCCACAAGAAAATGGCAAAGACAATAAGGGTGGAGCCTCACTGGGGATAACAAATTGATGGGGAAAAGAAAGGCAGAATGTCAGACGACGCTAGACTTTTAAAAATGACATAATACCACACGATGCTGTACTTTAAAAATGACAAAATGTCAGACGGTTTTGGACTTTAAAATGAAATTTCTGGCGAGGTTGAACTTGTTCGTAGGCATCATTAAACTATATATCAGCTTCAAACGAAGTTTTCCTAGCGAGGATGGACTTGACCGCATGCATCAATAAAATATATCTGTTTCAAACAAAGTTTGCCAGGCTAGGTTGGACTTGGCCGCAGGCATCAGTAAAAATATATACCGACTTCAAGCGAAGTTTTCCAGATGAGACTGGACTTGAAGGAAAGATTACCAGACAGGAACTAGTGTTTTGTATTTTTATTTTTGTTTTTCAAACGATAAATGACTTTCTGATAGTATATTGGACGGGAACTAATTTCTTTTGATTTATTGTCAGACGGGAACTGACTTTAAGATGGGCTACCAGACGAGAACTGGTTTTGAAAATAAAACTGACTACTAGACAAGAACTAGAGTTAAAAATAGGCCACCAGACGAGAACTGGTTTTAAGAAAATGCTACTTGACGGGAACTATTTTTTTAAAATTGACTGTCAGGCAGGAACTGACTTTCAAATGATTTACCAGACGAGAAATGGTTTTTGATGTTTGATTCTTTCATGCTATGGGCATATGCTCGATGAATGAGATGATATGCATGGCTTAACACTATAGCGCATCGACATGATTAATGCATGGGAATGATTTATGTAATGACTTGAAGGTTTCCAACATGCCCTTGTGTGGGTAATGGATGGAAGGGTTCTTTTTGCAGCAAAGCTTCATTGTCAAAAGGAAAAGATTATTTGATGGGGTGATAACATGAGTTTTCAGCACTTTTCTTGAGCTCAACGGTTGCTGATGCATTGTAGAGTGTTCTTGAGAAGCATGGAGTGGACTTGCCCCTTTATGGATTATCTTACCCCAGTCTGCTAGGTCTTTGAAGAATTACCTCAAAAAGAGTTTGGAAGCAGCTTGCCATGAGACAACCTCGAGATGGCTTGCCCCAGTGTTTCAAACCTTGAAATGGTCCTGGACTAACCGACTCTTGGAGTGGTAGAATTCTGATTGACTAACCTTTGGAGGGGTTGGACCCTACTGAGCTCTATGTGGTAGCTCAACGTAGTGTGAGTTTTGAAGAGATTTGTTTTTGACTATCCAACTCTTGGGGCGATTGGCTCAGATTGGCCGATACCCAAAGTGAATTACCCTTGACTGAACTTCCTTCATTTTATCAGGTTTCTCAATTGACTGTATTATTAGGATTCCCTTGATGCTAAATGTTGACTTGCAGATAAAATTATTCATTCAAAAAGGGTAATTTTAATGCAGTGCTTATGCAAAATTTTGAAATCAAAATTTACTAAAATGAATTTGGTGAAATACAATGAACGCGTCAATGATTGGAACACAATGCTAATCTGGCCATTCAAAGTGGGCAAGGTGGTGTGATCAAAACAAATGATCAACAAAGATCGTTTTGAGTCAGATTAACGCAACATTGTTGTAGTATGCTTTCTGAATAAACCCCGCCTCAATTATGTCTTTTAAGGGTTGTAATGTGGCCTGGTTCACGGTTTTTGAAATAAAGGGTATAAGGCTCAAAATTTAATTTTAAACCAGCCGTTATTTTTTATGATATCCTGTCCTACGTTCAGTTAATTTGACATACGCATTCAACTTCCAAGAGGGTTTGAAAGTGTGATGATAAGGATGAGGATTCAAGATGAGATTTTCTTGAAATGGAAGTCACCTTATTTTGTTTTCTTTGTTTTTGTTGAGGATTTGAGGACCCCTCTTTTCTATTTTTAATCCCTAATTTTTCCTAGACCGCTTCTTTTGAAACTTTCGATCCACCGGAATGCCCTAATTTTTGCCTAAGTCGTCTTTTGTGGTGTTCGACTTAGCGAGTTTTCTCATTCTTTTTTTTGAAAGGATGCGGCTACCATGTTATTGGTGGATGGGGATCAACCAATATAATTTCTCTTGGCTTTTTCACGACTTCTTCGACACTCTAAGATGTGTGCAAAGTGTGTGGTTGATCCTCGGGTGGGATGGTGTGTTGATGAACTAATTCTCTCAAAGATTGAATGCATAGTCAAACTATTTGAACACGACTATCCTGATCTTGGTTAAGATTAAGGGTTTTTTGAAATCCGAAAGAAAAACCAACTTCTAGGATCATAGTGGTTGACTAGGAGTTAACTCCTTATCACTTCAATGTTTGGGGATTAGAAAAAATGCCTTACATCATCAGCAAAGTTCTACTTGAAAGCATACCACAACAATTTCGGGTATCTGTTTTTAATCATCCTCCTTCCAATCTTTTCTTAAAAAAAGTTAGATAAAGACAAGTGAAATGGGAGAAATATTTGTTGGTTTTTGAGAAAAATGGAAAATGAGTGAATACGAATGGATTGATTCAAAAGATACATAATCACTTCATTAGTATTACCATTAAAGACAACAATGTTTATAAACAAGTAGCATTTTACGGAAAAAATACAAATGCAAATGATAACAATTCCCTATGACTACCAGCGTTGAGGATGACTTCCTGTTTGATCCACTAATTTTAGGAGATGTCCCTTGAGGTCTTCACACTCATTTAGGTGAGCGGTTGATGTTTACCACCAGGTTTCCTTCTCGAAAGGCTATGTACTTTTGTCTATCAACTGTTGTACCTTGGCTTGGAAAGCTTTGCAGTCTTCAGTTGAGTGCCCTATCGATCCCCCATGATACCCACATTGCACATACGGATCGTACCCAGGTAGGAATGGTTGTGGAACAATCTTGAGAGACTTGGGAACCACTAGCGAGCTTTGAATCAGAGGCTACAAAAGTTGAGTGTACGACATAGGTATTGGATCAAGAGGAGCATTCCTTCTTTCCAAGTTTCTGCGAGACCTGGGCCGATTCTGATGTTGATTCTGATATCCTCGACCATGGGCACATTGATTTGAATGAGGAGCAATCCATGGTTTCTGGTATGGTGCTCTAGACATTGTTGGTTTTCTTATGAGGACAAAGTGGCACTGGCAATGGTGACCGCTGAAAAAGACTGAGCACAATAAAGTCTTGCTGGTGCACCTTGAGAATACTCGACATCTGCCATGATTACATTGAGTACCTCCACTTTTTCCTCTTGGGATCTGTTGAAGGATTCATTCTTTCTAGCCTTGATGCTTGAGGTATCTTGGAATTTTCCATTCTTAAGGCTTCTCTCGATGCATTCTCCAACTTTCACCAAGTTAGAGAAGTTTGATGACACAATACCTACCATTATTTCGAAGTACAAGCTTTGCAGGGTTTCCATGAACATGTCAACCAATTCCTTGTCTAAGAGTGGTGGTTGCACTTGAGCTGTAAATTCTCTCCACCGTTGCGCATATCCTTTTAAGTATTGGTTGCTATTTTGAGATAAGCTTTGTAGCTGCCTTTGATCTGGAGCCATGTCCAAGTTGTAGTTGTACTGCTTCAAAAAGGCATTGGCTAAGTCTTTCCAAGACTGAATATGGTTCCTTTCTAACTTCATGTACAAACCCAATGGTGCCCCACTCAAACTGTCTTGAAAACAGTGAATCGTCAACTTACCATCGTGATTATGGGAGGTCATTTTTCGACAGAACATCACCAAATGGTGTCTTGGGCAGCCACCCCTTTGTATTTCTTGAAGTTGGGTACTTTAAACTTCAGAGGTATCACCAGATTTGGCAGTAAACACATGTCATCAAGTCTCAAGGTGTTAAAGCCTCTCATAGCCCTTAATCATTTCTCAAGATCACAGTCTATTTCTACGACTTCATCCACTTGAAAACACTCCACTTTTGTCATCCGGTGGGCCCTTTTAGAATTTGGAACGTTTCTTACAAATTGGGGACCCACTTCATCCATATGAATAGTGGGGTTCTTCTGCATAATGGGAATCTCACTTGATACTGAGATTTACACAGTCTGAGTTTGAGTAGGAACTTGGTTAGGAGCATAGTCAGGAGAAAGATCGCACATCGGGTTAGTCATCACAGTGAAGCCTAGTGGGGGACTGACATTCTCCATAATAGCATAATAAAGATTTAACATAGCTACCACAGGTTCCAACATATGGTTTACCTGTCATTTTAAGACGTCTATTCTCTCTTATCTCCACTTGATCTTACTTTAAATGCTCGATTGTCCTTTAACGTCAACGTCAGTCTTGTTGACGGGGAGGACAGCTGACTGGAGAGCACCTTTGACGTGATCTTGAGAGGCCATGATGATGATCTTGGATGAAACTGTTTTGGTCTTAGTATCTGAGGTGGATGTTAAAACGGGGAGAACTGAGTTACCACAGACGGCGCCACTGATCGTGAAGGCTTGATCAGATCCTGAGGTGGGCCACCAAGAACGTCTGTGATGCTGGGCGTGAGATGAGGATGAGGGGGTGTACCTGCAAGGCACTCCGACGCTCAAGTAAGAAAGGGTCAGAGAAAAAGGGCAAGTACAAAGTATGAGTTTTTTAGGGTGATTATTTGATACTTGACCCTCTCAAGTGAGAGGGTTTATATAGTACCCCCGGCGCGTGGCTAACTGTCCTATTTTCGGGGCGAAATAACCATTTTCCCGAAGAATAGGTAACTGTCCAAAACTAGCCGTTATGTCGGGCAGGGTGCCCAAAACTAGCCGTTGTGTCGGGCAAATGCGTGGTTTCGAGCACATGTCCTTAGCTGTTCGTGGACCGACAAAGTCGTGCGGAACGAGCAGCAGTGATGGGGATGAGCGATGCACTCCTTGCCCAGTTGGGGGGGGCAGAAAGGTAACGTTTGCCCCTTTATGGATTGGACTTAGGCAAATGGGCCGTTCTGAGAACAGAAGTGGATTGGGCCATGCCTAGCCATTGGTCCAGTCCAGAACAGTACGTATAGTAGGTGTCAAGGCATCTGATTGGCGTTCAACTTTAACTATGAACTCGCTGTATCTGGGCACCATTTATTATCAACTCGTCGTACATTTGGAATCACCCTGATAAGTACCCTAGTAGCGTTAGAAAATATTTGCAATGTCAGATCGAAGGATGATTCGCGAACTTTCGGCATTGATCGTCACGAACATTACTTTTGGACTCTGGTGTATACCTAGATCTAGATCTAATATCCTATCTTCTGTTGCTTTACGAAGATCCCAAGAGAATTAGAGATCTAGAATTTTAAGAACCATAATCGAAACGATTTTTGATCAGATTGACAGCGATAGGCATCCGTGTTCGCTTTTGAGACATGAAGAAGTTATGAATGATGTATTTGGAAAGCGAACGTGAATTCGCGGAAAGTGTATGAACTGAAAGTCCATTTTTCTTGATTTGATGACACAAGGAGGTTGTGAACTGGTAAATCTGAGATTGGATATAAAATCGTGGAAATCGCAAGAATCAGAAGTCGATTTTCACATATTGTGCCACTGTTTCGTTCAGGAACCATAAATGGATATAGTTGAAGGACCGATGGTCTTGAATGGTGGTTCTGATCTCCTACATGGGGGGTGTGGGGTGGACCTACATGTTTAGCACTTCAATGTCCAAGTTAGTTCAAGATTCAGGATGAATGTAGTGAGAAAGTGGATATTAGAGAGTGTACCCCTAATTCTTGCGTGAACCGGTTTTTTATACCTTACGTTAGGTGGAATGTATCAGAATGATATGGGTCTGATCTCCTTTAGGTCTTTGGTCGGCCAAGAACATAAAATAATATCATATAGATGGAAAACACATACAATGGACCATTATCATAGAGAAGTTGGAAAACAAATTAGATAAAAATAGAGTATATTTAAAAACAATAAAAAAATTATTATTTTCAAATTTTTTAAATGCTATTTTTTTCAAATATTGTAAAATAAATGGTAAAAATAAATATTGAGTACACAAATAAACTGAATAATATTGAGCTTGCTTTCTCATTAACAGATGACAAATGTATATACAAAAGAGATGTCTTAGCTCACACAGTGTCCAAGGATCGATAATTGAGGCACAACTTAAAATAGAAAAATAAGTGTCATAACTAACTATAATGATTATATTTTACATGAAGTTAAACACTAATATTCTTCCTCAACTAAAGAGCAGTTAACTGAGATTTCCAATTTCAATAGAAAAAAGACTGAAAGATTGAGGGTCTAATGACTTTATGAGAAAGTTAGCCAGGTGTGTTGAGCTTGGTATAGATAGCAGTGTGTTGAGTTTGGTTTAGGAAGCAATTAAATAGCTTATTCAATTTTCTCTGACCATATGACAATTTATTTCAATGTGTTTGGTTCATTCGTAAATGCATCATTGGCTGCAATGTGACAAGCAAATTGTCAGTCACAATATAAAACTACATGTGAAACAAGATCCTAACGCAAATAAATTAGCCACTGAAGCTCGCACAAAATAAAAGCTAAAGCCATGTACTCAAATTTTTATGATGTTCTTGAGATTTTACTTTATTTATTTGGTTTCCATGAAATGAGAGAGTCACCTGAAAAGACACAATAACCTATCATTGAACGTCTTGTTTCTGTGCAAGTGGCCCAATCAGAGTCACTAAAAGATTTTAGATGAATATTGGATGATGAACGAAAGAGCAATCCCTAAGAATAGGGTTGTTTTATGTTTTTGAGAACCCTAGTTGCAACATTCATATGAGCTAAAGAAAGACAATACATGAATTGGGATAATTTTTGGAAAAAGTAATATATATCAAGTTTTTCTTTGGTTAGATAAATAAGTATTCCAAAGAGTCCTCTGTACTTAAAAGAACCTATTGAAGGTAATGTAACAACCTTTTCAGGATAAGAGTTACTGAGCATATGTGTCATGACAGGCTTGGTACCAAGTAGACATGTGTCATTTAACAATTCCAAGGCATACCTTTGGAAGGCATTATCAAGTGTCAACTTGATATTATTTATTTCATTAAGATCATTTCCTAACAAAATAATATCATCAACATAGACAAGCAATACTGTGAAATGTTGATGACATTTCTTGGTAAATAATAATGATCATGGGTTGATTGACTATAACTGAGCGATATGAGTAAAGTAGACAGTTTAGAGAATCATTGGCAACTAGCTTGTTTCAAACTATATAATGATTTTATAAGTCTGCATACTTGATTAGGAGCATTGGAATTCAATCCTGGTGGCATTTTCATATAGACCTCTTCATCAAAGTGACCATGAAGGAAGTCATTGGAATTCAATCCTGGTGGCATTTTCATATAGACCTCTTCATCAAAGTGACCATGAAGGAAGTCATTGTTTACATCCAGATGTATCAAATGTCAATTTTGTGAGGAAGTTATAGCCAAAAACAATATGACTATGGTTAATTTGGCCACTAGAGAGAATATGTCCATATAGTTCGTCCCTTCTATTTGTCTGTATCTCTTGGTAACTGAGTGAGCCTTGTATCTCTCAATTGTGTCATCTACATTCCTTTTTATTTTGTAAATCAACTTGCAACCAATAGCTTTCTTTATGGAAGGAAGAGTAGTGATAGCCCATGTGTTATTTTGTTCCAATGCGTTTAGTTCAACTATCATTGCTTGAATCCAACAAACGTTTTTAATTGCATGTTTGTATGTTTTGGGTTCAATCTATGTTGTAACAGAAAATATGTAATTTTTTTAGTTTGAAGATAGAAGCGAATAGTTGATAAAAGATTGGATAGGATAAAGTACGTGAGTAGAAGAAATGTTTTTACAAACATAGCCATCATATATTTTTGGTTCGATTATGAGTGTAATGGAAATTTTGGAAGTGTAAGGGGTACAAAGAATTGGTGGTGCATGTATAGCGGTAGGTAAATTTGGTGAATGTTGTGCGTGTAAAGTATGGGAATTTGTTGTAGGTATTGGAGGTGTGATAGTAGTAGGTGTATCAGTGGCTGGAATTGTGGAATTATTATAGGAAACAGGAGGGGATGATGTTTGATTCTATGTTGGATTTATATGGGGTTGATCAATGTTAGTAGGTGTTTGATGAATTTCTTAGCAAGCGAACTAATCGAGTCGAAGTAATAAAATATAAGATCATCTCTACATGGATTGCACTATTTTAACAAGGTGAAATTCATGCTATTTGAAAAGTAAATTCAGGGGGTTTGCTTGAGAGTATGTTGAAAAACGTTAAAACTTGAATTAAAGTTCAGATGAGAAAACGACTAGATCTTATTCGAATCCCCTAAATTTTCCTTGTTGATGATTGTGCATTATTTTAATCGAATCAACTCTATAAATTTACAGAGAATTAACAATACCACTGTACCCAATCCCTTGATGTAAAACTCACTAAACTGGACTACAATTCCCTAATTCGTTAGGCGAGTTGGATTGCAAAATTAGGAGATCTATTACGTTAATTTCATTGCCACGACTTATAATTCCTTATCCCTAGTTAATTACTAAGTTGAACAATTACTTTATTTCAGATCGGTAAAGTTAGGGCCAGTATCCCTACTCATCTAGAATCACTTTGCACGCTCGTCAACAGCCAAAGAGCAGTAAGAACAAAGTAACTGAATAAAAAATATATAATCAAATCATGCAAATAACATCAAACAGTCATTGATCCAACAAAGTAAAATTAAATTCATCTACTAAGACCTGATCAATAGAAATACAGCTACTCATAGTAATACAAGTAAAAACCATGAGTTTAGAAGAATAGTACATGAAAATCAATGAATAATGAGGTCTTCAATGGCTGAAAACTCTAATTCTTGAGCTCCAATATTGCCTAGCCATCAATTATGTATCTCCAATTTGCAAACCTTGCAAAAGTGTACTTTTTGTCCTTTTAAACAACTAAAAAACGTTTCTAGAAATCCTTGCCATCATGCACACTTTTTTTAAAAACAATTCATCACGCACATTATGCTCCCATCGTGCACATGATGCTCCTGTTATGCCACCATCGTGCACACGATACTTCTCATTGTGCACACATTGCAATTCTTTTTAATTATCGTGTACACGATGCCTCTCATCGTGCACACGACTTTTCCAATGTGTTTCTTGCCTTTTGCTTGCTGAATTTTCACTTTTCACCAAAGTTTTTCTATTCTTCACTTTGATCAAATACTTGCTATATATTCTACAATTTTCTCTTGATTAACTCAAAAACACTTCAAAATGATAACAAATGCTTATTAAAATTATGTAATGACAGAGTGTCATCACAATCCCAAATTTGTTCTGTTACTTGTCCTCAAGGAACTCATTCACACGTGTGGTCTTCCTAAGAACTTTGCACTTACCAAAATAATGACAGACACCATTTATAACATAATTAGTACTTCCATTCCTTACTTCAATTGAGATCAATCCAAAGAGTTTCCTCCAATTTTCCTATGTACTCAACCTGTCTCTCATCTCACCTTTTTCACTCGAATTAAATAGGGTGATCACACAATCAACATACAAAAACATTTTACCATAAGTTTGCAATATTTCTAACAAAGTCAATCAAAGTCATATATAAATACTCACTTTTGAGGTATTTTAAGGTTGTAATAGGGATTATGTCAGGGTATGATATTTTGGGATAGTGGTCTTAAACCTTTGGAGTTAGGTACCTAGTTTTCCTTATGTTACCATGTTTCTTTCGTAATGATCTTTATCTAGTGTTAGGTGCTAGAATGTGTTAATATATAGTTTAGTTTTTGGCACCTTTTGAGATCTTTATTTGTTAATTGATGTTTTTTCCCTTTGTTTCCGGTAAATAATCGTAGTATAGTTTAAATGCATTATTAGACTTAGTTATTTAACTTTTGTGTTTATAATTGTAGGTTTTAACATTGCAATGGGAAGCCTGGAGCATGGAAGGCTCTTAAGGAGCATTTTTGAAGAAATTGAATTTTTGAAGCATGCTGCAAGCACGCTTAGCGCGCTCCTAGACCAAGGGAGGAGCTAATTCCAGTAGGTAGTCCGCTTAGCGCGGTCTGAAGCCCGCTAAGCGGGATTTAAGGCGGTTTAGCAATAAATGACAGCGCGGTGTTGCGCGCTCTGCGCTTCTCAACCCCTCTATAAATAGATTTGTTCAGCATTTTTTGTGGATCCTTGTTATTTTCTTAGAGCAAAAACCCTATAAACACTGTAGCATCTTATTTTCGATAACTCGGAGCATCAATAGTCGAGAGATCGTCGTTGATGCTTGTTCCTCTTCTCCATTTTCTTGTTTGTAAAGCTACCATGTCAATGGATAGCTAATCTCCTTTTGTGTCAAGATTAGAAGGTAGACAATCCTTTCTTTTGTATGTATAGGTATTGATGTAAGCTTATGAACTTATGGATGATGAATATATGGTGAAAAACTTTGTTTATATGGTTTATTCTTTGTGTTGGTTCATGATTGAGAAATGTGTTCTTACACTTTATCTAGGTTTTTCATCCATCAATGAACATAGGCTAGAGATAGTTATGAGAGTTGATGTTCATAAATATTGAACTTGAATGTTATCATTTTGATAGTTTGAGTGAGAGATCATCAAAGGGTCAAAATGATAAAACTCACAATATGTGTTAGAGATAAACATATTGAGAGGATATGTGATTATATTTATCGTCTAAACGAGTTCATTTGCTTTGTCGATTCTATACGTGCAAAATGGTTTGTCGAACCCTAATCTTGGCATGTGTTTTATAAATCTTTCAAATCCGATTACTTTTACCGTTTATGCAAAAGATCCGTTATCAACAACCAAAACCCTTTGTTACTTTAAGTTTAAAACAATTTCAACTGTAGAACGGCGGTGATATCTCTAAACAATCTCTGTGGAACGATAACAAAAACCCTACTCTATTTGTATTTCAACATCTAGTCAACCAGTACTAGAGAATGCAATTTGTTGCTATTTTTCATTCATTTTTCATAATAATTTTTTTAATAAGTTATGTTAACTTCTGTATTTTTTTATACTGACTATTTTTCTCTAGTACCCCAACCCCAAACTTAAACGTTGCTAACTTCCAAGAGCAACCTCAAACTTATTCTTTTTTATCGGTCAAGGAAACTAAACTTTCTAACTAACTCCAAAGAGGGTGGAAAGATTTAATCTTTCAAGCCGATTTCCTACATATTAAGCTATGAAACCGAATAAAAGGGCTCAGGCTCAAAGGATTTAAACAACGAATATAAAAAAAATCATATAAGTTGGTTTGAAAAAGGCTCAGAGTTTCCACAATTAATTAAGCGACTCAATGTGTAATTTATTAGATCAATAAACTAAATCAAAAATTAAACAAATTCTGGAAAATTACAATTGTACGGATACTCTCGTAAGAAGAAAAAGTAAACAATCGAATTTTTTGGATTAAACCTTACTAATTGAGGTATCTAAAAATTGAGCACAAGCCAGTTGGATATTCTCTTCTTCTTAATCGTGCAATCTGTATCTAAAACTTCGGTCAATAATCTGTTTCTTTTTATTTTTTTAATGACTTGTTTTTCTTGTCATTGGTAAGGTAGTGAAAGCGCTGAAGAAAACACAAAACAAATTCATTCGTTGATAAAAGAACATACATTTTACAAATTAGGAAAGCATGAAAAAAAACAACTTAGTTCTCTTGAATTGAAAAGTACAATGAGTGAGAAAAAATACTCAAATGTTGTGAGAGACCCTAATCTATGTCATCATGTTAGGGTGGTCGATAATGGTGCATAGCTTCCAGCATCTCATTAATTATTTATCCTGTCTAGACCAAGTAACTCTTATCTTGTTCTTCTGGTTAGCTAATGCTTGGTTCTGCTCTTCAAAATATTGCTCCATGGATAGCTGAGTTTCAAATCTCTCTCTAAGACTCTGAGCAGGAATATGGTAGCGGTATTATGTAAGCCACTCTTGGAAACCTTGACTGAATTTAGGTGGTTGAGCATAAAAGTTGGTTGAGATATTAGTGGCCCAGCTTGACATGCCAAGTGCATGATCTTCCCACATTTGGATGTGCTGCTCAAAGCGTTACTCAAAGCTTTGCTCTAGATCCTACTGCAATTGGTTTTGGTCTTCTGGTTGTTGTATAAATTGTTGCTCCACTCTTTGTTCAAATTTCTAACTTAAACCTCCAGATACTTTCTTCATTAATCTTTCATTGATTGGAGTTCTTGCAGCTAACATTTTGTCATCTGGGTGACTCCGTGCGCCTACAATATTACACAACTCGTTAATAATAGAGAAATGACCACAAGCTCCTTGTGGTGCATTGGCCATATACTTGATATTTTATGCGATCAAGCGCCCAACATTAATATATCCATCATGCATAATTGCCATCACTTCATGAACTCTCTTCACAGTTAACTATGATGTTTTGGGTGTGGATTCAAGAGTTTGGCACAAGAATGAAGCTTGTGCCTTTGGTACTGGATGCATATTTGCGGTCTGATGTCTTTGAGGAATTTCATGTTTGCCAACCCATTCTGCCCTAGGCGGACACATGAATATATAATAATAAAAAATATATTTTCTCTGTTTTTTATTATAAGTTGATTTGATAAAAATATAGTATCCATTTTACAATATCATATTCTCTTTTCTTTCAATTCTTTAAATTTATCTTTTCAATATTATTAATGAATGATGATTTTGTAAAATCATTCATAATTTTTCTTTTTATACAATTATTATTATATTATTTAATGTTTGAAAATATCAAAACAACTTATACTTAAAAAAATGTGGTAATATTTGCTAATATGGATAAAATTGGATATAATCATCATTCTCATTTTTTACATTTTTTTGTAAAATATCAAAATATGACAATTGTTGCTGTCAATTTACGATTTTGAAAACTCGTCATTGAAGAAATTACTTAGTCAAATTTTGGTTGGGTTACTTTCTTTAAAACGTTCTGTTACGCCTTTCAATATTGTGCAAGATAGACGATCAAGCACGAGCCTCCAAGATAAAATATTACAGTTCTATAATGTACAATTATTATTTGAATGATAAATAATCGATTTAGAAATGTATCCTTCATAGTACAAAGATCAGTCGAATATGATATAAATATCACTCGTAGGATTTAGTATAAAGACCTCTCATAATAATTTATCAAACGAAATAAATTCAAATAATTCTCCAAAGAGAATTCAATTAAAGTCGTTTGACCAATCGAAATAATTTCTCAAACAATGAGAAATTCAAATAACTCTTCCAAAAGAATCTAAAAGAATATTTTGTAATTTTTCAAATAAGAAGAAATTCAAATAGTCTAAAAGAGAATTCAAAAAAATACTCAAAATAATAAGAAAGAGCAGGAGAAAAATGCTAAGTAAAAAGAATAAAAAAATAAAAACTCAAAAAAAATTAATGAATTTTAAAATGAAACATGTATTTCTTATACAATGAAGTAAGGTAGTTAATATAAGTAATCTAATATGATTTAGAATTTTTTTTCAATTAACACATATGTAATTTTTTTTAAAACGGAGAATTTAAGGATTTTTAAAATTTATCTCCATATTAAAATATGAAATAAAAGAATTGGTTTGTAGGAGTAATATTTTTATTTATTTAAAATCATGTGGTTGAAGAATTTTTTTTTTTACAATAACTTGTTTATTCAATAAAAATACCATAAAAACCAACAATTCAAATAAATTATAAGAATGGTGTGTTTTGAAAATTATTTAACAGGGTGGCACCATATGGTATGGCGCCTCAGGCATAGGAAAAAACCCTAAAAGCCAATCCATATGGCACCTTAGTTCAATATCCATGCTCTAATTTTGTTTCTTTACAGGGGAGGCGCCATACCAGTTCACTTTCCTTTTTTTTTTAATTAATATTTAAATGTGGAAATTGAAAATTTTAATAAAACAAAATAAGGGTAGCCAAAAATACATAACCATGTTCAGAATAAAAAATAGTACAATTGATGGTAAAGAAAAATTTAATGATCGTGTCTATCTAAACGTCCACCGATTCCACATGTCGAGGCTCTTGCGCGGTGTCTTTGTCTACCACGATTTTGTTGAGGTGTGCTTGGCCTTTGCGTCTAGGGATGGCAATGGGCAGTGTATGGGTAGGGTACTATAGTACCCGTCCCCATATCCGCAGTTGAAAAAAATCCTCGTACCGAGCCCATACCCGCTTGGGTATCAAAATTGGCACCCGTCCCCGTACCCTATGGGTATATAAGTGCCCGTACCCGTACCCGTTACCAGCATTTTTAATAAAAATAAATATATCAAGTATAAAATATCATAATATTTTAAGTTTTTAAAAATATTAAAAAGTTTTTAAAAAAAATTATTGTTGAATTATGAAATAAATGATCACGTATATTAAATATGTAGTAATTTAAAATTGATTTTTTTTTAATTTTATAAATATTTATTTTTATATAATAATATAAATTAAAATATATAAATATATATTGTGCGGGTATGAGGCGGGTTGGGTACTAAGGTGCCCATCCCCGCACCCATCCCCACTTATTTAAGTGGGTAATTATCCGAGCTCGTACCCGTACCCATTTTTGCGGGTTTTTACCCTACCCGTTGTGGGTAATTTTCTGGGTACCCATTGGGATGGGCCAAATTGCCATCCCTATTTGCGTCTGCTGAGATGGTCCCGGCGTATTAGACAAATTTTGAAGCATATGTCCCCAATAGTCAGGGGGTTGCCGCCAACAGCGCTTCCGTAATCCAGTTGCATGCCCATGTTTTTGTAGTTTATAATGGGGGATTGGGTTGGTTGTGGACGGTATGGTTGGCCGAAATGTTGCATTGAAGGGTGTTGGTACCGATCCAGTGGTTGATTTGGGGTTTGGTAGTCGAATAGTGAGTGGGTTTGTTGGTCATAGGACGGTTGTGTTTGCTAGTTGTAGGACACTTGTGTGTTCATTTGCGGGGGGCTATGGTGGGATGGGGTGGGTTCGAAAGAGTTGTCAGGGCTATAGGCATTAGTGGGGTTGGTGTAGGTGGGCTGGAGGTAGGGGTAAGGCTCTTCTTGTTGTGAAAGGGTTGGTGGCATGAAAGTGTTGCGGCTTTGTGAATGGGTTAATTCGGTTGGTCCACCTGGTTGCTGGGTAAAATAAGGTGTATGATGTTGGTCATATGGCTGGGCATGTTGCTGTGAGGAAGAGGCACGGTGGCGCGGATCAATTAGATACGTCGACTGAGAGAGGAATTGTTGGGGTGTTGTAACAGACCTAAACCAAGTCATATATTGTTGAGTTGGTATAGCATCTTCCATAACAGGGTCGAATAAGATGTGCTGTGTCGATTCTCCCAGTGTTCACACATCTCTGTTGCAAAGTTCGTCCATTGACCCACGGCCCACTGTGTGTCCACTCTACGTAGATGCCACTGTCCCAAACGTGTCGGAGCGACCAGAATATTCTGATGCATTCTGAACTGTCATTTTACCCGATCGCTTTGATGCATCTCCACAGTGGTGAACCAAATGATGGGTGTCTTTGATGTCCACACTGCAGCATCATTCGCGTTTGGGACGTGGTCGAGACCCTCGTACGGCCTCCAGACAAACTACAAGAAGAAAATAATATTTAATTAGAAATTCGGCGGTGCTGCAATTTATGAGACAAAATTATGGTATTTCAAAATTATGAGACCCTCGTACAGCATCATGCAGACTTGTGTAGTCTTGTCAAGGCTAGTGTAGGCATGCAGACTTGTGTGGTCTTGTCAAGGCTAGTGTAGGCATGTAGAGCTTTGGAATCACTTATTTCATGGAGTGTGAGAAGTGTGGTTAGAGAGTCACATGAGAAAGTGAAGGCATGGTAGTATTGTCACATCCTTTGTTAACATTTTCTTCCAAACACTAAACCTTGCCAATAAAAATAATAACAATAATGATAAAGCATTCTGAAGTGTGGTATTATCATAATAGTAAACTATTGTGAAGCAATTAAACTCCCAAGACACATTACTTGTATCAACTATGAATAACAGTGCAGAGACGTGCTAAAGAATAGTGGAAGGCAAGTGTAGGCATGCAAAGTTGTGTCGTCTTCTCAAGGCTAGTGTAGGCAAGCAGACTTGTGTGGTCTTGTTAAGAGTTGTGTGGTCTTGTCATAATAGTCATAAATTCCTTGGGAGATTCTTGGCGTGGAAATGGGGTCTTGTCACGCAGAGAAGCACATGGTTCATGCAAGGCAATGGTAAACCATTCTGAAGCAATTAAACTCCCAAAAGACATAAAACATTTCCTGAGCAATTATACGCCTATTAATACACATGAAACATACAGCTTATGCTCACATCCTTGAGTTAACATTTTCTTCCAAACACTAAAGTTTGTGAAACATTTCTTCCAAACGGAATTTATCAACGTTTTTTGTTATGGCTCAAAGACCACAATACATGATAAGTGCACATCTCAATGGTGAGATATTTGAATGTCCCATCACAGGTTTCAATTTTAGGGATACGAAAGTGACTAGGTTTTTAATTGATAGAAGAACAATTTTTTTACATTTGAAATCCAGGTTAGAAAAGAAAATACAGTGCGGTCCAGTTGGGCAAATCGTATACAAAAATCCTATGTTTTTTGACGGGCATGACCAATGCAAATTTTTTCAGTTGAAGATTCGGGATGATGATGATGTGCGTAATATGTTTCTCAGTCATGAGTATTCTAGATTCAATGATATTGAGTTATATATTATGTTACAACAGCATCAACTGTCTCAACGACTTGAAGTTTCTCAGGTTTTTAACGAATCCAACAACGAACAATTTGAGGTCGATGTCGTTAACGAGGAAGAAGAAGAAGCAAAGGACATTGTCGATGAAATGGTAAACAACGAGGAGGAAGACCAATTACCAGGCAGTCATGTTTATTGCCCACCTCAACACATGACAAGACTCAACTTAGGCGAGGACGAACCGTCAACAGATATTTTTTACGACCCATACATGCAGACGGAGGGAGTATTAAAAGTTGGAGACAATTTTCGAACAAAAGAAGATTGTGTCCAAGCAATAAAACAATACCACATGAACTTATCTGCAGATTATAGAGTCGATCGAACAAATTCGACTCTATACAAGATCTATTTCCGTAACGAGGTGTGCCCGTTTAGATTAACAACATCTTTCCGGAAGCGAAGCGATTCCTGGAAGATAGGGTCAATGGGTCCAGAGCACACTTGGATAATCACGAATCCAAGTCAGGATCATCACAAGCTCAGCTCTCAGTTGATCTGCAACGAAATTCTATCAGTCATTAGCGACAACCCTTCTTTGAAGGTGAGTACAATAATAGCGCATATGGTTCAAAGATACAATTACACTCCTTCGTACAGGAAGGCGTGGATTGCTAGGACTAAGGCGGTTGAAACGGTTTTTGGAAATTAGGAGGACTCTTACAAAGAACTTCCAAGATACCTGGTGGCACTTAAACACTATGCTCCAGGGACTGTTGTCATGTTGGAGACATTGCCGGCGTATACGCCAGACGGGAATTGTGTAAGTGGAAATGGCATTTTCCACAGACTCTTCTGGGCGTTTGAACCATGCATCAAGGGATTTGCGTACTGTAAACTTATAATTCAAATTGATGGAACATGGTTGTACGGAAAATATAAGGACACGCTACTAATGGCCGTGGTATAGGATGGCAACAACAACATTTTCCATATCGCCTTTGCTCTAGTTGAAGGGGAGACGGCTGGAGGTTGGAGTTTTTTCCTAAAAAATCTCTGACAATATGTTGCTCCCCAACCTAACTTATGTTTAATCTCCGATAGACACCCCTCAATCGAGAGTGTTTACAATAATCTTGATAACGGTTGGCAGGATCCTCCCTCAAGTTATGTGTATTGCATTAGACACATCGGTCAAAATTTCATGCGGGAGTTCAAGGACAAGGGGCTAAAGAAGATGGTTACAAACGCGGGCTATGCACTTACAGAGCCTACCTTCAGATACTACCGTGACGAGATCAGGCTGGTGCATTGAGATAGATTGATAATATTCAACGGGAGAAGTGGACAAGGGCATACGATAATGGGCAGCGATTGGGCCACATGACAACAAACCTTGTTGAATCTATGAACTCTGTATTCAAGGGCATCTGAAACCTACCGATAACCGCTTTGGTGAGGTCAACATATTTTAGGCTCATTGCACTCTTTGATACCAGACGTACAAAGTGGGGTTCGGTCTTGCAAACTGGGCATCTGTTTAGTAATAGTTCAATGATATTTATGAAGGACGAAGCTGCAAAGGCCAACACACATGTGGTCACGGTCTTTGACCGTACTAAAGGTCGCTTCAATGTTGTAGAGTCTATTGATCACAATGAAGGGAGGCCTAGGGGATGTTACCGAGTGAAACTGGATAGAATTTGGTGTGACTGTGGAAAGTTTCAAGCATTTCGTATGCCTTGCTCCCATGTTATAGCAGCATGTTCTAAGGCTAGGCTGGACCCAACCAACTATCTCTATGTTCTTCACCAAGTCATTACTCTATGCAATGTCTACGACACAAGCTTTCAAGTGGTGGTAAAGGATGACTATTGGCCTCCATACGAAGGCGAAATTGTGTGGCATAATGATTTGATGCGAAGAAATAAAAAGGGTCGCCCTAACAGCACCCGTATTCGAACAAAGATGGATGCAGCAGACAAAATGGTGAAGTTATGTGGTTTGTGCCGCCAGCCAGGACACAATCGCACCAAGTGTCCCTATGTGGGCTCTAGCACAACATCATAGTTTCAACTGTAAACTTGTATATTTATAACAACAACAAATTTTATTTCATTGATGGCATACCTAAGCGATTACAATGACATAACATAACAGAACATAACTTAATAACTAAACATCAACAAATAACAACGACATAACCTAATACCAAATCAGAAAATAACAACAACATACCGAAAATAAACAACCCAACGCATCAACTTATCTAGGAAATTACAACCACCAAGTTAATTTTCTTTGGATTCATCATCATCATAAGGACACCATCATCATTTTGCACTTTTCTCCAAGTGCGGGTGACTCTATTTGGACCAGACTCCTCAACCTGCCTCTCAATCTTCCTGATCTTTTCACCTGCCTTAAATTCTCCTTCTAGCCAGCGATACAGTTCCCTATGCAAATGCTCAAATGTCTGTGTGTTCCAGAGTATCAACTTCATCGGAGACTTGACAGCTGAGAATACAACTAGGGCATTTCTTTTCATCAGTGGAAATTCTGGAAACGGTTCCTCCGGTGCTGATGATGATGACGATGGACGGCGATTTAACCACTCAGACATATTGTTGAGAAGGGGAGAGATTAGGGTAATGGTGAGAAGTGTTGGAAATAGGAGAGATTAGGGTAATGATGAGAAGTGTTATGGAGTAACAAATGAGGGTGCAGTCTCATTTATAGACACATGAAACACTGTAGCACCATTAATTTAATCAATTTCCACATTAAAATAAAGTTTAAAAAAAAGCATCAACTGAGGCGCCATATGGTATGGCGCCTCCCCTTCAGGCACGAAAAAATTAGGGCTCACCCACTTTGGCCTGAGGCGCCATATGGGATGGCATTTGCCTTTTAACTGAGGCGACATACCATATGGCGCCACCCTGTTATTTTTTTTCAAAACCATGCCATTTTGGTCATTAATTTGAAATGTTATTTATTTTGGTATTTTTATTGAATAAATATGTTATACCGAGTCAAATTTTGGTTGGGTTACTTTCTTTAAAACGTTCTGTTACACTTTTTAATATTGTGCAAGATAGACGATCAAGCACGAGCCTCCAAAATAAAACAGCAGTTCTATAATGTATAATTACTATTTGAATGATAAATAATCGATTTAGAAATGTATCCTTCATAGTACAAAGATCAGTCGAATATGATATAAATATCACTCGTAGGATTTAGTATAAAGACATCTCATAATAATTTATCAAACGAGATAAATTCAAATAATTCTCCAAAGAGAATTCAATTAAAGTATTTGACCAATCGAAATAATTTCTTAAACAATGAGAAATTCAAATAACTCTTCCAAAAGAATCTAAAAGAATATTTTGTAATTTTTCAAATAAGAAGATTTTCAAATTAGCCTGAAAGAGAATTCAAAAAAATACTCAAAAAAAATAAGAGAGTGCAGGAGAAAAACGCTAAGTAAAAAGAATAATAAAATAAAAACTCAACAAAAAATTAATGAATTTTAAAATGAAACATGTATTTCTTATACAATGAAGATAGTTAATATAAGTAATCTAATATGATTTAGAATTTTTTTTCAATTAACACATATGTAATTTTTTTTTAAACGGAGAATTTAAGGATTTTTAAAATTAGCTCCATATTAAAATATGAAATAAAAGAATTGGTTTGTAGGAGTAATATTTTTATTTATTTAAAATCATGTGGTTGAATGATCAGGTGATAAGAAGAAAAAAAGAATCTTAGAGAAAAACCTGAGACTGAGAGTATTAAATACTCCCTCCGTCCCAAATTACAAGTCACTTTGCCAAAAAAATTTGTCCCAAATTATAAGTCACCTTACATTCCCAATGCAATATAAATGACATCTTTCCAAATATACCCTCAAATATTTATTATTATTTATTCTTTCAACTCTTTTAATTTCTCTCTCCTATATAATTATGAGGGGCATTACTGTAAAGTTATACATAATTTGTCTTTCCCATAAAGTAATAATTAAGTTTCTTAATTTGTGTGAAAAATCCAAAACGTCTTATAATTTGGGACGGAGGGAGTAGCGTACAGTGGTGAATGGGAGACGAAAGAAGCAGCGGCTGGGTGCCCGTGACAGTAGCCGACCATTATAGACTATACAGCATCATGACATAATAACGAAACCAAATGCTTTATGGCGCCAAATACTACTCACTCGGAATATTTTGTAGATTAAAAAAGGAAACTGAAATACAACAAAGCTTACGCTCTGTAGGGTTTCAAACTAACTTTTTTTATACATACTTTTAAATGTTCTATATCAACTACCTACCCATTAAAGAAAGAGACTATCAATCTTTCTAAAATGTTTTTTTCAACTTTACAATTTACACTCCAAAATACCTATTTCAGTAATTCACATATTAACAAATTCTTCTTTTCACTCAAATCAACACATGTCATTATAAGATTTGTCAATTTCAAATTAAAACCCAATAGTACTTCTTTGTCACTACCTCTTTCCATTCACCTCTTTTTCTTTCATGAAACCTCATATCCATTAACTATATTATTTTATATTAAATATTAATTTATATAAACCTCTTATACCTATTATTTGTGTTATTGATGTGTTAATAATTTCACCTATCAAAATGATACATTAATTAATATAATTTTTAAAATACAAAACATTAAGAGAAACACATTTTTATATTTAAACTTTTATTTACTAATTAATTTTTATTATATAAACAATTTGATTATTTAAGAAATATCTAATTGTATATAAAAGAATGTTAACTATTGAAAGAAGTATTTTAAAATAAAAGTAATAAATTTTTATTTAAAATCAATAATGTCTCAAATAATTTTATTGATTTTTTGGTCGTTGAAAATGAAGTATTAAATGAGATTAAATATAATAATTTAATGATTGTTTATATAGTTTTAAAAACTATATAAATTAAGTTTTAAATTATAAAAAATCATTTTCATAATTTTTATTATTATTAATAATTACAAAAATTTATTATAAAAATTTGCCTTTGGCCTTAATATCTATTGATAAGCACAATGCATACGTGAAACATTATAAGAATTGGTTGAAACAATTCTATATTTTCATTTAATTATTTTTTCTTATTTTGGATCATTGATATCCTTTATCAAAAATAAATTATATTTTGTGTAACCATATTGCAAATTTATAGTTGAAAAATTTTCATATTAAATTTTTTTATTATATATTCTTCATTTAGAATAAATAAAGATTTGTATATGTATATCGCAATAAAGTTTTTATTATATACCAACTCTTATAACTTTTATCGCTGAAGTTCATTATTTTTACGGGACACTATCACCACAATACCTTTTTTATTTTATTTTAATCAACAAAATATTTGTAAATATTTATAGCTGCTCAATGATATTTGTAAATATTTATAGTTATTAAGCATATTGAATTTATTATGTTGGTGATTTCTAACATATTTATTTTAAATATTTGCAGTTATTAATGATTTTATAAAAACAATTATATATTAGCAACGATCAAAATATTAATTTTAAGCCTTATCGAATGATCTAAGATATAAATGAACTTACCCGTGCGGACGCACGGGTCTTCGACTAGTTCCATATTAATAGCTTTATATACTTGATTCATATAGCTTTATAACTTGGAAAAAGAAGCTCTTTTTATCACTAACTTTATCTGGGGACCAAGATTATCACTAACTTTAGATTATCATATCTTTGATACCTTTATCTCTATCTCTCTCCTAACCATGTTTTTCTCTCATATAAGAACGATCAAGCCCATTAAAGGAAGATACTACCAATCTTCCTAAAATGCCCTTTTCAAATTTACAATTTACACTACAAAATACCTATTTCAGTAATTCACATATTAACAAATTCTTCCATTCACTCAAACCAACACATGTCATTATAGGATTTGTCAATTTCAAATTAAAACCCAATAGTACTTCTTTGCCACTATCTCTTTCCATTCAACTCTTTCTCTTTCATGAAACCTCTTATCCATTAACTATATTATTTTATATTAAATATTAATTTATATAAATCTCTTATACCTATTATTTGTGTTATTGATGTGTTAATAATTTCACCTATCAAAATGATACATTAATTAATATAATTTTTAAAATACGAAACATTAAGAGAAACACATTTTTATATTTAAACTTTTATTTACTGATTAATTTTTATTATATAAACAATTTGATTATTTAAGAAATATCTAATTGTATATAAAAGAATGTTAACTATTGAAAGAAGTTTTTTAAAATTAAAAATAATAATTTTTTTTTTAAATCAATAATGTCTCAAATAATTTTATTGATTTTTTGGTCGTTGAAAATGAAGTATTAAATGAGATTAAATATAATAATTTAATGATTGTTTATATAGTTTTAAAAACTATATAAATTAAGTTTTAAATTATAAAAAATTATTTTCATGATTTTTATTATTAATAATAATTACAAAAATTTATTATAAAAGTTTGCCTTTGGCCTTAATATCTATTGATAGGCACAATGAATACGTGGAACATTATAAGAATTGGTTGAAACAATTCTATATTTTCATTTAATTATTTTTTCTTATTTTGGATCATTGATATCCTTTATCAAAAATAAATTATATTTTGTGTAACCATTTTGCAACTTTATAGTTGAAAAATTTTCATATTAAATTTTTTTATTATATATTCTTCATTTAGAATAAATAAAGTTTTGTATATGTATATCGCAATAAAGTTTTTATTATATACCAACTCTTATAACTTTTATCGCTGAAGTTCATTATTTTCACGGGACACTATCACCACAATACCTTTTTTTTTTAATTTTAATCAACAAAGTATTTGTAAATATTTATAGCTGCTCAATGATATTTGTAAATATTTATAGTTATTAAGCATATTGAATTTATTATGTTGGTGATTTCTAACATATTTATTTTAAATATTTGCAGTTATTAATGATTTTATAAAAACAATTATATATTAACAACGATCAAGCCTTATCGAATGATCTAAGATATAAGTGAACTTATCCGTGCGGACGCACGGCTCTTCGACTAGTTCCATATTAATAGCTTTATATACTTGATTCACATAGCTTTATAACTTGGAAAAAGAAGCTCTTTTTATCACAAACTTTATCTGGGGACCAAGATTATCACTAACTTTAGATTATCATATCTTAGGTACCTTTATCTCTATCTCTCTCCTAACCATGTTTTTCTCTCATATAAGAACGATCAAGCCCATTAAAGGAAGATACTACCAATCTTTCTAAAATGCCCTTTTCAAATTTACAATTTACACTACAAAATACCTATTTCAGTAATTCACATATTAACAAATTCTTCCATTCACTCAAACCAACACATGTCATTATAGGATTTGTCAATTTCAAATTAAAACCCAATAGTACTTCTTTGTCACTATCTCTTTCCATTCAACTCTTTCTCTTTCATGAAACATCCTATCCATTAACTATATTATTTTATATTAAATATTAATTTATATAAATCTCTTATACCTATTATTTGTGTTATTGATGTGTTAATAATTTCACCTATCAAAATGATACATTAATTAATATAATTTTTAAAATACGAAACATTAAGAGAAATACATTTTTATATTTAAACTTTTATTTACTGATTAATTTTTATTATATAAACAATTTGATTATTAAAGAAATATCTAATTGTATATAAAAGAATGTTAACTATTGAAAGAAGTTTTTTAAAATTAAAAATAATAATTTTTTTTTAAAAATCAATAATGTCTCAAATAATTTTATTGATTTTTTGGTCGTTGAAAATGAAGTATTAAATGAGATTAAATATAATAATTTAATGATTGTTTATATAGTTTTAAAAACTATATAAATTAAGTTTTAAATTATAAAAAATTATTTTCATAATTTTTATTATTATTAATAATTACAAAAATTTATTATAAAAGTTTGCCTTTGGCCTTAATATCTATTGATAGGCACAATGAATACGTGGAACATTATAAGAATTGGTTGAAACAATTCTATATTTTCATTTAATTATTTTTTCTTATTTTGGATCATTGATATCCTTTATCAAAAATAAATTATATTTTGTGTAACCATATTGCAAATTTATAGTTGAAAAATTTTCATATTAAATTTTTTTATTATATATTCTTCATTTAGAATAAATAAAGTTTTGTATATGTATATCGCAATAAAGTTTTTATTATATACCAACTCTTATAACTTTTATCGCTGAAGTTCATTATTTTCACGGGACACTATCACCACAATACCTTTTTTTTATTTAATTTTAATCAACAAAGTATTTGTAAATATTTATAGCTGCTCAATGATATTTGTAAATATTTATAGTTATTAAGCATATTGAATTTATTATGTTGGTGATTTCTAACATATTTATTTTAAATATTTGCAGTTATTAATGATTTTATAAAAACAATTACTCTCTCCGTTCCTTTATAAGTGTCATTTTTAGAATAATTTTTTGTTCCTTTTTAATTGTCACTTGCAAAGTTCGAGGTAGCATTAGTTATATTTTTGTCAAAAATACCCCTAGGTATTTATTACAGAGAGAGAAAAAGTGAAATAAATGTAATAAATAATTAAGGGTATTATCGGTAAAGGGAGTATTATTGTTTGAAAAGTAACAACAATAATTAGTTTTCTTGGTATGTGTAAAAAGTTAAAAAATGACACTTAAAAAAGAACTGGGGTAGTATATATTAACAACGATCAAGCCTTATCGAATAATCTAAGATATAAATAAACTTACCCGTACGGACGCACGTGTCTTCGACTAGTTCCATATTAATAGCTTTATATACTTATTCACATAGCTTTATAACTTGGAAAAAGAAGCTCTTTTTATCACTAACTTTATCTGGGGACCAAGATTATCACTAACTTTAGATTATCATATCTTTGGTACCTTTATCTCTATCTCTCTCCTAACCATGTTTTTCTCTCATATAAATTTATTTTCAAAATACATTAAAGGTATCGAAGGTATGAAATAGTAAAGGTAGGGAATCCTTTCCCCATTATCTGAATTAAATGTGAATACTCACTATTTTGAAATAAGAAAATCAAAGAATCATAAAAATTTCAAAAGAAACAAAATCTGAATTCCAATATTATGTCTTTTCAACTTTTGGAAATAATTATTGGTCATTTGTTGATGGTAACACAACATATTAAAAGACTGTTTGATTTAATTGAAGGGTGGAATTATATATATATATATATATATATATATATATATATATATATATATATATATATATATATATATATATATATATATATATATATATATATAATTCCAAAATATGAAAGGAAATGAAGATTTTAGTTATAAATATTATTTAATCCACAATGGGATTGAAAGTATTTTAAAATTAATTTACCTTTTGTTAATAAAATATATATTTTTTTGAATTAAAAAGCATCTTGACATAATATGAATATTTAATCATCCTGTTGACACCAATAACTACCCATATTCCTTACACATCTCTCATAAATTAAATAAATAAATAAAATATTTACACAGATGATTAAACCAAAATCCGAACAACAATAAATATAAGGCTATGAGGGAAAGCTAATTTATTCCTCAAGAACTCTTCCTTCATAAATGAATAGACTGTAGTTCGTCAAAGTGTTGAAATAGTCGAAAGACTGTAGTTTGTGAGCATATTCGTGCAAGAGTTACATTTTTTAAAATATGGGAATATGCAATGTTCAACCCTTAAGTCTGGTGGAATGGAGTCTTGCACTTGAAGCTTTCTTATTAAATGTTGTATCTCACTATATGACATCTTATCTCTTTTTGTAACATATTCTTATGTATATATATTTGTGTGATCTGAGTGACATTCTTCGGATCTCGCTCTTGCATGGAAAGCAATATGTGTCTATATGGAACATGTCTCTTTGTCAAATCACAAACATGATATTTTTATATGTGGTCAACCTACCAACAAAGGAATTGTTGGAAATTCAGCCACAACCTATGAAGAATTCCTATTCAATTTTGATCTTAAGGTTGTTAACAATCACACAATGGAAATGAAAAGAAAAAGTTTGAAAGAAAGAAAGAAAAACAATAGCGTTGGAGAAGAAGATGAAAAATTCTGCAGAGTTCTCTCTGCCCACAACTGTGAAATTTTATTATCACTTTGCAACTACAAAACCGTGATTATCAAACTTAATTACAATGATAAGGGTTCCTCCCTATTTATAGATTTAGGTTAACTTGCATCTCAAGCTAAAACCCAGACTATAAAAGCCCAAAAATATTTAATCTAATCTTTCTAAATCAAATCTGATCTTTCTAAATAAAATATAATCTTTCTAACACAAAGAATAACATATTTAACACACCACCTAATTTATTGTGTCTAAACTATCTACATTTATCATAGACCTTAGCTTCTTGAACACTTCGATTGGCACTCCATTCGTCATGATGTCTGCAATCTGATTCTCAGTTCTGCAGTGTTCCAAGTTCATCTTCCCTTCTGCTACCTGTTCTCGAAGATAATGGAACCTCATTTTGATGTGCTTGCTTCGACTGTGTGCTATTGGATTCTTCGCCAAGTTGATAGCTAACATGCTGTCGATCTTCATGGTAATTGCTCCATGACTCATCGCTGTGATCTCTTCGGCCAAGTTCACCATCCAGGTTGCTTGACACGCACAAAGAGAAACAGCTATGTATTCTGCTTAGCATGATGACAATGCCACTATTGGCTCCTTTCTCGAACTCCAAGCAATTGGTGCACCACCTAGCATAAACACATATCCAGTTGTAGATTTTCTATCCTCATCATCATTACACCAACTTGAGTCAGTGTATTCCACTAACTTGCATTCTTTTCATTCATCAGCTGCAGGAAATAAAATGTCGTAGTTGAGAGTTCCTTTTAGATACCTTAGTATCCTCTTCGTTGCTGCTAGGTGTGATACCTTTGACTTCTGCATGAATCTACTTATCATATACACATTGTATGCTAAGTCAGGCCTTGTGTGACAAAGGTATCGAAGTGACCCAATAAGTCTTTTATATTGGGTTAGGTCGACATCATCTTCATCTGAATCTTTCGACAGTTGCAATTTGGTCTCAACCGGAGTCGAAGTTAGGTTGCAATCTTGCATCTTAAATCTCTTGAGTATTTCGCCTGCATATCTTCTTTGGTGCATCATCAAACCTCTACTAGTCTTGTAGAATTCGATGCCAAGGAAATATAAGAGATTTCCTAAGTCTGACATTTCAAACTCCTCACTTAGGTCATGTTTGAAATCTTCGATCTCCTTCTTGCAACTTCCTGTTATCAACAGGTCATCGACATAGAGACATAGTATAAGCAATTCACTATTGCTTCTCCTTACATATACTTCATGCTCAATTATGCACTTCACAAATTTCTTCTCCCTTAAGAAGCTGTCAGTTTTCTTATTCCAAGCTCTTGGAGCTTGCCTTTATGCAGCTTGTACACCTTTCTTTCTTCGCCTCGTTTCACATACCCAGCTAGTTGTGCGACATAAACTTCTTCGTCTAAGGGGCCATTAAGGAATGCACATTTCACGTCCATCTGACGTGTGTGCCAATTGTTCATATTTGCTAGACCAACAATCAACCTGGTTGTTTCGATCCTAGTAACAGGTGCAAACACTTCGTCGAAGTCGATTCCTTCCTTCTGTAGAAATCCTTTCGCTACAAGTCTCGCCTTGTGTCGAGTTACCTCTCCTTTTGGATTCACCTTCACCTTGTAAACCCATTTCACATCAATTGCCTTCTTGCCTTGAGGCAATTCGACAAGTAACTAAGTGTTGTTGACTTCGATGGACTCTAACTCCTTATTCATTTCTTTCACCCACTTCGAATCTTGCAATGCCTCAGCTGCATTGACTGGTTCCACATCTGCATAGAAAGCATAGTGTATTATCTCACCCTCTTCATCGACCACATCATCTGATGTAATCACACATTCTTGCAACCTTGCAGGAATGTGTCTTGTTCGTCGAGGTCTACTTGGGCCTGCTTCATCTCTGACTTGTTCCTGTCGAACTTCTCTTTCGATTTCAGTGGCTGGTTCTTCACAAGAGATTCTCACTGAATCCTTCTTTACATTCTCAATCCAATCTCATTCTTTAAGCTCATCTATGATCACGTCCCTGCTGATCACTACCTGCTTATTTACTGGGTCTAACAGCTTGTAACCTCCAGCCGAATGATATCCTATCAAGATCATCTAATTTGAATTGTCATCAAGCTTCTTTCTCAACTGATCTGGCACATGTATGTGCTATAGATCCAAACACCTTCAAGTGACTGAGGCTAGGCTTGACACCAGACCAACATTCTTCTGGTGTGATTCGTTCAAGCTTCTTCGCCGGACATCTGTTTAATATGTATGTTGTTGTCGAAAACGCTTTTCCCCATAATTTTTTGGGTAGATGCTTTCCATTCAACATATTTCTCACCATGTTCATGATGGTTCTGTTCTTTCTTTCTGCAATTCCAATTTGCTATGGAGTGTAGGGTGGCACCATCTCATGCACAATCCCTTCTTTTTCACATAATGCATCGAACTCTTTCGACACATACTCTCCGCCACCATCAGTCCTCAGAATTTTCAACTTTCGACCACTCTGTCTTTCGGCCATGAATTTGAATCTGGCAAATACCTCGATCACATCACTTTTCTTCTTTATGAGGTAAGTCCATACCTTTCGACTGTAATCATCTATGAACGTGACAAAGTATATGTTTCCTCCAATCGAATCCACCTAGATAGGACCACATACATCTGAGTATATGACTTCAAGAATTTCCTTCGACCTGCTTCCTGCATCCTTGCTGAAGTTATTCCTGTGTTGTTTCGACTTAACACACTCTTCACAGACTTCACTTGGAATGTCGATTTCAGGTAATCCTGAAGCCATATTTCTTCTTTTTAGCTCTCTGATGTCATTGAAGTTGAGATAACCTAGTCGAAAATGCCATTACCATTCATCTCTTTCGGCTGCAGTTGCTACGCACTTATGTTCCATCACATTGAGTTCAATCTTGAAGGTCCTATTCTGAGACATTGGAGCCTTCAAGATCAACCTACCACCTGCGCCGAGAACTCTCATCATCTTGTCTTCGACAGCTACCTTGTAGTTCTTTTTAACAAGTTGTCATATACTGAGCAGGTTACTTTTCATGCCTGGTATGTATAACATATTGGAAATTATTGATTTCTTGCCATCTTTCCTCATGATCTGAACATCATCAACACCTTCATCTGCTAGAGTGTTGTCATTTGCAAACTTCACTGTGTTCTTCGACGAGGGCTTCATGTTGACAAACCAATCTTTCCTTCCTGTCATGTGTGATGATCATCCGGAGTCCAAGTACCATTAGTCCTAGAATCTCTCTTCGTGTCTTGTGGTGACCATCAGCAACATCTCTTCTTCTTCATGTTTCACCAGCTTTGCATCAGTTTCTTGATTCTTCTTCTTTTTTGGATAATCACTAAAATAATTACCATACTTCTGACAATTGAAACACTGAATGTGACTTTTGTCAGGCTTTCGACCACCACCTCTTCCTCCACCTGCAGCACCACCTCTTTGGTTGCCTTGGTTCCAGGGTTTTCTCTGATTCGACCAGTTTCCTTCATGTTGATTTCGACCAGTCGAATTGGTGTAGCCTCCTCTACCTTTGTTGTCATTCCATCTTCCTTTGCCTTTCCTTTCTTTTTTTGACTACGCTTGCAAATCCATATCACTCTTCGACTTTCCTGCAGCTCTTTCAGCCATCCTTTGTTCATGAGACTCAAGCGTCCCTTAAAGCTCTTCCTTCGTCAATACTGACAATTTTTTCGACTCTTCTATGGCTACTACCACGTGGTCGAATTTTGGAGCCAATGACCTCAAGATCTTTGACACAACTGATCTTGATGTCAACACTTCTCCACATACCTTGATTTGATTCACCAGCTTTATAACTCTGGTGAAGAAATCTGTTATACTTTCATTGTCTTCCATCTGAAGCAATTCATAAGTCCTTTTGTGAGTTTGTAACCTCACATATTTCACCTTCTCTGCTCCTCCAAACGATTTTTCAAGAATCTCCCAAGCTTTTTTTGTTGATTCTACATCACTAGCCTTTTCAAAGTTATCTGGATCAACATATTGATGGATTATAAATAGGGCTTTATAATCTTTCTTCTTCAATTATTTATATGTTGATTTCTCCTTATCTGTCGCAGTTTCTACAAGCGGTGATAATCCCTCCTTCACAAGATCCCAAAGATCTTGGTAATAGAAAACCACCTTAATCTGCTTGCACCAATTCTCATAATTATCTTTCTTGAGAATTGGAAGATTTGTTGGAAAGTGACCGTTCGGGTGATTCATCGCCATCATAGTTGTTCTTCCCTTGAATCAAAATCGAATCTCTAGATACTAGATGTTGAAAATTCAGCCATAACCTATGGAGAATTCCTATTCAATCTTGATCTCAAGATTGTTAACAATCACACAATGACAATGAAAAGAAAAAGTTTGAAAGAAAGAAAGAAAGAAAGAAAAACAATAGCGTTGGAGAAGAAGATGAAAAATTCTGCAGAGTTCTCTCTGCCCACAACTATGGAATTTTATTATCACTTTGCAACTGCAAAACCGTGATTATCAAACTTGATTACAATGATAAATGTTCCTCCCTATTTATAGGTTTAGGTTAACTTGCATCTCAAGCTAAAGCTCAAACTATAAAAGCCCAAAAATATCTAATCTAATCTTTCTAAATCAAATCTGATCTTTCTAAATCAAATCTAATCTTTCTAACACAAAGAATTACATATTTAACAGGAATTACCTTTTAATCTATCAGGTAAGCCATGGTTATGAACTCCACATTTTACATCAATCTTCCATCCAGACTCATCTTTCGGCGGAGTCGACCTGGTTTTGAATTGACATTCATATTTATTAGTTGCACTTTGTGTTCCACTATTTGTATCCTTGTATTTCTCACCTTTATCACAACCAAATATTACTTTGTTGTTTTTTCCTTTCTTGCTTGTTTTGGTATTTGAATAAGTGATAATAACAATTACTTTATTTCTGACTCCAACCTCTTTAATCCACCTTATCACCTCTTCTCGTGTATCAAATCTTTGAGTAATTAGGAATGCATCAGAAGAATCTACACATATTTGATTTTTATCGCATATTTTAGAAGAATTTTAATACCTACAACATAAAAAAAATTGTAAAAAAAAATTAAAATGCAAACCGGACATTTTGATACAAGTGTTTAGATACACAAAATATACACATTGGATGATTTGTCTAAAAGAATTCCGATACACAAAAATGTACAAATCGAAACACATTTGATAAGTGTTCCAGTACAATAAAATTTTTAAGACAACACTAGAACTTTTTTTCAAGTCTTTCGAAATTTATTTAAGTACAAACTGAATATATTTTATAAGTCATTCGGTACAAAAAAAAATACACATCGAAATTTATTTTCAAAGTCTTGTGGAACAGATGCGTAAGAGTGTAATTTTTTGAAATCTTACATAAAATGGTAAATTAGTTAAAAACATATAAGAATAAAATTGACATTTTTCATAAATTATTGGAGTATGAAAATAAATATAGAGATATGAGATAAAATTTTTCGATTTTACACACCCTTATAGGACTCAGACCTCATGCTAATGGGGTTGATTGATCATTATAAGTATTCCATCTTTATAAGTATTATCTCATACTTAGAGGATAGATTGGTCGGCATAATATTCTTAAGCATTTCCTTTGTACATATCTACATGTCTCACTACCTAAACATATGAGCCTATGGCCCTACTCTGGGTTGTATAGCTCACTACTAGGGGTGGAAATAGGTCAGACCAACTAACAGGGGCCTACGGCCTAGCCTACATAGGCTCAGGCCAGGCCAGATTTTTTCTTAAATAGAAAAGGTCTAGGCTTTTTTATAAGTCTATTTAGCTAAAGAGGCTAGGCCACAGGCCGTAAGAAAAACCTTTTAAACCTATCAAGCTGACCTATTTAAGAAAAAATTAATAAATTTATTATTATTATATTCTATTTTGTACTTTGAACTAAAATACGAAAATAAAACTTAGTTATCTTGAAGAACTTATGAAAATAAGTTGAAAAAACATTATAAACAATATCATAAGTTGTTATCATAAGTTTTTCTCATAAGTTATCTTCAACAAATAGTATCACCAAATTTATGCTAATAAAAAAACTTAAACGAGACAATGAAAACAAACATTTAATCTCATTGATCTTTTAACTTGTTAGTCTATTTAACATTAGTTGAATTTCTTATTTACAGATGTTCAAATGAAGTAGACTTTTAAATAGGCTAGTAGGCTAATCAGGCCTTCGAAAAGGTCAGGCTTAGGCCTAAAAATAAGCCTATGATAGGCTACAAGCCAGGCTTAGGCTTTGAATTTTTTAGCAGGTCAGACTCAGACTTGGCAAAGCCTAGCTCGGCCTAGCCTATTCCCACCCCTACTCACTACCTAAATCGAATACAGTTACAAATTCAAACGTGTTCTCCTTGCAAAGAAATATGAAGGTCGGCCTCCATTGAGGCCTCAATCTCTATATCCATCACAGAAGAAGACGTCAATAAAGCACATACTCCAACACGACACTCCGACATCAATTATATCAAAAATATAGGACACCCATACGATTACCTATATGATAGTAATATTTAACATTAATTTATCCATTTATTATTTAAAAAAAAATTAAACATTATAATAAAAAAATGATGTTATACCATAGCTGCAATATATGTTTAATCTTTTTAGATATGTAAGCGAATTGTCTAAAAGATAAAAGATGTATAAGATGTGCTGAAGCAAAGTAAAAAAACAATATTTTTTAAATATTTGTCTGAATTGTTCGACACATGTTGTGTGAGACACGTGTTGTGTGAATGTCATACAAGTGTTGGACATTGATTTAAAGAGTGTCAAAATAAAGAGAGAAAAAACCATTTTTTGGAGACACTTGTTTAATTTTTCCAACACTTGTAAGACTTTTCGGACACGTGTCGCACATGTGTCATACAAGTGTTGAATACAAACGCATGTCGGACACTGCGATACGTCTATCCTTAAAAGCGTCTGTGGTAAAGTGTCCGTGATGTTACCATTACTATCTGAAAAACACAACACAAACTTTAATCAATCAATAATAACTTTAAACACTCAGATTTCTTATCATAACACATTGCAGACAAACCTTGCCTACCACCTACATATATACAACATGGCGTTATTCAAAGTACATTTGCTATTAAGGTTCATCTCATTCAACTTAGCAAGAACAAAAACACTAAAAAGTCTTTTGAAGTTTGACTGGCAGGTTTAAATTTATAGAGCTTTAAACTGAGGACGATTAAGTTTGTGTTGTGACATAAGGGTGGTGAAGAGGTGAGTATTAAATAAGAGTGCACTGGTGAGTGAGAGACAAAAGAAGAGGAGAGTATTAAATAAGAGTGCACTGGTGAGTGAGAGACAAAAGAAGCAGAGCGGCGGTTGAATGAAGAACCGAGGGTGCCCCGTGGCAGTAGCTGACTATCATAGACGTTACAACAGGACATAATAACTCTCAGTCTAAATGTCTCACTAGGAATTTTATGTTTTTTTTCCAGGAGAAATTGGATAACCTCTGCGCGTAACTGCAAAGACTAATCCTTCAAGTCGGAAAAGACCACAATAAATTAGCACAAAGACAGAGAGATTATTTTACTTTATTTTTAGACAAATAACAACAGAGACAATTATTATATTCAAGATGATTGTTTGCCGTGGTGGCACAACATACATATATAATAATAAAAGGTGCAACAGAGATTAAATATACATGGAAGATTCTCATTGAAATATAGAAGAAAATCTAAGGTTTCAGAAAGGAGGGTATGATTTTCTCAAGGGAATAAAACTTTTAAGACGATGAAGCCATTACAACCTTGAATAACCTCTATGGTCATCATATTGCTCCATGAAATCATCATTGAACTTTTTGAAACTGTCCATAATTGCAGGCATTTCTTCCTCAGCTGGTAATATTGTTGTCCTCAAATGGAACACCCTATACAAAGTTTACGACAAAGAAGCATAAGAAACTCGAAAAAGAAAACTGTTATGAACATGTAATCCGTTGTTTCCATAAGCTCTCCTGCCTAATTAGTCTCGCAAGTTACTTATCTGAGTCGATAAACTCAAATAAGTCAATCTAAACAGACTCGTAGAATTGTGGGAGGAAAAATCTGATTTAGCATAATAAGGTACATATAAAAAAGAAGAAAATAAAGGGATGAGTGTTTTACCCTTCTTTCTGTCCAAATCCTGAACCAGGAACAGTGGATATGCCAGTGGCTTCCAAAAGCTTGAGACAGTAGTAAACATCTGCAGCCTTTCCAGCCTGTTGAGCGATCTCCAAAGCTTTTGGTGGCAATCGAATTTGAGGGAATGAATACATGGCACCTGAACAAAACTCAACGGATCAATACAGCACAAAACAATCCAACAATATTGTCGTAACATTAGAGGAATACAACGAATTCATTTGGAACACGGTCATATATATTTATACCTTCTGTGAAATTACAAACAACATTCCTGCAACTGTTGAATCCATCAGTCATTATCCTTGCTCTTCTTCTTAGTGATTCAAGTATTCCTTTGCTGCATATTGTCGAAAACTGTCAATTTATTGTTACCTAAAGAGACTTCTTATGACTTCGGATCCGATATTTGGAAAGGTGCGAGAGAAATGATGATTTCTAACTAAGCAGCAGCACCGACACTTCAGATCAAATATGCGTCTGACATATGTCAATGTCGGACACCGACATGATAGTGACATGTGTGATTACATTTCATCACTTTTATTTTCTTAAATTATTACAAGTTAACGCAAAACTTTATCAAATCTCTATAACATGGATCAACTGCGAAATAATATGGTCCTGGGTAGAACATTATTGCAAAAGTTGATCCATATAGCCGACCCCACTTAGTGGGATAAGGCTTGGTTGTTGTTGTTGTATTACGAGTTAAACATGTTTCAGTGTCAGTATTGTGTCTGGCATCTGTGTCAGTACTTCATAGATTTCCTAATATTTGAGCACAGGTTTTAGGATGATTACCTCTCTCTAGCAAATTGGTCATAAGAAATATCTCCAGGTTTGGGTGGATTGATCATTAGTCCCATCTGTAGGATAAACGTAAAAACGGGTGAAAACGATGAGGAAAAGGAGAGAGGGAAAAGAGAACAAGACTTGCTAAAGTTATATTTTGAACAAATAAGTCAAAATAAAAATATCTAACAGAAAAACATTCAGTGCTAACTCACAAATATTTGTGCAGGAACATTTGGACTAAGCGATATTGACGCAATTTTATAGATCTCATCAACTGTCTGCAAAACAAAACGAGGATCAAAGAAAAACATCAGCAGGTTCAAAGGCCGCTTATATTGATGTATATATCTTGAATTCCTTCTTTTATGTTCAACCGTTTTTCTATCCACTTCATGCCATGATTGAGTTTCTCAATGCTATTAAAAACTCAACAGGAATCGGTCACAATAAATCTTGTGTGTTGGTCATCATGCTTCAAGTCGGGGGGCTTTTGCATGAGAAAAAGAGTTAGATATAAAAACATTCACGTGCTTGCACACCACAACTTAAGCTATTTGGATAGTTAGTTCGTGAAAAATCTATACTTCCAAATGTTACAAGAAATATCAGCTTGATACTCGGCAAAAGAAAAAATCAGTAACGCGGCTTATGAAGAGACAAACCGCAGGAGGAATGTTGGTCATTTCAAAATATCCACCTCTCTGTCCGCATTCACCAAAATACCCTTTTGACACCGAGTGGAATGAAACAAGCTGAACTTCCTTGCTTAAAGGTGGCCCCATATCCATCAAAACCTATTTGCGTAAAGAAAAACACAGCATTATTTCTAGTTAACAACTGATGCAATACATCAAGATTAACTCGTAATACATCAAAATATATGCCTAAAAAAAGAAGCGCAGCAAAATATACCTTTTTGGCACTAATGAAGGGCCTTTCATCCTGATATATATTCGTCTGGTAAACCTCGTCTCCAAGCAAGACTAAGTTTTCTTCATAACAAAATTGCAAAACCTCTCGTAAATTCTCTTGACTAAGGCATTGACCGGTAGGGTTTCCAGGATTTATGATCACCATTGCTTTAACCTGATCAAATTTCAATTTATAAGAAATTAAGTTACTTCCTTCAAAAGCATTTGTAGGTGAAACTTAACATATGTAACGAAAAAACACATACGTTTAATCCTTTATAGCGAGCCTCTGAAACTGATTTTCGAAGCTCATTAGTATCAAGACCCCAATTTGCTGTCTCTTCGAGGTAGTATGGAACAAGAGTGCCACCAAGAAGAGCAATTGTTGCAGAGTAGAGCGGGTATTGTGGGACTGGAACCATAATCTAGCAATAAAAAGTGATGAAAAATCATTTGAAAAGGGAAGTGTGATTAGAAAACTAAGTACCATAAGAAAAAAGACTATATTACCCCATCTCCTTGGCCTCTGATGATCGTATTTAATATCTGCATCACAGCCTTGCTCGCACCATCAGTAAGGAATATCAAATCTGGATTACTACAGATACAGTAAGACCTAATTAATCACTTTGCCTAACAAAATAAAAACAAAGGGCGCGTTTTCTACGTTCAAGTTTTCATTTTCACTTCAAAATAAGTAGGAAAAATAGTGAGTATGGAGCATGTATACCTAGGATAACCATCACGCCTCTGTATGAACTCTGCCACTTCCTTCTTCACTCCTGGAATGCCTCGAGAATCACTATAAGCACCTACAATATAGCATTAGATGTTTCACATCACTAGAGATTCCCATATCATAAAATTTACCGTTTCAAAAAAAATCTAAAATTTGAAATGAAAATAATATAACCTTGACCGCTGAGCTCACCCTCTAAGTAACTGATATCAATGATCTAATTGATTTTTAACATGACAGTATATAACTGATAAAACAGATGTGAATGACAGATACTGTTTTTGGCTATACGATATTAGTACCTAAACCACCCGATGTGAATGAGAGATACTGTTTGGCTCTTGCAATTGCATCAGCCGGGAATAGCAGTCCAACGTTAGGATCATCAAGCAAGAACGGAGCCTGGCACAAAGCAACAACCTGAAACCAAAAAAAAATAAAAATTGGCTATAAGTTAGCTGTTACAAACCATGTTAGAATAATCAACGAATAGAGTACTTCAATACTCCAACAAGGGGCATTTAGTAAAAGTAGAAATACGGTAGTTATGTTGAACCTGGCGAGGGAAGGTCAGTGGTTTCTGTCCCAACGCATGTGGATTTCCAACATTTGTGAATATAATCTGTCAATATTTGAAAACTGGCTTTCAATTGCAACTCAAGCAAGTAAAAAATTCTGTGCAAAACATAGAAAATAAATTCTACTATACCTTTTTGCCCTCCTTCTGAAGCTCGGAAGCTCGAAGGTATAATTCACCTCTGACAGCATACTGAGCCTTCTTCACATTTTCATTTATCGACTCATGGTCTAACGGTTTTGGTGGCATTGTCAAGCAGAAGACTTCGTGCAGATATCACTGAAACAAAAAACAACATAAAACTAACTTATTCTACAAGTTAAATGTTTTTAATTAACAACTTATGGATGCCACTGCAGAGACATCTAAAACCGTTATATTGCAGTTGTGGACAGCAATTTAAGAACATAGTAGGCATAGTCATACACAACTGGATCTTCTCGGACCCTCTTGCATCTCCAGTGAAATCTCAGCCGTTAGATTAATCCAATGGCGAAGATTCAGCCGGAGAGGATAGATTATAGAAAGCTTAATTTGAAAAACACATTTCCCAATCCAATAATACCGAAAAAAATCACAGTTCGCAATCCAATCAAATCCAAATTCCAGAAGAAAACCCATCACACCAAACAAAAACTTAATTTAAAAAACAAAATATAGGAAACAAGGATCCTCGAAATAACACAAACCCAGTTGAATTAAAACGTAAAAGATTATATTTTTATCTAAATATTGCAAGTGGGTCGCTTCATCATGTTGTGTGAATCAATGGTAGTTGAGAAACGTTACCTGCAGATTCGGTTTCAAGCTTTTTACGAGAAGAAGCACTCTGAGAAAAAAAATAAGTATAGTTCACACAATGTTATATATATGTGACAACAAAACTATGAGTCTTATTTTTGTCTGTGGCCAAAAAAAAAGTTTATTTATGTGGCAGTGGCTTTTGATGAATAAAATGGCAGAATCAGAGCCACTGAAAAAAAGGGTTCAAATGGATTATTGAATTTTTGGTAGAGATAATGCTTGTGGTTGATTTTGTGGACTAAATTTGGGCTTAAAGGGTATTGTCAGTAGATAACAAGGCTCTGGCCTTGAGAGTCTGAGTGATTGTTTTTGACAAAATGAAGATGTGTCATTTTCCTTTGGTGGAGTGGTTCATGTTAGTTTGTTTGGTTGTATGTTTTAGATATGGCTTTTGGGGAATTTTATTTTAGTCTTGTTTTCTTTGTTCTTGTATGATTTTTTTGTTAAAAGGTAAAACTTGATATATGTCACATTCTTTCCCTATATATTTGTGAGGGTTAATTAAATAATGTTGATATTGTCACTTCATATCATGTTCTGGGTTGGTACTCATGAAATGATTTTACCATTAGGTTGGGCTTAATTTTTAGTAATTATTCTCATTTCAAATATATTAAAATAACTAATGTGATAATGACTTTTTTTGGTTTATGAAACTGAAATGAAAGTGGTGAAATATGGTGTTTGTACGGTAGCATCTCAACGTTCAAGTTAGTTATTGAGTAAAAGTAGTATGACAGTGGGAATGAGTTTAATATCTAAAATGGTGGAATCTGACCTTTATCTAGTATGAATGGTCAAAATTGCTCTCTACGTCGTAGAGCGAAGGTTTTATCGGGTTCACATTCGGTCTAGGTCCTGGCAGGAGGGAGCAGAAAGGTCTTGATGGGGCGTTGATGTCTTTGGAAATGAGCATTAAACTCCTTTCTCGTGATTGACAACATTTCACAGGAATGTAATGGTTCTTTCTAGTATTAGGACTTTTGAGTACTCTTGAACAATGTGCAATGAAATCTCTTTGAAAACTCTTTTTTCACCTATGTGTGGAATCATGTTTTGCAGGGTATTCAAGGAAGTGATCAAAGCTAAAGATGAGTGTCGTGGTTTTCCTTTGATAAAGTGTTTTTGATGATGACAACTTAAAGGGAAAATTGTATGACAACTTAAAGAAGATTTTGAGTCAAGTATGACAAACAATTAAAGATGCAAACATACGAATTAGGGTTTTGTGATCACTGCAAACATCCTTTGATGATGGCATTCAACCTAAAGATATCTCAAGCCTTATCTCCAAGAAGACTCAAGCAAGTGTCTACATGATTGGCATACTTGACAAGTCTTGAAGCTTTAAAGTATGAAAGTGAAAGTTCTCCTAGTAGCGTCTGAGTGAACCGTAATTTGTAAAAACACAAAGGCTTTTTCATAAAGTTATACAACTAAATCACACACACACACACACTCAAAATAGTTTTTAAGCCTATATTTCTAAAAGAAAATGTCCCTAAAATTTTTTGAAGTCGTACTAGTTGAATCAGAAACTATCAGAATAATTTTGAACAAGTGCTTAAATTGTCTAATCGATTGGTACTTATACCCAATCGATTGGGCTAGTTCAAAAGTTGTACATCAGTGATGAGGGTAGTGTCTTAATGAATGCCAGTGTATTTGTATCTTTTCTTTCCTTTTTGATATTTGATAATCGATTAATTTTCTGGCTTCCAATCGATTGAAGTAAGATGTTAATCGATTGACACATTAATTTTGGCCCATGGATCTTTCCTTTTTTGTGCCAACCTCAAGCCTATAAATAGAGGTTTCTCCTTTCACATTTTCATATCCAAGAACGTGAGTCTACTCTCTCTCTCTCTCTCTCTCTCTCTCTCTCTCTCTCTCGTGTGCGTGCTCGCTCGCTCTCTCTAATATTGTTCCACTTTCTCTCACTTTAATTTAGTCTTAACGCTTCCAGAAAGTTTTTGTGTTTGGCGAGGAATTTTGTATTATGGAAAGAGAATCATTATAAATTCACCCATAAGTGTTTTTCTCTTGGTTAGAAGGAATACTATAGAAAATATCAGTTTACCTTGGGGACTAATTTCTCTTGAGTTCGTGAGCTCATCCTGGTTAAAAGCTCATTTTAGTTAAAGATAAGTCCATATAAAATATCAGTTTATCTTGGTGACTAACTGCTTCAAGTTTCTTTTTGGAAAGAAGACTAACTACTTTAATCCGCTGTTTGGAAGGAAGACTAATTGCTTCTCTTTGCAAGTATGTGTTTGGAAGGAAGACTAACTGATTCCCTCTTTTGTTTGTTATTTGATTGGAAATTAGCCTGAAACTTAATATTTCCTTGTATAAGGGGGTTCGAGAGTTTAACCTACTAAAACCTCTTAAGTATTAATAGATACTCTCAAGATCAAATCTTGGTGAGAGAATTAGGTTTTTTTATTTTGATTGAATCTTTATAATTTCTGGTGTCATTTCCCTTACCCTTAACTCTTTACTTTTCGCATGTTTACTTTCCACTACTATCTTCCAACTGTTTTTATAAAAAATGTTTTCAAACTCTGATAAGGATAAAGAAATGTTTTCAAACTATAGTTTTTCTAAATCCCACAATTCACTTCACCCCCCCCCCCCCCACTTTTTGTATGGAGTTACATGTCCAACAAGTATCATCAGAGCCTAACTCATGTTCAAAGATCACCGTCTCGGGAGGAAGATGACTTCCAACACCTTTTTTAACATGAGATCTTTCCTAAAAACACTTCCACTTTTTAACGGTGTTAGGTTTGAACTATAGAAAGCTAGTTTCAAAAATTTTATTCAAAGTATTGATATTGAATTTTCAGAAAATCTAATCAATGATATATTTATCCCTACTCACAAAATAGATGGAAAAGTAGTAGACAAACCTGATTCTTTTTGGACCGTGGCAGAAAAGAGAAAAATTGAAATTAATTTCAAAACCAAGAATTTTCTAATGTCTTTAAATGATAGTAAAGTCCATTGTGTTTATAATTGCAAATCCACAGATGAAATGTGGGATACTCTTGAAATGATATATGGAGTTTCTTCAAGTATCTAACAAGAGGAATGAACACATGAGACGAAGAAGATAATTGTTCATTCATAAATGTTTCTGCAAATTTAGAAATGTTAAAATGTTTGTTACTAACCAATATGTAAGAGTTAAGAATTGGTATCAAAAATCTGATACAATCCTTAAATCAAGAGATAAGAGTGTTTATGAACTTCATGAAAAATCAAATAAGGATGAAATCATAGAAAAGTTGAAGGAGCTAGTTCAGTTACTTAAAGATGAAGCCATAAGCTAGAAAAATGAAGAATCCTCAACAAACTCCTATCAAACAACTCATATGGTTTCCTTAGAAAGAACATGCTCAGTAGTTGAACGTTCTTTGGAAGAGTCAACATCAATGAAGGAACTTCATAAGTGAGAGGAAGTGTAGAAGAAGCATCATCTAGTGGAATCTTCGAAAGAAGAGAAATAAAAACATCCACAAATGAATAATAGTCAACCTCGAGGAGAACCATGGAAAAATCATCTTCTAACAAAGAAGATGAAGTCTGCTTGAAGGTATCTTAAAAGGAACATGGTCATGAGGTAACAGAGTCATCTTACAAGAAGCTGTTTAAAATAAGCGCTAAGTTAATTGAAGAAATGATAAGATTAAAAAATGCAACTTAGACCTTACAGAGTATCTAGAGTTTCTTGAAGACAGTAATAAAATGCTTAAGATAAAAATTACTAATATTAGAAACTCGGCATAAACATGTGAGACTTGTGTCTATTTAAAAAGGAAAAGATAGATCTGCATGAAACCTTAAGTAAATTTACTAAATGGAAAGAAAACCTTGACCTGGTCTTATCAAGTCAAAGGTCTTCATTAAATAAGAATGGACTAGGATTTAAAACCAACTGAGAACCTAGTAAAGGAGTAAAAAGAAAGAAATCAAACTGACTTATTTATAAGTGCTCTCATTGTAATAGACTACGCCATTTAGAATGTTTTTGTTTTGATAAATTAAAAAGGTCTAAAGATAATAATCCTAAACCTTCTAGAGCCAGTATCGTAGAAAATCTCGGTTTAGCTTGAGGACTAACCGCTTTAAGTTGTTGTTTGGAAAGAAGACTGTTCTGGATTGGGCCTGGGGATGGCCCACCGTCGAGCTCAGGCGAGTCCAGCTCACGTTGAAGAGGGCCCAACATAAAGGCCCAATCCATCATAACTGTGGGAGGGCACGTTCCCCGCGTTCTCATCACGCGGTTCTCACCTGAGGACACGTGGCCAGCCGATCCCGATCCCCGTATCTCGTGGAAACGTTCTGCCCTTCGTCACGGGCAAGCGTCCACTTTCTGGAGAACGTGGAGCAATTGACCCAGGATGATGGGCACGTGCTGCTCATCCCCACACACGTGGAAAACCTGGCAGTCATCCGTTGTGGGCCTGGATATCCAGACCATAACAGAGACCGTTGGCCCTGCGTCGGGGGCTCTCTATAAATACCCTTCCTAGCGGAAAGGTCAGGTATTCAATCTTCACTCTTTACTTACTTGCTCTCTCTTGGCCTGAACTTATTTGGATGCCGGAGTGTCTTCAGGTACCCCCTCTCCACCCACCTTTGATGACCGTAGCTTCTCCACGGTGCGTTGTTGGTCATCGAAGATTCTTCTGATCCCGGTAAGATCAGTGGCGCCGTCTGTGGGAACCTTTTGCTCCCTCGTCTTTTTTTTCTTTGAAACCTAAAGACCAAAGCAACATTCTCAAACCTACAAATCATGGTCGATCAACACGACAACACTGGTCACGAATCGCCTTCACTCCCCTTCATGACACCGGCAACGACAACGACATGCCAATTCTGGAAGACATCACGCCTCCGAAGAGAGACAGTCGCAATACCTCCGTTTTCTTCGACGCGGCCGCCGCCGACGACATCCAGTATGTTGAGACCCGGAAAGTCCAAAAGACCTCAGAGAAAACGCCGGAGAAGTTCCTTCTAATCTCAGTGTCGGCCAACGCTGATCCGACCATGGCAGCCCTGGTCGCGACCCTCAAACAGACCAATGCTCTGATCCATCAGCAGAACAAGAGAATCAAAGCTTTGGAAAGAGACTGCCATCAACGCTCTCCCCCCGCGGAGACACCAACGGTACGAGTCTCGTAGCCAGGACGCCGACCACAGTTGGAGAGGCCACAACCCCTGAAGTGCAACCGCACTCCTCCCCGTGAGGACCGCATCTCACCGGTTTCCAAGAAGAACAGGGCCAGGGGACGACCTGACAACCGTCGGTCACCCCCGCAAAAACTAAAAAATCGACCAAAGAATTCGTCGTTCCGCCATGAGGACAGCCCCCGACGAGAAAGATACGACGACTCCCCGCCACAATCGCCACTCTGGAGCGATGAGGATGACCCCCGCGGTCCGCTATCCCGGGTGATCATGGATGCTCCCCTTCCCAAGGGGCTATAAAAACCCATGTACCTGGGGACATACGACGAGACGATAGATCCCGACGAGCATCTCGAGAACATCAATGCCCTGCTCGACTACCACGGCGTCAGAGGTGCTATCAAGTGTAGGCTATTTCCCACGACCTTGAGGAAAAGTGCCATGACTTGGTACAAAAGCCTCGTTGAAGAGTCCATCACTTCCTGGAAGAACCTAGGAAGGCAATTCTCAAGGAAATTCACTGCCTCTCGTCACCATCCAAAGTCAGAGACGACACTTGAGGCGATTATACAGGGGAAGGAAGAATCTCTCCGAGCCTACATCGAGAGATTCAACCGCGAAGCCGTCCAATTCTCTATGAATGACGACATAAAGAAATATCTGTTTGAGTGAGGGTTGCGCCCCCCGCAGTGACTTTGCCAAAGCAGTGGGCATCGAAACAGCCTCGTCACTAGACACCCTCCTCCTCAAGGCCCAGGCTTACATCCAGTACGAGGAGAAGGAGGCTGCAAATAACGCTCGGGACTCGAGGCACCAAGAAAATGCTAGGGTTTCGAGGCATGACGATGTAGCTCCCCCCCGCGGAGGAGAAAAAAATAGGGAGGACAAGCCTCGTGACCCGAGGGAATCCAAAGGACCTACTGGTCGCTTTACCGACTACACACCTCTGACCGCCTCCCACAACCACATCATGTCCGAGTGCGCCAACGCAGAGTTCTGCCAGGCCGGAGTTTGTTTTCCCAGACAGACACCTGCCAAGCGCAACGCGAACAAGACTAAATACTATCGGTTCCACAAGAACCACAGGCACGTAGCTGAAGATTGTATCCACCTAAAGGATGCAATTGAAATCCTCATCAGAGATGCACACTTGCAGCAATACACCAAGAGGAGAGAGGCTCCTCGGCAGGATGCCGGGTAATTATAGAAGATCGAAGATGAGAAGTCGTCCTCTGACGACACCGTCGACTTGCCCGTCGCCATGTCCATCTCTCGGCCAGAGGACTTCTACGTCCCCGACGACACTGAAGACCCCTTGTGCTTTGCAGCGCATAGCGCATGGGAGACTTTTCCTTCTGCCATGGTAATATCTGGCTGAGGGTTCAACAAGATGGTCATGGGATAAAGTTAGAATAACTAATTGACTCCAGTTCAAGCAAAAACTCTACCCTCGACAAAAGTCGGGGAGGCTCAAACCCTATCACGTTCTACCGTGAGGAGTTCCCCGGAGGAGCCCCAAAGTTTAACATCCCTTTACTCGTAAGGGCAAGAATGGCAAACTTTGACATTCGCCGCATATTGGTCGACTAGGGAAGTTCGGTCGTCATTATGTACTCACAGCTTTTCTCAACGCCGCAACTCAACGAGACTCTATTAACGCCATATGTGAGCTCCGATCTACAAGGCTTCAACGACGTTGTCACAAGGTCGTGGGGTTACATTGAGCTGATTGTTACTGTTGGGAACAACGAGACCGCCAAGTCGATTAAGGTCTAGTTCTTGGTCATAGACTCCCCTTCTCTGTACCAGTGCGTCCTAGGAAGACCAACTTTGGTCGAACTGATCGTTGTGCCTTCCACCGCCTATTTGAAGATGAAATACTACACAGTGAAAGGGCTCGTCGCCACCCTCCACGAGGACATAGAATCTGCGAGGAGATGCTTCGAAGCGGCCTCGAAGGGACTGAGCACCATCAACGCGCCGTCCAAAGCTTCCAGAAAGTTTGCCCTCCCTGGCGTCTCGGAGAAATCGAAGCCGTTGCTGCACGTCGACTCATTCGACCTGGACAGTCGCCTCACCAAGGACGACCTGAAGGAGCAAAAGAAGAAAGAGAAAGCATCCTAACCAGCAGCAGAAGCCTCCCCGACACCAGAGGTCAACGAGGAATATGCTCATCCCAGGCGCCCCATTCCTGATGGCGAGTTCAAAGTCATCCTCCTCAGCAGTGAGCCGAACAAAGGCGTGAAGATTGGCACGAATCTACCCGACCTCGCAAGGAAACAACTGAAGGCTTTCTTGAGGGAAAATGATGATTTGTTCGTCTAGAGCGCTGCGGAGATGCCCAGACTGGACCCCGACGTCGCCTGCCACCAGCTGACCATAGATTCGGCCGCTAGGGCCGTAGTACAATGCAGGTGTAGATAGTCGCCCGAAAAAGCGGAGGCTGTTCAAAAAGCTATGAAAGACCTCCTAGAGGCAAATTTTATTTCAAAAGCCCAGTACACAACCTGAATTTCTAATGTTGTACTCGTTAAAAAATCTAATGGAAAGTGGCGCATGTGTGTTGACTATACCGATCTTAACATGGCTTTCCCTAAATATGCATATCCCCTGCCTAACATAGATACTCTTGTCGACAGCTCTGGAAGCTTCAAGCTATTGTTGTTCATGAACGCATATTCGGGATACAACCAAATCGCCATGGAGAAGGGGGACAAAACTACACGGCTTTCATGAGCGAGTCGGGCAACTATTACTACAATGTAATGCCATTCGGCCTGAAAAATCGTCGGCGCTACCTACCAGTGAATGATGAACAAGGTCTTCCGAAGGGAGATTGGCGACATGCTCGAAGTCTATATGGATGACATGATCGAAAAATCCCAAGAGAAAACTGACCATACCCTCCACCTCAAAAGGGTCTTCGACACGGCGAGGAGTTGCAGGATAAGGTTCAACCCGGAGAAGTGCATCTTCGGCATCCGAGCAGACAAGTTCCGTGGCTTCTATCTAACAGAATGAGGAATCGAAGCGAACGTCGACAAATGCAGGGCCTTCTCCAAATTTCCAACGCCGAACTCGAAGAAATTGATCCAATCCCTAAACGAAATGCTCACCTCGCTGTCCCGCTTCGTAGCTAAATCTGCCAAGCACGCACTTCCATTTTTCAAATTTCTGCGCAAGGAATCAGTGTTCAAATGGACCAAGGAGTGCGAACAAGCCCTCCTCCATATCAAACAAGTTCTTTCGCGACCACCAGTCCTCTCGCGACCAGAAAATGGGGAGTCTACCTCTACCTCGCCGTCCTAATCGAGGCCATCAACACGACCTTCATTCGCGAAACCCCCGAGGGGAAAAAGCCTATTTACTTCACTAGCAAGGTCCTACAAGGCCCCGAGGTCAGGTACTAGCAAATCAAAAAGGTCACTCTGGCCCTCATCAACGTGAATTCGTAACAGAGATGGCTGCGCCGGCCTCCCCGACAGACGGGGCACATAAATGGACCATCTTCGTAGATGGGCCGTCCATCTAGACAGGAAGCGGAGCGGGCATCATCCTCGAAAACTGAAAGGGAATCCTGATCGAAGTATCTCTAGCTCTATCATTCCCAACTTCGAATAACCAAGCAGAGTACGAGGCCTTCCTTGCAGGGCTACGCTTGGCCGAAGATTTGGGAACAAAAGAAGTGAAGATCTTCACCGATTCCCAACTCGTCGCTTCTCAAGTACGGGGACAATATCAAGCTAAGAACGACAACCTCTCAGAATACTTGGCCCTGGTTTAGGAGAGAATGATGAAATTCGACCATGCTAAGGTAAAGCATATTCCCCGCGAACACAACACTCGGGCAGACATCTTGTCAAAGCTCGCGAGCACAAAGAAGAAGGGCAGAAACAAGTCCGTCATCCAGGAGATACTTTCTCAACCAAGTATCAAGAAGCCTACCGCGACCATTGACGTGAACGCCATCGACGATAGCGACTGCTGGATGACCCCAGTGTACAAATACCTCGCCATGGGGGAACTGCCCCCGACCAGAAAGAGGCTAACGTAATCAGGCGCAGAGCTTGCTCCTACGTCTTGATCGAAAACAAGTTATAAAGACAGGGATTCTTCATCCCTCTCCTCAAGTGTGTCGAGGAATCCAAAGATGCCCACATCTTGCACGAGATCCGCGAAGGCATCAACGCTCAACACCTCAGGGGGAGATCCCTCACCCAAAAAGCCCTGCAACTAGGATACTATTGGCCCACCGTGTAACACGATGTGAAAGAGCATGTCAAAAAGTGTGATAAATGCCAGACCCACGGGGACATGCACTTGGCGCCACCCAACGTGCTCAAAACCCTTTCGTCCCCATGGTCATTCGCCTGGTGGGGAATGGACATCATCGAACCATTTACCACGGGGTCGTACCAAAACAAGTACCTAATAGTCAGCATTGACTATTTCACGAAGTGGATAGAGGCGGAGACCCTAGCCAAAATAACTTCGCACAACATACTCCGTTTCTATAAAAGAAACATACTCTCCCGGTTTGGCATGCCACAAGCAATCTTCACCGACAACGGGACACAGTTCACAAATAAAAACTTCCAGGACTTCGTCGCCAAGCTAGGCACCAAATAACATTTCACTTTGGTCGAACACCCACAAACAAACGGGAAAGCCGGATCTGCGAACAGGGTACTCTTATGAGGCCTAAAACGGAGACTAGGCGAGGCCAAGAAGAAATGGGCCGAGGAGCTACACAGTGTGCTCTAGGCCTATAGGACCACACCACACTCGACCACTGGGGAAACTCTATTCTGACTAAACTACATGACCGAGGCAGTCATCCCCATGGAGATCTGAGAACCCTCCATAAGGAATAAATCTCCCATCGAATAGGAGATAAATGACGAGTCGCAGAGAGAGGAGCTCAGCCTGGTCAAAGAGATTCGGTCAAGGGCAGCCCTCCGAGAAACCTCGTTGAAATAAAAGATAACCTTAAGACATGACGCCAAATTCATAAAATGGGAATTCCAAGTCGGCAGTCTAGTCTTGCGAAGGAATCACAAGGATCCTTGCGAGGGCAAGCTCGTCGCCAATTGGGAAGGCCCCTATCGCATCTGAGCAAAAACGGAACATGGGGCCTACTACCTCAAAAACTTGCACGGGGAAGAACTTTCTCGACCATGGAATGCAGAAAAACTGAAATAATACTACAGCTAAGCCTGACAGTTGGCGTACCTTACTTAACGACGAATGAATACGTCCCGACCATGGAGGCGTGCTCCGGTATAAGCACAGCGTCCCAAACATAGACAAGAAGGCAAGTTTCCACTCTTTTGACGAGCAGATTCTTGGCCTGATGGGGGATAACTCGACCGAGCTCCACTGTTATTGTACTAGTAGGGAAGAACACCCAGCTCGCGATGGGAGGTTCACGTCGCGGAGTTAAGACCTCGACCAAAATCTTGGCTCCGCTATCTGTCGGAAGCTAACTCTAATCACTCGAACAAGTTCCCCACACTGTCAAGCATAGATTCTGTCGAGCAGTACCCCACATACTCTTAGCAAAAATAATTTGCAAACATTAACAGAAGAAACTAATGTATGATCGGCGAGCAAATCACACAAAGACATGCAACATGTCGAAAAGGTAGTTATATCAGGATTACAAATCAAATATTCAAGTACAACAAACAGGCAATGCCACAATTCAAATATTACTTGCCATGGCGTACAGGCCATGCAAATATAAATCATGGCACATAGGTCGAGCAAGTACAAGTAGAAACTTAAACATTTTCATTCCCCTCGGGCTGGGTCTCCCCCTCGACGTCACCGTCACCGTCAGGGCTAGAAGGAGTGAATATCTTGCCATCGACCACCTGGTTCAGAACCCCGATCCCTTCGGTGATAAGCTCGACCCTGGGGTTCACAACTCTAAGTTGAGTCACCGCGTTATCGAAACTCATCCCGACGGCGTCCAAACAATCTTGCTCGAGGACCCTGATCCGCGAGACCAGCCCACCACGGGTCAGCAAGGCCCTCTCTTTGGTAGACTCGTCATCAGCGGGGGCCGCAACAACTACCAACTTAGCGATCTTCGCCTCAGGGTTTTCTTCTCTTTTGCGGCCTTGGCCAGTGCTTTTTTTTGCCTCGGCCAGCTCAGCGAGGAGATTGACCTGGATCGCGTACCTCTCCTTGTAGTTGAAGAAAACATTCTCCCCCTCGAGCTTCTTCTCCCTGAGCTTTACGTTTGCTTCCCGCAACCTTTCCGGCTCGGGGATGGGACAGGTCTCCTCGTCATTAAGAGCAAAGGTCGTTTCCAGGACCCTCATCACGGCAGCCGCGTCATGAGACAATACTTTTCTCCTGGCCACCTTGTCGAGGCCCAGGATAACTTTTGACTCCGCTTCAGAAACGACTAAGGAATGATCCCCCTCGAAGAGACCCCTGTTGAGATGGCAGAGGGGCAACACAAACTTTTCCCTGACGCCTTCTAATGTGAGATCAATGGACCCGAGCTCTTCCCCGCGAGGCCTTTTTCTGTCCGAATAGTTCTGTTGAGGGGAAACTAGCTGCCCGATGGAGAAGAGGAGGCACCCTTACCGAAAACCACCTTGGACTCTTCCAGAATTTGAGTGACCCGAGACTTAGGAGCCTTCTTGCCTGCTTTCTCCGCAGCGAGCTTGATGATGCGCTCTTGAAGATTGGCCATTTTACCTGTAACAAAGACGAACACGAGTTAGCATACTAAGGGAAAACGAGCACACAAGTAAGATAAAAGAAACAACTACCTAAAAGCGTTAAGGCATCCTTAACGGTACGACACTCGAGGAGGTCCTTCATGTTAATGAGTGGAGTCTCGCAAACGGGATGGCAGCCCTCGTCGACGATAATGCTTGCATTTGGTCACGCACTGGCTAAGCACGAAGCTATCAACGAAAGCCACAATCTTGTTGTAGGCAAGTTGATTCCCGGTGTCCAGGTCGTTAGACTTGGTGAGGTAATACTCAGTGCTCTTGTAAAAATGGTTATTCTCCCAGTAAATAGGAAACTTAGGCTCCAGCTTCATCATCGCCTCCCCATTTTCATCGCGGCGCACTCTACCATTGTCCTCGAGCATTGACACGCGGTCGAAAATGTGGTTGACGACTGCCTCCGACACAGGCCAAACCAGATAGTATCTGTCCTTGAAGGTGCGAACAGAGTCTATGTATGTTTTGAACAACTTCCTCGGCTGCTTGAAAGACACTCATCTGTGCTTTCCGTTGCAGGATTGTCACTGCAAGTGGAAACAATAAATGAACAAGGGGAGAGTGGTGCCGACTTCGAGATACCGATATACAATCTTGAATGCCTGAATGAACGTAATCGCATTTGGGTGCAGCTAGAAAGGTGTCAACTCCAACCAAATAAAGAGCCTCGTCTCAAAGTTGCTGAACGATATCGCAACCCCGCCTCCTTGAAAGCAAACTCATACATCACGAAGCAGTCCTTCTTAAAGGTCGAGCAGATCTGATCCGTCTTCCTGGGTTTATATACCTCTCAGCTCCCCGGAGCCTCAGGGTGCTCCAGCTCCGAGATGAAAGTGAAGGCGTTTGACAGGTCACCAACGAAGCGTGAAGCGGTCCCACGAGGTTTTGCCCCAACTCATTGTAAGTCTTTATTGGTGATGGTGTCGACCAGATGCGATTCCTCGACATGACGAGTCATTTTAGCCTGAAAAGTAGAGGAAAATAATGAATTTGAAGATTAAATCAAATCCACCCTTTTGCTGCAAACCAAGTGAAAGTGCAAGGAGTTACACGTGGACATACTCCCGACCAAAAGCTCTTAGTTTAAATGGCAATCACGGAGATCGCGAGGACTCGCTCCTCGATACGAAGCTGTAGCGAACCGCAGAGACCGCGAGAACCTTCCCCTCGACACTAAACCCAGCAAAAACTCAAAAACTTCATGAGCTTCATCGAAATCTTCATGAGTTCCTCGGAAACTTCATCGGAGACTTCATGAGTTCCCCGGAAGCTTCATCGAAAACTTCATAAGTTCCTCAGAAACTTCATCGAGACTCCATGAGATTCATCAGAAATTCAAGAACGTCACCAAAAAATTCATAGAAATTGTTGGAAAACGCATAACTTCATCGCGAAGTTCATGAGTGTCACCGAGAGACGTTCGGTTCACTTATTTCCTACTCGAAGTTCAACGAAAGTTGGTGATTAAGGATGGCATAACCTCCTCCAAACGCCAAGACTCATTGGAACTGAATCTTAAACCTACATTATAAAGCTAAGCACTACCATCCAAACTGAGAAAGGCAACAAAGACTTACTTAGTTAAAGAGGATTCTAGAAATCTACAGTGGCAGAAAGAGGACTGACTGCGGCAACGACGACAGCGAACGAACGTTGGAGAGAGCAGAGAAATTCTTGAGGAGCTTGAGAATACAACGAGCATACTAAATGAGTCCCATTTCCTCCTACTTATAGCCTCTAGCACGGAAAAATGAATCGTCGCCCTTCCATCGAGTACCCATACCCATAGGCCATCGTAGGCATTTAATGCCTCTGATGCGTGGCACGAAGAGACGATGCATTTGTCCCTTCAAGTCCCCTCAATGCTACAGATTCCAATGCATCATCCATAACGGGCAAAGCTTCTCTCTCACGAGCATATCCTTGGGGAAAGGCTTGAAACAAGTCATGTCGTTGAGCATAACCAACCACTTTGGCATTCTCGCGAGCACACAACTGTGACGATAAACTCGAAGTAGGATCGTGTTGTCGAGCACAAGAGACTACCCATTGTCCCTTGCAAGTAGAAACTCGACGAAAAACTTTTACGCTCCCTCACGAGCGCGGCTCCACGAGCTCGCAACCAAGAATCCGAGCAAATGCTCTCCTCACGCGAATTTCCTTCACCCCTCTTTGACATGCGAACTGACTCTAAGTCATTACTCCCCTACCTTGGAACAATGACTTGGGGGGCTCCTGTTCTTGACTGACCCTAGGGCTGGCCCACCGTCAAGCATAGGCGAGTCCAGCTCGCGTTGAAGAATGCCTAACACAAAGGCCCAATCCATCATAACTGTGGGAGGGCACGTTCCTCACGCGCTCCTCACGCGGTTCTCACTTGAGGACACGTGGCCAGCCGATCATGCGTATCTCGTGGAAACGTTCTACCCTTCGTAACGGGAAAGTCGTCCACCTTTTGGAGAATGCAAAACAGTTGACTCAGGATGATGGGCACATGCTGCTTATCCCCATACACCTAAAAATTATGGCGGTCATCCGTTATGGCCTTAAATATCCAGCCCACATGGAGACCATTGTCCCTGCGCCGGGGGATCTCTATAAATACCATTCCTAGCGGAAGGGTCAGGTATTCAATCTTCACTCTTTACTTACTTACTCTCTCTTTGCCTGGACTTACTTGGGCGTTGGAGTGTCTGCAGGTACCCCCCATCTCCATCCACCTTTGCTGACCGTAGCTGCTCCACGACGCATTGTTGTCTATCGAAGATTCTTCCTATCCCAGTAAGATCAAAGACTATTTGCTTTAATCCGCTATTTGGAATGAAGACTAACCTCTTCTTTCTGCAAGTTTGTGTTTGGAAGGAATACTAGCTGATTCTCCCTGTTGTTCGTTGTTTGGTTGGAAGTTAGCTTGAAACTTCATTTTTTCTTGTATAATGAGGTTCGAGAGTTAAACCTACTGAAATATTTTAAGCATTACTATATACTTTTACGATCAAATTTTGGAGAATGGATTAGGTATTTTCATTTCGATCGGATCTCCATAGCTCCTGGTGTCATTTTTCTTACCCTCAACTCTTTACTTTCCTCATATTTACTTTCCGTTGCTATCTTTCAAACATTTTTATCTAAAATGTTTTCAAACTTTAATAAAGATAAAAGAAATGTTTTCAAACTATAGTTTAAAAAAAACCCACAATTCACCCCCTCCCCTCTCTAGTGTGTGGAGTCATATATCCAACACTATGAACTCTTCTTCAATCTCCCTTCTCGCCTCGTGCTTGTACTGCTTATTTTGGTAGAACATACAATATATAGATTATTGAGATCATTTTCCCAAGGTAACGTCTGAGCCTAAACTTTTTTTCTTTTTCCATTTGGTTATTTTTTTAGGGTTTATACATATGAGAGTTATGGGCTTCATTTCTCTTTGTTTCTTGCTTTGGCGAATTCCTTTTCTACGTGCAACTTTTTGCGGGGTGCGAATTTTGTATTTGTATTAACCCTATATTTTTCTGATAAACATTTCTTTTATGCATTGACAACCTTTTGACATGGACAAAACTCAACCCAAGACCCAAAAAAAGATAGAAGATAACTCTATCGTGTGAGTCAGTGGGTGTATCATGAGATGTGGGACACTATTTTCGCCTTCATGGGTGAAGGCGATCTGGAACACGCCTTTACTTATGTGGGTCCCCCCCTCCCCCAAAGATTGGAGAGTAATTCCTCCCAAAGAGGAGGAGAGGATTTGTAGCAAGTATGATGGGTGTGTCGTTTCTTTTCATGATTACATGTTTTCTTTGATAGGTTTTCGCTTCAATGACTTTGAAATGGGTATTCTAAATCATCTAGTAATCTCTCCCACACAACTGAACTCAGTGAGTTGGGCTTATATGAAGTTCTTCCATTACTGGTGTGAATACAAGAAAGGTGGGTCGTCTTTGACACTCTTCTTCCATTCTTTTAAAGCTCATCCTAGTTCTACTGATGTAGCCCAGGACAGGGTCTGATCTCCCTTAGGCAGAGTACTAAGATGTTTGAGGTTTATTTAGAAAGAATGAAGAACTTCAAGGCCTGATAATAACTGATTAGCTCACTTAAAAAGGTGGATCATGGCAGTATTTACAACATGAATTTCGAACTGAATTATCAATGTTCGAACAAGTTTTCTAAGTTATGGCACCAGAGCCATTTCTTGGCGAATGTTGGGTCTTATGTATATAAACTGGATGACTTGTCCCAGTAAAAAATCTATATGAAGAAAAAATTGGTGGGCTTCTTTTAAGATTTAGGCTACATTGAATGTGGCGTTCCTTCAGGGGGAAAAGAAACAAAAGAAGTGTTTCATAGAGATGTGTGTTGTTAGTGGAAAATGCTTTAAAAGAGGATATATATGTCATTTTTTGTTAGTAACGTAATATACTTCATCTTTTCTTTGGTGTTGCTCATATGACCATTGTAGCTTGTCTTTACATAATCTTTGATTTGCAGATAAAATTAAGTTCTATAACATGATGATCCAGATTAAGGGGATACCTAGGTTTATTCCCTTGTCTACGGTTACTGATTTCAGGCACACTTCTGAGAGAATTCAGTGTATTTGGTCTCCTGTCAGTCCAGTCACAATTACCCTTCATGTCTCTATTCAAGTGGAAGTTTGGGATTCTCCATATCGGGTCATTAGGGAAACTATTATCCGTTCATCGCCGATCGTAACTAGAAGGACCCTTGTAACTAGGCCCGTTACAGGTGACTCACATGGAAGCTTTGTTTGCTCAACCTAGTGTCTGTATAACCACATAAATTGATGTGTTATCTACTTCGCTAATGGCCCTTCCTGGTCCGTGAATGGCTAGGGAGGTTCGATCCTCTATCAATGAGGATTATTACACCTATTTATTGGGAAATGGTGAGGCTTTTCTTTAACAGAAGTCTTTGGGAGATGTGTCATGAAAACTTTGAGCTATCCCAAGAGTATGAGAAATTTGTGGGAGATAGCTTCTCCGTTCTGCAAGGTTCTTTTAGAAATGAGTCAACCTCGTAGTTTTTTTGTACTTGAAGAGTTTACCGGTGTAATATTTATTGTAAATGAATCTCATAATTGTTTCTTCGTGGAATTTTCTTATTTTGTTTACTTAATATAGTTTTTACATATTACAGTGTTGCTTTAGTTCACTGAGTTCATTTCTCTAGGAGTTTGCTAACGTCTGAGTTGCGCCAAGAAGTTTTGTTGGATGTCGCTATGCACTTTTTCGGACCAAGGACTGATACCCCTTCCCTGCCTCTAAGTTTGAATTTGGTTCGAAGTCAACATAGTAGGACTCACCTTAGCCTCTAGAGTGGCTAGCTACCAAGAGGAGGTGAGCCCAGATTACCACTTTGTGATTCATTATTTTTTAATCCATTTTTCTTTCACTGAGGGGTTTTGCGTATTTTGATCGTACGTATGCGACATTTATAAATGCCCCCCTGATTCATTTTTTGTAGGGTTTTGGTTGCTTTAGTCTTACACTTGTGGCGTTTATGACAACATCCATAATTTGTGGCTATCCTTTACAAACATATCAGAGAATTCAATGAAACTTTGTTCATTCATTTTGAAAAAGAAAGTATTACATGAATATGCGATGAGGGAAAGTTTAACCAACCGATGTGTTTGTCGCTTATTCTCTTCAAGTTGTGCTGATATATTATTATTCGGCCTTACTTAGAGTTGTCTTTTGCATCTACCAAGTAGAAACCATTCAAATCATACTCGCTAAAATCCTTGCTCTTCTCTTTTAGGGGTTTGATTTCTATTATTTATAGTTGCTTGGTGAGAGATATCGTTAGGTTCGTTGTATGTGCAAGCATACACAGTCATAGTGGTAGCAAGTGTTAAAAGTAAGATTATTGATTCCTTAGAGATTGTATTAACTTAAATTGATTTTCAAGTTAAAAGATTGTGTGTGTGTGTGTGTGTGTGCGCGCGTGCGTGTGCGTGTATATATGTATGTGTGTGTGCGCGTGCATGTGTGTGTGTGTGTGTGTGTTTGCATGTGCACGTGCGTGCGTGCGTGCGTGTGTGTGTGTATGTGCGTGGAGTTTACTTTCCTACTTTTACATGGCTATGGACACTTAGATATACACGACCATGTGAGTTTCACACTTCCTCTCTTTCATAACTCTTAAGCTTTCAAGTTCCTTTTTTAGATATATTGATCATATAAGCACTTTAATGGGAACCTTGATCTTCTACTTGATGAGGTTGTAGATATGTTCAATTTAATCACCATCATCAAAGATTTGGACAAATATCACTACCGACTTCAAGAAGTTATCGTTGTTGTCGTCAAACACTTCGAAAGTCACTAATATCATGATCATTAGCTTCATACCTACAAACACATAGATTCATATTCTCCATTTTTTTAATGATGGTAATAAAAACAATACTTAAAAAATTGAAATTTCTTTATATACACAGTTCAATATTTATGAAAAACTATTATACAAATAAAATCTGATGTTTATATATATATATATATATATATATATATATATATATATATATATATATATATATATATATATATATATATATATATATATATATATATATTAGAATAATCTAATAAAAAATCAAGAATTTATTAAATTATTAATATATTTTAGAAATTTATGCCTTCAAAATTGATGTGATTTAACATAATGCATATTTTTTTATTAATTGACAACTAGTAACTAACCCGTGCATTCGCACGGACATGTCTGTTCGAGAATTTTTATGTTATGGACGTGTAATTATTAATCAAGTTGAAAAAAATGGTAAAATTATAAAAATAGATATGATTGAAATTAAAAATTTGTATTGGTAAGTATAAGAAATTGTTGTGTGTCGTAAAAGATGAAATTAAATTAATTATTGATATAAATTCAAATAATGCAATGATGATTGAAAATATTAAACCAAAAATATTAATCAATAGGTAGACCAAAAACAAATGAAAATAAAGAATAATAGTAAATTTGAGAATAATAATATGATTAAAACTTAAGAATAATAGTATAATTAAGTTTAAATGATAATACATGTAGAAGATGAAAGGTAAACAAAAATATCAATAATAATATGATTAAAAAACTATTGAAAAGTAAAGGTGTGTCCGTTTATAACAATAGTATTTTATCTTATATAAAAAAATTTGAATCAAACTTAAAGTTATGCTTGTTTATAACAATAGTATTTATTTCCTATATAAAAAAATTTGAATCAAAATTAAAGTTGTGCCCGTTTATAATAATAGTATTTTTTTCGTATATAAAAATATCTGAATCAAAATTATAGTTGTCCCCGTTTATAACAGTAGTATTTTATCTTATATAAAAAAATTTGAATCAAAATTAAAGTTGTGTCCGTTTATAACAATAGTATTTTTTTCGTATATAACAAAATTTGAATCAAAACTAAAGTTGTGCCCGTTTATAACAATAGTATTTTCTTCTCTATATCAAAAAATTTGAATCAAAAGTAAAAGTGTGCCCATTTATAACAATAGTAATTTTTTCGTATATAAAATAATTTGAATCAAGATTAAAGTTGTGCCCATTTATTCTGCACTTTTACACTCTTCCATCAGCATCAAACCAATGAATTATGCCAATGATAGGGCAGGAGTTGGTGATGAATTAATAACCATTTCATCTCAATTGGAAGACTCAGGCTCAAGATATTCTGGGGGATCAATATTATGTTGTGAATCATTGTCTGATAATGATTTGGAGATGGGAAATGCTAGGATTAAAAAGAGAACTGAAGATGTGCCAGACAAGGTATGGTCATTATTGAAAGAATTGGGAATTGAAGGAGATGAAAATGATGAAGCATTAGAAGGAATCATTCGAGGTTTGGAAAGTAAAGACAAAGACAAATGTGAAAGTATGAAGGAGGCCAATACAAGGGTGCCATGAATATAATCACATATAACATCCGAGGGTGTAACTCTTCCATCAAGAAGAGAAGAGTCAAACAATTAATTGAAAGGAATAGCATTGAATTTTGTTTAATTCAAGAAACAAAGCTTAAGAGTATAGATAATGGTGTGATGAGCAGCTTGTGGAGCAAAGATGAAGTCGACTGGTCTGCTAGTAGGTCCATGGGACAATCTGGAGGTTTGCTATCTATTTGGAACAAAAAGTCATTTTGCTCTGATTTTAGTTTTTCTGGAATTGGTTATCTAGGTGTCCATGGAAAGTGTAGAAATAGATCCATTTACATTGTAAACATTTATTCTTCATGCTCTCTTAATGAGAAAAGGGCATTGTGGGCGAAACTTATTAAATTGAAGCATGACTTCCCATTAGAAGATTGGATCATAGGGGGGATTTTAACGCCATCAAACTTAAGGAAGAGAGAAGAGGTCGGGAAGATCTAATTTATCAGAAATGGAGGAGTTTGGAGCTTTCATATAAGATATGGAGCTTGTGGACCTACCTGTGGTAGGTAATAGATTCACTTGGTTCAATTTGAATGGGTCGTGCAAAAGTAGGCTGGATAAATTCCTTATTAATGAGGAACTCTATTTTCAATGGAAAATTATGAATCAAAAAGTGGAAAGAGGGACGTATCTGATCATAGGCCTGTTTCTTTAATCCTAAAGGATAGAAACTGGGGTCCAAAGCCCTTCAAAACTATTAATGCCTGGATGGATCACCCAGAATTTATATCCTTTGTTAAGGATGTGTAGGAGAATTGCAAGGTGGAGGGAGATGCATACAACATCTTTTACCAAAAATTAAAAGTGCTAAAGAATAAACTGAGAGAGTGGAATTACAAGGTCTTTGGCATTATGAACCTTAAGGTGGAGGAGAATATTGAGACTTTAAATAAAATTGAAGATGAAATGGCCATGATGGAAGAAGACATATCAGAAGGTGATTTGAAGGATATAAGCTGTCTGATTGAGGATTTGTGGAGTAAGCTCAGAATCAAAGAAAGTATCCTCCATCAAAAAGCTAGAACTAAATGGATGATGGAGGGGGACAACAACTCTAAATATTTACATACGATTATCAATTGCAGGAGGAGGGTCAATACCTTATCCCCTCTAAATTTAGGTCTGGATGAAAAGGATAAGGTGGAAAAGGTGAAACAGGTAATTCATGAACACTTTGAAGAGAAATACAAGAACAAGATGACATAAGGCTTTCATATGGATCTAAGTAATTTGAATAAGCTATCTGAGGAGGATAATGATATGCTTACTGCCCCTTTTACCAGAGAAGACATTTTGGAAGCAATAAACACTTGTGATGGAGATAAGAGTCCAGGGCCTGATGGGCTTAATATGAAATTCATCAGAGAGACTTGGGAAATTACTGGACAAGATATCAACAATTGCATTACTGAGTTTTATGAGAAAGCATTTCTGCCAAAATGCTTTACCTCTGCTTTTTTTGTGTTTATACCTAAATCTGAAAATCCTCAATCACTTAAGGAATTCAGGCCTATTGCCTTGATTGTATGCATTTAAAAAATAGTGTCTAAAATCCTTGTGGGCAGACTTAGAAGTATCATTGGAAAACTGGTTTCCCCATCCCAGACTGCATTTATTCCTGGCAGGCAATTGATGAATGGTGTGCTTGCCGCAAATGAAATTCTAGATTATGTTGTTAGAAAAAAGAAAAAGGGATTCATGTTCAAGATTGACTTTGCTCAGGCATATGACAGTGTAAACTGGAACTGTTTATTCAAGATCTTAGAGGCTATGCACTTTAGGCCTGGTTGGATAAGGTGGATAAAGGGATTTCTATGTAACAACAATGGATCTGTCCTTGTGAATGGTAGCCCCTCAAGAGATTTTAAAATACATAAGGGCTTTTTGCAAAGAGATCCACTTTCTCCATTTCTGTTTGTGTTGGTAGCTGGAGTACTTGCCTTGCTTATCAAGAAAGCTGAAGATATAGGTCTATTTACAGGCATAAAAATTGAAGGGGAGAGACAGTGAGTGCTTTATTACAGTTTCCAGATGACACCTTGGTAATTTGTGAAGACTCTAGGAGTAACATTTGGGCTATCAAAGCAATTCTGAGGGGGCTAGAAATTTTGACAAGTTTGAAGGTGAATTTCAACAAAAGTAAGTTGTTGGGCCTGGGATTAGAAGTGGACATAGTAGAAGCTGCAACAAATTTTTACTGTGCAAGGCTGGAAAATTCCCATTCAAATTCCTAGGGTTGTTTGTGGGTGGCAGACATAGTGTGGAAGAAATGTGGAAACCAATCATCTTAACTATTAAAGCAAGACTAGCTACTTGAAGGGGAAGAAGATTATCTATAGGAGGGAGGGTTACACTTATAAACTCAGTCATATCTAACATTCCAATACATTACCTGTCATTTTATTTAGCACCTACTAAAGTGGTAATGAATATCAGGGCAATTCAAAGGAATTTCTTGTGGGGCAGTAACTGTGATAAGAAGACTATAGCTTGGGTGAGATGGAGTCAAGTATGTCAACCTAAACAATGTGGTGGTTTAGGAATTAAAGAGATCTCTGCTTTCAACAAAGCTCTTGTATCTAAATGGATTTGGAGGATTATGCATGAACCTAATGCCCTATGGAGTGGAATTATGAAAGTCAAGTATAGGGAATCCATTTCTGCTATGCTGAGTATTCAATCAGAGGTAAAATCTAGACACTGGTCTAGATGGTGGAAAGACCTTTTAAAACTAGCCAATCTCTCAAATGACATGGCATTTTTAAGTAACTGTTATGGAAAGTGGGCAATGGTAGGAATACTCTATTTTGGCATTCAAGGTGGTTGGGTGGAAAGGCCCTCAAAATCCAATATCCAAATCTGTATAATTCATCTTTGAACCAGAATGCTAGGATTGCAGATTGTGGAGCTTGGAGTGATGCCAGATGGTATTGGGACTTGACTGGAAGAAACATTATCAGTGCAGTTGTAGATGTGGAGGAGGAATCAGAATCAGAATTATGTCAGTTAGTAGAAGAAGTGGTTTTGGACAATCAAAATGAAGATGAAATTTTGTGGCCAAGAGATAACAGTAATAGATATAGTGTAATGGCTTGTTATGTGAATTTCATGAAGGAACATGGTGAGGAAAGCGTTGATGCAGATATGAAGACTGCATTGAATTCTATGTGGAAGATAAAGATTCCTCTTAAGATATCAATATTTGGTTGGAGATTGTTGCAAAATAAGCTACCAACGCGAGAGAACCTTGAAAGGAGAGGAATAATCACAGTCCACACCAGAAATCTTGTGTTTTATGTTTTCAAGTTTTTGAAGATGCAACTCATTTGTTCTTAAACTGTGATAAAACCAGACTGGTTTGGAGGGAGGTTGTTTCATGGCTAGGGATCAATCTTCAGAGAGGAAATAATTGTAGGGAGGACATGCAAATTTGGAGTAATCAGCTTGGTAGGGGAAAGTCTCTCAGATCTTCTGGTTGGTAACTTGTTGGTGCCTTTGGAGAACAAGGAACCAAGTCATATTTAATGATCTTGTGGCAGCTCCAAATACCATATTTCATGATATTGTATTATGCTCTTGGAGATGGAGAAAGAGGGATGGAAAGAAGTTTTCAACTGGTTCTTTATATGAATGGTATAAAATGCCCCTTGAAATGTTTATGAATTAGTCATAGAAGTAGGTTAAGAGGAGGTGGAATTTCAAACCATTACTAGTTATGGGTGGTTTGGTTTGTTTTTCAACTTTTTATTTTTCCTGCATAATTGTAGGAATGATTGTAATTTGGTCTACACTTTAGACCTTATTAATGATATTGATTATTAAAAAAAAACAATACTATTTTTTTCGTATATAAAATAATTTGAATCAAAATTAAAGTTGTGGTCATTTATAACAATAATATTTTTTTCGTATATAAAAAAATTTGAATCAAAATTAAAGTTTTGCTCGTTTATAACAATAGTATATTTTTCGTATATAAAATAATTTGAATCAAAATTAAAGTTTTGTTTGTTTATAACAATAGTACTTTTTTTGTATATAAAATAATTTGAGTCAAGATTAAAGTTGTGCCCGTATATTAAATATCCTTCATCAAAATATTTTTTTTTGTTTTGACAATATTTATAAAAATAATTGAATCAATAGTAAAGTTATTCTCGTTTATAACAATAATATTTTCTCCCCTATATAAAAAAATTCAATCAACAATGTCTTTTTTCCCTTGTATAAAAATTAATTTTGTTTTGACACTACTTATAACATATTTAAATCAATAGTAAAATTGTTTCCGTATATAAAAATATATTATTAGTAAGGGTAGACACATTTTTGGGTGGGATGTGATTTTGGACGCACATTTGTTTGCAGACTGTCATAAAAATTGATAGTTGAAAAAAAGAAAAAAAAAAACTTAAGAATGATATTAAATTTAAGTTGAAATTGTAATAAATGTAGAAGATGGAAGTTAAACAACAATATTAAGAATAATATGATTAAAAATAAAAACTATTGAAACTTGTATTAGATAAATTATCGTTTTAGTTTTTTTTTACAAAGAAGACATTATTTTATAAGAGAGAATACAATTTTTAAATATGTACTTAGTCTTTTTTAATAAGTTCCATTAACCTTTTTCACATATGTGAAAAATATGATCGATAAATTTTTATTATTCAATATTTAAATCAGTAGTAAAGTTGATACCGTTTATAACAATAGTATATGTTTCCGTATATAAAAATATCATAATCAACGATGTATATTTTCCCGTATATAAATATTATTTTTTGTTTTGACATTATTTATAAATATATTTGAATCATTAAAAAAATTGTTCCCGTTTATAAAAATATTTCAATTAAAATATTATTTTTGTTTTTACAATATTTATAAAAATATTTGAATCAATAGTAAAGTTGTTCCCGTTTATAACAATATTATTTTCTCCCCTATATAAAAATATTTTAATCAATAATGTCTTTTTTCCCGTCTATAAATATTAATTTTGTTTTGACACTATTTATACAAATATTTGAATCAACAGTAAAGTTGTTTCCGTATATAAAAATATTTGAATCAACAATATATTTTTTTCCCGTATATAAATATTATTTTTGTTTTGAATATCTTTATAAAAATATTTGAATCAATAATAAAGTTATTCCCGTTTATAACAATAATATTTTTTATTAAAATATTTGGATCAACATACATTTGTTAACACTAATATTTAATTGATAAATACAATTTTTTCCGTATAACAAATATATTGATCAACCTTAATTTTTTTCCCATGTATAAATAGATTTAATTGAAATGCACTGACAGTGTAAAAGAATTTTACACTGTCAGTTAATTATATTCGTTGGATGTAAAGAGAAGTTTGACTTTTAATTTAATAATCTGTAAAGTAACCCAAACGGATGATGGTGATGTATTGACAATGTAAAACTTTTTACACTGTCAGTGCATAGTAATTAATCTCTTTATAAATATTATTTTTGTTTTAGCATTGTTTTTAAAAGTTATAATAGTAACATATCAATAGTATTAATAATTATATTAGTAGGATTAATAATTATATTAGTAGGATTAATAATTATAATAATAATCTATTTAGGAATAAACAACTACTAAAATTTTAAATTATTTTATTAAAACGTTGGTTTTTTATTAAGAAGAAATAAAATAAAACCAAAATTATTAAGAAGAAATAATATTTATCTGATGTGGTAACTGTTGAAATGGGATATAATTTAAAAGAGTTATTTTCATACGTAATTGTAAACACATTCAAAGTTAGTTGTAGTGATTTCAATTTTTTCTATTAAACAATTTGTTTAAAAATATCAAAGTTGTCACAGTTTGGAAATATTTATATGTGTGGTACTTTGGAAATAGTTATCACAGGCTCTTTCAAGGACAACTATGTTGGTAGCAATCTGCATAACTTGAGGTACACCAATGTTGTCGGTATTGATTGTATCAAGTATTGTTGTATTTAATATGTCAACCAGGAAGTTGTCCAAATACTTCTTAAAAACATCAAAGACATTCATATGTATACCAATACCATGAAACAAGTAATCAATAGAGCCTTTGATAAAGGATCTCACGATGCGACATACATCAGGAACCATGGAAGAGAATGGTGCAACATATTGAAAAGCAGGCATAATATCTGATGTTTGAAGATTAAATGAAAGAACAACATTCTCATAGTCACTTTTCTTTTTTATAAACAAATTTTATTCTCAATGTACGACGTAATCACACGAGTTTTCTTATTATTGACCCTCCTAAAGTTCATAACAGACTACTTTCAATCACTTATACAATAACATATACAAAATATAATCAAGAGAAACAAAATGTAACATACCTAGTGCTAGAACAAAAATGAATACAGCTAAGAGAATTCTCTCCATAATTTTCATGAATTTCTCATATACAGAACAACCAGTGACGGTCAAAACCTTGAAATAGGAATAGGATGAACCCGAGTCTTTGAATACTAATGATGAAGATGCCAATGCAGTTGTTGTCTCGGCCGCAACTTCAGAACCTGATTGTCCTTCAAAGAACAAAATATATTTTTCAAGAGTACGTGATATTCTTGTGAACTGAAACAAAAACATGGTTGATTATTGAATGAACAAAGCAGTAAGATTAATAGAAAGTGTAAACATAATGTGGTGACTGAAATTGAAGTTGAAGTGACAATATCGACCACGAAACGACAACCACGATCAAAGGAAAAAAAACTTCAGACGCTGTGACTTTCATCACTCTTCTGCAACGATAAAATAATTATGCAGATATAAACTCTGCAATAATAAAATAACAATGTGACAATCCAATTCTAAAGTCATGCAACCAAACCTACTCCTATCATGATATGCATTTAAGTTACTATATTTTTAACCTTGTCACCATCGAATAACTGTAGACCAGTGCATAAAAAATATAAAGTAGTAGCATAGATAATAGAAAAGTTTGTATGAAAAGAGATATTAGATTTGAAGCTTCATAATGGTTTTACATAATCTACTGAACAAAGTAGTACGTTGTGTAGAACAAAGTACTAAAAGAAAAACCTATCTGCATTCGGATGTACTATATAAAACAATATAATATTATCTTGCAGAAAGTTGATGTACCATAGAAACAATATAATATAAGCTTGCATAAAGTTGCTTCAGACGGTACCGTGTTTGTAAATCCATGCTCCCTGTCTTCTAAAATCTCGGTTAAAACAATATTAAACAAAGAGATATAAAGTATATCATTTGTGGCTAATGAGTGTGACAAGACATGGCCCTGTCATATAAAAAAGTATGAGACAACAGTCAACTATACAGTAGCTTTGTACTTTCAACAAAGTTTATAAAGTTTTTCTATAAATTTTCGTTATGTATAAAAGTTAAGTATCATTTTTTCATATTTGTATCCAACTGTAAGGTCACGTCTAGTATGAGGCATTAAATGCATACCTAATAATATTTCTCATCCCATCACAATGTAAAGTGTGAGCCACATCGAGCAAAGGCTATTAAGACAACTTACGTCAGCTGAAAGAAAAAAAAAACTAATGAAAAAGGTATAATAAGAACATTGGTCAAGAAATGTATAGGTATAATCAGTGAAGATGTAATAGTACAAGTGAGTTATTTACCTCCGATAATTGCACAAACATTGGTCAAGAAATGTAAAAATGGAATATGTTCCTCTTTAAAGGTAACCAGCGACATTAAACACAAATTTATCAAGTGATAAAATGAAAATGTCAATTTTTTCTACAAATTGCAGAGCATTATGCATACCAAATCACAATGTATTTATGCAGTTTAGCTCAAAAATAGTAAAATTACATGCTTGGAAGAAATGCAAATACTTTAGAAAGTAACAGTGAAATAGAGGCTATATTAGAAAATCAAGAGCTTAGTGACAGATAGTTGTCATCTTGCAAATCATGAAATAGAGGTAGCACTGGGATAGATACTGCAAAAAATCAGAATTAAACTTGGGTATTTAAAAAAAGGAACTGCTGAGAAAAAAAATTCTACTTTAGGCGCAATTAATGACTTGAATGGTCTATAGTTCCAAGTAAAATTCCTAAAAGAAATCATAGAAAAGGAAGAATAAGAGAATAAATTGTTGTCACCTTCTTATTCTTCATCATAATCTTAGCAGCTGCCTGCAAAATAAATAGAACCATCTCATATCAAATTAAAAATAAAAAGGAAAATTTAAATTTAACACAAACTTGTGCTTTATATATTCACCTGTGTGGAAGAAAAACACCAGTTAGATTTAGATCAATAACCTCCTGCCACTGAGATTCTTCATTCTCATCAATAAACAATCTCTAGTTATTCCTAAAACCACACAATATTTATTTGAGTATGAGGGACAATAAAAGGGTAGCACAATCACAAGATCTTTTCAACTTACCGACATTGTTTATCAATACATCAACAGTTCCCCAAGCATCTACTGCCTACAGATGTGAAAGTCATAAAGCATCAGAATTTTGGAAACCATTTCAATCAAAACAAAAAGCATTTTGATGCGACCAAATCTACCATTGATGCGACCAACAATTTCATGAACCTGCTTCACAATCCCCTCAACCTATTTCCACAACAATCTTCACCAAATAGGAATAATCATCAAACACAAATAAGAAAATCATGATTAAAGATAGAAGCGAACAAAACATCGAGAGACAAACATATATAAATGATACTTTGGACACAAAAAAACTGAAGAAGTATATTTGGAGCATATCATATTTATGTCTTCACACTTGCATACTTCCTAAATCTAGAACTAACATTGATGATGAACATACAGTTCAAGGACTGTATAAAGAAAAAATTTTGATTAAGGTGCTTTCATAATATCACATTTGAACCAATATGACTGAGTAAGTAAAAATGTACCTCAGGATAGTTATTGCCACCAATATTCCATCAGATCACGTTTTAGATTAAGATGTGAAGAAGGCAGTGAAAGAAAAAGAAAGCATTAGTCCTCCCAAATCTAGTCTATAGAAACTAATTCAATAATTTTGAAAACACATAATGAATATTGTGTGCTTCGACAGTGTGTGTATCAGCAATTATTCCAATACTGACATTGACCAAATAATCTTGAAAATACTCTTTCACTACCTCCATCATGAAACCATGTTATGTACATATAGCACACATTGTAGCGCATGTTAATAAGTGTATAGATCATATTACAAAGACCAATTATAGTGCGTGAAAGCAGCAAAGAATGTCATCTAAGATATATCAAAATTTGCTCCCTACATCATATAGAATAATACAAATAACGTTAATAGATCGTGTTTTTGGAATCATTTAAGTAGTGTTCTGGACTGGGCAGGGCTTCCTGCCCTTAAGGATCAGGCAATCCATTATAGTTGGTGAACAGGCCCAATAGGCACAATATAGCCGTTGGGCATAATATAGCCGTTGGGCACGTCCCTCCCACTCACTTATCAGTTCACGCGACCAACTACCTCCCCAGATCTTGCGGGGATAGTTGGACCAAGTCAGAGGACCACGCGATGTGTCCTCCACTTGGCAGTCTCTCATTCGTCGAGCAGGCATCCTACTCGCGAGGAGAGATCTTGGCCCCGCGCTAGGGGTATATTATAAATACCCTCTCACTTGAGAGGGTCAGGTATCTAATCTATTACATTCTTACTTTGTACTTGCTTTTCTCCTCTTGTCCAAACTCTCACTTTGGCATCGGAGTACCTTGCAGGTACGCCCCCCCATTCTCCTCTCCTACGAGCATCAACTCCTGCCCTACACGAAGGTCGCGACGATCTCCTTCTGGTCCTCTCCGATCAGTGGCGCTGTCTGTGGGAAATCCCAGCTTCCCCGTCTTTAACCAAGATTCTCTCTTGCACAACAAAGACCAAAGCTTCATCCTTTCAAATCTCAGATCGACATGGCTTTCATCAAGAACGATGTTCACCAAGACTTTGTGGCCTCTGCGGCCAACAACAACGACCATGCTTTCGTCGGGCATATCCCGCAGGAAAGTGACCGAAGAGACGGAATGCCTGCTTCCCCGAAACCCGAGGAACCAAAGCCACGGGCACCAGCTGTGGAGCTCACCTTCGAGCCCATCCCGGTTCCCCAGGATGCTGATCCGAGCACCACAGCGCTCATAGCATCTCTTAACAACTCGAACCTCTTAATCCTCCAGCAGGGGGGGGGGGGAAGATCAATGCTCTCGAGCATATCATTCAGGAACGCCTTGCTTCAAAAAAACTGATGAGTCTTTCCTCGCGTCCACGAACTCCCTCGAAGCGAAGACGCGACAGCCTCTCCCCGGAGAGGAAACGTTCAAGATCGAGGAACCCTACACCCGATCTAGCAAGACGACGCCATCAGTCTCCCCCACGGAGATCCAGGCATTCCCCGGTATCCAAGAGGTCTCGACACTCGGATAAGTACGAGCACCGACACACCCGCAGACGTTCTCCTCCCCAAAGTCGAAGCTGCGGTTACAGCCATTCCCTTTCGCTCTCTCCTAGTTCCAGCAGTGACGATGACGTTCACGGCCCGTTCACAAGAGACATCCTGGACACTCGAATCCCCCGCAGATTAGAGAAACCACCCACGTTGACAACCTATGACGGGACTTCTGATCCCCGCGAGCATATCGAAAATATAGAAGCTATGCTCCAATATCACGGTGTCTCCGGGGCTATTAGATGCAAAATGTTCCCCATCACCTTGAGAAAGGGAGCGATGACATGGTTTAAAAGACTTCCTCGCGGATCCATCTCTTCATGGAGAGAGTTAAAGAGCCAGTTTGCCCGCCATTTCACAGCTTCCCAACGACATCCTAAGTCGGAGGCTACACTGGAGGCCATTATACAAGGCAGGGACGAATCCCTGCGAGCATACATTAAAAGATTTAACAAAGAAGCGGTGGAAGTCCGAACAACGGATCACATGAAAAAGTACCTCCTCGAAAAGGGACTCCGGCCCAAAAGTGATTTCCGTAAGGCAGTAGGGATCGAAGCTCCCCAGACACTGACGGAACTCCTTCGCAAAGCTGAGGACTACATCCGTTACGAGGAAAAAGAAGCTGCATTCTATGCCCGGGACTTAAGAGATCGTGAAGCACCCCGGGCATCAAAAAAATACTAGCTGAAATCATCCCGGCAAGGGAAAGAGAAAAGGCGCGACCAGCGTCCTCGCGAAAGCAAAGGGCCAGCTGGCTGGTTTACGGAGTACACCATGCTCACGACCTCGCGCGAGCGTATTCTCTCCGAATGCATCAACACAGAATTTAAACAAGAGGGTGTCAGGTTCCCTAAACCGACCACATCCAAAAGGAACGTCGACAAAAGCAAATACTATCGTTTCCACCGTAGTCACGACCACGTGACAGAAGATTGTGTGCATCTTAAGGACGCAATAGAGATCCTCATCAAAGAGGGTCACCTAAAGCAGTACGTGAAGAAGGGAGAGTCCTCCCGACGAGACACATCCGATTTGAAGAAAGAGGCAGAATCAGCCCAATCCAGTCCTCCCCCGCAGGTCGCAATGGCCATTAGCCGACCAGAGGACTTCTTTATTCCTGACCACCTCGACACGACTTCCCAGGTATTCATACACAGCACCTGGGAAGCCTTTCCTACGGCCATGGTCATCTCATGTGGGGGGTACCATGAGCTTACAATAGGGTCCATCAAACGAAAGTTTGAGCAGCTGATAGACAGTAGCCCCGATCAGTTGTCCGCGATCGGAAAAAGTAAAGGGCGTTCGCAGCCGATCACGTTTTACCGAGAAGAACTGCTCGGGGGATCCCCAAATTCCCACATCCCTCTGTTGATCAGGGCCAAATTGTCCTCTACCGATGTTCGGAGAATCCTGGTCGACCAGGGCAGTTCCGTGGACATCATGTATACCAACCTGTTCCGCGCATTGAAACTGAATAAGTCCAACCTCTCACCATACGTGAGATCGGACCTCCAAGGATTCAACGGGGCAACAGTCCGACCTTGGGGTTACATGGAGATACCAGTCACTTTTGGCGAGGAAGAGGCATCTCGGATAATCAAAACGCAGTTCTTAGTCATTGATTTCCCGTCACTTTATCAGTGCATCCTCGGCAGGCCAGCTCTTGCAGAACTCATTGATGTCCCCTCTACGGTCCACCTCAAACTCAAGTCCTATACTTAGAAAGGGCACGTCGCAACTCTGCATGGTGACATCGAGGCTGCTCGCAGATGCTTTAAGGCTGCAACAAAAGGGCAGAACTAGATCGCGATGACGGCAAAATCAGCAAAGCGCCCAAGAGAGGATGAGGTTCCAGCTGAAGGTGGCCAGCCAGACAAAAAGCCCATGCTTCCCGTGCATATCATCGACCTCGACTACAGGCTTCCTGAAGAGGGTAAAGAGGACAAACAGTCAGGAGCAACAAGCTCCCCGACTTCTGCACTTTTGCGACCAGTCCCAGATGGGGAATTCGAGATCATCACCTTCAGCAATAACCCCAACAGGGGAGTGAAAATAGGTGTTGGTCTCCCCGAAGAGATCAAGAAGAAGCTGAAGAAATGTCTTGACGACAACGTCGATCTGTTCTCCTGGAGTGTGGCGGATATGCCCGGCCTTGATCCAGAAACTGCATGTCACCACTTGTCAATCAATCTAGTTGCTCGCGCCATTGCCTAACGAAGAAGAAAGCAATCAGAGGAAAAGGCACAAGCTGCTGAGAAACTAGTACAAGACCTCTTAGAGGCAAAATTTATTTCCGAGGCCAGGTATACGACCTGGCTCTCAAACATTGTACTTATAAAGAAAAGTAATGGAAAATGGCGCATGTGCATTGATTACACTGATCTCAATCGGGCTTGCCCGAAAGACGCTTATCCGCTACCGAGCATAGATAAACTCGTAGATAATTCCGCAGGTTTCAAGCTCTTGTCCTTCATGGATGCTTATTCGGCATACAACCAAATCCCAATGGCAGACGAGTATAAGAGGTATACGGCGTTTATGACCTCCTCGGGGAACTATTACTACAACGTAATGCCCTTTGTGTAACACCCCCATTCTATACCCCCAAATAATAAAATAATCATTTAGGCACATATTAAAAATTTCATCAGAGTATAATTATAAACATGGTATAAAGGAGGCATGTCACATTATACGTGAAATTAAAACATTCAACACCTGCTCAACAATTGATATGCAATAGTGGGGTAACTTTGCAACAGAGGAACTTAGTCCTTACACCCACATCTCAATATCTAGAATAAAAGCGGAAAATCTAGACATTGAATAACTTCAAACATATATACATATATATCATCAAGTATTATCCACCAACATAATTCATGTTTACATAAACATTCATCCATAGATACATGTACAATGTATCCCAAAAGAATCATATACTTCCTAGCTACCCGGTGCTACATATCAGAGCCGACCGACCTAAAGAATGAAGTCCTAAGCTTCACAAAAAGACCTCCAGCACTAATCTGCAATGCCTCATAGAGCATTATAAAACAGCAGAAGGGTGAGAAACACAATTATAATATAAATGCATATAATTATATATGCCAACATAAAAATACACATCAAGCATTCTCACCACAATTATCAAATACCAACACATAAAACATATACCGATTATATTCACATAATCACCTATTCACACATCATGCATATGTTTATACACAAAACATATCATTCATAATTCACTAAATCCAACACCATTGCACAACAATTTCCCAAGGCTTATCATAAGCTCAATCATAAAATCAACCATTTATTAATGCATATCAAACATGCACAATACATTTATCATAAATGTACATCACCATTTTTCACACAGATAATCAATCATGACTTTCCGCATATAAAAATGCAATCATGATTCATGTAAATGCAAGAGACCGACACAACGACTCTAGGCAATTACGTATGCGGTACCGACTCATCACTAGTTCACTCAGGAACTCTGCTGGAACCATCGCTCGTTACTGAGGATCACTCAAGTAACACCCCGTCGGGCCTACGATGTTCACCCGTCGCTTTAGGTCTCCACATGAGCACACGATGTTATGGATTGCTTTAGGTCCCCACATGGGCACACAACCCGATCGCTTTAGGTCCCCACCTGGGCACACGATCCGATCGCTTTAAGTCCCCACCTGGGCACACGATCATCTATAACCATCGCTTTAGGTCCTCACATAGGCACACGATGTCATAGCGGAATTCTCTTTGAATCCCTCAACATAAGAATGCAATCATTATGCTTCACATACAAAATGATTCATGACATTCTTATAATGCATACATGTATACAAACATTGTCATGCATTCATCTCTTACAATCACATACAATTCATCAATATGAATTATTTCACCATCTTTATTCATGCATTATAAATCAATCCAACAATGCATTTTTTCTTGCCATACGGCCACCAATTAACATACATTGAACTTCACGTAAGCAATGCATTTTCACCCATACATGTAATCATAAACATGCATATGAAACCAATTACAACGTATCATATTCATTTGCCTTTCGGCCACACTTTATCATCACAACATGTCATCACATGCACTATCATTACACCACATCATACAAGGCATACACATTAATATCAATGCCACATTGTATGTTACACAACCAATATACACATTTAAAACGACAAAAGTCGGTAAATGACACTATTCCCAAATTCTCGACTTTATTTAATCGGCTAACAATTTCAAAATTATCATCATAAGAAAGTAAATTTCTTAAGCTTTCCAACGATATAAAGAACGTCCCGATCCGAGTTACGGATCAAAAGTTATGCATTTTTAAAGAAAAGAAATTTAGTGAGAAACAACCAGATTCGCCTGGCCACTTCAGAATTCGCCTGGCCAAACCTCTTTCGCCAGCACTTCGCCTGGCCAATCACCATTCGCCAGCACTTCTCCAGCACTTCGCCTGGCGAATCACCATTCGCCAGCAGTTCGCCTGGCGAGCTAGTGGCGAGTCACCAAATTAGAAAAACCCCAAGAGTTACAGAAGCTACCCCATTTCTGTCATTCCAAATTCGCCTGGCGACTTACAATTTCGCCTGGCGAATCACCCTTCGCCAGAACTTCGCCTGGCGAACGAGTGGCGAGTCCTAATCCGCCTGGCGAATTCCCAATTTGCCTGGCGAATCGCACCAGGACCAGAAAAATGCTGTTACAGGTTACACTATTCCAAAACCCCCAAAAACCTCATTTTTCATTCCAAATCAATTCCAACATCAAAACAATTACCAGCAATGATTCATAAACACATGGTAATCATATAACGCAAATTATATCGATTTCCGACCGTAAAAACATCGATTCCTAATCATTTTATCGTTTTCGACCTAAAATTCAAAAACCATGGAAAGGCAAGAAACATCCAAGCAAACACATACATAATCATACACAATCATACAATAATCGAGTTTCGCACCCTTACCCGATTAAATCGATTCCTAGAAGTTGTTTTTCTTTGATTTCCAAGCTTTTTCTTCTTTTCTCTCTTTTTCCCTTCTCTTCTCTTTCCTTCTTCCTATCTCTTTCTCTCTATTTTCTCTCTTCCCCTTATATTTCTATTTTCTTTCTTTTCTAACTTAGTAAATTATTAGGAAAAGACTAAAATACCCTTACTCTCAATTGTTCCGCAAACGTTCCCAAAACGCGATAAAATATAATAACAATGCAAAACAACATATTATCACACCAAGTCATAAGTAAAAATAATATAATACTCAAAATAATTAAATCGACTCGATTAAATAAAATGATCAAAACTGGGGCGTTACACTTTGGACTAAAGAATGTCGGGGCCACGTACCAGCGCATGATGAATAAAGTATTCCGATCAGAAATCGGGGACATGCTCGAAGTATATATGGATGATATGATCGTGAAATCCCAAGAGGAATCTGACCATACCACCCACTTACAAAAGGTGTTCGACCAAGCTCGAAAGTGTAAAATGCATTTCAATCCAGAGAAATGCACCTTTGGTGTACGAGCAGGGAGATTCCTCGGGTTTTACCTCACTAAAAGAGGAATAGAAGCAAACCCAGATAAATGCCGAGCACTCATGGAGTTCCCCACTCCGCGGTCGAAGAAGGCGATACAATCCCTCAACGGGATGCTCGCGTCCCTTGCTCGCTTCTTGAGCAAATCCGCCCAGCACGCTCTGCCCTTCTTCAAATTACTCAGGAAGGAAGCCAATTTCGAGTGGACGGACGGATGCAAGCGGGCCCTTGCCAATTTCAAACAAGCTTTGTCCGAGCCACCAGTATTGTCCCGACCAGACCGCGGGGAAACCATATACCTGTACCTCTCCGTGGCCAACGAAGCAGTAAGTGCAGCACTTATTCGCGAGATGACTGACGGGCAGAAACCCATCTATTTCACCAGCAAAGCCCTGCAGGGACCCGAAGTCAGGTACACATAAATAGAACGAGTGGCCCTTGCTCTCATAGTTGCCGCGAAGAGACTCAGATATTACTTCCTGGCACACACTATCGTCGTCAGAACCGACCAGCCTATTAGGCAGCTGTTAAGCCGACCAGATATGGCGGGCAGGATACTAAAATGGTCCCTTGAATTATCCGAGTTCGACATTCACTACGAGGGGAGGAAAGCCCTCAAGGCACAGGTCCTGGCCGACTTCGTAGCAGAAATGACTCCAGAACTATCCCCTGCAGGAGGGACGCGGAAGTGGATCATTTACGTGGATGGCGCATCAAGCCCCTCAGGCAGCAGAGCAGGAATTATCCTCGAGAACGAGGAAGGGACCCTGATCAAAGTATCCCTGGTCCTGTCCTTCAAAACATCCAACAATCAAGCCGAGTATGAAGCCTTCCTCGCAGGATTACGATTGGCCAAAGACGTTGGCGCGAAAGAAATAAAAATTTACACTGATTCCCAGCTCGTAGCGTCCCAAGTACGGGGAGAATTCCAAGCAAAGAACAACCAACTAGCCAAATATTTGGCAATGGCGAAAGAAAAAATAGCGAAGTTTGAAGCATGGGAAGTTCAGCACGTCCCGCGCGAGCAAAACACCCGAGCAGACATCCTCTCTAAACTAGCCAGCACCAGAAAAAAAGGTGGGAACAAATCCATCATACAAGAAATGCTGGCCCGCCCGAGCATTATAAAACCCGACCTACTGGATGTTAACGTCATTGGAGATCCCCTTTGTTGGATGACCCCTGTGTATAATTATCTCACCAAGGGGGAACTCCCCGAGGACAGTAAGGAGGCCAGCGTAACTAAACGATGAGCCTGTTCGTACGTACTGGTCGAGGACAAATTATATCGACGAGGATTTTCCATCCCCCTGTTGAAATGTGTCGACGAGGCCCAGGTCCCCAAAATCTTACAAGAGATTCACGAGGGCATCAACGCACAACACTTAGGGGGAAGATCCTTGGCCCGGAAAGCTTTGCGAGCAGGATATTACTGGCCAACCATGCAACACGACGCCAAAGAGCACGTACAAAAATGTGACTGTTGCCAACGCCACGGGGACATGCACTTAGCACCCCCCAACGAGTTGAAGACTCCCTCCTCGCCGTGGCCATTCGCCTGGTGAGGGATGGACATTCTAGGCCCCTTTACAATGGGATTTTATCAAAACAAATTCCTAATCGTGGCCGTCGATTATTTTACAAAATGGATTGAAGCCGAAGCGCTCACCAAGATCACAGCCTTCAACATACTGCGTTTCTATAAAAGAAACGTCCTCGCAAGATTTGGGGTACCTCAGGCCCTTGTGACCGACAACGGAACCCAATTCACAGACAAAAACTTCCAAGATTTCGTCGCCAAACTAGGGACAAAACAACATTTCACCTCCGTCGAGCACCCCCAGACTAACGGGCAAGCGGAGGCCGCAAACAGGGTGATCCTTCGCGGGCTAAAACGAAGGCTAGGCGAGGCCAAGAAAAGATGGGTCGAGGAGTTCCACAGCGTCCTTTGGGAGTATAGAACAACACCATACTCCACCACCGGGGAAACTCCCTTCCGACTAGCGTATGGAACAGAGGCGGTAATACCGGTGGAGATAAGGGAACCCTCCAGAAGGACAGAAGCTCCCCTCGACGAAGAAATGAACGACGAGGCTCTACGCGAGGAGCTCGACCTGGTCGAAGAAATAAGATCAGGAGCTGCGCTCCGCGAGGCCACATTAAAACAACAGATAACGTTGCGACATGACGCCAGGGTCATAAAACGTGACTTCCCCGTGGGCAGTCTGGTCCTGCGTAGAAACCAGAAGGATTCGCGCGAAGGGAAACTGACAGCAAACTGGGAAGGACCTTATAGGGTCAAGTCCAAAACGGGCACAGGAGCATATTACTTGGAAACATTGGACGAAAAACCACTTGCTCGACCATGGAATGCTGAAAAACTCAAGCAGTACTACAGCTAAGTCCTTAACCACAAGGCTAGACAAATTGCCGACGTAATCACCCAAAATGGGGAGATTTACGCGGCCATCGTATCATGCCCTGGTGAAGCATGACGCGCATTACAACGCCGGCCAGCTTTTGCTCATTGTACGAGCAGATCCTGTGCACAACGGGGATACCTCGACCGAGCTCCGCCGTTGCCGCACCATTTAGGCAGGACACCCAGCTCGCGATGGGAATAGTCCAAGCCTATGAGATTAGTACCTCAAACGAAGTCCTAGCCTCATCATGGGCAAAACCACTTTGCCCTCCTCGGTAGGTTTCACAACTCGCCGAACACACACATATGAATAAACAGAGCAAACGTCCAAGATAAAACATTTTTACACAAAATCCAAGTATATTAAACACCGGTCATAACTGAGTAATGTTATAAGTACAAAAGGGGCAGCACCCATATAAAATGTGAAATTCTGGTGCATGTGCAGAATTCAGATGTCCTAGAATATGCCGTTCGACATCTGGTCTGACATGATCATAAATGGCAAGGTATAATCCAATAAACATGGTACTGAAAAGAAATAAGAGCAAGACACACATAATTGTTAACCCAGTTCGGATCTAACTATCTTACATCTGGGGGCTACCAAGCCAGGGATAAAGTCCACTATTAGTAGTATCAATTCAAAGCTAAACAACCCGTTTACAACTTATCACTTAATCACTACCCAATGACCCTTCTACCTAGATCCTCTCTAGATATGAGACACCCTTCTCACTCCCAATCATCGCAATGATGTTTAGCAGACGACATCACAGCCACTGCATCAACGACTCTTCACCTATACAATAATTCAGCAAGAAAATCATCCTTTCAAGACACAACTTAGAGTTGCTTAAAAGCTTCCTCCAAGAACAATACTCCTCTTACTTAACAGTTTCGAGGATCACACTGACAAACTGTCCAACTCACAGGTCGAGTGGTACAGGAACCAACCCTAATAATAGAACTTTACATCTTTGGTTGAGTTACAAAACTAGGTTACAAACCATCTATATATAACCTATTCCTAACTGGATTTGGGCCTACAAAAACACAGCAAATGAGCTGCTACAAATCAGCAGAAACTTCTGCTACAAAATAGGACTTCACTCTTTAACTTCCTAAAATATCTCCATATTTAGAAAGTGTATATTTTCCTATATTCTTCTCAATTTCAGACTTGAATCTTCAGACCTATAAATCAGCGCCTCATGATTGCATAATATTCCAGAATATTCTGCATCAGTTAAAATCTAACAGAATTAACAAACCACTTCAGTTCTGGTGCGATGTCGAATGAACCTGCATGGGACATCTCGATAGGACATGTTGTTCCAGATGTTAACACTACTTCAGCTCAACATGTTCCAATGCACACTAGGACTTCTTGCTCAACCTGTTCTTCTTTAGCAAGATAAACTATCCTATCAAACATATTGCTGTTATTATTTATTTTACAAAATTAATGCCAACCCTTACAATTAAAGAACTAACATTCTCCCCCTTTGGTAAATTTTGGCTAAAACAAATACACAAACATTACAACTCAGATTTCAACAGCAATTACAATTCTATATTACTGTCAGTAGTCATCAGAAGCTACTAAACTTACACAAAACCCATCAGTACAACAACAAGGAAATGATCTCAAGTTGTCATAACATCTTGCTTGACATCTACATTTTAGCTTTAAGACCATTCCTTTTGCGGCAGGTCTTGATTGATACCTTCCGAAACTCACTTGGTGTACATGAGAAAGAAGATATCCAATACTCCCCCTCAAATCAGGAATCTGAGGAACTTCCTTCTACACATTTCTTTTTCCTTTCAAGAAGGATCCAGCTACATAGAAGGACCAATGGTGGCATGAGAGATCTGCCCACCTTGATTGATTAGTCACCCCTAGTCGACAGAAGCACCAATTTGCCAACCTGGGTAACTCAGAACACAAGTCACAACTGCGTTCATAACTCAGGACACAAGTCACAAAAACACTCCATCCATTACGATGGTTATGACTTCCTTCTCGTCATTTTTGATGCACCTGTACTGCAGACCCCATACACCATTTCTCAGCATCTGCGCAAAACTCCCTTTTATCTCCCCCTTTTTAGCCACAATTTGGCAAATAATGCCAACCCAAAACCAAATCCAGGAAATGCTTACCCACATACGAACAAAAGCCATTAGAGATAGGAAAGGAAAACACTCACAGTTCTGAAGAGGAGAAACGACTGCTCCCTACAAATAGCTGACCAGTAACTTAGGAATTAATGACCCTTGAATATGTCTAGGTTCTTGGTCAAAGACCCGCTATTTTAGGTATCAAAAACTCCATTCAACATTCAATCCCTACCTTCCAAAAACTGCCTTGACTGCCTTAAATGTTCCTCAACTGAATCTTACCATTAATTAAGCTAATAACGTTCCATGCATAGGCAGAGACACGTGTTTTGTCTTATCCTCATACCACCGTCCAGAGTAATTCCTTGTTTGGCTAAAAAAAACATGTCCTGTACCATGTTCTGACATCTTATCAGACAATGTCTGCTTTTCAGATCACACTGCACAGACTTAACCAGCGCACATGCTACAAGAAATCTGCACCCTTGTAGTAACACATCATAGACAACAACTTCAACTCCCCCTGACATGAACAACCAAAGCTCCTTATGAAGATGAACACTTGACACCAGATGATAGCCCAATGATATTGCCATATTCTCAACATCAAGAACTGCCACTTCTAGTATTTGTTGAGCATAATCTCACCAGGTTTATACCAAGTCCAAAATAAAAGCCCACTTGATTTGGAATTTCACACATATTCCATAACAAATGTCTTTAGATTTCTTGCAACACAAGATAAGGATTGCCACCACCTTTCACTTGTATTGGAAGAACCTTCAGCCATTCACCACTGACAATATCCTTCTGTCCAAGCACCTAAAGAAGTTTTCATCATGAAAGTAGTCATGCATTGCCAGAACAAGCTACTTATCATCAAGATCAGAATCTGCCCATTCTAATCCACATTATGTCAGAACTGCCACTTCAGACAATAATGTTGCTTCTTCCAACTCCACAAGTACAGTCCCAGGCCTTTATCCAGGATACACAAAGAACAATGATGTTGTAACATTATGTAGGACATCAACATTGGATAAAAGATCACACCTTCTGATTCAGTCAGCTGATAAGGCTACCTCAGGTTGTCATCAACCACAACCACTCAGAAAGAATAAATTCCTGAACCATAATATCCAGACTGCAGACTTGCATAATTCTCTGGACAAATACTTAGTCTCCCGTCCAAGTATTTACCCTTATGCATAACATCAATAATAGACAAATACTAAGTCTCCCGTCAAAGTATCTACTATTAGTTGGAATAAGGTCATCTTCTGCATACGTCTGACAACTTTTGATTCATATATTCACAAGTTACTTAAACTTGGATCAGTGACTTGATCTTGGACTTCTTTCTGTGCAAAACAGCCTTGGCTGAACAAGCAACCACCTGAATTGATGTTCCAACATCAATCTCAGTCACACATCTTTACAGAGCTCTTCTAAGGATATCATCTAGTAAAGCTTTGGCACACGAGGATCAAACATCAGTAGCTGATCAAGCTCCCAGGTCATATCACAAACACATTCAGCAGCACACTTAATCCCAAAAGCAACAGAATTATCCATCACACGTCCAGCTACATAAAATTGTAACATACTTCTCCTATCATGTGCTTCTTAGTACCTTGAAGAATGGAAAACATAAGACGCATCTTCATGTTTTCAAGAGCTCACTCTTTGTTCAACTCATAAGTTAAACACAATCATCACTTGTACCAATACTCACATGATCTTAATCTGATCAACTTTTCTCTATTTAAGACTACCAGTACTCATTTGCAAGAAGAATGCCTTAAATGAATGGAGAACATGAGACTCATCTTCATGTCTTCAAGAGCGCACTCTCTGTTCAACACACCTGCTGAACACATTCACCCACTGCTTGACCCTCACAACAGTACTTGAATCAAGTAGAGACTTGTGATCTCAGGAGACAAACACCATAACATTCTGAATAGAATGTTCTGTCAACAGATGTTAAGACATCAATCTTGACATCATGAAAAGTATCCAGCTGAACTAAGAAAACAGATACCCCATTTCAAAACAAATTCTCCAAACTTGGGACCATAACTTATCACATCACAGAAGCATGAGAGTGGTATTCTCTCATCCAACTCTCATCACTCAGACGGCTTGAGACATGTCTTCAAGGTCTTTCAAAACATCAGGTATTCTTCCTCAGAATCTGCCAAGAGCACTTTAGAGAATCATACATTCTCCCCTTCAATATCAGCACAGACTGTGATTAGATCATATCAATCCTAAGCACACACAGTCAATACATATCTAGCTTCACAAGATCATTCAGAACATGCCTCCAAAAAGAACATGACCTTGATCTTTGACCTTCATGTCCAAGAAGTCTGCTAGAGATATTACTTCTTGAATCTCAGGATCTCCACTCCTGCAGCAAGGACCAGAAATAAACTGACCTCAGGAGTATGTTGATCACACCTTGACCAACTCACACAACTAAGATAAGTTCCAGGGCCAGAACCTTCTTAGACATACCACCCAGATGCCTCATCTTCTAGATCAGGAGTAGGCTCCAAACTCATGTGATCAAGCCACATTAGTTTAGCACCCAGAACATCTGCTGTGCCATTCCTTCAGACAACAGAATTCAGCATAATTCTGGCGTGATGTCCTAACACAAGATAGGACATCATTCCAATGAACACAACAAGAGATCAAAGACTGGAGATTAGTCCTCTTAGGAGTAGAAGCAAAAGTAAATTACTTCTCTTCCTCACACCTTCACTTATCAATGCCTTTATGAGTAAACTTGAACAATAATCTTCAAGTATCGTTGACACTGTAAGTTGAAGCAGTCTTGCATAAATCCCATCACCATAGGATATACATTCGGAGAGGAATAACCTTCTCAGTTACAACCTTAGGAGTTTTCAGATAGATTCGCAGCGGATCAAGATACAAACTCCTCAAGGCCTTCAGGTGTCACATATCTGCCCTAGCAATATAATTCAGGTGACATCACTATACCACAGGTTTGAAAATCAATCAAACCCCAACACAGCAGCTTTTCAATCATTCCTCCAATCCTTCAGTACATGCCACGAACAGTCCATCCTCCACTTCTAGGGACCATTCTCACACCTATATGAACTACTCCAAGTTCAAACATCTTTTCAGTAGAAAGCTTCTACCTTGACCATGAACCAGAAAGTATCTTCCCTGGGATCTCATCCAGATACAGAACAGAATGACCTGCTCTGATACCAATTGAAATTCTGGTGCATGTGCAGAATTCAGATGTCCTAGAATATTCCGTTCGACATCTGGTCTGACATGATCATAAATGGCAAGGTATAATCCAATAAACATGGTACTGAAAAGAAATAAGAGCAAGACACACAGAATTGTTAACCCAGTTCGGATCTAACTATCCTACATCTGGGGGCTACCAAGCCAGGGATGAAGTCCACTATTAGTAGTATCAATTCAAAGCTAAACAACCCGTTTACAACTTATCACTTAATCACTACCCAATGACCCTTCTACCTAGATCCTCTCTAGATATGAGAAACCCTTCTCACTCCCAATCATCGCAATGATGTTTAGCAGATGACATCACAGCCACTGCATCAACGACTCTTCACCTATACAACAATTCAGCAAGGAAATCATCCTTTCAAGACACAACTTAGAGTTGCTTAAAAGCTTCCTCCAAGAACAATACTCCTCTTACTTAACAGTTTCGAGGATCACACTAACAAACTGTCCAACTCACAGGTCGAGTGGTACAGGAACCAACCCTAATAATATAACTTTACATCTTTGGTTGAGTTACAAAACTAGGTTACAAACCATCTATATATAACCTATTCCCAACTGGATTTGGGCCTACAAAAACATAGCAAATGAGCTGCTACAAATCAGCAGAAACTTCTGCTACAAAATAGGACTTCACTCTTTAACTTCCTAAAATATCTCCATATTTAGAAAGTGTATATTTTCCCATATTCTTCTCAATTTCAGACTTGAATCTTCAGACCTATAAATCAGCGCCTCATAATTGCATAATATTCCAGAATATTCTGCATCAGTTAAAATCTAACAGAATTAACAAACCATTTCAGTTCTGGCGCGATGTCGAATGAACCTGCATGGGACATCTCGATAGGACATATTATTCCAGATGTTAACACTACTTCAGCTCAACATGTTCCAATGCACACTAGGACTTCTTGCTCAACCTGTTCTTCTTTAGCAAGATAAAATATCCTATCAAACATATTGCTGTTATTATTTGTTTTACAAAATTAATGCAAACCCTTACAATTAAAGAACTAACAAAATGGTAAGGGCACGCAGGCCCACAAAACATGTTAAAAAACAACCAAGTCCTAAACTTCGCTTCCATCCTCGGGAGGAACAACCTGACCATTAATAACCCTGTTGAACAGACCCATTCCGTCGGTCAGAAGCTGCACGTCTGAGTTAAGGGCTTTCATCTGCTCTGAAGCAGCATTGAAACCGAACTCAGCCGCCTTCAAGTTATCCTCGCCAAGGATCTGAATCCTTCCGATCAGCTCAGCTCTGGTCCTCAGGGATTTCTCATCATCATTCTCACCCTTGACGGCCGCTGACAAACCCTCCAGTTCAGCTATCCTGGCCTGTAAGCGTGCCTTCTCCTCGTCGGCCGCGGTCATCTGTAACTTCAGCTAGGTAACTTCCTGCTGAAGCAATACTTTGGTCTCCTCATGACCTTCAAATTGCTTCAGATCATTGTACAACTTATTGTTATCGACTTCCAACTCGGCAATTCTCGCCTTGGCCGTGCAAAGGTTAACACGGGAAGCCGCCTCATCGTCCCCTAGGGCAAGATCCGCTTCGAGCAGTCTGAACATGCCCGCACGTCCTGGCAGAGTTGTTTCCTCCTCGCTTGAGGATTGATGCTCACAATGGCCTCGACTTCAAAATCCTGAACGACAATTGAGTTCCCTTCATTAAACATATTTCCATGCGAATAACACGGGGGCAAAACATACTGGTCGGCGCCAGAACCTCCCGGGCCAGCGGCCGTAGAAGTCCCTGCGACATCTCTCTTCCTTTTATGGGTGGTATCCGGGGTCAGCGGCGTCGAGGCTCTCTCCGGGACAGGGGTAGGACCAGCTACAAAATTTTCCAGAACAGTCTGCTTAGGCACCCCGACCTTGGCACCTGCGGTCGACTTCTTGTGAACTTTCGCCGCTTGAGATCTCATCAGGCGTTCCCTCATGTCTGCCATCATACCTGCGAACACACAAAACAAGCCAGAACTCAGAAATTCAAACAAATAAAAACAAACAGTGGACCATACCAAGTAATTAGATCGCATCATCATCATTATCGCATTCGAGGAGAGCTTTGATGTTAATATATCTAGCTGCTTGGACGGGCTCCCCATCATCCTCGATCAGCTTATTCCCGTCCTGATCAACTACGAAGGCCGGGGAAAAACTCTCCACATAAGCATGGAGGATCCTATATGACTCCTTGTTGGCCTCACAGAGTTGTTCGTGTTTCACCAAGAATTGGTCGGTCCTACGCTTAAAATGGGAGTAAACCCATTCCAGAGGAAACATGGATACAGCTCCATCCACCTCCCGACCATCAACCGTCACCTTTTCGATAGTCGAGATAGATCTTTTCGCCTCCTCGGAAATAGGCTTCACAATCAGAAACCTATCTTTGAAGTGGCGAATCGAGTCAGAGTATGGCCAGAATAGCCTGCTCTGCTGTTTGAACGAAACCCAACTTTGTTTCGTCCCCGTGGTACTCCTTTGAAGTTGGAAGAGACAAAAGAAGAGATCCACGGTCGCCCCGACATTGAGATGACGGCAGACTAATTCAAATGCCCGGATGAAGGCCAGAGCATTAGGGTGAAGCTGCGACGGGCATAACGCCAAATGGGTGAAGAGAGCCACTTGAAAATCAGTAAACGGGAGACACATCTTGGCCTCCGTAAAAGCAAACTCGTACATTGGGAAACGCAATCCCGGATACCCAGAGCAAATTCTACCATTCTCCCTGGGACGAAATGCTTTCCATTGCCGAGGAGCTTCCCCTACCCGGTTCTCCAACAGAGAGAACTCTCGAATCTCCTCTTCGGTGAAAGTCGATCAGAACGACAGAGGTTCGTGCGCTATCCAGTCCAGGTCCCCCTCTGCGACCTTGATGTTGGAATAATCGGCGGGCGCATCCGGCTCCTCTTGTGTCTCTTGAAGGTCGGGCACAACTTCATCCCGAGGATCAGGATCAGCCATTTTCACCTGAAAAGCAGAGGAAGATAAGTGAATTCTACATCTAAGATCAAATCCACCCTTCCACCACTAATCAAGTGAAAGGGCGAGGATGAAGCCGAGGATAACCTCGAGCCCGTTCTAACTCATCTGTCTAACGACCAACAGGGCAAGTCCCCGCGACTTAATATAGCAAGGATCAAAACGAGGACACAGGCTCGCCGCGTCCCAAAATCACGACAAGGAACCGAACAGGCCTAGTGCCCGACTACAAACCTAAACTATACGCCTAACCAGAATCTAAAAAGATCTACATCAAAACATTCTCTACAATTATCCTAGAAATCTTGATGTTCTTCATGTTATTCATGGATTTTCCAGAAACTCATATGTTCATCAAAGAACACATGAAGTTCAACCGGAAAATTCATGAACCCACCAGAGAATCCATGAACAACACCTAGAAAACTCGAAGGTTCATAAAAAATACGGAAAAGGAAAAACAAACTTACAGGAAGAAGAAGAAGTTGACGGAGAAGAGGAGGATCAACGGTGGCGAAGAGGAACTCCGACGGGAGGACTAGTTGCAGAGCAAATGAGAGCAAGGAGTGAGAACTTATGAATTGTGAAAATAAAACCTTCCTCCACCTTTTATAACCATTTGATCGTGGGGGATCGTGAAGGTCATCATAGCCTACGCGGCCCTAGGACTGACAAAAGCCATGCATGCTCACCACGTGTCACAAAAACTCTTCGCCTGACTCATTACAGAAAATACACCAAGTCCTTGGCTCCCACACGAGCAAATCTCCTCGTAAAAAAATGAACGCATTAGTTGTAGGGCTGCTCGGCGAAAAACGCCAATTTCTGCGAGCACGTAACGAATCTTGGCCGACACTCAGCATGATTATCTAACGACCACATCTGGTCGGGACACGAATGGGACACTCCACGCGAGCAAACACGTCCCCGACAGTACGGTCGTAGTCACAACTTTCTTAAGTCATTACTCTCCAGCAGAGCAATGACTTGGGTGGCTCATGTTCTGGACCGGGCAGGGCTTCCTGCCCTTAAGGATCAAGCCTAATCCATTATAGTTGGCGAACAGGCCCAATAGGCCCAATATAGCCGTTGGGCACAATATAGCCGTTGGGCACGTCCCTCCCACTCGCTTGTCAGTTCACGCGACCAACTACCTCCTCGGATCTTGCGGGGATAGTTGGACCAAGTCAGAGGACCACGCGCTGTGTCCCCCACTTGGCAGTCTCTTATTCGCCGAGCAGGCATCCTACTCGCGAGGAGAGATCTTGGCCCCGCGCTGGGGGTATATTATAAATACCCTCTCATTTGAGAGGGTCAGGTATCTAATCTCTTACATTCTTACTTTGTACTTGCTTTTCTCCTCTTGTCCAAACTCTCACTTTGGCATCGGAGTACCTTGCAGGTACGCCCCCCATTCTCCTCTCCTATGAGCATCAACTCCTGCCCTACACGAAGGCTGCGACGATCTCCTTCTGGTCCTCTCCGATCAAGTAGAGATTCAAACAACATTCAAAGTTATTGCTGCATATTTCATTCCAAAATTAATAAACTATAAGTAGCCGAGATTTCAAATCTTCAAGCTGGAGACCACGAGTTGTGTTGTCAAGGTCTTTCCAAATATGCATGAATGTCGCCGGAAATCTGTTGGCACAACACAGATCTACCACTATCACGTCTCTATCTTAAACAACAAAAAAAAAGGTTTTTACAACGACAAAATATTCCACAACATTAACCCAACCCAAACTACAAAACCTAAACAGATCAAATTTCACGAATAAGTTAATAACAAAACCTAAATTGGAAAAGTCATACAGAAACCTTTACGAATACGACCACCACCACACTCGTCGCCGGAAATCCGTTGCCACCACCACCACACTCGTCGCCGGAAACCAGTTGTCGCCACCACAGTTATACCACTGTCAGACCGTCCACTGCCGTAAAATCACCGGAGTTTCGCAGATCTAAGCAGACAAAGATAAAAGAAAAATGTTTGTTGAATAAAAGGAAGACAGAAGAGAGAATAAGAAGAGACAGACGAAGGAAGAGAGGATAAAGGAAGAGAGTTGGAAGATAAAAGAAGTTGGAAGAAAAAGAGAGAAAAAACAGAAAGAGAAAAAAGAGAGAGATGTAGCATAAAGTGAAAAAGAAATATTAGATAGAAGAGAGAGAAAAAATAGTATAGGTAAGAAAAAGTAATGGAACAAATTATGACATCAACATTTGATCCAATCCAAACAACCAAAAACATAATTTATTAACCATGTAGTTATAATGAAACAAAGTGACATCATCGGTTGGAAAACGTAATTTTTGGACATCAAATACCCCTATGCTTTGTTTGTTTGTATAAAAAGAAAAGAAAAGACAAGGAATGAATGCTCTGAATGAATCAAAATTAGGTAGAAATAAATTAAAATTTAAATAATTTTTAATTGTTTGATAGAAGTGTAACAAAAAAAAAAGAAAAAGAGAAAATAGAATATCCACAATCTATAATATAAGAAAAATTGATGTTCTGGAAAATATCAAACTACCCTAATCTGAGGAGTTGTCATGTGTCTAAAATAGAGGTATTTGATGTCCAAAAATTACGTTTTCCAACCGAACTGAAAGAGTCAATTCCTAACTACTTAAAAAACAATTTTGGCGCCATTCTTTATCGGTGAATTTTGAAAATGTACATGAGCATCAATTCACATAACATAGACGTTGAAGACGACGGCGATTCACGGTGTTGTTGTTCTCACGGCCACCGTTCTTCTCTCAACCTTCAAACACAGCACGGCGGCACCATCTGCCTCGTGTGTTTCTCTAACCTTATCTCTAACCCTCTCTCTCCAACTATCCATGTCTCTTACGCTCTCTCCCAGCTCTCTCGTTCCCTTTCCATACCTCAATTTCTTCATTCCGTCGTCACTTTTCATCCTCACTTCTTCGTTTCCCCTCTCGTCACCGCTCTCTCCTCTTTCGACGACGAGCCTATCGCTGAACAACTCGTTAATCTCATCCTCAATCTCGCTGCTTCATCAGATCCTTCCGTTTGCCGTGAGTTTGTCGCTAGGATTTCAGATCGTGTTTCTTCTGGTGCTTTAGGTTGGAGTCCACGTCAGTTGCACATGGTAATGTCGTTTTCAGTTTCCAATCTTAACTTCTCTGTGTTGACTGCGATTGTTAAGTGCTAATTAGTATAAATAATTTGAGGATCTATTCTGCGCTTGCATTGATTAGCTGTTACTTGTTGACTGCCATTGCCAGTACTAATTAATAAGCTGAACCTACAAATGCTCTGAAAATCAGCGAGTATTAGTACAAATATTTTGAGGATCTATAATGTTCATGCATTAATTAACAGTTAGCTCCGTATCACACCTACACCTCTGAAAAAAGACGTGTTAGTGTAGCACACCGATACCGACATGACACTAACACATGTGATTACATTTAATTTATTCATTTTTTTTTCTAATTATTGCTGGTGTCAATGTGTCAGTGTCGGTGTCATGTCCGGTGTAGGTGTTTGTGTACATGCTTCATAGGCAGTTAATCGTCAAGTGTGTTCAGAATTGATGTACTATATAAATAATATGTTACTATAAAGTGAATTATGAACTGTTTTTGTTGTTCTGATGCTACTGTGTGTAAAGCTTCACTGCCTAGGTGTTCTTCTGAATTGTGAGAAGGAGGATGATCTCCACGTACACATCAAAGACATATATAGTCTCATTTCCGTTCTTGTTACAGGTCTTCAATTGCCAAGGTGAAAAGAATGTGCTGAATGTTGTCATCTTGACGTGTTTGTCACTTTTAGCTAGATTTGTCTTACATTTTGTAAGTGTTTTACTTCTTGGTGCAGTGAGGAGATTCGTGGAGAAGTCCTTTTTGTGCTTTACAAACTATCTGCTCTTGAGAGTATATCAGAAGCGGGTGATGGAAGTGATATGTTGATTCCCTTTTGTCCAAAGCTTTTGTACCTGCTGACAGATGTTCTCTTGAAGACCCAAAATGATGATGTTCGCCTGAATTGTATTGGTACATTATCGATTTTTAATTTCAATATTTTTGTTCATCAAAAAGAATGCTTGTAATTTCTTTTTTAGATGTCCTTTTGTTTTTCCCTTTTGTTAAGCTTATTTTGGATATGAAGTGACAATAGGAGATTCTTTTTTTCACCCTTTGTGTACTCATTTAGATGCAAATAATGATGATATTGATATTAAGAGGCCCATGTTCCAAGTCATGCATCACTTTTGATGACTAAGTTATATCATGAATATCGGCGGAAAGGTCAATTTCCTGATAGTATGCATCATTAAGCACCAAATTTGCTTGTTTAATGCACATGTGATTAACATTAATCTTTCCAAGGCGAGTTAGAAGTCAGTGTAGCCACAGTTTACCGAATAGGTTTAGTAAGCTAAGATATTTTGCTTTACGACTTCCATTCTTGTCTTATTATGAGTTATGATTAACAGTACTTTATTGCTCATCAGCACTTTTGACAATGTTGGCTCGAAGACAGTTACTCAGGGAAGAATCTGTATATGATATTGGTAACGTGTCTTTAGCTGGCGAAGTTTGTTCTAAAGAAACTGAAGATAGAGCCAAGGGAGCATCTCTGGTTAATCTGTTTGCTGAAGCAATCAAAGGCCCATTACTTTCATCAGTGAGTCAAGTTCAAATCGGCACTCTAGATCTGCTCTTTCATTATTTGTCTTCAGTTGGGACTTCAGGCGATCAGATTCAAGTCTTAGTGGAAGAAAATATTGCAGATTATTTATTTGAAATATTGAGACTATCAGGTGAGAACTTTATGCAGAAATTGCTAAACGCATGCATTCCTTGCCTTGATAAAAAAGATGTTTCTGTAGCTATGAGGGAAACTTCGTAAATTTATAGCCTCATTATCTGAAAAAGTTTACACTATTCTGATTTAGCTTGGCTTATTTTTCCACATTAAAAGTCTGTGAATGCATAACTTAATTTTAACCTTACTGTTTTAACTATGAAGCGTGCTAATTAGTTTCTGAATGAACAGAGAATAAGGACCCGGAAGTCAAGATGTGCCTTCAGGTACTAAATCTTTTATCAAATTCAGAGGAAGCTTTTAGACCGAGACTGGTTGTTGGGTTTTCAACTCTGGTTCCAGTACTGCGCTATGTGACTGAAGTTCCTTTTCATCCGGTTCAATGCGAGACACTGAAGCTCATTTATGAATGCATTTCTGAGTGTCCTGGAGCTGTATCAACTTCTCAGCTGGAGGAGCTTGTCCTTGTTTTGATAAGAATGCTTATAAAGCATTCTGATGGGGAGATGGGCATGGTTCCTGAGACGTTTATAATGGCTTGCTCAGTATTTGTGGCTCTTATGAGATGTCCAACTTGTAATGGAGCTTTAGATCTCTCAAAATCAATTTTGGAAGCAGTCAAACATGCAATTTTAGCTTGTCTCTATGTCTCTGAGAGGAATATCAACCAAATTTTGCAATGCTTGTACCTACTTAATGAGGCATATGCCTACAGTCATGATGCAAACTCCACTCACACTAGCAAACTAGAACTTAGAAGTGGCGTTCTAGATATATGCAGAACACATTTACTGCCCTGGCTTGCAACAAGCATCAATGAAATGGAAGAAGAAATTATCCTGGGCTTGCTGGAAATTTTTCATTCGATATTGCTTCTGCATTGTACTATTAATTCTAGGGAATTTGCAGAGACTTTGATGTCATTCTGCTGGTTCAGTTTTTCATATGGATGTTTGGGGTTATATGCAGGAGATAGGATGAAACAGAGAATATATTTGTTAATCGGTTCACTCATAGATTCTCTACTGGGAAATGATACTGGACAACCTATTATAGATGCTGCTTTACATCTGCCTTCGGACCCTGTCGATTTACTCTTTATGCTGGGGCAAAGGAGTACAGACAATTTAGATTTTTCTCCTTGTCAATCTGCTGCTTTGCTAATTATGTACACCAGTTCACTATATGACGAAAGGTAGTGAACTACAAAATCCATTTGAATCTTATTATCCTCATGAACAATTCACAGGCATTTCTTTTGTCTAACAGTTTTCTGATTTTCTTTGCTAGACTTGCAGATGATAAGTTGGTTTTAGCTTCTCTTGAACAATATGTTCTACTTAATAGCAGTGATTTTCATGATTGGACAACTGATAATTTGACGGTGACTCAATTGGTGAATCTCTACAGTTTGTTGAGGGGTCTTGGCAATATGAACTGCCAAATTTACTATAGTCGAGAAGCTGAGGAGATTATATTCCAGCTCATAAACAATGGCAAATGGGATTTACTTTCTGCAAGAATTCACTCAGTATCATTGAAGTGGTTGTTTCAACAAGAGAATATAACCGAATCACTGTGTCATCAGATTTTGAAATTCTGCAGAAACTATAATTTAGAAGGGGATGCCATGATTATTGGAAACAGTAGCCAAACTGTAAACGTACAGACACTTGCAGAGTTAGCATCCATTGAAGATAACTATGGGGCTAGAATTTTCGTGTCCTTATTGGCACAACTCGCTGAGGAAGATGGCCAGGAACATGACATAATTTCTGTTCTGAATCTAATAGCAACTATGATTCATATATGTCCAGCTGCTTCTAACCAACTATCTGTGCATGGAATAGGGACAGCAATCAGGACTCAGTGCTTCTCGACAACAACTTTCATGCCCATCTTGATTTTAGTTTTTAGCACTTTGAGTTCAGTGCATCCTAAAGCACTATCAACTGATCAGAGTTGGGTTGCAGTAATCATGAAGGTGAGTAACTGAATTTCAATTATGCCTGTTACATCCCATTTTCATATACTAAAATGTTAATTTATCATACAAAGTTGTCAGGATTATAGAAATTTAATAACTACTGTCATTAGATTCTTCCATATGCCGGACTCACTTTTTTTCTAGTGGCTTACTGGCATCTATATTTTTTATTTGGCTGAAGTACAGTGTACTTCTGTTCTTTCCAATTTACTCCTGCTTTAGAATTAGTTCCTGGACTTTCTATTTGTGCCAATTTACCTGGGTATTTATCAGACTAAATGTGGTTTGTAACGCGGCCATCTCTCTTTGACTAGGACTTTATTAGGTTTTGTTTATATGGATGTCATTTTCCCAATTTTTAAAATTTGCAATCTGATAGAAACTGGCACTGAACAGAAACAATTTGGATAAATGGAATACTTTATTGATAATAATTCTGATGCAATTCAAAACCAGAATACTACACTTACACACCTTACAATAGCTATAAGAAAATAGTGCAGTGATTTTAACACCTACATTTTAGGCAAGGGAAAGCTGTAGTCTATATGGCAATGATTTTTGTTAGTTCTAATAGCATGTACGTACCACTTCTGCAGATGATGGAGTACTCCATTCCACCAACAAAGGACAATATCTTAAGTCAAGAAAGTCTCTTCGTGATTGGCATTCTTTCTTTGATCTTACATCTTTCCACCAATAAAGTACTTGAAGAGACTTCGAAGCCCATTCTTTTTAATACTTGTATAATATCTGTCGTCAATACTATAGTCTGTGCAGCTTCTTCAAAAGGGCCTGCTTTGGTTGACCATGACGAGGGAACAAGCACCGGAGAAACTTTAATATTTGTTCTTTTGCTTAATTACTTTGCTGTTAAAAGGTAAGCCCATTTGCCTCAGTAGTAGTAAAATAAAAGACTGAAAGATAGAAAACACAATAGAAGGCTGAAATATTTTGAGATGAGAATATATAAAAACAGACCATCTGGTTATAATTTGATATTTCCAAATTGCAAACTTTGAAATCTGTATTTAAATTGTATCAGAAAATATGTTTACATTCAATGGAGTAACTCATAATGCATACCTCTTATATCATTAATGAAAGATATGAATTATGGGAAAATAAAATTTTAAAGACACTCACTTTTTTCAATACGGAATATATCAATATTTTAATATAATTTGTTATTCAAAGTTATGTACTTATGCTTTTATAATAGAACATGTGATTTTTTAAATAATAACTACTTAATTAATTTACTGTCTAAGAAAACACATGGGCAGGGAAAGCACCATCCTTCCAAACTAGAGATGATTTACTAAGGCCTTACCCTACCCATTGTGAGGGTAATGTAAAATTAGTTCTAAACTGGATAATGTCGGTGTTAGATTTGCTGAAAATAAATATTAATTCTTAATTAAAACCATGTGAAAAAGAGAAGGTGGTAAATTTAATTTTTCACAATCCTCAAACTCTCTTAATAATTTTATTTTTAGCAATGACATCAATTCATTAACAATCAATTATGATGAACATGGAGTTAAACTCATAACTCTTGACCCTTAAACATGGAGTTAAACTCTAACTCTTGACGCTTAAACATGGAGTTAAACTCATAACTCTAGACCCTTAAACATGGAGTGAAACTTACAACTCACACTTCCATTTCTTTATAAATTATTATAAATTGAGAATTTGTCGGACTTGTTTGTGACTACACAAGAATTACTCTAGAAGGGGTATTACTTTTGAGTTCTTAACTAACATGTTTACAGTAAATGCTTGTTATATTTTAGTTTCTTCGTGATTTACTCTAAATGTAAAAAAACTATCAATGTTGCAACAGAAATATAAATGATTTCTAACATGTTGTCAATGCTAAATTCTCTGTTCTAGCTTGCACGCTATCCTACCCGGTTTTGTGGATTGGCAAAACTTCCTCATTTCAATGAATTCATCTGAACCGCTAGCCTTCATTGGCATTCAATGTCATGACTTGTGCAGACTTCTGCATTTTGGTTCTCCTGTGGTCAAGATTATTGCTTCTTATTGCCTGTTAGAATTGTTCAACAGAATATCAGATCAAATAACCAGTAAGCACGAGGAGTTTAAATGTACCTCTGGGTACTTAATGTCCTTAAGGAATATATTGGAAGGGCTGGTATTTTATAATGACCCTACAGTGGCTACAAATTGTGCACTCTGCCTGTCGATTCTTCTGCGGTGGGAAAATCTGGCAAAGGAAACGGAACAGTTAGGGAATAGTAGTTGGTTTAGATTGATTATAGAGGAGATGACAGTATCTTTGGCAGCTCCTGCTATAGCATCACAATCATTCACAAACAGTCAAATGCCTGCAATCCTTATAGCTGTCGCGCTGCTGAAACTTCATAAAATTCCCAAGTGGATGAGATCTGTTCTTAATAACTCATGCATATTTGGCATACTGGAAAACCTTGCTGCTACTGATTTGAGCTCGGAAATTTTGGTTTTATTTCGACAACTTTTGAAGTCTGACTTCTTAAGTACCGAGCAAATTGCAACTATAAATCAAATACTGCAGGTAACTTCCTCATTTTAAAGCTTTTTTATTTTTTATTTTTTTAAATTACATAGAAAAATTCATCCACCCGTATCAAATCTGAAAAAAATTCTTCCACGTGTTTCAAATCTGAAAAAATTCTTCCACATGTATCAAATCTATTAGGTGTTTTTTTGTCTCACAAAAATCTATAAGGTCTATTGATACTGATAAATGGTGATTTAGGAAAGAAAAACATGGAAAACATGTAGGTACATGGGCACATTTAATTAATTAGATTACATAGTTGTGCCATTTATGTTATTCACAGGAATGCAGACGGCATATGCATTCTAACAATGCTCAAGACAGTCTCCCAAGTGAACCCATAAAGAAGGTCCTCGCCATGCCATATGATCTTGGAGATATTTGCCGGCATCTCATTGATTTGATGGCATCTGAGGCATATTTAGATACGGATTTCTGGGGATTTCATACGGGTAGTAAGAGGTTGTTGGAAGAAATAGAGTTGTTTTTTAGCACTTTGACTGTAGATGATGATAGTCGTAGATAACATCAGTGATAATGAGCGATGGTAGAGCCTGGTCCGTTTTATTGAGGGGGCATCTATTTGCTGCAAACCATTTAATTTTCTTTAGAACTTGCAGCTGTAAAATAGAGAAATGGCTAACTCAGTGTAAGCTAGAAATACAGATTTCATAGCAAACCCAAGAAAAATATTTTATTATCATCTACTATTATAAGGTGAGCTAGTAACAGATGCATTTTGTTTTGAAGACATTTTTGCTTTTTTGAGAAACAAAAGGGCAAAAAGCCCAGCTTGAAAGACATTTCATTAATTAAAGAAACTATAATAAAAAACTATGGAGTTACCTTATAACAAGACACTAGTGATACAATAAAACCCATGAAACATGAATTCTAGTTAAATAAACTATTATCTAACAAAAATGGCACACTCAGTAGCATATATAGTTCTAGTAACGATTCTCAATAGAAAATGCATCAATTACATTAAAGTTCTTAACAAGACATATCTCAAGCATTAGTTCCACATGGACGAAGAGTATTTGAGTATGAGATAAAGCGAGGATGAAGTCCACAATTGTGCTGACCTATTTCTTCGACCATCATAAATTTTTCATCACCCAAATCACAACTATAAACATTTTCTTCTGTTGCAAAAACTAAAAGATGGCCGTTCATCACCATAAACCCGGTAACATTAGGATCTTTCTCCTTTAATCCCAATGCTTTCACTCTCATTTTCAAAACCTTTTGCCAAGCAAATGGACTGATTTGAGCTTGATACTTTGCCCCAATTGAATATGCCCATGTTAGAGTCATGACAACCTTTTATAGCTTTCCACGGCAACTTAAGCATTTTTGAATTTCCATTCTCTAAATTATAAGACATTATATATGGCTTATAAAAAGGACTTGATTTTGTAATGTAAGGAGTGTTATCTGAGATAAAATGAAGTGCTCCTTTATGAAACACGGGCATGTCAAATTTCATGGTCCTTTCACCGGGTAAAAAACTATGTTCCATTGTTTTCCACACGCCTTCTTTGCCATGATAAACATTGCACCTATAACATGATGGCCACCAATCTAATGTAAATTCAAAAAGAAACACTGAGTAATCATTTAAAGATCTGTGAGAGCAATCTAACATAAGATCTATGCTACAAAAATTACGATTTTTTTGAAGTGACTCGGAGTAGGAATGAAAAAGCAAGACTTTGTAATTGGGTTGCATATAAACAACTCAATTGAGTGGTCATTAATTGTGTGACAAAGAAGCAAACCATTACTTGAATCTAATACACACGCCGAATTTGATAAGAATGCAAGAGCATTATAAGGGACACCCGAAGATGGGCGCTCCTTAGGTAAAGAAAATAATTCAACTCTTTTTTCATACCTTTGACTAACTTGGTCAGGTTGAATAAAAAAACAGGAATCATCGGTCTCCAACAAATTACGAGCCTGTTTTGTTTTGAAAAATATTTCTTTTGAAAAGTTAGATAATGAAGTGCAAGTTGATGTGAACTTACAAATACTTTTTGCAGGTAACCATGAAAATATCTCAAAAACAATGTCTTGAGGCACTTCCATATTAATAGGAATGAAAAGAAAAATAATGCAATGGAAGAGAATGAATGAGTTAGGGTTTTTCCTTCCTACAATCCTTCGTTTTTTAGGCAGAGATAGTTTAAGAAACTAACAAGCTTGCTAAACCTAAGAAGGACAACTAACTACTAGTTGTTTTAAAGAGTAAAACTTGGAATGCGTATGCAAGAAAATAAGGGTTTCAATTTACAAGCTTCTAAAACTTGGAATGCAAGTATGCAAGTAAATAAGGGTTTAAATTTTTGAAACAAAATATAAAAAACATAATTTAGTTTTAAAAAGATTTAATTTTTAAAGCAAATTTATAACAAACTAGATTTATTTTAACAAAAGCAAAAAATTATAAATCTAAATATAGAAATAAAAGACTTGCAAATCAAATAATCAGATTTAATTCCTTTATATTTAACATTAAACAATAACGATTGTGTATCATATTTTAAAATAAAATAATTATTTTAAAAAAATTCCATATCTTCAAATTAATCTTTGAATTAAATTTTAACATAAAAAGAAATATCTTTTTAATTTAACTTAAGAAATGACTAAAAAAAATTGAAATGTTATGGACTTTTTACCGCAATGTTTCTCATTATTTAAATTATTTAATTACATCTGCGATATAAAAAAAATCCTATATTTGAGTGCAACGGAATTTAATTAATTTGATTTCATTCCACCTGAAAATCCGAGATTTTCAACTGAGCACCGATAATGGCGGCCAGGCCACCTGTTCCGTTATTTCCGGAAACAAACAAACTCATACTCTTTCACTCTCCGCATCTTCTCTCTTCTTCCAATTTCCGTTACAATTTCAGCGCAAAGTGCAGTTTCGAGAATCATCGAAATTCCACAATTGAACATTTCTCAAATATGAATAGAGATTCGGTTCACAGCAACAATTCTTCATTTTCTTCATCATTGGTCTCTGCTTCTTCTTCAGCTTCTCAACTCAATTCGAAGAATTCGAAGAAGGTTGTTCTCTTTTATTCTGCTGAAACCAAACCACTAGCTTACAATATTGCCTCTGAATCTGATGCCATTGAACTCCGATCCATCTCTTGGGGGTTTGTTCGTTTTCTTACTCATTTTCATTCGCATTGCTATTTTCAATTTTCACCAATGTGTTACCTAATTTTCTCTAATTTAATTGACACCGTTTTGGCTACAAATTTGGAACTAGAATTAGACCTTGTTTGGTTAAACAATTTAATTAAGCTCGTGTACTACATTAGAGTAGAGTTATAAGTTGTTTTCATAAACTATTTTAGAAAATGTATTATGAAGCACGGACGCCGGAAACACAAAACCGACACCGACACGCCGACACCAGTAATAATTTGAAAAACAGAATAAATTAAACTTAGGTGTCAGTTCTACTTATAGCTTATAGACAGCAATAAGGTGTTTCAATAAGTTTTCTCAGACAGTCTTGGAAGTGCTTAGCCGGTATAATCAAATAAGTCAATACAAACATACACTTATTATGTTATGAGAATAATGTTGAGTTTAAGATTTAAAACACTACATTATGAATAATAACCTTGATAGCTCGATTCACGTAAAGGCTTTTCCGATTCAGTTAGTACAAATGTTGTGATACTGATTGTGGTCGTTATGGTGTGAATTGACCACAATTTCTTTTTCATCATAAAAACGATGAATAATGGTATTAGTATAGGTTGTTCGCGTAACGGACCGATTTTTAAAACCTTGTCTGTGATTGAGATTTATTGAAATGCTGTTGCTATGGTACATTGATTCTCTTTTTTAGCTTGTTGGTGTTTTTGAGTATAGTTTGTTTAATGGTTTCACTGAAATGCTTTATGAAATTGAAAACTTCAGCAAGTTTCCTGACGGCTTCCCCAACATTTTCATTCCCAATGCTCAAGGCATTCGCGGACAGCATGTGGCTTTTCTGGCATCATTCAGTTCTCCAGCTGTGATTTTTGAGCAGATTCCTGTTATTTATGCCTTGCCGAAACTGTTTGTTGCCTCATTTACACTTGTGCTTCCGTTTTTCCCAACCGGAACTTCTGAAAGAATGGAGGATGAAGGTGATATCGCCACTGCTTTTACTTTGGCCAGGCTTTTGTCAAACATACCGATTTCTAGAGGAGGACCGACGAGTTTGGTCACTTTTGACATTCATGCTTTGCAGGTGTGCTATTGTTTGAATTGCTTTCTACAATTGTTCTAGGTGTGTGTTTGGGTGAATGTTTGTCATTTGTGATTTTGAATGAAATAATGATTTAGAACTTAGTGTAAAATTTTATTCCTAACACAAAACTACACTTTATCGTTGCTAATGAAACAGAGTTTCAGAGTCAAAAGCAATTTTTATTCAACCAATCAACAATGTTTGATAGTTTCCAATGAAACCAAACACACACTTTGTTGGTCCATATGCCATTCTTTATATCATGAAGTTCCTGCCCTTACTTATTTGATTATTTGTTATAATTCAGGAGAGATTCTACTTTGGTGACAACATTTTACCATGCTTTGAGAGTGGCATACCATTGCTTAAAAGAAGGCTCCAAGATCTGCCTGATTCTGACAATGTTAGACTTTCACTTATACTTAACTCTTCCCTTTGCGGCTGTGTTTTTTTATCTATTTTTTAAAATACTGTTCCGATTTTCCCTTGCCTACTTGTTGTCGTGTAAAATACTTTGAGCTTATTATTTTGCTCCAATCAACTAAACAAATTTCCCTTTGTTTTAAATACTGCATCTGGTATTTTCCCTTTTAGTCGGCACTCAATACTCTTGATTAATCTTCTATAGTTTCAACTTATACTGTAACAAGCTTATATTTTAAAGATATTGATTGAAAAATTGAATGAGGACGATCCTTTCACACTATCTCACATCAATGGAAATTCTGGCTTTCTTGTTTCAGATATCAGTTGCTTTTCCTGATGACGGGGCCTGGAAACGGTTTCATAAGCAATTGCAGCATTTTCCAACGGTATTGTATATTTTTAAGCTAACAATGTTTCCTGAATTTTGTTGAAGTCATATAAATATAACACTGGTACGAGTCTAGAAGCTACCAGTGTGAAAATCGTACTAACTTAGAGCGACTTTTCTGTATGATAGCACTTACACAATACATATGCAGGTAGTTTGTGCAAAAGTTCGTGAAGGAGATAAACGAATAGTTCGAATTAAAGAGGGAGATCCTAAGGGTCGGCATATTGTGATTGTTGATGATTTGGTTCAGTCAGGTGGAACCCTGATAGAATGCCAGGTATGAAACATCTTATACTTATAATAGAAAACGCACTTCCTATTTTTTCTTGGTAACTCGTAATTTTGTCATTTTTCAGAAAGTTTTGGCGGCTCATGGAGCAGCAAAGATAAGTGCTTATGTGACTCATGGCATTTTTCCAAACAAATCATGGGAACGCTTTGGGCATGATAATGGGGGTAATGCTTGGTCTCCTTTACTCAATAGTTCTTTTTGATTAGGAAACATGTTAACCTAATTTCTTACATTATTTCTGACGTTCTGTGCGCAGGGAACCCAGAAAGTGCATTCACCTATTTCTGGATCACAGACTCATGTCCCTTGACAGTGAAGGAGGTGATGCATAGGGCACCATTTGAGGTTCTCAGCCTAGCAAGCTCTATATCAGCCAGTCTTCAAATCTGATGGGACTGTAATATTATAATTTCATCAAAATAAAATGGACACAAGAAGAGACATGGTTAAGGTTAGTAGTAGAAATAATAGCGAGAGTTTTAGTTGAACTCTTTTAATTTGCGGCTCATAGGCGTATAGAACTTCCAATTGAATAAAAGCCGGTTTATTTTGGTTTATTCTTGTTGCTGTTTCCCTTCCCAAAAATAAAACAGTTTGATTAAAATTGATTTATAATATTTTTTTCTATATTACATGCTGTGTATACTTGAAAAACAAACTCCAAAGAAAAATTAAACAAGAAAAAAAATCATGTATCATTAATATATCACATACAAAAAAAAAAATTGAATCAAACATAATGACAATTTTTACATACATATATTAATGAACAACACGCATTTAATTATTAGTGGCCCTGCAAGTCTTCCTCACTTCACCAGCCATTCCGGTAAGAACATTCAAAGCACCCATCTTATCCATAGCCTCAGCAAATCTCTTTTGCCACAAACCATTTTCAGCTGCCATCTTCGCAACAATAGGAATTGTTCTAGGATCATTAAGCAAATGAGAATCCGTAATCAATACTGTCTTGTTCTTTGTCAGCATATTCTTGTAAAACAAGTTATCAAGAACTGTTGGTGTCTCATCAAAATTCACAGTTGGGTTTCTAAATTGCGTTGTCCCAGCATTCTTACAGATACCTTGAAACTCTTTTACCACTGGATCCGGTAGCGTAGGGTCAGGGTTCCTTGTGTTTTTGTAATTAAAAATCCTTTGCATGAAAACATCACAATGAGCCGAACCAATTGAATGTGCACCGAGTAAGATAACCATTTCTTCAATTGAGAAACCTTTTTTTATGAAGAGTGAAACCATTTTTTCCATTGGCCAATTAGGCTGTGGGAGATTGTTGTCCTCTGCAATGGATGCGAGAGAATAGAGCGAATCTCTGCGGCCGCCAAGAGCCACTCTACGAGGCAAACCGGCAAGGTGCATTCCTTCATTGATTGAGAATGCTAATGTGTCTGAGCATGACACTATTCCTGGACATAGTTCTTCTAGCTTTTCTTTTATATCATCAATTATGTCAGCTCCTTTGAGAAGTTGACCATTGAACATTGAACTTTTCTCTACTTTGTCTCCTGCTGGTGCGTAGTCTAGCAAGATTGATGCATCACATCCCTGTTTTTTTCATCATAACCAAGCATGATTTTAGAACATAGATCATAGTATGGTTTAGCATTTTTTCTCATAGTAATTGAATTTAGCTTTTTAATGTGTATATATATAAATGAATATACAAAACAAAATGATGGTCGGAATATGGAAAAGAAAAGCTTACAACAACGAAACAGTCATGAAATTGAAGACGAACGAGGTGAGCAACTGCATCTGGATTAATCTTAACAATTCCAGCAAGAGCATCGGCAACGATTTTCTCAGCATTGGGACAAGTTTGGCTATAGAATCCTTGCTTAAGTTTAGCTCTATCATCAACCGCAACCTTTGCAATTAGGTTTTCTGCATCAAAAATTGCATTTTTCTTTTCTTCGCCAACATTAACATTTCCATTTTCATTGCCAACCTTTAAATTTCCCATTTCTTCGCCAACATTAACATTTCCATTTTCATTGCCAACGTTTAAATTTCCCATTTCTTCGTCATTTATTATTTGTGGTTGATTATCTTTATTACCCAAACCAAAATCAAGTCCAAATCCAAATTGAAAAGCTATAGAAGGAACAATAACCAAGTTAAACAAGAGAAATGTCTCAAGTATGATCCGTGCCATTCTAAATGTTGAAATGGATGTTCAAGGTTTACACCGAATAAAAACAAAGGTAATAGAACCTTTTTATAATCAAATGTGTTTTGTTATATTATTATTTATAGACAGGTTTCTAATAGTTTGATTGAGGTGTAGCCATAGCCAGCTCCAATAGTTTATAGATGTTGGTTATATATAGCGAGTCTTAAATTTTATTGGTTGCTTTCTTACTCGTTGGAATAGGAAACCAAATTTAGCAACTCATGCAGCTTTCTAAACCTATGTTTTTTTAGATATCTTAACGAAAATATAGTTTAAAATTTATGTACAGGCTATTGTAATGATGGATCTAAAAATTTGTTGAAGTGGAGGCAAATAAGTAAGCTTTTGATATTTTAGTAAAAGAAAAATATTGGATTAAAGGCTCAAATTAATCATGAGAAAAAAGGTAAAGACATTTTAAAAACTTTGTTCTAAAAAAAATCTTGAATTGAATCAAATTAATCATTTCTATCGATACATACTGGGGCATAATGTACATTGGGGACTCAAACCCCCGCTGAAAAAATACTCATTTTATTTGATAATATTATTATTAATTTTTACTATTCCAATTTTTTTATGGTCAATTTAATATAGACTTTTAAAAAATATAAGAATATTCCTTTATCACGTCTAATGAAATAAATAAATTTTACGAAAAAGTATATATATTTTTTAAATGGTATATGAAAAAAAATAAATCTATCTTTAAACCGAGTTTATATTAAACGAGTCTTTTTTCTAATAGATTTTTCTACTATAGAAATTTCTATGCTCTATCTTTTAACTATGATTCTTTTATATTTCTTAAATATCCTCTAAACCAATTTTTTTTTCACTTCTTTTTATTACTCCCCTTTCAATTTTTAAAGTTTAGATTTTCTTACTTCAATATAAAAAAAAAAAAATCAATTAGTTTTATTTATAAGTGCATTTTTCACATCTAGTATTTAAAATTAGAGTTTTTAATTTAATGAATTTTATTTTTGTTTGAAATTTCTTTTCAACAACTTTAAGTTTGTAGAAATGATATTTTATATTTATTTTGTATTTTTATAAATAAAACATTTTACTGTTAGTTTGATATTCATATTTTAAGGCCGAATCTTTTATTTATAAAGTGATCAAAGTTCATTTTTTCAAAATATTGAGACTTGTGTCAGAATAAAATACTCCAAATATAAAAATACAAAAAAGTTAGAATTGAACGAATTAATTATAAATAAGAAAGAAAATCTAAATTTTAATCATGTACATTTTGAAAAATTGGAATTTGGAGTTTAGATGGATAATTTTTTCCTTTTTTTTAATGAATTTCATAATAAAATATCTGCTTTATTACTACTTGTTTGGAGGGGACACTTCAAAAATATATTAACATAGTTATTATATTAACATAATTATTTTAATGTTATTTAGTGTTGTCTTGGATATTACAAATATTGCGCTTCAAACAATAAATTTTAATTTTAAATGAATAACTATTGAAAAAAACTATTATTATATTAAGTTTAATTTGAAAAGTATCGTAATAAACATTTCTTCAAATGGAAATGAAATTGAAAAAAAAAGAAGGAAATCTTGTAAAGCATCCCTGTTCGAGATGTGGACAAAACAACAAATTTCAAAATTAATATCCACACCCTAATCAAACGAATTTTTTACCTATATACCCATGTTTTCAAGCCTAATATTCCAATCTACCCATGTTTCCATCAATTATACCAAAATACCCAAGTTTCAAAAAAAAAATGTGAGTTTAAAGGGGGGCGCCGTTTGCTTTGGAGTCACCCTTATATTTAAAAGTGGGGCGCCGTTTGCTTTGGAGTCACCCTTATATTTAAAGGGGGACGCCATTCCATTTGGAGTCACCCTTATATATAAAGGGGGGCGCCATTGGGCTTGGAGTCCCCTTAGACAACGATTTTTTATTTTTTTTAAAAATAAAGTAACAATAAATACATAAATAATAATAATACATAAATAATATTTAATTTTTTTAATAAATAATTCTCATACTAAATATTTTTTTTTAATAAATAAAAATTGCATAGGCGAAAAAATAACATAGTACATTAATTTTGGCGAAAAAATACATATATAAATACATATATATATATATATATATATATATATATATATATATATATATATATATATATATATATATATATATATATATATATATATATTTTTTTTTTTTTTTTTTTTTTTTTTTTTGTTTTTTTTTTTGAGTTTTTGCTACGGGTTCGGGTTTGGGTGAAAAAACCCGAACCCAACGGGTGTGGGCATGGGTGTTATTTTACCACCCGAATAGCCTTTGGGTTCGGGTTCGGGTTCGGGTGGTGATTTCGGGTGCGGGTTTGGGTAGTGTGAAACCCGCACCCGACCCGACCCATTGCCATCCCTATCGGCGGCTTCGTTCTTGAAAAAATAACATGACCGTATCTCCTGAGAAACATGATTGAATCTGCTAAAATTTTAAGACACAAAGAAAATTTCGTGGTGAATGAATGTACAAGAGTGTCATCTATTTATATAAGAGTTGTATGAAATAAATTAATATTTCATAAAAAATTAATATATTAATTATTATTAAAAAAAAATCATTTTATAAGGGGACTCCAAGCCCAATGGCGCCCCCTTTATATTTAAAGGGTGACTCCAAATTGAATGGCGCCCCCCTTTAAATATAAAGGTGACTCCAACAGCAATGGCGACATGTCACAATTTTATAGGGTGACTCCATTGGCTTTGGCGCCCCCCTTTAAACTCACGTTTTTTTTTTGAAACTTGGGTATTTTGGTATAATTGATGGAAACATGGGTAGATTGGAATATTAGGCTTGAAAACTTGGGTATATAGGTAAAAAATTCCTAATCAAACAAGCTTTGTATATTGAAAGCAAAGCTAATGGTGTTATTCGGTGAATTTTTTATGTTCTGTTTCCAATGTGGACTTATGGGGCACTGTTGTTTTTGGATTTTTTAAAATAGTATTGGATGAGTCGCGGAACGGTTCGCTCTCTTTATGACATTTTGTGATACTGTCTAAAATTATGCAAAGCAATCGAACTACCGCGTTGCCTCCAAGATAAAGCAACTCAGTTTTATACTGTACGATTACTATTTGCACGATAGATAATCAGTTTAGAAATACATCATCTGATAGTACAAAGACCATTTGAATATGGTATAAATACCACTCATAATATCTTGTATAACGATAGATCATAATAACTTTTCAAACCAAGATAAATTTCAATAATTCTCCAAAGAGAATTCAATAATGGTCATTTGACCACTCAAAATAATTTCTCAAACAAAGAGAAATTCGAATAATTTTCTAAAGAGAATCCAAAAATTATACTTGATAATTTCTCAATTCAAACGAGGAGGAATTAACAAAACTCTTTTAGAGAATTCTAGAAAATACTCGAAAAATTCAACGAGTAGAAAGAAAGGGGGAGAAGTCGACGCTTCGACAATTTGAAAGACGCAGAGTTATGAGAGTGAGAAAGGAAAAATCAACAAAAAGGAGTTTTTACTGTGTGTTGGAATGAAATATGGAATTTCCTTATATAATCAAGTGAGCTAGCTAAGATATCTCACCTAAACAATATGGGACTAAGGAGTTTTTTTCGACTAACACACAATGTGGGACTTAAGGAACTTTTTTTTAAAACTCATCTCCCTATATTGGAATATTGACATAATGTTCTAACAATCCTCCACTTGAATTTAAAAAAGTGTTTCAGAAGTAATGTCAAATGTTTCTAAGATTGTGCATAAACAAATATGTCTACGACTTGAACCTTTGCATAGCAAGTAGGATTCTTATTCAACAAGAGTGACACAATTATCTTGAACTCTATCTCAAACATCAAATCCGCACACAACCTTTTCTTAAGGTGTATTCTAATAGCCTGTGTTTTAATGACCCTGCACGTGTATCCCGATTTAGTGAAGACTCTAGGAATTCTGTCTCGAAACTCTATAGGAATCGGCCTAAGTTCCACAATCACATGGCTGAGTCTATCAAGAGTACTCTTGTAGTCTAGGTGCTCCCTCATACAGACTATAAATCTCATTAAGAGTTTCTATTATCTCAACCTCTTATTGCTTCAGGATTCGTGTTTCTCTTATTTATACGCATGACCAACTCATATTACTCACAACTTGTTATTATCCATTGAACTTATTTCTTGGGATTTCCAGTCATTTAGGCCGAGTTATCATCATGAGCAACTCATTTTTCTATAGGCATTAGTCCTATCTTATTGGATGTGTTATAGAATTTCTCTCTAGCTAATCCTTTCGTCAAAGTTGAAGGGAAATCACGATCTAAAACGCATCGGAAATTAAAATTTTCCATTTAGTGATCCTTACGAATGTGCATGATCAGTGATAGAAACAGTTACCTCTTGTGGCGATAAAACCTTTGATGCTGAATCGAAGGAGTGATCATGAGCGTTGAATGATGAACAACGCCTCTACTCAGTCCACACGAATAGATTCCTTCAGTCTCACTGCTAGCCGCTACGATTGAAGGCTTTGAGTGAGAGAGAGTGAGAGAGAGAGAAGGAAAATACAATTAGGGTTTCATAGACCAAATTTTCATCAAGTATGAATGTTTCTGCACAAGGGGTTCTATTTATAGAAGCACTTGTGTGGGCTGCAAGCTAAAAAACTCACTTAAGTGCACGCGCACCATATCTCATGGTGTATATCACTTAAGCGTGTGGTACCTTACCACATTTCGTATTCTACTTAAGTGCACCGTACCTTAAGGTGTTCTACATTTACTTAAGTGCACTGTATCTTACGGTGTTCCTTATTTAGTCCACCTTTTATCAATATGTCCTTATGTGTGTGACCCTGTAGGTTTTCTCGACGTTGGCAATTATATTAATCACGCATTTAACCTAATAAACAATAAACAGTATCTAGCAACACATCACTGTTACCCAAGTCACGAAAATGTCATGTGATATGACAAAACCTTTTGTGATAATACTTGTGTACAATTATCTTTTTGCCCTTATGTTTATATTGAACACAAGGTATATACCGTGTCATCCTTGTCCAATTCAATATTGGGCCTTTAGACATTTATCCTGTTACGTAGGATGAGCAAATTCCATCTAGGTCACTCATGTCCCTCAACGTGCTTTGTGGAGTACCCATCAACTGTGTTTATGGTCATCCAGTTACGAACAATGTTAGATCACCAATAAAGTACTCGACTCTATATCTAGAGTCCATAGTGGTTTCAGGTCGAAGGGTGGTATACACTACTATCACTATGAGAGTAACTTATGATATTTTGCATAACATTCTATGTAGTACTCTCATAGCGGGTCAATCCAGTATAAATATTACTCCTAATATTCATACCTATGTTAAGACTTGATAACTCCTTATCCATGATCCATAAGATGTGATCATCAGTATATCTACATAATACTCTTAATGCTTTAAGGTTATTCCACTTTATAGTAAAGCTCAACTACATGTACTTTAAGAATAATGTCCTTATGTTTAATGGGTTCTCATGATTAAGTCACACTTAATATTTCATTAAACGGACTAGCTATTCTAGGGACTTTATAATTTTGGAAAAAGAAACATAATAAAGAAATGCCTTTTTTTATCAATAAATAATTTGATACAAGTATCAAAAGTATTGGCCTCTAAGGCTTACACCAACAATCTCCCACTAACACTAGAGCCAATCAGGCATACCCCTAATACCCCTAGATCTAGTATGGCCATCACGCTTCTGTTGCGCAAGAGGCTTTATTAGTGGGTCAGTAACATTGTCAAGTGTAGGTACTCTGCATATCTTCACATCACCCCGATCTATTATCTATCGAATGAGGCGATAATGCCTAAGTATGTGTTTGGATCGTTGGTGACATCTAGGCTGCTTAGCTTGTACAATAGCACCATTATTATCATAATAGAGATCAATGGGATCTAAAATGCTAGGGACTATACCAAGTTCACTAATGAACTTCTTGATCCAAACAACTTCCTTTGCTGCATTTGAGCCACTAATGTATTCGGCCTCGGTTGTAGAATCAACAACTATTTCTTACTTTTAACTTTTCCAGCTCACATCGCCACCATTTAAGCACAACCATGGTTGTCAAACTCTCGGGTAGACTCATAAACTCGTACGAGTTTACGAGTCTAGGATGCAAAAATGAGTAGACTCGCACCTAGAATCGTTTTTTGATAGACTCAAGTAGAGTCAGGTAGACTCGCACAAACTCGTATAGACTCGCGAGTCTATGGTGAGTTTATGAGTCTATAAGTTTTTTTGAATTTTGTTTTTTTTTAATAAAAAAAACCCAAAAAAAGTCTAAACTCCCCAAAATATTTTATTTTATTAAAAAAACTTGTTTTTCTTGAATGGGAATTAGAAAGCCTCTCTCCTAGTCTCTTGTTTTAGCAAAGTTTCTTCCTTCGTTCAACGACGACGTGTGTTTGTTCTGTCTCTTGGTTTGTTTATGTTCGTTCTCGTAAATCAATCATTTTTTGTGTAATTATTTTCTTATATATTTCACTTGGATGTTTCTCTAGTATATTCTCTTGTGTAAAGATGATGAATGGATAACTGAAGATCCTAATGAAGAAAATGTGAAAACTAAAGTTAACGTTGAGAAAAATGATATTATTGTTAACGATGATGTGGAAGTTGATGTTACTGTTACTAATGTTGTGCAAAGTGGTGGTAGTGATGGTGGTGGTGGTTGCAATGTTGAATTAGGTGGAAGTGGAACATCAAACAATCCAACTTTGGTTAATGATGAAGAAGATGTTTCATTTGGGGCAGAGTTTGATGAATTTGTACTTTAAGTCGTTAACTACATACTTTGCTAATTTGTTTGTTTTATTATTGAGTTTTTTTAAAGAATTTTTTTATGGAGTATGAAATTTAAATTTTGATGTTAACTGGTGTTCTATTATATATTTTTGAATCATATATGAGAAATTTACAAGTTTAAAAATATATGTGTGTGTCATGTATGTGTGACATATATAATTTTTTAATGTCATTTTAATTTTTCATAGACTCGTACGAGTTTGCGAGTTGAGTCTACAGACCCTTTACGAGTCTGAGTAGACTCGCGAGTTTGACAACCTTGAGCACAACATATAACCAGATTACGATCTGAAGTCATCCTTATCTGTCTGGAAGCTAGCATCGGTGCATCCAATTACAGCAAGCTCTTTTTGACCTCCATATACCAAGAATGAGTATGTAGTCCTTCTCAAGTACTTAAGGATATTCTTGTCAACTATGTTGCATATGTATGAATCTTTTCTTGGAATCATGCATATTAAAGCGTCTCAGTATTTTGTCTATGTATATACTCTGACTTAGGCCAATCACCTTTTGTGATTTATCTCTATATATTCTGATTCCTAATATATAGGCTGCTTCACCAAGGTCCTTCATAGAAAACCATTTCCCTAACCAAGTTTTCATTTGTTGCAAGGTAGGGACATTATTTCCAATGAGTAATATGTTATCTACATATAATACTGGGAAGACGATCATGCTTCCACTAACCTTCTTCTAGACACAAGGCTCATCTTCGTTCTTTATGAACCCATATTGTTTTACAGTTTCATCAAAACAAAGATTCTAGCTTCTGGAAGCTTGCTTCAATCCATTGATTGATCTCTGTAACTTACATATCTTTTGGGCTTCTTCTGGTATGTCAAATTCTCCAGGTTGTTTCATGTACACATCTTCAAGAAGATTCTCATTAAGGAAAGCAGTCTCAACATATATCAGTCATATTTCATAATCATGAGACGTAGCGATAACAAGTAAAATCCGAATAGATTTAAGCATTGCAACTGGTGAAAAGGTTTCATCATAGTCTACCCCATGAATTTGTTTATAGCCTTTAACAACAAGTATTGCCTTATAGGTATGTACCTTACCATCCATGTCAGTCTTCTTTTTGAATACCCACTTGAATCCTATAGGATTAACTCCTACAGGAGGCTCTACCAAGGTCCAAACCTGGTTTGTGTACATGGAATCCATTTCAGATTTCATGGCCTTCTAATCACTTTTCAGACTCAGGACCAATTATGGCCTCTTGGTAGGTTACAGTCTCATCTTGATCCATGAGTAATACATCACCTTGATCAGTTACGAGATATCCATATCTCTCTAGTTGGTGAGGTATCCTGCTCGACCTACGCTGGTCTTATTCTACTTGAGCAGGTTGCTCTTCCACAACTACTTGTGATTCCTGCTCTAATTCCTCCATAGGTGTATCAATGCTTTGTGATTCTTGAATTTCTTCAAGCTATACTTTCCTCCCACTGATTCCTTTGGTAATAAAGTTTTTTTCCAAGAAAACTCTAATTCGAGCGACAAACATTTTGCCCTCAGAAGGATTGTAGAAGTAATTCCCTCTAGTTTCTTTAGGATACCCCATAAAAAAACATTTTTAGGATTTGGGCTCAAGCTTAGTTGAAATTTTTGGTTTTACATAAACTTCACATCCCCAAATGTTCATGTAAGACATATGTGGTTTCTTACCACTCCATATCTCATATGGTGTCTTCTCAACCTTTTTAGATGGAACACAGTTAAGTCTGTAAGTTTCTTTCAGTAGTGCATGTCCCCAAAAGGAGTTTGGAAGATCGGTGTAACTCATCATGGATCGGACCATGTCTAACAAGGTTCGATTTCTTCTCTCAAATACACCATTCCATTGTGGTGTTCTAGGAGGAGTGAGTTGGGATAGAATCCCACACTCTTTTAAATGGCCATCATACTCTAGGCTTAAATATTCACCGCCTCAATCTGATCGAAGAGTTTTAATATTCTTACCTAGTTGGTTTTGTACTTCATTCTTGAATTCCTTGAAGTTTTCAAAACACTCAGATTTGTGTTTCATTAAATACACATAACCATATCTACTGAAATCATCAGTAAATATGATAAAATATTGAAAACCTCTTCTGACTGGTATGTTTAGTGGTCAATAACATCAGTATGTATGAGGGCCAAAAGATCATTAGCCCTTTCACCTTTTCCTATGAATGGGGACTTTGCCATCTTTCCAATTAAATAAGATCTGCATGTCTCATATGATTCATAATCAAAAGAGTCCATCTTTATGGAGTTTGGAAATGTGTTTCTCATTTATGTGGCCTAATCGATAGTGCCAAAGGTAAGTTGGATTTAACTCATTAGGTTTCATCCTTTTAGTACTAATGTTATAAATAGGAATTTTAAGATCAAGTACATATAGTCCATTGGTTATTTGTATAGTAGCATAGAATATATCATTCAAATAAATGGAGCAACATTTGCTCTTTATTATGAATGAAAAGCCAAACTTGTCCAAACAAGAAACAAAAATAATATTCCTGCTAATTGCAGGTACATAATAACAGTTCTCTAACTGAATTATTAAACCACTAGGTAAAGTCAATACATAAGTTCCTTCAGCTAAAGCAGCAACCTTTGCTCCATTGCCAACTCGTAGGTCAACTTCACCTTTTGCCAAATCTCTACTCCTTTTTAGCCCCTGCACATTAGTGCAAATATGAAAACCACATCCAGTATCTAATACCCATGATGCAGAAGTATATAACTTTATTTCTTTAACAAAAATACCTGAATTCGAAGTCTCCACTCCATTCTTCTTGTCTTCCAAGTACTTTGGGCAGTTTTGCCTCCAGTGTCTAGTCTTACCGCAAAGCAAGTACCTTCCTTTGATATGCCTCCACTAGGCTTTAAAGCAGGAACAATATGTTTGGGATTAGCAACTTCCTTGCCTTTCCATTTACCACCCTGCTTGGTGGGAATTTTGTTTTGTTTCTTTCCATTACTGACCATCAGAATGGACTTCCCTTTTAACTTTAGATTCAGCTCAGCAGTTCTTAACATGCCTAGCAGCTCTAGAAGACTTTTGTCCATATCATTCATGTTGAAATTGAGCACAAATTGACTGAATCTCTCCTACAACGATTGCAGGATCAAATCAGTTGCAAGCTCCTTTTTGAGGGGAAACTCAATCTTTCAAGGTTCTCCACATACCCAATCATCTTGAGCACATGGGGACCTACTGGGGCTCCCTCAGCTAGCTTTCCTTGAAAAAGGGCTTTTGAAACTTCAAATATCTCATGCATTGTCTGCTATTGATAGAGCATCTTCAGGTGTTCGATCACATCGAACGTTGCCATGTTTTCATGTTGCTTTTGCAATTCAGAATTCATGGTAGCTAGCATGAGGCAAGTAGTTTCATTGGCATCATCAACATGCTTCTTATAAGCATCTCTTTCTCCCTTATGAGCAGAACTATGAGGCTCCTCTTCAGGAACATGTGTCTCTAAGACATACAACTTTTTATCATGTTTGAGGATAATTCTCAGGTTTTAGTGTCAATCCAGAAAATTTGTCCCAAACAATTTTTCCTTATCAAGGATTGATCGCAAAATGTTGTTAGAGGTGTTTGTTATCATGATAATCTACATAAAAATATGAAATTATAAGTATAAATTAAAACCAACATATTCAATTAGGCCTTTAATTAAATATGTTCCCACTATTTTACTCAAACCAAATGACCCTCACCATTTGATTTGAAAAATCCCGTCGGAAGATTTTCTAGTGGATCGAGATCCATATTTCATTTTGTTTTAAGTCAGTGTTAGGATGATTACACAAAACTTGGTTATTTAGGTAGGAACTCCTTCAAATTGTATCAAATACAATTCTTGAATATTTTCAGTTGTGTGAATAACTCATTATTTTAATCCATTATATGGATCATTCCCAACTCTCGCTTCTAAACGTATATAATCTTATTATAATCTGTTTAGTTAAGTTCGACCCATTAATTGTTTTAGAAATTGGATATTACATTTATCCCATCGCACCTTACTAATATAGAACATGCACCCCGTGTTAGACGAAACCTATATTATTCGATACTAGTCTTGAAGAGTGCTAAAACATGGAAAACATAAACTTAATATTCAATTTTTGAGGGAATTTTCAATTAGTTTGATCTCACAAACTTATTTATCATATAAATCATCTCTCACATGCATCAACATACATTCACATGCATCAACATAAATACAAAATGAAATAGTTATGGCCCTAGCACAATTGTTCTCCCAAGCCAATGAGAGAACCTAAGTTAAACCTAATAACAATCTACACTTCTCCAAGCAAGATCTCCAAGGTTGTCCTACTTTGATCTTGTATTCTTATCTTTCTTCATAACATTACATTACATCAAAGAATACTCGTTTTACATACGAGGGAGTGAGGTGAGAAAAAAAGTTACATCAAGAGATTAAAAGAGAGGCACGACATGCATGTCGTATTTTAAAATCCCAAAACAAAATAAAGGAAACTAAGGCCATAACTGATCACCACAAGAGAACAATAATAAATACATTTTATTCTTATTAATTTAAATCATGTTAATTAAATAAATCAAATTAAATTTTGGTAAATGATCAACACTTGATACTTTCCATAAACATTAAAGCACAACTTTTATGCCGTCACAACCCTAATCGCATACCTCTTTAACAACACAACCCTTGTGTCATAATGAATCCTAATGTAACAACTTCTTATTGTCAAAACACCATGATCAATAATTCAGTATGATTGATCGGCATGTCATTACTTCACCATACTAACGTTGGATTCTGAAGCAAATGAACATGGATCACTCAAAAGAATAACAATCATTACGTGATTGAATGGACAAAATAGAAACAATATATCCAATATACCATTTTGCACCAAAGTTACTTATATCACATATAAAATTTGATCGATCATACTTGTGTAACTTAAGGACGATTGATGTATCGCTTCTTCTCCAAACTAATGTCAGATTCCAAAGCATAATCAACATCAATCATCCAAATCGTACACAACCTGAGGTCAATTTTTAATTACTCGATTATAATTTAATTTATTCAGTGTTTTAATCGAATTAAAATAGAAAGTACATAAAATAAACAACTATCAGATGCATGGTTTCTTAAGTGGCTCTGATACCACTTAAGGGAAATCGCGATCCAAAATGCAACAGAAATTAAAATTTTCCCTTTAGTGATCCTTACGAGTGGGCATGATCAGTGATAGAAACGGTTACCTCTTGTGATGATAAAATCTTTGATGCTGAATAGAAGGAGTGATCACGAGCGTTGAATGATGAACAATGCCTCTATTCAGTTCACACAAACAGATTCCTTCAGTCTCAGTGCTAGTTGCTATGGTTGAAGGTTTTGAGTGAGAGAGTGAAGGAAAATACGGTTAGGGTTTCACAGACCAAATTTTCATCAAGTATGAATGCTTATGCACAGGGGTTCTATTTAGAAAACCACTTGTGTTGGCTACAAGCTAAAAATCCCACTTAAGTGCACGCGCATCATATCTTATGGTGAACCATATATCACTCAAGCGTGTGGTACCTTACCACATTCCGTATTCTACTTAAGTTCACCGTACCTTACGATGTTCTACATTTACTTAAGTACATCGTACCTTACAGTGTTCCTTATTTACTGTACCTCTTATGAATCTGTCCTTATGTGTGTGACCCTGTAGGTTTTCACGACGTTGGCAATTATATTAAATCACGCATTTAACCTAATAAACAGTGAGTGGTATCTAGTAACACATCAGTGCTACCCAAGTCACAAAAATTCCATGTGATCTGACAAAACCTTTTGTGATAATACTTGTTTGTACAATTACCCTTTTGCCCTTATGTCTATATTGACCACGAGGCATATACTGTGCATCCTTGTCCAATTCAATATTGGGCCCTTAGACATTTATCTTGTTACGCACGATGGGCAAATTCCATCTAGATCACTCATGTCCCTCAGTATGCTTTGTGGAGTACCCTTCAATTATCTTTATGGTCATCCAGTTACGGACAATGTTAAATCAATAATAAAGTACTCGACTATACATCTATGGTTCATAGTGGTTTCAGGTTGAAGGGTGGTATACACTACTATCACCATGAGAGTAACTTATGACACTTTGCATAACATTCTATGTAGTACTCTCATAGTGGGTCAATCTAGTATAAATATTACTCCTAATATTCATACATATGTTAAGAATTGATAACTTCTTATCCATGATCCATGAGATATGATCATCAGTTTATTTACATAATACTCTTAATGCTTTAAGGTTATCCCAATTCACAGTAAAACTTGACTACAGATATTTTAAGAATAGTGTCTTTATGTCAATGAGATCTCATGATTAAGTCACACTTAATATTTCATTAAACGGACTAGCTATTCTTGGGACTTTATTATTTTGAAAAAACAAACATAATAAAGAAATGCCTTTTATTATTAATAAATTATTTGATACAAGTACCAAAAGTATTGGCCTCTAGGGCTTACACCAACAAAAGGATCTGCTAAATTTTCATCAGTGCGTACATGATCCACTCTTACAGCTCATTTAGAGATACAATCTCTAAAAGTATTGTGTTTTATTCTAATTTGGCGTCTTTTACCATTATAATAATGGTTCTCAATTTTTGCAATAGTCGCGGTACTATCGCAGTGGATCAATACAACTTGCATAGGTTTTTCCCACAAAGGGATCTCAGATAGCAAGCATCTTAACCAACTTGTTTTTTCCCTAGCAGTCGTTTATTTCTATCATCTCAAACTCCATCATAGACTGAGCTAGGATAGTGTGTTTATTTGATTTCCAAGATATAACTCCTTAAGCTATATTGAATATACAAGTACTAGTTGCTTTGGAATCATCTAATAAGGTATTCCAATATGCATCTTAGTATCCTTCAAGTACAACAGAAAATCTTTGATAATGCAAACCAAGATTTACTATTTTTTTAAAATATCACATAACTAGCTCAATAGCTTGTTAATGCTCGTTACTCGGTTTACTAGTAAACCTGCACAAGAATCCTACGACATATGCAATGACATGTCTAGTACAATCAGTGGCATACCTAAGACTGCCAATGATGCTCGCATACTCTGTTTGTCTGACACTTTCAACAGTGTTCTTAAACAGCTTCACGCTTAGATTGTATGGTGTGCTCACAGGTCTACAGTCAAAGTAATTATATTTCTTTAAGATCTTTTCCACATAGTGTGATTGGGCCAAAGAAATTTCTTGCTCAGATATCGTGACCTTGATACCAAGAATCACACTTGCTTCTCCGAAATCTTTCATATCAAAGTTGTTGCTTAACAATGATTTCACATAATTAATGGTCTGAATGTTTGATCCAAATGTGAGTTGATCGTCAACATAGAGACATATGATAGTTCATATGAAATTCTCAGATTTGTAATAAACACATTTATCACTTTCATTCACTTTGTACCCATTTGATATCATTAATTTATCAAACTTTTCATTCCAATGCTTTGGAGCTTGTTTTAGACCATACAAAGACCTATCTAACTTACAGACCTTGCTTTCTTGTCCATGAATCACAAACTCCTCCAGTTGGTCCATATATATTTCTTCTTCTAAGTCACCATTAAAAAACACGTCTTTACATCCATTTGGTGTACTATTAAGTTATAAGTAGCATCGATTGAAATTAGTACTCAAATGGATGTAATTTTAGTGACTGGAGAAAAAGTGTCGAAAAAATCTATATTTTCTCTTTGCCTAAAACCTTTGGCTACAAGGAGAGCCTCATACTTATCAAAAGTTCCATCAGGTTTTAGTTTCTTTTTCAAAACCCATTTACAACCGATTGGTTTGCAACCAAGAGGCAAGTCTACTAGGTGTCAGGTCATGTTAGATTCTAGAGAATCTATCTCACCGTTAATAGCTTTTTGCCATAAATATGCATCTAGAGATGGCAAGGCTTCTTGAAGATTTGATGGATCTTCCTCTACTACATAGATCGCATAATCAGACCCATAGTCTTTAGCAACTCTTACTCCTTTACTTCGTCGAAGTTCTGTTTCTACTTTGTCGTTGCTTTTTATCAGAAGATCTTGATTCAATTCGATGCTCCCACTATTTCTCGATTTGAAAGGAAATTTTTCTTCATAGAATTCAACATCATTTGATTATATGATCACTATAGCATTTAGGTCATAAAATCTATATGCCTTATTATTTGTTGCATACCAAATGAATACACATTCATAGGCTCTACTAATGAGTTTAACTCGCTTCGGATCCTAAATTCTAAAATAAGTCAGACATCCCCAAGTTCTTAAATAAGTCAAGTTTGGTTGTCTTTTATTTAATATCATAAGGAGAGAATTTAGTTTTTTACTTGGGAACTCGATTTAGGACATAGCAAACAGTCAATAAAATATCCCCCACCAATGAGATGCAGCACTAAAGTTCATTCATTTTAGGAGAATATGGTGCAGTTGTTTCATGTACAGTTCAATGTTGTTTATAAGGTTCATTAAATAAACTAAAATAACATCTAGTTCCCCCAAAACTACGAAGTCTCTTAATCTTGTTACTAAATTAAATTTCAATTTCATTCACAAAAGTATTAAACATAACAATTTCACAAAAATATTTTTTTTTGTGATTGTATAGAAATCTACCCTAATAGACTAACTAGCTCTGCCTTTTTTTAGAAGAAAACCATAAACAAGATTCTTTATAATCTCTGAAATATTCATGACATCCTTCAAGATTAAAGTCTTTTCAGAAGTGGACTTTGCTCCACTTCTTAAATACTAACAACTTAGTGGTGTGGGAAACTCCCACTGACACATTCATTTTCGTATATGTTTTAAACATTGCACGATAATAACAAACAAGATGAGGGGAGGCAATGTATAACTACCAACCATCACATTCACCAATCATGTTGATTTCAGTGATCAAAGCAATAAATTTCTCATCAGTCGGGTTAACCTATGCATTAGGGGCCGCAAAAGGTTTAAGTACGCACTTACATCTCTTAGTCATATGACCCAACTTTCCACAGTTAAAATAAACGAACATCGAAGCGTCATTTCTTTGAGGTGGTGGTTGCTGTCTAGCAATCAGAGCAGATGAGGCCCTAGAGGGATTCTCATTCTTAATTTGGTTCACCATATTACTGTTTTGATTCTTTAATCATTTGCTAAATGACTTCAGAACTACACCAAATTTATGTTTTTGTTTGAAATAACCAAGACATTTTCTTTTTGATCTTGTCTCTGAGATTCTTCTTCAACTCAAAGGCGAATAATCAAATTCTCAATTAAAAATTCTTTTGTCTTTTGGTGAAGCAAAATATTTAAAAACATTCAAACTATGGGGAAATTTTTCAATCATAAAAGAAATTTGAAATTGTTCATCTAAATACATACCTTCAATGATGTTATCGTAAGCAATCTCTTGAAGTTCGTAACTGTTAAGGGCCAAATTGTGCATACTTTTGACTATATTTTATGGCCCTTTCCATTGGTTTCCTTGATAATTTAGTAGAATATATAGTAGTTTTAGTATATTTATGCTACTTTCCGATTTTATTATACATAATGTATATTATGATCATTTTGATGCTCTTTTACTGGTATTCTTGCTTATATTGGATGTTGGGCTCAATTGGTGAAGGAAAGGAGGTCTGAAAGAGCATTTTTGAAGATTTCGTGTCGGCAAAGTGCGCTAAGTGAGCATTTCAGTGCGCACATTCTGACTTCCAGTAGCTAAAGACCAAGACCGCGCTAAGCGGAAATTTCAGGCGCTTTTTCTTCAACTTCCAGTAGCTAAAGTCTCAATCGCGCTAAGCAGGCTGCTACCGCGCTTAACATGCTTTCTGGGCAATTACCTTGTTTTCTAATGATCGCGCTTAGCGCGCTCTTGATGGCGCTAAGCGGGGTGCCACTTACTGCACCATATTCACTTGCTATAAATATCTTCTCTTGAAGATATTTTCTCATAACTTGTACTTTACACTTTTCAGCATTTCTAAGAAGAGAAAAAGGGTTTTCTAGGTCAAAAACCTTAGGATTTCAAGGAGAAGTGAGATTCAAATATTTGGAGCATCAATCCTCGATTCTTCGACTTTGATGCTATCAAATATTCTTTTCTTACTTGTTGATCAAGCTACAATGGTGATGGGTAGCTAAACACTTTTGTGTCAAGATTAGAGGTAGTTAATCTTGCTTGTATGTATTTCTTTTGATCTTTTGTATATGAACAAGGTTGATGATCAATATATAATGAAGTTGTTTGCTTTTAATGTTATATTTATGGTTTGAATCACTCTAGACATAGATTTTCCAAATCTTTACCTAATATCTTCATCTCTTAAAAACCAAACTCTAGACATAGATTTGGGGTTTAATATTCACTTTGTATTGGTCTTAAAGTTTATTGTTTCGATTGTTAGCGTGAGAAATCATCTAACAATTTAAATAATAATACCCACGAAATCGCTTTAGACATAAATGGATTTACGAGGACACACGATTGTATTGATCAAAACTAAGTTTATATGCTTGATTAATCGGATACGTATGAAAAGGATTAGCGAAATCTAGTATTGACATGCTTTTCTCAAAACTAAAACATCTTTTGTCTAATTTACTTCTTTGCTACAAACTTATGTTACAAAACCAATAATCATTTGAAAACTATTTACTTAAAACGGTAAATTATTGAACGACAAGCATTAATATCACACAATCCCCGTGGATACGATAAAACACCCACCGAAAATACTTTCAACAAAATGGCGCCGTTGTCGGGGATTGTTGTTTGATATTGCAAGCATTGCAATAGTTTGGTGATTTTAAGTTATTTGTATTGTTAATTGCTTACCTCTGTAATTCCTTTGTGCTTTTTAATTTGTTTAGCTAAGTGTGCAGAATCTGTTTATGCGAGGGAAGTTACCCGCATATCAACTTCTTTTTGATCCTGAGATTGAGAGAACTACGCGTAAGTTAAATAGCAAAACTAGACGGGGGAGGCAACTTGCTAAGGAAAGACGAACACAAGGAGAATCTTCTTCACCAACACCACTGTTTACGCCAACCATGGAAGCACCACCTCCACCACCACCTGCTTCAACGCCATGCACTAACAGTCCGAGGCACACAACTCAGTTTGCTTGCAATGCCCACAACGGGAGGCACTCCAAGATGAAGACCGACATCCTTGCGCTTCTATATGAAAATCCATTCACCGGTATGGATCATGAGGATACCTTCACTCATCTTACAAAGTTTTACGAAATTGCGAGTGCAACTGGAGCGCCTGATGGTGAAGAGGAGTCGTTGTTCAAGAGACTCTTTCCTCATTCCTTGATAGGGAAAGCGAAACAATGGTACCTTGATCAGTCGACTATTATTATGACGGATTTGAACGTGTTGAAAGAAAAATTCCTAGAACGATTTTTTCAACATAATCGTTTTATGGAAGCGAAAACGGCGATCGCGGTTTTCTCACAAGGTGGAAATGAATCCCTCAACGAAGCTTGGGAGATATTCAAATCCATGCTAAGAAAATGCAAAGGACGCGGTTTTAATGAACTTACACAAGTGCATATTTTTAGAAATGGTCTCCAAACGAATCATAAAACCTTGTTGGATGCGACTTCGAACGGGTCTTTAATGTCCAAAAGCGCCGAAGAAGCAATTTCTATCATTGATAGGATGGCACTAAATGATCATCAAGGGAATCATAACAGTGGCACTACTCAAAAGAAACTGGGAATGCTTGAATTGGGGACTAACGATGCTATTCTTGCTCAAAATAAATTGTTATCCTAACAAGTGGAGTTGTTAACACAACAAATGTCAAAACTTCCACAACAAATCAAAGAAATGCAAGAAGTTCCCAACAACAACCAACAAATAGCGAGTTGTGAGCTTTGTAGAGGATATCACCCTATCGGGTATTATCCTCCGGTTGTGGAAGAAATGAATTATACGGGAAATCAAAATCAAGGATATCAACCTCGACCACCTTACCAACAAGGCAACCGAGGTTACCAACCAAGAGGTAATCAAGGTTATCAACAACCGTGGAGGCCTCAAGATGCTGGACCTTTAAATCGTCAACAACAATATCAAAACTACACTCAACCTCCACAAGCTCCAAGTAGAAATACAAAGATGGAAGACATCCTCACGCAATTTATGCAAATGTCAATATCTAATCAAAAGAATACCGATGCGGCTATAAAGAATCTTGAGACGCAAGTGGGGCAATTATCAAAATAATTGGCCGACCAACACAAAGGAACTTTTCCAGCGAATACTCAACCAAACCCAAAAGAGCATTGCAAAGCTATTCTTACAATAAGTGGAAGAAAAATTGATATGGGCATAGGTGAGGATGTAGTGGAAGAAGAGGGAGTAGTTAAAAAAGAAAAATATATTGATGAGAATGAAGTAGAAAAAATTGTTGAGGGAGATTTAGTTGAAAATGAAAAGAAAAAAAGTGAGGAAGAAGAAAAAAGAATGAGAGAAGAAAAATTGAAAAAGACTAGGAAGGGGAAGGAACCTGTGAGTAGTATTCCAATCCAACATTTGCCATATCCTCATGCTCCATCAAAGAAAGATAGTGCGAGGCACTATGCTTGGTTTATGGACATTTTCAAGCAATTGTAAATCAACATTCCATTTTCCGAAGCATTGGACCAAATGCCAAAATACGCAAAATTCATGAAGGATATTCTCACAAAAAAAAAAGGTATACGGATCAAGAAACTATCATGGTTGATGCTAGTTGTAGCGTTATCATTCAACAGACTCTCCTGCGGAAAGAATGTGATCTGGGACGAGTCACTTTGTCGCTTACAATAGGAAATATCTATGTTGGCAACAGGTTGATCGATTTGGGCTCTAGTATCAATTTGATACCTCTATCTATTGTGAAAAGGTTAGGACATATGGAATTGAGAGCTACTCAAATGACATTGCAACTTGCCGATAAATCCGCTACTCGTCCTTGTAGTACCCTAAATTTTGACCAGTGGTTTGTTACTATTTTTGGATTTTTGTGCTACCAGAGGGTGTCATTTAGATGTCCGTGGGCTCCTGAGATTGCTAGCACTTTTAGGCCCATTTTGGAATTGGTGTGGTATAAAGGGTTTTTTTATTATTTGTTTTATTTAAAGGGGGCTTGTTTAATTTTAATAATTTGTTAGGATTTATTTTATTTTAGAGGCAATCATTTTAGAGTTAGTTAGGAAGTTTGGGCTTTTGTTAATTTAATAGTATAATAATCAGGATTTTATTTCAGAATTATTTATTTTTAATTTATTTTTGAATATTGTGATTGATTTATTTTAAAGGATTAAATATATCAGTGTTTATTTATTTTACTATTTTCTAAGGCTCATTAGAATTAATTAAATAGGTTTAAAAATTAAGTATATTATTTTTAATTATTAATTAGGAATAATTTTTATTAAGTTTCAGAGATTAAGTATATTATTTTAAATTAATTATTGATTAGGGATAATTTGTATTTTTGGTTTTGGATGATATTAGGATTTACTAATTTAAAGAGACTGGTAGTTTATTTTATTTTAATTCATTATTATTTATTATTTATAATTTTTTACTTATTTTATTTAGGGTCATTTTCTGTTATCATTAATTAAGGTTAGTGAGATTTAAACTTAATTGGGAGATGGGCTGATCAGTCGAATTATGGTTATTAATTATTATTTATTTTATTTTATTTATTTATTAATATGGTTTTTTGTTATATTTATTATTTATTTTATTTTTACATGGTTATGGTTATATTAGTATATTTTTAATTATTATTTATTTTGAGAATCAATATGATTGATAAAGAATTATTACAAAATCAAAATCACAAAAATTGTATTTTTCATCTTTTTTAATTTAATTTTCCTATTTATTTATTAGGAATTTTTAAAAAATATTAATTTTCACTTTTTCTACTTTTTACTCAAAAAATATTCAAAAAAATCATAAAATAAAAAGTATTGGAAAAGATTTTGTTCTTTTTATTTTTAGGATAATATTTAATTTTAGAAAAAAGTTAATATGATTGATAACAAAATTAAAAATCACATAAAATTGATTTATGGACTTTTGATTTTGTTGATGGATCAAATTTATTAATTTCCTTTTTTGGTTAACCTAATTTGTCCTATAAGTAAAGTCTATTTCTTACAATTTCAGGGGGAAATTTTACAAACCATACGATAAAAAGTTGTTGTTCTTCACATTGAAGAACAACAACAAATAAACCCTAAACTCTCAACAACACTAAAACCCTAAACTCTCAACAACATTAAAACCCTAAACCTTCAACATCCCTCAGAGTCAAAAAGGAAAAGGAAAGGAAAAGGAGATCTCACACCAAAGGAGAAACGGGATACAAAGAAATCACCACCAAGAGAAAAAGGAATACACAAAGAAATAAAAAAAAGGGAAAGAAGAGAAAAAGGAAAAAGAAGGGGAAAAAACACAAAGGCAAAGGAAAGAAAAGAAGGGATGAAGCAGCTTAAATTGGTCACGGCAAGGGGAGATAATTCGAATACTTAGCTTTTTTTTTGTGTGTTGGTGTTGATTGATTGGGTTTTTAGGGATATTTCTGGAAAAGTTAGGGTTAGGGTTCTTGGTTCATACGAAAGGGTTAGGATTCTTGGGGAAAAGGGTTAGGGTTCATATTTGAACCCTTATGGTTTTGATTAATTTAATTAAATTAAATCCTTAATTTAATTATTAGTTGGGGATTAAGGGATTAATTAGGGGATTATTAGGGTTTATTATTATGGAAAATATAATTAGGGATTTTAGAATTGTGATTTTATTTTCTAGGGATTTATTCAGGGTTTTAGGGTTTTAATAATTAAATTAATAGCTTAATTTAATTATTTAATTAGGTTAATTTTTAATTAGGATTTAGAAATAGGATTTTAGGGTTTTTGTATAATTAAATTAATAACTTAATTTAATTGTTTAATTGGGTTAAAATTTTAATTAGGATTTAGAAGTAGGGTTTTAGGGTTTTTAATAATTAAATTAATAACTTAATTTAATTATTTAATTAGGTTAATTTTTTATTAGGATTTAGAAATAGGATTTTAGGGTTTTTTGTATAATTAAATTAATAATTTAATTTAATTGTTTAATTGGGTTAATTTTTAATTAGGATTTAGGAAAGGATTTTTTGGTTTTTTTTTGTATAATTAAATTAACAACTTAATTTAATTATTTAATTAGGTATTAACCGGGGTTTAGAAATTGGGTTTTTAATTAATTAAATTAATAACTTAGTTTAATTATTTAAATAGGTTTAGGATTTTTTTTTAAGGAAATTAGATTTTTATTTAATTTGGATATAAATAAGGGACAGGGAATGAAAAAAAGTTAATTATTGGGATTTAAATTCTCTTATGCTTGGGGACTTATCTTGATTTAATTTTTGGGATTAAAATTATTTTTTGGACTATCTGGAATTTGGAGATTATTTTTTATTTGGGATAATTTGGGGGATTAATTTTGCTATTTTTAGCATAAGGGCATTTTGGGTTTTATTATTAAATTCTTTGGGATTTTAGGAATTCATTTTTAACACAAGGGATATAAAGGATTTATGGGATTTAAAGGATTTAAGTTTCGGATTTAAGGGATAATTATTAAGAACTTAAGGGTTATAATAGGATTCTTTTAAGGATTTACAACTTGGGATAAAGCTCATTGTCCGAGAGCCTAAATAAGGGATGAGATTTAGGGATAACACTCTTAGGTTCCAAGAGTATAAATATAGGCCAATGGATAAGGAATTTTGGGATAGAACTCTCCATCCGAGAGTATAAACAATGGACAAGGATTTTGGGATAAAACTCTTCCTCCGAGAGTATAAATAAACGGATCGGGATTTAAGGGATAGAACTCCTTATCTAGGAGTATAAATAATAGATTACGGGATAGAACTCCTTATCTAGGAGTATAAATAACAGATTAAGGGATATAACTCCTTGTCTAGGAGTATAAATAAGGGATTAAGGGATAGAACTCTCCGTCCGAGAGTATAAATAATGGATAAGGGATAGAACTCTCCATCCGAGAGTATAAATAATGGATAAGGGATAAAACTCTCCATCCGAGAGTATAAATAATGGATAAGGGATAGAACTCTCCATCCGGGAGTATAAATAATGGATAAGGGATAAAACTCCTTATCTAGGAGTATAAATAATATATTAAGGGATAAAACTCCTTATCTAGGAGTATAAATAATAGATCAAGGGATAGAACTCTTTATCCAAGAGTATAAATAGTGGATTGGGTTTAGGATTAGGAATGGGTTTAGGATTAGGAATGGGAATAGGATTAGGGGGTAGGAATAGGGGAGGTGAACTACGGTTACTCTGATCCTTCAAAGTGACGGTACGTAGGCATAGGGTTGTGAACCCTAGCGAGTATAATTAATAAAAAACTTAGGTTTCTTTTGTAAATAAATCATTTAGACAAACAAACAAGAATGCCCTAAAATCTAAGGAGGATCCCATTGAGTAAAATGGAAGTGAGGGGTGCCTAACACCTTCCCCTCACTTAACTGACTCCTGAACCTTAGGAATCTCCGCCCTTGGGATTAAGGATTTTTAGGTTTATCATTTATTTCCCTTAAAAAATATGGTGGCGACTCGATTTTTTTGCCGGCCGCGACAGCTGGCGACTCTGCTGGGGATTCCTCCCTAAAGAGAGTCCCTCCTAACTTTAGGCTTTAGGGTTTTGTTTGTTTGTCTTGGGTGTTTATGGTTTTTTTTGTTTTTTTGTTTTTATTATTCTTAGGTTTTATTTTATATATTTGTTTATTTATTATATTTGACCCTTTTGTTTTATTTTGTCATCATGCATTGGATTGGGGCATATGATGTGTGAAGTTAAAACCCAAGCTTGGAGTACAACCCTAGATTAGGACGTGGAACAGAAATGTTTTTGGGGGGGATGCGACATCCCCAACAATTCCTTGATGCAACACTCAGAATAGATCCTTCCAAAGGTGTCCTCATGAAAGGGCTATCCCCTAACGTAGATGATGGTCTAGATGTGGTCCGAGACTCTGAGAACTTTTAGCCTACCCCTTACCAAATCATGGAGACCCTACGTATTCAACCCTCAAGGGCTATTACTAGGGTCCTACCCAGATGAGACTTATCCCGAAGGATTACCATAGGAAGGCTTGCTCCTTCTCATGGTAAAACAAGGGTATAGTCCGTACATTGTAGGGTCGTTATGCTGTCCAAATTTTATATCCTACATGTGAGGGGATTGGGTATATGAGCTTTAGATCTAAACCTATTATAGGGAGCCTACCTAGTTAGGGTCATGCTTGCATTTTCACCTTACCCTAACCAAGTAAAAAACAAAAAAACAAAGTGTCAATGTCATCATGCATTTAAAAACATATTTTTTTGCATATATGCATTTTTGTGGGGAATTTCAAGATGTGTTGTAGGAATAGTGGAAAGAGGGATTCAAGCGAAAGGGCTACCCTATGCATTAGAGTGCTAAGTGTTGATTTACAAAGTCTCAAAGACCTTTGAGACTTGATGCCAAATCTGCTCAAAGGATGTTTACACCCAAGTATGGAAGGATCCTCGATCTCTTAGGGATCCCTATGAGGGTAGAGGCCATAATTGCTTTTGCACAATTTTATAATCCCCCTCTGTGTGACTTCCTCTTCAAGGATCTTCAACTAGTTCCTACGCTGGAACAATTGGGACTACTTGGATTTACAAGGAGAAGGGAAAAAACCTCACAAGGGGAATGGGAGCAAAAAATATATATATATAAAAAAAAGAAAAAGAAAAATGTTCAAGCTTTAAAAAAACTCAGCTGTACCCCTTGAAGATCCATCATCTCACTACAAGGAGGATAGGGAAGTGCAAGGGCTTAAGAAATGATACTTGGAGGAGTTTAAAGCTCATTTGAAAAAGGCATTGGGGGCATCTATTTAGTTTACGCCTTCTTAAGTTCAGGAGTTTTCATTTTGGGATTGTTATGGGTTATTCCCGAGAAATTATTGTTATAAGTTTGGAAGTCATTTTGGATTTGGAATTGGCTAATGGATTCGGGATTTTATAAAGTGATTTTTATTCTATGTGTATGTGTTTCATCCTTTGAATATAGTCATCTCTAACTGTTGCGGTGAAAATCGGATAACAAATTATTAATTAATTTGCATCATTTTTCTTTTACAACCGACTTTGATTTATCCAAAGGAAAGGTTCAAGATCGTTAGAAAAACCTAAAGGGGGGGAGATCTAAGGTTCGGGGGTTGGTTACGCCTAGGGAAGGTATTAGCACCCTAAACGTCCGTAGTACTCTACGGGAGCCTCTTGCTTAGTTTGTGTTATGCTATGTTTGCTAAAGGTTGAAACCCTAGGGGTTAGTATCTAAGTATACTCGATAAGGCATCGCACCTTACGCCTACGTATCCTCGGGAATAGAATCAGAGTATGCGTAGTTCTACTTCTACTAAATTATTGACTGTGGTCAATATTCAGAGGGGAAATGAGTACAAGCTCAATGTAAACTTCAAGAACTCTCTAAGTCTAATTGGGATGGACCTAGGATTATGTTTTAGTTAGTAGGGGAGGTGATGGTTCATATGATGAATTAAACATGGACGGACTAATTCAAGGTTTAAACAAGTATTAGTGAAATAATCACCCAAGATCAATAAAGGTGCTCATAAATAAATGTTAACAATTAATCCAAAAGTGATAAACAATTAACAATTAACAACACAATTAAGATTAACAACACAATCAGAATTAACAATTAACAACACAAATAGAATTAATAATTAACAACACAATTAAAATACAAATTGATTAACAATTAACAACTAAAAATACAAATTGATTAACAATTAACAATTAAAAATACAAATGCAAATTGACAATTAAAATTTAAAAGTTAACACAATAATTAACAATTAACATACATAACATATTAATTAATGATATTCAAATAAACAATTAAGAAACAAACTATGAAATTAAAATAAATATTTTTGGAGTTTTTGAATAAAGAAAAAAAAGAGAATAAAAAAGGTTTTTCTAAAAAACAGAAAATAAATAATAAAAGGAGAGGCGCAGGGGGGGTGTATGAGTGATTCTGGTTAGTTTAAAAATGAGAAGGATTTTGAAATGGGCCATAAATGGGGGGTGGCAGTAGCAGGCTAGGGCGCAAGGCCCAGGAGAGGAAAAAGAAGATACAAGCGAAATAAATAAAAAAAGCAAAAAGGGTTGATCCAAGGATCGAACCCAGACATGGTAGGTGAAAGGCGAGGATACGTGCATGTGTGTTACCGTTGGGACGGCGTGTTTCATCCAACAATTACACGCTTCAATATTAACATAAACCAAAACAGTCAATGAAAATGCCATAAAAAGAAATGCGCACATGCTGAGACGGAGGGGCAATATGTTCAATTGGTCATGGTTTTTTTTAATGCACTACACGACAGAAACAAGAGCCAGCCAATCATAAACGCACATGGCAAGTGAAAACATGCAACAACAACATACATTATCGTGTTTCACTTAAAGTTCCCAAAACAAACATCAAACTTCAATCAAACATAAAAACCTCAATACATGACTAAACATTATGAAATAAAATACTGAAATGAAGCACTCTACATGTAGAACATGATGAAGCCTTAAGTTGAACAAGATAGTGACCATATCATGAGCAGTAAGCAAATGAAAACCAGTGTTCAAAAAAAGAAAGACAGTTCAAGAAAAAAAGTGAGACGCCAGTTCTGTTTTAAATACAACCTAACATATTTGTTCAAAGCTTGACAACCAACACACAATATACAAAACTATAACTCCCTGAACTCAATCATACAATGACATAAACAAATTCAAAAGTTGAAACTCAATTGACTTGGAAACAAAACCAACACAGCCAGCATACTCCTAAACCAACAGTTCAACAAACTCAACATTATATGTACATGGCAGAGGCAAAGCATAAAACCAACAGTATCTTAATCATGTTATTATGAGCACAAGTTTTACCAACATAACCCAATGATATCTGACTGAACTTGTGTGTATGAACAAGACATGATGAGTAGAAAACAAAAGCAATCATCATTCAAAATGAGAACCTATCAGAAGCTAATTAATTCCAATCACAAACAACATAAACTCTAACAACTTAGTGACAACATGAACTGTGAATAAACTACACCAGAATGATCATTCAAACAATATCTAAAGTTAAAACAGTTAGAGATAACATCACACAGGTTGACATACATTCAAGCCAAGCACGCATATAATGAGTATCACTTCATTCTAACTTCAACCAATAATCATTGATACAAACCCTAGCAGTGCTATCATAAAATCCAACACACATCATGCATTTAAAAAACATATTTGGTGTTCAAGTGATAGGTCACAGCCATGCATACACGAATATCAATCATAACAAGCACACACATCTCATCCAAACTTAATAATGCACAAGAACAACATACCTTAGCAGCATATAATCATACATCTTACATTCAAAAGATCATTATCTTGGTGTTCAAAGCCAAAAACATTACAACTTCTAACATGGATTCAGAATTGGTGTTCATGATATCATTTTAAAATAATATAGAAGCAGCATATTAACATGTATAACATTAATATCTCAAACCATACAAACTCATAAATGACCAAACAAGCCAGCATGCATTCCAACACAAGATTCACACATGATAATAATGTTTATATCATTAGGGCAGCCATGGATAAGTGTGAAGCTTCCAACACAAACTCAACCAGAGGTTCATAATAATATTCATGCCATACAACACAACATTAGAACAACATAGTATTTCTAACATTAACTAAAACATGTTCAGCCTAACATATGAATAAGCATGATAAGCATAATAAAAGGAAGTTTGAGAAACTTACCTAATTTCCAAGCAAGTAGCAAGAACTTCCTTTCCTTCCTCAGCTAGCTCGTGCCCCTCCAAAGAAACAAGTTTTCAGAGTGGTTTTTGTGTTGTCTGTTGGTAGGTGTTGATGTCTTTGCAAGTAAATAACATCTTCCTTTTATAGTGAAACTTGGCTGGATAAAGGTATGGAGATATAGTGGACAATGATGTTATTCATAAGAGAAAGATCATGATAAGGATTTTGTGTAGAGACTGATCTGAACACAATCTCCTTGAGCCAAGTGCTTTGCTTTTGTATGCTTGCTTATTTGAATTTAGGTCAGAATAGAGGGATTTATGTTCAGCATCTTGTGGTTTTAGCATGTACACGAGGGTTCCCTTTTGTCTTGCTTGCAAATGTTACCATGAAAGTACAAAAGGAAAAGTATATGGCCGCGTGCTTTACGGGTTTGTAGATAAAGTGAAAAGTTGGAAAAGGTCTGCAGAATGTACTTGGAGAGAGGAAAGGAAAATTCAAATCCAAAACGGAAGTGTAACTTGGTGCAAAATCATTTCGCATGGCCTTGTTCCATACATGATATCTCTTAACTTTGTGATCCAAATTTCATGCTCTTGAGTGCTATGGAAAGCCCTTGCATCATACTACAATGTTGGTGTTGAAAGGTAATTGAAATGATGCCTTGAATTGGTGAAAAAGTGGCCTACAAATCGTGTCCACCAAGCTGCCAAAATGAACTTAGAAAAATTCTAAGTTATAGAAATTTGACAACTTGAAGTGCCCATCTTTGGAAGTCCATAACTTGAGAATGGCTTATCCCATTGAGATGTTCCACATATGGTTGGAAAGCTCTCATCATGATCTACAATTTTCATTTGGGGCCCAAGTCTTGAATCTAAATGGAAATGGGTGAAAAATGGTGTTAAAGTTAAGAAAAAGAGTGATGAAAAGTGCTGAAAATTTTCTGTGTTTGGTCAAAATATCTTGCAAGCTTCATAACTCAAAAACCAAGCATTTTTGGACAAAAAGTCATATGGAACAAATTGAAGATCTTGAAAAGAGATTTCCAATGAGCTTTGAGTCACTCCAATTGGATGTGTGGCTTAGGAGTTATGGTCATTTCAAAATATGTTATTAGGGAAAAATCTCACAAATGACACCTTTCATGATCAAAACCCTACTTCTCTTGCAAGAAACCTCATGAAACTTGATGTGGATACTTTGAACACTTCATGAGACATTATATGATGATTAGAACCAATGATTGCTTCATTTGAACCAAAACTTCAAAGATTAGGGTTTCAGCCAAAACCCTAATTTGACTGTGAATGCACTGAAGTCAACCCTTGTAAACTTGCTTCTTTCTTCACATATAAAGTCCTTAGGAGACACTTGAGGATGTTTGATAAACCATAGAATCATGAATTAGGGTTATAGGGTTCATCTTGATTAAAATCAAAGCCATTGACTGACATGTCTCAAGGAAACCCTAATTTGAACACAAAAGAAACAAACTGCAAGATATGGGTTAGTTTAAACAATGCAGATGATTGACCTAAGATGTAAAAATGAAGATGATATCTAAGGGGTAAAATTTGGGGTACAACAGTTGCCCCTATTTAAACAACTTCACCGGATAACATGAGTGATGATAGTCCTCGTGAAATCATGGTGAAAGGTATTTAAATATAGATAACCAAAAATTTTGCCCTTAGATGACATGCACATGCTAAGGACAAGCAACATACATGCAAATACTGACATGCCATGAACTTCTAGTATGATGATATGATGTTATGATTGTGCAAGAATGCAGACAGACTCCAGAAATAAAGAGCAAACCACCACAGATGAGCCTTACTGGGGAAGGATGAAGGTTAATATCCGTAAGGAAGACTCACTGGGGATACAGACTAACCAACATAAGAGACTCAATGGGGAGACTCTAAGGGAACACTGGGGAAAATAAAAGCACACTCTTTACTGGGCATGGAACCAGAAAGAAGAAATGATCTCTACTGGGGATCAATTTGGAATAAAAGGATAGACACCAACAAAAGATTTTCTGGAATTTTCTTATACTGAAGAGTTCAAACGGGATCTTCAAGAAAAAACCAAAAAAGACAGAGAAAGAAACATCCGGAAAAACATCAGATGGCAGAAGAAACTAGTCATCCAATAATGGCTTTGAATGAAAGGTACAAATCACGATATCTAATAATGGCTTTAGATGAATGTGAACAGAGACTACATTCAAGAATGACATTGAATGCAAAGAAACCAGTCATCCAATAATGGCTTTGAACAAAAGGTATAAATCACAATATCTGATAACGACTTTAGATAAAGTGAACAAAGACTCTATCTGAAAAATATCAGAAAGAGAGACACATCCGGATAGGCATCAGATGGTAAAGAAACCAGACATCCAATAATGGCTTTGAATGAGAGGTACAAATCACAATATCTAATAAAGGCTTTAGATGAATGTGAACAGAGACTACATTCAAGAATGGCATTGAATGCAAAGAAACCAGTCATCCAATAATGGCTTTGAACAAAAGGTATAAATCACAATATTTGATAACGACTTTAGATAAAGTGAACAAAGACGCTATCTGAAAAATATCAGAAAGAGAGACACATCCGGATAGGCATCAGATGGTAAAGAAACCAGACATCCAATAATGGCTTTGAATGAGAGGTACAAATCACAATATCTAATAACGGCTTTAGATAAAGTGAACAAAGACTCGATCCGGTAAAATATCAGAAAGAGAGACACATCCGGATAGGCATCAAATGGTAAAGAAACCAGACATCCAATAATGGCTTTGAATGAAAGGTACAAATCACGGCATCTGAGAAAGCATCAGATAAATGTGAGAAAGGTAGAGATCCAAGAAAGCATTGGAAAAAAGGGATCATAGTATCTAAGACAGCATTAAATGACTGTGAACTTTCAGGAATGACACTGAAAGTAAAGGTAAATCACTATATTCAGGAATGGTATCGAGTGATAGTGAGAAAGACATCCAGGAATGACACTGAATGCAAAGGAGAAAACTCATCCAGGAATAGCACTGGAATGAGAAAAGACCAACATCTATCAACAGGATCAGATGTGCAAGAGAATGCCAACATTCAGGAATAGCACTGAATGAAAAGGATAGGTAACACTTTGGTAAGGTAAGACGTGGATAACGACACGACCTCAGGAGAACTGCAAATGAGGATGAAACACTCATGATATGCATATGTATATGAATTATGCAGATGATATATAATCAAATGCAAATGCAGATGTCGATGCTGACGACACAACACGACTCTTTAGAAAAGACAAGACTGGAAGATTGATTCCTCAACACAGAGATCAACGCCGTTCTGCTTGGGACTAGGGATGCTATTGCTGAACACATCTCTGCCACACTGGTAAATTGTATCCAAATTGATGATCCTTGTAGGAAGGATGGAAAGCTGCTTGGGGATTCTTCAAATTAACTGCCCCAGATTAGCTGACTGTTGTAGATGAACTGATCATTGCTTCAGCTTGTCTGATTCTGGAAATGACCGTTTCATGGTGCTCTTAGAAAGCTTGCCCCAGTCTGAGTCTTGAAAATGATTGTTTCACTGTATACTGGGAAAGCTTGCCCCAATATGAGTCTTGAAAAATCTTCTGTATAAACCAATTCTGAGAAGTCGCCATTAAACCACAAATCTTGAACTGATTCTCAACAGGATATGGAAGGAACTTGCCCCTGATTGGATCACCGACCAAGTTTCTCAAATGTTTGAAAATTTCTTAAGAAGAAAGCTAGTTTGCAAGCAAAAGTATTTGTACAAACATGGTAAATGCAAAGTTCAAACAACTTTTGAAATCAAAAACATTTTTGAAAAGATGCAAAGCATATGGGTCACTGGTCTGAACACGGTGGTTCAAGACATTAAAGTGAAAGGTAAAGCATAAGGCGTGATGCCAAAACAGATGATCTGCAAAGATCTTTTGGAGTCAGTTTACGCAACCTTGATGTAGTATGATTTTAAAATAACCTTGCTTCAATTAGGTCTTTTGAGGGTTATAACGTGGCCTGGTTCATGGTTTAAGAAACAAAGGATAAAGGCTCAAAATTTATTTGTGACCCACCCAATCTACGTGATGAACTCCAGTCCTATGCTCAGTTAACTCAGACTCTGTACTCAAATTCCCATAGGTTAGGAATTGCACTGATGATGGTTCAAAATTCAATGGACTTGAGATGGCAGTCACTGCTTCTCACAACATTTTGTTGTTGTTCTTTTTTTTTTTGACTGTATGGCTTAAGGATTACGACGAACCATCTTCGGCGTTCGACTTGAAAGACATCTTCGACACTTGCTTGCTGTGTGCGAAGAAAAACTTATAAGTACAACTTTTAAGTGACATGTGTCTTGCGTGAAACTCTTGCATTTGAATGCACAATCCAGTTAACTGAGAACTACCCTGCCCCAGGTTAAGATTGCGGGTTTTTATTTGTAAAGAAAAGAAACTACTACTTCCAGGCTCAAAGGGGTTAACAAGGGGTTATCTTTCTTATTTTTCCAGTGTTTGGGGATTGAAACAATGCCTTACATCATCAGCAAAGTTTTGATTTGAAAGCATATCAACAGCAGTTATGAGTATTAAGTATCATCATCCCCCATCCAATCTTTGCATAATCAAAAAGAAAATGGAAAAAAGATAAAGTATTTATTGAAAAAGAAAGCATGGAGATGTAAATAGCAAACACAAATGAATTGAATCAAAAAGTTGCAACGCTCATTTCATTAATTGAGAAAGTACAAACATAATTTGAAGGCAAACAACTATTACAAAATAAAGAAAGTGCAAACAACAAGAAACAAATGCCTAGTGACTAATCAAACACAAGGATGAGCTGTCTTGTCTTTAAGAAGTAGCTGAGCCGAAGTCGACTGAGGCTTCACTTGGCGTGCCCTGGCAGAGGATTGCTCTGAACATTGGGATTGTCTTTAAAGGAGAGGACTTTGTTCCTCATCAGCTCTTGTACTCTAGCCTTCAATGCAAAGCAATTTTCCAAGTTATGTCCTGCACCACCTTGATGGTATTCACAATGAAGATCAGCCCTATAGCCGGCTGGAAGAGGATTTGGAGGAGGAGGCAGAGGCCTTGTGGTAATCAGATCTTGTTGAACCAAACTAGGATAAAGTTCAATGTAAGTCATGGGAATGGGATCAAATTGACCCCTATTACGATACTGGCTCTGTCCTGCAGCTGGACGTTGGAAAGCTTGAGTTGGTCGTGGTGTAGCAACCACAGGAGTAACAACAGCAACAACAGGGTGAATGGTATACCGAGGTTGGGGACAAGGCTTTCTTGCTTCAACCATGATAGCATTAGTTTGTTCTTCCTTCCTCTTCTGGAAGTTCCCATATGATTTTTTCACAGCATTGGAAGATTCAACAGCCTCGGATACTTTTCCCTTCTTAAGACCTTCCTCGAGTCTTTGGCCAATAGTAACCAAATCAGTGAAATTAGAGGAAACACTTCCAACCATTTTCTCCCAATAGAACGGGGACAAGGTATCCATAAACATTCCAGTTAACTCCTTCTCGGCCAGGGGAGGTTCCACTTGGGAAGCCAACTCTCTCCAGCGCTGAGCATACTCCTTGAAAGACTCTTTATCATTCCGAGACATGTTTTGCAGTTGACGGCGATCAGGAGCCATGTCAAGGTTATACTTGTATTGCTTCATGAAGGCATTGGTGAGGTCTTGGAAGCTATGGATAGAGTTTTGCTCAAGACCCATGTACCATTTGAGTGATGCTCCACTCAAGCTGTCTTGAAAATAGTGGATAAGCAACTTCTGATTCTTGGCATGAGCAGTCATCCTGCGAAGATACATGACCAAATGAGCTCTTGGGCAAAAGTGACCCTTGTACTTCACAAAATCTGGAGTTGTGAACTTAGCAGGTATAACAAGATCTGATACTAAGCACAGGTTGTCTGCCTCCACATTGAAGAAATCAGTACCCTCAACTGCTTTGAGTCTCCTCTCTATGCTCTGAAACTGCTCTCGGACAACTTCGGGTTCAACAAAGTTCTCATGGTCCTCACCTTGAGCACTGGCAGCATTGTACTCATAGCGGGGATCTTCAAAGGGAGCTCGAGTTGTCTGAACTATAGGTCGAGGCTCGATAAAAACAGGAGCTTGAAACACTGGTCTAGCAGCTTGACCAATCATAGCATTAGATGCAAGAGGTGGAGAATAGTTGTGTGGCAAACCAAACTCTGGCCAAGTTGAAGGTGGCACTTGAACCGGTGGAGGATCAGCACTTGAAACTTCCTGGATGACTGTCCTTTGGGGAGGTTCTCCTCTAGCAAGCAAAACTTGAAGCATCTCAGTGAGTTTAGTCATACTTGATTTGAGGTCATCGATCTCCATTCGGACCTCAACATTGTGTATCTCTTGCTCTGACATCTTGCGTCTATAATTAGCTCTAGTCCGGTATCGGTGTCGAGGAATCAACTTGACAACTGACAGATGACACTAGAAGGTAGAGACAATTGGCAATGAGCAACTGGAAAAATAGACGGACGCATGCAATGAATCATGCAAAGATGCAAATGATATACAATGCGATGCAAACAGGATGCAAAACACACATAGCAGGATCAAAGGTTTGAGATCACAGCATGAAGTCTTGGTAAAGAACCAACCACGGGGTGTGTACTAGGGTTATTGTATTCGTAGAACAGGGTTCTAAGAAGTTCCCAGAGTCGACAACCCATCTTTTGGATTTTAAGGATTTCCCAGATGACTTGGTAATCAATAAAATTCTCAAGAGAATCTCGTCTGAGTGTAGTATCGCGTGACAACCATTTTAGAAATAGACTCCATCATGGTCACCGCACTACATCCTAAAAGGCCAAGTGGGGTTAAAGGTAACTAAGGTTCTCAGAATCATGGGCACCTAGGTCGAGAGTAGTAACGTTTTCACGAATAGAATCGTTCAACATGACTAAACTCCCAAGAGGGCCTCAACTGAGTGATGGTGTCTCAAGTCAACTTTTTCGGGAATCGACTCCCTCAAAGCCTCCTTGAATATACCATCGTCCTATCATAAGTGCACTCAAGTCCGGGTATAAGACTTATCTCACCACTCAAAGTAATAACCCTGCATACAGAAAACCCAAGCACAACAGGTATATATACAAATATAAATATGTACAGATACACAAAATATACAAGTATACAAGCAAGCAAACATATAAATAACACAAAGACAAACAAGGTGGGCTTAACCCTCTTAGGGGAGATCGTCCCCAGTGAAGTCGCCATTTTCTGTTGCGGTGAGAATCGGATAACAAATTATTAATTAATTTGCATCATTTTTCTTTTACAACCGACTTTGATTTATCCAAAGGAAAGGTTCAAGATCATTAGAAAAACCTAAAGGGGGGGAGATCTAAGGTTCGGGGGTTGGTTACGCCTAGGGAAGGTATTAGCACCCTAAACGTCCGTAGTACTCTACTGGAGCCTCTTGCTTAGTTTGTGTTATGCTATGTTTGCTAAAGGTTGAAACCCTAGGGGTTAGTATCTAAGTATACTCGATAAGGCATCGCACCATACACCTACGTATCCTCGGGAATAGAATCAGAGTATGCGTAGTTCTACTTCTACTGAATTATTGACCGTGGTCAATATTCAGAGGGGAAATGAGTACAAGCTCAATGTAGAGTTCAAGAACTCTCTAAGTCTAATTGGGATGGACCTAGGATTATGTTTTAGTTAGTAGGGGAGGTGATGGTTCATATGATGAATTAAACATGGACGGACTAATTCAAGGTTTAAACAAGTATTAGTGAAATAATCACCCAAGATCAATAAAGGTGCTCATAAATAAATGTTAACAATTAATCCAAAAGTGATAAACAATTAACAATTAACAACACAATTAAGATTAACAACACAATGAGAATTAACAATTAACAACACAAATAGAATTAACAATTAACAACACAAATATAATTAACAATTAACAACACAATTAAAATACAAATTGATTAACAATTAACAATTAAAAATACCAATTGATTAACAATTAACAATTGAAAATACAAATGCAAATTGACAATTAAAATTTAAAAGTTAACACAACAATTAACAATTAACATACATAGCATATTAATTAATGATATTCAAATAAACAATTAAGAAACAAACTATGAAATTAAAATAAATATTTTTGGAGTTTTTGAATAAAGAAAAAAAAAAGAATAAAAAAGGTTTTTCTAAAAAACAGAAAATAAATAATAAAAGGAGAGGCGCAGAGGGGGTGTAAGTGATTCTGGTTAGTTTAAAAATGAGAAGGATTTTGAAATGGGCCATAAATGGGGGGTGGCAGTAGCAGGCTAGGGCGCAAGGCCCAGGAGAGGAAAAAGAAGATACAAGCGAAATAAATAAAAAAAGCAAAAAGGGTTGATCCAAGGATCGAACCCAGGCATGGTAGGTGAAAGGCGAGGATACGTGCATGTGTGTTACCGTTGGGACGGTGTGTTTTATCCAACAATTACACGCTTTAATATTAACATAAACCAAAACAGTCAATGAAAATGCCATAAAAAGAAACGCGCACATGCTGAGACGGAGGGGCAATATGTTCAATTGGTCATGGTTTTTTTTAATGCACTACATGACAGAAACAAGAGCCAGCCAATCATAAACGCACATGGCAAGTGAAAACATGCAACAGCAACATACATTATCGTGTTTCACTTAAAGTTCCCAAAACAAACATCAAACTTCAATCAAACATAAAAACCTCAATACATGACCAAACATTATGAAATAAAATACTGAAATGAAGCACTCTACATGTAGAACATGATGAAGCCTTAAGTTGAACAAGATAGTGACCATATCATGAGCAGTAAGCAAATGAAAACCAGTGTTCAAAAAAAGAAAGACAGTTCAAGAAAAAAAGTGAGACGCCAGTTCTGTTTTAAATACAACCTAACATATTTGTTCAAAGCTTGACAACCAACACACAATATACCAAACTATAACTCCCTGAACTCAATCATACAATGACATAAACAAATTCAAAAGTTGAAACTAAATTGACTTGGAAACAAAACCAACACAGCCAGCATACTCCTAAACCAACAGTTCAACAAACTCAACATTATATGTACGTGGCAGAGGCAAAGCATAAAACCAACAGTATCTCAATCATGTTATTATGAGCACAAGTTTTACCAACATAACCCAATGATATCTGATTGAACTTGTGTGTATGAACAAGACATGATGAGTAGAAAACAAAAGCAATCATCGTTCAAAATGAGAACCTAGCAGAAGCTAATTAATTCCAATCACAAACAACATAAACTCTAACAACTTAGTGATGACATGAACTGTGAATAAACTACACCAGAATGATCATTCAAACAATATCTAAAGTTAAAACAGTTAGAGATAACATCACACAGGTTGACATACATTCAAGCCAAGCACGCATATAATGAGTATCACTTCATTCTAACTTCAACCAATAATCATTGATACAAACCCTAGCAGTGCTATCATAAAAGCCAACACACATCATGCATTTAAAAAACATATTTGGTGTTCAAGTGATAGGTCACAGCCATGCATACACGAATATCAATCATAACAAGCACACACATCTCATCCAAACTTAATAATGCACAAGAACAACATACCTTAGCAGCATATAATCATACATCTTACATTCAAAAGATCATTATCTTGGTGTTCAAAGCCAAAAACATTACAACTTCTAACATGGATTCAGAATTGGTGTTCATGATATCATTTTAAAATAATATAGAAGCAGCATATTAACATGTATAACATTAATATCTCAAACCATACAAACTCATAAATGACCAAACAAGCCAGCATGCATTCCAACACAAGATTCACACATGATAATAATGTTTAAATCATTAGGGCAGCCATGGATAAGTGTGAAGCTTCCAACACAAACTCAACCAGAGGTTCATAATAATATTCATGCCATACAACACAACATTAGAACAACATAGTATTTCTAACATTAACTAAAACATGTTCAGCCTAACATATGAATAAGCATGATAAGCATAATAAAAGAAAGTTTGAGAAACTTACCTAATTTCCAAGCAAGTAGCAAGAACTTCCTTTCCTTCCTCAGCTAGCTCGTGCCCCTCCAAAGAAACAAGTTTTCAGAGTGGTTTTCGTGTTGTCTGTTGGTAGGTGTTGATGTCTTTGCAGGTAAATAACATCTTCCTTTTATAGTGAAACTTGGCTGGATAAAGGTATGGAGATATAGTGGATAATGGTGTTGTTCATAAGAGAAAGATCATGATAAGGATTTTGTGTAGAGGCTGATCTGAACACAATCTCCTTGAGCCAAGTGCTTTGCTTTTGTGTGCTTGCTTATTTGAATTTAGGTCAGAATAGAGGGATTTATGTTCAGCATCTTGTGGTTTTAGCATGTACACGAGGGTTCCCTTTTGTCTTGCTTGCAAATGTTACCATGAAAGTACAAAAGGAAAAGTATATGGCCGCGTGCTTTACGGGTTTATAGATAAAGTGAAAAGTTGGAAAAGGTCTGCAGAATGTACTTGGAGAGAGGAAAGGAAAATTCAAATCTAAAACGGAAGTGTAACTTGGTGCAAAATCATTTCGCATGGCCTTGTTCCATACATGATATCTCTTAACTTTGTGATCCAAATTTCATGCTCTTGAGTGCTATGGAAAGCCCTTGCATCATACTACAATGTTGGTGTTGAAAGGTAATTGAAATGATGCCTTGAATTGGTGAAAAAGTGGCCTATAAATCGTGTCCACCAAGCTGCCAAAATGAACTTAGAAAAATTCTAAGTTATAGAAATTTGACAACTTGAAGTGCCCATCTTTGGAAGTCCATAACTTGAGAATGGCTTATCCCATTGAGATGTTCCACATATGGTTGGAAAGCTCTCATCATGCTCTACAATTTTCATTTGGTACCCAAGTCTTGAATCCAAATGGAAATGGGTGAAAAATGGTGTTAAAGTTAAGAAAAAGAGTGATGAAAAGTGCTGAAAATTTTCTAAGTGTTTGGTCAAAATATCTTGCAAGCTTCATAACTCAAAAACCAAGCATTTTTGGACAAAAAGTCATATGGAACAAATTGAAGATCTTGAAAAGAGATTTCCAATGAGCTTTGAGTCACTCCAATTGGATGTGTGGCTTAGGAGTTATGGTCATTTCAAAATATGCTATTAGGGAAAAATCTCACAAATGACACCTTTCATGATCAAAACCCTACTTCTCTTGCAAGAAACCTCATGAAACTTGATGTGGATACTTTGAACACTTCATGAGACATTATATGATGATTAGAACCAATGATTACTTCATTTGAACCAAAACTTCAAAGATTAGGGTTTCAGTCAAAACCCTAATTTGACTGTGAATGCACTGAAGTCAACCCTTGTAAACTTGCTTCTTTCTTCACATCTAAAGTCCTTAGGAGACTCTTGAGGATGTTTGATAAACCATAGAATCATGAATTAGGGTTATAAGGTTCATCTTGATGAAAATCAAAGCCATTGACTGACATGTCTCAAGGAAACCCTAATTTGAACACAAAAGAAACAAACTGCAAGATATGGGTTAGTTTAAACAATGCAGATGATTGACCTAAGATGAAAAAATGAAGATGATATCTAAGGGGTAAAATTTGGGGTACAACACTAACTACAGTGGATTTTGGAATTCCCCCCAAATAAATTTTTAAAATTATCTTTGCATACCCCATGCATTTTCATGCATTTGCATACATACACATACATTTGCATATCCTTTCCGCTTTCGCCCTAGAGCTAAGAGGTTTCCCGATACTCATGAACGAACTTAAAGGATACCTCAAGAAGCTATGGAGGAAATCAAGAGGGGCAAGTATCATTGAGGAAAGAAGGTAACCCTTCACCATGTCTGTGCTTATACAACAAAGGAAGTTTGGAAGAGAACTGGATCCTACACTAATGTCTCACAACTTACTTGGAGGTGCCTTAGTGAAGCTGCAATTACTTGATCCTACTCAGGCACTAAAATTATGAGCACAAAGCACAAGACCTGCAACCGACTTTCAAAGGAGAAGTCCCATAGGTGAAAGGCCACCCCTTACTTGGACAAGTGCAAGAACACCAAGAGGTATATCTCAAGACTGGTGGATCAACAAGAAGCTTACCCCTAGGATCATTAGGCCTTTATCATTTCCAGTTGTATTTTACTTTTTGCTAAGTGTTGTTTGTAATAAAAAGATGTATTTTTTGGGAAATAATTTTAATAAGATGAGCATGCATGTTTTTGGAATTCATCCATTCGTTTACACTCTCTTCTATGCCATCACCATAATAAAAATCAAAGCTTTTCCATTTCACTTCTTCACCATTAACAAACTTAAGAGGAGAAGGATGTAATAAACAAACGAATTTGCTGATGTAGGCTTTAATAGTAAGACCCGACTGACGATGTAAGGCATTGTTTCACTCCCTAAACACTGGAGAAATAAGGAGTTAATCCATAGTCAGCCCGTTTGAGCCAGAAGTCGGTGTTCTTTCTATTTTCAAAAAAACCTTAATATTAACCAGGGGCAGGGTAGGTTTCAATTAATTCAATGATGCATTCTGATCTCAAGAGAATCGGTCAATCCAAGCAAAGGGTTCAAAGCACATCTTCTTCCTCACACCATTAAGGAAGAAAAAGGGATAATCGCTCATAATATCTAATATGGCAGTCACACCCTTTCTAAGTCAAAAACAAGATCACTCAAGAATTGTTCAAAAAAAAGGAGGAAAAAACCCGCTAAGTCAAAAAGAAAAGAAAACTGAAAAAACAGTGGACTTTGACTTAGGCAAAAATTAGGGTATCCCGATGGACCACAAACTCAAAAGAATTTGTCCATGCAAAAATAAGGGATTAAAAACAAAGGAAAAGGAAAAAAGGAACAATCTTCTAAACATGAGTGAGTGACTGTACCTCAAAAATCTCATCGAGTGCTTAAACCAGTATACCTTTTAATCACCGTGACTGAAAAGGTTCTCTTGCAGGATGAACGCATCTGTTGGGTTAATTGGATTTAGGAATGGAGAACATTAAGGAGAATGGGGTGGGTTAAATTTCAAATTTTGAGCCTTGTATCTTTGTTTTTTTAAAACCGTGAACCAGGCCATGTTACAACATATAAAAGTCCTAATTGAAGCTAGGGGCACTATAAAAGCATACTCGGCAAAGTCGTTGTTAAACTGACTCCGAATCCAAATGCTTGTTGGAACATCGCTAACCATATTCTCACACCTTCATTTGTGCCAACCTTATGGACAAATATTATCTGTATACGCCGTAAAATTTTTTTCTCGATTTCAAAACTTGCATGAGCATTGAGTTAGAATTACTTTTGAAAGGGAATAATTTTACTCGTAAATCAATACTTAGCACCAAGGAAATATCAATAATGGTCTAATCAGGGGCATATCATTTCAAGGAATTTCTGACTAGGGGAAGGACACCTTAACGACATGGTGAAACCGGTCACTCCAAGGGTCAATCTAATCAGGGGCATACATTTCAAGGAATCAAACAATGGGACACACTTTTCAAGATTCAAATATTGGGGGCAGTTCATACCAAAGTCATACTACAGTATGGGGGGATCCAAGTTCGTTCTCAAGACACTCTTCCATGTCCTAATAATATGGGGCATATTTTCAAGGTTAAAATACTGGGGGCACATATGGAATATTCAAATCATCGTCATGCATTAATCATGTCGCTACGCTCTAGCGCATAATTAGGCGCATATATAACATAGCATCCCATGCATACATAAACATGCATACATGCGCTCATATACACAAACATGCATACATGCATAAGGTTCATATTTACTCTTAGGGGTTTAATTCCCGACTGGGCAACATGGCCTTCATAAGGGATAGGTTTCATCAAGTATCTAAGGATTTTCATCAAGGGTTCCACTAAGGGTTTTTCAAGGGTTCTATTAGGAGTTTTACCTGAGATTTATCAAAGGGATTCCACCAAAGTGCGTCTCAGGGTTTCACATAAAGGGTACATCTAGGGGTTTCGTCAAGGAGTTTTATCAAGGGTTCAACCAGATTTGTATTTAAGGGTTTGCCCCTAAGGGATTTTTATCAAAGGGGTTCTATAAAAGGGTTTACATGGGAAAATTCTACACAGGGATTTACCAAAAGGGGTCTACCAGATTTTTCAGGGGTTCTACTGGATTTTGTTCAAGGGGTTCCATCTAGGGATTTTTCATCTAAAAGGGTTTTTTGTTTAGAATTAAAAAAAAAGGGTTCCATTTAGGGATTATCATCTAAAAGTTTTTTTTTTAGAATTAAAAAAAGGGGGTTCTACCGGAATTTTGTCAAAAAAAGAGGGTTTATTGGGTTTGCCATCAGAGGATTCCACCTAGGGGTGTCACTGTTGTGTCAATAGGTTTTATCAAAAGGGGTTTCTCGAAAAGGTACTTATCAAGGGGTTTGATCGGGTATTTCGTCAAGGGCTTATTACTAGGGATCTTAGGATATCAACGTAGCACCTATCGGGTTCTGCGGTCAAAATTAGGGTCCTTCTTGTATTTAATCGTCTCCTCCTTAGAAGGAGGAAGGCTCATCGACATCATCCTTCTGATTCGAAGACGATTAAATAGGGGCAGCTGTAGTACCCTAAATTTTGACCAGTGGTTTGTTACTATTTTTGGATTTTTGTGCTACCAGAGGGTGTCATTTAGATGTCCGTGGGCTCCTGAGATTGCTAGCACTTTTAGGCCCATTTTGGAATTGTTGTGGTATAAAGGTTTTTTTTTATTATTTGTTTTATTTAAAGGGGGCTTGTTTAATTTTAATAATTTGTTAGGATTTATTTTATTTTAGAGGCAATCATTTTAGAGTTAGGAAGTTTGGGATTTTTTAATTTAATAGTATAATAATCAGGATTTTATTTCAGAATTATTTATTTTTAATTTATTTTTGAATATTGTGATTGATTTATTTTAAAGGATTAAATATATCAGTGTTTATTTATTTTACTATTTTCTAAGGCTCATTAGAATTAATTAAATAGGTTTAAAAATTAAGTATATTATTTTTAATTATTAATTAGGAATAATTTTTATTAAGTTTTAGAGATTAAGTATATTATTTTAAATTAATTATTGATTAGGGATAATTTGTATTTTTGGTTTTGGATGATATTAGGATTTACTAATTTAAAGAGACTGGTAATTTATTTTATTTTAATTCATTATTATTTATTATTTATAATTTTTTACTTATTTTATTTAGGGTCATTTTCTGTTATCATTAATTAATGTTAGTGAGATTTAAACTTAATTAGGAGATGGGCCGATCAATCGGAATTATGGTTATTAATTATTATTTATTTTGTTTTTATTTATTTATTAATATACTTTTTTGTTATATTTATTATTTATTTTATTTTTACATGGTTATGGTTATATTAGTATATTTTTAATTATTATTTATTTTGAGAATCAATATGATTGATAAAGAATTATTACAAAATCAAAATCACAAAAATTGTATTTTCCATCTTTTTTAATTTAATTTTCGTATTTATTTATTAGGCATTTTTAAAAAAATATTAATTTTCACTTTTTTACTTTTTACTCAAAAAATATTCAAAAAAATCATAAAATAAAAAGTATTGGAAAAGATTTTGTTCTTTTTATTTTTAGGATAATATTTAATTTTAGAAAAAAGTTAATATGATTGATAACAAAATTAAAAATCACATAAAATTGATTTATGGACTTTTGATTTTGTTGATGGATCAAATTTATTAATTTCCTTTTTTGTTTAACCTAATTTGTCCTATAAATAGAGTCTATTTCTTACAATTTCGGGGGGAAATTTTACAAACCATACGATAAAAAGTTGTTGTTCTTCACATTGAAGAACAACAACAAATAAACCCTAAACTCTCAACAACACTAAAACCCTAAACTCTCAACAACATTAAAACCCTAAACCTTCAACATCCCTCCGAGTCAAAAAGGAAAAGGAAAGGAAAATGAGATCTCACACCAAAGGAGAAACGGGATACAAGGAAATCACCACCAAGAGAAAAAGGAATACACAAAGAAATAAAAAAAAAGGGAAAGAAGGGAAAAAGGAAAAAGAAGGGGAAAAAGCACAAAGGCAAAAGAAAGAAAAGAAGGGATGAAGCAGCTTAAATTGGTCACGGCAAGGGGAGGTAATTCGAATACTTAGCTTTTTTTATGTGTGTTGCTGTTAATTGATTGAGTTTTTAGGGATATTTCTGGAAAAGTTAGGGCTAGGGTTCTTGGTTCATACGAAAGGGTTAGGATTCTTAGGGAAAAGGGTTAGGGTTCATATTGAACCCTTAGGGTTTTGATTAATTTAATTAAATCCTTAATTTAATTATTAGTTGGGGATTAAGGGATTAATTAGGGGATTAGGGTTTATTATTGTGAAAAAATATAATTAGGGATTTTAGAATTGTTATTTTATTTTCTAGGGATTTATTCAGGATTTTAGGGTTTTAATAATTAAATTAATAACTTAATTTAATTATTTAATTAGGTTAATTTTTAATTAGGATTTAGAAATAGGATTTTAGGGTTTTTGTATAATTAAATTAATAACTTAATTTAATTGTTTAATTGGGTTAAAATTTTAATTAGGATTTAGAAGTAGGGTTTTAGGGTTTTTAATAATTAAATTAATAATTTAATTTAATTATTTAATTAGGTTAATTTTTAATTAGGATTTAGAAATAGGATTTTAGGGTTTTTTGGATAATTAAATTAATAACTTAATTTAATTGTTTAATTGGGTTAAAATTTTAATTAGGATTTAGAAGTAGGGTTTTAGGGTTTTTAATAATTAAATTAATGACTTAATTTAATTATTTAGTTAGGTTAATTTTTAATTAGGATTTAGAAATAGGATTTTAGGGTTTTTTGTATAATTAAATTAATAACTTAATTTAATTGTTTAATTGGGTTAAATTTTTAATTAGGATTTAGAAATAGGATTTTAGGGTTTTTTGTATAATTAAATTAATAACTTAATTTAATTGTTTAATTTGGTTAAAATTTTAATTAGGATTTAGAAGTAGGGTTTTAGGGTTTTTAATAATTAAATTAATAACTTAATTTAATTATTTAATTAGGTTAATTTTTATTAGGATTTAGAAATAGGATTTTAGGGTTTTTTGTATAATTAAATTAATAACTTAATTTAATTGTTTAATTGGGTTAATTTTTAATTAGGATTTAGGAATAGGATTTTATGGTTTTTTTTGTATGATTAAATTAACAACTTAATTTAATTATATAATTAGGTATTAACCGGGGTTTAGAAATTGGGTTTTTAATTAATTAATTTAATAACTTAGTTTAATTATTTAATTAGCTTTAGGATTTTTTTTAAGGAAATTAGATTTTTATTTAATTTGGATATAAATAAGGGACGGGGAATGAAAAAAAGTTAATTATTGGGATTTAAATTCTCTTATGCTTGGGGACTTATCTTGATTTAATTTTAGGGATTAAAATTATTTTTGGGACTATCTGGAATTTGGAGATTATTTTTTATTTGGGATAATTTGGGGGATTAATTTTGCTATTTTTAGCATAAGGGCATTTTGGGTTTTATTATTAAATTCTTTGGGATTTTAGGAATTCATTTTTAACATAAGGGATATAAAGGATATATGGGATTTAAAGGATTTAAGTTTGGGATTTAAGGGATAATTATTAAGAACTTAAGGGTTATAATAGGATTCTTTTAAGGATTTACAACTTGGGATAAAGCTCATGGTCCGAGAGCCTAAATAAGGGATGAGATTTAGGGATAACACTCTTAGGTTCCAAGAGTATAAATATAGGCCAATGGATAAGGAATTTTGGAATAGAACTCTCCATCCGAGAGTATAAACAATGGACAAGGATTTTGGGATAAAACTCTTCCTCCGAGAGTATAAATAAACGGATCGGGATTTAAGGGATAAAACTCCTTATCTAGGAGTATAAATAATAGATTAAGGGATAGAACTCCTTATCTAGGAGTATAAATAATAGATTAAGGGATATAACTCCTTGTCTAGGAGTATAAATAAGGGATTAAGGGATAGAACTCTCCATCTGAGAGTATAAATAATGGATAAGGGATAGAACTCTCCATCCGAGAGTATAAATAATGGATAAGGGATAGAACTCTCCATCCGGGAGTATAAATAATGGATAAGGGATAGAACTCTCCATCCGAGAATATTAATAATGGATAAGGGATAAAACTCCTTATCTAGGAGTATAAATAATATATTAAGGGATAAAACTCCTTATCTAGGAGTATAAATAATAGATCAAGGGATAAAACTCTTTATCCAAGAGTATAAACAGTGGATTGGGTTTAGGATTAGGAATGGGTTTAGGATTAGGAATGGGAATAGGATTAAGGGGTAGGAATAGGGGAGGTGAACTACGGTTACTCTGATCCTTCAAAGTGAGGGTACGCAGGCATAAAGTTGTGAACCCTAGCGAGTACAATTAATAAAAAACTTAGGTTTCTTTTGTAAATAAATCATTTAGACAAACAAACAAGCATGCCCTAAAATCTAAGGAGGATCCCATTGAGTACAATTGGAGTGAGGGGTGCCTAACACCTTCCCCCCACTTAACTGACTCCCGAACCTTAGGAATCTCCGCCCTTGGGATTAAGGATTTTTAGGTTTATCATTTATTTCCCTTAAAAAATATGGTGGCGACTCGATATTTTTGCCGTCGCGACAGTCCTCACGGTGTAGCGGAAGATGTACTGGTTAAGGTAGACAAATTCTTGTTTCCCATCGACTTTGTGGTGATTGATATGGAAGAAGATGAAGACGCTCCATTGATTCTTGGAAGAACATTTATGAAAACTGTTAGAATGGCCATTGATATGGATGACGGTCTTATGAAGGTTAGAGTCCAAGATGAGGAGATTTGTTTCAATCTATTTAAAGCCATGAAGCATTCAAAGGACAAAGGTGATTGTTTTAGAATCGATACAACAAAAAAGGTGATTGAAGAAGTAAAGTGACAATTACAAGTTCCAACCCCATTACAAAAATTTCTTACAAATGCTCTTCAAAGTATCAATGAGACCGAAGAAAAAGAAGTCGAAAAGTGTTTGCGAGAACTAGAAGAATTGGATGAAATTTCGCCTTTGAAAGATGGGGTGGAAATTTTGAAAAAGGAAAATAATGAAGAAATTAAACTTGAATTGAAGTTGTTGCCTTCTCATCTTAAATATGTTTTTCTTGATGATGAGGGGCATAAACCAGTGATCATAAGCATGGAGCTAACCACCATTGAGGAGGAAAAATTGATTTGTGTTTTGAAAAATAATCAAGAGGCAATGGGATGGACTCTTTTCGATTTAAAAGGAATACGTCCTTTTTTATTGTATGCATCAGATATTCATGGAATAAAATTTCAAATCGGTCGCCCAACCGCAACGTCGCTTAAATCCTACCATGAAAGAGGTGGTTAGGAAGGAAGTGGTAAAAATGTTAGATGCCAGAATGCTTTACCCGATTTCTGATAGCCCATGGGTTAGCCCGGTGCAAGTGGTACCTAAGAAAGGAGGGATGGCGGTTATCTGAAACGAGAAAAATGAGTTAATCCCGACAAGAACCGTGACCGGGTGGAGAATGTGTATTGATTACCGTAGGCTAAACCAAGCTACGAGGAAATATCATTTCCCTCTTCCGTTTATGGATCAATTGCTCGAGAGACTTTTGGGTCAAGAATTCTACTGTTTTTTGGATGGTTATTCGGATTACAACAAATTATTGTGAACCCGGAGGACCATGGAAAAACTGCTTTCACATGCCCTTTTGGAATCTTCGCTTATAGGAGGATGCCGTTTGGGTTGCGTAATGCACCAACGACTTTTCAACGGTGTATGCAAGCAATATTTTCGGACTTGATCGAAAAGACAATTGAGGTTTTTATGGATGACTTCTCGGTTTTTGGGTAATCGTTTGATATTTGTTTGAAAAACTTGGATGCGGTATTGGAGCGGCGCGTGGAAACTAACTTGGTACTCAATTGGGACAAATGCAACTTCATGGTAACCGAAGGAATTGTGCTCGGCCACAAAGTTTCTTCAAAGGGCCTTGAAGTGGATGAAGCCAAGGTGGATGTTATTGAGAAATTGCCACCATCGTTGAATGTAAAAGGTATAAGGAGCTTCCTTGGACATGCAGGATTTTATCGGAGCTTCATCAAGGATTTCGCAAAGATCACAAAGCCTTTGAGCAATTTCCTCAACAAAGATAAGTCCTTTGATTTTGATGAGTCTTGCATGGTCGCTTTTAATTCTTTAAAACAAAGTTTGACTACCGCACCCATAATCATCGCGCCAAATTGGAAAATGGATTTTGAACTCATGTGCGACGCGAGCGATTATGCGCTAGGTGCAGTATTGGGTCAACGGAGAACAAAAATTTTTCATGCTATACACTACGCGGGAAAATTCTTGAATGAAGCTCAAGTAAACTATGCAACAACCGAAAAAGAGTTGCTTGCGATAGTGTATGCATTGGAGAAATTTTGGTCTTATTTAATTGGATCTAGAGTAGTGGTTTACACGGATCACGCGGCGATTAAGTATTTGCTTACCAAGACGGATTCAAAACAAAGGCTAATTCGTTGGGTCCTTTTGTTACAAGAATTTGATTTGGAAATTCGTGACAAAAAGGGATCTGAGAATTTGGTGGCGGATCACTTATCCTGCCTTGTAAATGTTGAGGTAACAAAAAATGAATTAGAGGTCAAAGAGGAATTTTCGGATGAAAAGTTGTATATGGTGCAAGTTAGACCATGGTTTGCCGACATGGAAAATCACAAAGCTGCCGGATTAATACTGGAAGGTCTAACTCGTAGCCAGAAAAAGAAATTTTTATCTGACGCCAAGTATTTTGTTTAGGACGAACCATATTTATTTAAGCTTGGTGTCGATAACATTTTGAGAAGGTGTGTATCAAAAGAAGAGGCCACTAACATACTTTGGCATTGTCACAACTCTCTTTATGGAGGGCATTTCAACAAATTAAGAACAACAACGAAAGTCCTCTAGTCGGGCTTTCATTGGCCTTGTTTATTCAAATATGCGCATACATATGCAAAGTTGTGACAAGTGTCAAAGGAGTGGTGGAATTTCAAAACGGAATGAAATGCCGTTACAAAACATGTTGGAAGTCGAGGTGTTTGATTATTGAGGCATAGAGTTTGTTGGACCTTTTCCATCATCGTTTTCCAATGAGTACATTTTGGTCGCAGTTGACTATGTATCCAAGTGGGTAGAAGCGATAGCATGTGCTAAAGCGGACCGAAAAACTGTGATAAAATTTTTAAAGAAAAACATTTTTTCTCGATTTGGTACTCTGAGGGGGTTGATAAGTGAAAGAGGATCCCATCTTTGCAACACTCAGCTAGAAAAAACCTTGGAGCAGTATGGTGTAAAGCACAAAGTTGCAACATCATACCATCCACATGCCAATGGACAAGCGGAGGTATCAAACCGAGAAATTAAAAGAATCTTGGAAAAAACGGTGTCGTCCTCGAGAAAAGACTGGTCAAACAAGCTCGACGATGCTTTGTGGGCCTATTGGACAACTTTTAAGGTTCTGATTGGTTTCACACCTTTCAAAATGGTCTATGGTAAGAATTGTCATTTGCCGGTGGAGTTGGAACATAAGGCATTTTGGGCCTTAAAATTTCTGAATTTTGATCCAACTTTAAGCGGAGAAAAAAGAAAGGTACAATTGCATGAAATGGAGGAATTGCGCCTCCAAGCGTATGACTCCAACAAGTTGTACAAAGATCGAGTGGAAACTTACCATGACAAAAAGATAGTGACCAAACAGTTTGAAGTAGGGCAGTTGGTCTTACTTTTCAATTCTCGATTAAAACTGCTCCTTAGAAAATTGAAATCTAAGTGGTCTGGTCCATTCCGGATTCGGGAGATCAAGCAATATGGGGTGATTGTCATTGAAGACACGCACTCAAATGAGAGTTGGACTGTAAATGGTCAGAGGTTGAAGATTTATCTTGGTGGTGATTTCGAGCGAAATACCGCCGTAGTGCCTTTTTGCGATCCTTGAGGTCGAATTTGACCTTCAGGCTCAAACGACGTTAAACGAAGCGCTAGTTGGGAGGCACCCCAACATTGTAAGTATTTACTATTTTGAATTCTTTATTTTCTGTGTTTTTGATTTAATCGGGCAGAATAGTTGGGTGATTGCAATCTGATGCCAGACTTGACTGGCTGTGTTTCACTGAGCGCGCTTAGCGCGCTTCTGAGGCTGCTTAGCGCGGTCACGTAAACAAGCCACCCAAGTTTGGGCCTGAGTGGGAAAAACATTGGGCCTCTGGGTCATGTTTTTATTTAAGTTGAGTAGGGTTTCATCAAAACCCTCATTTCCCACTCATTTGCAACGCTCACCAGACTTTTCTCCCCAAGTGCTCTCAAAGTTCATCCTTGCTCTCAAGCACCACTTTTGCAGCGCATTTTATCTCTGTCCAGGTTTGCAAATTTCTTCTTCTTTCTCTTCATTATATAATCTTTGCTACTTAGGGTTTATTTGTAAGAATTGTGACCTGTAGTGTTAGGGTTAGAGATTAATTGATTTGAAATGTTGTTTGCACAAATTTTGGGATTTTAGGTTAGGGTTGTTTGTAAACTATTGTTGCATGAATAGAACAACTATGACCTGTACGATTCTGTTGCTCATGTTAATTTAGACTGGTTGAAGTTTGAATGTGTTGATTGTGGGGTTGTTGGACCATGGAACCAGAAACATTTTTAGGAATTTTCGTGAGCGTGCTGAGCGGGATCATGACCGCGCTAAGCGCACTTTTGTGCCCTATTTTTTCTGATTCACTTTTTAATCTGTCATGGTGTTGTAAATATGTTGTTCTATGCTTTTTGCTATTTATCATTGAGTAGAGGACTTGGTTGGCTACACAACAGGGGTTGCTTGCATGCCTGAGCGCGGTAAACGCGCACCCCTGGGAGTAACATTTCTATTTCGTTCATTTTCATCGACTATTTGTCGGTTTTTTGTTGCTCTATGGTTTCTTATGAATTTTATGGAATTTTTTGACTGGTGGTTTAACCCATTTGGTGCTGTTTTTGTCTATTTTTCGTTGATTGCAGATGGCTTCAAAACGTGCTCGAGTTCGCACCGGCCAGACTTCTCAGCAAAGGCAGCCACCAATTGAGTTCGATGCTAATCGATTTTTAGGGGTGGAACAACAAGGAAGATATAAGGAATTAACCCGTCGAAGTATTTGGACAGAGCGCATTTTTTGGATCAACCTGCAAGGGGAGTTCTGTGGATGCCAAAGCATTATTGAGAGGCACAGATGAAATGCACTCTTGACCCCTCATACTCTGCTGAATTATGAAATTGTGCGTGAGTTCTACGCAAATGCCATTCCTCAGGAGGGGCGTTTCACTACTTATGTCTGAGGGATCAATGTTTCTTTCTCAAGAGATGCTATCAATAAGTACTTGGATAACCCACTGGTTTTAGCGGAGGGTGAGCAGTGTGCTTATGCTAAGAGGGTAGCTAGACGTACTTGGAACTTGGAGAGTGTTTGTTTGGCTTTGGCTTATCCGGGGCGTGGTTTTTAAGCTGAATGCGGCAGGGAGGCCAAAGATTCTAAAAAGGGCCGACATGAACACTACTGCTCAGATATTGATGACCCTCATCCTGTACAACATCAGGCCAAGGAGTCACACCTCTCCCATTCCTGATGATATTGCTTGCATGTTGTACTATATCATGGAGGAGAGACAAATTGATGTAGCGAGGATTGTCTCTGATGAGATCCGAACTATAGCAGCTAGTGGTCATTGTTTGGGTTCTAAAATCCCTTCTATTTTGGTTTTCCCGGGGCTGATTATGGGGTTGTGCACTAGAGCTGGAGTCCCGATCCCAGGCGTGGTCCACAAGACCATTAAGGGGATTATGACTGATACATGGATTCAGAGCCATTGCATGCCTAGAGTAGATCATCCATCACCGCCACCACCACCTGCCCACCCACACCCACATCAGTAGCAGCCCGACAAGGTTCCACCGGCATAGCAACCCTTTGATGAACGGGTCGCATGCATGTACACATGGGACATGCATATGGCTCATCAAAGGGCTTTTTCATTTTTACACTCATCCATGCAAGCATTACATTTACAGGTGGAGCACCCTTTCCCATCTCAGCAGGATTTCGACGCTTATGTTGCATGGTCTGGGTACAAGTCTTATCATTATCAGAGGGGGCAGGTTCCACCTCAAAAGGTTGCTCAGGTACTGAAGGCTGAGGCGGAGAGACAGAATGCTGGAGCGGATGAGGATATGGTTGCAGTAGACGCCGATGATGATGATAGTGGAGAGACTATTTGGGAGGAGGAGGAGGAGAGCTCTGAGGCTTTCGATTAGTGATCATTGGTTTTTCTATCTGTTATTGTTTTATGTTTATGATTATGTTTGAACCATTTGGATATTATTGTTTTGTCTTTATTGCACTTGTGGAGTATTTTGTACCATCCTTTTTAGGATGAGGAGCACATATGCGGCACCATTGTTTAGTTGTCGCGAATTTTGACATTATATTATTATGTTGGTATTTTTAGTAGTTTTTGTGCAATTACTAGTTTATTAGATTTTTTTTATTTTGTTTGTTCATTAGTTGAAAACTTGAAGGAACTTGTGAACTAATGTCAAGAGTGATGAATCAATATGCAATTGAGTGGTAATGCTAAGATCGAGTAAAGGTACCGTGCAAGGTACATTTTTATCGCTTTCTAAACTAAGCATGGAAATGAAACTTGTGATGAGTGTAATTTGTAGTCATTACTGCTTTTGAAATACTTGTTCATTTTTTAATCATTTAGAACATTGCCATTGTGAGGAAGCTTTCATTGTAGAATATATGCAGGATATCGACATTCTTGTTTGACTCGTTCTGATTATGTTAAAATCATGCATGTGTATTAAATTGTGAAAAAGGAAGAAAATGATCAAGGCAATTTTTGTGCATTTTAAGAAAAATCACTTGATCAAATAAGAATGATCAATCTACCGTGTGAGTGAGCGAGTATTTGTAAACCCTTTTTTGAGCTTTAATTTCAAGATCCGTGTGAATAATTGAAATGTGTAAATATTGTGCATAAATTTTGAAAGGGATCTTGGAATTTTGTTGTGAAACTTTTTGAACCCCAACCTTAAGTATGGTTGTGCAGTTTGTTCCTTGCCTTAGATGTGTGAGAGCATTCCTAATTATCATGTTTGGTTGTGTTCTAAGTTGGGGAGAGAAAAAGGTAGATTGAGGCATCATGAAAAAAATAATGAAAATGAAAATATAATAAGGTGGTTTTGAATGATGAAAGAGCTTGAAAGAAAAAAATAAGTGAAAAATAAAGGAAATTGGGCATGAATTGCCAACAAAAAGCTCAAATTTGTAATGATGCCTCCAAAGAAAACAAAAAGGTTAAGGTCTTGAAGTGCTTTGATATTAAGTGTGGAATGCTCTTTAGGAGTAGGCAATTTTGTTTCAGTGACTTTGATAAATGACCCTTCCTTGTAGCCAAGCCAAGTTATAACCTTAGAAGACCTCGTGATTCCTTCTTTTTCACTCTTTAATGCATGTTGTTTGTTGAATGCATAATCGGTTCCGAATGTTTGCATGATTGCTTGATGAGTGATAAAACCTCATTTTGTTTTCATCCATTGATGAATGTGTGCCTAGGTGTGATTCAATTTTGAACTTATATGGCTCAAGAAGTTTTGATTTGTGTTTTTGCACTTAACAATAGTTTCATCTTCATGATTTGTTTCGACTTCGATAAGTTATCTTGTTGTTACTTTTACTTTTTGAACCATAAAATTTTCGTTGTTCTATTGAGTTGATTATGAATTCTTGTTCAGGTTTCGGGTTCGTTTCTAGTTCGAGACACTTTTGTTTGAGGACAAACAAAATAATAAGTTGGGGAAAGTTGTTAAGGGCCAAATTGTGCATACTTTTGACTATATTTTATGGCCATTTCCATTGGTTTCCTTGATAATTTAGTAGAATATCTAGTAGTTTTAGTATATTTATGCTACTTTTCGATTTTATTGTACATATTGTATATTATGATCATTTTGATGCTCTTTTACATGTATTCCTGCTTATATTGGATGTTGGGCTCAATTGGTGAAGGAAATGAGGCCTGAAAGAGCATTTTTGAAGATTTCGTGTCGGCAAAGTGCGCTAAGCGAGCTTTTCAGCGCGCACATTCTGACTTCCAGTAGCTAAAGACCAAGGCCGAGCTAAGCGGGAATTTCAGCGCGCCTTCAGCGCACTTTTTCTTCAACTTCCAGCAGCTAAAGTCTCAAACCGCGCTAAGCGGACTGCTATCGCGCTTAGCGCGCTTTCTGGGCAATTGCCTTGTTTTCTACTGACCGCGCTTAGCGCGCTCATAATGGCGCTAAGCACGGTGCCACTTACTGCACCATATGCACTTGCTATAAATATCTTCTCTTGAAGATATTTTCTCATAACTTGTACTTTACACTTTTCAGCATTTCTAAGAAGAGAAAAAGGGTTTTCTAGGTCAAAAAACTTCGGATTTCAAGGAGAAGTGAGATTCAAATCTTTGGAGCATCAATCCTCGATTCTTCGACTTTGATGCTATCAAAGATTCTTTTCTTACTTGTTGATCAAGCTACCATGGTGATGGGTAGCTAAACACTTTTGTGTCAAGATTATAGGTAGGTAATCTTGCTTGTATGTATTTCTTTTGATCTTTTGTATATGAACAAGGTTGATGATCAATATACGATGAAGTTGTTTACTTTTAATGTTATATTTATGGTTTGAATCACTCTAGACATAGATTTTCCAAATCTTGACCTAATATCTTCATCTCTTAAAAACCAAACTCTAGTAATAAATTTGGGGTTTACTATTCGCTTTGTATTGGTCTTAAAGTGTATTATTTCGATTGTTAGCGTGAGAAATCATCTAATGATTTAAATAATAATACCCACGAAATTGCTTTAGACATAAATGGGTTTTCGAGGATACGTGATTGTATTGATCGAGACTAAGTTCATATGCTTGATTTATCGGATACGTATGAAAAGGATTAGCGAAATCTAGTCTTGACATGTTTTTCTCAAAACTAAAACATCTTTTCTCTAATTTACTTCTTTGCTACAAACTTATGTTACAAAACCAAGAATCATTTGAAAACTCTTTACTTACAACGGTAAATTATTGAACGGCAAGCATTAATATCACACAATCCATGTGGATACAATAAAACACCCACCGAAAATACTTTCAACAGTAACATTGAGTCTCCACAGACCTTTCATCTTTAAAATTTGATACTTGAGGGTAGCGGCTAACAACATACTTCTTTTTTATAGTCTCCCAATCATGATTTACACACTACTACAAAACGCGCAAACAACAACGCCAGACTTATAACGGCTTGCCTATACACCGTTGTAATAGATTCGCGCATTTTTTTAATGACGGTTAAAATTCCAACCGTGGTGAAATGTGAGGCCTTTCACCACGGGTATTTAAAGAACCGTCATTATAGGTAGCGCCTGTTCATGGGTTCAATTCCCAGCACCAATATTTATGGTTTTTAAATATTTTTTCAAAATGTCAACAACCTTTCACCATGGTTATGTTTTCAACCGTCATTATAACCTATAGTTTAGTTTTAGGTCTTGCACTTCAAAAAATCGGTTTTAAGGAAAATCGTCTCCTTTTTTAGATCTGTTTCGTGCATCTCGAGCAGAAAAATCGTGCAGTCATTAGTCCCGTACTCTATAAGAGTTACAGGACTTCACCCTCAAAACCCCAAATTCATCTTTTTTCTATTTTTAATGAATTTTTTTACTGTTTTCATAGTCTCAAAAAATTCCAAAAAAATTCTCAAAATTCTTATTTTACCTAATTAGATTAAATTTCGTGTTTTTAGATTTTTTTGAATTTATTTTAATCATGTTACTTCTTTCCTATTTTTCCAAAATGCTGAGAGACCTTTAACCACGGGTATTTAAACCAACCGTCATTATATGTGGCGTTTTTTACTTATTTTTTCAAAATGCTTACAGACCTTTCACCACGGGTAATTTAAACCAACCGTCATTATAGATATCGTCTTGTCATGGGTTCAAGTCCCAGCACCAGCATTTTTCAAGTCTCATTACCAACATTATAGGTGGCGTGCATATTGAGTTTAATCACTATCCTTAAACAAATCTTGGCCGTCCATATAGTGATCAACGACCAAGACACTACTATTAGTGATCCGCGTGAAACCTAAAATTTAGACATCTTCTACCTCTAAACATCATCTTTCATTTAAGATACTCTATTTCTCCACTAAACCAAATTTCAGAATAAATTTCAGAACTCGAGTTAGCAATGTTAGTTGTTGGTGTTCTTCTTCTTCTTCTTCTTCTTCTTCTTGCAAATTTGCTTAGTACAGACGTAAGCATTGTTAATCTTGTAATTAACTTGTAATTTGTCTCCACCAGCATGGGTGAGTCTCTGGGTTGTTTTATCAAAATACTTGGTCGGAATTATTCCTTCCTGGATGCAGTTAAGGTCTGCTCCACTATCCACCAATGCTATTTCGTTTTCTAGAATGCATTGTTTACTGATAACAAGAGTGACCTTCACAAACCATTTTTGTGAGGTGACCTGATCTAAGAGAGTAATATTCTCAGGATTTTTATTCCATATAATGTTATTATTAGTTGGAGTTGTGTCGTTAGAAGGCATCCTAACGTTGTTCTCCAAGAAATCAACCCTTATGGATAAAGTATTATTATCCTTTTTTATCTGAGCAATTTCAGATTTTAATTGGTTTATTTCATGTTTCAAATCATTGATTGAAACTGGTACTTCTCTGGTATTCGCATTTTTAAATCTTGATAAGACTTCGCTAAATTGGTAAGGAGCTTCCAAAATTTTTGGAGCTTCATCCTTCCTAGAAGATTCTCCTATCAATGTTTCTAACATTTTTCTTTTCAGATCATTATCTGGGATAGATTCTATAAATTTTATAATCCCATCCTGGTATGAGGTTAAGACATTAACATTAAGACCATTCATTTCAACAATTGATTTCCAGTAATCAACAGCACTACATTGACACTCCTTTTTGTTACAATTGTCTTCATCAGAAGAGGAATTATATAAAATTCCTAAATCATCCCCTGTCTTCAGAAGTATTGGAACTAGTGTCAGTGTCCATCAATAGAACTTTTTCTAGTTTATTTTGAAGCTCTTCATCTTCTATTTCATGAAGGGCTTTCTTAGTCCAACACTGGTTGGCATAGTGACCAACCTTGCCACATTTATGACAAACAATGTCCATCTTTTTTGCCTTCCTTTTATCCTTAGGCTGGTAAGGTTTGGCCTTTGTTTGTCTGTTGGGATTTTGTTTTCTATAGGAGCTTTTCTTGAAATATTTTTTCTTATAGTCCCTATAAGGTTTGATCTTTTTCTGTCTATCCTTAATGGATTTATTAGGTTTAAGGGGTTTTCCCAAGTCATAGGCAAATTGCTCACAAAAGTCACCCAATTGATGTTTTTCAGTTTTCTTTTGCTTTTTAAGCTGATTTCTAAGTTTAATATCATTGCATAATGACAATCCTTCATTAATGCAACAACATATGATTTGCCCATAAGTAAGTTGTTCATAATTGACACTAATGCCATCATTCTTGGTTCTAAGACTTTGCCTGATCTTTTCAGCAAAGAAATGCGGAAGACCATCCACAAATTTGGACTTCCAATGGGAGGAATTGGAATTAGATAATTGGTAAACTAGACATAAAAAGGTATCTTTATACCATCTGAAATGTCCTAGAGAAGGGCATCTGAGGTTTTGAAGCAGAGTGTTAATTTTTTCTGCTATAGGCATATTTGTTCCTACAAAATGCTGTAGAACAGTTAGACACAAGGTATAAACTACATCTTCTTCTCCTGTAGTAGTAACCATACTTCCTGCTCCGGTGCTAGTTGATTCAACCTTTATAGCTTTTTTATGGGTAAGAATTTCTTTTTTCTGAATCTCTGTGAGATAATGATCCCACCATCCTCTAAGTTGTCCCACAAATCCGGTTGTTATAAAGGTTGCAATAGTGCTGTCTGTATTTCCTTGTTGTTTACAGACAGTGGAATACATGATCATTCTATGAATCATGTCCAAGATTTGCTTGTCATTAAGACCATCTATGTTCCATTCATAAATAGCCTTTAGTATGAGTTTTGGTATGTTTCTGGCTCTTCATAGAGCAAGTCCTGGGGCGAAGGCCTATTATAGTAATACTTTTCAACTGGTCTGGGAGCATAAACAGGATTTATGGAGTCCTCCTTGTTTATGTTGATATTTGCAAACATATTTGCCAGATCGTCTATATTGTCAGATTCTTCAATATCAGAATATGATTCTGATATGACAGTAATGTTTATTTCTTTTAATTTCTGATCTAAAATTTTCAGAAATTCTTCTCTACCGCTATCCATTCTGAAATTTGTAATGGAAGTTGGTGGCTGTATTAAAGGAGCATCCTTCATTTCCTGAATTTCAGGTTCCTTCCCTTTCTGTAATTGATCTAGAATGGCTTTTTGTTGAGATATTTGTTTTTCTATCAATTCTCTTAAAGAATTCAAATCTTTTTCCATAGAAATTAACTGGTCTCCTACACAGATCAAATAAGCGTTAGTGTAGTTTTGGGACCTAATAATAGCATTTATCTCCCTAATGGTTGCTTGGTTGTATTCAACCTTTTGCAGACTTATGAAAGCTGAGGCTTCAACATTAGGGTTTAATTGAAGTGATTGGCTAGGGGGAAAGGGAGCATTAACCACCTCTTTTCCCGTATCCCAAGGTTTTTGGAGAACCATAATCTGACTTTCCATGTGCTCCACATAATGTTTTAAAAACCACCTAGGGAAAGTAATAAAATCTTGGATATTATCCAAATGTGTGAAGAAAGTTTCTTTTATTCTTCTAATTTCTCCTATAGAGAATTTGTTATAAAACCATGCTCTAAATTCAGCATGCTTGGGAGTCATTAGCTCATCATTGATGAGTTCTCTCCATTTGCTTCCTTCAGAATAATCGTATCTATTCATAATGAGAAAGCCATATCTGATTCTGTAGGGGATTTCCTACCCGTAGGATTATGGTATATTCCATAAGGTATTTGATTGTTGCTTATTTTTATATTTTCAACAGCTTCAATTTCTTCCTTAAGTTGAGATGTTGAAAGTCTGGTAGGTGTTTGGTCCTTAGCAGTAAAAAACTCGTTAACTGAATTGGTAGAATATCTACCAGAAATGGATCTAGGAATTCTGACAATTCTTTTAGGAGCAAAACTTATTTCTAAATCTCCTGATTGAGTTTGGACAATCTGGTCCACATCCTGGTTGAGGACATGTTTTGGTTCTATCGCGTTTGGTATAGACCATGTTTCTGGGAAGTTTATTTCATCCCATCTTATCAGCCTATTAGTAGCCACCCTAGAGGTTAATAAATTTGTCTGGACTAAAGTTGTAGTTCCAGGGAAGGTTAATTGTTTAGCTTTGGGTTTAAGGGATGTTAAAACCTTATAGTAAACCCTATAGCAAACAACCATTATTTCACTTCCTGTTTTGAAATTATAACCATTTGTATGAACGGTTAATTCAAGGGCATGAAGAATATTTCTGTCTGTAAGGGACAAACTTAAGTTTGGGGATATTTCAAAATAAACAGGACCATGGAAGAGACTTGTTTCTACCATAGCTGCTAGAGATTGTTTAAAGTCATCACATCTACCATCTCTTAGGTAGCCAACTAAACTAGCATTTAATCCTAACATGGTTAGGGGTTTGACAACTATCTGGACTAATCCTATATGGATATAGTTGTATTTCTTCCTATAAGGAAGAAGATATTTTTCAGACAATAAGTTTATCGTTTGGGTATTTCCAGAAACTTGAACAGTTTGTTCAAGATTTTTAACTGCCAATATAGATAGAATGTCTATCTTCCCAAAATTATAGATCTTATTTGGAGATACGGACGGGATAGTCCATTTATTAAGTTGATCTATTTCAACTGGATAATCCTTTACTGATTCATTCTTTATCAGACCATCCTGGTAATCATTATTTTCTATAACAGACATGGTAAAAAAAGTGTTGTGACAAGATTCATAATTCATAGAGGATATAGAGATAAATTAACATTTACAATATTCATAAATATAGCTAACCATTATATCAACATGTCATTAGTTTTCATAGCAAACCCCGAGGGATTTCAACTATCAACCCGAAGGGATAGAAGGACAAAGCCTAAATCTATGAAACCCAATGTTTTTCTGCAAAAATTCCCTAAAATCACCTTAACACACCCCTTCCTGGGAAAACAAACGGTGAATGAACAGGAATCACCTAAAAACATTTTTGATTTTCAAAATCCTAAAAACATGTTGATTATGGTGAGTTATATCTAGGTCATATTGTATATGAAAATAGTACGGCTATAACTTCTATAAATTAATTATCCTGTCACAACAGTAATTTTAACTACTCATAAAAACAAGGCTCTGATACCAAAATTGTTATTAAAGACACTAATATTAAAACAGCGGAAAGGATCTTAACTACCTTTATGAGTATGCAAGCTTTAAATCTACTAAACCTGAGAATTTTTATAAAACTGATAAGAAAAGTTCTGAATACAAATGAATTCAGATTCATATATTTATAGGCGTATAAGCCTAAACCGGTAACCTGCAAAGCCGGTCAAAAAACAAAAAGAAAAGAAAAGCTTAAAGTCAAAAGAAACAGCCGGGACACTAATATTAAAACAGCAGAAAGGATCTTAACTACCTTTATGAGTATGCAAGCTTTAAATCTACAAAACCTGAAATTTTTTATAAAACTGATAAGAAAAGTTCTGAATACAAATGAATTCAGATTCATATATTTATAGGCGTATAAGCCTAAACCGGTAACCTGCAAATCCGGTCAAAAAACAAAAAGAAAAGAAAAGCTTAAAGTCAAAAGAAACAGCCGGGTGCACAATGGGCCCCATCGGCATTGTTGGCTTTACGACTTTTGAGCTACATGCCAAAGACTAAAAAACAAAATGTCATTATCCCTTAAAGGGAACCCAGGCATAGTGGGGGACAACTTTTATCAAAGTTGAAAATGACTCTAATTATTGCTTCTGATGGCCGGTATGAGCTAGTGCTGGGTCCTTCCTAGATGCTGACCAATGCATGATTGCTGACAGGTGGACGGCCACTTTAATTAGTGGGTTCCAAGGGTGCATTATTGCTAAATTTGTCTCTTTCCTTTGTCGTTTTTGACTCTGTCACTGAGTGATACAGTCATCGAGTCCCAAAAATCTTCTGATGTAGGTTCATCATCTGGTTGAGATTCACCAGCAAGATGGCTGGTAGTATCCATCGAATATTTGGATGATACAGACATATCATCTTTAGCAGTTGTGGGAAAGGCCTTGAAAAATTGATTTTTCATATGGTCTAGTGTCCTGACCATAATATCTGACTCAGATTCTTGAGGAAATTTCTTTTGGAAATATTCTGTAAGTTCCTGGATTGGCTGGAATTTTGGTAAAACAACAAGGTGTTCAATGCTGATGTCATGGTGTTGATGTTGCAGCATTGAGTCTTAGTACTGGGCTGTACTAAGTTGTGAAGGTTAACTATGTTTGATGTCATGGGCTTGATGTCATAACATTGCACTTAACACTGGGCTGTGTTAAGGTTGCTAGTTGCTGAAGTGGATGTCTGATGTCACATAGGTGATGTTGTAACATCAGGCCTGCAGAACTGAAGCTAATGACAGCATGGGCTTGTTGTTATTAGGGTCGCGTATTAGCTGGAATTGTGGAGAGTGTTGACTCGTTGGATGAGAATATCTTGGGCTAGATATTTTCTGTTACATGGGAGATTTGATTGCAGGTTTGTTGGAGAATTAAAAGGTGGAAGATTTAAAAAGATTTTGGGGATAAAATCTGTTTTAAAAGATTCAGTTTTTAATTAACAAATCTGATCAAATATTGTGACAAATCCAATCCAAATTCAAGGAGCTATATAAAGCGCACAAGACCAAGGAAGAAGGTACAGAAAACAGATTGAAGATCAAGAGCTGGAGGCTTAGAGTCTAGGGTTTGTTTAGAGTACTTGTAATCACACTATTCTAGGTTGAATAGGTGTTGAATTTTCTGTCCTCTCTAGAAGCTGTGAAGCAATAGAGAGTTGTTGATTGATCGAAACTAGGAAGCAAGATCAAGGGATCTCAAAGAGGTTGTTCTTTGAGTGTTTTAGGGGATTGAGTAGTGTTCTCATATCTAAGTGGTTTCTTAGGTAGAAAGTCACTAGTAGAGTATAAGTTTAGGAGATTGTCAACTGGTGTGTTGAGTCTGTAAATTATATCTACAAGTAGTGAATTTCATCCCTGGCTTGGTAGCCCCCAGACGTAGGTAGTTAGACCGAACTGGGTGAACAATTCCTTGTGTTTTCCTGTTGCTTATTCTGTCCATTATTGCAGAGTGTGTTGTTGTGACATCGCACCTTAACATCACACGTCTGGTACCAGAATTTCAATTGGTATCAGAGCAGGCATCCTGTCTGTCTCTGGGTGAGATCTAGGGAAGTTACTTTCTGGTGAAAGATGGACAAAGAGGTTGGAGGATTCGTCAACAGACCCCCTATCTTGGATGGCTCAAACTATGAGTATTGGAAGCCTAGAATGACTACTTTTTTAAAGTCATTAGACAGCAGAGCTTGGAAGGCTGTCATTAAAGAGTGGAAAGCTCTAGAGGTATGTGAGAAAGATGAGGCTGGCAAGGATAAAGAAGGCACCTCAAAGCCAAAACCTGAAGAAGAGTGGACCAAGGAGGAAGATGAGCTTGCCCTTGGAAATTCCAAAGCTCTTAATGCCATATTCAATGGAGTGGATAAAAATATCTTCAGGTTGATCAATACCTGTGAAGTTGCTAAGGAAGCTTGGGGTATTTTGCAGGCAACACATGAAGGAACATCGAGAGTCAAGATGTCAAGACTTCAGATTTTAACATCAAAATTTGAAAGTCTGAAGATGAAGGATGAGGAGACCATTCATGACTTCCACATGAATGTTCTAGAGCTGGCAAATGCTTCCAGTGCTCTAGGTGAGAAAATGTCTGATGAAAAGCTGGTGAGGAAGATTCTTAGATCCCTCCCCAAAAAATACAAGATGAAGGTTACTGCTATTGAAGAGTCACAAGACATCAGCAAGATGAGAGTAGATGAGCTCATTGGATCTCTTCAAACCTTTGAGCTTGGGTTGAATGAGGAAGAACCAGAAAAGAAGCCAAAGAATATAGCTCTGGTGTCAAATGATCAAGAGGAAGAAGGGAAGAGTTCTGAATCCCAGGATGACTTATCTCAGGCCATAGCAATGCTGGGAAGACAATTCAACAAAGTGTTAAAAAGATGGAACAATAAATACAAGCCTAGGGTCAAGAACAGTTCTTCTGACATCAGTAAGCCTAAAGAGAAAGATGAAAAGAAGCCTGCCCAGGATAAAGGTGTTCAATGCGTGGAATGTGAAGGGTATGGACATATTAAGAAAGAATGTCCCACATTCTTGAAGAAACTGAAGAAGGGGATGTCAGTCTCCTGGTCTGAATCTGATAGTGAAAATGAAGATGAGTCAGCAAGGCATGCTAGAGCCTTAACAGAAACAGTTGTGTCAGATGATGACAGTGATGAAGAAATAACCTATGAGGAACTAGCATCTACTTATCGAGAGCTGTGTTTGAAAAGTGCTGAAATTTGTCAAGAAAACAAGTGTCACAAACAACAGATTGCTCAGCTTGAAAGTGAAAAAGCTGATCGAGAGAACGAAGTTGTACTTGTTAAGTCTCAATTGGAGCAGATGACAAAATTTGTTAGGATGATGAACAGTGGTACTACTAATCTGGATAAAATTCTCCAGTCTGAGAAAGCAGCTGGAGATAAATCAGGAATAGGATATGTGGCCAGCACTTCAGGAACAACAAGAGAGATGTCTCAACCAGTGTCTCAACATCAACCCAAGAGACAGAATCCTACCTCAAAGAAGAATAGTCCTCAGTCTCAAGGAGTTAGTCAGCATACGCCTCCCCAATTTCACAAGAACTTGGAGACTGCTGGGTGCAATCAGAACAGGGATGGAAACAAATTCAACAAAGCTGTTCCTCATTGCTATGGAAGAAGGAAGCCACATCACCATAGTAGACAGCCTAAGAGACAACATCATCAGTACATGAAAAGACAACTCAACTATGGTATAAGAAGACAAAAGTATGAGTGGCAGTCACAGCCCTATCAAAGCAGAAGAAGATGCTTCTACTGTGGTAGGATCGGGCATATCCAGTCCTCGTGCTTCAAGCTACATGGTTATCCTAATCCTGCTCCTCAACCCAAAGAGGTAAGAACTAAAGTGGTGAAGAAATGGATACCTAAAGTTATCAGCTTGATAGCTCACACCTCCTTAAGGGTTTCTACCAAAGATGACTGGTATTTTGACAGTGGGTGTTCAAGACACATGACTGGAGTAAAGAATCTGCTCGTTGATGTGAAACCTCAGACTTCTGGCTACGTGACATTCGGTGATGGAGTCAAAGGGGAGATAAAGGGGATTGGTAAACTAAATTGTGCCAAATCTCCCAGACTGGAGAATGTCCTACTTGTTAAAGGACTAGCAGCAAATTTGATTAGTATCAGTCAACTATGTGATCAAGGATTCAAAGTAGACTTCACTAAGTCTGAATGTGTGGTCAAAGATGACAAAGGAGAAGTAATCATGAAGGGAGACAGGTCAAAGGACAATTGCTATCTGTGGGCACCTCAAAACTCTGAGTCATCCACGTATGTGCTTGCTAAAGAGGATGAAGTCAAAATCTGGCATCAGAAGTTGGGACATCTTCACCTAAAGGGAATGAAAAGAATTATCTCCTCAGAGGCAGTCAGAGGGATTCCCAAACTGAGCATTGAGGAAGGAAAAGTGTGTGGAGACTGTAAAAAAGGAAAGCAGACAAAGATGTCTCATCCGAAGCTTCAACATGACACCACCTCCAAGGTGTTGGAGCTTCTTCATATGGATCTGATGGGACCCATGCAGGTTGAAAGTCTAGGTGGAAAGAGATATGCTTATGTTGTCGTGGATGACTACTCAAGATACACTTGGGTAAATTTCACCAAAGACAAATCTGAAGTGTTTGATTTCTTCAAAGAGCTCTGCCAAAGACTCCAAAGGGAAAAGGAGAGTAAGGTCATCAGAATAAGAAGTGATCATGGAAGAGAGTTTGAGAATAGCAAGTTTGAAGAATTTTGCTCAACTGAAGGAATAAGTCATGAGTTTTCATCACCTATCACACCTCAGCAAAATGGAGTTGTTGAAAGGAAGAACAGAACTATACAAGAATCGACAAGAGCAATGATTTATGCCAAGAAACTTCCTTATCACTTCTGGGCAGAAGCCATGAACACTGCCTGCTATATTCACAACAGAGTTACCCTAAGAAGAGGGACTTCATCTACTCTGTATGAGCTGTGGAAGGGGAGGAAACCAAATGTCAAATACTTTCATGTATTTGGAAGTAAATGTTATATTCTGACTGATAGGGAGCAAAGAAGAAAACTAGGTTCCAAGAGTGATGAAGGAATCTTTTTGGGATACTCTACCAATAGCAGAGCTTATAGAGTCTTCAACTCCAGAACCAAAGTTATGATGGAGTCTATCAATGTTGTGATAGATGATGAAGATAAGCAGGAAGTTGAGGATGTTATAGAAGATGTTGAAACACCTGCTGGTGAAGCATCTCTTGATGTTGAAGAAAGAAATACCTCTCCTGGTACCACTAATGCTGAGCTTGAACAACCTCAGAAAGATCCTTCAATCAGAATCCAGAAGGACCATCCCAAGGAACTAATTATAGGCGATCCAAATTCTGGAGTAAGAACTAGATCTAGAGAAGTCATTGCTAGCTCATGCTTTGTTTCCAAAATTGAGCCAAAGAATGTCAAGGAAGCTTTGACAGATGAATTTTGGATAAGTGCCATGCAAGAAGAACTGGAGCAGTTCAGAAGAAATGATGTCTGGGATCTAGTGCCAAGACCAGAAGGGGTGAATGTTATTGGAACAAAATGGATCTTCAAAAACAAGTCAGACGAGCTTGGAGTAGTTACAAGAAACAAAGCCAGACTTGTTGCACAGGGCTATACTCAAGTAGAGGGAGTTGATTTTGATGAGACTTTTGCTCCAGTGGCTAGATTAGAATCCATCAGGCTTCTCTTAGGTGTGGCCTGTAACCTAAGATTCAAGTTATTCCAAATGGATGTGAAGAGTGCCTTTCTGAATGGCTATCTGAATGAAGAAGTCTATGTTGATCAAACGAAAGGATTCACTGATCCAAACTTCCCCAATCATGTATTCAAACTGAGGAAAGCTCTATATGGCTTAAAACAAGCTACAAGGGCATGGTATGAAAGGCTAACAGAATTCTTAACAGCTAGTGGATATAGAAAGGGAGGGGTAGACAAAACCCTGTTTGTCAAAGAAGAAGGCGGAAAGTTGATGGTAGCCCAAATCTATGTGGATGACATAGTATTTGGGGGAATGTCAGAAGCTATGGTCAAACAGTTTGTTCAACAAATGCAATCTGAATTTGAAATGAGTTTGGTGGGAGAACTCAGCTACTTTCTTGGACTACAAGTCAGACAAATGGAGGACTCTATCTTTATTTCTCAGAGCAAGTATGCTAAGAGTACAGTAAAGAAATTTGGCCTGGATAAAGCAAATCACAAAAGAACTCCTGCTCCTACACATTTGAAGTTATCCAAAGATGAGAATGGAGTGAGTGTGGACCAAAGCTTGTACAGAAGTATGATTGGGAGTTTGCTATACCTCACAGCAAGCAGACCTGACATTTCATTTGCTGTTGGAGTGTGTGCAAGATATCAGTCCGATCCTAAGGTAAGTCACTTAAACCAAGTAAAGAGGATTATGAAATATGTGAATGGGACAAGTGACTATGGGATGCTGTACAGTCATAATATTGGAACTGAGTTAAAAGGATACTGTGATGCTGATTGGGCTGGAAGTGCAGATGATAGGAAAAGCACTTCAGGAGGCTGTTTCTTTCTAGGGAATAATCTGATTTCCTGGTTCAGCAAGAAACAGAACTGTGTGTCTCTCTCAACTGCAGAAGCTGAGTATATAGCAGCAGGAAGTAGTTGCTCTCAGCTGGTGTGGATGAAGCAGATGTTGAGTGAATACAATGTCAAGCAAGATGTTATGACTTTATACTGTGATAATTTGAGTGCCATTAACATCTCTAAAAATCCTATACAGCACAGTAGGACTAAGCACATAGATATAAGACATCACTTCATAAGAGATCTGGTTGAAGATAAAATCGTTACCTTAGAACATGTAGCCACAGATAATCAACTGGCTGACATATTCACTAAAGCCTTAGATGCAAACCAATTTGAAAGATTAAGAAGCAAATTGGGAATCTGCATTTATGAAGACTAAATTTGCAAAAGGGGTTGTGGGCAGTTGGAGGTTCTGGGCTTGTGTGTAGCCAACTGCCAGGAGATAATTGTCTAATTATGGCTAAAAAGGGGGAGAGTTAATAAATGCCATAAAGAGAAGAGTAGTAAAAATAAAAGGTGTTTAGTTGAAAAGTAATGATGCAGCTGTGGAGGGGGAGTATAGACAGCATAGTTGTGGAGCTGCTAGTGAAGTATTCATAGCATTGAAGAGTGCAGAGTGCAGCAAAGCAGACATCAAGGGGGAGATGTGCTGCACATTGTGAGCTACTGAACAGCTGTGATGCTGGTTCAAGTTTCTGAGGGGGAGCACCAATTGGCTATTGTCAATAATGGAGATGGTGCTGCAGCAGATCAAGTAATGAAGACTATATGAAGATTGTCAAACTGCTGCAAGTTTAAGTGTCAAAATATTGAAGATATTCCGCTGCTGAAGTCTCTGAAGATGTAGAGATTGTTTTAGCCAAAATTAGCCAAAGGGGGAGATTGTAAGTTCCTGGATTGGCTGGAATTTTGGTAAAACAACAAGGTGTTCAATGCTGATGTCATGGTGTTGATGTTGCAGCATTGAGTCTTAGTACTGGGCTGTACTAATTTGTGAAGGTTAACTATGTTTGATGTCATGGGCTTGATGTCATAACATTGCACTTAACACTGGGCTGTGTTAAGGTTGCTAGTTGCTGAAGTGGATGTCTGATGTCACATAGGTGATGTTGTAACATCAGACCTGCAGAACTGAAGCTAATGACAACATGGGCTTGTTGTTATTAGGGTCGCGTATTAGCTGGAATTGTGGAGAGTGTTGACTCGTTGGATGAGAATATCTTGGGCTAGATATTTTCTGTTACATGGGAGATTTGATTGCAGGTTTGTTGGAGAATTAAAAGGTGGAAGATTTAAAAAGATTTTGGGGATAAAATCAGTTTTAAAAGATTCAGTTTTTAATTAACAAATCTGATCAAATATTGTGACAAATCCAATCCAAATTCAAGGAGCTATATAAAGCATACAAGACCAAGGAAGAAGGTACAGAAAACAGATTGAAGATCAAGAGCTGGAGGCTTAGAGTCTAGGGTTTGTTTAGAGTACTTGTAATCACACTATTCTAGGTTGAATAGGTGTTGAATTTTCTGTCCTCTCTAGAAGCTGTGAAGCAATAGAGAGTTGTTGATTGATCGAAGCTAGGAAGCAAGATCAAGGGATCTCAAAGAGGTTGTTCTTTGAGTGTTTTAGGGGATTGAGTAGTGTTCTCATATCTAAGTGGTTTCTTAGGTAGAAAGTCACTAGTAGAGTATAAGTTTAGGAGATTGTCAACTGGTGTGTTGAGTCTGTAAATTATATCTACAAGTAGTGAATTTCATCCCTGGCTTGGTAGCCCCCAGACGTAGGTAGTTAGACCGAACTGGGTGAACAATTCCTTGTGTTTTCCTGTTGCTTATTCTGTCCATTATTGCAGAGTGTGTTGTTGTGACATCGCACCTTAACATCACACGTCTGGTACCAGAATTTCATATTCCTTTAAATCTGTCATTGACATATTTTGGGAGCTTTGTCCCAATAAACCAGATTCCTTGTCTTCCTGAATAGCAGTATTTATTGCTGCAATTTTGACTTTGAGATCTTCTGGATCTAATTTAGTCCACCATTGATAGAACCAGCTTGGTATGGGTCTGTCCAGAATTTCTGGATTGATGGAAAAGAACCACGAATGCTGATTTTTTGGATTCTGGTAATAAAATGATAAGGTGAAGGCCTGAATATAATCCCAATAATTGAAGGAAACATTTTGTCCTTCTCCAAATTTTATTGTTTGCTCCTTATTTGGACTTAATCCCCATTCCTTGGGAGATAGAACTTTCTTGATGTAGCATTTGCTAAAGTTAATCCAGCTATCAGGATTATTATTCTGATAGTGGTGTGTTATTTCAACTGATTTTGTTATGATTAATAGAATTTCCAGATTAGGTCTGGATTTCCCAAAAAGACCGGGATATCCTCTAGATTCGAGGTACCTTTCTTTTATTGCCCAAGCATTGTTTGGGTATAATCTGATGTCTTCTTCCTCAACATTTATGAGGGTTTCAGTCATAGGATTCTCCAGATAGTCATGGATATGGTTTTCTTCTGCTGTAATTGTATCTTTATAAGATACCTTAATTTGGGATGTATCAATCTGGACAAAAGGCATGTCACGGGCCTGTTGCCTAGCCCTATGGGCTGTAACTTGAGTCCAATCACCTATTAGGGATTGACTTTCTTTTGCCAATTGTGGCATACGGCTACTTTGGCCTCTTTCTATACCACGAGAGAAAGCATTGCCTCCTCTTCTACTTCTCCCTCTGGAGAAGTTTGACATCTTCTAACCCTGCAAAAATTCACGTGTTAGAAAATCAGGCAGTGAATTATTTTCACCTTTAATGTATTCAATGTCAAATTCAAGAAACAGATAACTGAGATTGCCAATTTGCAAAAATTTGTTTAGACACAAGATTCTTGACATCTTTTTCAATTATAGATTTAGCTGAGCTACAATCTACTCTTAATAAAAATTTTTGGTTTAATAAATCATCCTGAAATTTAGATATGCATTTAATAATTGAAAGCATTTCTTTCTTAATAGTGGCATATTTTGCCTGGGTAGGGTTCCATTTCCCCGAAGTAAATCTAACTAAAACTTGTTTGTTAGATTCGGGTATAACCTGTTTTAAAATTCCTCCATAACCTAAATTAGAGGCATCTGTTTCCACAATCTTAAAATATTTAGGATTGGCCAGAGAGAGGCAAGGTAGGGTTTTAACCCTAGTTTTAATCCTTTTAACAGCTTGGGTATGTTGCTCATTCCAAGGTTTAGGATTTTTCTTCAGTCTATCATATAAGATTGCTGTATCTTTCGCCAGATCTTTGTAATAATCTGAAACATAGTTCAGACTGCCCAAAAATCTTTGTAATTGAGTTTTATCACTTATAACGTCTGGGAATTTAGACGCAAACTCAATACTTCTTTCTATGGGAATTATGGTTCCCTGGTCAATTTCATGACCTAAAAATCTAACTCTGGTTTGAAATAATTTCATTTTGGGGGCAGATATGACTAACCCATTATGTTTAACTAAACCCTTAAAAATTTTTAAGTGTTTAAAATGCATTTCAATAGTTTTAGAGAATACTAAAACATCATCTATATAAACTATACATAATTCTGAATAAGGAATGAATATGTCATTCATGATATTCTGAAATTCAGAAGGGGCATTTTTTAAGCCAAAAGGGAGGACATTCCATTCATAATGTCCAAAAGGTACTGTGAAGGCAGTTTTATATCTGTCTTGTTCCCTAACCTGAATTTGCCAATATCCAGATTTTAAGTCAAATTTTGAAAATATAGTAGATTCACTAAGCCTATCCAACAAATCTTTTTTGTTGGGAATTGGATATCTAATCCATTTTAACACCTTATTAAGGGGTTTATAGTTTATGACCAGTCTAGGAAGTCCCCTTTCTTTTTCTGCATTCTTATTAACATAAAAAGCAGAGCAACTCCACTGGGACTTAGAAGGTCTAATAAGACCTTTCTGTAAAAGGGTTTCTATTTCCTTTTTGCGTAGCTCCAAGTATTCTTGGTTCATTTGGGCTGGTCTGGCCTTCGTAGGGATCAAACTTTCATTGAAGTTTTCCTCATAAGGTAAAGCAATAATATGCTTTTTTCTATCCCAAAATGCATTGGGAAGATCATTGCAAATTTCAATTTTGAATTGTTCCTCAATCCATTTGATTTGAGATTGTATATTTTTATCCTTCAATTGCTCCTTAATATTGAGCAATTTAATTTCTTCTTGTAAGAAATAAATCTGCTTCTTTTTTCCTAACAGACTGTCATGAATTTCATTAATCAGTCTGGTCTGAGGTGGAGTTAAAAATTCCAAAATGATTTCTTGACCATTGATATAAGTACTAATTCCTTTTGGGGTAATACTAATAGGCATTAATTTATGCAAAAATGGTGTTCCCAAGATAATCCTATGGGTCATATTTTTAACTGATATGAAGTGAGAAGGTAAGCAAATTTGCTTAGCACAGACGTAAGCATTGTTAATCTTCCTAAAATTTTTGCAGAAAAACATTTGGTTTCATAGATTTAGGCTTTGTCCTTCTATCCCTTCAGGTTGATAGTTGAAATCCCTCGGGGTTTGCTATGAAAACTAATGACATGTTGATATAATGGTTAGCTATATTTATGAATATTGTAAATGTTAATTTATCTCTATATCCTCTATGAATTATGAATCTTGTCACAACACTTTTTTTACCATGTCTGTTATAGAAAATAATGATTATCAGGATGGTCTGATAAAGAATGAATCAGTAAATGATTATCCAGTTGAAATAGATCAACTTAATAAATGGACTATCCCGTCCGTATCTCCAAATAAGATCTATAATTTTGGGAAGATAGACATTCTATCTAGATTGGCAGTTAAAAATCTTGAACAAACTGTTCAAGTTTCTGGAAATACCCAGACGATAAACTTATTGTCTGAAAAAGATCTTCTTCCTTATAGGAAGAAATACAACTATATCCATATAGGATTAGTCCAGATAGCTGTCAAACCCCTAACCATGTTAGGATTAAATGCTAGTTTAGTTGGCTACCTAAGAGATGGTAGATGTGATGACTTTAAACAATCTCTAGCAGCTATGGTAGAAACAAGTTTCTGCCATGGTCCTGTTTATTTTGAAATATCCCCAAACTTAAGTTTGTCCCTTACAGACAGAAATATTCTTCATGCCCTTGAATTAACCGTTCATACAAATGGTTATAATTTCAAAACAGGAAGCAAAATAATGGTTGTTTGCTATAGGGTTTACTATAGGTTTTAACATCCCTTAAACCCAAAGCTAAACAATTAACCTTCCCTGGAACTACAACTTTAGTCCAGACAAATTTATTAACCTCTAGGGTGGCTACTAATAGGCTGATAAGATGGGATGAAATAAACTTCCCAGAAACATGGTCTATACCAAACGCGATAGAACCAAAACCTGTTCTCAACTAGGATGTGGACCAGATTGTCCAAACTCAATCAGGAGATTTAGAAATAAGCTTTGCTCCTAAAAGAATTGTCAGAATTCCTAGATCCATTTATGGTAGATATTCTACCAATTCAGTTAACGAGTTTTTTACTGCTAAGGACCAAACACCTAGCAGACTTTCAACATCTCAACTTAAGGAAGAAATTGAAGCTGTTGAAAATATAAAAATAAGCAACAATCAAATACCTTATGGAATATACCATAATCCTACGGGTAGGAAATCCCCTACAGAATCAGATATGGCTTTCTCATTATGAATAGATACGATTATTCTGAAGGAAGCAAATGGAGAGAACTCATCAATGATGAGCTAATGACTCCCAAGCATGCTGAATTTAGAGCATGGTTTTATAACAAAAATCTCTATAGGAGAAATTAGAAGAATAAAAGAAACTTTCTTCACACATTTGGATAATATCCAAGATTTTATTACTTTCCCTAGGTGGTTTTTAAAACATTATGTGGAGCACATGGAAAGTCAGATTATGGTTCTCCAAAAACCTTGGGATACGGGAAAAGAGGTGGTTAATGCTCCCTTTCCCCCTAGCCAATCACTTCAATTAAACCCTAATGTTGAAGCCTCAGCTTTCATAAGTTTGCAAAAGGTTGAATACAACCAAGCAACCATTAGGGAGATAAATGCTATTATTAGGTCCCAAAACTACATTAACGCTTATTTGATCTGTGTAGGAGACCAGTTAATTTCTATGGAAAAAGATTTGAATTCTCTAAGAGAATTGATAGAAAAACAAATATCTCAACAAAAAGCCATTCTAGATCAATTACAGAAAGGGAAGGAACCTGAAATTCAGGAAATGAAGGATGCTCCTTTAATACAGCCACCAACTTCCATTACAAATTTCAGAATGGATAGCGGTAGAGAAGAATTTCTGAAAATTTTAGATCAGAAATTAAAAGAAATAAACATTACTGTCATATCAGAATCATATTCTGATATTGAAGAATCTGACAATATAGACGATCTGGCAAATATGTTTGCAAATATCAACATAAACAAGGAGGACTCCATAAATCCTGTTTATGCTCCCAGACCAGTTGAAAAGTATTACTATAATAGGCCTTCGCCCCAGGACTTGCTCTATGAAGAGCCAGAAACATACCAAAACTCATACTCCGGAAAGGCTATTTATGAATGGAACATAGATGGTCTTAATGAAAAGCAAATCTTGGACATGATTCATAGAATGATCATGTATTCCACTGTCTGTAAACAACAAGGAAATACAGACAACACTATTGCAACCTTTATAACAACCGGATTTGTGGGACAACTTAGAGGATGGTGGGATCATTATCTCACAGAGATTCAGAAAAAAGAAATTCTTACCCATAAAAAAGCTATAAAGGTTGAATCAACTAGCACCGGAGCAGGAAGTATGGTTACTACTACAGGAGAAGAAGATGCAGTTTATACCCTGTGTCTAACTGTTCTACAACATTTTGTAGGAACAAATATGCCTATAGCAGAAAAAATTAACACTCTGCTTCAAAACCTCAGATGCCCTTCTCTAGGACATTTCAGATGGTATAAAGATACCTTTTTATGTCGAGTTTACCAATTAACTAATTCCAATTCCTCCCATTGGAAGTCCAAATTTATGGATGGTCTTCCGCATTTCTTTGCTGAAAAGATCAGGCAAAGTCTTAGAACCAAGAATGATGGCATTAGTGTCAATTATGAACAAGTTACTTATGGGCAAATCATATGTTGCTGCATTAATGAAGGATTGTCATTATGCAATGATATTAAACTTAGAAATCAGCTTAAAAAGCAAAAGAAAACTGAAAAACATCAATTGGGTGACTTTTGTGAGCAATTTGCCTATGACTTGGGAAAACCCCTTAAACCTAATAAATCCATTAAGGATAGAGAGAAAAAGACCAAACCTTATAGGGACTATAAGAAAAAATATTTCAAGAAAAGCTCCTATAGAAAACAAAATCCCAACAGACAAACAAAGGCCAAACCTTACCAGCCTAAGGATAAAAGGAAGGCAAAAAAGATGGACATTGTTTGTCATAAATGTGGCAAGGTTGGTCACTATGCCAACCAGTGTTGGACTAAGAAAGCCCTTCATGAAATAGAAGATGAAGAGCTTCGAAATAAACTAGAAAAAGTTCTATTGATGGACACTGACACTAGTTCCAATACTTCTGATGACAAGGATGATTTAGGAATTTTATATAATTCCTCTTCTGATGAAGACAATTGTAACAAAAAGGAGTGTCAATGTAGTGTTGTTGATTACTGGAAATCAATTGTTGAAATGAATGGTCTTAATGTTAATGTTTTAACCTCAGACCAGGATGGGACTATAAAATTTATAGAATCTATCCCAGATAATGATCTGAAAAGAACAATGTTAGAAACATTGATAGGAGAATCTTCTAGGAAGGATGAAGCTCCAAAAATTTTGGAAGCTCCTTACCAATTTAGCGAAGTCTTATCAAGATTTAAAAATGCGAATACCAGAGAAGTACCAGTTTCAATCAATGATTTGAAACATGAAATAAACCAATTAAAATATGAAATTGCTCAGATAAAAAAGGATAATAATACTTTATCCATAAGGGTTGATTTCTTGGAGAACAACGTTAGGATGCCTTCTAACGACACAACTCCAACTAATAATAACATTATATGGAATAAAAATCCTGAGAATATTACTCTCTTAGATCAGGTCACCTCACAAAAATGGTTTGTGAAGGTCACTCTTGTTATCAGTAAACAATGCATTCTAGAAAACGAAATAGCATTGGTGGATAATGGAGCAGACCTTAACTGCATCCAGGAAGGAATAATACCAACCAAGTATTTTGATAAAACAACTCAGAGTCTCACCCATGCTGGTGGAGACAAATTACAAGTTAATTACAAGATTAACAATGCTTACGTCTGTACTAAACAAATTTGCTTACCTACTCACTTCATATCAGTTAAAAATATGACCCATAGGATTATCTTGGGAACACCATTTTTGCATAAATTAATGCCTATTAGTATTACCCCAAAAGGAATTAGTACTTATATCAATGGTCAAGAAATCATTTTGGAATTTTTAACTCCACCTCAGACCAGACTGATTAATGAAATTCATGACAGTCTGTTAGGAAAAAAGAAGCAGATTTATTTCTTACAAGAAGAAATTAAATTGCTCAATATTAAGGAGCAATTGAAGGATAAAAATATACAATCTCAAATCAAATTGATTGAGGAACAATTCAAAATTGAAATTTGCAATGATCTTCCCAATGCATTTTGGGATAGAAAAAAGCATATTATTGCTCTACCTTATGAGGAAAACTTCAATGAAAGTTTGATCCCTACGAAGGCCAGACCAGCCCAAATGAACCAAGAATACTTGGAGCTATGCAAAAAGGAAATAGAAACCCTTTTACAGAAAGGTCTTATTAGACCTTCTAAGTCCCAGTGGAGTTGCACTGCTTTTTATGTTAACAAGAATGCAGAAAAAGAAAGGGGAGTTCCTAGACTGGTCATAAACTATAAACCCCTTAATAAGGTGTTAAAATGGATTAGATATCCAATTCCCAACAAAAAAGATTTGTTGGATAGGCTTAGTGAATCTACTATATTTTCAAAATTTGACTTAAAATCTGGATATTGGCAAATTTAGGTTAGGGAACAAGACAGATATAAAACTGCCTTCACAGTACCTTTTGGACATTATGAATGGAATGTCCTCCCTTTTGGCTTAAAAAATGCCCCTTCTGAATTTCAGAATATCATGAATGACATATTCATTCCTTATTCAGAATTTTGTATAGTTTATATAGATGATGTTTTAGTATTCTCTAAAACTATTGAAATGCATTTTAAACACTTAAATTTTTTTAAGGATTTAGTTAAACATAATGGGGTAGTCATATCTGCCCCCAAAATGAAGTTATTTCAAACCAGAGTTAGATTTTTAGGTCATGAAATTGACCAGGGAACCATAATTATCATAGAAAGAAGTATTGAGTTTGCGTCTAAATTCCCAGACGTTATAAGTGATAAAACTCAATTACAAAGATTTTTGGGCAGTCTGAACTATGTTTCAGATTATTACAAAGATCTGGCCAAAGATACAACTATCTTATATGATAGACTGAAGAAAAATCCTAAACCTTAGAATGAGCAACATACCCAAGCTGTTAAAAGGATTAAAACTAGCGTTAAAACCCTACCTTGCCTCTCTCTGGCCAATCCTAAATATTTTAAGATTGTGGAAACATATGCCTCTAATTTAGGTTATGGAGGAATTTTAAAACAGGTTATACCCGAATCTAACAAACAAGTTTTAGTTAGATTTACTTCGGGGAAATGGAACCCTACCCAGGCAAAATATGCCACTATTAAGAAAGAAATGCTTTCAATTATTAAATGCATATCTAAATTTCAGGATGATTTATTAAACCTAAAATTTTTATTAAGAATAGATTGTAGCTCAGCTAAATCTATAATTGAAAAAGATGTCAAGAATCTTGTGTCTAAACAAATTTTTGCAAATTGGCAATCTAAGTTATCTGTTTTTGAATTTGACATTGAATACATCAAAGGTGAAAATAATTCACTGCCTGATTTTCTAACACGTGAATTTTTGCAGGGTTAGAAGATGTCAAACTTCTCCAGAGGGAGAGGTAGAAGAGGAGGCAATGCTTTATCTCGTGGTATAGAAAGAGGCCAAAGTAGCCGTATGCCACAATTGGCAAAAGAAAGTCAATCCCTAATAGGTGATTGGACTCAAGTTACAGCCCATAGGGCTAGGCAACAGGCCCGTGACATGCCTTTTGTCCAGATTGATACATCCCAAATTAAGGTTTCTTCTGCTATAATTGTATCTTTATAAGATACCTTAATTTGGGATGTATCAATCTGGACAAAAGGCATGTCACGGGCCTGTTGCCTAGCTCTATGGGCTGTAACTTGAGTCCAATCACCTATTAGGGATTGACTTTCTTTTGCCAATTGTGGCATACGGCTACTTTGGCCTCTCTCTATACCACGAGATAAAGCATTGCCTCCTCTTCTACCTCTCCCTCTGGAGAAGTTTGACATCTTCTAACCCTGCAAAAATTCACGTGTTAGAAAATCAGGCAGTGAATTATTTTCACCTTTGATGTATTCAATGTCAAATTCAAAAACAGATAACTGAGATTGCCAATTTGCAAAAATTTGTTTAGACACAAGATTCTTGACATCTTTTTCAATTATAGATTTAGCTGAGCTACAATCTATTCTTAATAAAAAATTTTGGTTTAATAAATCATCCTGAAATTTAGATATGCATTTAATAATTGAAAGCATTTCTTTCTTAATAGTGGCATATTTTGCCTGGGTAGGGTTCCATTTCCCCGAAGTAAATCTAACTAAAACTTGTTTGTTAGATTCGGGTATAATCTGTTTTAAAATTCCTCCATAACCTAAATTAGAGGCATCTGTTTCCACAATCTTAAAATATTTAGGATTGGCCAGAGAGAGGCAAGGTAGGGTTTTAACGCTAGTTTTAATCCTTTTAACAGCTTGGGTATGTTGCTCATTCCAAGGTTTAGGATTTTTTTTCAGTCTATCATATAAGATAGCTGTATCTTTGGCCAGATCTTTGTAATAATCTGAAACATAGTTCAGACTGCCCAAAAATCTTTGTAATTGAGTTTTATCACTTATAACGTCTGGGAATTTAGACGCAAACTCAATACTTCTTTCTATGGGAATTATGGTTCCCTGGTCAATTTCATGACCTAAAAATCTAACTCTGGTTTGAAATAACTTCATTTTGGGGGCAGATATGACTAACCCATTATGTTTAACTAAACCCTTAAAAATTTTTAAGTGTTTAAAATGCATTTCAATAGTTTTAGAGAATACTAAAACATCATCTATATAAACTATACAGAATTCTGAATAAGGAATGAATATGTCATTCATGATATTCTGAAATTCAGAAGGGGCATTTTTTAAGCCAAAAGGGAGGACATTCCATTCATAATGTCCAAAAGGTACTGTGAAGGCAGTTTTATATCTGTCTTGTTCCCTAACCTGAATTTGCCAATATCCAGATTTTAAGTCAAATTTTGAAAATATAGTAGATTCACTAAGCCTATCCAACAAATCTTTTTTGTTGGGAATTGGATATCTAATCCATTTTAACACCTTATTAAGGGGTTTATAGTTTATGACCAGTCTAGGAACTCCCCTTTCTTTTTCTGCATTCTTATTAACATAAAAAGCAGTGCAACTCCACTGGGACTTAGAAGGTCTAATAAGACCTTTCTGTAAAAGGGTTTCTATTTCCTTTTTGCATAGCTCCAAGTATTCTTGGTTCATTTGGGCTGGTCTGGCCTTCGTAGGGAACAAACTTTCATTGAAGTTTTCCTCATAAGGTAAAGCAATAATATGTTTTTTTCTATCCCAAAATGCATTGGGAAGATCATTGCAAATTTCAATTTTGAATTGTTCCTCAATCAATTTGATTTTAGATTGTATATTTTTATCCTTCAATTGCTCCTTAATATTGAGCAATTTAATTTCTTCTTGTAAGAAATAAATCTGCTTCTTTTTTCCTAACAGACTGTCATGAATTTCATTAATCAGTCTGGTCTGAGGTGGAGTTAAAAATTCCAAAATGATTTCTTGACCATTGATATAAGTACTAATTCCTTTTGGGGTAATACTAATAGGCATTAATTTATGCAAAAATGGTGTTCCCAAGATAATCCTATGGGTCATATTTTTAACTGATATGAAGTGAGTAGGTAAGCAAATTTGCTTAGTACAGACGTAAGCATTGTTAATCTTGTAATTAACTTGTAATTTGTCTCCACCAGCATGGGTGAGACTCTGGGTTGTTTTATCAAAATACTTGGTCGGAATTATTCCTTCCTGGATGCAGTTAAGGTCTGCTCCACTATCCACCAATGCTATTTCGTTTTCTAGAATGCATTGTTTACTGATAACAAGAGTGACCTTCACAAACCATTTTTGTGAGGTGACCTGATCTAAGAGAGTAATATTCTCAGGATTTTTATTCCATATAATGTTATTATTAGTTGGAGTTGTGTCGTTAGAAGGCATCCTAACGTTGTTCTCCAAGAAATCAACCCTTATGGATAAAGTATTATTATCCTTTTTTATCTGAGCAATTTCAGATTTTAATTGGTTTATTTCATGTTTCAAATCATTGATTGAAACTGGTACTTCTCTGGTATTCACATTTTTAAATCTTGATAAGACTTCGCTAATTGGTAAGGAGCTTCCAAAATTTTTGGAGCTTCATCCTTCCTAGAAGATTCTCCTATCAATGTTTCTAACATTTTTCTTTTCAGATCATTATCTGGGATAGATTCTATAAATTTTATAATCTCATCCTGGTCTGAGGTTAAGACATTAACATTAAGACCATTCATTTCAACAATTGATTTCCAGTAATCAACAGCACTACATTGACACTCCTTTTTGTTACAATTGTCTTCATCAGAAGAGGAATTATATAAAATTCCTAAATCATCCTTGTCTTCAGAAGTATTGGAACTAGTGTCAGTGTCCATCAATAGAACTTTTTCTAGTTTATTTCGAAGCTCTTCATCTTCTATTTTATGAAGGGCTTTCTTAGTCCAACACTGGTTGGCATAGTGACCAACCTTGCCACATTTATGACAAACAATGTCCATCTTTTTTGCCTTCCTTTTATCCTTAGGCTGGTAAGGTTTGGCCTTTGTTTGTCTGTTGGGATTTTGTTATCTATAGGAGCTTTTCTTGAAATATTTTTTCTTATAGTCCCTATAAGGTTTGGTCTTTTTCTGTCTATCCTTAATGGATTTATTAGGTTTAAGGGGTTTTCCCAAGTCATAGTCAAATTGCTCACAAAAGTCACCCAATTGATGTTTTTCAGTTTTCTTTTGCTTTTTAAGCTGATTTCTAAGTTTAATATCATTGCATAATGACAATCCTTCATTAATGCAGCAACATATGATTTGCCTATAAGTAAGTTGTTCATAATTGACACTAATGCCATCATTCTTGGTTCTAAGACTTTGCCTGATCTTTTCAGCAAAGAAATGCGGAAGACCATCCACAAATTTGGACTTCCAATGGGAGGAATTGGAATTAGTTAATTGGTAAACTCGACATAAAAAGGTATCTTTATACCATCTGAAATGTCCTAGAGAAGGGCATCTGAGGTTTTGAAGCAGAGTGTTAATTTTTCTGCTATAGGCATATTTGTTCCGACAAAATGCTGTAGAACAGTTAGACACAGGGTATAAACTGCATCTTCTTCTCCTGTAGTAGTAACCATACTTCCTGCTCCGGTGCTAGTTGATTCAACCTTTATAGCTTTTTTATGGGTAAGAATTTCTTTTTTCTGAATCTCTGTGAGATAATGATCCCACCATCCTCTAAGCTGTCCCACAAATCCGGTTGTTATAAAGGTTGCAATAGTGCTGTCTGTATTTCCTTGTTGTTTACAGACAGTGGAATACATGATCATTCTATGAATCATGTCCAAGATTTGCTTGTCATTAATACCATCTATGTTCCATTCATAAATAGCCTTTCCGGAGTATGAGTTTTGGTATGTTCTTGGCTCTTCATAGAGCAAGTCCTGGGGCGAAGGCCTATTATAGTAATACTTTTCAACTGGTCTAGGAGCATAAACAGGATTTATGGAGTCCTCCTTGTTTATGTTGATATTTGCAAACATATTTGCCAGATCGTCTATATTGTCAGATTCTTCAATATCAGAATATGATTCTGATATGACAGTAATGTTTATTTCTTTTAATTTCTGATCTAAAATTTTCAGAAATTCTTCTCTACCGCTATCCATTCTGAAATTTGTAATGGAAGTTGGTGGCTGTATTAAAGGAGCATCCTTCATTTCCTGAATTTCAGGTTCCTTCCCTTTCTGTAATTGATCTAGAATGGCTTTTTGTTGAGATATTTGTTTTTCTATCAATTCTCTTAGAGAATTCAAATCTTTTTCCATAGAAATTAACTGGTCTCCTACACAGATCAAATAAGCGTTAGTGTAGTTTTGGGACCTAATAATAGCATTTATCTCCCTAATGGTTGCTTGGTTGTATTCAACCTTTTGCAGACTTATGAAAGTTGAGGCTTCAACATTAGGGTTTAATTGAAGTGATTGGCTAGGGGGAAAAGGAGCATTAACCACCTCTTTTCCCGTATCCCAAGGTTTTTGGAGAACCATAATCTGACTTTCCATGTGCTCCACATAATGTTTTAAAAACCACCTAGGGAAAGTAATAAAATCTTGGATATTATCCAAATGTGTGAATAAAGTTTCTTTTATTCTTCTAATTTCTCCTATAGAGAATTTGATATAAAACCATGCTCTAAATTCAGCATGCTTGGGAGTCATTAGCTCATCATTGATGAGTTCTCTCCATTTGCTTCCTTCAGAATAATCATATCTATTCATAATGAGAAAGCCATATCTGATTCTGTAGGGGATTTCCTACCTGTAGGATTATGGTATATTCCATAAGGTATTTGATTGTTGCTTATTTTTATATTTTCAACAGCTTCAATTTCTTCCTTAAGTTGAGATGTTGAAAGTCTGCTAGGTGTTTGGTCCTTAGCAGTAAAAAACTCGTTAACTGGATTGGTAGAATATCTACCAGAAATGGATCTAGGAATTCTGACAATTCTTTTAGGAGCAAAACTTATTTCTAAATCTCCTGATTGAGTTTGGACAATCTGGTCCACATCCTGGTTGAGGACAGGTTTTGGTTCTATCGCGTTTGGTATAGACCATGTTTCTGGGAAGTTTATTTCATCCCATCTTATCAGCCTATTAGTAGCCACCCTAGAGGTTAATAAATTTGTCTGGACTAAAAGTTGTAGTTCCAGGGAAGGTTAATTGTTTAGCTTTGGGTTTAAGGGATGTTAAAACCTTATAGTAAACCCTATAGCAAACAACCATTATTTCGCATCCTGTTTTGAAATTATAACCATTTGTATGAACGGTTAATTCAAGGGCATGAAGAATATTTCTGTCTGTAAGGGACAAACTTAAGTTTGGGGATATTTCAAAATAAACAGGACCATGGCAGAGACTTGTTTCTACCATAGCTGCTAGAGATTGTTTAAAGTCATCACATCTACCATCTCTTAGGTAGCCAACTAAACTAGCATTTGATCCTAACATGGTTAGGGGTTTGACAGCTATCTGGACTAATCCTATATGGATATAGTTGTATTTCTTCCTATAAGGAAGAAGATCTTTTTCAGACAATAAGTTTATCGTCTGGGTATTTCCAGAAACTTGAACAGTTTGTTCAAGATTTTTAACTGCCAATCTAGATAGAATGTCTATCTTCCCAAAATTATAGATCTTATTTGGAGATACGGACGGGATAGTCCATTTATTAAGTTGATCTATTTCAACTGGATAATCATTTACTGATTCATTCTTTATCAGACCATCCTGATAATCATTATTTTCTATAACAGACATGGTAAAAAAAGTGTTGTGACAAGATTCATAATTCATAGAGGATATAGAGATAAATTAACATTTACAATATTCATAAATATAGCTAACCATTATATCAACATGTCATTAGTTTTTATATCAAACCCCGATGGATTTCAACTATCAACCTGAAGGGATAGAAGGACAAAGCCTAAATCTATGAAACCCAATGTTTTTCTGCAAAAATTCCCTAAAATCACCTTAACACACCCCTTCCTGGGAAAACAAACGGTGAATGAACAGGAATCAACTAAAAACATTTTCGATTTTCAAAATCCTAAAAACATGTTGATTATGGTGAGTTATATCTAGGTCATATTGTATATGAAAATAGTACGGCTATAACTTCTATAAATTAATGATCCTGTCACAACAGTAATTTTAACTACTCATAAAAACAAGGCGCGGATACCAAAATTGTTATTAAAGACACTAATATTAAAACAGCGGAAAGGATCTTAACTACCTTTATGAGTATGCAAGCTTTAAATCTACAAAACCTGAAATTTTTTATAAAACTGATAAGAAAAGTTCTGAATACAAATGAATTCAGATTCATATATTTATAGGCGTATAAGCCTAAACCGGTAACCTGCAAAGCCGGTCAAAAAACAAAAAGAAAAGAAAAGCTTAAAGTCAAAAGAAACAGCCGGGTGCACAATGGGCCCCATCGGCACTGTTGGCTTTACGACTTTTGAGCTACATGCCAAAGACTAAAAAACAAAATGTCATTATCCTTGAAAGGGAACCCAGGCATAGTGGGGAACAACTTTTATCAAAGTTGAAAATGGCTCTAATTATTGCTTCTGATGACCGGTATGAGCTAGTGCTGGGTCCTTCCTAGATGCTGACCAATGCATGATTGCTGACAGGTGGACGACCACTTTAATTAGTGGGTTCCAAGGGTGCATTATTGCTAAATTTGTCTCTTTCCTTTGTCGTTTTTGACTCTCTCACTGAGTGATACAGTCATCGAGTCCCAAAAATCTTCTGATGTAGGTTCATCATCTGGTTGAGATTCACCAGCAAGATGGCTGGTAGTATCCATCGAATCTTTGGATGATACAGACATATCATCTTTAGCAGTTGTGGGAAAGGCCTTGAAAAATTGATTTTTCATATGGTCTAGTGTCCTGACCATAATATCTGACTCAGATTCTTGAGGAAATTTCTTTTGGAAATATTCCTTTAAATCTGTCATTGACATATTTTGGGAGCTTTGTCCCAATAGACCAGATTCCTTGTCTTCCTGAATAGCAGTATTTATTGCTGCAATTTTAACTTTGAGATCTTCTGGATCTAATTTATTCCAACATTTATAATAGAAATGTCTCACAATAATGGGGATGTGAAGATTATCTCTGGAGATTTCTAAACTCCACCTCCAAATCCATGGGATTTGGAATTTTGTAAAGAATATTAAAGGGCATTGGCCTCCAAAAATTGCATTGTTTTCTTTTAGTGGACTATTCTGACACCATGGAGCATATAAGCTCATAACTTCTGTGGGCAGAATTTCTAGGGTTGGACCAAATTTAGTCCACCATTGATAGAACCAGCTTGGTATGGGTCTGTCCAGAATTTCTGGATTGATGGAAAAGAACCACGAATGCTTATTTTTTGGATTCTGGTAATAAAATGATAAGGTGAAGGCCTGAATATAATCCCAATAATTGAAGGAAACATTTTGTCCTTCTCCAAATTTTATTGTTTGCTCCTTATTTGGACTTAATCCCCATTCCTTGGGAGATAGAACTTTCTTGATGTAGCATTTGCTAAAGTTAATCCAGCTATCAGGATTATTATTCTGATAGTGGTGTGTTATTTCAACTGATTTTGTTATGATTAATAGAATTTCCAGATTAGGTATGGATTTCCCAAAAAGACCGGGATATGCTCTAGATTCGAGGTACCTTTCTTTTATTGCCCAAGCATTGTTTGGGTATAATCTGATGTCTTCTTCCTCAACATTTATGAGGGTTTCAGTCATAGGATTCTCCAGATAGTTATGGATCTGGTTTTCTTCTGCTGTAATTGTATCTTTATAAGATACCTTAATTTGGGATGTATCAATCTGGACAAAAGGCATGTCACGGGCCTGTTGCCTAGCCCTATGGGCTGTAACTTGAGTCCAATCACCTATTAGGGATTGACTTTCTTTTGCCAATTGTGGCATACGGCTACTTTGGCCTCTTTCTATAACACGAGAGAAAGCATTGCCTTCTCTTCTACCTTTATGAGTATGCAAGTTTTAAATCTACAAAACCTGAAAATTTTTATATAGGAAGACACTAATATTAAACTAAACTGATAAGGTGAAGACCTGAATATAATCCCAATAATCAACAGCACTACATTAACACTCCTTTTTGTTACAATTGTCTTCATCAGAAGAGGAATTATATAAAATTCCTAAATCATCCTTGTCTTCAGAAGTATTGGAACTAGTGTCAGTGTCCATCAATAGAACTTTTTCTAGTTTATTCGCATTCAGATTGGTAAACTCATCCTTATTAACACAATTGGCAACTAGAGTCATTTTCAACTTTGATAAAAGTTGTCCCCCACTATGCCTGGGTTCCCTTTCAGGGATAATGACATTTTGTTTTTTAGTCTTTGGCATGTAGCTCAAAAGTCGTAAAGCCAACAGTGCCGATGGGGCCCATTGTGCACCCGGCTGTTTCTTTTGACTTTAAGTTTTTCTTTTCTTTTTGTTTTTTGACCGGATTTGCAGGTTACCGGTTTAGGCTTATACGCCTATAAATATAGCTAACCATTATATCAACATGTCATTAGTTTTCATAGCAAACCCCGAGGGATTTCAACTATCAACCCGAAGGGATAGAAGGACAAAGCCTAAATCTATGAAACCCAATGTTTTTCTGCAAAAATTCCCTAAAATCACCTTAACACACCCCTTCCTGGGAAAACAAACGGTGAATGAACAGGCCACTAATATTAAAACAGCGGAAAAGATCTTAACTACCTTTATGAGTATGCAAGCTTTAAATCTACAAAACCTGAAATTTTTTATAAAACTGATAAGAAAGATTCATATATTTATAGGCGTATAAACCTAAACCGGTAACCTGCAAAGCCGGTCAAAAAACAAAAAGAAAAGAAAAGCTTAAAGTCAAAAGAAATAGTCGGGTGCACAATGGGCCCCATCGGCACTGTTGGCTTTACGACTTTTGAGCTACATGCCAAAGACTAAAAAACAAAATGTCATTATCCCTGAAAGGGAACCCATGCATAGTGGGGGACAACTTTTATCAAAGTTGAAAATGACTCTAATTATTGCTTCTGATGGCCGGTATGAGCTAGTGCTGGGTCCTTCCTAGATGCTGACCAATGCATGATTGCTGACAGGTGGACGACCACTTTAATTAGTGGGTTCCAAGGGTGCATTATTGCTAAATTTGTCTCTTTCCTTTGTCGTTTTTGACTCTCTCACTGAGTGATACAGTCATCGAGTCCCAAAAATCTTCTGATGTAGGTTCATCATCTGGTTGAGATTCACCAGCAAGATGGCTGGTAGTATCCATCGAATCTTGGGATGATACAGACATATCATCTTTAGCAGTTGTGGGAAAGGCCTTGAAAAATTGATTTTTCATATGGTCTAGTGTCCTGACCATAATATCTAACTCAGATTCTTGAGGAAATTTCTTTTGGAAATATTCCTTTAAATCTGTCATTGACATATTTTGGGAGCTTTGTCCCAATAGACCAGATTCCTTGTCTTCCTGAATAGCAGTATTTATTGCTGCAATTTTAACTTTGAGATCTTCTGGATCTAATTTATTCCAACATTTATAATAGAAATGTCTCACAATAATGGGGATGTGAAGATTATCTCTGGAGATTTCTAAACTCCACCTCCAAATCCATGGGATTTGGAATTTTGTAAAGAATATTAAAGGGCATTGGCCTCCAAAAATTGCATTGTTTTCTGTTAGTGGACTATTCTGACACCATGGAGCATATAAGCTCATAACTTCTGTGGGCAGAATTTCTAGGGTTGGACCAAATTTAGTCCACCATTGATAGAACCAGCTTGGTATGGGTCTGTCCAGAATTTCTGGATTGATGGAAAAGTACCACGAATGCTTATTTTTTGGATTCTGGTAATAAAATGATAAGGTGAAGGCCTGAATATAATCCCAATAATTGAAGGAAACATTTTGTCCTTCTCCAAATTTTATTGTTTGCTCCTTATTTGGACTTAATCCCCATTGCTTGGGAGATAGAACTTTCTTGATGTAGCATTTGCTAAAGTTAATCCAGCTATCAGGATTATTATTCTGATAGTGGTGTGTTATTTCAACTGATTTTGTTATGATTAATAGAATTTCCAGATTAGGTATGGATTTCCCAAAAAGACCGGGATATCCTCTAGATTCGAGGTACCTTTCTTTTATTGCCCAAGCATTGTTTGGGTATAATCTGATGTCTTCTTCCTCAACATTTATGAGGGTTTCAGACATAGGATTCTCCAGATAGTTATGGATCTGGTTTTCTTCTGCTGTAATTGTATCTTTATAAGATACCTTAATTTGGGATGTATCAATCTGGACAAAAGGCATGTCACGGGCCTGTTGCCTAGCCCTATGGGCTGTAACTTGAGTCCAATCACCTATTAGGGATTGACTTTCTTTTGCCAATTGTGGCATACGGCTACTTTGGCCTCTTTCTATACCACGAGAGAAAGCATTGCCTTCTCTTCTACCTTTATGAGTATGCAAGTTTTAAATCTACAAAACCTGAAAATTTTTATATAGGAAGACACTAATATTAAACTAAACTGATAAGGTGAAGACCTGAATATAATCCCAATAATCAACAGCACTACATTAACACTCCTTTTTGTTACAATTGTCTTCATCAGAAGAGGAATTATATAAAATTCCTAAATCATCCTTGTCTTCAGAAGTATTGGAACTAGTGTCAGTGTCCATCAATAGAACTTTTTCTAGTTTATTCGCATTCAGATTGGTAAACTCATCCTTATTAACACAATTGGCAACTAGAGTCATTTTCAACTTTGATAAAAGTTGTCCCCCACTATGCCTGGGTTCCCTTTCAGGGATAATGACATTTTGTTTTTTAGTCTTTGGCATGTAGCTCAAAAGTCGTAAAGCCAACAGTGCCGATGGGGCCCATTGTGCACCCGGCTGTTTCTTTTGACTTTAAGTTTTTCTTTTCTTTTTGTTTTTTGACCGGCTTTGCAGGTTACCGGTTTAGGCTTATACGCCTATAAATATAGCTAACCATTATATCAACATGTCATTAGTTTTCATAGCAAACCCCGAGGGATTTCAACTATCAACCCGAAGGGATAGAAGGACAAAGCCTAAATCTATGAAACCCAATGTTTTTCTACAAAAATTCCCTAAAATCACCTTAACACACCCCTTCCTGGGAAAACAAACGGTGAATGAACAGGTCACTAATATTAAAACAGCGGAAAAGATCTTAACTACCTTTATGAGTATGCAAGCTTTAAATCTACAAAACCTGAAATTTTTTATAAAACTGATAAGAAAGATTCATATATTTATAGGCGTATAAACCTAAACCGGTAACCTGCAAAGCCGGTCAAAAAACAAAAAGAAAAGAAAAGCTTAAAGTCAAAAGAAATAGTCGGGTGCACAATGGGCCCCATCGGCACTGTTGGCTTTACGACTTTTGAGCTACATGCCAAAGACTAAAAAACAAAATGTCATTATCCCTGAAAGGGAACCCATGCATAGTGGGGGACAACTTTTATCAAAGTTGAAAATGACTCTAATTATTGCTTCTGATGGCCGGTATGAGCTAGTGCTGGGTCCTTCCTAGATGCTGACCAATGCATGATTGCTGACAGGTGGACGACCACTTTAATTAGTGGGTTCCAAGGGTGCATTATTGCTAAATTTGTCTCTTTCCTTTGTCGTTTTTGACTCTCTCACTGAGTGATACAGTCATCGAGTCCCAAAAATCTTCTGATGTAGGTTCATCATCTGGTTGAGATTCACCAGCAAGATGGCTGGTAGTATCCATCGAATCTTGGGATGATACAGACATATCATCTTTAGCAGTTGTGGGAAAGGCCTTGAAAAATTGATTTTTCATATGGTCTAGTGTCCTGACCATAATATCTAACTCAGATTCTTGAGGAAATTTCTTTTGGAAATATTCCTTTAAATCTGTCATTGACATATTTTGGGAGCTTTGTCCCAATAGACCAGATTCCTTGTCTTCCTGAATAGCAGTATTTATTGCTGCAATTTTAACTTTGAGATCTTCTGGATCTAATTTATTCCAACATTTATAATAGAAATGTCTCACAATAATGGGGATGTGAAGATTATCTCTGGAGATTTCTAAACTCCACCTCCAAATCCATGGGATTTGGAATTTTGTAAAGAATATTAAAGGGCATTGGCCTCCAAAAATTGCATTGTTTTCTGTTAGTGGACTATTCTGACACCATGGAGCATATAAGCTCATAACTTCTGTGGGCAGAATTTCTAGGGTTGGACCAAATTTAGTCCACCATTGATAGAACCAGCTTGGTATGGGTCTGTCCAGAATTTCTGGATTGATGGAAAAGTACCACGAATGCTTATTTTTTGGATTCTGGTAATAAAATGATAAGGTGAAGGCCTGAATATAATCCCAATAATTGAAGGAAACATTTTGTCCTTCTCCAAATTTTATTGTTTGCTCCTTATTTGGACTTAATCCCCATTCCTTGGGAGATAGAACTTTCTTGATGTAGCATTTGCTAAAGTTAATCCAGCTATCAGGATTATTATTCTGATAGTGGTGTGTTATTTCAACTGATTTTGTTATGATTAATAGAATTTCCAGATTAGGTATGGATTTCCCAAAAAGACCGGGATATGCTCTAGATTCGAGGTACCTTTCTTTTATTGCCCAAGCATTGTTTGGGTATAATCTGATGTCTTCTTCCTCAACATTTATGAGGGTTTCAGTCATAGGATTCTCCAGATAGTTATGGATCTGGTTTTCTTCTGCTGTAATTGTATCTTTATAAGATACCTTAATTTGGGATGTATCAATCTGGACAAAAGGCATGTCACGGGCCTGTTGCCTAGCCCTATGGGCTGTAACTTGAGTCCAATCACCTATTAGGGATTGACTTTCTTTTGCCAATTGTGGCATACGGCTACTTTGGCCTCTTTCTATAACACGAGAGAAAGCATTGCCTTCTCTTCTACCTTTATGAGTATGCAAGTTTTAAATCTACAAAACCTGAAAATTTTTATATAGGAAGACACTAATATTAAACTAAACTGATAAGGTGAAGACCTGAATATAATCCCAATAATCAACAGCACTACATTAACACTCCTTTTTGTTACAATTGTCTTCATCAGAAGAGGAATTATATAAAATTCCTAAATCATCCTTGTCTTCAGAAGTATTGGAACTAGTGTCAGTGTCCATCAATAGAACTTTTTCTAGTTTATTCGCATTCAGATTGGTAAACTCATCCTTATTAACACAATTGGCAACTAGAGTCATTTTCAACTTTGATAAAAGTTGTCCCCCACTATGCCTGGGTTCCCTTTCAGGGATAATGACATTTTGTTTTTTAGTCTTTGGCATGTAGCTCAAAAGTCGTAAAGCCAACAGTGCCGATGGGGCCCATTGTGCACCCGGCTGTTTCTTTTGACTTTAAGTTTTTCTTTTCTTTTTGTTTTTTGACCGGATTTGCAGGTTACCGGTTTAGGCTTATACGCCTATAAATATAGCTAACCATTATATCAACATGTCATTAGTTTTCATAGCAAACCCCGAGGGATTTCAACTATCAACCCGAAGGGATAGAAGGACAAAGCCTAAATCTATGAAACCCAATGTTTTTCTGCAAAAATTCCCTAAAATCACCTTAACACACCCCTTCCTGGGAAAACAAACGGTGAATGAACAGGCCACTAATATTAAAACAGCGGAAAAGATCTTAACTACCTTTATGAGTATGCAAGCTTTAAATCTACAAAACCTGAAATTTTTTATAAAACTGATAAGAAAGATTCATATATTTATAGGCGTATAAACCTAAACCGGTAACCTGCAAAGCCGGTCAAAAAACAAAAAGAAAAGAAAAGCTTAAAGTCAAAAGAAATAGTCGGGTGCACAATGGGCCCCATCGGCACTGTTGGCTTTACGACTTTTGAGCTACATGCCAAAGACTAAAAAACAAAATGTCATTATCCCTGAAAGGGAACCCATGCATAGTGGGGGACAACTTTTATCAAAGTTGAAAATGACTCTAATTATTGCTTCTGATGGCCGGTATGAGCTAGTGCTGGGTCCTTCCTAGATGCTGACCAATGCATGATTGCTGACAGGTGGACGACCACTTTAATTAGTGGGTTCCAAGGGTGCATTATTGCTAAATTTGTCTCTTTCCTTTGTCGTTTTTGACTCTCTCACTGAGTGATACAGTCATCGAGTCCCAAAAATCTTCTGATGTAGGTTCATCATCTGGTTGAGATTCACCAGCAAGATGGCTGGTAGTATCCATCGAATCTTGGGATGATACAGACATATCATCTTTAGCAGTTGTGGGAAAGGCCTTGAAAAATTGATTTTTCATATGGTCTAGTGTCCTGACCATAATATCTAACTCAGATTCTTGAGGAAATTTCTTTTGGAAATATTCCTTTAAATCTGTCATTGACATATTTTGGGAGCTTTGTCCCAATAGACCAGATTCCTTGTCTTCCTGAATAGCAGTATTTATTGCTGCAATTTTAACTTTGAGATCTTCTGGATCTAATTTATTCCAACATTTATAATAGAAATGTCTCACAATAATGGGGATGTGAAGATTATCTCTGGAGATTTCTAAACTCCACCTCCAAATCCATGGGATTTGGAATTTTGTAAAGAATATTAAAGGGCATTGGCCTCCAAAAATTGCATTGTTTTCTGTTAGTGGACTATTCTGACACCATGGAGCATATAAGCTCATAACTTCTGTGGGCAGAATTTCTAGGGTTGGACCAAATTTAGTCCACCATTGATAGAACCAGCTTGGTATGGGTCTGTCCAGAATTTCTAGATTGATGGAAAAGTACCACGAATGCTTATTTTTTGGATTCTGGTAATAAAATGATAAGGTGAAGGCCTGAATATAATCCCAATAATTGAAGGAAACATTTTGTCCTTCTCCAAATTTTATTGTTTGCTCCTTATTTGGACTTAATCCCCATTCCTTGGGAGATAGAACTTTCTTGATGTAGCATTTGCTAAAGTTAATCCAGCTATCAGGATTATTATTCTGATAGTGGTGTGTTATTTCAACTGATTTTGTTATGATTAATAGAATTTCCAGATTAGGTATGGATTTCCCAAAAAGACCGGGATATCCTCTAGATTCGAGGTACCTTTCTTTTATTGCCCAAGCATTGTTTGGGTATAATCTGATGTCTTCTTCCTCAACATTTATGAGGGTTTCAGTCATAGGATTCTCCAGATAGTCATGGATCTGGTTTTCTTCTGCTGTAATTGTATCTTTATAAGATACCTTAATTTGGGATGTATCAATCTGGACAAAAGGCATGTCACGGGCCTGTTGCCTAGCCCTATGGGCTGTAACTTGAGTCCAATCACCTATTAGGGATTGACTTTCTTTTGCCAATTGTGGCATACGGCTACTTTGGCCTCTTTCTATACCACGAGAGAAAGCATTGCCTTCTCTTCTACCTTTATGAGTATGCAAGTTTTAAATCTACAAAACCTGAAAATTTTTATATAGGAAGACACTAATATTAAACTAAACTGATAAGGTGAAGACCTGAATATAATCCCAATAATCAACAGCACTACATTAACACTCCTTTTTGTTACAATTGTCTTCATCAGAAGAGGAATTATATAAAATTCCTAAATCATCCTTGTCTTCAGAAGTATTGGAACTAGTGTCAGTGTCCATCAATAGAACTTTTTCTAGTTTATTCGCATTCAGATTGGTAAACTCATCCTTATTAACACAATTGGCAACTAGAGTCATTTTCAACTTTGATAAAAGTTGTCCCCCACTATGCCTGGGTTCCCTTTCAGGGATAATGACATTTTGTTTTTTAGTCTTTGGCATGTAGCTCAAAAGTCGTAAAGCCAACAGTGCCGATGGGGCCCATTGTGCACCCGGCTGTTTCTTTTGACTTTAAGCTTTTCTTTTCTTTTTGTTTTTTGACCGGCTTTGCAGGTTACCGGTTTAGGCTTATACGCCTATAAATATAGCTAACCATTATATCAACATGTCATTAGTTTTCATAGCAAACCCCGAGGGATTTCAACTATCAACCCGAAGGGATAGAAGGACAAAGCCTAAATCTATGAAACCCAATGTTTTTCTGCAAAAATTCCCTAAAATCACCTTAACACACCCCTTCCTGGGAAAACAAACGGTGAATGAACAGGCCACTAATATTAAAACAGCGGAAAAGATCTTAACTACCTTTATGAGTATGCAAGCTTTAAATCTACAAAACCTGAAATTTTTTATAAAACTGATAAGAAAGATTCATATATTTATAGGCGTATAAACCTAAACCGGTAACCTGCAAAGCCGGTCAAAAAACAAAAAGAAAAGAAAAGCTTAAAGTCAAAAGAAATAGTCGGGTGCACAATGGGCCCCATCGGCACTGTTGGCTTTACGACTTTTGAGCTACATGCCAAAGACTAAAAAACAAAATGTCATTATCCCTGAAAGGGAACCCATGCATAGTGGGGGACAACTTTTATCAAAGTTGAAAATGACTCTAATTATTGCTTCTGATGGCCGGTATGAGCTAGTGCTGGGTCCTTCCTAGATGCTGACCAATGCATGATTGCTGACAGGTGGACGACCACTTTAATTAGTGGGTTCCAAGGGTGCATTATTGCTAAATTTGTCTCTTTCCTTTGTCGTTTTTGACTCTCTCACTGAGTGATACAGTCATCGAGTCCCAAAAATCTTCTGATGTAGGTTCATCATCTGGTTGAGATTCACCAGCAAGATGGCTGGTAGTATCCATCGAATCTTGGGATGATACAGACATATCATCTTTAGCAATTGTGGGAAAGGCCTTGAAAAATTGATTTTTCATATGGTCTAGTGTCCTGACCATAATATCTAACTCAGATTCTTGAGGAAATTTCTTTTGGAAATATTCCTTTAAATCTGTCATTGACATATTTTGGGAGCTTTGACCCAATAGACCAGATTCCTTGTCTTCCTGAATAGCAGTATTTATTGCTGCAATTTTAACTTTGAGATCTTCTGGATCTAATTTATTCCAACATTTATAATAGAAATGTCTCACAATAATGGGGATGTGAAGATTATCTCTGGAGATTTCTAAACTCCACCTCCAAATCCATGGGATTTGGAATTTTGTAAAGAATATTAAAGGGCATTGGCCTCCAAAAATTGCATTGTTTTCTGTTAGTGGACTATTCTGACACCATGGAGCATATAAGCTCATAACTTTTGTGGGCAGAATTTCTAGGGTTGGACCAAATTTAGTCCACCATTGATAGAACCAGCTTGGTATGGGTCTGTCCAGAATTTCTAGATTGATGGAAAAGAACCACGAATGCTTATTTTTTGGATTCTGGTAATAAAATGATAAGGTGAAGGCCTGAATATAATCCCAATAATTGAAGGAAACATTTTGTCCTTCTCCAAATTTTATTGTTTGCTCCTTATTTGGACTTAATCCCCATTCCTTGGGAGATAGAACTTTCTTGATGTAGCATTTGCTAAAGTTAATCCAGCTATCAGGATTATTATTCTGATAGTGGTGTGTTATTTCAACTGATTTTGTTATGATTAATAGAATTTCCAGATTAGGTATGGATTTCCCAAAAAGACCGGGATATCCTCTAGATTCGAGGTACCTTTCTTTTATTGCCCAAGCATTGTTTGGGTATAATCTGATGTCTTCTTCCTCAACATTTATGAGGGTTTCAGTCATAGGATTCTCCAGATAGTCATGGATCTGGTTTTCTTCTGCTGTAATTGTATCTTTATAAGATACCTTAATTTGGGATGTATCAATCTGGACAAAAGGCATGTCACGGGCCTGTTGCCTAGCCCTATGGGCTGTAACTTGAGTCCAATCACCTATTAGGGATTGACTTTCTTTTGCCAATTGTGGCATACGGCTACTTTGGACTCTTTCTATACCACGAGAGAAAGCATTGCCTTCTCTTCTACCTCTCCCTCTGGAGAAGTTTGACATCTTCTAACCCTGCAAAAATTCACATGTTAGAAAATCAGGTAGTGAATTATTTTCACCTTTGATGTATTCAATGTCAAATTCAAAAACAGATACCTGAGATTGCCAATTTGCAAAAATTTGTTTAGACACAAGATTCTTGACATCTTTTTCAATTATAGATTTAGCTGAGCTACAATCTATTCTTAATAAAAAATTTTGGTTTAATAAATCATCCTGAAATTTAGATATGCATTTAATAATTGAAAGCATTTCTTTCTTAATAATTGTCTTCATCCTTGTCTTCAGAAGTATTGGAACTAGTGTCAGTGTCCATCAATAGAACTTTTTCTAGTTTATTTCGAAGCTCTTCATCTTCTATTTCATGAAGGGCTTTCTTAGTCCAACACTGGTTGGCATAGTGACCAACCTTGCCACATTTATGACAAACAATGTCCATCTTTTTTGCCTTCCTTTTATCCTTAGGCTGGTAAGGTTTGGCCTTTGTTTGTCTGTTGGGATTTTGTTATCTATAAGAGCTTTTCTTGAAATATTTTTTCTTATAGTCCCTATAAGGTTTGGTCTTTTTCTTTCTATCCTTAATGGATTTATTAGGTTTAAGGGGTTTTCCCAAGTCATAGGCAAATTGCTCACAAAAGTCACCCAATTGATGTTTTTCAGTTTTCTTTTGCTTTTTAAGCTGATTTCTAAGTTTAATATCATTGCATAATGACAATTCTTCATTAATGCAGCAACATATGATTTGCCCATAAGTAAGTTATTCATAATTGACACTAATGCCATCATTCTTGGTTCTAAGACTTTGCCTGATCTTTTCAGCAAAGAAATGCGGAAGACCATCCACAAATTTGGACTTCCAATGGGAGGAATTGGAATTAGTTAATTGGTAAACTCGACATAAAAAGGTATCTTTATACCATCTGAAATGTCCTAGAGAAGGGCATCTGAGGTTTTGAAGCAGAGTGTTAATTTTTTCTGCTATAGGCATATTTGTTCCTACAAAATGCTGTAGAACAGTTAGACACAGGGTATAAACTGCATCTTCTTCTCCTGTAGTAGTAACCATACTTCCTGCTCCGGTGCTAGTTGATTCAACCTTTATAGCTTTTTTATGGGTAAGAATTTCTTTTTTCTGAATCTCTGTGAGATAATGATCCCACCATCCTCTAAGCTGTCCCACAAATCCGGTTGTTATAAAGGTTGCAATAGTGTTGTCTGTATTTCCTTGTTGTTTACAGACAGTGGAATACATGATCATTCTATGAATCATGTCCAAGATTTGCTTGTCATTAAGACCATCTATGTTCCATTCATAAATAGCCTTTCCGGAGTATGAGTTTTGGTATGTTCTTGGCTCTTCATAGAGCAAGTCCTGGGGCGAAGGCCTATTATAGTAATACTTTTCAACTGGTCTGGGAGCATAAACAGGATTTATGGAGTCCTCCTTGTTTATGTTGATATTTGCAAACATATTTGCCAGATCGTCTATATTGTCAGATTCTTCAATATCAGAATATGATTCTGATATGACAGTAATGTTTATTTCTTTTAATTTCTGATCTAAAATTTTCAGAAATTCTTCTCTACCGCTATCCATTCTGAAATTTGTAATGGAAGTTGGTGGCTGTATTAAAGGAGCATCCTTCATTTCCTGAATTTCAGGTTCCTTCCCTTTCTGTAATTGATCTAGAATGGCTTTTTACTGAGATATTTGTTTTTCTATCAATTCTCTTAGAGAATTCAAATCTTTTTTCATAGATATTAACTGGTCTCCTACACAGATCAAATAAGCGTTAGTGTAGTTTTGGGACCTAATAATAGCATTTATCTCCCTAATGGTTGCTTGGTTGTATTCAACCTTTTGCAGACTTATGAAAGCTGAGGCTTCAACATTAGGGTTTAATTGAAGTGATTGGCTAGGGGGGAAGGGAGCATTAACCACCTCTTTTCCCGTATCCCAAGGTTTTTGGAGAACCATAATCTGACTTTCCATGTGCTCCACATAATGTTTTAAAAACCACCTAGGGAAAGTAATAAAATCTTGGATATTATCCAAATGTGTGAAGAAAGTTTCTTTTATTCTTCTAATTTCTCCTATAGAGAATTTGTTATAAAACCATGCTCTAAATTCAGCATGCTTGGGAGTCATTAGCTCATCATTGATGAGTTCTCTCCATTTGCTTCCTTCAGAATAATCGTATCTATTCATAATGAGAAAGCCATATCTGATTCTGTAGGGGATTTCCTACCCGTAGGATTATGGTATATTCCATAAGGTATTTGATTGTTGCTTATTTTTATATTTTCAACAGCTTCAATTTCTTCCTTAAGTTGAGATGTTGAAAGTCTGCTAGGTGTTTGGTCCTTAGCAGTAAAAAACTCGTTAACTGAATTGGTAGAATATCTACCAGAAATGGATCTAGGAATTCTGACAATTCTTTTAGGAGCAAAACGTATTTCTAAATCTCCTGATTGAGTTTGGACAATCTGGTCCACATCCTGGTTGAGGACAGGTTTTGGTTCTATCGCGTTTGGTATAGACCATGTTTCTGGGAAGTTTATTTCATCCCATCTTATCAGCCTATTAGTAGCCACCCTAGAGGTTAATAAATTTGTCTGGACTAAAGTTGTAGTTCCAGGGAAGGTCAATTGTTTAGCTTTGGGTTTAAGGGATGTTAAAACCTTATAGTAAACCCTATAGCAAACAGCCATTATTTCGCTTCCTGTTTTGAAATTATAACCATTTGTATGAACGGTTAATTCAAGGGCATGAAGAATATTTCTGTCTGTAAGGGACAAACTTAATTTTGGGGATATTTCAAAATAAACAGGACCATGGCAGAGACTTGTTTCTACCATAGCTGCTAGAGATTGTTTAAAGTCATCACATCTACCATCTCTTAGGTAGCCAACTAAACTAGCATTTAATCCTAACATGGTTAGGGGTTTGACAACTATCTGGACTAATCCTATATGGATATAGTTGTATTTCTTCCTATAAGGAAGAAGATATTTTTCAGACAATAAGTTTATCGTCTGGGTATTTCCAGAAACTTGAACAGTTTGTTCAAGATTTTTAACTGCCAATCTAGATAGAATGTCTATCTTCCCAAAATTATAGATCTTATTTGGAGATACGGACGGGATAGTCCATTTATTCAGTTGATCTATTTCAACTGGATAATCATTTACTGATTCATTCTTTATCAGACCATCCTGATAATCATTATTTTCTATAACAGACATGGTAAAAAAAGTGTTGTGACAAGATTCATAATTCATAGAGGATATAGAGATAAATTAACATTTACAATATTCGTAAATATAGCTAACCATTATATCAACATGTCATTAGTTTTCATAGCAAACCCCGAGAGATTTCAACTATCAACCCGAAGGGATAGAAGGACAAAGCCTAAATCTATGAAACCCAATGTTTTTCTGCAAAAATTCCCTAAAATCACCTTAACACACCCCTTCCTGGGAAAACAAACAGTGAATGAACAGGAATCACCTAAAAACATTTTTGATTTTCAAAATCCTAAAAACATGTTGATTATGGTGAGTTATATCTAGGTCATATTGTATATGAAAATAGTACAGCTATAACTTCTATAAATTAATTATCCTGTCACAACAGTAATTTTAACTACTCATAAAAACAAGGCGCGGATACCAAAATTGTTATTAAAGACACTAATATTAAAACAGCGGAAATGATCTTAACTACCTTTATGAGTATGCAAGCTTTAAATCTACAAAACCTGAAAATTTTTATAAAACTGATAAGAAAAGTTCTATCTCCCAAGAAATGCAGGTTACCGGTTTAGGCTTATACGCCTATAAATATATGAATCTGAATTCATTTGTATTCAGAACTTTTCTTATAGTTTTATAAAAATTTTCAGGTTTTGTAGATTTAAAGCTTGCATACTCATAAAGGTAGTTAAGATCCTTTCCGCTGTTTTAATATTAGTGTCTTTAATAACAATTTTGGGAGCTTTGTCCCAATAGACCAGTTTCCTTGTCTTCCTGAATAGAAGTAATTATTGCTTTACCTTATGAGGAAAACTTCAATGAAAGTTTGATCCCTACGAAGGCCAGACCAGCCCAAATGAACCAAGAATACTTGGAGCTATGCAAAAAGGAAATAGAAACCCTTTTTACAGAAAGGTCTTATTAGACCTTCTAAGTCCCAGTGGAGTTGCACTGCTTTTTATGTTAATAAGAATGCAGAAAAAGAAAGGGGAGTTCCTAGACTGGTCATAAACTATAAACCCCTTAATAAGGTGTTAAAATGGATTAGATATCCAATTCCCAACAAAAAAGATTTGTTAGATAAGCTTAGTGAATCTACTATATTTTCAAATTTTGACTTAAAATCTGGATATTGGCAAATTCAGGTTAGGGAACAAGACAGATATAAAACTGCCTTCACAGTACCTTTTGGACATTATGAATGGAATGTCCTCCCTTTTGGCTTAAAAAATGCCCCTTCTGAATTTCAGAATATCATGAATGACATATTCATTCCTTATTCAGAATTCTGTATAGTTTATATAGATGATGTTTTAGTATTCTCTAAAATTATTGAAATGCATTTTAAACACTTAAAATTTTTTAAGGGTTTAGTTAAACATAATGGGTTAGTCATATCTGCCCCCAAAATGAAGTTATTTCAAACCAGAGTTAGATTTTTAGGTCATGAAATTGACCAGGGAACCATAATTCCCATAGAAAGAAGTATTGAGTTTGCGTCTAAATTCCCAGACGTTATAAGTGATAAAACTCAATTACAAAGATTTTTGGGCAGTCTGAACTATGTTTCAGATTATTACAAAGATCTGGCCAAAGATACAGCTATCTTATATGATAGACTGAAGAAAAATCCTAAACCTTGGAATGAGCAACATACCCAAGCTGTTAAAAGGATTAAAACTAGGGTTAAAACCCTACCTTGCCTCTCTCTGGCCAATCCTAAATATTTTAAGATTGTGGAAACAGATGCCTCTAATTTAGGTTATGGAGGAATTTTAAAATAGGTTATACCCGAATCTAACAAACAAGTTTTAGTTAGATTTACTTCGGGGAAATGGAACCCTACCCAGGCAAAATATGCCACTATTAAGAAAGAAATGCTTTCAATTATTAAATGCATATCTAAATTTCAGGATGATTTATTAAACCAAAATTTTTTATTAAGAATAGATTGTAGCTCAGCTAAATCTATAATTGAAAAAGATGTCAAGAATCTTGTGTCTAAACAAATTTTTGCAAATTGGCAATCTCAGGTATCTGTTTTTGAATTTGACATTGAATACATCAAAGGTGAAAATAATTCACTGCCTGATTTTCTAACATGTGAATTTTTGCAGGGTTAGAAGATGTCAAACTTCTCCAGAGGGAGAGGTAGAAGAGGAGGCAATGCTTTCTCTCGTGGTATAGAAAGAGGCCAAAGTAGTCGTATGCCACAATTGGCAAAAGAAAGTCAATCCCTAATAGGTGATTGGACTCAAGTTACAGCCCATAGGGCTAGGCAACAGGCCCGTGACATGCCTTTTGTCCAGATTGATACATCCCAAATTAAGGTATCTTATAAAGATACAATTACAGCAGAAGAAAACCAGATCCATGACTATCTGGAGAATCCTATGACTGAAACCCTCATAAATGTTGAGGAAGAAGACATCAGATTATACCCAAACAATGCTTGGGCAATAAAAGAAAGGTACCTCGAATCTAGAGGATATCCCGGTCTTTTTGGGAAATCCAGACCTAATCTGGAAATTCTATTAATCATAACAAAATTAGTTGAAATAACACACCACTATCAGAATAATAATCCTGATAGCTGGATTAACTTTAGCAAATGCTACATCAAGAAAGTTCAATCTCCCAAGGAATGGGGATTAAGTCCAAATAAGGAGCAAACAATAAAATTTGGAGAAGGACAAAATGTTTCCTTCAATTATTGGGATTATATTCAGGCCTTCACCTTATCATTTTATTACCAGAATCCAAAAAATAAGCATTCGTGGTTCTTTTCCATCAATCCAGAAATTTTGGACAGACCCATACCAAGCTGGTTCTATAAATGGTGGAATAAATTAGATCCAGAAGATCTCAAAGTAAAAATTGCAGCAATAAATACTGCTATTCAGGAAGACAAGGAATCTGGTCTATTGGGACAAAGCTCCCAAAATATGTCAATGACAGATTTAAAGGAATATTTCCAAAAGAAATTTCCTCAAGAATCTGAGTCAGATATTATGGTCAGGACACTAGACCATATGAAAAATCAATTTTTCAAGGCCTTTCCCACAACTGCTAAAGATGATATGTCTGTATCATCCAAAGATTTGATGGATACTACCAGCCATCTTGCTGGTGAATCTCAACCAGATGATGAACCTACATCAGAAGATTTTTGGGACTCGATGACTGTATCACTCAGTGAGAGAGTCAAAAATGACAAAGGAAAGAGACAAATTTAGCAATAATGCACCCTTGGAACCCACTAATTAAAGTGGCCGTCCACCTGTCAGCAATCATGCATTGGTCAGCATCTAGGAAGGACCCAGCACTAGCTCATACCGGCCATCAGAAGCAATAATTAGAGTCATTTTCAACTTTGATAAAAGTTGTCCCCCACTATGCCTGGATTCCCTTTCAGGGATAATGACATTTTGTTTTTCAGTCTTTGGCATGTAGCTCAAAAGTCGTAAAGCCAACAGTGCCGATGGGGCCCATTGTGCACCCGGCTGTTTCTTTTTCTTCTTCTTTTTCTTCTTCTTCTTCTTCTTCTTCTTCTTCTTCTTCTTTTTCTTGTCGTTGTCGTTGTTGTCGTTGTCGTCGTTGTCGTTGTCGTCGTTGTTGTCGTTGTTGTCGTTGTTGTTATTCTTATTGTTGTTCTTGATGTTCTTGTTGTTGTTCTTGTTCTTGCTAATGTTCTTGTTCTAATGCTGCAATTTTTTTTATTTTATTAAAAGACATACAACAACGGTTATTTAAAATAACCGTCATAATAGGTAGGTCTAATGCTGCATTTTTTAAAAGACATACAACAACGGGTATTTAAGATAACCGTCATTATAGGTAGCGCGTTTTCCAATTTATTACAACGGTTTCCAGACCATTGTAGAAACAACGAACTTACAACGACAATCTACATAACAACGCCTTCGCCCGCGTCATTATATGTCATTCCCAACCGTTGTTAAATGGGTTTTTCGTAGTAGTGACAATATCGCATCTAGTGTAATGATCATACTGATCATCTGCGAGTCTATTCAAAATACGATTTTGTAGAGATTATAATCATATTTCCATATGAGGATTTCTTTCCTAAGATATAAAGCAATCGTAGAAAATTCAACAATTTTAGCATTTCCATATGAATCCACAAAGTTCTTACCATTAGTTTGTTCAGTTGATCCAAGAGGAGCAACGAGAATGTCCTTAGTTAGAATGTTAGAAACCTTCTTTAAGGTTAAGGAAATTTTAATTTTAGCTTGCCAACGTTTGAGGTGAAAACCCTCAAACTTGAATGATTTGTCAAAGACAGAGGCCACAATGTTACCAATAACTTCTTCGGTAGCCATGGCAGCTTTGAAAACTTCTTAAAATTGTTGTTTTTGGATTTTTGAAAATAACCACAGAAGAGGTTATCGGGATGATTCCTAGAATGATTCGCTCTCTTTAAGATGTTTTGCGGCACTTCCCAAAATTATGCAAAGCAGTCGAACTACCACACCGCCTCCAAGATAAAACAATCTAGTTCTATGCCGTACGGATCAATCTAGAAATACACTCTCTGATGGTGCAACTATCATTTGAATATGGTATAAATACCACTCGTAGTATCTGGTATAACGACCAGTCATAATAACTTCTCAAACCAAGAGAAATTCCAATAGTTCTCCAAAGAGAATTCAATAATGGTCATTTGACCACTCAAAATAATTTCCAAAAATAAAGAGAAATTCAAATAATTCTCTAAAGAGAATCCAAAAATTATACTTGATAATTTCTCAACTCAACAGAGGAGAAATTAACAAAATCCTCTTTTAGTTAATTCAAGATAATACTCGGAAAATTCAACGAGAATAAAGAAAGGGGGAGAAGTTGGTGCTTCGATAATTCGAAAGACGCCGAGTTATGAGAGTGACGAAGGAAAAACTCAACAAAGAGGAGTTTTTGGTGTATTTTAGAATGAAACAAGGAATTTCCTTGTATAATGAAGTGAGGTAGCTAAGATATCTCACTAAAACAATGTGGGACTAAGGAGTTTTCAACTAACATACAATGTGGGACTTAAGGAACTTCTTTTTTTTCCCAATACATCTCCCTATATTGGAATATTGACATAATGTTCCAACAGTCATAATGAGCAACACTGAAAAATCCGGCCAATGCTAATTACAAAATCAAGGAAATCAACCCTCTTGGACCGTGGATAAGGTTAAATAAGATGGGAAGAAAACAAATTCAGCAAAAGGAAAGAATGTTCAACAACAACCCTACCAAGAAACTCAATATCTGTCAATTTAGCCATACTCGAATGGCTACAAGGGTACAACTTGCATCATCGGGTGAAAAAAATCTAGAAAAATGACAGATGCAAATGGTACCAGAACAGAAGCAAACGAACAAAAAAAATAGCGCAACAAAAGAAGAAGAACGCTAGAGCTCGAATACATAAAGGACAACCAGATCACAACAACAACAACAACAACAACAACAACAACAACAATAATAACAACAATAATAAATCAAAAGGCAAGGCTCAATGTGAAGGCTGCCTCAGAAGTTATGAAGCCCATATCCTGGAATTGTATGGGTTAGAAACTCCCTATACAATCAGAATCCTTATTCAAATCATCCTCTCAAACTCTCTTGATATTATTTTTCTTTATGAGACGAAAAAATTAGATAATGATCCTATTTTTCAGAGATTACGTACCTTAACCAACAATCATATTGTTAGTTGTAGTAGTAACGGGATGAGAAAGTTGATGGATTGCTTTTGCTTTGGAGCAAATATGTAAACATTAACATCCTAGATTATGATTAAAATATTATTGATTTCTATATTTTTCCCAACACTAATGATTTTTATAGTAATAACAACTGCAAGGGAATGACTATTTATGGTTATCCTAAAAGCAATAAAAAAAATTCTCACATGCAATCTTATATTCAATCTGGATTAATGACAAACATGTCCCAAATGGATTCTTTTTGGGGATATGAATATTATTACTAATGAAAATTAAAAAAAGGGAAAAATCCTATTGACATGAACATCACTAACAATACCTTTATTAATTGTCTTCTTCTTGACATAGATTATAAAGATAACATGGAAACTTGCTGCAAAAATCAAGAGGGACATCACTATATTTCATCCATATTGAACATATTTATGGTCACTAAAGAGTGGATAAATATTTTCATTCATTTCATTAATACTCGTGTCTCTAAACAAATACCTGATCAAAACCCCATCTTACTTCAATTCAACACATCTATGTTGTAAAAAAGTAGAGCAAATCACATAAGTAAGCCCACGAGGTTTTAAAGATGCTGGTTGGTAAACCCAAACATTGATGACCAAGTCAAGATAGAATGGAATAGTGGAAATGTATACCCTATAAAGAAGCCCTCCAATTCCATGAACAATCTCTAGAAATGTTGATCCTATAAATGAGCTCACCAATTCCATGAACCATATCTAGAAATAGAGAACCATTTGACTTTCATCCAGTTATTTAAATATCAATTCAAGACCTCTAAAAAACACCACAGACATTAATAAGGTGGTGAAAAACAAATTAAATAAGGATATAACAACTGAACTTAATAAAACCTTCACTACTGAAAAGGTTCTCAACACCATAACTAACCTAAAAGTAAAAAAAAAACAAATTAATCGAGGATATGAAAACTGACCTTAACCAACCCAAACAAAACCATAGACAATAATAAGGCAATGAAAAACAAACCACCTGGTCAATGACAATAATAGAAGATCTTGAGAGAAATGTTGGAACAAAGTTGGTTTGTATCATATCTCTAAGGTTTTGATGATAACAAAGTATTTAAAGAACAATAGGGTATACTAACAAATGTTCAAGTGTGCAGGACCATAGACTAATTTTTTTGAAGAGAACCTAGTACCACTACCGAGAATGGAAATTTAATGAGAAGCTAAAGATCTAGATTCTGAAAGATCAAAAACTGAAGACTAGACTCGGACTCTGAATGACGTTAGCATTTGCCGATCTAGACTCTAAAGATACATACTCTAAAGATCAAATCAACGCAAGGATTGAGGAGATCCTAATAAGTCAATATCAGACTCTGAGGACATTTTGTCTTCTTCTAATCACGTGAAGAGTTAAGCAAAATCTGCAGAAGACAATTGATATGTAACGTATAATTCCTTTTGTACAAAGGTATTTCAATTGAGCTTTCAACATATACTTTTTTTATAAATATGGAAAATAAAGAAGTTAAAATGACTTCTTCACAAAAAAAATATGAATGAAAAATGACCAAGAAATGTCTATTCTCTAGCACTAGCTAATAATATGAAAATGGTTATGAAAGGAAGTGGCGACAAGGAAAAATATGTACCAAACTCCAACATTTAAGCATATTATCTCAAAATTATATTACCCTAACATAAGCCCCATTACAACCTAGAAAAACCTTAACAAGTGTGTATTCAGACGAATTTCATCTATTTTATTAGAAACTCTACAAACGTATAGTAAAATTATTTTGTATTTTGATTGTGTGATCACCCTGTGTAAATCAAGTGAAAAATTAAGGTGAGATGAGAGACATGTTGAGTATATATGACTGTTGGGATACTTTTTTAAATTATCTAAATTGAAGCAGGAAATAAAAGTGATGATCAGGAGAGAGAAAAAGGGGATGTCATTGATAAGGGTAAACATGTCATTTCTCGAGAAATGTCTGGTTTACAAGCGAGTTCCTCGAGGATGATAAATAATGTATGTTTGCGGTTGTGGTGACTATCTGCCATCGTGTAATTTTCTTGAGCATTAGTCGATGTTTTAATATCATTTAAGTTTAATTTGTAATAGTTTAACATAAAAATACAAAGAAAATGAAGAAAGAATAGAAAGGAAGAAATAAGAAGAAAAATGAGAAAAAATGATGCAAATAGTCCCTGGAAAAACTGTGTGCATATTGTGCCACGATGGGTGCAATTTTCATCATACCGTGTCACAATCAAAGGCATCGTAGCATGATCCAAGGTGAATTTTGAAAGGACAAGAAGGTTGAAACGCAACTTTTTGGAGGTGGATATTTCATATACGAATTTCTACACAAAGTTGAATGTTGAAGCCCATAGTGGAGCTCCGAAATGAGTGCTTTGAATCATTCTAAGACCAATTCCTTACCGAAATTGCACGTACTTTTTCTTTATCACTTTTATTTGAATTTTAATATCAGGAGTATCTAATTTACTTTTGATTAGGTTTTAGGAGATGAACATATATTTTATCTGCTGGGACATACGAGTGTTTTTGTATTATTTGCTTAAATTGATATTGCATGTTTATTCAATTACTCTTTTGCGTATTGTTGTTTATGTGTTAACGAGTACATAGATTAAACCTAGGATTAATATGAACTATTAACCCTAACCCTATACGCCTGATCTAGAGTAATTGGTCACCTTAGTCATTTCTTTAGGGATAAACAATTTTAACTTGTGACCTTTAATTAATGATCTGTGATTATATAATTTATTTTCTAACTGGCCTAAGGAATTATGGAGTTTTAGTTTAAATTAGTGTGTTATACATCAAGGAATTGGGTATAACGGTCGAGTTATTTCGTCATAGGCATGCAAGATTAATCTATATAGTAAATAAATGCACTCATCACTAGTGATACTTTGGGGATTCAAGTAAAACCTGATCGACTCTTAATCTGATATTTTCTCATATTCGTTTACTTTTCGTGTTTACTAATGCCAATTGCGCACCCTAAATTTTACCTTTTTAAAACACATTATATTTCTTTGTTAAAATAACACAATCCCTACAAATACGAACTTAGTTTTTTATTACTTTGATAACGATTAAAACACTTGCTAAATTGTCATCATCTCGTCTAATGGACTCAAATTAAAGTCTCTCCTGAGGGACTTGAATTAAAGTTTCTTCTGAGGGACTTGACTTAAAGTCTCACACGAGGGACTTAACTTAAAATCTCGCCCTATGGACTTACTTGAAGTTTCTCCCAAGGGACTCAACTTGAAGTCTCTTCCGACCGACTCAACTTGAAGTCTCACCTAGCGAACTCAACTTAATGTCTCTCTAAGGGACTTAACTTAAAGTCTCACCCAAGATACTCAACTTAATGTCTCGCCCAAGGGAATCTACTTAAAGTCTCACTCGAAAGACTCAACTTTAAGTCTTGCTTGAGGGAGTCAACTTAAAGTTTCTTCTGAAGGAATCAACTTAATGTCTCGTTCGAGGGACTCAAATTAAAGTCTCACCTAATGGAATCAAATTAAAGTCTCACCCAAGGGACTCAACTTAGAGTCTCAACCCCTAACTAATGCGTGAGGGACTCGTCGTAAGCCAGCGTCAAGAAAACTCCCACGGGGTAGTTCTGTACAACAAAATCTTAAGGATGTGAGAGCTATAATCAATTACCTTTTCTTTTACAAGCCCTCGTGTTTAAGGGATTGTGTACTGGTATATTTTTATTGGACCCTAGGAATGGATAGTCTCTAAGAAAGTAAGACAATTCAAGCATATTGTCGTTGAACAAACATCCTAAGAACCACAAGGCCGCCTAAAATGGGCCTAGTGGTCGCCGAAAAAAGGTTCTAGAGGTTGCCTGAAATTGCATAATGGCCGCACTAAATGGGGGAAAAACACCTGAAACACGAAATATAGGTCGCAAAGAAGTGACAATACAGTTCTCCCCTTGGTTGTTCTGAAACGAATTCCAATACCCATTTAATAAACAAACGTGGGAGATGATGTGTCCAAACAATAACTAACTAAAGATGTCAGTTAATAAAGAAACTACCTCCCCTACAAATTAAGGAAGAATGAGTCTTCCACCACTCCTATGATTATAATCATGGAACAAGGGGTACCACCTTTTGAATTTCTAGACCATGCCCAAAAAATTCTTCTATAAATTCATCAATTCCATAATTGAGGGGATATTGAATTCATTACGCAAAACAACACATATGGAGTTTCTCATCCATAACTATGATTCATTAGTACATGTAATACAATCATAAAAAACTATCCCGATACACTATTCATCATAGATTTGTGCTAACCCAACCATGTCAACTCAAAAAAGATTAAACAATAACAAAACACCAAAGAAAACTCAAATTTCATTAACACAATAAGCTCATATTACAAATCATATGCATGCACGTGGAAATTGAAGAATACTTATAAGTCTGCCAATGTACCTAAAAATGCTCAAATAGAAACCTTAAAAAACTAACAAGAGTTAGTGCACATCTACATCTTGCTGCATAACATTGAAACTTATTTCAAAGAACACCTTTTTTTTCATCAAATATATAAAGACAAACTTAATCGCTACATTTAATTGCTACATGAAATTGCATTTTGATGCACTGTTAACAGCCAAAATTTTTTCCACTTAAGATTAAATGGCTCATCATTTAGTTAAATAACCGCAAATTGGTTAAATCACAAATTAAGGGGGAAAATTGAAAGCATATCATAACAAATTATGTGCTTTGAAATAAAACCATTTATTTTCTCAATTTAGAGGAATCAAATTCATCCATCATTTATGTTGAGGCAAAGTAATAGAAGTTTCGTTTCGAGTGAGCTTGGTAATAATGGTGTTTGGTTACATAAGTTTCGTTTAAAGGGTGATGAGTTGTGTTTTGTTTTCTTTTGTTTCAGAATAGAATATGATTTTTGTGAACTTTACCATGTGAATTAGTTTTTGTATCGGTTAATTGGTCTTTCCTATTGATTCAATGTGTCAATCGAGGGGATAAATGAAACAGATTATTTAATGGATTTCCTATCGGTCCAAGTGGCAACCGAAAATATTGCTAAATGCATTTCCTAGGGGTTTTCCTATCGGTTATATTTCTGATCGAAGGGAGATAAAACCCATTTTTTAAATATTTGCTAAATGGAATTTTTAGGGGTTTTTCAATCGGGTTCTGTTTTCAACCGAGGGAATACATAAACCTATTTTTTAAACAAAAATAAAAAGAGTTTTGGGGAAGAAATTGAAAGGCGCGTAATGGTAAAATATTTGAGAGTTTTTTAATACATCATTTAAGTTTCTTAGGTACCACGTGAAATTTCTTTTTTATCTCTAGTTTTTGGATGTGCATATACGGACGCTCCAATTTTTTAAAAAACGTTGCTGTGTTCCGGATATGCATATCCGGTAACATTTCTGATGTGCACTTCCGGAAAAATTTCTTATTAATTCGCGTCAGACCTTCATCCTCCCTCTCATTCTTCACTTTTTCATTTTCCAAACTCTCTTAAGCCCTCTCAAACTCTCAAATTTTCAATCCCACAAATCTCGATTTTTTCACTCGAGTTCGGCGCAGAGCAACTTCTACAACGATCAAGACACTCCAAATCCTCCGTATCTCATTTTAATCGGTAAGTTTTCAAATTTTAGAGTTTCAGAGTTATTTTCGAGTAATCGATTTAGAGTAGACATTTAGGTGTAGAAATTGTTAGGTTGTATGAATAACATAGGTTAGAGACAATGTAGGTATTGTTTTCTGCTTCAAACGGATGATCAGGGCATTAAAATGCCCTTTTGCATGGTACAGTAGCCATGACTGCCATTTTGAACTTCAAAATACGTACCGGATGTGCAGATCCGGAAAGATTGTAACGTTAAATATTCCGAGTCCTTCCGAATGTGCACATCCGGAAGACACCCAATGTTAAAAATTCTGCATATTTCCGGATGTGCACATCCAGAAGACACTTGTTTTTTTTTAGTTTGTTTGTTTATTTTTATTTAATTATTTTTAAAAAAATCTAATTTATTTATTATGCTCTGCAGATTAGATGGCTGGCAGAGACAATCGTATCATACATGGGCGGACAACTCAGCACGTATCTGTCCGACGTGAGCGGATGCAGTCTACAGCCGAGGCTTTCGGCGCAGAGGGAGTTGGGGTAGCCCCTACAGCTGAGGGTCATCCTATACCACATCCTACACCACAGCCATCCACATCACAGGTTCAGGCCACTTCCACATCACAGGTACATGTCACTCCCCCTTCAGCCGTCGATTCTACATCTCGGATGCGTCGCGTTTCTACTGGCAGTTCATCAGGGTCCCAGCCCACACGCAGGCGTCGTCGGGAGACTCCAGCTCCATCAGCTGCTCCTACTCGTTCCCCTGTTCCTGTTCCTGTTCCAGAGAGTGATCACCCATCACATGAGGGTGTTGACGCTGATGACGATTTCGATGAGTTGGGCGGTTACCCCGGGGGACCGTCTGATATGTCCCTACTCGTGGGGTACTCTGAGCATACTGCCAGATATGTCTGGCTAGGAGAGGTAACCTTTCTCGGTTTATTTATAGAATTGTTTACGTTGAAAATATTTTCATTTGTAACATTGTTTTATTTGGAAATTTTCAGGAGAAGGATTCCCATAAGTTCTATAACCATGGGGGCAAGGTTATAGACATGCTTGAGATGCTGCCAGGGGATCAGTGGTCCATGTTTGCACTTGCTACCTCTGGTCTTGGAGGCCTGTCTAGGATTGGGTATTCCCAGATCTTGTACGGTATGCCGATGGCCTTTGTTGAGAGATGGCACCCTGAGACATCCTCATTCCATCCACCGTACGGCGAGATCACGATCACACTCGACAACATCTCGTGCCTTTTACATCTACCGATCACGGGAACCCTTCTCCGTCACGGTAGGATGTCGAAGGTGGACGCGATAGAGATGCTGATTGCAGAGCTTGGGGCTAGCCCAAATGAGGCACTTGCGGAGGTGACCCAGTTGAGGGGCGCACACATCCGGTTCTCCTTTCTGATACGCAGATTTAGTGAGGAACTTGACGAGGCACGACGGGCAAAAGGGGATGCAGCTGAGGTGGAGATCCACAGACAGCGTGCCCTGAGATGCTACTACTTATTTTTGCTCGGCACGCAGGTGTTTGTGGACACCAGCGCCTATTATGTTGATGTCGTCTACCTCAGGTACCTTTTGGATCAGACAGAGATCCATACGTACAACTGGGGGGCGGCTGCGCTGGCATACACCTATGTCAGGCTCTCCGATGGTTGCCTCTGGGCATCCAAGACTGTGGCAGACAGTTGTACGCTATACGTGGTAACAATTTAATATTCTAAGTGATTTTTTCATTTCTTTTCTTTCTATATTCATTATAATGTTTGACACCCATGTTATGTTTTCCATTTCAGGCGTGGGTTTTACAGCACTTTCCCAACATTACTGGTTGGGGGAGTGTCGACGGGTACACTGAGGATATGCCACGTGCTGCTGCATTTCTCCTGCTCAGAGGGAACCAGGTGCCCGACCCCTACAGAGTGTATCTTGATCGGATGGCTGCTGGGGACGTTTTGTATCACCCCTATGCCGATCACCGTCTGACGCGCCCGTTCGATGAGGTTTCGCTGTTCTCAGGATGGTTGGCATGCAGTTCGACCATTACTGCTCGATACCTGCCGGAGCGCGTCTTGCGTCAGTTTGGTTACACGCAGACGATCCCTAGGATGCCTCATGAGTCTGCTCCTCTAGGCTTGACCCGCAGGCAAATAGATGAGATATACGCTGACTTCCAGTCCCACTTGGTACCGGAAGAGGCTCGGCCGACCAGAGCGGAGAGAGACTGGAGCGTTGCTGCCGGGTACATCGTGTGGTTCTGCACCGTCTCACACCCATGCATGGTGCCCACTGCTGAGGGATCGCCACCCAGACCTGCTCATCAGGAGATATTAGAGGAGCGACAGTCTCAGCTGTACCATACTCAGGATGTTCTACCTCGCTGTCGTCAGATAGAGCAGATAGTGCGGCAGGCCATTGCGGACGGTCACCTCTCTGAGGGCTCTGGTGCCAGACTTGCCGTAGATAGGATTATTGAGATTGCTCGGGGGGCACTTCAGTACCGCAGACATCGAGCCAGGATTACGGGTAGGGGCAGAGGAGTCAGAAGAGATCCTTCGCCATACGCAGTAGTTTTTTGTTTGATGTATTCTATTTATATTACATGTATGTACTGTATTTTGACAGAGGTTTATTATGTATATATATCATTTTATTTTATATATGAATGTTGTCGAATGTATATTAAGTTGCGACGATATATTAACATATGCGACCAACCAACAAAACCGATTTAAAAAAAAAATAAAGTTCTGCTGTTTTCCGGATCTGCAGATCAGGAATGTTCTGGATGTAGGCACTTCCGGAACGCATCAGCGTTTTTTAAAAAATTGGTGCGTCCGGATGTGCACATCCGAAAATTTAGATGATACCTAAGAAACATGAAAGGTGTGATAAGAAATTCTCAAATATTTTCCTATACATCCAAACGCAATCGAGAGGATAGTTATGAGTTTTTTTTATTGATTTAATTGTCAATCAAGAAAATAGATAAAGGGGATTGTTCAAAATTTCAAAATATCACCACATTTTGTTTTCACCTCGATCAAAATTTTCATGGATGTGAAATCTTTTAAAAAAATATATATTTTATTGTAGCCACTGTCTTTAATCTCTATTGTTAAAAAGAAAATTTTAATTTATGTATAGACTAAATAATGTATCTATTATATAGATTATATATATTAAGTATTCAATGAATTTAAAAATATTTTTTTAATAATAAAAGAAAGATGGAATATTAACTTATTTAGAATATTAGTTTCGATCACCTAAAAAGGTTCATATGACTAAAAGTTAGATTCTTATAATATTTATTGTCTTGAACAAGTTACTAACTCTTCAAATAAAAATGCATTGACATAAGAGATATAATTTAAGAAACCCCAAGACTACCACAACTTATTCTTTATAGCACCACATTGAACCTGTATTCTTGACATGTGTCTACATAACACTAACTCTTGTACTCATATAAAATTATTTTCACTTATTATTAATATTTACGTGACAGTATTATAATTATATTTGTCTTTTATCTATATGTTTGTTTCTGTACTTCATAATTTATTTCAGCACTTCGAACTTGTGCAACATTTAGTTTCTACAGTGAAGTGGCAGTATACACAAGTTTATTGACATTTAGTTTCTAGCTTTTTTATTTGATGGGTTTTGTTTATAGTTTTTGTTTTCAACTAGATTTCATTTGGCCATTATTGCCGTCCAAGGTCCCATAAAAGATGCTCCATCCTTAATGACAAGTAATATAGTCACAAAAATAGTTTTATTATAGTAATAATCAACATCATCACAATAGTATCATGGTCAATAATATCACAACACAATCTTTAATATTATAAAGAAATGTATTTTTATTATAGATATAAAATAAAAGATTATGGGAGAAAAAATTGCGACCCTCTCTTTTTAAATAGCAAAATTAATCTTAAAAAAACTATTAGTATGTTTGGTTTTACCATGGAAAGTTAATTAACGCGCAAATGATCAGAAGTTAAGAATTCTAACTTCTTACAATCACGTGAGAATCACATTTAAACACGGTTTAAAAGGTTGTCGTGGGTTTTTGATGCGTACCCAAACATACTTTATAGCCGTTGACTTAAGAGATACAATATTAGAACTCTAGGTAAAAGATCTAGTAATTTTTGTGTTAAAAAATTAAAAGTCTCAAAAGTAAATGGTATAGTATGAAAAAATGTTGATCGTCGGAACACTTCTCATTTTTTACCACTTTACTTTAAGTGATTTTGGGATTTTTTTGTCCCACAGTAAAATCTCCATTACTCAGTCCCACCAAGTCAATAAAAAATTCACAAATATCTATTTCTTCACGTATATTTCAATACTCCAAGATGATTAAATATATCAAATATAACATTTAAAAAAATTATGTCTAGATTTAAATTTTGAATACTTCTTATAATGAATAGTGTGTTACCAAATGTGAAGTGAACAACTATTAGAAAGTCTATAAGAAAAAAGGTCACTATAGTTATATAAATAATAAGTAGTCTAAGACTTTGTGATGTTTCTGCTTCTTGAAAGAAGCTACATCCATATATGGAGACAAATTCTCTTTTTTCTTCACTACGGAATTAATTTAGAAGCTTCATACACATGATCACAACTATGGCTTTTCCAATTCAACTACTTTCACTTCTCCTCACTCTTCTATCATCTTCATTTATAACAACTGTTTTCACCTTTGAAGTTTCAATAAAAAACACTTACATAGAACCTTTTAAATGCTCTACAAAGATCAAAACATGCAATGCATCACTCTACCACATAAACTACAATCACAACATACAACAACTAGCCGATTTTTACTCCGTCGATCCTTCCCAAATCAAACCGATAATCCGTAGCGCAAAACAAGATTACCTTATACAAGTGCCTTGTTCTTGCCAAAACACAATTGACCTTTATGGTTATTTCTATGACACAAACTACAAAGTGAGTCCTAATGAAAGTTTTTTGAATATTAACAATATTGTTTATAGTGGCCAAACTTGGCATGTCAATGAAGATTTGGTTGCAAATGAGAATGTAACGATTCATATTCCTTGTGGATGTTCAGAACTTGAGTCACAAAGTGTTGTTACATATACTGTTCAGCAAGGTGATACACCAACATCAATTTCTCTTTTGTTAAATGCTACTCTTGGTGGCATGGTGAAAATGAATGAAATTTTGGGTCCTAATCCAACATTCATTGATATTGGTTGGGTTTTATATGTTCCCAAGGAGTTAAAAGGGTCACCACATTCCAATGGAAAAGGTAAGTTTTTTGGTTACAGACACACAAACATCAGATACAGACACAGACACAGACACCGGATACACACATACCGCGACATGTTTGTGATGTGATAATTTCTTTTTATTAGTAACATTAAGCACTAATATTTTTGGTTGCTTTGGTTTTTTGTTATTTGCAGAAAAGAAACACAAGTGGGTGATAATTATTGGTATCTTAGTGAGTGTAACATTGCTTTCAGTTATTACCTTGATGGTTTTCATTCTCAGAAGAAATAAAGGCTATGGAACTAGCAAAAATGATCCAAAAACTTTCTCTAAAAGATCACTTGCCAATAGAACCATTTCTCTAAGGAATCAAGAATTTCATAAAGAATATATGGAAGGTAACTTCAAAATAATTTTTGGAAGCAAAAGAAGCTTAAGGTCTATTTGGTTTGAGAAAACTTTTTTTTCGCTTCGTGTTTTCAATATTTCGTTGTCAAATATTGGCACAGATGCAACACAATTCGATTCCGAAAGACCAGTGATATATGATTTTGAGGAGATTGAAGAAGCTACAAATAACTTTGATGAAACTAGAAGGATTGGAGTTGGTGGATATGGAACTGTCTATTTTGGAATGCTAGAAGATAAAGTAAGAAAATCTTGCATAGATTCTTTATTAATGATGATTAATGTTTAACTAAAAGTTGGACATTAATATAATTATTTTAACTTTTATAGGAAGTTGCTGTGAAGAAAATGAAGTCTAACAAATCCAAAGAGTTCTATGCAGAACTCAAAGCCTTATGCAAGATCCATCATATTAATATTGTAAGTAACATTGATCTTTGAAATAGTCTAAATATAGAGATTCAACACGCATTCATGCAGTCAACACATCTACTATCATTGAATCGAGATTGGACGATTCAAATATCAAACTCATATTTTAGATTTTACAAAAAATCATAATCTATATTGAAATTTAGACAGTCTGATCTCGATTATGACTGTGTGAGATTGTGACTGCAGACGGTTCAAATACTCCGATGTTTGATTATATTATAGATGTCATTAATCACATTGTTTTAGGTTGAGTTGTTGGGATATGCAAGTGGAGATGATCATCTTTATTTGGTGTATGAGTATGTTCCTAATGGATCTCTAAGTGAACACCTTCATGATCCATTATTAAAAGGTATAGTATATTGGTTAGTAACATAAAAAATTATCAAACTATATGTCTTTTGATTCATATAAAAAATAATTCTAATACCATGGTTATTGAAATAGGTCATCAGCCTCTTTCTTGGTGTGCTAGAGCTCAAATTGCACTTGATTCAGCAAAAGGTATTGAGTACATACACGATTACACGAAAGCGCGATATGTGCACCGTGATATAAAGACTTGTAATATTCTTCTTGACGCAAAGCTCAGAGCAAAGGTATGTCTTATGTATTACGTGTCAGTGTCAGTGTCTAGTGTCTCTGGCAGTCTTTCATATATGTTCAATACAAAACCATTTACTATGGATATGATTTGAAAAATAGGTAGCGGATTTCGGGCTTGCAAAGCTTGTAGAACGAACCAACGATGAAGAATTTTTGGCAACAAGACTTGTTGGAACACCAGGCTACCTTCCACCTGAGTAGGTTTCTTGCTATCATCGATATGATAAAACTTAAGCCGAGAAAATATCTCTTTAGTTGCAATTTTTTCTCTCTTTTTAGATCCGTGAAGGAGCTTCAAGTGACGATAAAAACCGATGTATTTGCATTTGGCGTGGTTCTGTCTGAGTTGATAACGGGGAAACGTGCATTGTTTCGTGACAACCAAGAAGCTAATAATATGAAATCGCTTATTGCAGTTGTAAGTTCTTAATAGAATTTATCAACAAAAGAAATATGAAAAAAACAAAGTTGATATATATATTTGTTTGAATCGTCGCATTATTCAGGTAAACAAAATATTTCAAGATGATGATCCTTTGATTGCTTTAGAAGAAGCTGTAGATGGAAATCTTCTACGTAGTTATCCGATTGAAGATGTCTACAAGGTTAGGTTACATTCAACTCAAATCTTCATTCTTCTTTCACATATAAAAGTTTCATTATTATTAATTAATTGTTGAGATTGATGATGTTACAGATGGGAGAATTATCACATTGGTGTTTGAGTGAAAATCCAGTGGACAGACCAGAAATGAAAGAGATAGTTGTTGTATTGTCAAAGATTGTAATGTCTTCAATAGAATGGGAAGCGTCACTAGGTGGAGACAGTCAAGTTTTCAGTGGTGTATTTGATGGAAGATGATAATGCATCTTTGTCTTTTCAGATGTTTGATTGTTGGGGGTGTATATAGAGATTTTGCTAGAATATTAATGATTTCTTGTGCTGAAATTTGTTAATGCTAACAACATTATATATTGAAAAATTGAAATAGATGTATTTGATTTGAGGAGACTTAATTAAAGACTGGTCTTTTTATGTCTTGCTTGCATGTGGCAGAATAAGAAGCCACTTGGGATCATTGCCCTGTTGGTGTTTGTGTTCACTGACAGTCTGTATGTAAAATGTTGTACTAACTGATAGCACAACTTGTGCTTTTCTTTTCCTCTTTAATGCATTTTGGTTTTTTCAAAACAAAAAAAATATATATACCCAACATTGGCAAAAACAAAGAGAATTTCTTATTACACTCCAAAGGTTTTTTTAGCCACCACGCGAATTTTCGTTTTTGTCCTCAGTTTTCGGATAAGCACATTCGAACGTATCATTTTTTTTAAAAACGTTGATTTGTTCCGAATGTGCATATCAGGAATAATTTCTGATCTACAGATCAGAAAAAATAGCAGAACTTTATTTTTTTTTTAAATCAGTTTTGTTGGTTGGTCGCAGATATTAATATATCGTCGCAACTTAATATACATTCGAAAATATCCATATATAAAATAAAATGATATATATACATAATAATACTCCTGTCAAAATACAGTACATAAATGTAATAAAAATAGAATACATCAAACAAAAAACTAATGTGTATGCCGAATGATCTCTCCTGACTCCCCTGCTCCTCTGCCCCTACCCGTCGTCCTGACTCGATGTCTGTGGTACTGAAGTGCCCCCTGAGCAATCTCAATAATCATATCCATGGCAAGTCTGCCACCAGAGCCCTCAAAGAGGTGACCGTCCGCAATGGCCGCCCGCGTTATCTCCTCTATCTCACGACAGCGAGGTAGGACATCCTGAGTATGGTCCAGCTGAGACTGTTGCTCCTCTAATATCTCCTAATGAGCAGGTTTGGGTGGCGATCCCTCAGCAGTGGGCATCATGCATGGGTGTGAGACGGTATAAAACCACATGATGTACCTGGCAACAACGCTCCAGTCTCTCGGCGCTCTGATCGCCCGAGCCTTTTCCGGTACCAAGTGGGACTGAAAGTCAGCATATCTCTCACCTATCTGCGCGCGGGTCAAGCCTAAAAGAGCAGACTCATGAGGCATCCTGGGGATCGTCTGCGTGTAACCGAACTGACGCAAGACGCGCTCCGGCAGGTATCGAGTAGTAATGGTCGAACTGTATGTCAACCATCCTGTGAACAGCGAAACCTCATCGAACGGGCGCGTCACACGGTGATCGGCATAGGCGTCATAAAAAATGTCCTCAGCAACCATCCGATAAAGATAAACTCTGTAAGGCTCGGGCGCCTGGTTCCCTCTGAGCAGGAGAAATGCAGCAGCACGCGGCATATCCTCAGTGTACCCCCAGACACTCCCCCAACCAGTACTCTTGGGAAAGTGTTGTAGTATCCACGCCTGAAATGGAAAACATAACATCGGTGTCAAACATTATAATGAATATAGAAAGAAAATAAATGAAAAAAAATACTTAAAATATAAGATTGTTACCACGTATAGTGTACAGCTGTCTGCCACAATCTTGGCTGCCCAGAGGCAACCATCTGAGAGCCTATAATAGGTGTATGCCAGCGTAGCCGCCCCCCAGTTGTACCCATGGTTCTCTGTGGGATACAAAAGGTACCTGAGGTAAACGATATCAACGTAAGTGGCGCTGGTGTAAAGTAATCAATACCAACCACGATGTATCTTTGATTTTTGGATGACGCTGGTCGAATTTCTCCAACATGATCTAAAGCCCAGCCTCTAAAAGGCAATGGTTTGACTATAGAATGCAATTCGCTTGCAGGAACGTGTTGTATGCCTGCATGCACTTGACATTCTTGACTATAAGAGCAAGAGTTGTCTCTACAAGTCATCTCTATGTTTTGATGATAATAATGAGTATATGTGAAAGAACTATTTTATGTTCTAATGTGTGTTATGTGCAGATCATAGAAGATATCAGATCCAACAAACACCAGCAAAATATGCGTAAATAATCATATGCGAGTTACTATGTGTAACACAAGTCGCAAGAAGCAAGTATGCTTCTTTATCTGATCATAATCAGATAGATCCAAGGATGCTGATATTGCTGTTGCAATGCTCTTGTGGATGCTACTCTGAAATTGGTTATGATTCTGAAGATAGCGAAGCTTCTGAAGAGATAATATTGCGGAGAACCGAAGTGCTGAAGATTCTCATGACTTGAAGTTCTGAAGGCTGAAGGCTCTGAAGACTAAGTGCAGAAAGATTCTGAAGACTGAAGTGATCTGAAGATTAAGATTCAAACGATCAAGTGCTAAAACTCTGAAGACAAATTCCTAATGGACAAGTTCAGAAGACTGAAGACTTGAAGATTCTGAAGACCCAGTTATAAATTCTCTACTCATGCTTCAATTAATTACCATCAGAAGCCTCTGAAGATTTGAAGACAAATGTTACCGTTAGCAATGATTGTACACAGTACTAAAAAGATCTATCCCATCACTTCTTCTACAGTAAAAAGAAGATATGGTAGTACAACTTTCATCATTGCATAACGACTCTTTTCAAACAGCCAACAGCTCTTCAACGGCTATATTTTTACTTGGCTATTTAAAGGAAACATGTATGCGCTTCTGAAGGTGTCGATGTGATGATAGTCGCAATGATCAGTTATCGTTGTTACACTAAACATTTAATGCTATCACCATTTACACACGACCATTGTTGTTGAAGCTCAAAGATCATCATCCAACACAACAACAATCAATTGGAACAGAAGCTGTTGATGAACAATACAACAATGCAAATCAGTCAAGTCATCAACCAAATTCATCATCTGGGCTATATTGAAGATCTGAAGTAAGGAGTTGTTGCTCGAAGCTTGCTCAACTAAGAAGATGAAAAAGATCTACATGATGTCATCAACTGTCAAATCAACATACATCTTTGTGGAATATAAAGATAGCAAGGAGCTGTTGCTCATATCTTGTTAGAACACTATGTGTTCATTTGTACTTAAAATTAGGAGTTATCTGCTTGTTAAGAGGCATCAATGTAATCTCCAGAATAACTAATTCTATGTGAATTAGGATTCCTCAAGTGATCTGTGTGATCGGAGACTTGAGAAGACAATGGTTGGGTGTCATTGTGGAAATCTTGAAATATGGTCAATGATAGTCATATCTCAAAGAGGACAAATTGTGGGTCAGACTCTTGTGAGATCACTGATGGAACTCATTGAAAATCCTGGAAGAATGGCCAGTGAACGTTATATCCGTTGAATCAGATCCCTGAACGTTTAGCTGTGAAATCCTGATAGTAGATCTTGCGAGATTGGAACCTATTAGGTCAATGTTCGTTATATCCATTAACTTGGATCCCTGAACGGTTCATTGTGGGTTAGTCACAGATGCGGTTGTGCAGGTTGTTAGTCACCGGCGTTAGCCCGTGCATCTATAATTGGAATTGATTATAGTGGATTAAGATCTTGTATTCAAGGTGAAATCACCTTGGAAGGGTGGACTGGATTAGCTTGAGAATGGCTCAAGTGAACCAGGATATATCGTGTGTTCTTTACTTTTGTTTATGCTTTGTTTTATTGTTTACGGTTCTGTATCAATCATCAGAACCTTGCATAGAAAGTCAGAACCTTGCAACCCAACTCTGATAAGCTTCCACATTGCAAGTCTGATTCAAGCATCGCTAATTCAGATTCTCCTTGTCGCTTATGCTTTATGCATAGCACAATCTGAATAACGCTTTGCATGTTAGAGTCTCTTAACGCAACTTTGATATTCTCTCAGCACGTTAAGGATAAGAGGCAAAAAATATAGTAAGAGTTAAAACACAATTCAAACCCCCCCTTTCTTGTGTCTTTCTCACACCTTCAATTGGTATCAGAGCTCGGTTCTATTATTGATGGATATCAAACACTTAACAGTGTCAGAAAAAGATCCAGATATGGTGTGTAGAAATACTCTGGGTGAGATTTCAATCCACTTACAATTTCAGTATCAGTTTAGAAGATAATTATGTACTAAATTGTAATCAAACAGATTACCTGAGCAAGTCACTGGTTCTTGAAGTTTTGTAGTTGTCAACAACAAGATCTTCCTCACTAAAGTCTTGAAGAAGATTGAAGAATCAACTGATAAGATAGATTCATCATATAAGAAGTAGTATCTGTTGAATACCTATCTTAGAAATACGTTTGGATAAACAACGTATTTGCTCAAGATTAGATCATCAGAAAACAAGAAATCTTGTTTGCTGAAGATTAATTATTTATGAGTTTCTGAGATGTTTTCAAGAAACGGATTAGTCCACCCTTGACTTTCTCATTTAGAGCTCATTAAGAATTTATTCCTGTAAAGAAGAAAGATTGTTGTTCTATGATTTTGAACTTCAGAATGAAGTCTGCAGAAGAAGCTAGAAAACCGACGAATTCAAATTCTCAGAAGTGATTTAACAAAGAATTGAATACTGTTTTCTTGAGAAGCCTTGCAGAAAACAAAAGAACATTCAGAAAGAAGAAATCTAGTGATTCATCAGGAATTTGATTAAGAACAAATTTTGAGTCTTGGTTGAAACAACATAGACAATTGAGTTATGTTCTATCTTAGTTGAACTAACAGTAATTAGTCAGAATGTTATATGATATTTCTCTCAAAAGTTCATGTTGCATAAATTCTGGAATCAGAAGATGCTCGACTAGATGCAAATACATAAGTTATCTACTCGAAGCCAAAAAGGATCTAAGTCACTAATGTCTTTCAGAATGAAGAAATCAGTTGACACTCTTTTCAGAAGCAGATATGTTGTCAATCCTTTGATGGACTAAATCTAAACAAATTAGATCAGTATTGTAAGAACAAGATTGTTATGCAAACTATGTCATACGTTACACACATGTTTGATGATACTTGTTTCTGAACAAGCTCTGCATCTGTTCGAAGAAACAGAGTCAGAAGATGTTATGAAATGTCAATTAATTATCTCGAGCACATAACCTCTCAGCAGTTTATGTTTAAGTTAAGAAATTAATGACCTTTTGAAAACAAGGAAGCTTGATGAAAGATAGACGTTCTGATAATAAAGATCAGAATCTCCGAAGGTTGCTCTCAGAAGTAAGATGAATGTTTCTAAACGGAAAAAGGGAAAAGATCATCTGAAGAGAAAATTAAGTCTAGAGATCCGAGTTCAGAAGACATCGATATTCTTCAACGTCAGATTACAACGTCAGATAATTCTGAAGGAAGCAGAAGCTCAGAGTCAGAATGGAAAGCACTCAGATAAAGTATCACGGTGAAGATTTCAGATTCTCTAAGGTATGACTCTCCTTATTAATGAATGATTAAATAAGTCCAAACTAAAAACTGTCTGGTAAGTAAAAATATTAATGATCTGAAATATTCTCTCTTTTCAAGAAAAATCTTTTGATCAAATCTCTGGACAATATGTTCTCCCGAAAATGATCTACAAATCTGTCGTATGAAACATGCAACTCCGTCAATATTCTCATGGCTATTTTTTGCCTTTATCTCTCTCATTGGAAAGTCCTGACACCTGATAAGTACTTGATCTAGGTCACCATATAATACAGTACATACTCTATCTTAGTGGAATATTTGTGATAAATGCGTGTAACCTTGGTTTTAACTTAAAATCTCCGCATCTACTAACCAGGCGTGATCATGAACTGACAAACTAGGATTCACTTTCTTGTTAAAAATAGTAAAAATCTTTATGCTTATCTCTATGTTTGTGCACTTATTAGATATGTAAGATAAATCTTCTTGAAATTAGGCAACGTGTCTCTCTGTTTTCACTCATAGTTAATGTTTTCAAATGCCACTCTTATATATGCATTTATTGCGAATTTTTGACTCATGTCAAAAATTAATTAGAAAATTCTATGCGTGATCTCTTGGTTTTTCCTAGATTGAGAAACTGTTAGACTTAGTGCTCGTATCCGTCCCTTAACCTATTAATATCTAGTCTAATGTCTAGGATATGATGAACCTGTCGTTTGGAGTCACAAGCACTTAATAACTCACTTTATTCGTCGCCTACTTAAGGCACCATGCTCATTTCTTTATCCATCATTCCAGCCCATCTTAGTTAGTATCTATCTCTTGTATCCCCTCACCTCCAAAATGTCTAACTCACTTCCAAAAGCTGTTAAGGGTGATATCGCAGAGTTAAAAGTCCTAAATGAACTTACTGTGAACACTAGTTCTCTAAAAGGACATAGTATGATAAGAACTTCGTCTGAGTTACGATGCCAGAAATGGGAGGGTTATCTCAACATGCTTCCAGGCCTTATTTACACCGACCTAGTCAAAGAATTCTGGGCAAATACTGGTGTCTTTTCAAACGTGTATAATCAACACATCATTCAGTCAGTCATCTCCGGAATCCCTGTATTGATTAATCCCTCTGTCATTGCACAAGCCATCAAGTGTGATGAAATCAGTGATACCACTGAAGATTACAAAGAAAGAAATATCTTCACTGATCTCATTCACAAAATTCATTATGGAAATGGTCCCTCCAACTATGCAGCCACACTCACTCCCTCAGCTAAAGTCTGGCACTAGATCATGGAAACAAACTTACGACCTAGAGAAATAGGAGCAGGATTGTTGTATCACTCAGACCGACAATTTATTTTCTTTCTGGTCTACATAATAAAAATAAACCTACCTCAAACCATGTTCAATTACTTGCAAGAACAAATCCTCTTATCTAAAGATAAGTCTTTCTTTAGTATTCCGTATGGAAGGGTCATATCTCGTATCCTTGAGATTCAAGATGTGATCACTAGGGTAGAAAACTTTGGGGCAACCGTAGAATGTTTCTCTGGGAATCCCTGAAGGATCATAGAATAGGGTTATAGTTATTTTGCTCTCTGTTTTGTTGCTTTGTCTCTTGCATTATGTATTATCTTCAAGATGATAAATGAAATATCATTTGAAGTCTAAAATCATGAATGGTTTTACTTTAGGATTTTATTCTTAAAAAAAATTACATAAAAATTATTATCATACCCTAATAAGTATTCTTACTTGATTTGATCATGGAAAGAAACGTGTCATCAAGGTTGATTAATACGTATCATAGTGATTGTACATCAACTGCTAACCTTGCATAGTTATGAACTGACTAAATAAAAATAGCAACGCATCTGCTCAACTCTATATCCGTGCACTCTCTCATAAGCAATATGTTCTCTGTTGTGACTTCACGCAAGTAATCAAGTACCACTCACAAGTATGTATTTATTGTAAGTTTTTAACTTCAGTCAAAAAGTAGATAAAGAAATCGTATGTGTGATCCTTTGATTTTCCCTAGATTAAAATACTGATATACTTTGTGCTTGTCCTTGTCTTTTACACTATTCATACCTACTCTAGTGTCTAGGTAATAATGAATTGGTCTTTTCAAGTCGCTCTCAGTTATTAACCCATTCACTTTAGTCTCTCCAGTTGCCTATTTAAAGTCATATCTCATTCCTATAATTCTTCACTATCTTTTGTTCAAAACCCTCTTAGAATCCTAAAAGCACAAAAAATGATTCCAAGAACCTTTCATGGCAACGATGATCTCTTAGAGGTCATCAATGAAAAACGACCAAATCCAGCAGATGCTGGTCAAGATTTTCTTCTTAGGATTCATTTTCAAAATTGGAATGGATACCTGTGTATGTTAAGAGGTTCAATATATACAAACATCTTAAAATCCTTTTGGATCAATGCCTCTGTCAGTAGTGATGGTCTGTCTATCTCTTCAAACATCTATGGTCTTCCAGTTTCCTTCAACTCTACAAACATTGCTGATATCATTGACTGTCCCAAAGGGGGTATCACAACCAATCATGACTCCATTCGATGCACTTCCAATGCTGAAATGCATCACATGTTTGATAAAGGTTGTGCTTTTGAACCCACAAATCCAGAAAAACTTATGCCTACTGCAAAAGGATGGTTTAAGTTCATTTTGACGAATCTTCGCCCTCGCAATATTAACAAAGATTTTCTGTATCATGATGATAAGCTCCTCATCATGTGTCTTCTTAAGCTAACCTCTATAGATCTGTCCCAAGTAATCTTTGCCCATCTTAAAGAGTCAATCCTTCTGTCAAGAACTATGAACAAATCGTTTATTCCCTATGGAAGAGTCTTATCTGAAGTCCTCTTCAGAGCAGGAATCGTGCAAACGATTTGCAGAGTTAGAGGCAGTCCAGACACTGCTCTTGATAGAAAATTTTGTGAAACCTTCGACAGCAGATGGTTCTCATAAAATAAGATGATTGTTTGTTAGAATTAGGCTAAGTTATCAGTTTGTAATGTTTTTTGAGTTCATGTATCTGTGTTGTTCATACCTTGTATTTATGATTAATGAAGTATGTGTTGCCTTCTGTTCTATTTTTGAACTATCCTTTACTCATACCTGCACTGCTCTATCTTTAGTATTGAATGAAATTAACTCTGAATTCTCATTAAGATTCATTATCATCACAATCTGAAATGCTTAACATAATCTAACTTTTTGATGATGTCAAAAAGGGGGAGAAATAGAAATATAATTTTGATAGAATGCAAAACTCAAACAAGTAAATTAATGATATAAAATGCGTTTAACACTAACGTTTGTTTGATGTTTAACCGAGGAACTCTGAACAAGTTCACTAGGCATTCTCATACAATAGGTTAAATTGGAAGAACTCTGTTAAAAGTTCTTATGAAATGTTTGTTCATATAATCGAAGTTGTACACTTCGTGAACATGTGTTCAGAATCAGATTGACCCAGTACTGTTCAGAAGTTGAGAACATTATGAAAGTCAAAGTTATCTTGATTCTTGTTTCACTTTGTTCAGAAGCTGTAAGCTGTCTGAGAATATGATATTCAGAACTTAAGAATCAGAAGAAGAAATCTTCCTGAAAGCAGTCAAGACAAAGTCTACATTCCAAGATGCTTTTTAGAAGAACTGAGCAAATCAGAAGTCGAAGACTGTCTGATGAACTGGATAGAAGATCCAAGAAGAAGAAGTTCTGATAAACCAAGAATTCAACTCAGCAGAAAATGAATTAGTATCAGACTCAGTCTATAATAGTATCAGATTCAGAATCAAGCTTCGATTGATCACAAAAATATTTTTCAATCTGATCAAGAATTAAGTTGTGATCTTCCAACGAGTTCTGATAGAAACATGGTTCTGAGATGAAGACATGTTGTCTAGTCAAACTCTGAAAAGTCAAGATCTTAAATGATGATCAAAACCAGTATGACCAAATCAAGAATCTGAAGATCATCAAGTCTGAAACTCAGGGGAAGTTTATTACGTCAAAAGACAAGTTCAATTCTGATAAATAGTGTGGCTAAGTTATTAAAAGAGAATTGTTTTATCTCTGTGCTAAAATGATTCTACCGAAAAGTAGAAATTGCTTCAGAAGACTCTGAAGATTATGAGCTCTGTTACGACGACCAAAGGAACTAAGTTCTAAAGATATTAAGACAGAGGTTCTGATGAACAAGTCCAGATGCTGAAGACTTTTGTCTCCTTAAGACAGATATGGAAGTAGTCCTTCTCTATTCTATGGTCTGACAACTTAAATTGTTATTTTGTGAGTCTTTGGATCAGATAAGATTCTAGACGATCACAAATAAAATTTTGGGGTTAACACATTCAGGGGGAGATGTTGTTCCAGACTCTGAATATGTTTAGTTTAGTGATTACCTTGTATAAAATGTTCAATCAAAATACATGGTTTTGCCATCATAAAAAATGGGGAGATTGTAAGAGCAAGAGTTGTCTCTACAAGTCATCTTAATGTTTTGATGTTAACAATGAGTATTTGTGAAAGAATTATTTTATATTCTAATGTGTGTTGTGTGCAGATCATAGAAGATATCAAATCTAACAAACACCAACAAGATGTGCGTAAATAATCATATGCGAGTTATTATGTGTAACACAAGTCGCAAGAAGCAAGTATGCTTCTTTATCTGATCATAATCAGATAGATCCAAGGATGCCGATATTGCTGTTGCAATGCTCTTGTGGATGCTACTCTGAAAGTGGTTATGATTCTGAAGATAGCGAAGCTTCTGAAGAGATAATCTTGTGGAGAACCGAAGTGCTGAAGATTCTCATGACTTGAAGTTCTGAAGGCTGAAGGCTCTGAAGACCAAGTGCAGAAAGATTATGAAGACTGAAGTGTTCTGAAGATTAAGATTCAAACGATCAAGTGCTGAAGCTCTGAAGACAGATTCCTAATGGACAAGTTCTGAAGACTGAAGACTTGAAGATTCTGAAGACCCAGTTATAAAGTCTCTACTCATGCTTCAATTAATTACCATCAGAAGCCTCTGAAGATTTGAAGACAAATGTTACCGTTAGCAATGACTGTACCCAGTACTAAAAAGATCTATCCCATCACTTCTTCTATAGTAAAAAGAAGATATGGCAGTACAACTTTCATCATTGCATAACGACTCATTTCAAACAGCCAACAGCTCTTCAACGACTATATTTTTACTAGGTTATTTAAAGGAAACATATATGCGTTTCTGAAGGTGTCGATGAGATGATAGTTGCAACGATCAGTTATCGTTGTTACACTAAACATTTAATGCTATCACCATTTACACACGACCATTATTGTTGAAGCTCAAAGATCATCATCCAACACAACAACAATCAATTAGAACAGAAGTTGTTGATGAACAAGACAATAATGCAAATCAGTCAAGTCATCAACCAACTTCATCATCTGGGCTATATTGAAGATTTGAAGCAAGGAGTTGTTACTCGAAGCTTGCTCAACTAAGAAGATGAAGAAGATCTACAAAATGTCATCAACTGTCAAATCAACATACATCTTTGTAGAATATAAAGATATCAAGGAGCTGTTGCTCATATCTTGTTAGAACACTGTGTGTTCATTTATACTTAAAATTAGGAGTTATCTGCTTGTTAAGTATCATCAATGTAATCTCCAGAACAACTAATTCTATGTGAATTAGGATTCCTCAAGTGATCAGTGTGATCGGAGACTTTAGAAGACAATGGCTGGGTGTCATTGTTGAAATCCTGAAATATGGTCAATGATAGTCATATCTTAAAGAGGACCTGTGGGTCAGACTCTTGTGATACCACTGATGGAACTCATTGAAAATCCTGGAAGAATGGTCAGTAAATGTTATATTCATTGAATCGGATCCCTGAATGTTTAGCTGTGAAATCCTGATAGTAGATCTTGCGAGATTGGAACCTATTAGGTCAATGTTCGTTATATCCATTAACTTGGATCCCTGAACGGTTCATTGTGGGTTAGTCACAACTGTGGTTGTGCAGGTTGTTAGTCACCGGCGTTAGCCCGTGCATCTGTAATCGGAATTGATTATAGTGGATTAAGTCCTTGTGTTCAAGGCGAAATCACCTTGTAAGGGTGGACTGGATTAGCTTGAGAATGGCTCAAGTGAACCAGGATATATCGTGTGTTCTTTACTTTTGTTTATGCTTTGTTTTATTGTTTACGGTTCTGTATCAATCATCAGAACCTTGCATAGCAAGTCAGAACCTTGCAACCCAACTCTGATAAGCTTCCGCATTGCAAGTCTGATTCAAGCATCGCTAATTCAGATTCTCCTTGTCGCTTATGCTTCATACAAAGCACAATCTGAATAACGCTTCGCATGTCAGAGTCTCTCAACGCAACTTTGATATTCTCTCAGAACGTTAAGGATAAGAGGCGAAAAAATATAGTAAGAGTTAAAACACAATTCAAACCCCCTATTTCTTGTGTATTTCTCACACCTTCAATTGGTATCAGAGCTCAGTTCTATTATTGATGGATATCAAACACTTAACAGTGTCAGAAAAAGATCCAGATATGGTGTGTAGAAATACTCGGGGTGAGATTTCAATCCACTTATAATTTCAGTATCAGTTCAGAAGATAACTGTGTACTAAATTATAATCAAACAGATTACCTGAGCAAGTCACTGATTCTTGAAGTTTTGTAGTTGTCAACAACAAGACCTTCCTCACTAAAGCCTTTACGAAGATTAAAGAATCAACTGATAAGATAGATTCATCAGATAAGAAGTAGTATATGCTGAATACCTATCATAGAAATACGTTTGGATAAACAACGTATTTGCTCAAGATTAGATCATCAGAAAACAATAAATCTTGTTTGCTGAAGATTAATTCTTTATGAGTTTCTGAGATGTTTTCAAGAAACGGATTAGTCCACCCTTGACTTTCTCATTTAGATCTCATTAAGAATTTCTTCATGTAAAGAAGAAAGATTGTTGTTCTATGATTTTGAACTTCAGAATGAAGTCTGCAGAAGAAGCCAGAAAACTGACGAATTTAAATTCTCAGAAGTGATTTAACAAAGAATTGAATACTGTTTTCTTGAGAAGCCTTGCAGAAAACTGAAGAACATTCAGAAAGAAGAAATCTAGTGATTCACCAGGAATTTGATTAAGAACAAATTCCGAGTCTTGGTTGAAATAACATAGATGATTGAGTTCTGTTCTATCTTAGTTGAACTAACTGTAATTAGTCAGAATGTTATGTGATATTTCTCTCAAAAGTTCATGTTGCATAAATTCTGGAATCAGAAGATGCTCGACTAGATGCAAAGACAGAAGTTATCTACTCGAAGCCAAAAAAGATCTACGTCACTAATGTCTTTCAGAATGAAGAAATCAATTGACACTCTTTTCAGAAGTATATATGTTGTCAATCCTTTGATGGACTAAATCTAAACAAATTAGACCAGCATTGCAAAAACAAGATTGTTATGCAAACTATGTCATACGTTACACACATGTTTGATGATACTTGTTTCTGAACAAGCTCTGCATCTATTCGAAGAAACAGAGTCAGAAGATGTTATGAAATGTCAATTAATTATCTCGAGCACATAACCTCTCAGCAGTTTATGCTTAAGTTAAGAAATTAATGACCTTCTGAAAACAAGGAAGCTTGATGAAAGGTAAACGTTCTGATAATAAAGATCAGAATCTCTGAAGGTTGCTCTCAGAAGTAAGATGAATGTTTCTAAACGGAAAAAGGGAAAAGATCATCTGAAGAGAAAATTGAGTCTAGAGATCCGAGTTCAGAAGACATCGATATTCTTCAACGTCAGATTACAATGCCAGATCACTTTGAAGGAAGCAGAAGCTCAGAGTCGGAATGGAAAGCACTCAGATAAAGTATCACGGTGAAGATTTCAGATTCTCTAAGGTATGACTCTCCTTATCAAAAACTGATTAAATAAGTCCAAACTAAAAACTGTCTGGTAAGTAAAAATATTAATGATCTGGAATATTCTCTCTTTTCAAGAAAAATCTTTTGATCAAATCTCTGGACAATATGTTCTCCCGAAAATGATCTACAAATCTGTCGTATGAAACATGCAACTCCGTCAATATTCTCATGACTGTTTCATGCCTTTATCTCTCTCATTGGAAAGTCCTGACACCTGAAAAGTATTTGATCTAGGTCACCCTATAGTACAGTACATACTCTATCTTAGTGGAATATTTGTGATAAATGCGTGTAACCTTGGTTTTGACTTAAAATCTTCACATCTACTAACCAGGCGTGATCATGAACTAACAAACTAGCATTCGCTTTCTTGTTGAAAATAGTAAAAATATTTATGCTTATTTATATGTTTGTGCACTTATTAGATATGTAAGATAAATCTTCTTGAAATTAGGCAATGTGTCTCACTGTTTTCACTCCTAGTTAATGTTTTCAAATGCCACTCTTACATATGCATTTATTGGAAATTTTTTACTCCTGTCAAGAATTAATTAGAAAATTCTATGCGTGATCTCTTGGTTTTTCCTAGATTGAGAGACTGTTAGACTTAGTGCTCGTATCCATCCCTTAACCTATTAATATCTAGTCTAATTTCTAGGATATGATGAACCTGTCGTTTAGAGTCACAAGCACTTATTAACTCACTCTATTCGTCGCCTACTTAAGGCACCATGCTCATTTCTCTATCCATCATTCCAACCCATCTCAGTTAGTGTCTATCTCTTGTATCCCCTCACCTCCAAAATGTCTAACTCACTTCCAAAAGCTGCTAAGGGTGAAATCGCAGAGTTAAAAGTCCTAAATGAACTTATTGTGAACACTAGTTCTCTAAAAGAACATGATATGATAAGAACTTCGTCTGAGTTACGATGCCAGAAATGGGAGGGTTATCTCAACATGCTTCCAGGCCTTATTTACACCGACCTAGTCAAAGAATTCTGGGCAAATGCTGGTGTCTTTTCAAACGTGTATAATCAATACATCATTCAGTCAGTCATCTCTGGAATCCCTGTATTGATTAATCCCTCTATCATTGCATAAGCCATCAAGTGTGATGAAATCGGTGATACCACTGAAGATTACAAAGAAAGAAATATCTTCACTGATCTCATTCACAAAATTCATTGTGGAAATGGTCCCTCCAACTATGCATCCACACTCACTCCCTCAGCTAAAGTCTGGCACAAAATCTTGGAAACAAACTTACGATCTAGAGAAATAGGAGCAGGATTGTTGGCTCACTCGGACCGACAATTTATTTTCTTTCTGGTCTACAGAAGAAAAATAAACCTACCTCAAACCATGTTCAATTACTTGCAAGAACAAATCCTCTTATCTAAAGATAAGTCTTTCTTTAGTATTCCGTATGGAAGGGTCATATCTCGTGTCCTTGAGATTCAAGATGTGATCACTAGGTTAGAAAACTTTGGGGCAACCGTAGAATGTTCACCTATGAATTATGTGGAATTCTATGGGAATCCCTGAAGGATCATAAAATAGGGTTATAGTTATTTTGCTCTCTGTTTTGTTGCTTTGTCTCTTGCACTATGTATTCTCTTCAAAATAATAAATGAAATATCCTTTGAAGTCTAAAATCATGAATGGTTTTACTTTAGGATTTTATTCTTAAAAAGAATTGCATGAAAATCATTATCATACTCTAATAAGTATTCTTACTTGATCTGATAATGGAAAGAAATGTGTCATCAAGGTTGATTACTACGTATCATAGTGATTGTACATCAACTGCTAACCTTGCATAGTTATGAAATGACTAAATAAAAATAGCAACGCATCTGCTCAACTCTATATTTGTGCACTCTCTCATAAGCAATATGTTCTCTGTTGTGACTTCACGCAAGTAATCAAGTACCATTCACAAGTATGTATTTATTGTAAGTTTTTGACTTCAGTCAAAAAGTAGATAAAGAAATCGTATGCGTGATCCTTTGATTTTCCCTAGATTAAAAGACAGTTATACTTTGTGCTTGTCCTTGTCTTTTAAACTATTTATACCTACTCTAGTGTCTAGGTCGTAATGAATTGGTCTTTTCAAGACACTCTCAGTTATTAACCCATTCACTTTAGTGTCTCCAGTTGCCTATTTAAAGTCATATCTTATTCCTATAATTCTTCACTATCTTTTGTTCAAAACCCTCTTAGAATCCTAAAAACACCAAGAATGACTTCAAGACAAAGTCTACATTCCAAGATGCTTTTCAGAAGAACTGAGCAAACTAGAAGTCGAAGACTGTCTGAAGAACTGGATAAAAGATCCAAGAAGAAGAAGTTCTGATAAACCAAGAATTCAACTCAACAGAAAATGAATTGGTATCAGACTCATTCTACAATAGTATCAGATTCAGAATCAAGCTTCGATTGATCACAAAAATATTTTTCAATCTGATCAAGAATCAAGCTATGATCTTCCAACGAGTTCTGATAGAAACATGGTTCTGAGATGAAGACCTGTTGTCTACTCAAACTCTGAAAAGTCAAGATCTTAAATGATGATCAGAACCAGTATGACCAAATCAAGAATCTGAAGATCATCAAGTCTGAAACTCAAGGGGAGTTTATTACGTCAAAAGACAAGTTCAATTCTGATAAATAGCGTGGCTAAGTTATTAAAAGAGAATTGTTCTATCTCTGTACTAAAATGATTCTGCTGAAAAGTAGAAATTACTTCAGAAGACTCTGAAGATTATGAGCTCTGTTACGACGACCAAACGAACTAAGTTATAAAGATCTGAAGACAGAGGTTCTGATGAACAAGTCCAGATGCTGAAGACTTTTGTCTCCTTAAGACAGATAGGGAAGTAGCCCTTCTCTATTATATGTTCTGATAACTCAAATTGTTATTTTGTGAGTCATTGGATCAGATAAGATTCTAGACGATCATAAATAAAATTTTGGGGTTAACACATTCAGGGGGAGCTGTTGTTCGAAACTCTGAATATGTTTAGTTTGGTGATTACCTTGTATAAAATGTTCAATCAAAATACATGGTTTTGTCATCATAAAAAAGGGGGAGATTGTAAGAGCAAGAGTTGTCTCTGCAAGTCATTTATATGTTTTGATGATAACAATGAGTATTTGTGAAAGAACTATTTTATGTTCTAATGTGTGTTGTGTGCAGATCATAGAAGATATCAGATCCAACAAACACCAACAAGATGTGCGTAAATAATCATATGCGAGTTACTATGTGTAATGTAACACCCCACTTTCCCATTTTACAAAATAAGTAAATACTAAGAAAATAATCAGAGTTTACGACAACAGTAGGATGTCACATCATTAAACCAACAACAAAAAACTCCTTTTTCATTAATAAGCAGCGGAAATAATTATTTTATTCGAAATACGGCAATTTGTCAACAACACCAAAAATCCACATAATATCGTGGTCCACCAAAGTTTCAAATAAAGAATGATACGTAACAAAACAATAAAGAATAACAAATGACAAAAAACTCCCAAAATCTCGTGTTACGTATCAGAGCGACTCCTAAGACTCGATCAAGCAACACGCACTCCATGCACACTCAAGTACCTGGATTATCTGTACTTCCGAAGGAGCACAGATGCAACAAACAACAAAGGGGTGAGAACTACATTCAATAAATAACGGTGTATAATACATGCAAAAGGTAGTACTCACACAATCATATATCAGAAAACACACCATCACGACATACTTGTCATTTTCATTCAGATTTCACCAAACACATAATAATGCAATGCGACTCAAGGTCATCGACACAATGCATGTGGTACCAAAACACCATAGTTTAATCAATCGAACCCGGATAAATCACATACACCCCTACTTGGTAATGATTTATCTCCACCACACTCCACATTGGAGTTCGGATGAATCACATACACTCCTCCTAAGCAATGATTCATCACCATCGACACCATGAATGCATGACAGTAAATATGCATACAACACACATGTATGACCACAATCATACATCTTCACGATCTTCCTGATCACACGTGAGATACCTGCTCACCATCACACACATCACAACAAGAAATTCCTGGCATAACATTCAATTAGTTAAACATCTAATTAATTCGCTAAAATTACTAAATTAATTATTTTCATCACCGATTCTACAATTCTCAGGTTCTGGCATCTATCCCCAACCTCTCAAACCAAAAGAAATCACTTTGTACGCGAAAACGGGAAAGAAACGCGAAACGGCAAAATTCTGCACTCTCGCTGGTCATACGCATATTGCCTTGGGCCGTACGCGTATTGCCCAGCTCGCTCGCCCATCCTGCTGCGTATCATACGCGTAATGCTTCTTCTCCCGCCCTGCCTTACGCGTATTGCCATGCCTATTACGCGTATGGGCAGAGGCGTTATTCCTTCAAAATCCAAATTCCTGATCTAGTTACGCGTAATTACTCTCCGTACGCGTAGTGCCAAGTTCCCATACGTGTACTGTTACGCGTACGGGCAGAGGGCCATCCCAAAGCCTCCTTTGGCCCTCCAATACGCGTATTGCCTTCGTCTGTGCCTAGCATTACGCGTAACACCCTCCCTGTTACGCGCAAGGCCAGATCCATTACGCAAATTGCATTTCTCCACACCAGTCTGAGTTCTGTTACGGGATCCTCACTTTTTCACTCCAATTCCGTCCTAAACTTGTTTCTACATCAGTTTTAGGTCCTATTCTTCATCTTACTTCTTTCACCTATCATTAATAATCAAAATTACAGGTCTTAGATCTAATTTCGTTCCCTCAACCTGCACAAAACCAGTTCTGCAACATACACATTCATACAGCAGCAACAATATCAGGGAATTTCACAGATCATCACAATATAACACAAAATTTATAAAATCAACAACCAATTCATACCAGAACAACAACAATGCACCATTATCAGATTCAAAATTCACACACAAAACACATATACGAAATTCCTACGAGGATAAGGACTCCTCACTACCCTCTCATGATATAAACACCTAAATTGAAATCCATTCTCCCCCCTTACCTCGAATTCTTGATTAAAATCTGATGCGTTGTATTCGCAAGTGCACGAATCGCGTCAAAGTAATATAAAAAGTTATCGTATCCACAGGGACCAAATGTCGATCTAACGAATTTCGTTTGTTACAGTGCTTATCTAAGGCAGTTCAATTCAGGGTTTACTAATGCAGAGGAAAATAGATAAAAGTAAATGACGAGGTAATGAAATTCAGACAAAACAATAGGCTTGAATGTAATTCTCATAACCGATAATATTTCTCTATTCATCGACAGAATTACTTACGGGCAATATCTTCTATTTCAAGAAAAGAATTCAATTTAACAGGAACTGTCGCTTTCGCGTAGTCAGAACCAAGTTTACCCTCTAAACTAACCCCTTTATTGTCACTTATAAAAAGGCGCGCATTGCGTTAGAGTCATGGAAAACTTACTTTTAAGAAATGCAAATTCTAAACTAAACAGAAAAGTATTTTGACCTGAAATCTCTAAACCTAAGAGGTTCAAAATGAACCAGATCCTAATCCCATTAACACGTCCGAAAATAGTTTTAAAATCTCTTTTCTAAAGTGTTAAAAATCCCTACTCAACTGAGCAAAACGCTTTTGTTGTATTTGATCAGTTGAGAACTAAACAAGTTCACAAATGGTTAGACGGTTTTCGATCTTACCCAACATTGCTTTTAAGTACAGAAAACTTGTGTTAAAGATTAAAACAACCCTTAAGTATTTCTGTTAACATATAGACGTATTACGGTGGTTATGGTCTTTACATTCTTACCTATCTAAAACTTAGCCAGCCATGGTAGTTATAACAGTCATGTTAATTCTTATAATGTATGGAATTAAGTCTTTTGAAAAGTAAAGTTTTGAAAAGTAAGGCAAGACAATAAATAAACAAAATAAAGCAAGTGCAAGAAATAGATGAAAGTAAATGCGATTAAAATAAAACCTGCTCCAAAGCGGAGTCTTTAAATCTGGTACAATGCATGGAAAATAAAATGCTGGCAGGATTACTTCTACCAAAGTGCTCCAACTTGATTACAGACACTCCAAGACTTGATTACAAACTCGATCACACACAGTGCAATAACTCCTCGATGTGAGAAGATTACTGCTTTACAAGAGTGAAATTTATGCCTAGGATGAAGTAAACTAAGATTGGATGCTCCTAAAATTCGAGTCCTGAGAGTATTTATAGGCAAAGTTGGCATGGTGCAAAGACAAAAGTGACCTTGGCTTGAAAATGGGCGGGAAACTGATTTTGCCTTGTTGCGCCCGCGACAGGCCTACCGCGCCCGCGACTAGAAGAAACAGGCAAAGGTCGTGGGAACATGGCAGTTGAGCAGTGGAGATCATGGGACACGTCGTCGCCTACCCTGGGGCGTCCGCGACAAGAGAAGCGACAAGGGTAAATTGCTGCCAAACTTGAATTCTTGCTCCTTTTGCACCCTTTCTCGTCTGGGACCTCGATTTTATTGAAAACCTGAAAACAAAGGGAAACATAACAATAACAAAGCAAAAATAATAGAAAAACAACTAATATGCATGTGAAATCAGAGTCGAAAATACAGTATAATTTAGTGTCATCAAATTCTCCCACACTTAGACCTTTGCTTGTCCTCAAGCAAAACATTTAAAGCTCACAGAAAAATCAGTGTCGATCGATGATTTTTGGGCGAAAAGGGCTTCTAAGTTCGAGTCTGGATGCAGTGGTCGGTACTAACTGAGTGAACCAAGGGCATCGTGATGACACTAATCCGTAAATACGGACATAAACTTCGCTCCTATACTAATCAACCCATTATATCCCACAATACTTAGGCCTTCCTTTTCCATCTCTTTTGAGTCCTTTTCATTCAAGCGCAATCACATTAAGCCCGTTTTCCGCACATGCTTCATGGTAGAGTGACCTGTTAGTGATTCTGATCTTTTCATACCGGATTTCTGGCACAGGGAACTGTGTAAAATCCTTTTATTCTTCTCAAGTGCAGTTGTGGGGGATCGGATCGTAATCCGCCCTACCGAGTTCAGTGCCAGATACCTCTGAACCAACTGAAATGAGCAAGTTAAACATCTTATTACTTTTTTTTTCTTTTTCTTCTTTTTTCTTTTTTTTTTCTTTTTTTCTTTTTTTTTGAATATGCACTCAGATCAGTCACTTATATTCGTCGGTCTCCTACTTAGAACATGTTTAGGCCGGAGCTGATTGCTGAAATAAACTACTAAGGATGATTTTGAAATGAAATTAGGGCCATGGTACATGGGGTTTCAGGTGCGATTCTTATATTTACGAAGTTCATGGTGTAAGGACGATACTGATGTTTCAAAGGTTCTCCCAAGTCACCGCATCCTAACCCGAACCTGTCTTAAAGCCCAAAAAAATTTTAGAACAACACTTTTTTTTTCTAGGAAAAATTTTATTATTATTTTTTTTTGTGGGGCTAAAAATGTGGGGAAAAAATGAAGGTGAACCAAAAAATACTTATACTAATGACTCTTCAAACACATGCATTTTCTAAAACAGAAACAAAAGTAAATAACTGAAGGGAAAAAATAAACTACTAAAATGACGGAAATAAAAACGATAAAATCTCCTCCCACACTTAAATCGAACATTGTCCCCAATGTTTCGAAGTAAGCTAAGGAGAAAGGAACCTGGCAAAACTAGTGAGGACCGCTGGTGCCCTCGCTGCCCTGTGTTGGATGCTCGGAACGACGGGATCTGCTACGGTGACGGTCTCGCTGGTCCATCCTAGCCTGCAATTCTGCCTGAGCAGCTTTCACCTCACGAAGGTTACCTAAGATGGAACCCTGAGTGGCCTCCATAAGCTGAAAGTGCTGATGATTATATTGTTGTTGACGGGATTGCTCATTAGTGATCGCAAGCAGAGTACGGGAGATGGTCTCGTAAGATTAGTCTGCTCTCCGCCGCGACTCTTGCATAAAGCTCATCTGGTCCGCCATCTGTTGCTGAATGGAAGAGAGCAGGTCTTTATGCCGTGCTTCTCTAGCCATATGGTATCGCCACATCTCCTCCGTAATATAAAATCCGGGAGCAGCTCCTGCAAAAGTGTTAGAAGCAGATGGTGCGGTGTGTGATTGTGTAGGGCGAGGAGGGGACACACGCTCTCTATGGTCATACTCATCATCTGTGTCGAGCCCCTTATTGTCATGGTCATTAGGAGGGATTGGACCTAGAAAAGGTGGGGCAGTAAGGTCATAGATCCAGTTCCTCTCGAATCGTACATCTGTACGTCTACTGCACGGCATAACAATTGATTCGATGGCTACCCCGTGAATCATCAACTCATAACCACCAGCCCTCCTCGATCGGCATAATTTCATGTCTTTCAGAAATTTTAAATTAATTGTGCGAGGGGGCAGTGGTTCCAAAGTAGCTATCTCATCATTTAAATTTAGTGCCCGAGCAATAGACGTAATCAATCCGCCAAAAACTATCGGTCCACCCTTATTTACCGTTAAGCACATGAAGGGGCGATCATAAATGGAACCGGATTGATTCTTACATCTGTGAGGCATCCTTGCAAGAACAAAAGTTCTTTGCTATTAACTTTGTTTTGATTCTCCTGGCCAAAAATAGAGCATGCCAAAAGATATCTGAAAATTCTTATGGCCGGGTTATGAATGGTCGAGGCGAATATTCCCTTAAAGGAATCAACAATAGTATCTGACAACCTGCGCCAGAAGGCGAATATCCCGACTGACCATTCAGCATCTGAAGGAGCCTCACAAATAGCACCCTCCCCATGAGGGAATCCCAATAGACCTGCTAGTTCATCGGTACTGTACTCATACTCAACAGCAAACAGTCTAAAATGCACTGTACCGACTGTGCTAGCAGTGTCGGGACGAACGGTATAAACCAACGAACTCAAAAACTCAACCGTCATCCTCTCATAGGTGGGTTCTTTTGTGGTGAAAACAGTGCCTAAACCTACAAAGTCTAACAAATGAAAAACGCTATGATGAACCCCTAAAGCGTGCAAGCAAGAATCGTCGACATACCTCGTCGAGAGAATTTATCGATCCTGAAGCTTTTAAAGTTGCCGTTTCTGCCTATTCCCGGTTTGTCCTTCCCGAAGAATGATTCCATTAAACTCCATTGATGAAGATGGTGAAGAGGGTGGAAGAAAAGTGGTATGATAAAGGTTGGATTTTTATGGGTTTTTGTTGATGGAAATTGAAATGGAAAGTTAAGAGATGATTGGTGAATGCTAGAGATATGAGTTTCAATGGGGTTTTATAGGGATTTTTCGGAGGGAAAAAATGGGTTTGAAGAGGTTGGAGGTTCAAAAATGGTGGAAATGGAGGTTCTGTCCCGAATTTACAGGGACGCTGTCGCGGGCGCGACAGGTGGGTCGCGGGCGCGACGTGAGTAAATTCGCTGATGGGCCTCAATTTGTCTTTTTAAATGGGCTTTTTGTCCTCCCTTTGGCCTCGGGGGGTCTTTTTAGCATTCCATATATCCTAAAAATGTAGTTTTGCACAAGCATATATATATATATATATATATATATATATATATATATTTTTTTTTTTTTTATAATAAAATTTTTTATATATTTTGTCAAAGAAAAAATAAAATAAAAGAAAATATTAGCATATAAACATAAAAAACTCAAATATAAATCGGAAATATATCAAATGCAAATAGTAGGAAATATGTCTGGGTGATACTGGAAGTAAATCAATGCATAAGAAATATAGTAAATAATACGAAAATGGAAATCAAGATGTCTGGTCATCTCCACGGAGTCTCGCTATCTCACGACGGAGCTCCGCCATGTCTTCATACAGCACATCGTACTCAGTAGCGTGGGTCAGCTCTGACACTTCCATCCTCAGGTGTAGGTCAGCAAGAGTCTGTCGGAGATCTGCTATCTCCTGGCGCATCATCGCCATCTGGGTCTGCATATCTGGGGTACCTAATGAATGATTATTTAACCATACCGTGGTCCTGTCAGCTGGTGGAGCTGGAATGTACTCTGGCTCAAGGCAGGGTCGTGGTGCGTCTACCGTCTCACCGTGTCCTTCTAAGGCATATGTCCAGTTTGCTGGGTCATGGACACTGGTCATAACAGGATCTGGCAAAGTGAAATGATGTATGGTCTCACCGTCGATCAGGAATCTGAACTGAGAGGGATTAAAGGAGTTCTTTCTCATCAGCCCCCGATCTAAACAAAAATCAACATCCATGGTGGTATGGCTGCAATAGGGAGTCAAATGAAATAGCTTTCGGCCAAGGCCTAGAGCAGCATTAATCTCAGTCACATTACCTCCTACATGTATAGGTCCTCCTGCCCAGGTGGCAACACCACTAAAAGAGTACAGCATAAAATTACCACAAGCTAACGACGCGACTGATTCGCACAAAACATGAAAAATATGTCCTCCTCAGTAACGTGGTCATCAGTATCTGCTCTCCCAAAGAATGTATGGGCAATGATCATCTGAAAGTATCGGAGAGCTGGGTTATGGATAACCTGTGAAATGTGAGTATCAGGGTCAGGGCCTCCACCTCCAGAGATGTCACTCCAAAATTTCTCCACGTCTCTATTCATGAAGTAACCCATGGGTAGCTCAGGGATAGCGCCAACTCTAGTCTCAAATCCAAGAAGATCACCGAACTCAGTATGGGTGAATGAATACTCTGTGCCAAATAACCTGAAGCTAGTGTGGCCATCTGGTCCCAAGTACGGATCATAGGAAAAAGAGCTGAGGAACTCCAGAGTGAGGTTCCTATAGGTGGGATGCAAATCATCAGCATACTGGTCCCATTTGAGCTGGTGGGCCAAGTATCGGACACTGGGCTCTATGCCCAAAGCTTCCATGCAATCACTGTCTGGGTAGCGAGTGGGTGCCATGGGTCTGAGTGAAAGCATCGCATAACGCTCTCTCTGAGCGTCGTCTCTAAAGGTCACGTGCATGTCGTCAACTGGTGGCATCCTGAAAGAAAAGGTTAGGAAAAACAGGCCCTGAAATCAAACACACAAAACAAGTTAGACATATATGTACAAACAAGCAAATAAACGTAAATCAAAATAAAAGAAAATAAATACGAAGAGGGAAAAGAACCATGGGTTGCCTCCCATGCAGCGCTTGTTTAACGTCGTTAGCTCGACGAGTTCAAGTCATGTATCTGGTGCGAGGATAGGTGGGTCTGTTAACGTGAACCTGGAGTAGTATGCTGGAATGTCACCTCCTTCATAATGCTTGAGCCTTTGTCCATTTACAACGAACGGACTGCAAGATTTGTTCTTAATTTCCACTGCCCCGAATTTTAGGACTTTGGAAACTTCGAACGGGCCCGTCCATCTAGATCGAAGCTTACCTGGAAAAAGTCGCAGTCTTGAATTATATAGAAGAACGGGGTCACCCACGTTGAAGTCTTTCTTGATAATCTTCTTGTCATGCCATGATTTGGTTCTCTCTTTATATATGATGGCATTTTCATAGGCTGATTGTCGGAGCTCTTCTAGTTTATGTATGTCTAAGATGCGTTTCTCACCAGCTGCTAGGTAGTCAAAATTTAAGGTTCTGATGGCCCAATATGCTTTGTGTTCCAATTCAAAGGGTAAGTGACATGATTTTCCGTAAACTAGTTGGTAAGGGGTTGTTCCAATGGGAGTCTTGTAGGCTGTCCTGTAGGCCCACAGTGCTTCTAAAAGCTTCTGTGACCAATCCTTTCTGGATATCGAGACAATTTTTTCTAAGATATGCTTGATCTCTCTATTGGATACTTCTACTTGCCCACTGGTTTGCGGGTGGTAAGGTGTGGCTACTCTATGTTTAACTCCATACTTCCTCAACAGTTTGTCAAAAATCCTAGATATAAAATGTGATCCTCCATCACTTATGACCAGTCTGGGAACTCCGAATCTAGGGAATATATTCTGCTTGAACATCTTAATCACTACTCGGGTGTCGTTTGTGGGTGCAGCTATAGCTTCAATCCATTTGGACACGTAATCGACAGCGACTAAAATATATTTGTTTCCTAAGGATGATGGAAAAGGTCCCATAAAGTCGATTCCCCAAACATCAAAAAGTTCTACTTCTTGAATGTTTCTTAATGGCATTTCATTTCTCCTCGAGATGTTTCCGGAGCGTTGACATGGGTCACACTTGGTTATATATGTATGAACATCACGCCATATAGTCGGCCAATAAAGACCAGCTTGTAAGATTTTAGCGTGAGTCTTAGATGTGCTTGCGTGTCCTCCGTAGGGTGCTGAGTGACAATGTTCTATGATATGGTGCACTTCTTCCTCTGGAACACACCGGCGAAAGATTCTGTCAGTGCCTCTCTTAAAAAGGAGTGGTTCATCCCAATAGAAATGTTTAACGTCATTGAAGAACTTCTTTTTCTGCTGATAGCTGAGGTCAGGAGGTATTATATCTGCAGCAAGATAGTTAACAAAATCTGCATACCAAGGTACATTATTTACCGCTAAGGATTTTTCAGAATCTCCTAGGGTTTCTAAACTTACATCTCCAATGGCATCTAGCTTAGCGATTAACCTGTCATAAGCAAAGTCATCATTTATGGGTACTACATCAGGTTTCAAGAACTCAAGCCTGGAAAGGTGATCGGCAACTACATTCTCGGTGCCTTTCTTATCTCTGATATCAAGGTCAAATTCTTGCAATAAAAGTATCCACCGGAGTAACCTAGGTTTAGCATCCTTTTTATTCAAAAGGTATCGGATGGCGGCATGATCAGTGTAAACAATTATTTTGGCTCCCACCAAATAGGATCTAAATTTGTCTATGGCGAAAACTACGGCTAGGAGTTCTTTTTCTGTGGTTGCATAGTTTAGCTGAGCGGCATCTAGAGTTTTACTGGCGTAGTAAATCACATGTAACTTCTTATCAGATCTTTGTCCTAACACTGCTCCTACAGCGTAATCACTAGCATCACACATGATTTCAAAAGGTTTTGTCCAATCTGGTGGTTGCATAATGGGTGCTGAGATTAAAGCTTGTTTTAAAAGGTTGAATGCTTCGTTGCATTTTTCATCAAAAATGAACTCGGCATCTTTCATCAGAAGACCTGTTAAAGGTTTAGTGATCTTAGAGAAGTTTTTAATGAAACGCTGGTAAAATCCGGCATGTCCTAGAAAACTTCGAACTTCTCTAATTGTTTTGGATGGTTTAAGATTCTCTATCACCTCGATCTTAGCTTTATCAACTTCAATGCCTTTTTCAGAAATGATATGTCCTAGAACTATACCTTCAGTGACCATGAAGTGACATTTCTCCCAATTTAATACCAGGTTTACTTCGACACATCTCTTCAAGATCTTTTCAAGGTTGACTAGACAGTTATTGAAATCAAATCCGTAGACTGATAAATCGTCCATGAATACTTCCATAATTCCATCAAGATAATCAGCGAAGATTGACATCATGCAACGCTGAAAAGTTGCTAGGGCATTACAGAGTCCGAAAGGCATACGTCTATAGGCAAAAGTTCCATATGGGCATGTGAAGGTTGTTTTCTCTTGGTCATCAGGGTGTATAGGAATTTGGAAAAAACCTGAATATCCGTCGAGGTAACAGAAGTAGGAATATCTAGCTAGACGTTCCAACATCTGATCTATAAAAGGTAGTGGGAAATGGTCTTTCCTAGTGGCTTTGTTTAATTTTCTGTAATCTATGCACATACGCCAACCTCCTTCTATCCATTTTGTAACGTGCTCACCTTTTTCGTTTTGAACCACGGTGATGCCTCCCTTTTTAGGTACTACATGCACAGGGCTTACCCATTTACTGTCTGAGATCTGATATATTATCCCTGCTTCCAACAACTTAAGAACTTCCTTCTTAACTACCTCACTCATTATAGGGTTAATCCTTCTTTGGTGTTCTCTCGAAGGTTTAGCATCTTCTTCAAGTGAAACCCGGTGCATGCACACGGATGGACTTATTCCTTTAAGATCTGAGATGTTGTACCCTAGTGCTGAGGGATATCTTTGCAAGACATCTAAGAGTTGGTTTGTTTCATTTTGGTTCAGAACGACACTGACTATAACTAGTCTGTCCATTTCTTTGTCTAAAAACTCATATCTTAGATTCTTGGGTAATTCTTTTAATTCTAAGGTTGGTTTGCTGGGGCTTTGTATAGGATCTGGAGTTAAGGATAGACATTCAAAAAGGTTATCACCTATGTAGGGTTCCATACTGTCATCATCTTTCTCAATGGGCATTGAAGGTAGTTTTATTCTTTCTATCGGCTCTTCCTAGTTAAGTTCATGGACACATTCATCAATGACATCAACTGCATAACATGCATCTCCTATTACTGGTGCCGCGAGAAACTTTGCTAGGACAAACTCTATTTTTTCGTTACCTACCTCAAAAGTCAATTTACCTTTCTTGACATCTATTATGGCTCCTGCAGTTGATATGAAGGGTCTTCCTAGGAGGATTGGGATATCTTTATCTTCTTTGATGTCCATTACGACGAAGTCGGTGGGAATGAACAACTTGCCTATTCTAACTGGGATGTCTTCTAATACGCCTACAGGGTATTTTATAGATCTGTCAGCTAATTGGAGAGACATCTTAGTAGGTTGCAAATCTCCTAGTTTCAATCGTTCACAAACTGCAAGGGGCATTAGGCTTACACTGGCTCCTAAGTCCAGAAAGGCTTTATCTATGACATGATTCCCCAAAATACAAGGTATGGGGAAATTCCCTGGATCCTTACCCTTTTTGGCAAGTTTGTTCTCGGAAATGGAATTACACTCCACTGGTTTTGGATCGTCAAGTCTACGTTTATTGGTGAGGATGTCCTTCAGGAACTTAGTATAAGATGGTATTTGGGTGATGGCTTCTGTAAATGGAATCTCTACATGGAGTTTTTCTATAACTTTAACAAACTTTTGGAATTGGTCATTGATCTTAGTTTGTTTAAGTCTTTGTGGATAGGGAATTGGTGGTTTGTATGGCTGAGGGGGTGTTGAAGCTTCGTCCGTAACTTCTCCTTTATCTCTGTCTTTTGGTTTCTCAATTTCTACGGGTTCCTCACCTTCGAGGGTAGCATCCTTTTTGGAAACTTCGGAGTCACTCAATGTCGGGTTTTTAGGCCCTTCATAAGTGGTTCCACTTCGTAAGGTAACAGCGTTAGCTTGCCCTCGAGGGTTCTGTTGAGGTTGTCCAGGAAATTGTCCTCCGGGAGTAGTTTGGGGTGCTTGCTTTAAGGCTACCTGAGAGATCTGGGTTTCAAGCATCTTGCTGTGGGTGGCCATTTGGTCCATTTTGGTTCCTAGTTGGGTAAGCAGCTCATTCACATGAATATTCTGATTTAGGAACTCTTTGTTTTGCTGGGCTTGTGCTGTCATAAAATCATTTAGCACTTTCTCAATATTTGGCTTAGGTGGCACTGCTTGCATAGGTTGGTTTTGTCTAGGTGCTTGATTGTTGGTTGATCTCGGAGGTGCTTGGTTTTGGGTAGGGTTATTGTTTTTGTAGGAAAAATTAGGGTGATTTCTCCATCCAGGGTTGTAAGTATTTGAGAACGGGTTTCCTTGGGCATAGTTGACTGGGTCTGGATTAGTCTCGTTTAACAGATGGCAGTCAGCTGATTGATGACCTTTAGTACCACAAAGTTCGCAATCCGACACTACTGCTGCTGCAGCGGTTGGTTGTGCGTACATTTGATCGATCTTGAGGGCCATAACATCCATTTTGGCTTGCATCATGTCTATAGAGCTTACCTCATGTTTACCTCCTTGGGCTTCTTTCTTTTCCACTGTTGCTCTTTCGTTTCCCCATTGATGATGGTTTTGAGCCATATCTTCAATGAGACCACAAGCGTTAGGATAGGGTTTGTTCATCAGGGCACCGCCAGCGGCAGCGTCAATGGACATCTTTGTGTTATAATGAAGTCCGTGGTAAAAGGTATGTATAATCAACCATTGCTCCAAACCGTGGTGTGGACAAGCCCTTAGAAGGTCTTTATACCTCTCCCAAGCTTCAAATAGTGATTCTCCTTGGTTTTGGGTAAATCTTGTTATTTGGTTTCGGAGAACGGCTGTTTTGCTTGGGGGAAAGTATCTAGCAAGGAATGTTCTCCTAAGGTCTTCCCATGTTGTTATAGAATTGGCTGGAAGGGAATTTAACCAAGTTAGGGCTTTGTCTCTAAGGGAAAAGGGAAATAGTCTTAAACGAATCGCCTCAGGACTAGCACCATTGGTCTTAAAGGTGTTTGACAACTGGATAAAGACTTTTAGATGTTGGTTTGGGTTTTCAGATGGTAGTCCTGCGAATTGGTTTTGTTGAACTAGTTGTAATAGGGACGGTTTTAGTTCAAAATTATTGGCAGGTATGGTAGGGTTAACTATACTAGAGCTTGGTTCTTCGTCAGCAGGCTGAGCGAATTCCTTAAGGGGTCTTTGGTTACGATCTTCGGCCATAGCTTGCTTAATTCGACGAAACCAAAGTCGTGCGCGAGCGTAACGTTCTGGTTCCACTAAATGATCTATTACACTACTGGAGCTGCGAGATCTTCGCATCGACCCGTTCGTGTGGCCCTAGTCTAAACGGTGATAACAAATGAAATTTGAAATTCGGCGAAATTGGTCCCCGGCAACGGCGCCAAAAACTTGATGCGTTGTATTCGCAAGTGCACGAATCGCGTCAGAGTAATATAAAAAGTTATCGTATCCACAGGGACCAAATGTCGATCTAACGATTTCCGTTTGTTACAGTGCTTATCTAAGGCAGTTCAATTCAGGGTTTACTAATGCAGAGGAAAATAGATAAAAGTAAATGACGAGGTAATAAAATTCAGACAAAACAATAGGCTTGAATGTAATTCTCATAACCGATAATATTTCTCTATTCATCGATAGAATTACTTACGGGCAATATCTTCTATTTCAAGAAAAGAATTCAATTTAACAGGAACTGTCGCTTTCGCGTAGTCAGAACCAAGTTTACCCTCTAAACTAACCCCTTTATTGTCACTTATAAAAAGGCGCGCATTGCGTTAGAGTCATGGAAAACTTACTTTTAAGAAATGCAAATTCTAAACTAAACAGAAAAGTATTTTGACCTGAAATCTCTAAACCTAAGAGGTTCAAAATGAACCAGATCCTAATCCCATTAACGCGTCCGAAAATAGTTTTAAAATCTCTTTTCTAAAGTGTTAAAAATCCCTACTCAACTGAGCAAAGCGCTTTCGCTGTATTTGATCAGTTGAGAACTAAACAAGTTCACAAATTGTTGGACGACTTTCGATCTTACCCAACATTGCTTTTAAGTACAGAAAACTTGTGTTAAAGATTAAAACAGCCCTTAAGTATTTCTGTTAACATATAGACGTATTACGGTGGTTATGGTCTTTACATTCTTACCTATCTAAAACTTAGCCAGCCATGGTAGTTATAACAGTCATGTTAATTCTTATCATGTATGGAATTAAGTCTTTTGAAAAGTAAGGCAAGACAATAAATAAACAAAATAAAGCAAGTGCAAGAAATAGATGAAAGTAAATGCGATTAAAATAAAACCTGCTCCAAAGCGGTGTCTTTAAATCTGGTACAATGCACGGAAAATAAAATGCTGGCAGGATTACTTCTACCAAAGTGCTCCAACTTGATTACAGACACTCCAAGACTTGATTACAAATTCGATCACACACAGTGCAATAACTCCTCGATGTGAGAAGATTACTGCTTTACAAGAGTGAAATTTATGCCTAGGATGAAGTAAACTAAGATTGGATGCTCCTAAAATTCGAGTCCTGAGAGTATTTATAGGCAAAGTTGGCATGATGCAAAGACAAAAGTGACCTTGGCTTGAAAATGGGCGGGAAACTGATTTTGCCTTGCCTACCGCGCCCGCGACTAGAAGAAACTGGCAAAGGTCGTGGGAACGTGGCAGTTGAGCAGTGGAGATCATGGGACACGTCGTCGCCTACCCTGGGGCGTCCGCGACAAGAGAAGCGACAAGGGTAAATTGCTGCCAAACTTGAATTCTTGCTCCTTTTGTACCCTTTCTCGTCTGGGACCTCGATTTTATTGAAAACCAGAAAACAAAGGGAAACATAACAATAACAAAGCAAAAATAATAGAAAAACAACTAATATGCATTTGAAATCAGAGTCGAAAATACAGTATAATTTAGTGTCATCAAAATCCTGCAAAAATTGATGATGCAAAACCCTAGTTCTTCCTTGCTCTTCCTCTCTCTAGCCCTTCTCTTGTGAAAATCTGATTATGACTAACCCTACTCACTAATCCTTACTAATTTATGCTTAATGACAAAACTATCCTTATTTTTCTCCAATAGTCCATTATCCATTTAATTAAATCATATTTTTAATTTAATAAAAATGATAATATTACTCACATAATAATTATAATAATACTAGTAATAATATTAATAATAATGATAATAATATTAATAATAATACTACTACTATTACTACTCATACTCAAAATTACTCTCGACATCTCTAGTCTACCCGTCCCACTAAGGACTCCACGCCTACGCGCTCAACCCCATACCCTTAACAAGGCCAAACAATGGAAAAATAACACGATGATCAAATAGTTTAAATTGGAGTGTTACAACTCCCCCCCCCCCCCCCCCCCCCGTTAAATTATTTGCGTCCTCGAAAATGTACCTGCTGGAAATAGCTCCGGATACGACTCTCGTATCCTGCTCTCCAGCTCCCAGGTCACACTTCCTCCAGCAGCTCCTCCCCAAGCTACTCTCACCAAAGGAATCTCCTTCCCTCTGAGTTGTTTCATCTTGCGATCCTCGATCCTTATCGGCATCGCCTCCAGAGTAAGGTTATCTCTAATCTGCACCTCATCACTCTGGATAACATGAGATGGATCAGATACATACTTTCGAAGTTGCCACACATGAAATACGTCATGCAAGTTCGAAAGTTCAGGCGGCAACGCCACCCTATATGCAAGTGCGCCCACTCTTTGCAAGATCTGATACGGTCCAATAAACTTAGGATCCAGCTTCTTCGACTTCAATGCACGCCCAACACCGGTCACTGGGTTGACTCTCAAGAACACGTGGTCACCTTCACTGAATTCCAATTCTTTCTTCCGATTATCACGATAACTTTTCAGCCTACTCTGAGACATTTTCATCTTCTCGCGGATCATCTGAATTGTCTCCGTAGTCTGTTGCACAATCTCAGGTCCAAGCACCACATTCTCACCGGTCTCATACCAACACAGAGGCGTCCTACACCTCCTACCATACAAAGCTTCGAAAGGTGCCATTCCAATACTAGAATGGTAACTATTATTATACGTGAACTCTATCAATGGTAAATGAGTATCCCACGCACCACATTTCTCCAACACACAGGCTCTCAACAAATCTTCCAACGACTGAATAATCCTCTCTGACTGACCATCGGTCTGAGGATGATTAGAAACTAAAGCTTCCTGCAGACTCTTCCAAAATTCTAAAGTAAACCTCGGATCCCTATCTGACACTATACTCGACGAAACACCATGCAGCTTCACAATTTTTCTGATATAAATCTCTGCCAGCTTTGACAACGAAAAATTGATATTGATAGGGATAAAATGAGCGAATTTCGTAAGTCAATCCACCACTACCCAAATAGCATCAAAGCCTCTCGTCGTATTTGGCAAAACAGTAACAAAATCCATGGTCATATTGTCCCATTTCCATTCTGGAATTTACAACGGTTGCATTAACCCCGAAGGTTTCTGGTGTTCCACCTTTGACTTCTGACAGATCAAACAAGCATAAACAAACTGAGCTATGTCCCTCTTCATACCGGTGATAACTCGAATTCATATCGTATTTTTTGACTCATTACGCGCACTTTTAGTACTGTTTTATCGAGTCTTTCATACTATTTGCTTTGATTTATTATGTTTTCCTTTGTTTTTATGTCGACAGGTGTTTAATCGGCAAGTATGGAAAAAAGAGCAAAAATAGAGCTGAAGAGTGAAGAAAAACAGCAAAAATGCAAGTTTTGGCCTCCCCAACTGAATGGCGCTCGCCATTTGCCCCTACAGAGGAGAAAGGCGTTCGCCATGTCCCAAAAAAGGAGGGAAATCACCTTTTAAACTAATGGCGGTCGCCGTTAGGCATACGGTGGTCGCCATTATGCACGTGAGCAGTTTTTCAGTGACAGTTTGACAGTTTTGCTTGGTTTGAATTCAAATCGTACCAGACCTTCTTGGAGCCAATTTTTCTCTATAAATACACCCTTGAGGGTCTGCATTTGGAGGATCCGAGTTGTGCGAAAGCGCTGCCGAATTCTTTAGCCTAACTACAGATTTACTTTCCAAAGCAGCAATTGCTCACACTGAGTAGTTGTTGCACTGTTGTAATCTTTTACATTATTGCCGATTATACACTTGGAACGATTTGTCATTCAATAGAAGTTGTTTTCATTCCAGTTTATTCCAGGTTATTTACTTTCCCGTCTTTACTGCATTGTTTAGTTTACTTGCTTGCAACATAACTTGATTTCAAGATAAAAACTTAAATATGTGTTCCTGTTAAAATCAATCAGTATGTATGATTTAATTTCCAGCATTGTTAATATGTTAGTTTTAGGAGTTAGTATGTTAGGCTAATTCTTTCTGAGTCCGGCGTATGAGAACCGTCATTACCGACGGGACTCCGTAGATGTATTAAGTACGAAATCGCGATTGTATGTTGTTTTGGTTATAATTTCTATGCATAATTTAAGTAGCTTTGTCATGAGAGTGAGAAGTTATTTAACATTGCTTTGTCATGAGAGTGAGAAGCATATAAAGGTTTGAGCCAAGATTCGTGAGAGCGTGAGGAGCGAACCGAATAGTAGAAATTAGGCATCATATCAAAATACAGCGAGAGCACTTTAGATGTTGATTGGGATATTATTGGCTTTCAAATAGTGTTTCTTAGTTACCGGGCGAGCGAGAGAAAAATCTTGGGATTAAGAGATATGGCTTTAGTTAAGACCGCGAGAGCGTGAGGCAGAGCCTTTAAGTCGGTATATTCTACAGAATAGGCATAATTAGTACCCGTATTCTACAAGTCCCTTAGGTGTGCGAAAATCCATATTTCGGGCTCGTTTTATCGTTATTTCCAAACCTTTAGTAAGTAATGTTTACATTTTTGTTCATACCATCTTAATCATAGCCTTAGCTTTACAAAGCAATGATAGATTACAGTAGATTGACATTGGTCTCTGTGGGTTCGACAATCTTTTATATTACTTCGATAAATCCGTGCACTTGCGGAGCATCAAGTTTTTGGCGCCGTTGCCGGGGACCAAAGGTCAATATTGTGATTCCGTTGTTGCACCGTATAGACTAAGCACTCTTGTTTGAAAAAAACCCAAAAAAAAAAACCTATGTATCACCCACATTTTCTCTATGACTACCACTCACAATATCTCGTGGGAACCGCATCCAAATTACCTCTACAATTACCACTCCCAATATTTTGAGGAACCACAAGAATCCCATAATCCTGACCTCAAAATGTTGATGGAGGATTTCAATGCGATGCTCACTTACTCTTAACCAAATTTCCTCTATGATTACCACTCCCAATATTTTGAGGAACCGCAAGAATACCATAATTCCAACCTCGAAAAATTAATGGAGGATTTCATTGAAACAACAACTAATTCTAGGATAGAATCTATGATGGAGCACTTTGTGGAGACACAAACTCTCCAGAATGAAGAGTTTAGAAAACAACATCTCGATACTTATGAAACCTTTAGGCAGATGAGCACTGTGGTCGAGTCCCTCACGACTCACACTGAGGCATTGGAGACTCAAATCTCTCTGCTTGCCCAGACACCTATAGGACACTCCCTTGAGAGACGTGTGGATGTTGTAACAACCAGTAGTGAAGAACAAATAGAAAATCCTAGGGAGAGTGATAATGAATTTGAGGAGAGTTATGGTGAGAAAAGCGTAGATATTGAGAAAAATCTACTGACGCCACCCCAAAGGGAGGTTGTCGAAGAGGTAGAGAAGGAATCATCTATTATTGTTCCACCTCCCTATACCCCACCGATTCCTTCCCCGCAAAGGTTTGTAGAAGTTAAGGTAGACTCCCAATCCAAAACATATGTGGAGGTATTGGAAAATATCCACACTGATGCACCTTTGTCTGAGTTCCTGCATAAAAAGATAAAATTTGAGGACCATGAAACTAGGGATATCATTATTGTTAAGATGGTAAGGTTAGACTTTGAGGTGTTGGATGAAAGAACTAAGCCCAAACTTGAAAAGCTGATACTAAGGATAGATCCAGAACCACCGCCACAAGTTCAAAAGAATGAACCACCCCACAGGAGAAAGAAAAGAAAAGGTGAGGGATATGTGAGATGGCTTGATAAGTGGCCATGGAAACCGAAGATTATTAGTCGTCGAGCTATTGACGTTAAACAAAGCGCTGCGTGGGAGGCAACCCACGAGATTTCAATTTAATGTTTTACTTTTATTGTTTGTGTTTGCAAGAAATAAAGAAATGTATTGCTTGTTTCGTCTCAGCTTCTTCTAGGTGCCCACGAACATTCCTGCGAATGTCGCTGCTGGTGGTGACACCGATACCACACTGTATTTTTCTAGCACTTTTTTGCTGGTACTTCCTCTGGAAGCGGGCAATATGATGAGCTGGTTCAAGAATTGCACAAACGAAGGTATCTCAAAATGCCCACCGCCGAAGTAGAAGTGGTCAGTGAAGACAGGGACAAAAAAAGCAGGATCAGAGTAGATTTGGCCATGGTGGCAAGCAGTAGCATTCATACAGGTTCTATCTTTCCTTTTGCCACCTTTTATCAAAACATTGAGGACAATGTTTGGTTTAAGTGTGGGGGAGGAACTCTACTGCTTTAACTTTACCGCTTTCTAGTTAGGTTTATCATTTTCTAGTTTATTTCATGCTTTTTGGAATTCTATATGTTTTTAATGTTTTGTCGAGTCATTGCATGTGTTGTCGAGTCTTTATGCGTGGTTTTCGCTTGTTATTCAATTTTCCCGAAATTTTAAAAAATTTTAACCTCCAACTATTTTTTGTTTCGATTCATGGCACGAACTCTGAAAGTATATAGGTTGTTTAGGCTGTGTTAGATAGACTTGGGAAAGTTTTGTAAATATCGGTACCGTTCCTACACCTTAGATTCCCTAAGTATGTGATATTGATTTAAATAGACATTATGCCAAGACCTTATGCCTAGTTTCTTAGAAGTAGCCTCTTGATTAGTTTATACTAGCAGTCAGCACCATCCTTACGTACAAACTAAGTAACGAACCGATGCAAATATGTGTTGATCTCTAAAATTTAAATAATGTGATTTTTATAGAAAAAAATGAATGAAAGACATGTTCCCGCTAAGTTAGGTGGTCCTCACCCGACCATTTAGCCTAAAGGTTCGGACTCTTGAAATTCGTAAGCAAAAGAAAACATAATGTGCAAGAAAAAAGAAAAAAAAAGTGAATGTCGAGATCGTATAACACAAACAGGTTCGCTTACCATGTAAGTACAAAGGATAACGGGCTTAATGTGATTGCGCGAGAATGAAAAAGAGGTGAAATAGGATGAAGGATGTAGGTCGAGTTATAATGTCATGATTTGAATTGGTATTGAATAGGAAGGGAGTCTTTGTCCGCAAATGTGGAAATGTGTCGTTATGATATCCTTGTTTTCACTATTTAGTACCTATCGATCAAACATTAGCCTAGCAGCCACGTATGATTAGAGTCTCGTTGTGCCTATGTTTCGAACCGTGCTTATTTTCTTTTTACTATGTTGGTTGATTGCTTGAGGACAAGCAATGGTTTAAGTGTGGGGGTGTTGATAACTCGAATTCGTATCGTATTTTCCGACTCATTACGTGCACTTTTAGTACTGTTTTATCGAGTCTTTCATACTATTTGCTTTGATTTATTATGTTTTCCTTTTTTTTTATGTCGACAGGTGTTTAATCGGCAAGTATGGAAAAAAGAGCAAAAATAGAGCTGAAGAGTGAAGAAAAACAACAAAAATGCAAGTTTTGGCCTCCCCAACTGAATGGCACTCGGCATTTGCCCCTACAGAGGAGAAAGGCATTCGCCATGTCCCAAAAAAGGAGGGAAATCACCTTTTGAACTAATGGCGGTCGCCGTTAGGCATACGGTGGTCGCCATTATGCGCGGGAGCAGTTTTTCAGTGACAGCTTGACAGTTTTGCTTGGTTTGAATTCAAATCGTACCAGACCTTCTTGGAGCCAATTTTCCTCTATAAATACACCCTTGAGGGTCTGCATTTGGGGGATCCGAGTTGCGCAGAAGCGCTGCCGAATTCTTTAGCCTAACTACAGATTTACTTTCCAAAGCAGCAATTGCTCACACTGAGTAGTTGTTGCACTGTTGTAATCTTTTACATTATTGCCGATTATACGCTTGGAACGATTTGTCATTCAATAGAAGTTGTTTTCATTCCAGTTTATTCCAGGTTATTTACTTTCCCGTCTTTACTGCATTGTTTAGTTTACTTGCTTGCAACATAACTTGATTTCAAGATAAAAACTTAAATCTGTGTTCCTGTTAAAATCAATCAGTATGTATGATTTAATTTCCAGCATTGTTAATATGTTAGTTTTAGGAGTTAGTATGTTAGGCTAATTCTGTCTGAGTCCGGCGTATGAGAACCGTCGTTACCGACGGGACTCCGTAGATGTATTAAGTACGAAATCGCGATTGTATGTTATTTTGGTTATAATTTCTATGCATAATTTAAGTAGCTTTGTCATGAGAGTGAGAAGTTATTTAACATTTCTTTGTCATGAGAGTGAGAAGCATATAAAGGTTTGAGCCGAGATTCGCGAGAGCGTGAGGAGTGAACCGGATAGTAGAAATTAGGCATCATATCTAAATACAACGAGAGCGCTTTAGATGTTGATTAGGATATTATTGGCTTTCAAATAGTGTTTCTTAGTTACCTGGCGAGCGAGAGCAAAATCTTGGGATTAAGAGATATGGCTTTAGTTAAGACCGTGAGAGCGTGAGGCAGAGCCTTTAAGTCGGTATATTCTACAGAATATGCATAATTAGTACCTGTATTCTACAAGTCCCTTAGGTGTGCGAAAATCCATATTTCGGGCTCGTTTTATCGTTATTTCAAAACCTTTAGTAAGTAGTGTTTACATTTTCGTTCATACCATCTTAATCATAGCCTTAGCTTTACAAAGCAATGATAGATTATAGTAGATTGACATTGGTCTCTGTGGGTTCGACAATCTTTTATATTACTTCGATAAATCCTTGCACTTGCGGAGCATCAACCGGACCACCAAAATAACTTCTTCAAGTCATGATACATTTTCGTAGCTCCCGGATGAATACTCAAGCTACTCCGATGACTTTCCTCTAAGATCGCCTTCCTCAATTCATCGTTATCCGGCACACAAATTCTGCCCTGGAATCTCAATACACCAAAATTATCCACTCTAAAATCATTATTAGGATCACCTCCTTCTGTAGGCATCAAGTTCACTAGCTTCACATCAAGTCTCTAGTTTTCCTTAATCACATCCAAAAAGTCATTATTCACCTTAAGCATACCCAATCTAACACTCCCAGGTGTAGTTTCACAAACCATACTCAAGTCTTTAAACTATTCAATCAACTCCATTTCTTTTACCATTAATGCAGACATATGAATTGTCTTCCGACTTAGTGCATCTGCTACAACATTAGCCTTCCCCGGATGATAACTCAAATTAAAATCATAATCTTTCAAGAACTCTAACCATCTCCTCTGCCTCATATTCAATTCCTTCTGATCGAACAAATACTTCAAGCTTTTGTGATCACTGAATACTTCAAATCTCGATCCATACAGATAATGTCGCCAAATTTTCAATACAAAAACCACTGCAGCTAATTCAAGATCGTGAGTAGGATAGTTCCTCTCATGCACCCTCAATTGTCGCGAAGCATACGCCACCACTTTTCCATCTTGCATTAACACACCGCCTAATCCCATCTTAGACGCATCACAATACACCACAAAAGGTTCACTTGGACTTGGTAGAATTAACACTGGTGCCGTAGTCAATTTCTTCTTCAATTCCTCAAAACTTTCCTCACAAGCCGCATCCTAAACAAACGCTTGATTCTTTCTAGTTAACTGCGTCAACGGTAATGCCAAATTAGAAAACCCTTCAATGAATCTTCGGTAATAACCTGCCAAACCCAAGAAACTTCTAATTTCAGTCGCTGTCTTCGGTGGCTCTCACTGAAGTATTGCACTTACTTTAGATGGATACACCGCTATGCCATCACCAGAAATAACATGACCCAAGAAACTCACAGTCTTCAACCAGAATTCACATTTCGAGAACTTTGCAAACAATTTATTATCTTTCAACACCTGCAATGCAATCCTCAAATGTTCTGCGTGATCCTCGTCAGATTTAGAATAAATCAGTATGTCATCAATGAATACCACAATAAACTGATCCAAATAAGAATGAAAGATACGATTCATATACTCCATATACACACCCGACGCATTAGACACTCCGAAAGACATCACTGCATATTCGTAATGTCCATAGCGAGTTCTGAATGCAGTCTTCTGAATATCATTTTCCTTTACTCTAATCTGATGGTAACCCGACCTCAAATCAATTTTGCTGAAAACACGAGCTCCCACAAGCTGATCCATTAAGTCATCAATCCTCGAAAGTGGATACTTATTTTTAATGGTCACTTTATTTAGCTGACGTTAATCAATGCACATATGCATACTACCATCCTTCTTCTTCACCAACAACACTGGAGCTCCCCACAGCGACACACTCGGTCTAATAAACTTCTTATCAAGCAATTCTCCAATCTGAGATTTCAACTCTGCCAATTCTGATGCAGACATCCTGTATGGTGCCATAGATATAGGTCTGGTACCAGGAATAAGATCAATAGCAAATTCAACTTCTCTCGTCGGAGGCAACTCTGTAATATCATCTGGAAACACTTCAGGAAATTCACTCACCACCGGTAACTCATTAACTGAAGTCTTGCTTTCCACAGACAACGAGGCAAACACTGCAAACATCTTAGCTTCATCCTCCAACAACGTCCTCAACTCTCAGCTAGACAAAGAATCCGCTAATGCTTCCTCTTCCAGAGTAAGAAACAATAACGTCTTCCTAAAGCAATCAATATAAATCCGGTTGATCTAGGGACGCAGCCCATTCTCAAACTTCAAGCATTTCGAATTCACAGCTTCTTCCGTATTGTAATGAGCACAATACTGCACCAACTCTTCAAACCGAGCAGCATATTCAGCAACAGTCATGCTACCCTATTTCAGCTCCAGGAATTTAATCTCTTTTGCACTACGAATATCTTCTGGAAAGTACTTTTCCAGAAACTCAGCCTGAAACACTGTCCAAGTAATCTCAGTGCCCGCAGCTTCCAATCTCTGACAACTATTGTCCCACCAGGCTTCAGCCTCTCCCTCCAGCATATGAGTGCCAAACCGTACTTTCTGAGCATCACTCCATCCCATGGTCCTGAAGATTTTCTCAACAGCCTTCAGCCATTTCTATGCAGCCTCCGAATCCAGAATACCTCCCTCATATGTAGGCGACTTATTGCTCTGAAACTGTGCTAAGTCGCGGAACTGCGCACCCCCAGCCTGATTAGTGTTCTCAACCGCTTGTGCCATCGCTTGCATAGCAGCAGCAAGAGCAGCATCATTCCTTCCTGCCATACTGTTTAACAATCAACATACGGTCAGAACACACAACTTACTCCTATTCTAAGGACAGACTCTACTACGACACCTGGCCGGACGGACCAACCAGGCTCTGATAGCAATTGTAACACTCCACTTTCCCATTTTACAAAATAAGTAAATACTACGAAAATAATCAGAGTTTATGACAACAGTAGGATGTCACATCATTAAACCAACAACAAAACTCCTTTTTCATTAATAAGCAGCGGAAATAATTGTTTTATTCAAAATACGGCAATTTGCCAACAACACCAAAAATCCACATAATATCGTGGTCCACCAAAGTTTCAAATAAAGAATGATACGTAACAAAACAATAAAGAATAACAAATGACGAAAAACTCCCAAAATCCCGTGTTACGTATCAGAGCGACTCCTAAGACTCGATCAAGCAACACGCACTCCATGCACACTCAAGTACCTGGATTATCTGTACTTCCAAAGAAGCACAGACGCAACAAACAACAAAGGGGTGAGAACTACATTCAATAAATAACGGTGTATAATACATGTAAAAGGTAGTACTCACACAATCATATATCAGAAATCACACCATCACGACATACTTGTCATTTTCATTCAGATTTCACCAAACACATAATAATGCAATGCGACTCAAGGACATCGACACAATGCATGTGGTACCAAAACACCATAGTTTAATCAATCGAACCCGGATAAATCACATACACCCCTACTTGGCAATGATTTATCTCCACCACTCCACATTGGAGTTCGGATGAATCACATACACTCCTCCTGAGCAATGATTTATCACCATCGACACCATGAATGCATGACAGTAAATATGCATACAACACACATGTATGACCACAATCATACATCTTCACGATCTTCTTGATCACACGTGAGATACCTGCTCACCATCACACACATCACAACAAGAAATTCCTCGCATAACATTCAATTAGTTAAACATCTAATTAATTCGCTAAAATTACAAAATTAATTATTTTCATCACCGATTCTACAATTCTCAGGTTCTGGCATCTATCCCCAACCTCTCAAACCAAAAGAAATCACTTTGTACGTGAAAACGGGAAAGAAATGCGAAACAGAAAAATTCTGCACTCTCGCTGGTCATACGCATATTACCTTGGGTCGTACGCGTATTGCCCAGCTCGCTCGCCCATCCTGCTGCGTATCATACGCGTAATGCTTCTTCTCCCTCCCTGCCTTACTCGTATTGCCATGCCTATTACGCGTATGGGCAGAGGCGTTATTCCTTCAAAATCCCAATTCCAGATCTAGTTACGCGTAATTACTCTCCGTACGCGTAGTGCCAAGTTCCCATACGCGTACTGTTACGCGTACGGGCAGAGGGTCGTGCCAAAGCCTCATTACGCGTAACACCCTCCCTGTTACGCGTAAGGCCAGATCCATTACGCAAATTACATTTCTCCACACCAGTCTGAGTTCTGTTACGGGATCCTCATTTTTTCATTCCAATTCCGTCCTAAACTTGTTTTTACATCAGTTTTAGGTCATATTCTTCATCTTACTTCTTTCACCTATCATTACTAATCAAAATTACAGGTCTTAGATCTAATTTCGTTCCCTCAACCTGCACAAAACCAGTTCTGCAACATACACATTCATACAACAACAACAATATCAGGGAATTTCACAGATCATCACAGTATAACACGAAATTTATAAAATCAACAACCAATTCATACCAGAACAACAACAATGCACCATTATCAGATTCAAAATTCACACACAGAACACATATACGAAATTCCTACGAGGATAAGGACTCCTCACTACCCTCTCATGATATAAACACCTAAATTGAAATCCATTCTCCCCTCTTACCTCGAATTCTTGATTAAAATCCTGCGAAAATTAATGATGCAAAATCCTAGTTCTTCCCTGCTCTTCCTCTCTCTAGCCCTTCTCTTGTGAAAATCTGATTATGACTAACCCTACTCACTAATCCTTACTAATTTCTGCTTAATGACAAAACTATCCTTATTTTTCTCCAATAGCCCATTATCCATTTAATTAAATCATATTTTTAATTTAATAAAAATAATTATATTACTCACATAATAATTAGAATAATACTAGTAATAATAATAATAACAATAATATTAATAATAATAATACTACTATTACTACTCATACTCAAAATTACTCTCGACATCTCTAGTCTACCTGTCCCACTAAGGACTCCACGCCTACGCGCTCAACCTCACACCCTTAACAAGGCCAAACAACAGAAAAATAACACGACGATCAAATAATTTAAATTGGGGTGTTACATGTAACACAAGTCGCAAGAAGCAAGTATGCTTCTTTATCTGATCATAATTAGATATATCCAAGGATGTCGATATTGCTATTGCAATGCTCTTGTGGATGCTACTCTGAAAGTGGTTATGATTCTGAAGATAACGAAGCTTCTGAAGAGATAATCTTGTGGAGAACCGAAGTGCTGAAGATTCTCATGACTTGAAGTTCTGAAGGATGAAGGCTCTGAAGACCAAGTGCAGAAAGATTCTGAAGACTGAAGTGTTCTGAAGATTAAGATTCAAACAATCAAGTGCTGAAGCTCTGAAGACAAATTCCTAATGGACAAGTTCTGAAGATTGGAGACTTGAAGATTCTTAAGACCTAGTTATAAAGTCTCTACTCATGCTTCAATTAATTACCATCAGATGCCTCTGAAGATTTGAAGACAAATGTTACTGTTAGCAATGACTGTACACAGTACTAAAAAGATATATCCCATCACTTCTTCTATAGTAAAAAGAAGATATGGCAGTACAACTTTCATCATTGCATAACGACTCTTTTTAAACAGCCAACAGCTCTTCAACTACTATATTTTTACTTGGCTATTTAAAGGAAACATATATGCACTTCTGAAGGTGTCGATGATATGATAGTCGCAACGATCAGTTATCGTTGTTACACTAAACATTTAATGCTATCACCATTTACACACGACCATTGTTGTTGAAGCTCAAAGATCATCATCCAACACAACAACAATAAATTGGAATAGAAGTTGTTGATGAACAAGACAACAATGAAAATCAGTCAAGTCATCAACCAACATCATCATCTGGGCTATATTGAAGATCTGAAGCAAGGAGTTGTTGCTCGAAGCTTGCTCAACTAAGAAGATGAAGAAGATCTACAAGATGTCATCAACTGTCAAATCAACATACATCTTTGTAGAATATAAAGATAGTAAGGAGCTGTTACTCATATCTTGTTAGAACACTGTGTGTTCATTTGTACTTAAAATTAGGAGGTATCTGCTTGTTAAGAAGCATCAATGTAATCTCTAGAATAACTAATTCTATGTGAATTAGGATTCCTCAAGTGATCAGGGTGATTGGAGACTTGAGAAGACAATGGCTGGGTGTCATTGTGGAAATCCTGAAATATGGTCAATTATAGTCATATCTCAAAGAGGACCAATTTTGGGTCAGACTCTTGTGAGATCACTGATGGAACTCATTGAAAATCCTGGAAGAATAGTCAGTAAGCGTTATATCCGTTGAATCGGATCCCTGAATGTTTAGCTGTGAAATCCTGATAGTAGATCTTGCAAGATTGAAACCTATTAGGTCAATGTTCGTTATATCCATTAACTTGGATCCCTGAACGGTTCATTATGGGTTAGTCACAGCTGCGGTTGTGCAGGTTGTTAGTCACCAGCGTTAGCCCGTGCATCTGTAATCGGAATTGATTATAGTGGATTAAGTCCTTATGTTCAAGGAGAAATCACCTTAGAAGGGTGGGCTGGATTAGCTTGAGAATGGCTCAAGTGAACCAGGATATATCGTGTGTTCTTTACTCTTGTTTATGCTTTGTTTTATTGTTTATGATTCTGTATCAATCATCAGAACCTTGCAACCCAACTCTGATAAGCTTCCACATTGCAAGTCTGATTCAAGCATCGCTAATTCAGATTCTCCTTGTCGCTTATGCTTCATGCATAGCACAATCTAAATAACGCTTCGCATGTCAGAGTCTCTCAACGTAACTTTGATATTCTCTCAGCATGTTAAGGATAAGAGGCGAAAAAATATAGTAAGAGTTAAAACACAATTCAAACCCCCCATTTCTTGTGTCTTTCTCACACCTTCATTGACACCCTTTGGCAAACTCAATACAATCTTTCAACATGGTGGGCCAATACATTCCTTGTCGAAATAATAACCACTTCATTTTATGGCCCACCTGATGTGCCCCACATGCCCGACTATGAACATTCAAAAGGGCTAAATATGCCTCAAACTCGCTAAGACATTTAAGCAAAACTCCCTCAGGAGTTTTTTTAAACAATCTGTTTCCCAAAAGAACATAACTTAAAGCTCGATACCTGATTTTTCGTTCAGTAGATGCCGTTGGATTTTGCAGATATTCCACTATAGGTTTTCTCCAATCTTCGTTCGTCAGGCTGTCTATTGCTAATATCTCGAAGTTCTCTTTGTCAGCATATCCTAGCTTTGTTGTTTCCAGATTTGATGGACACTACAAGAAAATTGGCAAATTGCGACGGTTCATTTTGGCAGATTACGACGGTTAGAACCGTCTCAATTTGTAAGTTACGACGGTTTCAATACTGTCGCGGAAACGTGCGTCGCGAGGTCGTATTACGACGGTTGTGAAAGCTGTCGTACAAACCGTCGTTATTTTCACGACGGGTAGCTAACTGATGTAATCTCCATATTGTGACGGTTTTCAACTGTCTTAACTTTCTTAATTATTTTTGTTTTCATTGTTGATTGCGAAGGTATATTGTGGCGGTTTGAACCGCCACAATTTGCGAATATTTAAAAAAAAAACTGCACTCAATTTTTTAGTATTATTATATAAAAAAACAAAATAAAAAATAAAAATGATACAGAAATATATTTTAAAAAAACAAATTAAAAAATGAAAAACAAAGCACATATATCTGTCAAGTAACAATAAAATGATGATGCTCAGTGAGCATTCAACACAACAGCAACATCAAATCTCAATGTTCCATGTGAATATATAACAACACCAAGTACACTAATGGAAAGAATCCTATTTTTCTACACAAATTTTTATTGGTTGTGGCAAATAATTAATTTGATTCTTCTAACCATCAAGGACTTGGGAATAAAACTTGAAAATGATTCCACAACAAAAAAACCAACACTTGATAACAACATGCCAATAGCTAGCATATTAACTGTTTTTGGTGAAGACAATCTTTATCAAGAACCACATCTTGCTCCCAGTACTCCATTTTTCTAAGTCCTACATCAAAGGACACAAAAGAATAAAGAGAATTCATATTAGTAACATGTACTAACAGTAAAATCTTTAAGCAATTCCAATATGCTTATGCTTGCATTTCTTTATATGTAAATATCATAGTATTTCTTAACAATGTGTGGTCTGCCACTTAGGAATTAGATCCTTGATATAGGCACTACGCATGAGTATGAGTGGCAAACAAAGGGTCACTCTAACACTATAGTATAAATAAAAACTAGGAATATGAATTACTAAAGCTTGTAATGTAATAATGAAATATAAAATAAAATTGTATGGATAGAAGGATAAACCTTTGGCTATGTCTGGAGGAAATGTTATGTAAGAACAAAACGGGAATCATGCATCGCAAACTTCAATTATTCTTGTAGTGGTATATCAATAAGTTTCCAGACCCCTGTACTAACATTTGACAAATATGTATAAAAAAGATGGAGCGAGAAAGCTTACATGTTAATGCCGAAGAAACTCTTTTGGAGATTTTAACAACTGACCTTCAACCTTATATGTAATTTTCTCAGTTACACATATTGACTATTGAAGACATGCACATGTAGAATTAGAAACAAATGATGAAATGCTAGAATTAATGTATACATATAACAAAATTCCATATAAAATTAGTGTATACCTATAACAAAACTCCATATAAAATTTCATTAGTGATTAAATCATCAGAAGGGAAGTACCACAAATAATTGTTTCCCTTTTATCATGGTGCTAAAATGTTAATTTGAAATCAATAAAAATAGAATAATATTGACACTTAAATATTAAGTAGATTTAGCCAAGGTTCTATAGGCCCTGCTTATTTGTAATCACTATTCTTAGTAATCTCAAACATAATACATGGCCTTGAACAGATACAATAAAAGAACCAAATATATATATTTAGCTATTATGAAAAGGTTGGGCTACTAATGTGAGTTGTGTTTGTGCTAACTAACTAAATAAACAAACATGAACTCAAACCAATTACATAAGTGAGTTATACTAATACATATCAAATACAGTGTGAGGTTAGAGAAAAAAACATCATTGTGCCATCAATTATATATCATTACAACAAGTATAATTTATCTATATTAACACAATCACTAGAAGAAATCATGAAACCAAATAACTTTAGAAGCATAATTTCTTATTCCTCTTTAAGAAAAAGTCAAAGGAAGAGAATCCCCCTCAATTGTAATCAAGCCTTAACAGTAGCATATTTACCACCAATATTTTGTTGAGAAAACAGTTAGGCAAAGCATAAAAACTTCTCATCGCATATCTTTTAAATACTAAACTATCATTTAGGAAACAAATTAAAATAACTATTTTGTACCAAGACCTTTTAAAGCAAACATGATACTAATTCAGAATCAAAACCTTTTTATGAATTAGCAAAATTAATATAAAAGCCATTAAATCCGAGAACAACACATACCAACAAACTACATGAAAAAAACAGAAACATTACCTCCATAAATCACAAAAATTAATTGAAATCTATGAATTCTCAAGAAGCCAATTAACCGGAGAATGTAATAACATTGCAAAATCTGCCAAAAGACACGACAAAAACACAACAGGGCATCAGAAAAAAACACACAAGCCAGACTTTACCAGACCAAAGACGAAATACATACCCCTGTTCCTAGTCTGAACATCAAACTCGGGTAAAAAGACAAGAGAACACAACAGCCAGCAGATGGGACAACATCTTAACAACAAATAAATGAGTTAAATTGTTCCAGTAGCATAAAAAAACTCAATACAAAAGTGGATCTGAACAATATATTCTTATATTGTTATATTCAAGTTTAGACCTAGTAAGCAAACAAAATATTAAGATCTTCTAGATAGATATTAGGTGTTTGACCTTTTAGAAGATGGACAATTCAAAAATCACTCACATAAAAGTATTAGAAAATAATGATTTATGAACATGTAGTCATACTATGTACATGTAGTCCAAACTTACAGTCCAAAGGTAGAACTGAAGTCTCTCTTTAAAACCTACAGCAAATATTTCTTATGAAATATATCTTGAAAATCCACTGCAATGCAAGATAAAACATTAGCATGTTAAAATGAACAAGTAGAACACCAATGTCCTCACAAAAGAAAGAGGTCAATTTGCTTGGGGATGACTATCATGCTATAATGAATATACTGAATCAATTGATGAATCAAACAATAAGGATTTACTTGTTAGAGAGAAAAAACCCTAAATTCTAATGAAACTAAATATGGAGAAATCATTGAAATAATAATACTTGAGAAAAATCTATAGTCTATATATACAGATTGATTTTGCGTAACAGAGATTATTTGTGAAGGTTGCGATTTCCAATTTGAGAAGATTCTTGATTGTATGTGAAACCGATTGATAACTTGGGATTGTTAAATCGATGAGATATAAAGAATAGGTTTCTGATTTGCTTATCCGGTGGAGAGCTACTCTTATATAGAGGATGATTGCAAGTGGAGGTTATTTACGATGGATTGAGGCAAACAAACATTGGGAATCCATGCACTGGGAACAAACACGGTGAATCCACACACTCAGCAACTATAGTGTCAAACATTGTGAATCTGTACATGGAGAATCGATGAACAAGAAACTTAAGGTTGATTGTAGAGTTAGAACAAATCAGATTAATGAACCCTAAGTTTTTTATGTCTCTCTCAAAAATATCATTTCTGGTTTTTATTTATTTATTAATAAGGGTATGTATTGAGTTGGAGGAAGTTCTTAGTGTTTCAAGAGGGAGACTCAACAGTTCCTGAAGTTTGGGTTAGAGGGATTCTAAAAATTTGTGGGGGTAAATTTTTTGGATTTGGAAGGATTCTAAAATTTGATAAAAGTGGACTATAATTTTGGATAAGAATGTAAGAGGAGAACAATATAATCTAGTCGACACAACCCTTCCTCTGACTTCGACCGCATCTTGCAACTTTTCCTTCAAAATTTTATACCCAGAAGCAATCTGAGCCAAATCATTAGCTACTTGGTTTTCCAAATGAGGAATGTGTTGAATGCTGACCAATTCAAATCTTTTTAAAAGTCGATTGGCTATCACGAAGTACATGATGAGATTTTATTTCACACATTTGTACTCCTTCGTGATTTGTTTTATGACCATCTCTGAGCCACCCATTATTTCGACTCGAGTTTCCCCCAATTCCAACAATATCTCAAGTCCGGCTATAAGAGCTTCATATTTAGCCTCGTTATCCGAACAGAGACCTTCCACTTTATACTTGAATTTTGTTTGAATTTTGTTAGGAGAAATAATCAAGACTTCTACACCTGTTCCATCTTTATGACTCGAACAATCGAAGTAACACTTCCAAGGTTCTAGTTCGAGGTAATTTAATGATTCTTCATTTATCGAGTGGTCGACTCTAAAGTCCGCCACTACTTATTCTTTAACAGCTTTTAAGGGCATATAAGTTAGAGAATATTCAGTTAAGGCTAATGCCCATTTACCAATTCGAATATGCAAAATTGGTTTTGACAACATATGCTTTATAACATCAAAATGTGAGGAAACAAAAACATCAACAGGTTTTATATAATGCTTAAGTTTTATACATGAGAAGTACAAACAAAGGCTTAGTTTTTCGACTGTGCTATACCTAGTTTCTGCATCGTTCAAGACTTTACTAAGATAATAAATGGCTCTTTCGACACCATTTTCATCTTCTTGAGCTAGCATACTCCTTAAATTCTTATCCGACGTAGATATATAAAACCTCATACTCCTATTTCTACAAGGTGGAATCAGTATTAGAGGGTCACTCAAATACTCATTGATTTTGTCGAAAGCCTCTTGTTGAGCTTATCCCCATTCGAATCCTTCCTTGTTGAGTCGAAGCAAAGGTGAGAAGGCTTGAGTTATGCTGCTAAGGTTCGAGATAAACCTTCTCAAGAAATTAATCTTTCCCAACAATGACTACAACTCATTCTTTGTTGATGGCGTTTTTGCTTCCATTATGGCCTTGGTCTTATTCTGGTTTATTTCGATTCCCTTTTTTGGACCACAAAGCCTAAGAAATCCCCCGCCTGCACACAAAAAGCACACTTGAGAGGATTCATTTTCAAACCATGTCTCCTCATCCTTTCAAAGGAGTTTCGAAGATGGTCTGTGTGATTTTTCCCTAAAATTAACTTTGCAACAATATCATCAATATAGATTTGCATAAAAGTCTCAATGAAATCATGGAAAATCGAATTCATTGCCCTTTGGTAAGTTGCCCCAGAATTTTTCAAGCCGAAAGGCATTACCACCCACTCATAAGTGCCTAATGCTCCAGGATATCAAAATGTTATTTTCGGGACATCCTCTTCAACAATGAATATCTGATTATACCCTGAATATCCATCAAACATTCTCAGGTATTCATGTCTTGCGGCATAATCGACTAACATTTTTGCCACTGACATCGAATATTCATCCATTGGGGTTGCATTATTTAAATCTCTAAAGTCTATGCAAACCCTCAAAGTGCCATTTTTCTTAATAACTGGCACTATATTTGAAATCCATTCGACATACCTGGCTGTACGGATGAATTTGCATCACAGAAGTCTTTCGACATCCTTTTTAATCTTTGAGAGAATTTCAGGTGCAAACCGCCTTGGATTTTGCTTGATGGGCTTCTTCTCAGGCTTGATTGGTAACTTTAATTCAACCAGGTCTCTGTCCAAACCAGGCGTCTCGTCATAATCCCATACGAAGCAGTCTCTGAACTCCTTCAACAATTGGATCAGTTCGACTATGAGTTAAGGCAAAGGATTATCTGGTTCAACAAATTGAAAAGAGACAACAAGAGAAGAAGAAAGCTGAAGCTAGGGAACTTGCAGAAAGGTTAGCCAAAGAAGAGGCTAAAAGACTAGCCAAGGAGGCTGAAGAACAGGATGCACGAAATGCTGCTGAAGACTCCTCTTCTGATCCAGTATTGAAAACTCTGGCTACTCTTCATAAGGAACATGAGTCATTCGGAGTAAGGATGGACAAGCATGATGAATTTACTGTCACCATTCAGAATGCCCTTGCTCAGATTCTTCAGAGGCTCCCTCCTCTGTCTCACCCTTAGGCACCTTCTAGGCTACCCTGTATTTTGTCTTTTGACTGTTTGATTATTGTTTGTTGTACTCATGGCTTAAAACTTTTTGGTTACCCTTTTTTATTATGACAAAAAGGGGGAGTTAATATGGAAAAATTATTTTGATAAATATCTTGTCTCCAATCATAGCTCTAACATTCTAACACTTTAAAATTCATATATTTATAGAATGTTTTTCAGGAAAAGATATTATTTTGGTAAAATGACTCTGATATCAATCAGGCTCTGATTTTGTTAATCAAGCTCTGTTATCAGAATGCATCACCACTATAATCAAGCTCTGATACTTTGGATTTATCTAAGATCTATGCAATCAGGCTCTATTGTCCCAAATCTTATAAGATTTTGTTAAGTCTTAGATTCAGGGGGAGCTTGATAAAAGGAAGTTTACTTTGAAGTTATCTAAGTCAATTCTTATTATCTTCGTACAAAATAGTGATATCAAAATACATTATTTTGTCATTATCAAAAAGGGGGAGATTGTTAGAACAAGATTTGGTTCTACAAGATATCTCTTTGTTTTGATAATAACAAAGTTGTATTTATGTGAGAACAATTTTGGTACTCTAACGTGTATCTTTTTAAGAATTGACAAACAGGTTCTGACTCTGATAGAGAAAGTTCTGACTCTGATAAAGAAAGTTCTGACTCTGATAGAGAAAGTTCTGACTCTGATAAAGAAAGTTCTGACTCTGATAGAGATTGTGTGCTACGTCACTCTGATGTTCTCAATGGTTGCTTCTGCGTCAAGAAGCAAGGTTGTTTCTGATCTATTGTGCATAAAAAAGACTCCAAGAAGACACTATGTTGCTGTTGCAATATTCTTTTGGATTCTGGCTCTGAATTTAACTCTGATACTCATCTTCTGAAGACTAAGTCCTGAAGACTCTAAAGACAAGGTTCTGATGAACAGCGTTCTGAAGACTCTAAAGGCTTAAGTTTTTGAAGACCAAGTTCTGAAGACTCTGAAGACAAGGTTCTGTTGAACAACATTCTGAAGACTCTAAAGACTTAAGTTTCTGAAGACTAAGACTTATGTTTCTGATAACCAAGGGTTCTGAAGAAGGAGTGCTGAAGACTCTGATGACAAGGTTCTACTGAACAAGTTCTGAAGACTCTGAAGACTCAAGACTCTGAAGACCCAATGATTCATTCTTTTGATCATGCTTCAATTATTTCAACTCAGAAGCCACTGATGAACAGAAGAAGATGAAACATTTGCGTGGGAAAATAGTACATAGTACAGATCAAACACGTTCCTTTCCACTACCATTCCACTACCCTGATTTGGTGGTACAAAGGATAATTTCAGTGTACGATTTTCCACCCAACACAACGACATTATTTCAAGTCGCCAGTATTTTTTTTGATATTACTGATCTGCCCTTCAACAGATCTTTTTCTGGCTATATAAAGACTTGATCCTTCAATGAATGATGTGTGACACTGAGTGTGAAAAAGAGAAATATTCAAAACACTGATTCATAAAAAGAAAGAACTCAAGAAATTGAGAAAGACTTGAGTGAACAGTAAAGCACCACAATACAAAGAAGAAATTTGTTTTTACTATGTAGATTCACTCTAAGTTAGATTGAGCTAGAAATAGTGTTTATATCAGCTTATGTAAGAAGCATTTCATTGTACACATTTTATTTGATCAAATAGTTGTTTGAATTCCTTAAGGGACCAGTTAGGTCAGAAGCCTTAAGAAGAGACGGTTAGTCTGTGTATTGTTAGTCACCAACAGTTGCTCATGTAGTTGTAATCAATTTGGTTATAGTGGATTAAGTCCTTGTGTATAAGGTGAAATCACCTTGGTGGGTGGACTGGATTAACTTGATAGTTTTCAAGTGAACCAGGATATATCGTGTGTCTTTCTCTATTGTTAGTTTATTTGTGATCTTTGTTTGAGTTTCACAAAAAGCTTTCATTTTGAAAACCCAGTTCAAACCCCCCATTTCTTGTGTTTTTCTCACACCTTCGATAACCATTTAGATTGAAGGAATCAAAATCCATAATCTGGTCTACAATGAGCTTCAAATCCTCCTTATTAATATCCATGGTTTTGGGCTTGATATGCAGACTTTTACTAGAACTGACATTCATGTGTGCTTGTTGAGAAGATGATGACGCCATTGCAATAGGGGTTTTAGGTTTCTTAGGGTTTCTTTTGAAATGGGTAATTTTTCAGAGAAAGCTTGAGAGACAAAAGTGTGGGAAGTGAGAGAGAGAGAGAGAGAGAGAGAGAGAGAGAAGTGTGCGAGTCTCATTAAGTAACGTGTTTTGAGTGAAAAATATTTTTTTTATCAAAACAAAACTTAAATACAAAGGAGGTGGGATTCACAACTTTTAATAAAAATCATCATAATCTGAAGAGTTTTTACCCAACAGTTTCTGATTCATGACACGTAAGTGGACAAGTGCCAGAGGTAGTTGAAAAGGTTGTTTCACTTGTGAGCATATCAGAGGCAATTAATGCTATTCAAAGTTTCAGAGGCTAAAATGCTTTAGAGGATACTATTTACATGAAGATTGTTTAGAGCTTCTGATCATAGTAGCTTTTGATAATCATCAGACTCTGATTCTCCTATCAGATGCAAACACATAATTTAAAAGACTTTTAAAGTTAATGGTTCTGAGTTAGAATATGATTCTTTGTAACTCATATAAAAGTAGTATTATTACAGTGACGTGCAATTCTACTTTCACCAATATGAATTTCTTCTGATTGATATTTACAATATTAGGATTGGAAACTGTTGAATAAAAACATTGAAATTGTCATACCTCTCTTTGTGCAACTTCTGATCTGCTAATGAGATTGTTCTTGAGGAACCACATTGTCCCCACAATACTCTTCTGATAACCATCATGAGTATTTTTAGAGACCATTTCAACTGGATGAGCTTCAGAGGTTAGTTAAGCATCTGAAGCACCAACTCTTGATTAATCAGCTTCAGTCCTTCCAATACCAGTGATCTCTCCTTGCTAGTTTATTCCAGATTGTACATTTTCTTCCTCCTTCTGAGTTGGGATTTGTAACTTAGGCTTTCCTTTTGTTATATGTTTTATGCATTGATTATCTTGGAACATAACTTGTTATTTTTTTCTTTCCTTTCAGCATATCTATAGTAAAGATAATCTCATTCTTTGGTACTCATACTCTTATGGGTCTTTTGAGGTTAGTTTTAATGGGCTTCCTCTTATTCTGAGCCTTATCTTTGTAATAAGGATTTGAATCATTCAAGACTTTTGATTTAGAAGTTTGTTTTCTTGAATGGATCCTAGCCTTAGGCTCTGGACCTTTCTGAACCTTGTAACTTGGAGTCTTAGGTTTTAGTTTCTTCAGAACATTTGAATTTGAAGTCTCAGCTTCTGATTCATTGAGAACCTTTGACTTAAGAATCATTGATTCTGATTTCTTCAGAACTTTTGACCTTGAGGTTTCTGGTTTTAATTTCTTTAAAACCTCTGACTCTACAATTATAGGTTCTTATTGGTTTAGAACCTTAGCATTAGCTGCAGATACAAAATAAAAGTACAACTCTTTTTGAGCTGAGCTTGAAAAAGAAATGTCTGATGGTTTAATAAAGATTTCGGTCCTTGGATTAAAAGGTTTTTGATGATAACCAACACCTTCTCCTTTGCTTCTACTTACACCATAGATCATGGGTGCAGGTTTGGTTATGTTAAAGCCAGTTATGACAAACTCTTGAAGAGTCAATTCATGCTCATTAAGAGGTTTTTCAGACATATCCTTTACTAAAGCAATATGGTCTCTTTCTAATTTTTCAATCTTATTTTTAGAAAAAATTTAGTTTATCTTTCATGAGACCATATTGCTTTTATATGATTTTCATATGTCTGGCTTTCTCCTGACATCTATCCATAAGATCTTAACATAAATTAATTAAATCAGATCTTGTGAGTTTAGAGAATGCCTCATCTGCATCTTCTAAATCTAAATCAGAATCAGCTTCTGATTCTAAGTCTAAGAATGTTGAAGCCACCAAAGCTAGATTGGCTTCTTCTTCATTCTTATCTGCTTCTTCTTCATCATCAAGTTCTTCCCATGTTGTAATGAGTCTTTTCTTGAACTTGCTTATGAAGTTGTTCTTCATAAAGCTTTCCTTTTTGGCTTTGTCTTTCTAAAGCTCTAGACTATCAGTTATGAAATTATCTGGCTTATGATAGTTAAAACACCTTTTTTTTATCATCTTTGTTATCTCTGAAGCTTGTTCCTCTAAAGCCAAATCTTCTTCCATAAAACCTCTTGTTCTTGTTGGTAAGATACTGAAATATTTTTATGATGAAAGTCATTTCATCATCATCTGAATCTTCATCAGAGGCTTCAATATAATTGGCTTCTTTTTGCTCCCAAGTCGGAGAATATTTTTCAGACCTCCCAACTGATTTCAAAGCCAGATACTTTGGTTTCTTAATTGGTTCTTCGTCTTCATTAAGTTCTAATTCATGGGTTTGGAGATTACAGACCATAATTTCAAGTATAATACTGTTCAAGTCTTTAGCTTCCTGAATAGCTGTCACCTTTGGTTTGTATCTGACAGGAAGACTCCTAAAAGTCTTCATGATAAGATCAGAGGTGGTGTAGCTGTTGTTCAAGACCTAAAGTCTAGACACAAGAACTTGAAACCTTAATAACATGGTTTCAATGCTTTCATTCTCTTTCATTATGAATAGATCATATTGTTGAACCAGAAGATTTGCTTTCGCTTCTTTCACTTGTTGATTTCCTTCATAAGTAGCACATAAAGATTCAAAAATGGTTTTGGCAGTGGATTTGTCAATGATCTTTATGTAATCAAAATGAGGAAAAACATATACAAAAATGCCTCTGACTCTATGATGTTTTCTGTAAATTTTCATCAAAGCAGGTGTACGAGTTTTTCTATCGTCTACCATTCCTACTCCATTCACAAGAATATCAATTCCATCTTCAAGAATGTCCCACAGCTCATCATCAAGACCTGTGATATGAGTGTACATCTTTCTTTTCCACCATTCAAATTTAGTAGAATCTCCACTGAATGTTGGAGGTCTAACAACATAATTGTTCTTTTTCAGATGTACTTGATCATAATTATTATCACCACGAGGATTAGGTTGTGGACTAGGACCACCATCACCAGAGTGATATGATTCAGTTTTAAAATCACTCATGATAAAGAAGAAGTGTTTTTCTCAGGATCTTTTATGCACCACTGTTAAGTGTTTAGCACAGACTGTGATCTGATGCCAACTGAAGGTGAGAAAAATACAAGAAAGGGGATGGTTGAATTGTGTTGGCTTTTTTATTTTACGCCTTTTATTTTTTTGATCCTGATAGCTTTCAATCTGATTTTGAACACCTAGTTCAGAATCTGACTCAGACAAGCTTGGATAGCTTCTGAAGGTCCTTATCAGATTCTGAACCAGAATCTGACTTGGAGGATCAGAGTTGACAGCAGCAGAATATTTATGTACAGAAGCAAGGAAAGTAAAAGCGTGGACACAAGAAGTTATCCCGGTTCCTCTCACAACTTGAGAGTAGTCCAGTTCCCTTGTACTTCCAAGGGATTTCCACTATAACCAAACTTATTACAAATGCTTAAGCACACAAGCAAGAGACTTCCTTTGCTCAAACACATGAGTAAGAGACTTCTTTTGCTCAAGCACACAAGCAGGAGACTTCCTTTGCTCAAACCCATACGTAAGAAACTTCAATGCTCAAGCACACAAGCAAGAGACTTCCTTTGCTCAATCCTACAAGTAAGAGACTTCAATGCTCAAACACACAGGCAAAAGCCTTCAAATGATCAATCAATCACTAAAGCAAGAGTCTTTTGACTCTATAACAAACGTTAAGATATCGGGTAACAACTACACTTAATATGCAATCAGAGGTATAGACAAAATACAACTTAAATACTTCTAAAATATACATGTGTTAAGATGTTCTAAGTCTAGAAATTTTCACAGAGTAACTTCTCTTTGATTGATAAGGTTCAGAGTCTGTAGCAAAGAGTTGTATTGTGGCTTGGTAATCTTCTTCATTAGGTCTACAACTTCTTTTACAAAGAGGGAGAAAAGGGATGTTGAAGACTTTCACCAAAAGCTTGGGCTAACCTTGTACTTGATTATACACATCAAGAAAGCAACTTTTTGTAAGAGGAATTATCCGGTGAAGCTCAAACAATAAAGAAGAGATTTTTCCTTAAGTATTCACATGATAAAAAAGTCTCCGAGTCTGTCAGAGTTGCATCGATTGAAGAGACTCTGGCTGACAATCTTCAGACTTCACTCATCGGATGTTGATCACTTCAAAGTTTACTTTTTTTGGATTATGAAGCTTCAGAGTCTGGGTCACCAGAGGCTAATTTTATTCAGAGTTGACTACTTCACAGTCTGGATCTTCCATCAGAGCCACAGTCTTCAAAAGTGGTCTTTAGAGCCAGAGTCTTATCTTAAAATGCAGAATCCTCAAGCTTTTCTTTATTTGTTCTTAGACTTATAATCTTGCATACTTGAACAAATGTTAGAAAGCCCAATTGTTCTTTAAATACTTTGTTATCATCAAAACCCAAGGGACATGGTATCAACTATTTTTGTTCCAACACATAACTCTGAAATCCAAACATTGGTACAACATACATATTGGAGGAGAATGACATGACATTTCATTTACATAGTAATTGATTGTGGGTGTGAATTTATATATGTGTTTGTTGTGAATTGATGTCGTCAAGAACAAACCAAAATATGAGAAAAAGATTGAGTTTCTTGAACAAACACAAGAGACCCTAGTAGGTTTTACAAAAGATAGAGAAGAAGGAAGAATAATAATAAGAATTGGTTAAAACTGCTTTACTATTGATAAGTGCAAATTGTAGCTATTTTTGTATATAAGTTTTGTTGCACTTATTGATACTTTTTGGTTAATATCATTCGAATAAACCCCGTTTTGTTTGTAAATACGTTTACTTTACGTTTTAGTGTATATATTGCGTATCGTGTAAATATCAATGAGTTTAATTGATTTTCTCTCATTTTTTCAGGTATTCAATTAAGGATATCTTACCATTGTTGTATAGAGCATTGAATAATCTTTCTAGCGCTTCAAACCGTGCGTCAATCGGAGTTACGGTTCAAAAGTTATGAATAAAACAATGCAGGATTTTTTTGCTGTTTTGTCAGATTCGCCTCATGCTCGCCAGGCGAATCTGTGGCGAGTCAGGCAACCAGAAACATGGAAAAAAGTCCAGAATAAGCCGCCTTTAATTCGCCTGGCGAACCAGAATTTTGCTAGGCGAATTTGCCTGGATAGAAACACCATTTAAGGCATAAAAACACAATTTTTTAGGGATGGTTGGGTAAATTTTGTTCCCAATGCATCAAACATCATTTTTTCAGTACATTAGCTTAGAAAACATCATGGAAGCTTGCATGCGGATGATCCGAGGTGGATTTCTCATCGACCGGCTCTGACAATCCATGAAGTGTTTGGTTCATTTCTGATTTTCTTCATGTCTTTCTTCTTTGTTGGGTTTGTATATGTTTTTACTTTGATCTTATGTACATTTGTCGCCCATGGAGTTATATTTAATTTGCTTTACAAATCTCTATTGGTGATTGTTCTTGATTTTTGCTTAAATGCACGGGGTTTAGGTCGTGTTAGAGATAAACTTCACAAACTTCGATTAAGGATAATTATCTGTTAGTTTCTGAACTCTAGAGATAGATTTAGGGCTAACAATCAGTATGGGTGTCGAAACTTAATGCCTCCGTGTCTTGAGTCGGGTGCGAGAGTACCGATGAGGGTAGCATGGTTGAGTGTACCAGAAATGGACATGTGGTGTGAACGATACCGGGTGATATTGAGGAGTATTGTAAGTTGAGTATAATTGGTCGGTAAGTTGAAGTTTGTGATGAGTCGATTATGTGCACGTCTGATAAGTTTCTTGTTGTTGAAGAATGACTTTCTTTTTATGTATTAATGTTTACTTTTCTGTTTTCTTGTTTGAAGCCATTCAAAACCAAACTCATAAACGCGAGAGATTGACGAACGACATTCTTTCCTTCGAACCGATTTCTATGGACACGACATAAATCCCGAAGGGAATTCTTCCGAAAATAAATATTTTTGCTTGCTTGCCCTATTCTGCAACCAACAAAATGGCGCCGTTGCCGGGGATTGGTTTTGATATTGAATCGCATTGCGATAGTTTCTTTGTTTTTGAGTTTTGTATATATCGTATATATTGTCTGTTTCCATTATGTTTGTTCAAGTGTTGTATACATTTTGTTCCCGTAACGTTTGTTTAAGTGTTTGGTTAGGGCACTTGCTTTTGGTTTGCACGGTGAGGCATCACTATGCCATGAAGGCAGGAAGTTACTAGCTAAGCATTGTAAAGGCGTCGAGCTTACGACGTAAAACAAGCATGGTGTATTCTTTTCTTTTGTTGTTGTTTAGCTTAGGTGGTGTGGTGAACATTGATTAAACAAGTTGTACTCAGATTTTTCGTAAATTCTCAAATCTTCTATTTACAACTTGTTTAATGAATTTTCTGCTAGTTTTTCAGTTTGTTCATATTAATAGTTTTCGTGTTTGTCAATGAACTTGATTTGAATAGCTTGAGGGAATTTGGTGTTGTTCCAAGTTTGATCGTTTCAATTTGCGGATGTATGGTAATGATTTTGTTAAGTTTTGTACACGTCTGAGGTATGTATTTATCGCTTTTTATACTTTAGCATATTCATGATACTTAGGCTTTGTACAAACTTCTATGCCATTCATTCTTTTGTATACTTGTTCTTGTGTGAATCACTTTAGTTCCCAACCTTTTTGTGAGGAAGCCTTCTATTGTTCATATATGCGCGGAGTACCAACATTCTTGTTTTAACTGGATTTTATTATGTTGAATCGTTTATTTGTGTTGATTATATAAAAGCATGAAAAGGATCAAGACATTTTGTTTCATTTTGAGAACAACTACCTAGCCAAATAGTCTATTCACCTTGTGAGTGTGTGATCATTTGTAACCCCTCTGAGCTTTTTTATCCATGTTTTATTTGAACTTAATGCTTGTCTATGAGTGTTTAGTTCACTTATTTTTTATTGGGTTTTGTTTTTTTCTTGAACCCTCAACTTTGTGTTGTTGTATGAATTTTTTTCTTGCCTTAGAAAGTATGGAGTATTCACATGATGATGTGGTTAAATTCAAGTTGGGGAGAGAATGATTGTTTACTCATTGGTTAGTTTCTATGAGGTTGAAAAATAAAAGAAAAGATAAATAATTGAAAAAGAAAAGAAAAGAAAAGAAAAATGTGAAAAAGAAAGAAAAAGAAAATCCTTGAGAAAGGAAGCAAAAAGAGTTCAAATAATTGTGCTAAATAAGTATTGTGTGTTGTGTAACACTTGAGATTTTGGAAGAAGTTGATTGGAATTTTTTTGGTTTGAGTCTTTGTGAGTTTATCACTCCCTTAGGTTTAGGCAAGTTTTTGTTTCAATTACCTTTAGAAATTGCCTCTTGTTTGTTTACCCGACCACGCTACAACCTTGAAAAGTCCTTGTGATTCATGCCTTTGTATGTTCAATGTGAATTTTTGGATGGTTGCATAATTTAATCTTTTGTTTTCAAGATTGTTGTGTGAGTGAAAAGTCCCTCATTTAGTGTTTTTCATCTACCGATGATTGTTTTTGCTAGGTGTGATTCACTTTTGAACTTGTGTTGTTTTAGGATGTTTGGCGTAATTTTTGTATTTTGCATTTGTTTCGTGACTATGTTATCGTTGTAGTTTAGTGGTATGTATTTACTTTGTGTGTACCATTTTTCATTTGAACCATTCATTTGTTTCCATTTTTCAAAACCTGTTGATTCGTGATTCTTTGGTTTTCACTCTGTTTCTTTGAGTTGTTTGATTTTTGTTTGAGGACAAACAATTATGTAAGTTGGGGAGAGTTTGATAAGTAAAAATTGTAGCTATTTTTGTATATAAGTTTTGTTGCACTTATCGATACTTTTTGGTTAATATCGTTCGAATAAACCCCGTTTTGTTTGTAAATACGTTTACTTTACGTTTTAGTGTATATATTGCGTATCGTGTAAATATCAATGATTTTAATTGATTTTCTCTCATTTTTGCAGGTATTCAATCAAGGATATCTTGCCATTGTTGTATAGAGCATTGAATAAGCTTTCTAGCGCTTCAAACTGTGCGTCAATCAGAGTTACGCTTCAAAGGTTACGAATAAAACAGTGCAGGATTTTTTGCTGTTCTGTCAGATTCGCCTCATGCTCGCCAGGCGAATCTGTGGCGAGTCAGACAACCAAAAACGTGGAAAAAAGTCCATAATAAGCCGTCTTTGATTCGCCAGGCGAACCAGAATTTCGCCAGGCGAATTTGCTTGGACAAAAACAACATTTAAGGCATAAAAACACAATTTTTTAGGGATGGTTGGGTAAATTTTGTTCCCAATGCATCAAACATCAATTTTTCAGTAGATTAGCTTAGAAAACATCATGGAAGCTTGCATGTGGATGATCCGAGGTGGATTTCTCATCGATCGACTCTGACAATCTGTGAAGTGTTTGGTTCATTTCTGATTTTCTTCATGTCTTTCTTCTTTGTTGGGTTTGTATATGTTTTTACTTTGATCTTATGTACATTTGTCGCCCATGGCGTTATATTTAATATGCTTTACAAATCTCTATTGGTGATTGTTCTTGATTTTTGCTTAAATGCGCGGGGTTTGGGTCGTGTTAGAGATAAACTTCACAAACTTCGATTAAGGATAATTATCTGTTAGTTTCTGAACTCTAGAGATAGATTTAGGGCTAACAATTCGTATGGGTGTCGAAACTTAATGCCTCCGTGTCTTGAGTCGGGCGCGAGAGTACCGATGAGGGTAGCATGGTTGAGTTTGCCAGAGATGGACATGTGCTGTGAACGATACCGGGTGATATTGAGGAGTATTGTAAGTTGAGTATAATTGGTCGGTAAGTTTAAGTTTGTGAGGAGTCGATTATGTGCACGCCTGATAAGTTTCTTGGAATGACTTTCTTTTTATGTTTTAATGTTTACTTTTCTGTTTTCTTGTTTGAAACCATTCAAAACCAAACTCATAAACGCGAGAGATTGTCGAACAACATTCTTTCCCTCGAACCGATCTTTGTGGACATGACATAAATCCCGGAGGGAATTCTTCCAAAAATAAATATTTTTGCTTGCTTTCCCTATTCTGCAACCAACAACTATTCACTTACTCAATAAGGGTTCGAAGATTACAAGTGAATACCAACAATTAACCTCTCTCAACAACCTGAGAGAACTAGTATATTTATAGACTACTAAGCTAACTTATACTACAAGCTAACTTAACAATTGGGCTTACAAGCAAGGCCCAATTCGACATGCTAACTTAAACACAAAGCTAACATATTTTGATAGCATGCTTGAACAGACTTCGACTCCAGCATGAATAACTCTTGTTGAACCATGAAACTACCCTTGTCGACACTAGAGTTCGATCCAAAATGACATAAATCTCTACCTTGGAACAAACTCATCACTAACAAGGTAACAAACTAGTTTTCATCATTCATGGCTTTCAGCCATTTAGTCTTATTTCGACTTCTCATAACTTTCTTATAGTCTCTAGGTTCTTCGTTAAGAACCTCACTTGCAGATATTACGACATAAGTTATGCGATTTGTATAACCAAGTCTCTGTGGTGGCTTGATGACTCTTCTTGACCTCTCTCTTGCAAGCAGATAGTCATTATCAGTCTCCTCTTCTTCATCAACAACTTGAGATTCTTCTTTGACTTCATCTTGGTTATGCAATTCAGCATCACTATTCTCCACCTCAACAGAAATCTCTTCCTGTTCTAGCTCTTCTTCAGAGATCTTCAAACTTCGACCAATGTCAAAAGTTTTCTTGAAAGCCATCTCAACTTCATTGAAACTGCATCTCGAACTATGCTACACCTCCTCTGATCTGGCTCTAGGCACCACATCCTATAAGCTTTGACTTCTTCTGGGTATCTACGAAAAATACATCTCAAAGATCTAGGTTCTACCTTGTCTTACCTAATATGAGCATTAGCTAGACAACCAAATACTCCATGTCTGTCAAGACTAGGTGGATGTCTCAACCAGACTTCTTCAGGTGTCTTCATTCCCAAGGTTGTCGAGGGACACCTATTTATCAAGTATGTTGCAGTCACAACATCTTCTGCCCAAAACACCTTATTCAATCCCGCACGTACCAATATGCACCTCACCCTTTCCAGAAAGGTTCAATTAAACCTTTCAGCCAAACCATTTTGTTGGGGAGTCCCTGCAGTAGTTCTATGCCTTGCAATACCATACGCAAACAATAGCTGTCAAAAGCCTCATTGCAAAACTCAAGACCATTGTCGGTCCTTAACCTCTTGACCTTCTTGCCAGTTTGGTTTTCGACCAGAGTCTTCCAACTTTTGAAATTTTCAAAAGTTTCATCCTAAGTCTTCTGGATGAATACCTATAACTTTTTGGAGTAATCATCAACTATGGATAAAAAATACTTTGCACCTGAGTGTGAAGGATTCCTTGCAGGTCCCCAAAGATCAGGATGATGTAATCAAGGGATCCATGTGTTCTTTGTTTACCTTTGTAAAACTTCATTATACAGGATTTACCAAATACACAAGGTTCACAAAACTCCAGTTTTTCAATCTCATCACCACCCAGCAGATTTTGTTTCGAAAATTCGACCAGGCCTCTTTCACTGACATGGACAAGTCTCTTGTGCCATAGCTCAGTCTTCGACACAGGTTTCATGAATTTCACATCTGCTGAACCACTTACAACCTCAACCTCAAGGGTATACAAGCCTTGTTTCTTCACGCCTCTCAAGACTTCCTTCGACCACTTCATTACCCTTATAATGCTTTGCTCTCCTTTGAAAACACATAATTTCTTATCGAATTCACCAAGAGAAATCAAATTCCTATTAATATCAGGTACATACCTAACATCAGTCAATAACCTTATTGACTCATCATGGATCTTGAATCTCACAGGTCCAATACCTGCAATTTTGCAAGCTTTGTTATTTCCCAGCAACCCTAATCCACCATCTTGATAACACAATTCTTCAAACACATCTTTGTTTGAAGTCATGTTCTAAGTACACCCTTAATCCATAATCTACTCCTTGCTAGAGTCACTGCTTGAAACCACCAGGACATCAGATGATTCATAACCATCTTGCACAATGGTTGCATTACCATTATCCTTTCCACCATGATTGTTTAGTCGATCAGGGCATACTTTTCTTGTATGACCCTCCTTCTTACAATGATAACACTCAATAGTATGAGCATTACCACCATAAGAATCATGTAGAACTTTACCCATCTTCTTCTCAAACCTACAATTTTTCTTCAAGAATATCCCCTTAACGGACAAACCTTCACCAATAGAAGATGGCTTGTGCTCCTTTCATTCATTCAAATCCTTAGAGTACAAGGCATATTGAACATCTTCAAAGGTCAACGACTCTCTTCCATACAAGAGAGTTTCTTTGAAGTGAGCATGAGACTTAGGTAAAGAGCACAACAACAAGAATTGATTTTCATTATCAATCTTGACCTCAATATTTTCAAGATAAAGAATTAACTTGTTGAGCATATCCAGCTGCTCAGCCAAGGCTTTGTCTTTACTCATCTTGAATGAATACAAATCTTGCTACAGGAAGAGACGATTAACCAATGATTTTGTCATGTACAAACCTTCAAGTTATGTCCACACACCCGCTGCAGTTTTCTCCTTTGAAACTTGCAAGAGAACATTATCACCAAGGCTCAATACAATGGCATTGTGGGCTTTTTTGACCATCGTTGTCTTCTCCTTCTCCGATAGGGAAACATCCATCTTCTCTGATAATTTCAACTCTTCTAACAAACCCTGTTGAACAAGAAGGGCTTGCATCTTCAAGCTCCACAAACTGAAATCATTCACACCGATGAATTTCTCAATCTCATACTTTGTTGACGACATCTTCTCCTCCACGCTCACCACACAACATATTTATTGTGAATTGATGTCGTCAAGAACAAACCAAAATATGAGAAAAAGATTGAGTTTCTTGAACAAACACAAGAAACCCTATTAGGTTTTACAAAAGATAGAGAAGAAGGAAGAAGAAGAATAAAAATTGGTTAAAACTGTTTTACTATTCACTTACTCAATAAAGGTTCGAAGATTACAAGTGAATACCAACAATTAACATCTCTTAACAATCTGAGAGAACTAGTCTATTTATAGACTACTAGGCTAACTTAGACTACAAGCTAACTTAACAATTGGGCTTACATCAAGGCCCAATTCGACATGCTAACTTAAACACAAAGCTAACATATTTCAACATCATGCTTGAACAGACTTCGACTCCAGCATGCACAACTCTTGTCGAATCATGAAACTACCCTTGTCGACACTAGAGTTCGATCCAAAATACCACAATGTTTATGCTATTGTTATTTGAAAACTATCCTCACTGTTCAATACATCGATGACATCTGTGAAATTATTCTCACCCCTTTTTATTATTGTGTTGTTTGTTATGCTGATATTGGAGATGCTTAGGAAGAGGAGCACTAAATGCTGCTTATTGTGAAGGATTGTTACAGATGCCGACTTCTTTTCTATACTATTTTGAGTTTAGTTTTCTGCAGTGTCGCTCTGATAGTGTAACAACGGGACGGGTTTTCATTATTTGTTGTTTTTTGAGATTTATGAATTATTTAAGTATGATGACATGTTTTGAATTTCTGTGGCATTGTTATAAAATCTTTTGAGAAGCATGATTATTTGAGGGAGATGTGTGACACCATTACTGTTTAAATATGATATTGTATGTTTTTATTTTAATTAGGAATAATTCGGGGTTAGAGTGTTACGCAATTTTTTGAACATCATTTGCATTCGCTTCCAATGCATGTACTCCGTCATCCATGATTTCAGTCACATCTTGAAATGTAAAGATGACTTTCATCTGCGCAACCTGCCTCTCATAGTTCTCTCCTTTGAAAACTGGTACATTCGTTGAAAATCGCGTTGATGTTGTGTTACCGTTTTCTATTACAAATTCTCTCTGAACCACAATCGGGCTCGTTGATACGAATTTGTTAGGAGAATTAGGGTTTTCCAGAAGAATGAAAAAGAAGAAAAAGAGAGAATAAAAGAGAGAAACTATACTGTGAAAAATGGATTTTATTGAAGTGAAGTTGTTGTCCTTTAATTTACAAAGTTACATGTATATATAGGCAACCAAACATACAAATTACAAAGTGCAGTATTCGAATATGTCGAATACTTGCTTACACTTCGACACACATGTTGTATTCCATTATGCCGAACACACCAATGTTGAATATATCTAGCCTACTAAAACACTGAATTACATCTTCTAACACGCCAAACTGAACAATGTAAGGAAGTTCAAGACAAGACAATTGGCAAACAAACACACATCTCCTTCGTGTAACATAATAATTTTATATAATTCCTAATATTTTTGTATAACCTATTTTTGTATAACTATTACTCTATGGGAACTTTGCACTAGATGTAAAGTTATTATTTTAAAGTGTAATGCCTTGTTACAATCAAAAGAAAACTATAATTAATTTTTCTTTTAGACATGCAAACCATGTTGCTCATTCCTTTGTAGACGTCAAAGCTTTATGTTAGTTCCCAACTCTTTGAATTTATTATAACATATATTACCAATCTTATTTTTATTAAAGTGAAATAAGTTTGTACTCATATTGTTTTTAGGTTATAAGTCAAAAAATAAGAAAATAGAAAAAAAAAAAGAAGAAAAGAAACTACATCCTTAAAAGTGTCCTAGAGGAGTCAATGACGAGCAAACCTTTGAGGTAGGGCGACTCTAAATCATGAACCCAAAAACAAGGATTGTAAGAAGCACTAAGCTTAGTCATAAAATCAACACAATGGTTTCCTTTGCAAAGGGTGTGAGAAACATTTTGTAGGACATTTGAAGAAGGATGTCTTTTATGTCTCGATTCATCACCACATATTTGTAGAACCTAGGGTTGGGATCCTTGATGATGTTAACACAAAAATGTGCAACAATATGCGTTCTTAAAAAATGATGTCTTTATCTTGAGTAAGGTCGCAACAGATAGCTGCAAGCTCATCATCAAGGATGCCAAATAAACATATAATGAAGCTAGAGAAACTCACTAGCATAACACTAGAAGGGTTTTAGTTAAGGCTATTGCAACCAACTCAAGAATGAGAGCCAAGAAAACTTCCATCAACATTAATGATAATTCAAAAATGGTTGGAGGAATTATATTTAATCCATCTTTCTTAAAAGAGAACCAATGGGTGACTTATGGAATCATGACAGGAAAGTTAGGGACATAGAATGAGGGGCCAAAGATAAACAATAAACATAGATGGTTTCCAAAGAAAGACACTTAGAATTGTAGTTTTACCAAGCACACTAAACATATGCAACATAATGATTAGTGAAAGTACTCATAGAGCCTTACTTGTAGCCCATTGTAGTTACCCGAGTCAACAAAGAAATCATAATTTGGGAATTTTAGTTGGTACCAAAGATATCTAGAGTGAATGCAATCTATAACACATTGAAGAAATGTCGCAACTTTAACAATGTAACAAGAACAAAAAGTCGCATCTTTCAAAGTTCTATGATGTAACATAGATTTAGTAGAAATCGAGTTGTAGCAAGCTAATAAAAAAGGAAACTTAATTTTTTTCTAGGGAGCTCGAGCTTCCAAATCTAATTCCAAGATTAAGATGAATTTTTCTACTATTTAAGATTTAAGAGCCAGATGAGGGGAAAATATCATTCACCATTAATCCAAGATCATTGATATGTACCTATTGAACATGGGCACACATATGACCAAAATAATTCCAATGGTTAAATCAGAAAGATGAAACGCCTTAATCCTCTATAAGCAAAACCATGTTAAAAATATTTTGCTTTTACTAATACAATTTCAAGTGGGCGACTCAACAATTTTGGCACGAGAGAGGATGTGGTCGCCAAATACATATTTATGAGAAAGAACATAAATTCAAAACTTTTCAGAATCTTGAAGTATGTCTCCTAGCCTAGCCTACTTAGAGGAGAGATGTTGGCATCTCTAGTCATGTGAATGACTAATCCATCTCGCAGTTTAGGTTGTTTAATTTTCTACCAACTAACCAATGTGTAATATATATTATTAATACATTTTCATATGAAGTTGTAAGTGGTTTGCTCACAAACGCTTTAAGAAAGCAAAATAATCTCCATGTAGTATAGAGGAATGGAAATGAGATTGCAAGAAGAAAACATCAATCTATCGAGCTTGTTCAACAACTTAACCTTCCAAGACGCTAGTTAGGTTTACACCTTCACATTGATAAAGTGATAGAAACTCACACATAACTATGAGGTCTAGAGTTCGAACCTAGATGATGATGTTTAATCCAACAATATTAACTTTTTCCTTCCAATTGAGATAGAATTTACTTATTTTTCTTTATTTCAAATTATATCTTTTTAGAATATCTATGTAGTCTTTATTAATGTTTTCCATTTACAAACTATTATTTATTGTATTTTAATTAACCTAATTACTTCCCCACATACTAATAAAACTATCTTTGCAAATGAAACTCATTTTATAATTGAAATCAAAATATTTACTTATATCTTAAAAAATATTCAAAACTCAAAGGAACAATCTAATTTAGGATGGAGGGAAGAATGAATTTTATTATTTATTTATAATTTAAAAATAACAAATTTAAAGTGTTTTCAAAGGATTGAGTTGCAATTACTTATACAAACAAAAATAAAGTTGATTTTTTTTAAGGAGAAAGTTGAAATTCACAATAATATTTTTTTTTGACGGATTGATAATAATTTTTTAAAATCTGAAAATGCTTCAATAACTCGTTCTCTGGTGATGCTAACGGCGTCGTTAGAGTCCATATTCTCCGTCGTCTGCTTCTTTCATCACCACCGTGACGCCGATTCAAATTGGATCCGATCCAGCGTCTGAACGCATCATCAATGTCAGGGGCAGCTTCTGCTCTGTTCCTCCTCGACATCAAAGGCCGCATCCTCGTCTGGCGTGACTACCGCGGCGACGTCTCCGCCATTGAAGCTGAACGCTTCTTCACCAAATTCATCGACAAGCAGGTTTCACTTCACTTCATTCTCTCAGATCCAAATTCAAATTCACACTCCACACGATGTCTTTATGAACGATTTGGTTTTTTTTGTTAGGCTGATGAACAGTCTCAAGATCCGGTTGTTTACGATAACGGTGTTACGTATATGTTTATACAACATAGCAATGTTTACCTTGCGATTGCCGCGAGGCAAAACTGTAATGCCGCTAGTCTTCTTTTCTTCCTGCATCGACTAGTTGATGTAAGCACTTTTCTGATTTCGATCCTTCATTTTAAATTGATAATTGAGTTTGTTTCTGTAAGTAATGCGAAATCAGTAAAATCCGTGTCTGTGGCAGGTGTTTAAGCATTATTTTGAAGAGTTAGAAGAAGAATCGCTAAGGGATAACTTTGTTGTTGTGGTAAAAATGTTGCTCGAAGTAATTTTGTATGAATGAGTTTGTTGAGTTTTTTGTGGTTTGGTTTTGATATTTGGATTTGTTGTGTTGTTGGCAGTATGAGCTACTTGATGAAATTATGGACTTTGGTTACCCTCAATATACTGAGGCAAAGATTCTTAGTGAGTTTATTAAGACCGATGCTTATAGAATGGAAGTTACTCAGAGACCTCCTATGGCCGTGACTAATGCCGTGTCTTGGCGAAGTGAAGGGATTATTTACAAGAAAAACGAGGTGATTATCAGAGAAGTGAATAATTGTATGTTTTTGAATTGTAATATGACGGTCTTGGCTTGGCCACTGAGTTGTACTTTTCTATTTTTGTATTCAGGTTTTCTTGGATGTGGTGGAGAGTGTTAATATACTCGTCAATAGCAACGGACAATTAATTAGATCTGACGTTGTTGGGGCATTGAAGATGAGAACATTTTTGAGGTTTGCTTCTTGCTTTGCTTGAGATCTACTGCATTTCTAGGTATTGTTTTGAGATCTTTTAGGTTTTGGTATTTGATTACAACATCTAAGTTCTAATACTCCCTCTGAATGAAGTATAGGCAAATTACACTACTTCTCTCCTATTTAATTACATGATCTCTAAAATACTCCTCATTTAATTTAACTTCTTATATTTTCATTAAATCAATTTGTTAGTAGAATAATTTAGACTGTGGACTTAATATTTTTATTGAGACTGCCTAGATTAAATGTGATAATTGTTCAACTACTTTTCTTAATATGTGTAATTTGATCTATTTTGCTAATATTTCATTTTGGATGAAGTATTGTTGGCAGTTTTCTAGTTTGTGTTTTCTACTTTTCGGTGTTTCTATTCTTGTGTCTACTCATATGTGGACACTCTAGGGTATGTATGTATACATGGTTATTGGTGAGGACTGAAGTGATAGACATTAGGGATTAGGGAACCAAGCCTATACTGATTCCTTATATTGAATAGTTTTGTATACTATATTTTTCTTGGGTATTATCTCTAGTGGAAATTTGAGGAATGCAAATGAAATTAGCGATTGGGACTTCATGTTTTTTTCTGTTTGTACTGATTCCCCATGGATGTTTCTTTATTCATCTTACATTTGAAGCTTTCTTTCGGAGCTCATACTGAACAATAGACATATATGTCAATTTTCTACTCATTAGATATTTTGCCGACAGGTCCAACCACTGGATACATGTAGTACATTCACAGTTGAGAGCATTAATTGTGAAATATCTATTACCCAACATCCATGGTGGAGTATCTATATGGAAACTGACATGTTGTGTTCTTGGCTTATTATAATGCAGTGGTATGCCTGAGTGTAAACTTGGTTTAAACGATCGAGTGTTGTTAGAGGCACAAGGTAGAACAACCAAGGGAAAGGCGATAGACTTGGAAGACATCAAGTTTCATCAGTATGTATGATTGACTTTATTGTCTTTAGAAATTGATCACTCAGAATTAAATATTTGATATACATTTTTCAAGCATTTTTCCTCTTGATGCTAGTTTTCAAATTATGTCTGGCATTTTATGAAGGTGTGTTCGGTTGGCTCGATTTGAAAATGATCGAACAATTTCTTTCATACCTCCTGATGGGTCATTTGATTTGATGACATACAGACTCAGTACACAGGTTCATCTTCTGTTGATATAAAATAAGCTTCTATTTTGAGAGGTGGTGCACACACACAACATACTCAGAGAGAGAGAGATCATTTTGAAGTCTCTGTTGATCGTACCATCTCTTTTCAGGTTAAACCTTTACTTTGGGTGGAAGCAACTGTTGAAAAGCATTCAAAGAGTCGGATTGAGATTATGGTAAAAGCTAGGAGTCAGTTTAAGGAACGTAGGTACTGATACTTCTTTTCTCATACCTGTCATTTTGCTTTATGTTTTCCTTGACAGAAGATGTGGGATCTTTTCCCTTTAATTCATGTTGTGTGGTTTTTGCCCCAGATTTTAGACCCCTAAATATCCTTGTTTCACCAACTAATAGGATTTATTTTATAGCACTGCCACAAATGTTGAGATTGAGTTGCCCGTGCCTGTTGATGCAACCAATCCTAACATTCGAACGTCAATGGGATCTGCATCATATGCACCTGAAAAAGATGCGTTGATCTGGAAAATTAGATCCTTCCCTGGAGGCAAGGTAACGTGGAAGTGGCATTGAATCCTTCTTGATATATAAATTTGATTTGATGTGATTTATTGGATTCATATCTTCTCTCTTTCATACTTTCAGGAGTATATGTTAAGAGCGGAGTTTCGCCTTCCCAGTATAACAGATGAGGAAGCAACTCCCGAGAGAAAAGCTCCTATTCGTGTGAAATTTGAGATACCATATTTTACTGTTTCTGGAATACAGGTATGCTACATAAACATGATTTTCTTATGAGTATTGTTAAGCTATTTTTTCAGTATTGGATACAATGTTTGCTTCCTGCAATGGCCATGTCTGATCAAAATTTAGGTGAATAATATTTCCTTCATTGTAGGAATATATCATTCACTCCTTCCTGTTGTCTCTTTCACCATTTTCCTATTGGTGTATCTGATAGGGATTTTGGGTATTATAGGATGCCCATGTCTCACATCAAATAGTATGGGATGCTTGATGGAGTAAATAGGTGGCTTGTTTCTTCTCCCTTAATAGCTTGCTTTTAAGGGAGGGTTTCTCTAGTGCTTAGAAACTTATCAATCGGTATTAGTCTGGCTGTTGGCGTCTCGGATAGGGCTATACGGTGGAGGGGCTGATCGGAAAGGCCGAGTAAATTGTTGTAGAGTGCTAGCTGCCCTGACGCTGACTCTTAGGCAAGGTTCTATAGTAGGCACTTGGGTATTATGGGGTGTCCAAGTCCCGCATCAAATAGTATGGGATGCTCGGTTGGGTATTTAAGTTGCTTGGTTCTCCCCCTTAATAGCTACGTACCTTTTATGGGAGGGTTACCTGAGTGCTTAGGGAATGCAAAGTCATTGAATCCATCTTCAAGTGCTTAGATATACTGTCAGAACTTCTCTCAAGTGCTTAGATATACTGTCAGAACTTCTCTCTGCCAACATTTTGATTATTTCAATGGATTGAGGGTGTAGTGAACTAAACAAATCTGTTTTAGTTCAATTTGGTTTCTCAATTCCATTGTTATGCAGATTGCAGAAGTTTACAAGAAATGTTGATCAATATTTTTAGCAAAGAATTGAATCAATTGATGGTGGAAAAAAAGAACTTGACCTCAGAAAAGGCTCAGAAACTAATAAACAATTACGCATAATTTTGCATCAATAAAACATCGGCAACAATATGATATATTGATGAAATTAAGTTTTACCACATTTGATAGCATTGTTCATTTAGTAGACGCTTTGATTGATTTGATGGAGAAGGTAATCAATATGTAATGTTTTTGTCTTTTAGGTTAGATATTTGAAGATTATTGAGAAGAGTGGGTATCAGGCTCTTCCATGGGTGCGATACATAACAATGGCAGGAGAGTATGAACTAAGGCTTATTTAAGGTCCTCTATCTGTTTTTGGTGATTGTGTCACATCCTCAATGATCAACGATTTCAAACATTTGGATGAGGTCTCGGACTCTTTAGAGAAGTTCAAATTTATTTGGCCAAATATCTATCTCTTCAAGATAATCATTTTGGCAACAGATTGTAAGTTGCTCACTGTCTATAAAGTTCACACCAAAAATCAGGAATTCGCAAATGGGCCTGTACCTTGTGTGCAAGTCCTTTCGCTCAAATACGTTTATGTGCAGAAAATGTATGTTTTTAAACCTCATTTTGCTTTTCATTCACTATCTGATTTCATTTTTCCATTGTCTTTATATTGTATTATGATTTGATTTACATTTGAAAGAGAATCTTTAGCTTTTGTATTACTGTGTTTTCGACCTTTAGTAATTTACACTGTGTACAATATCAAGTGTTTCTAGAATTACAGTGAGTAATATGATGTTGCCTTCTTATGTAGTATAGTTAATTTCATTTAATAGATTTACACATTCATGCTGCAAATATTATGATTCAGATAACAAAGTCTTGAAAAAATAATACAGTTGAGTAAAAAAAGTAATACAGTAAAAATTTTGTAAACATTACTGTATTAAATTTGGTGATGAGGTGCAGGCCTGAATACATTGCTACTTAACATTGTTATAAGGTTGCTAAGAAGCTCAGAAAATTAAAATTATATCGAACTCAAACTGAGCTCAGAAAATTAAAATTATTTCGAACTCAAACTGTTTACTCAAGTAACAGAGAACCTGTGAAAATTTTCAAACAAATATACTACTGATAATTTTCATATTTAAATAGATAACAAACATTATAAGTATAATTGATAACTTTGTTAGAGATAATAATAAAATATCTAAATTTACTATTCTAGATTTCATAAGATTTAGAGAATATTTGTTGTGTACAGCTGTTCCACTACAGCTTTCAAGTTTGTTATGAGTTTCCTATATAATGTAACCTTATATTCCTCATTTAATATGAAAATCAATGTACAAAATCTTTCATCAGATTTTATTCTAACAACATTCTCTCTTTAATACCAATTCTAACATGGTATCTAGAGCTTCTTTTCCGATCCCATGACCTGTAATCATGGCGTCACCTTCTCCGTTCAACCCCCAGGGTACTTTTCCGTCATCTCACGTCAAAGTTTCACACATCTGTTGGCACTAGATTTCGACTAACAGTGGGATCCAGGGCGTGTCGATGCAGAGAGGCACGTCAAGGTGTCGAGTCGACACCAGCAGAAAGGCACGTCGAAGGAACGGCGACAAGCCTTGGCGTCGGAGGGAAATGAGGTGACAAGCTGATTTTATCTGCAAGGAACAAGTGCTTAGGTGGGAAAAGTTTGAAACTTCCAAGACTATGGGAAGTTGAAAAGAAAGTGGGGTGCCACGTGTCAACTTCAGAGGACGTTTGAGTTGACAAACAGTTACATTTTAAGCCTATATAAGGTGTTGTACTTTTCATTTTCAAAGGTCGCATTTTTTCACATTGTAAGGGGAAAATACTCAAAGTACCAAGCTTAGAGAGAAACGAGTTCACTCCCGCAAACAAATGTACACTTGCGTCCAAATTCTACTTAATACAATTTATTTCCAGTATTTAATTTAAGACATTGTTTTTTTTTTCCGTTTTACTCAGCCTTTCCTTTATCTCTTTGTTTTGCGCCAAACTCGTTGATCGTTAAAAAACTCTTTGCGTCACCAAGGTCACCTCAGCGTGACAACTCTCACTAAAAAACCAAGAAACTAAAACGCACCATAAACATACGCTTCCAATTCCCTTGTTCTGGGATTTGTGTGGCCGATCCCGCAAGCGAACCTGCGACGGAAGGCCAGCGGTTGTTCGCCCCGGCGAACAAAGTGGCACACCCGGTGGGACCCGTGTGAATTGAGTATATGTTTTTGCGTAGTGGTAAGATGGTAACACCACGACCGAACGAAGAACCGTCTCCGGCGGAAACTACAGTGGGAACACAGACAACTGATGTTGGCTCTGGTACCATATCAGCGATGTCAACCTCTCCTAGCGGACCAATTGCAACACCGCATCGAAACGACCCGAGATCGACAATGGCAGGGACTACGGGGCAATATATGCCTAATATCACCATGCCTATACCTAGATCGTATGGAATGTCGCCAAAGTTCATGTCAAGTTTGCATTCTAGCGGCCATTTATTTGGGGAAAGTCCGTCCCCAGTATTTTCGACTTATCAAGGGATAGGACACGTGTCGAACCAGATGATTTGACCCCCAGGATTCAACCTTGTCTCTCAATCCATACCGACCTTTACCTCTAGTTCCGTCGCGGTCACGAGGCAACAGATGGATGAGAGTAATCATGAGATGGTCCACATGTTGACCCAACAAATGGGTACAATATTAAGACCACTAATACAAGAGTCAACCCAGAGTTACCAACAGCTGGCGACTCAGATGACACGAATCGGTGACTTCTTAGGGGCCCCTAGGGCCTAGGGTCGACAGACCCCACCACCTCGACCAGAGACGCCTCGTCATCAGGACGAAGTCTTCGACGAAACCATAGAACAACCTCGTGAGTTCGAGGAGATCCCTAGGAGAGTTCAAAGGCCTCCTGTGATTGTCCATAGGAACCAAGATCCAGATTTTGTTGTCCAGCAGGTTCGACAAGAAGCCTTGGCTGGAGAACATAACTTGGAGGCCGTAGTCGAGCGTATCATGGTCCGTAATGGGGCGAACCCAGGCCTGCGACGACCGACATATACATCCCCATTACCTGATTTTGTATTACAAACAGAATTACCCAGGGGATGGAAAGTGCCTAAGTTCACCAATTCACTGGGGAAACGGAAGAGTCCACGGTCGAACACGTCGCTAGGTATCAAACCGAAGCAGGCGACATAGCGAACAATGAGGACTTGAAAATGAAATATTTCCCAAGTTCCCTCACAAAGAATGCGTTCACATGGTTTACCACGTTGCCCCCTCAGTCCATTCACACATGGGCACAGTTGGAGAAACTGTTTCACGAACAATTTTATATGGGACAGTCGAAAATAAGTTTGAAAGAGTTGGCAAGCGTCAAACGCAAGGCCACGGAGTCAGTAGACCAGTACTTGAATAGGTTTAGACTTCTGAAAGCACGGTGCTTTACTCGAGTCCCTGAACACGAATTAGTCGAAATGGCTGCTGGCGGCTTGGACTATTCGATCAGGAAGAAGTTGGACACACAGTATCTTAGGGATATGACTCAACTGGCTGACCGAGTTCGCCAGGTCGAACGACTGAAAGCCGAAAAGGCCCAGTCTAACCGATATCGTAAAAAAGAAAAAGTATCTTATGTGGCTGTTGACGAATATTCGTCCGACGATGAAGAAGCCGCCGACGAAAGTGAGATCCACGTGGATGAACTTAAGCCAGGACCTCCCTATACATGCAAGCTGTTGAAACCATCGAACGGGAAAAATCCCACCGAAACTAACAAGACGGATAAATACGTCGCTAAAACTTATACCTTTGACGTTTCCAAATGTGATGAAATATTTGATTTACTGGTTAAAGATGGTCAAATAATTATTCCGTCTGGTTTGAAAGATCCCCCTCTAGAACAAAAGAAAAAGAGGGGATTTTGTAAGTTTCATAATTTCCTTGGTCATAAAACAGCTCAATGTGTTCTTTTCAGGGATTTGGTGCAGAATGCGTTGAAGGAGGGTCGACTCCAATTTGGCGAGAAGCCGAAGATTCAGGTTGACACCGACCCACTGAAGGTTGAAGAGGCTTTGTATTCAGAAGTGTACGAATGTTTGATGGTCGAAGCTACTTAGGGCCTCGACGAGCCACCAATGGCTGAAGTGGTAGAATACATGATGATCGAAACTACTGAAGGTTCCGACAAGAGAGCAGAGGAAAAACTTGAAGCAGTGTACCCCCATGCTGGTGAAAGTTTGGAGGATTTTCAAGAAAAGTGCAGGATAAGCGGCTCGAAAGCCGCACTATGCCCCAGATGCAATGTTGTGTTCGATGAGAAAGCTGCTGAGAGGTATGAGACAAGCAAGAGAGAAGTGCTGCCAGAGAGCAAGCCACCTGTCCCAAGGTTTGTGTTCGACGGGAGCGGGGCCCCTCGTCGAAATGAGGAGTACAAAAAGCAGTTCCAAGGGGCAAGGCCTAAAACTTTCGTGCCCCCATCAGACTCCCCACAAGAAAGATGGATGGCACCAGTGAATCAGAAAGGGAGCAAAAGACCAAAGTGGAAAGCTCTTGATTTGGAAAAGGAGGCGAATGTCGCCGATAAAGGGGGCGAACAAGCAGGATATAGGGTGCCCCCCAACTACAAAGGGAAAAACCCTATGACTAGGACCCAGTGGAGGCGCTATCAGCGCAGTAAGAAGGCTGAAAGAGAAGCTACGACTTCAAAAGGGAAGCCTGTCGGAACATCTGGACAGAAGCGCCAGTACCCAAGAGGAAGATGGGTAGAAAAGAACAAGGCGGCGACGAACCAGACCATGGCAGCGACTGTGAACACTTCAGGAGAAAAGGAGGTAGTGTCGACCCAGAGCTCAAAGTGTACTTCGCTGTCGGAGAGTAAGAAAGAGCCAGAGTATACTCCTTAGTCAGATGAAGAAGAGCCAAAATACTCCCCTCAGTCCGACGAAGAGTATGACCCATCACCTGAAGGAGATTTTGATGAAGACATGTACGACGACACCAATGATGACACCTATGGCGAAGATTTCGTGGTAAACTGTGGTATCGTGTCGGTCCTACTAGCTGAGTATGATGTGGTGTCTGAAATCTCTGAGACTGAAGAAGACTTCATCACTGGTGAGAATGCGGATGACAAGCCGCTATGCTATTATGTGATGAACAGTGGCATAATCGAGGAACAAACGACTATGTTCGAGCGTCCTAGCCCTGGAATGATGTATCATTTAAAGCCGTTATTCATAAAGGCGAAGATTGATGGGGTGTCTGTCAACAAAGTGTTTGTAGATGGTGGAGCGACTGTGAACCTAATGCCTCACAGTTTGTTTAAGAAAATTGGAAAGACGGAGGCTGACCTCCGACAGCACAACATGGTTTTGTCCAACTACGAAGGCAAGACCAGTAACATCCTGGGGGTTGTCTAAGTGGACTTGGCAGTAGGTACAACCAACAGGCTGACACTTTTCATGGTCATCAAATCGAAAGCAAACTTCAATCTGTTGTTGGGGCGTGAGTGAATCCATGGAATTGGGGAAGTACCATCAACGATGCACCAAAGATTGATCATTTGGAGGAAGGATGGCATCGTCGAAAATATTGAGGCAGACCAAAGCTATTACAAAGTCGACGAAGCCAAGGGTACCAAGAAGTCTTTTGACCAGCACTTAGCAAACGTGGCTCCTTGTGATGACGGATCAGGGTCTTACACCTCCGTCGACACGGGTCGTGACCTGAACCTAGACCCCGACTATGGGTTCATCTGGGACGCTGCCGACGAAGGTATGGAGCCAATGGAAATGCCACCAACGGGGTGGTCCACTACTGGTGAAAATGACTGCTGAGTCAGAAAGCATGACTCGGATTTCGGCCTATCTGGCCGAAAACAGAAAGATGTCGACACTCGAAAAGGACGAACTCTCCAAATAACTAAGGGGGCCGACCATGACAAAAAAGCTAATGGCTCACAAGGCCAAAGGGAAGCTGTAGAAAATCAGAGGCTTGATGGTATTTATGATGACGAGCCTTTAGGGTTCGAAAAAGGCCCAGATCATGAACTACAGAGAATGCAAGCCCAGGACCCGCTTGAGGAAGTCGAATTGGGGGATGGAACAACCAAAAGGCCCACCTACGTGAGTGCCAAGGCAGGACCAACAATGAAAGCCAAATTGGTTAAAGTGTTGAAAGAATACAAGGACTGTTTTGCCTGGGATTATGGCGAAATGCCTGGTTTGAGTCGGAGTGTAGTTGAGCATCGCCTCCCAATCCAGCCAGGCAAAAGGCCAGTAAAGCAATACCCTCGGCGTTTCGCCCCATAAGTGACGTCGAAGATCAAGCAGGAAATTGAAAGATTGCTCAAAAGCCGGTTCATCAGAACTGCAAGGTATGTAGAATGGATAGCAAACATAGTTCCTGTTATTAAGAAAAATGGGACCCTTCGAGTGTGCATTGACTTTAGGGATTTGAACAACGCTACTCCTAAAGACGAATATTCGATGCCCGTGGCAAAGATGCTAGTCGACTCAGCCGCGGGGCTTAAGTATTTGAGCATGCACGACGGCTATTCCGGTTACAATCAAATTCTCATAGCCGAAGAAGATGTCCCCAAAACCGCATTTCGATGCCCTGGAGCTTTGGGGACATATGAATGGGTGGTGATGCCTTTTGGGTTGAAGAACACTGGGGCAACCTACCAAAGGGCTATGAATGCTATATTCCATGATTTTATTGAGAATTTTATGCAGGTATACATTGATGACATAGTCATAAAATCGTCATCAGAGGATGGTCATCTCGACCACCTCCGACGCTCATTTGAGCGAATGAGAAAATATGGATTAAAAATGAATCCACTAAAATGTGCCTTTGGTGTTAGTGTAGGGGATTTCCTGGGATTCTTAGTCCACAAGCGAGGCATCGAGATCAACCAGAACAAAACAAAGGCCATCTTGGATCTCAAGCCTCCAACAACAAAGAAGCAACTCTAGTCTTTGTTGGGGAAGATAAATTTCTTGAGGAGGTTCATCTCAAACCTAAGTGGCAAGACGAAAGTGTTTTCATCATTGCTCAAGACCAAGAAGGAAAGTGAGTTCCGCTGGGGGCAAGAGCAACAAGAGGCTTTCGACGCAATCAAAGAATACCTTACGAAGCCTCCAATCCTATTACCACCTAGTATAAATAAAAGCATGAAGTTGTACATTGCAGCGTCGGATACGACCATAGTCAGTATGTTAGCACAAGAGGATGATGGTGGCGTCGAAAGACCCATCTATTACCTTAGTAGGATATTGATAGATGCTGAGACTAGGTACACTATGATTGAAAAGCTATGCCTATGTTTGTACTTCTCATGTATGAAATTGAAACAATATATCAAACCAGTTAATGTTTATGTTTCGTCGCATTTTGATGTCATTAAGCATATGTTGTTCAAACCCATTTTGCATAGTCGAATTGGGAAAGGGGCACTAGCGTTAACTGAATTCTCCCTGACATATGTCCCTTTGAGGGCGATGAAGGGTCAAATAGTGGCAGACTTCATTGTCGACCACGCTGTAGTCGAAACGTCGATACATAGCATCGACGTCGCCCCATGGAAATTGTACTTTGATGGGTCGAGTCATAAAAACGGGGCAGGTGTTGGAATCCTAATAATATCCCCACAAGGAATCCCAACTACCTTTAAATGCAAAGTCGATGGCAAGTGTTCAAACAACGAGGTAGAGTACGAAGCCTTAATTACTGGTCTCAAGATACTCAAAGACTTGGGAGCCAAAGAGCTTGAGATAAAAGGAGATTCAGAATTGGTGATTAAACAAATCACGAGGGAGTATAAATGCTTAAAGGAGCATCTTTTAAGTTACTTTTCGCTGGCGAAGCGTTTGTTGGAACATTTCAAAATTGTCAACATCTCGCATGTGCCAAGGATAAAAAACCAGAAAGCTAACGAGCTGGCACAAATTGCCTCTGGTTATAAAGTGTCGGAAGGTAAGTTGAAAGGCTTCGTTGAAACTAGAAAAAAGATGGCGTCGAACGCACACGCCCCATCAAGTTGGTCGATATCCAAAGTCTCGATGAGCTTAGTCGAAGGTTTAGAAAGTTGTGAGGTTTTCGTTAATGATATGCCACCAACAGACTGACGAAGGCCAATCATAGAGTATCTGGAAAACCCGTTGGGCAGTACCAGTCGAAAGACTAAGTACAGGGCGATGAGTTATGTCTTAGTAGGAAACGAGTTGTTGAAGAAAACTCCAGAAGGGGTATTGCTCAAGTGTCTAGGAGACACTGATGCATATTTGGCAATTTCTGAGGTGCATAATGGGGCTTGTGGAGCTCACTAGGTTGGCCAAAAATAAAATGGCTTTTGTTTCGACAAGGATTCTACTGGCCCAGCATGCTTAAGGATTGTGTAGATTTCGCGAAAGGATGCCAGGATTTCCAGAAACACGCAAACATCCAGCATATCCCAGCCAGCGAATTACATGTGATTGTCAAACCATGGCCTTTTCGAGGATGGGCTTTGGATGTAATAGGGGAGATTCGACCAGCTTCGTCAAAGCAGCAAAGATTCATCCTCGTAGGAATAGACTATTTCACGAAATGGATAGAGGTTGTGCCTTTGGTGAAAGTGGATCAAGAAGCTGTGATAGACTTCATCCAGAATCATATCTTGTATAGATTTGGGATACTCGAGACCATCACAACAGATCAAGGTTCTGTTTTTGTGGGGCAGAAGATGCAAGAGTTTGCGGTGGAAACAGGTTTCAAGTTGGTTACTTCGATGCCATACTATGCTCAGGCGAATGGTCAGGTCGAAGCAGCTAACGAGATAATCATTGGTTTAATCAAGAAGCACGTTGCAAAAAAGCCAAAGAACTGGCATAAGGCGTTGAGTCAAGTGTTGTGGGCTTGTCGGACGTCACCCAAAGAGTTGACCAACTCTACTCCATTTCGTCTAACCTACGGACACGACGCTGTGCTACCCGCAGACGTATGCTTACAGTCCGTTAGGGTGCAACGACAGTATGAGATTCCGTCGGAACAATACTGGGAAATGATGTTAGATGAACTCGTGGACTTAGACGAGGAAAGAATGGTGACTTTAAATGTGTTGTTGCGCCAAAAGGCCCGAGTCGCCAGGGCATACAATAAGAAAGTCCAAAGGAAAACCTTTGCCGCAAACGACTATGTTTAGAAAGCGGTTTTGCCCATGGATCGACGAGATCGAACGATGGGAAAATGGCCGCCCAACTGGGAGGGACCATTTCAGATGACACGAGTGTTTAGTAACAACGCATACGAAGTGCAGGAGTTAGGAGTAGACCAACGAATCTTAAGAGTAAATGGGAAATATTTGAAAAGATACAGACCCATGCTACAAGAGGTTCACATCAAAACATAGTTTTCATTAATTTAAGGCCAAGAATGGCTTACAAAATATGGTGCATTACATTATACCAACATACAAACTAAGGAAATTCAGGGAATCTAGCCTTAAAATCATCAAAGAGGACCTTCTCATGAACTATCTTGCTCTCAAGAAGAACCTTTCGTCGCTGCATGCGACTGATAACATCTCTAATCTTCATAGCCGCTTCGACGTGAACAAGTCCTTGAGCGACTTCGTGGTCGATGGTTTCTTGAGAAGGCAGAGGCTCAGCTGAGTCCAAAGAGGCTTTTTGGCGTTCGACCTCAGCTATCTTCTTTGTCAGCTCCGTGATCTGGGCTTGATATTCAGATATCTGTTGGTCGAAGGCTTGGCGTTTGTTGGAATGCTCTTGTTTTTTGGTTTCATAGTCCCCAAGCTTCTGTTCGCAGACGGAGCTAAGACGCCACTCGCGTTTCATGTCGTCATGACGAAACCAAATCTGGGCGTCAGCCTGATGATGCATAGCGAGGTCCTTGGCCATTTGAGTGAAGAAGGCTTCGAACTCGATCAGGTATGTGGCCATAGGGGCAGGAAGTTGAAACTCAGAGAGTTTATTCAGAAGGTTGAAGACGTCATTGGCTATGTCGGATTCCTCGGCGACGGCCGCCAGAAACTGTTCCTCAAAGAGATAAGACCGCAGTTGCTGAAGTTTGAGATTGAAAGAAGCATCCACTTCTGGAGTTGGGATTGCAGTCGAACCGGTGGGGTGAATCTCTTCGGCTGCCTGGAAAAGTTTGTGTAGGGCCTTCAGAGTTGCTGCTGGATTTGTTGCCTTGGCCGCCAAGAGTGCCTCCGGAGTAAGAGATTCCTCGACAACAGTTGAAGCCTTCTCTGGTTGATGTTTAGGGATTTGGAGTGTCTCCCCGACGTCAGTACCCACGGCGGGCAAAGGATTAATAGTCACTCCGGGGAATGCATCATCATGCTCCAAGTTATCAGTTGTAGCAGGAGACAACTTCGACAGGCTTTCCTCGGGAATAAGTGGGTGAAACTCATCAATCTTTTGGGGACTTGGCGTAACGGCGACATTGGTAGTAGGGGCATCTGCGGCTGATTCAGTATCACCCTCACCAACAGTGGTCGAAGTAACCACATTCTCCTGCAAAAGACAAAATGCTAGTGAGCTTCGTCACCCCAAGGTCGTCTAGGACACAAATAAAGTTGGAATACCTGCACATGAGTTGTTGTCTTGGGGAGGGCGACAGAGGGAATTGGTTCGAAAACATCTTCAAGATTTCTCGAGACAACTGGGGCCATCGTCGAGACACTGGGTTTTAAAGGTGTCCTCCGTGTTATAGCCTTTTTCTTCCTCACCAAAGGGGTAGATGGAGGAGACGCTGGAGCTGCTGCAGTGAAGACTTGAGAGTGAGTGCTCTCATTCGATTCAGTCCTTTCCGGGGAAGGTACTTTTTCAGAAACCTGCGCAGAAATGATGTAAGAACAAAGAGAAGACAAGGACGCAGAACAAGAAATTTAAAGATACCTGTAGAAGGTTGGCCCTAGGTTTTTTGGCAGGTCTGGTGGAAGTCGACGCAGCAGTCGTTTCTTGTTTGCGCCCCTGAAAGCAAAGCTGAAACTAGTTAGTGAAGACCTATGAGCAAACGAAATCAAGAGTCCAGGGTCTACCTTTGTCGAAGTATCCTCTGCAGGGTCGACATCTATGACAGAGACTGTGGTCGACGGTTTAGGGATACCAGCTGTAGAAGCGAAAGCATCAACCACGTTTGCCAGGAAAAGATTTGGAGTGAAAGCTTGAGTTTGGTACTCCAACCACCAAGCCTCAATTTCCTGAGTAGTGAAAAAGGAAGGCTGGAAGGAGAAAATCGGTAGCTCCAAGTATTGAGAGGCCCTGACAAACCTCATGCAAGCTTTGTGGCCTACGTGAGTCAAGCGTCAACCAGACCGTACTATATCCTCAGGATGCCTCACTAAGGGTTTTGGCAACATCTAGCTCAGGCCAAATTGTCGAGCCACCAAATTTGGACAGTAGTTCATGAAACCATATCCACTGTTCCCCGTTTCGATGCGAAAAGAGATCATGGTGGGAGTAAGAAACGCCCGCCATATAGCATTTGACAGCGCAGCAGCTTGAGGTGAGACTCCAGGAAACGGTTGTCTGAACCAGTCAGGCCCAAACTTACGCTCCACAAATGGCGCCATGTCAGGGACGAAAGAAGAGGTTTCCACAAACATACTGAGATACCTCATAAAGAGGGCTTGTCTTGGAGCTTCTTGGGTGGTCATCAAGGTTAGTCACAGTCCCTCGACAGAACGTGCTTTGTTTAGACGCTCCATCGTTGCAGAGGCTGGATATCCTAATTTGTACTCGAAAGTGGCGTTGAGCCAGTGTTGCAACAACCACATAGGCCCTGAGATGTTTAAGGCTTTAGTGGTTTGGTGGAGAAGTTTCAGTCTCATGGCCGACAGGCCAAGAGAATGGTAGAGGGAGGCCAACAAAAGTTTGGCCAGAGATATCTGTCGGTCTTCGTGGATCTGAATGGCCAAGCTGATGAAACTTTTGGCTATTTGCAAGGAGCCAGGGCAAAACATATAATATGACAACCAGAGGGTCAAAAAGGCAATATGCTCTTCATCTGAGACTTCTTCAGAGCGTTTGTCATGATGATCTTCGATGTAGTTTTGGAAGCTAGCACGCTCAAAGTCGAAGGCGTTGTCCGTCTCCAAAGTCGGGTCGAACGTCTCACCAAGTGGCGAAAGGCCAGTGATAGCCGCCACATCGAAAAGGGTTGGCGTGAACATTGCCACAAGGAAGGTGGAATGTGTTTGTCGATCCTTCCCAAAAATACATCGACGCCAGCAAGCAGCAAACAAGGGTTGACCCTGTGGGCGGTTCTGGAGAGTTGGATGGCGTCGAAGATACCGTACTCCTTCCATTGCCTTTGGCGTTTCCCTTCGACTTTGTCAAGCCAGGCGAGGTAATCTTTGTTGCCTGGAGTTGGCATGGATCGGAAAACGCGAGATTTGGGTGCCATGTATTTGAGGTCTAAGGTGCCCCCTTTCTCGAAGGCAGGTGGGATTGTTTGGTCGAAGCAAGGGAAGAACTTCTGGAGTTCTTGTGGATTAGGTTTGTTGTCTGGAAGAGGGTCATGGAAACCACACAGCTTATTCTCAACCGCTAATGGGATAACCATTTGGCGGCACCAGTTGGCTACCACCGTCTCATCAGCGGAAGATGGCTGAGGAAGAGGATGTTGTGTTTCCGTTTCAGAGATTACGTACGCGACCGGGTTGTTACCAGTGGTTTGAGGAATGTAAGTTGTAGGGGTTCTTGATGAAGCCATTGGAAGAAAGAACGCAAAAGGTGCTCTGAGGCGGTAGAAGCTTTAGGAAGAGGAAATCAAAGTCTGGGTTGCGGAGCAAATGACAGTTTCGTGAAGAAGGAGTTATGAAAAGTGGTGAGTTCCTAAAGAAGACTATTTATAGGGCGCATGCAGAAAAATGAAAGATAAAAAAACTTTTCAACTTCTGAGAAGTAAGTGGGGTTTGGTTTCGAGGCCCATGACTTAGACGGGACTAGCCATCATGGCGTTTTTCTTGGGAATCGTGGGATTGAGATTGCCATCATCATGTCAGACGGCGCTCGCCACGTGTTGAGAGAAAAGACAACGATTGGCAAAGGCGTTAAAAGAAAAGCCGTCGAAATCCTGTAAGAAACCAAAAAGTCAGATTTCTCCATCGACACAGTATCCAGTCGAAACTGGGCTTTTGGGGGGGGGGGGCAATTTGTTGGCACTAGATTTCGACTAACAGTGGGATCCAGGGCGTGTCGATGCAGAGAGGCACGTTAAGGTGTCGAGTCGACACCAGCAGAAAGGCACGTCGAAGGAACGACGACAAGCCTTGGCGTCGGAGGGAAATGAGGTGACAAGCTGATTTTAACTGCAAGGAACAAGTGCTTAGGCGGGAAAAGTTTGAAACTTCCAAGACTATGGGAAGTTGAAAAGAAAGTGGGGTGCCACGTGTCAGCTTCAGAGGACGTTTGAGTTGACAAACAGTTACATTTTAAGCCTATATAAGGCGCTGTACTTTTCATTTACAAAGGTCGCATTTTTTCACATTGTAAGGGGAAAATACTCAAAGTACCAAGCTTAGAGAGAAACGAGTTCACTCCCGCAAACAAATGTACACTTGCGTCCAAATTCTACTTAATGCAATTTATTTCCAGTATTTAATTTAAGACATTGTTTTTTTTTTTTCCGTTTTACTCAGCCTTTCCTTTATCTCTTTGTTTTGCGCCAAACTCGTTGATCGTTAAAAAACTCTTTGCGTCACCAAGGTCACCTCAGCGTGAAAACTCTCACTAAAAAACCAAGAAACTAAAACGCACCATAAACATACGCTTCCAATTTCCTTGTTCTGGGATTTGTGTGGCCGATCCCGCAAGCGAACCTGCGACGGAAGGCCAGCGGTTGTTCTCCCCGGCGAACAACATCACATCTCATATCTGTGAAACTTGATGACAAAAATTCAAACAATGGAAACATCAAATCGATGGACTCATTCGTGGTCACAAACTTTAGAGATTCGTCACCACACCTTCTGTTCCTCCTCGATTCCTTCCTGGCTCAGATCCGGCGTCTAACGACGTCAACTCTGAATATCTTGATTGGGAGCAACAAGATGCTCTCATCTGCCCTTGGCTCCTTTCCACCATTTCTGACTCGCTTCTAATGAAGCTTGTTGATTGTACTTACTCCTGGAAAGTGTGGTCTACAATTCATCAATATTTCAACACCTTACTCACCACCAAAGCTTTTCAGCTCCGTTCAGAACTTCGAAATCTCATAAAAGGGTCGTGCACGATAGAAGATTTTGTTCTTCGTGTTTGCGAGATTAATGACTCTCTCATCTCCGTCGGTGATCCTGTTCCGCTTCACAATCTCATCAAAATCGTACTCGACGCTCTTCCAGAAGAGTACGATCCCATTATTGCTGCTGTTAACAACAAAGATGAACTTTGTTCTATTGATGAGCTTGAATCATTTCTTCTCACTCATGAGTCGCGTCTTGAGAAGAACAAGAAAGCTATTATCACCGAGCTTGTGTCAATAAACCTTACACAGGCGTCCTCAACATCTTTTCAAATCACTTCTGACACCTCAGGTTCTGCCTCTGATCCTATCTTTCCTTCTGGAAGTAGCCATGTCATTGCAAATGCTGAAAGTCATGGCCTTCATTCTTGAGGAGGACGCTCTGGCCGTGGTGGTGGCATATTTGACCGTGGTGGTGGTCGTTTTGCTCGTGTTCACTTTCAGATCTGTTCTAAGCTTGGACACGATGCTTCCATATGCTATCATCGTTACTCCAACTCTTCTCAAGGAATAAGATCCCCCTTCAATCCTCAATTGATGTCGTTCAGGCCTGCTTATCCTCCTCCTTTTGGATATCCAACTTCTAGAGCTCCTTCACCAAGGTATCAACAGCAACCTCAAGCTCTCCTTACTAGGTCTGATCCAAATTTCAACAATCAATGGTGGTACCATCATTCTGGAGCCTCCTACCATGTTACTCCTGATGCTTCCAACTTGTTCGACTCTGTTTCGTTGCCTGGAACTGATCAAGTGTTCATGGGAAATGGTCAAGGTTTGAATATTAACTCTGTAGGTTCCATGAATTTTAATTTACCTAACACATCTCTCACCTTACATAACTTACTCCTTGTTCCACACATTACTAAAAATCTCAATAGTGTAAGTAAATTTGCTCAAGATAATAATGTTTTCTTTGAGTTTCATCCATAGTTTTATCTTGTCAAATCACAGGCTTCCTCTGAAGTCTTGCTTCGTGGCACAGTTGGAGCTGATGGTCTCTACAAGTTTGCCAATCCCGCCTCTTCCTTAACCAAGCCTTTATCTAGCTGCACTCCATCAACTTCATCTACAACTCCTATTATATTTTCTTGTCAATCCTTTTCTAATGTTAATTGCAAACCAAACTCAGTTGCTACAAGCAACTGTATTTCCTTATGTAATAATGATCATCTTAATAAAACTTATTCTTCTGCAATTACTCATGTCACTACTAGTTTATCTACCAATAATTCTATTCCTTCTCAGTGTTATAATGTCACATCATCTATATCTAATAATAAATATCATCTGTGGCATCCTCACCACCATGCCCTTGCAGAAGTGCTTAAAATTTACAACATACCCACACCTTCGAAACCACCTAATCAGAGTTGTTAATAGCGGCCGCTCCCGGCGCGATCCCGGGCGCTCCGGCCGGGGCGGCCGCCGTCCGCGCGCATAGTTGGGTGCGAATCGCAGGTAAGCAAACGCGGGCGCTTCCAGCGTGAAATCGGGTCATGGGTCGCGGTCCGCTCCCTGGGCGGAGCGGGTTACCCTGTTTTATTTGTTTTCTCTGTATATTCACCATTTTTGCAAATGAAAAGAAGAGTTAGTATCAGAAAGGAAGAAGACGAAGAGGTAGAAGATGGGTGATATTTATTTTTTATTGATATAATAACTTGAAAAGTCAAAAAGTTAGACTAGTAATGTGGTACAGCTGTTTACAGCTTTGCAACAGCTACTTACAGCTGTACAGCTGTAAAAAAGTTGGGAAAACATCAATATGCATTCATTATATAATATATATTAATTATTTATGCCATCGTTTCATTTTCTTTTGCCATGTTTGGTTTGTCAAAGTCTTATTATTACTATACAATTATATATTAATTAATATGTTAATTTTGCTTTATGCACAATACTTCTCTCGTTTCATTTTATATTAATTATTTAATGTAATTGATTTATTATTAAATATTCACTTACTTCCTTCCATACAACTGTAAATAATAAAAATAATAATAACATATATTAGATAATTAAGTCTTTAATCTATTTTTATTTTATTAATTTGATTTTTATAAAAATTTTATACTTGTTGTATTATTTTTATAATTATTCATATATTTAGTCTAAAAAATAGTCAATTTTAAAATGTCAACAAAAACTATCCCGCTTTCCGCTATCCCGCTATCCCATTTTCGAGGTCGGCCGCTCCGCTCCGCTATTCGAGATTAATAACTCTCCACCTAATGAATTATGCCCTCCCTGTTGCTTAGGAAAATCCCATAGACTCCCATCTTTCTTTTCCACAACTAAATATCATCATCCATTTGAGATGGTTGTGTGTGATCTATGGGGACCAACTCCAATTCAATCATGTAGTGGTTATACCTATTTCCTAACTTGTGTTGATGCTCACTCTAGGTTTGTGTGGGTTTTTCTACTCAAGCTCAAGTTTGATACTCTCACCCAATTTGTCTATTTTAGATCCATGGTTGAGCTTCAATTTGGTTGCAAAATCAAGAGTGTCCAAAATGATGGTGGTGGTGAGTTTCGCCCCTTCACCAAGTATCTCATTGAACTTGGTATCATTCATCGTTTCACCTGCCCCTATACTTATCACCAAAATGACATAGTTGAAAGAAAACATCGCCACATTGTCGAAACTGGTTTATCCCTCCTTGCTCAGTCCAACTTGCCCCTTAAATTCTAGGACTATGCCTTTATTATTGCTGCCTATCTTATAAACCGTCTGCCTAGCCTCACCCTTCAAAACCAATCTCCATACTACATTCTTATGCACAAAAGCCCTGACTATTCTATTCTTAGGGTGTTTGGCTGTGCATGTTTTCCTTTCCTTAGACCCTACAATACCTACAAACTTGCATTTAGATCTCAGGAGTGCATTTTCTTAGGCTATTCCACCTCCCACAAAGGGTATAAATGTCTTGCTTCCGATGGTCGTATTTACTTGTCCAAAGATGTCCTCTTTCATGAGTCTAAATTCCTTAACTTGGAACTATTTCCCGCCTTTGTGCCAGCCACATCTATGCTTCCTTCCTCTCACCCCTGGCTTATCCCAACTGCCTCTTTCTCCCCCACTCCCCTTCACCAAATTAATCATTCTCCCTCTCCTCCTACTACACCTCATTCTTCTACCAATAGTACTCCCAATGTCACTCCCTCCCTATCTCTTCCCACCTCTCACTCTCATTCTGCCACTACAAGTCCTGCTTCTTCCAGCTCTAACATAGTTGAAGCTAGCACTATCACTACTTCTTCCTCTGTGTCTCTATCACCAACTGCCCCTCTCCCCACTATACCCTCACACTCTTAACCTTTAGTTCATCCTCTTAACACCCATGCCATGTAAACTAGAGCCAAACATGACATAGTTAAACCTAAACCGCACCCTACCCTTCTCCTCACCAACATGGGACCTGCATCAGTTAATCAGGCCCTGTCCTCCCCTCACTGGTGTTAGGCTATGAATGATGAGTACCAGACACTTTTAAAGAATCAAACTTGGACATTGGTGTCTCTTCCTGCCTCTAAGAAGCCCATTGGCTGTAAAATGGGCCTTTCCACACATTTTAGATCTATAGTTAGGGCCCTTCAGTATGCCACCCTAACAAGGCCAAAGATTTCCTACTCAGTTAATAAAGTATGTCAATTTCTATCAAATCCTCCTGAGGAACATTGGAAAGCTGTAAAAAGGATCCTTAGATATCTAAGTGAAACTCTGCATCATAAGCTACTCATTTAGGCTGCTTATATTCATCAACCTCTGCCTCTTATAGGTTTTTGTGATGCTGGCTGGGCATCAGACCCTGATGACAGGAGGTCTACATCAGGTGCCCGTGTCTTCCTAGGTCCTAACATCATTTCTTGGTGGTCAAGAAAACAGACTCTGGTGGCCAGATCTAGTGCAGAAGAAGATCTGCACATTTCAAACACCCAAGATTTTGTGTGACAATCCCAGTACTGTCACTCTTGCTCATAATCCAGTTATGCACAATCGCACTAAGCATATGGAAATGGACATTTTATTTGTGAGAGAAAAGGTTCTCAACAAAAGTTTGATTGTGGTTCATGTTCTCAACAAAAGCTTGATTGTGGTTCATGTTCGCACTAAGCATCTGCCCACTGGTGGCCAGGATCAGTGGGCAGATGCTCTCACCAAACCCTTGTCTGCCTATAAGTTTCTTCATTTGTGTGACAAGCCCAGGGCCTTTGACAAACACAACTTTGTCGACACACCCTCAACTTATGCGGAGGAATGTTAGAGATAATAATAAAATATCTAAGTTTGTTATTCTAGATTTCATAAGATTTAGAGAATATTTTTTGTGTACGGCTGTCCCACTACAGTTGTCAAGTTTGTTATGATCAGTTTCTTATATAATGGAACCTTGTATTCCTCATTTAATATGTAAATCAATATACAAAATCTTTCATCAAATTTTATTCTAACAACATTCTCTCTCTAATACCAATTCTAACAAACTTCAATTTTATTGAATTTGAAATCAACAAACAGTACCAAAACACTGAAGTTTTTCCAAGACACTGTTGAAACACCCTTATTTTACGTACATCATATGATTTTATTCTATTTTAACATTTGATAGCCTCTTTACCAATTCATTGAAATCATCATCCATGCCAAGCATGTTAACCCTAACAAACTTTGAATCAACACCGAATCGCTCTCCTTCTCTTGAAGAAATATTCAATTGTTTTAGATAGTCATGACCATTTTCTTTCCCCTCCTCGCATTTCATCCATGCAAAACCTGTAGGAATCAAACAAGAAAATATATGTATTCAAACCAAACCTTATGTAACAAAAAGCTAATTAAATAGATGAAAGGGTCGAAAAAAGCTTCTAAGAAATGGGAAGTAAATTACTAGGGTATGTTTCAGATATCTCTTTGGTGAAGTTACAGTAGGCCTTTGGATACTTTACTACACTGAAAACCATACTTTGCTCAACAGCTTCCCTAAATTTCTCCCACCTTTCCTTCATGAGACGTTTGCTATATTCAAAGAATAGTTCAGATTCACTTGACTTGAAATTTTGGTAACCATCACAAACCACTCCAATGATCTTAGCAGCTCGTGTTTGGGATTCTTTCGACACCCCCATTGAACTCGACTGCACAAATGTTGCCATCTTTTTAGCAGCATCAATGTCCTTCACAATAGCCCATCTTAACAAAAACAAATATCAAACTTTAGCATATAGTAATAACTAAAAAACACAGATGCCTTATATATAGGAGTTTACTACATTTGGTTCATAAACTCACCCGATGCGAGAACCGGCATGACCGGTGCATTTGGAGAATGTGAAGAGCATAACATCATTGTCAGCCTCGTGAGTAATCGGAGTAAACTGCGGCCAATAGTACGCCAAATCATGAATCAACTTCCCTTCTGCTACTGAGTTCACCGCTGGTTCACGAAGAGTCCCGTCAGGGTTGTTCGGGGAGGTCACCACCTCGATATAAGGTTCATTTTTATCATACACAGCAGCATCACCACCCCATTGAAACATCCTCGAGTGCAATATATTAATCACATTCTTGTATTCCTATAAAATAAAACCCAACACATCGTAAATTAAACTTCTATCGGACACGACTTGGATTTCATGCGATCAACGAAACTTTACCGAGTAATAAGGGGCAGCGGCAACGACATTGACAGGGTGATCAGGCACATCTATAGGAGACAGAGCAAACAAAGAAGCCTGAAAGAGCTGAGAAGAACCATTTCCAACGACTATGTATCTATCTTTGGTCACAGCATTTCCAACCAAATGGTGAATTCTTTCAATCGCATCTTTGAGTTCTGGCAACATGAACCAACACATGTTACTCGAATCGCTATAGTAACTCATCAACTCCCATCCTTTAATCACCACCGTACACTCGTCGTTCATCTGCTTCCAGTATGACCCAAATGCCAATGGATCACCCCTATTAATTGCACAATCATATATAATCATCATATAGTATCATATAAGAAATCTAAAAACTAAAGTGAATTCAAATATAGTATAAAATACTAAAGAGATTATATAAATAATTACTTCTGAGCATCAATGATGGAACAAGGGAAGAGATTATTTGTGATAGGATCAGAAGGAGAAGACGCCTTATCTACCACCATGCTTGGTTATGTTCTTTGACAATGGAAGCTTTCTAACCGGATCATACTCTTGGTGTTATATAATAACTGCTCAATTATGATGATGTAAGCTTACCTATAACAGATAAGGATCAACGTAATGCATTGGAAATTGTTTAATAACTAAGGTTATGTCTTATTTACAATATTGTTTTTCTACTTTGTTTTTAAGTGCCATGTCCAAGTTAAATGAAAAACTTATAAGAAAATGGTAAATGTTAGAAAACGTATGAATAATTAGAACATTATGCCGGCATATGGATTCCTTGATGAATAGCCAAAACACATATTCATTGTGAAGTTTGCATTCATAGCTTCAAAAAGTTACGTTTAAAATAAGTTGGGACGTGACAAATGTGACTATAATAGAAATACAAACACAAACAGACACTTATAATAGTGCTTTCCAGCTTAAAAAATAAGTGTTTGAAAAGACTAGATAGAAAAAAAAAACAGTTTTTTTTTTAAAGTTTTCTAAATTAAATAATTAAATTTTTTAAAATTTATGTCAGTGTATACTTTTACCACAAATACAGAGTTATCCACGAATAACCGCATGTAAGTTTTTGGAAATCATTTGTACAAAATTTTCGATGAGCAATTGATTTTTTATAAGGGAAATCTTTTTTATGACTCAACTATTTATATGTGTTTTAGTCTCTCTTTTGCTGTGATGAGGATTATATGGCCCGACATAAGTATATATTTTATGTTGTTAATATTTGGATTGTTTTTATATCTTTGTCTTATGAAAATGATATTAATAGGTTTGGTTTTTCTTTTCATTTGTGATTGATTTGATTTATTGTCTACATGTGTTTGTCGAATTGAACAGACTTTTTTGGTTGTATTCTCATTAGGCTTTTAGATCATACATTTATAAATGTTCAAAGAAAGATTTACATTCAAATTAAAAGTAAGAAAAATCAATTAAAATTATGTTAAAACAGCTAGAAACCCAAGGAAAAAGAGTCTAAAACTCACAAGATAATGGGAGAGAATTTTCAAAATAATAATAAATTGTATGATTGTATTATTTAAAATAATGATACAAATATTATTATACTTAAATTTTGCATCTCATAAATCAACCAGTGATTTAATTGATTCAAAATAAATATGTTGCTTATCTTGTATTTAAGAATGGGTGTTACTTACTAACAAATCATTGCTAATTTTATGTTGAAGATATTAATTTTATACGTTATAATGAAACGATGCAATACCACTCTCTACGAGGTGTTTTCTGTTTTCAAACAGATGTGAACTTCAGAATAAATAAGAGGTTTTGCCATCTGATCCATCATAAGAAAAAGAAACCAATCTCAAAATTATTTTCTCATTCTAAATCATCTTTCTCTTCTCTAATGCAAGACAACAAGGAAAAAAAAACATTCTTATGTAAAAGATTATCAAAAGATATGTTTAGAGAGATTGTGCAATTCTCTTTAAGGATTTCAAAGTATCCTGCAGGAAATTCGCCGATAAACCCTGTTACATCCAACATACAAATATTGGTGGGGCGAATTGTTCCTTACGTTTAGTATAAAAACACACGCTTTAGAATTTTATCGTGCAAATTAATTTCTCTGTTTTCATCTCCATTTATTCTTAGTTTTGCAGCTGGCTCAAAATCGAAATATCTACAAGAGAGAGAAACTTGTTGCGTTCACTCAAATCCCTTGACATTGCCAATGACTTATACTTAACAATCACGACCTGTCAAATCACTAATTTACATCTTGAAAGCTAGGGGTACAACTCCTACGTCACATCGATAAACATGTAACAAGTTCAAGTAATGCTTGAATTTGTCTCTTGTGACTAGCTTGGCTAACATATTAGCTATATTATGTCATGTATGTACATTTTAAAGAAATATTTGTTCAAAATGATAAATTATGAAGAGTTTTACAAAATTGTCATTTATTAATGGTATTGAAAAGATAAATTTACACAATTAAAAAAAAAGAATAACAAATATTTAAAGGTATAATAAAAAAAATAATATTAATGATTCATTAATATTATAAAACGATTTATATTGTGATACAAAATATTTTCTCAAAACTGACTTATATTAAAAAATGGAGGGAGTATAACACAAGAACAAATAAAGAACAAAAAAATGATTGAAATGAGATTGAAACATCACATTTGATTGTGGAATTTTAAAAGCTTTCACTCATTTATTTATTTCATTCTTGATTATCGAATTTATTATTTATCTATTTAAGCTTCTGTTTAAATGTTCAGATATTTTATGTTTTGATGAATATTTGGTACACAATCGTGTTTTGGTTTGTGTACTAGTTTAATGTAATTTTGACACACTTTGGTTGTTGATGATATTTGTATCGTTGGTCAAATATGTTTTTGTGAAATAAGGATGCATTTATGCATTCAAAATGAAAAGCATAAGCATGTAACTAACCAAGTCCATTTGCATGATGAGCCCAATTTGTTCAAATGCTTCGTTCATGGTCAAACTTCACAACTATTTTGGAATGTCAGACATAAAGAGAATTTTTTAATACACCATCCAAGTTTCTTAGACACCACGTGAAATTTTATTTTTGTCCCAGATTCCAGATTTGCACATCCGAAAGAATTTCTGATTTAATTCTATAGGCGCACCAAATTTTTAAAAAATGCTGATATGTTTCGGATGTGCACTTCCGAAAGAATTCATGATTTGCAAATCCGAAAAAAATCAAAAGAATTCCTTAAAATCATTTACTTCTAAATATAATTAAATAAAATATAATTAAAATCCAATATAATTAAAATTAATATCATTTTTTCAATATAATTAAATCTAATATAATTAAAATCTATATTAATTAAAATTAATATGATATTTAATATGATTAATTTTTTTCAATATAATTAATATGGTATTTAATTTTAAATGATTTTTTTATATTGAAAAAATTAATTTAATTATATTGGTATTTAAAATTATATGGTATTTACTTCTAAATTATATGGTATTTACTTCTAAATTATAATTAAAATTATATGGTATTTACTTCTAAAATTAATTTAATTATATTGAATTTAATTATATTGAAAAAATCATATTAATTTTAATCATATTTATTTTAATTATATTGAATTTAATTAAATTAAATTTAATTATATTGAAAAAATCATATTAAGTTTAATTATGTTGGATTTTAATTATATTGGATTTAATTATATTTAGAAATAAATGATTTTATAGAATTCTTTTGATTTTTTCCGGATTTACTGATCAGGAATTCTTTCGGATGTGCACATCTGGAAAAAACTGAAAAATTTTAGAGAAAAAGTGCGTCCGGATATGCACATCAAAAAATTAGAGGTAAAAACGAAAATTCAGGTGGTGCCTAAAAAACATGGGTGGTGTGATAAGAAACTCTCAAAATAAATATGAACCAAGTTTTTTGATCAAAATATAATTTAACTTAATTTTTGAAAGTTGTTGATTCATTCAGATTTCAGTATAGACCTATCTAGTGTTTGTGTGAACTTTGCATGATCTATATATAGTGAGATTATCATTGTATTTTACACTATTGATTTTGCTTGAGTCTTTGTTTTTAGTTTTTATTGTTGCTTGATTACTAAGTGTACCATTTGAGAGAAACACTTACCTTACTTTAACAATACACTTTGTGAGAATTATGTTTCATAATAAATTAGTTGTTAATATAATTGTTTGAAAATCCATTATGCTTTAGAAATTGTTTCATTTTTATACATCCATTCAAACATTGAATTAAGTTTGTATCTTAAATTTAAATTAGATTAATCTTGCAAATCTTAAATGTTTTAATTTTGAAGTCTTAATTGCTTAGAAACTTTGAATGTCAAACAATGCACATTTTAATGTTTAAAACCTATTTTAATATTTTTACCGAGCCTTTTGTTTAAGAACATACAAATTTCTAAGTTGAGTAGAGTTGATTAGTTTTTTTTATAAGCAAGATATATTGAAATGAGTACAAGGGGTACTCGAACCTTGATTACAAAATACGAAACCTGATACGAAAGAGATGCCAAACCAACTAAAGATTATGAAATACAATGAAGAGGGGCAACACTAAAATCCCCAAAACTAAAGTTGTGCTTTGGCATATCAACAATCAAAAACCACCTCCAACTATAGAGCTTAACGTTCCAAACGATATCGTTCACACTACAAAGCCTATCCTTGAACAAAATTTCGTTTCTATGAATCCAAAAACCCACAAAACAGCCAACCAAAACACACCTGCTTTAGAGTTACCAATCTTTTTTCCCAAAGTATAATAGAAATTCAAGAATAAATCTACAATGTTAGAACCCTCCAACGAAACTATATTAAGCCAACTACAGACTCCATCCCAAACAAGTTTAGAGATTTCACAGAGAAAGAATGAGTGCATAATAGTTTCGTCGAACCTGAATCAAAAAGCACAAGAGAGATCATCCGACGAAGAAATGATATTTCTACAGTATATTTGATCTTTCGAGGCTACTCTATCAAACAGAATTTGCCAACCAAAAATCTTGATTTTCGGTGGAATAGTCGAAATCCACAAAACCGACAGAGCTTCAGCAGTTTTAACCGACACATCAGAAGAAATGTTATGATTAATGGCAACAATACAATCGTAGCAGTCACCAACCGAAAAATCATGCGAATTCCCGAAACACCATCTCACCTTATCCTCTCTGTCAGGATAAATAACCTTTTGAAACAACAAAATCCTCAAATCTGAGAAAACTTCAAAAAACCTCTCCAACATATCCTCAGGTAATCCCAAATCACCCCAAACCCAAAGATCATCAAGCCAGAAACCCAAGCTACCCACCATATCATACTTACTATAACAAGCATTAAAGAGGTCAGGGAACTGAAGGCATAGAGGCCTGCCACACCAGGAAGCACTCCAAAACGGGGTATATCTGTCATCGCCCACTTCAAATTTGATGTTACTACCAATGTTGTATGCTGGTTTACCATGGCTTCTTTTGAAACAAACTATGTCGCGCCACCACCACGAAGAAGAAGACTCCGCATTAAGAATTTTACCTGACAAAATCGAATGCTCGAAATCACAGTAACGGTACTGCAGAAGGTCATACCCTATCGCGTTCCTATCCGTCAACAACCTCCATTTCCATTTATTCAAAAGAGCCTCATTGAAATCTTCGATTCTCATAACACCAATGTCTCCATCTTTTTTGTTTCTACATATTTTACTCCAACTGACCCATGCCATGGTTTTCGCGTCATTCGTACCGCCCCAAAAGAACTTCATTTGGATTCTTTCGATTTCTTTCCGAACTCCAGCTGGAACCTTGTAGAAGGACATAAGGAAAATAAGTAAAGAGTTTAGTACTGGGATGATCAAAATGAGTCTACCTCCTTTAGTAAAGATTTTAGCTTTCCAACTAACCAATTTCTTTCTAATCTTCTCTAAAAGAGTTGATTAATTCTTAAATTAAGTGATATTCCATAGTATAATTAGATAACTTATTGACTTGTTTTAAAATAAACAGTGATTAAATACCCCAATTTATTATATATATTATTTTAGAAAGGTTGTAAATTATAATAATAGTTTTATAATATTTTCCACACTTTTTATAGAAAAATACGAAAGGGATGATCAAGGATCTAAATATTATATGCATTATATTATATTAACTGATGAAATCAAATTCAATACATTTTCTAATCTATGATTTTACTGTATTTCCAATTTGTTTTATTTTTTGTGAAACAAATATTCTTACAAACCTTACATAAAACTGTATAAATCACTAATTACAATAATAAAAAAATACTTGGATTCCAGTGAAAACTACCATTCATCAAATTTTGATAGGTTTTCTAATTGTGTTCATCCAATAGCACATAAAATTTAAAAGAATTTTGAAAAGTTATTTTTGATATGCTAAATCACCTAATTTATTGATTCCCCTAGATTAGATAAATCATAGTGACTAATAAGTGGTATCAAGAGTGTGGCTTATGGTTATAGGTTTAACATCCTCAAAAGTTATGGTGTGGTTAATGAAGTATCAAAAGCAAGTATTTTTTAAAATAAAAACTTTGTAAATTATTTTTATATAAATTACGAGAACTATTAAAAGCAATAAAATAAAGATGAAATTTAACAATGATAAAATAATGTTAGGATCAATGTGCATAAATTATAACCAAAAATGTTCTCATGATAAACACGTATAGCTTAATCAACAATTTCTTAACTAGATTTATCAGTATGATCACATTACGTATCGACAGTGTATACATATTAAAGTTAAATCTATCTCTAGAGTTTATTATGTAATTGATGAATATTCTTGATCTAAACTTAAAATGTGGTTTTCAATAACAAGTTATAATTGATCAAATTATAATAGATAATAAACTATGGAACAGACATTAATATGAATGTATAACAAAAATATATAATAAAAATATCAAGAGTTATATATTAGAGTTATGATAAATTAGATCTAATCTCAATAAGAGACCGCTTAACTATGCATTGTCATGGTAATTGTGCAGAAGAAGTATATGAAATGAAATATCGTGAGAACGATCCATTGAATGAAATTGGTATCCACATCGAAAACACCTCGAACTCCCTCTGTGAAAAAATCACATGAAAATACTCTTAACAGTATCTTGTTGTCCCTCTACTGATATATTATTGATATAACAATTACAAGATGTTCAAAATGAAACACAAATGACGTATTTATAGATTTCGCTTATATTCTCCAGCTGCGATTCAATTGATTGGTTGATTAGCGGATTGACTTCCATTAGTGCAAAAAGACTTGTTTGGCTGCCTTAGATCCACTAATAGAATGATTGGCATAAAAGTGGATGAACTTTCTGTAAGTTCTGTGGTTTTGGATTGACAGAAATTTTGTTAAAACAGTTTTCAGCAAGATGTTGAGACAAATGTCATGACAAGTTAGTCAGACAGCATGATCAGCATGATGTTGGGACATGTGACCAGGACATGTTATACTAAAAGTTAGGACTGAGATGATTTGATATTTAAAGTGTGAGATTTGATAGTGTTTTATTTCACACAGTGTCACAATCCAAGGAGGGATATTTTAAGAACTTCTGTCTTAACAGATTTGCTTGTATTTCTTAAAAAGGGTCTTGGAGCCTTTTCAGGAAATTTTATGTTTAGTTCGTATTATTGTGCATCTCCCTCGTGCAAGTAATTTAAAGTTGATGCCTTGTGATATGCATTTCAAGAGCCCAAGCCCATGCTATTGTAATGTCTATTTAAAGGAGTTTTATAAACCTAATGAAGCAGAGAAGTCGTGTATTGAAAGAAAAGAGTTTTTAAAGTTTAGAGAGTTTTGTTTGTGTTCCTCTCTTATGTCTTTTGACATCTGAGTAGGACTGTGTTATTTGTTGATTGTGAGCCTCTCTTGTATCTCCTTGATCCTAGAGTTGAACTGTTTCTTTTGAGTTTTAATTGTGAATTCACTTATAAGCTTTTAAGCAAAGATTGGATTTTGTGTCTTTGAAGTGTGACTTCTTTTTGTTCTCTATTATTGAGTTTGTAATTGTTGTGTGACTGGTGGGAAGTGAGAGGAGTCTCATATCTAGGAGTTCCTAGGTAGAAGTTAGCACGGGTAGTGATTAGGTGAGAAGCTTGTAAACTTGTCAGTGTTTGTGTGACTTTGAATTAATACTATTATAGTGGATTTCCTTCCTGACTTGGATGCCCCCAGATGTAGGTGATGTTGCACCGATCTGGGTTAACAATTGACTGTGTTATTGTTTATATTCAAGCTCTTATTTCTTCTGCATAAGTGTTGCTTGCTGTCTTGATCCCAGTATCCTGACATCTGGTATCTGTGTGCCAAATTTTCAATTGGTATCAGAGCAGATCACCCTGTTCTGTTTTGGGTGAGCTCTGTAACACCCTTCTAAGCCCCATGATTATTCTAAAATGTTCTAATAGATGATAAGTACAAATCACCAACAAGGGAGTCACATCTTCATAAAAACATCATAATAAAATATCCTGCTCCGTAACACAGGTTTTCAAAAATTAAAACACCCACCCTTTTGGAAATATCATCATGAAACTTCAAACATCGCAGCGGAATTATTGTCTCAAAACACCTTTATTAGATACTTAAAATAAAATACCATTGCACTTCATAATTCATAAGTCATGCTTAAAACAACTTAGAACTAATAAAAGCATCTCAATACATCATGTCAACAAGGAACATATAGTTCGATTCAAACGATCCCCAAACCCCGATGTTACATATCAGAGGAAGACCCCCTTTATTCAAAAATAAAGCAACTAAAAGACTCCATAAAGCCATCCATCGAGCTTCTACATCTAATCCTGATTACCTGCAAGTTACCCACGTATCGAGGCAACATTTCCAAGCAGAAAGGGTGAGTAATCACAATTCATTACAAAAGATATAGGGAAAAGATATAGTAGTTACAAACAACATCATCATGAAATCCATACATCATCATTTACCAAGTATTATACTCACACCTTTATATCATAGTAACATATATACATCTTCGTCATAAAATCATCACATCAACATTTACCACCAAAACATCACTTAAGTCACAACATCATCAAACATCATTTAACACTCAATTATGCAATGTCATTTAGTATGTAATGCACAACATAGATTCATGCATGTGGTACCAATTCGTCATGTTTGATGGACACTGGGCCATCACCCTCCAAAGATCCCCACCAATAGGATCGATTCTTCACAAGAACCGGAGCAACGTCATACACTCCAATCCACACAATGGGATTGAAGCCACCACTGGACCGAAGTCCTAAAATCGTCACTGGACCGAAGTCCCAACATCATCACTGGACCGAAGTCCTAAAATCGTCATTGGACCGAAGTCCTAAAATATGCTATGAATGCATGATGCAAAACGTCACAGATTCACGACCACAGTTAGTCAAATGACATCATCATTCATAAAATCATCATAATACTTCACATAGTATGTATAAACATCAACATGTACATCATCATAAACGTCATAACATCGTCATAAACATCGTAGTACAACATCACAAACGCATCAAAATAATCATAATAGTTCCTAAAAACACCATCATATTCACCGATAAGATCAACATATTCCTAAGCACTAATTACTCAAGGTATCCACAAGTATTCAACAAGACGACATAACTCGACGCGTACTAAGTACCTATCCATGCATCAAGTAGTTGGAAATGTGGTGCCAAAAATAATTTTAAAATAAAGTAAGTCTAACCAGCTTTTCAAAGATTCGAACCATGCTTCGATTGGACACTCACCGCTCGAGTTATGAATTTTCAAAGTTTTAGAAATAATTCTGCCAGCTGCCCCTCGCCTAAAGCTCGCCCAGAGAAACAGTCTGTTTGCTTGTCGCTCGCCCGACGAAGCTGGAGCGAAAACACTCCCCCATACATTTTCCAGGAGCACCTCTTTTCCACCCTTCCTTCGCCTCTCATCTCACCCGGCGAAGCTCGAGCGAATTTGCTTCGCCCGACGACGCAGAAACCTCTCTCGGCAAAAGCCTCGTGACAACAACTTCCTATTGCATTTTGTGCACCAGAACAGTCCCAAATCCCATACCATTTCAATAGCCATTTATTCCAACACTCATATGATTCAACATATTTTCACAACACGACAATAATACATCACAAAAGACATTACCTACACCAAATCATAGTATTTCAACATCATAAACCATCATAAATGATCACGATAGCATGTAACATATTTGTACACGCACATCACTAAATCATCATCATGAATCACATCATTTACGTCACAACAACATCATTAACAAATCACCACAATAAAACATCATAATTAACATCATGTTTATAATCAAATAGCACATCATAGCATATCAACATGTGATAAATCAATCTCATAAACAAATAGATACTGGAATCATGCATCAAAACACTCATATAATTCAATCATAATGTATTTAATCACATCAGCTTTCCAACGCTTCGAACGACACGTCAAACGGACTCACGGAACTCAAGTTACGACACTTCGAAGATTCAGTCTACTGCCCTCGCTTGAAGCTCGCCCGACGAAGTTGGGGCGACTGCCGGCGAGACAACACTACTCAGCCTGCAATTTTCTGCTGCTGGAGGCCTTCCGGACCTTCGAATTCGATTCCGTAAAAAGTCCCAGTTTCGAAATTCAAAATCCAATGATTGTATAACATTTATAAAAACATATAACACTTATTTAGGGGTCCTAGTCATCATGTATTCACCAAGGATTCATTCATTCATTCACTCAAATACATGGTTTTCACCAATTCCATCAATCTCTATCAAATTCATCGCACAAAACACAAACCTACCAACACTTTAATCCGATATCAATTATAATAAACGCGATTAAACCTCTTACCTTAGTTCTTAGTAATCAATCTCTTTCAAGCTCTACGAGATGAATTCCTCTTCTCTTCTCTCTGTGCCCTAGTCGCTTCTCATTTTCTCCAAAAGTCACGATCGTACAAAATGACCTCCAATTCTCTTATTTCTTTATTCTTATATTACCCCTTGGACCCTAATATGACTTTCCCCATCTTACCCTCAATTATCCCATCATAAAAGACCACCTTACCCTTAATGTTTCTCCTCATTTTAATGTAAATAATTATCATAATATAAATAATATTATTCACATTATTTTATTATTATTAACACTAAAATAATTCTAATCAATCACTTATTTTTCACATACTCTTATTATTCCCTTAACTCGTCACTAACTCACAACACGAAATACAAACACACCGTTCATCCACATATTTCATCAAAATTCACCAAAAATCATGAATATTTATATTAAATCAATTAAATAAATATTCTAGTTATTTTGGGGTGTTACAACTCTCCCCCACTTAAAGAATTTTCGTCCTCGAAAATAACTTGAAGCAAATAGAGTCGGATACGACTCCCTCATCTGATCTTCGTGTTCCCAAGTCCAACTTTCGTCAGCTGGTCCGCCCCACAATACCTTCACTAAGGCAATCTTTTTACCACACAGCTATTTCATTACTCGACCACCTATCCGCACGGGTGATGCTTCAACAGTCAAATTATCTCTAACCCGTACATCATCCATTTGGATCACATGCGATGGATCCGGAATGTATTTCCTCAATTGAGATACATGAACCACACCACGAAGATTCATAAGCGACGACGGTAAAGCAATCCGATAGGATACTTCTCCCATCCTCTGCATAATCTGATACGGACCAACAAAACACAGAATGAGCTTTCTAGACTTCAAAGCTCGACCCATGCCAATTACCAGCGTAACTCTCAAAACACGTGATCTCCCCCTTGAAACTCAAGTGCTTTCCTCCTCTTATCATGATAACTCTTCTGACGACACTCCGAAGCTGTTCGCAGGCGTGAACAACCGCTGGCCTTCTGTCGCAGGTTTACTCGCGGGATCGGCCACAGAAATCCCAAAACAAATGGTTGGAAGCGTATGTTTGTTTGATATGATAGTCTCTTGCCTTTTTGGAAAAATTGTAAGAGTTGAGCGATTAACCAGGTTTAGATTGATTGATAGGACAAGGCGGAAAACAAAGGAAAAAGAAGAAAACAGATAAACAAAAATAACTTAAACTTTGAAAGTAAATTGCATTAAGGAATTGTGGACGCAATTATACATTTTTGCGGGATTGAACTCGTTTCTCTCTAAGCTTGGTACTTTGAGTGTTTTCCCTTTGCAATGTTACATAATGCGACCCCCAAAAATGAAAAAAACAATGCTTTATATAGGCCTAAAATTTAACTGTTCATCTACCCAGATTTGCTTTGGCGCTGACACGTGTCACCCCACTATCTTTTCAACTTTCCATATTCTTGGAACTTTCAAACTTTCCCTTCTAAGCATTTGGCCTTGAATTGGGTTTGTCTTTCGCCTGGCATCCTCCGAAACCATTGCTTATCGCCTCTCTTCCGACACACCTTTTTGACCTGTGTCGAACCAACGTTTTGATTCTCTCCTGCTGTCGACTAGCTTCTCAATTTCCTCTTCTTCCTTTCCTTCTACATTGGTTGAAATCTCTTTGCCAACAAATTGCCCCCCCCAAAAGGCCAGTTTCGACTGAGCGTTGTGTCGATTGAGAAATCTGGCTTTTTGGTTTCTTGCGAGATTTTGATGGCGTTTTACTTCGACTCATTCGCCAACGTTACATCTTCTTCTAGGACACGTGTTAACCGCCGTCTGACATGATGATGGAAATCCTGTACCATGATTTCCAAGACAAACGCCAAGATGGCTAGTCCCGTCCTAAGTTATAGGCCTCGAAACCAACTCCCACTCATTTTCAGAAGTTGAACAGTTGGGTGATCTTTCATTTTTGCACGCGTCTCTCCTATAAATAACATCACCCGAAACTGTTTAAGCCTTTCACCATAACTTTTTCTTCTTCAACTTGTTCTTTGTTCTTGAAATAAACCTCTGCACTTTCTTTCTTTCCAATGGCTTCATCAACAACTGCCACTACTTCTATCCCTCAAACCACCAGAAATAACCCACTTGCGTTTGTTCTTTCTGAAGCAGAAACTCTCCGTCTTCTTCCTCAACCGTCACCCACTGACGAAACGATGGTGAACAACTGGCGCCGCCAGATGATTATTCCTTTCGCGGTGGAGAGTAAGCTTCATGCCTTCCATGGCCCATACCCAGAGCAAACCCAATCATCAAGAACTCCAACAATTCTTTCCCTGCTTTGCGCAGACGATTCCACCGACTTTCGAGTAAGGCGGCACTTTAGACCTCAAATTTATGGCACCTAAATCTCGAATCTTCAGATCCATGCCTGCTCCAGGAAACAAAGACTACATTGCCTGGCTCAACAAAGTCGAAGGTCAGCGTAAATAGCAAAGGAAATAGTCTGGCATTTTCGATGCCATCCAACTTTCAAGAACTTCTCATAGGGTTAACTCTTGTCTGCTACTTGCGTCGATGTATTTCTGGGAAGGATCGACGAATACATTCCATCTCCCTTGTGGTATGTTCACACCAACGCTTTTTCACTACTCAAGAGTTTGACGTTTGGTGGTCGGACTACCAATCTCAAACCTTTGCTCGAAACCTTTTTCTGGAGAACATGGTTGACGCCTTTGCTTCTTTGGCTGGTGAAGCTCCTAAATCATCAAATGCAGCTCCTGTTGCGGACCTCTCACCCGTTGACACCACAGAAAACCCTTCCACAAAGGTAGATTCTGGTCTCTTATTTTGTTTTTTCCATGAGCTTGAACTAATCATTTTGTCCTATTTCTTAGGGTTGCAAGCGGGAAGCAGCTGCTGCGTCGACCTCTACTAGGCTTGCTAAAAAACCCAAGACTATCCTTGTACAGGTCTACTTTGTCTTTCATCCTTTTCTCTCTCTTTTTTTTATGGTAGTCTGCACAGGCTTCTGAAAACCCTCCTTCTCCTGAAAGAACAGCATCGGATGAAAGTACTCAATCTCGAGTTTTTACTACTACAGCTCCAGCGTCTCCTCCGGCCACTCCTTTGGTGAGGAAGAAAAAAGCTTTGTCTAAGAGGACCCCTTCAAGAGCGGGCACTTCGACTATGGCCCTTGTCGTCCCCAAAATCCTTGAAGAAATCTTTGAGCCAATCCCCCTGAAGTTCTTCCTAAAACGACTCCTTCACAACCTGCAAAGGTATTTACTTTCTCTGCTTTAGTACCTTAGATGATACATAAGTGAAAAATCTCACTGCACCTCATTTTGCAGGAAAACGTGGTCCCCTCGACCACTGTCAAAAAATATGATACCGAACTGGCTGCCGACACCAATCCTGCTGAAACCACGACTATGCCAAGTTCTCAGACGATCGAAGAATTCTAAACGCCCTCGATAGAGGAGAACTTAGTGGCGAAAACACCTCCTCTTCAACATGTCGACCCTGGGACTGAAAATGATGGTGCAACCCTTGGTGAGAATGAAAACCCTTCAACTGTTGTCACCACAACCACCGTCAAAGAGAACCTTCAGGCCCATGAACATGGCTCAGACAAGACCCCACCTATTGTCGACAAGATCCTTACCCCAGAGGAACTTTTGGCAACCAAACAAACAGATCTAGCAGCGACACTAAAGGCGCTACACAAACTTCATAAAGAAACTGAGGATGTTCGACCCACCAGCTCGACGGTTATTCCAACTCCAGACTTGGATGCCTCCTTTTCTCTTAAGCTCTAACAGTTGAAGACCTATTTTTTTGAGGAACAGTTCCTGGCGGCTGTCGCAGAAGAATCAGTTGAGCTAACGATGTTTTTAAAATTCTGGACGAGCTTGCTGAATTCCAGCTCCCCACTCCCATGGCCACGTACCTGATCGAATTCGAGGCCTTTTTCACTCAGTTGGCGAAGGACCTTTCTATGTGCCATCAGGCCGACGCTCAAATTTGGTTCAAACATAATGATATGAAATGTGAGTGGTATCTCAGCTCAGTTTATGAAAAGAAACTTGGAGATTTTGAAACCCAGAAGCAGGAGCGTTCCGACAAGCGTCAAGCCTTCGACTAGCAGATATCTGACTATCAGGCTCAGATAGTAGAACTGACGAAAAATATTGCCTAAGTCGAACAACAGAAAGCCTCCTTAGACTCAGCTGAGCCTTTGCCTTCTCAAGAAGCCATCGACCACGAGGTAGCCTAGGGAATTTCTCATATCGAAGCGGCCGTTAAGATCAAGGATGCTATTGGCCGTCTGCAGAGAAAGAAAGTGCTCCTCGAGATCAAGGTTGTTCATGAGAAAACCCTCTTTGAAGACTTCAAGTCCATATTCCTTGAGTTTCCTTAGTCTGTGTGTCGAACTACTGTAACTCCCTCACAACCTTTTGTAAGCCATTTTTGGCCTCCTAGCCTATTTTGGCTTTTTAATTAATGAGAAAGAGTTATGTTTTAATGTGAATCTCTTATAGCATAGGTTTATATTTCTTTAAATATTTCCCATTTAGTCTTAAGATTCGTTGGTCCATTCCCAACTCTTGCACTTCATATGCATTGTTGCTAAACACTTGATTCATCTTAAATGGTCCCTCCCAATTTGGTGACCATTTTCCCAGCGTTCGATCCCGTCGATCCATGGGTAACACCGCCTTCCATACATAGTCATTTACAGCGAAGGTTTTCTTTTTGACCTTCTTGTTGTATGCCTTGGCAACCCGTGCCTTCTGGCGTAGCAATACGTTCAAGGCTATCATTCTTTCCTCGTCTAAATCTACAAGTTCGTCTAGCATCATTTCCCAATATTGTTCCAACGGAATCTCATGTTGTCGTTGTACCCTAACTAATTGTAGGCATATTTCTGCTGGCAGCACAACATTATGCCCAAAGGTTAAACGGAACGGAGTCGAATTGATCGACTCCTTGGGTGACGTTCGACAGGCCCACAAAACTTGACTTAATGTTTTGTGCCAGTTTTTTGGTTTCTTCGTAACGTGCTTATTGATGAGCCCAATTATCACCTTGTTAGCTGCTTCGAACTGACCATTTGCCTGAGCATAATATGGTGTCGAAGTGACCAATTTGAAGCCTGTTTCTGCTGTGAACTCCTGCATTTTTTGTCCAACAAATGCATAGCCTTGATCTGTCGTGATTGTCTCAGGTATCCCGAATCTGTACAAGATGTGATTCTGGATGAATTCTATCACGGCCTCTTGATCCACCTTCACCAGGGGCACAACTTCTATCCACTTTGTGAAATAGTATATCCCTATAAGGATGAATCTTTGTTGTTTCGACGACGCTGGATGAATTTCCCCTATCACGTCTAAAGCCCAACCTCGAAAAGGCCATGGTTTGACAATAACGTGCAACTCGCTGGCTGGTACATGCTGAATGTTTGCATGCTTCTGACACTCTTGGCATCCTTTCGCAAAGTCCATGCAATCTTTGAGCATGCTTGGCCAACAAACCCCTTGCCAAAACAAAAGCCATTTAATTTTGTGGCTAACTTGATGGGCTCCACAAGTCCCACAATGAACTTCAAAAATTGCCAAATAGGCATCCGTATCTCCTAAGCATTTGAGCAACCCTCTTGAGTTTTCTTCAACAAATCGTTCCCCATAAGGACATAATTCAAAGCTCTATACTTAGTTTTCCTATCGGTGCTATCTACCAGATTCACCAGATACTCAATGATTGGTTTCCTCCAATCTGTGGGTGACATATTACCGACAGAAAAAACTTCGTAACTTTCCAAACCTTCGACCAAGCTCTTCGAGTCCTTGGATATTGACCAGCTCGATGGTGAAGGTATGTTTGACACCATCTTTTCCCTAGTTTCGATGAAGTCCTTCAACTTTCCCTCCGACACCTTGTAGCCAGAGGCGATTTGTGCTAGTTCATTAGCCTCACGGTTTTCTATCCTAGGCACGTGTGTAACGCTGATAACCTCAAAATGTTCCAAAAGGCGCCGTGCCAATGAGAAGTACCTCAGAAGGTGCTCTTTAACACACTTATACTCCTTCGTGATCTATTTGATCACCAATTCTGAGTCTCCTCTTATTTCGACTTCCCTGGCACCTAAGTCCTTGAGTATCTTAAGGCCAGTGATTAAGGCTTCATACTCTGCCTCGTTATTGGAACATCTCCCGTCGACCTTGCATTTGAACTTAGTGGGAGTGCCCTGTGGGGACACTATCAGAATTCCAATGTCGGCCCCGTTTTTATGGCTCGACCCATCGAAGTACAACTTCCACGAGGCAATGTCAATACTGCATACTGATGGTTTGACTATTGCGTGGTCGACAATAAAGTCTGCCACTATTTGCCCTTTCATAGCCCTTAAAGGGACGTATGTAAGGGAAAACTCAGCCAATGCTAGTGCCACTTCCCAATTCGGCTATGCAAAATAGGTTTGGACAACATATGCTTAATAACATCAAAATGCGATGAAACATAAACATCAACTGGTTTAATATATTGCTTTAATTTCATACATGAAAAGTACAAGCATAGGCACAACTTTTCAATCATAGTGTACCTAGTTTCAACATCTATTAACATCCTACTAAGGTAATAAATGGGTCTTTCGACGCCACTACTATCCTCTTGTGCTAACATGCTTCCTATGGTCGTCTCCGATGCTGTAATGTACAACTTCATGTTTTTATTTATACTAGGTGGTAATAGGATTTGAGGCTTTATAAGGTATTCCTTGATTGCGTCGAAAGCCTCCTGCTGCTCCTGTCCCCAACGAAACTCATTTTCCTTCATGGCTTTGAGTAGTGGTGGAACACTTTTGTCTTGCCACTTAGGTTCGATATGAACCTCCTAAAGAAGTTTATCTTCCCCAACAAAGAATGGAGTTGTTTCTTTGTCGAAGGAGGCTTGAGATCCAAAATTGCTTTCTTCTTGTTCTGGTTGATCTCGATGCCTTTCTTGTGGACCAAGAATCCCAGAAAGTCCCCTGCATGAACACCAAAGGCACATTTTAGTGGATTCATTTTTAATCCATATTTTCTCATTCTCTCGAATGAGCGTCGAAGGTGGTCAAGGTGACCATCTTCTGATGACGATTTTATCACTATGTCATCAATGTATACCTGCATAAAATTTTCAATAAAGTCATGGAATATAGCATTCATAGCCCTTTGATAGGTTGCCCCAGCATTTTTAACCCAAAGGGCATCACAACCCATTCATATGTCCCCAATGCTCCAGGGCATCGAAACGCGGTTTTGGGGGCATCCTCTTCGGCTATGAGAATTTGGTTATAGCCGAAGTAGCCATCGAGCATGCTCAAATATTCGAACCATGCAGCTGAGTCGACAAGCATCTCTGCCACAGGCATCGAATATTCGTCTTTAGGGGTGGCGTTGTTCAAATCCCTAAAGTCTATACAAACTCGAAGGGTTCCATTTTTCTTGATAACAGACACTATGTTTGCTATCCATTCTACATACCTTGCAGTTCTGATGAACCAGATTTTGAGCAGTCTTTCAATTTCCTGCTTGATCTTCGACGTGAATTCTGGGGCGAAGCATCGAGGTTATTGCTTTACTGGCCTCTTACCTGGTTGAATTGGAAGTCGATGCTCCACTACACTTCGACTCAGACCAGGCATTTCGCCATAATCCCAGGCAAAGCAATCCTTGTATTCTTTTAACACCTTAATCAACTTGGTCTTCATCTTTGGCCCCATTTTGGTTCTCACATAGGTGGGTTTTTTGGTTGTCTCATCCCCTAAGTCAACCTCTTCAAGTGGATCCTACGCCTGCATTCTTCGCGGCTCATGATTTGGGTCTTTCTCAAACCCCAAAGGCTCATCGTCATAAATACAGTCAAGCCTCCGGCTTTCTGAAGCTGCTTCTTGGCCTTGTAGGCCACTTATTTGTGTACCACAGTTGGCTTCCTGAATTACTTGTGGTGGCTTATCTGTTTCAAGTGCCGACATTCTTCTATTTTCAGCCAAATAGGCCGAAATTCGAGTCATGCTTTCTGACTCAACAGTCATTTTCACCGACTATGGGCCACCCCATTGGTGGCATTTTTGTAGGCTCCATGGCTTTGTCGGTAACATCCCAGATGAACCCATGGTCGGGGTCTAAGTTCAGGACGCGACCCATGTCGACGGAGGTGTAGGACCCTGACCCGTCATCACAAGGAGCCACATTTGCTAAGTGCTGGTCAAAATATTTCTTGCCTTTGGCTTCATCCACCTTGTAATAACTTTGATCCGCCTCAATATTTTCGACGATTGCCATCTTTCCTCCATATAGTCAATCTCTGATGCATTGTCGATGGTACTGCCCCTATTCCATGGATCCATTCCCGTCCCAGCAACAGATTGAAATTTGCTTTTGAATTGATGACCGTAAAGAGTGTTGACCTGTTGGTTGTACCTACTGCCAAGTCCACTTGGACAACCCCCAGAATATTACTAGTCTTGCCTTCATAGTTGGAAAGAACCATGTTGTGCTGTCGGAGGTCAGCCTCCGTTTTTCCAATTTTCTTGAATAAATTGTGGGGCATCAGATTTACAGTTGCCCCACCATCCATGAACACCTTGTTGACTGCCACTCCGTCAACTTTTTCCTTTATGAATAACGGCTTCAAGTGATACATCATCCCAGGGCTAGGGCGTTCAAACATAGCCGTTTGCTCTTCGACCACACCACTATTCATCACATAATAACATAGCGGCTTATCATCCGCATTTTTGTCTGGGATGAAATCCTCTTCTGCTTTAGAGATCTCTGACACCACATTATATTCAGCTGGTAGTATCGATACGATACCACAATTCAGTACAAAATCTTCACCATAGGTGTCATCGTTGGTGTCGTCGTACATGTCTTCGTCAAAATCCTCCTCTGGTGAAGGGTTATATTCATCGTCCGACTGAGGAGAATATTTTTGCTCCTCCTCATCCAACTGAGGGGTGTATTCTGGCTCCTTCTTGCTTTCAACCAGCGAAGTACATTTTGAGCTCTGGGTCGAAACCACCCCCTTTTCTCCTGACGCTTCCATGGTTACTGCCATGGTCTGATCTATCACCACTCTGTCTTTTTCTACCCATTTTCCTCTTGGGTGTTGCCGCTGGTGTCCAGACGTTCTGACAAGCTTCAACTGTGAAGTAGCAACCTCTTTCTCAGCCTTCTTGTTGTGCTGATAGCGTCTCCACTGAGTCCTAGTCATGGGGTTTTTCCCTTGTAGTTAGGGGACATCACGTAGCCCCTTGGTTCGACTCTCTTTTTGGAGACATTCACTTCTTTTTCCAAATCCAAAACCTTCCATTTTGGTCTTTTACTTCCTTTCTGGCTGACTGGTACCATCCATCTTTCCTATGAGGTATCTGACGGAGGCACAAAAGTTCTGGGTCGTGCCTCTTGGAACAGTCTCCTGTACTCCTCACTTCGACGAGGAGCACCGATTTTGTCAAACACAAACCTTGGGACAAGTGGCTTGTTTTCTGGAAGCACTTCTTTCTTGCTTGCCTCATACCTCTCAGCAGCTTTCTCATCAAACACGGCGTTGCACCTAGGGCATAATGCGGCCTTCGACCCGCTTATCCTACACTTTTCCTGGAAATTTGCTAAACTTTCGCCAGCCTGGGGATACACTGCTTCAAGTTTTTCCTCAGCTCTCTTGTCAGAACCCTCGGTAGTTTTGACAATCATGCATTCCACCACTTCAGTCATTGGTTGTCTGTCGAGACCCTCAGTAGCCTCGACCATCAAACACTCGTACACCTCTGAGTACAGAGCCTCTTCGACCTTCAGTGGGTCGGTGTCAACCTGCATCTTTGGCTTTTCGCCAAATTGAAGTCGGCCCTCCTTCAAAGCTTTCTGCACCAAATCCCTGAAATGAACACATTGAGCTGTTTTATGACCAAGGAAATTATGAAATTTACAAAATCCCCTCTTTTTCTTTTGTTCTAAAGGGGGGTCTTTTAAGCCAGGAGGAATAATTATTTGACCATCTTTAACCAGTAAATCAAATATTTCATCGCACTTAGAAACATCAAAAGTATAAGTTTTAGCAACGTATTTATCCGTTTTTCCGGTTTCAGCGGGATTTTTCCCGTTTGATGGTTTCAACAATTTGCACGTGTAGGGAGGTCCTGGCTTAAGTTCAGCCACATGGATCTCACTTTCATCGACGAATTCCTCATCGTCAGAGGAATACTCATCAGCAGCCATATAGGAAATTTTTTATTTTTTACGATATCTGTTAGTCTGAGTTTTCTCAGCTTTCAAACGTTCGACCTGTCGGACTCGGTCAGCCAACTGTGCCATATCTCTAAGATATTGCGTGTCTAGCTTTTTTTTGATAGAATAATCCAAACCACCAGCTGCCATTTCGACTAATTCATGTTCAGGGACTTGAGTAAAGCACCTTGCTTTCAAAAGTCTAAACCTATTCAGATACTGATCGACTGACTCCGTGGCTTTGCGTTTGACGCTTGCCAACTCTTTCAGACTTATTTTCGACTGCCCCATGTAAAATTATTCATGAAACAATCTTTCCAATTGTGCCCACGTGTGGACAGACTGAGGGGGCAACGTGGTAAACCACGTAAATGCATTTTTCATGAGGGAACTTGGGAAATACTTCATTTTCAAGTCCTCATTGTTTGTTATGTCGTCTGCTTCGGTTTGATACTTAGTGACGTGTTCAACGGTGGATTCCTTAGTCTCACCAGCGAATTTGGTGAATTTTTGCACCTTCCAACCCCTGGGTAACTCTGTTTGTAATACAAAATCTGGTAATGGGGACGTGTATGTCGGCCGTCGAAGACCTGGATTTGCCCCATTACGGACATGATACGTTCGACCACAACCTCCAAATTATGTTCCCCAGCCAAGGCATCCTGTCGAACTTGTCTGACGACAAAGTCCGGATCTTGGTTCCTATGGACTATCATAGGAGGCCTTTGGGCCACCCTAGGGATCTCTTCAAACTAACGGGGTTGTTCTATTATTTCGTCGAAGACCTCATCTTGACGAATGGGCATCTCCGGTCGAGGCAGTGGGGTCTGTCGACCCTGAGCCCTAGGAACGCCTAGGAAGTCACCTATACGTGTCATTTGAGTCGCCAGTTGTTGGTAACTCTGTGTTGAGTCTTGTATCAGTGGTCTCAATATTGTACCCATCTGTTGAGTCAACATATGAACCATCTCATGATTGCTCTCATCCATCTGTTGCCTCATGACCGCGACAAAACTCGAGGTAAACGTCGGTATGGATTGAGAAAAAAGATTAAAACCTGGGGGTCGAACCACCTGGTTCGCCAGATGACCTGCCCCCTGATAGGGTGAAAAAACTGGGCACAGAATTTCCCCAAACAAAGGGCCGCTAGAGTGCAAACTCGACATGAACTCTGTCGGCATCCCATAAGATCGAGGAATGGGCATTGTGATACTAGGCATATACTGCCCTGTAGTCCCCGCCATTGTTGAATTTGGGTCATGCCGACGTGATGTCGCGGTTGGCCCACTAGGGGTAGTTGAAACCGCTGACACGGTGCCAGAGCCAACATCAGTTGTTTGTGTCACAATTGTACTTTCCGTCGAAGACGGTTCGTCGTTCAGACGTGGTGTTACCATTTTACCACTACCCAAAAACATACACTCAACTCACACGGGTCCCACTAGGCGTGCCAATTTGTTCGCAGGCGCGAACAACCGCTGGCCTTCCGTCGCAGGTTTACTCGCGGGATCGGCCACAAAAATCCCAAAACAAATGGTTGGAAGTGTATGTTTGTTTGATATGATAGTCTCTTGCCTTTTTGGAAAAGTTGTAAGAGTTGAGAGATTAACTAGGTTTAGATTGATTGATAGGACAAGGCGAAAAACAAAGGAAAAAGAAGAAAACAGATAAACAAAAATAACTTAAACTTTGAAAGTAAATTGCATTAAGGAATTGTGGACGAAATTATACATTTTTGTGGGATTGAACTCGTTTCTCTCTAAGCTTGGTACTTTGAGTGTTTTCCCTTTGCAATGTTACAAAATGCGACCCCCAAAAATGAAAAAAACAATGCTTTATATAGGCCTAAAAAATAAGTGTTCATCTACCCAGATTTGCTTTGGCGCTGACACGTGTCACCCCACTATCTTTTCAACTTTCCATATTCTTGGAACTTTCAAACTTTACCGCCTAATCATTTGGCCTTGATTTGGGTTTGTCTTTCGCCTGGCATCCTCCGACACCATTACTTATCGCCTCCCTTTCGACGCGCCTTTTTGACCTGTGTCGAACCAACGTCTTGATTCTCTCCTGCTGCCGACTAGCTTCTCAATTTCCTCTTCTTCCTTTCCTTCTACATTGGTCGAAATCTCCCTGCCAACAGAAGCTCTGATCCTCTCTTGGGTCATCTTAATCTTCTCAGCCGTCCCTGCACAACCTCAAGTCCAAGTACATCACTCTCGCCTGACTCATACCAACACAGTGGAGTTCTACACCTCCTACCATACAACGCTTCATACAATATCATACCAATACTAGCATGGAAACCGTTGTTGTACGTAAACTCAATCAACGGCAAATGGCTATCCCAAGATCCTTCTAGATCCAACACACACGCCCTCAGCAAATCCTCCAAAGACCAGATAATCATCTCTGTCTAACACAACACTCGAAGGTATCCCATGTAACTTCATAATGTTAGGAGTCTCCTTACATACTAAACTCATGTCTCTGAACCGCTCGATCAATTCCATCTTTCTCACCATAAGCGTCGACATATGCAATGACTTCTTCTTCAAAGCATCAGCTACCACATTTGCTTTACCAAGGTGGTAGCTCAAATTAAAGTCATAATATTTCAACAATTCTAGCCACCTCCTTTGCCTCATATTTAATTCTCTCTGATCGAACAAATACTTTAGACTCTTATGATCACTGAACACCTCAAACTTAGAGCCAAAAAGATAATGTCTCTAAATTTCCAACATGAATACTACAACTGCCAATTCTAAATCATGTGTAGGATAATTCCTCTCATGGACCTTCAGTTGTCAGGAAGCATAGGCAATAACCTGACCATTCTGCATCAACACTGCACCAAGACCCATCTTTGACGCATCACAATATACTACAAAAGACTCACTCGGGTTAGGCAAGATTAGTACCGAAGCAGTCATGAAAACCACAACAAACTTATCTAAATACTCATGAAAAATCTGATTCATCTACTCCATGAACACACCTGGTGCATTGGATACACCAAACAACATCACAATGTATTCCTAGTGACCATACCTCGTCCTGAAAGTTGTCTTCAGAATATCATCCGGTTTAAAACGAATTTGATGATAATCAGACCTAAAATTAATCTTTCTAAACACATAAGCGCTTACTAGCTGATCCGTCAAATCGTCGGTACTCGAAAGTGGATATTTATTCTTATTAGTCACTCTATCCAACTACCTATAATCATCACACAACTTCATACCATCGTCTTTCTTCTTAACTAACACATAGGGGCACCCTACGGAGAAACACTCGGTCGAACAACTTCTTCTCAAGCGATTCTTCCAATTGTTTCTTCAATTCACCTAACTCAGAAACATACATTCAGTATGGAGTCACTGACATCGAACTTGTATCAAGTACTAGGTCGATATCAATTTCCACTCCACACTATAGCGGTAAATCAGTGATATCATATGGGAACATATCCAAAGAGTCACACACCATAGGTAGATCACCAACCACTGCATTTCCTTATGCCTTCAAAGAAGCCAACATCATAAACACCTTTGCACCATCTTCCACAGACTTATCCACTTGCTTAACAGAATAAACAACTCTTCACCTTCGTCAAAATTAGATTCATGCTCCGGGGGCAAGTTGCAGATATCTTCAAGAAAACATCAGGAATTACACACCACTGGCATATCACTAGCCGTCACACTGCTCTCTATCCCCCAAGAAGCAAACATCAACAATACCTGATCATTCTCCCTCAAGACAATCCAACTTGACCGACAGGCAAGAAACTCGGATTCACCTCATCTTCAAATATAATAATCTGCATTGACTCATCAAAACAATCTGTAAGCATCTGGATTAACCCCAAACAATTCGCTGTACACACCATCTAAGCTGGCAAGACACGTCTATTTCATTCAGCATGATCCCGTCTACTATCAACAAAAGATTAAGGGTGATCAGTTCCTCAATTTGTAAATAGATAGCCAACAATCATGATGGGGCATAAACGGTATTTACCAAACTACAATAGTGTTTCCTTGCCTCTTGTGCACGAAGCTACCTAAGGCACAAATTCTTAGTTTCCATAAGCCTTATCTCTGTATTTCCTTCAGTTTCGGAAACAACACAACTCCCATAATGTTCGCACCCTTGCAATCAGCGGCACACCGATTTAACATTCCACAACCAAAACATCTCAAAGAAGCAAAAGCTTCTCTCTCACTTGTTTCAAACTAACTCCTCCAGACAACGGTTAGAAAACAAGCAAGTACCGACAGTGTTTCACACACATGTCGCGTACTAAGGAACAAACAACATTATACAACTTGGCCGGACGGACCGACCTGCTCTGATACTTAAAATAAAATACCATTGCACTTCATAATTCATAAGTCATGCTTAAAACAACTTAGAACTAATAAAAGCATCTCAATACATCATGTCAACAAGGAACATATAGTTCGATTCAAACGATCCCAAAACCCCGATGTTACATATCAGAGGAAGACCCTCTTTATTCAAAAATAAAGCAACTAAAAGACTCCATAAAGTTATCCATCGAGCTTCTACATCTAATCCTGATTACCTGTAAGTTACCCACGTATCGAGGCAACATTTCTAAGCAGAAAGGGTGAGTAATTACAATTCATTACAAAAGATATAGGGAAAAGATATAGTAGTTACAAACAACATCATCATGAAATCCATACATCATCATTTACCAAGTATTATACTCACACCTTTATATCATAGTAATATATATACATCTTCATCATAAAATCATCACATCAACATTTACCACCAAAACATCACTTAAGTCACAACATCATCAAACATCATTTAACACTCAATTATGCAATGTCACTTAGTATGTAATGCACAACATAGACTCATGCATGTGGTACCAATTCGTCATGTTTGATGGACACTGGGCCAACACCCTCCAAAGATCCCCACCAATAGGATCGATTCTTCACAAGAACCGGAGCAACGTCATACACTCCAATCCACACAATGGGACTGAAACCACCACTGGACCGAAGTACTAAAATCGTCACTGGACCGAAGTCCCAACATCATCACTGGACCGAAGTCCTAACATCGTCACTGGACCGAAGTCCTAAAATATGCTATGAATGCATGATGCAAAACATCACAGATTCACGACCACAGCTAGTCAAATTGCATCATCATTCATAAAATCTTCATAATACTTCACATAGTATGTATAAACATCAACATGTACATCATCATCATAAACATCATAACATCATCATAAACATCGTAGTACAACATCATAAACGCATCACAATCATCATAATAGTTCCTAAAAACACCATCATATTCACCGATAAGATCAACGTATTCCTAAGCACTAATTACTCAAGGTATCCACAAGTATTCAACAAGACGACATAACTCGACGCGTACTAAGTACCTATCCATGCATCAAATAGTTGGAAATGTGGTGCCAAAACCATTTTAAAATAAAGTAAGTCTAACCAGCTTTTCAACGATTCGAACCATGCTTCGATCGGACACTCACCGCTCGAGTTATGAATTTTCGAAGTTTTAGAAATAATTATGCCAGTTGCCCCTTGCCTAAGGCACACCCAGCGAAACAGTCTGTTCGCCTGTGGCTCGCCCGACAAAGCTGGAGAGAAAACACTCCCCCATACATTTTCCAGGAGAACCTCTTTTCCACCCTTCCTTCGCCTCTCATCTCACCCGGCGAAGCTCGAGCGAATTTGCTTCGCCCGACGACCCATAAAGCTCGCTTGGCGAAAGCCTCATGACAACAACTTCCTGTTGCATTTTGTGCACCAGAACAGTCCCAAATCCCATACCATGTCAATACCCATTTATTCCAACACTCATATGATTCAACATATTTTCACAACACGACAATAATACATCACAATAGACATTACCTACACCAAATCATAGTATTTCAACATCATAAACCATCATAAATTATCATGATAGCATGTAACATATTTGCACACGCACATCACTAAATCATCATCATGAATCACATCATTTATGTCACAACAACATCATTAACAAATCACCACAATAAAACATCATATAATTCAATCATAATGTAGTTCATCACATCAGCTTTCCAACGCTTCGAACGGCACGTCAAACGGACTCACGAAACTCAAGTTACGACACTTCGAAGATTCAGTTTGCTGCTCTCGCTTGAAGGTCGCCCGACGAATTTGGGGCGACTATTGGGGAGACAACACTGCTCAGCCTGCGATTTTCTGCGGTTGGAGGCCTTCCGGACCTTTGAATTTGATTCCGTAAAATATCCCAGTTTCGAAATTCAAAATCCTACGATTGTATAACGTTTATAACAGCATATAATACTTATCTAGGGGTCCTAATCATCATGTATTCACCAAAGATTCATTCATTCATTCACTCAAATACATGGTTTTCACCAATTCCATCAATCTCTATCAAATTCATTGCACAAAACACAAACCTACCAACACTTTAATCCGATATCAATTATAATAAACGCGATTAAACCTCTTACCTTAGTTCTTAGTAATCGATCTCTTTCAAGCTCTACGAGATGAATTCCTCTTCTCTTCTCTCTGTGCCCTAGCCGCTTCTCATTTTCTCCAAAAGTCACGATCGTACAGAATGACCTCTAATTCTCTTATTTCTTTATTCTTATATTACCCCTTGGACCCTAATATGACTTTCCCCATCTTACCCTCACTTATCCCATCATAAAAGACCACCTTACCCTTAATGTTTCTCCTCATTTTAATGTAAATAATTATCATAATATAAATAATATTATTCAAATTATTTTATTATTATTAACACTAAAATAATTCTAATCAATCACTTATTTTCCACACACTCTTATTATTCCCTTAACTCGTCACTAACTCACAATACGAAATACAAACACACCGTTCATCCACATATTTCATCAAAATTCACCAAAAATCACGAATATTTAGATTAAATCAATTAAATAAATATTCTAATTATTTTACGTTAGGAGTCAATCATCTGTGCATTATTAACTAACCATTATATTTTGCTAGTTTGTTCTTGAAAGCTAGGGTTTGCACAAGAAAGAGGGCAAGGTCAATGAGCCAAGTTCTCATATGTTCAAGGTCTCCTAAGACACTTATTGGCTCAATATATCCATCCCGAGTGTTCACTAGGTGGTTAAGAAGAGTATTTGAAATCATCTGGTCAAGAAAGTCAACTGAGGCTCCAAAAGCTCAAATCTTTGGCCTTGAAGGTTAATCATGAAGTTTTCAAATCATATTCCATGGTCTCATGTGATTGGATCAAGAGAAATCAATGAGAAGCCATAAGATCAGGAGTTGTAGAATTAGGGTTTTAACCTGAAGAATTATAAGGAATCTTGGTGTGATCAGTCAATGTCTTGTATGGTTCATCAACCAATTAAGCTTACATACATTCAAGAGACCTTATTCATCAAGAAATCAAGTGTGTTTGGCTCCCATCATAAGTGCAATGAGCCTCAAGTTCATCTGGCCCCAAACTAGGGCTTTGTCAGGAAAAGTCAACCCTGCCTTTGACTTTTGGTCAAGGCTGATCCCAAATCTTGGGACATGATTCCATATGTTCATATACATCCTTGGAGTTCATCTATTCGTATTTGAAGAAATTGAGAAAGCAAGATCAACAAGGATCACCCAGTTGAATTCCTGAGGAAATTAGGGTTTTGTCTGAAAAGTCAAACCTCTGACTTTTGATGTTTTTGATCCAAGATGGAGTATTCAAGTCATATTCCATCAAGACATGTTTTATTTTTGAGTTAGAGCATGAGAAATCAACATTTGAGAGGTTTCTTGCAAAAAGGGCAAAGTTTGGTTCTTGAAATTTTCTAAGTATGGAAGAATTCACTCCTTGTGTGAACTTTGAAGAGTCATAACTTTCAAACCACACATCCAATTTTTGTGGTCCAAAGCTCAAATTGAAGCTCTCATCATGAACTTTAAAATGTATTTGAGGGTCCTTCTCCAAAAAAGGCTTGGTTTTTAAGTTAGGAAGCTTGGAAGTTCAAAAGAACTTCACCTCCATTTATCATCATGATCCCTTTGGATTCAGAACTTGGAGTGAACATGAGCATTGTAGAGCATACTTGGGACTTTCCGAAAAGTACTAGAACACCCCAATCAGATGTGTGAGCTGGGAGTTTCGAAGCCACACAGTTAGAGGTTTAAAACTTGGTTGTTGTACCTGAAGCAAAATCATTTCAATACAGCAAATCTTGGCATTTCAGTTATGATTACTTGCAAATCTTCATTTAATCAGAAGATAGCACGAATTTAGGAGTGTTATCCAAGTGGTAGAAGCTTTATCTCATGAACCTTTCCATTTTTTGCGCAAAGTGAGCATTGCCATTTACATAAAGCCACTTTTGGTAATGTCAACTTGTCTTGAACTGTGTAATGGCTCTGCCACACTCAAAAGTCTTGTACTGAAAGGCCAAAAGCTCTGCACACTTCCAACAACCCTAGAACAACATGGTACTTGGCTTGAGGAATGACAAATTATTTGAAACTTCAAGTTGAATTGCAACCGAGCCAAAAGATTGAAAACTCAATCATCTGGTTAGCTTCAAACCTCCACCCTTTGCCTATAAATAGAGGGCGCAAACAAGCCTCAAAACACACAAGAAACCACTCTAAAAACCTTCATATCTCTCTCTCCCATAGTTTTTGCAAGAACTCTCAAAACTTGCAAAACCACTGTCCAAAACCAATCCCCTCGTGCAACTCACAAACAAACTTCATAAACCTTCCATAAACACTCCATAGAATTTGTTTAAACCATCAAACAAGTTCTGTAACACCTCATTCACTATCCACCATTTTCAAAATTCCATTTGCAAGAGGACACGGGTTTGAAGTTTGAAGTTGTTTCCAATCATTTTAAGCACTCCAGTCATCATTCCTGGTATAAACAAACCTAAAGGGAAGCTCATTTCATCTCTACAACACCGTTTGAAGAGGCCTTGGACCTGCTCCAAGAGGTAATCCTTTTTGTAACTCTGGCCTAGTTTCCATACATGCCTTTGTTCCATGTTTGAAGCAAGTTTGTGGAGTTCAGTGTGCTTGATATGTTAGAAGCTTTGCTTGCATTATTTGTGTTGGATATGTGTTTGTTTTGTTCAAGTTTTACCTTGTCATGTTGCACTGTTAGGGTTAGTTTTATGAAGCACATGTGTTGCGGTGAGAATCGGATATCAAGCTATTAATTAACTTGAATCACACATCTTTGAAATTCACCACCGAGCTTTGATTTATCCAAAGGAAAGGGTAAATATCGAAGAAAACCCTAATTGCGCTTGTAAAGACAAAGCTAAGAGATCGGGGATCGGGGGTTGGTTATACTAAGGGAAGGTATTAGCACCCTAAGTATCTGTAGTACTCTACATGAACCTCTTGTTTTTATTTGTGTTATGTTATGTTTGCTTGCTAAGGGATCTGCTAAGGATAAAGACCTAGGGGTATATACACTAAGTATGCTCGCCAAGACGTCGCATCTTGTGCCTACGTATCTGACTAAAGAATCAGAGCAACCGTGGTTCACCTAACTAAAAGTTAGGAACCATTGACTATGGCCAAAGTTCCAAGGGAAATGAGTATGAGCTCATGTAGAGTTTAAGAAACTCTCTAAGTCTAAGTTGTGATGGGGAAATGAGTACTCAAGATGATGAGTTCCACATAGAGTCCAAAAACTCTAACTTAATTCTAAGTTGTGATGGAAATGGATCTCATGAGCCGAGAGGAAAGGTAAGTATCCTATGACTGTGAAGTCAACGAGGGAAATGGATCTTATGAGGCCAAGGTGAGACCCTATGAGGTCAAAGGTAAGAGGTGGCTCTATGACTATGAGGTCAATAGTGGATCCTATGACTATGAGGTCAAGGGAGACTAATGAGTTATTTATGACTTTGAGGTCAATAGAGAGGCATTCCTTTGGAATGAAGGGGAGGATGACCACTTATGAACAAGAATGTTACAAGGGAGTGAAATTGCATGAATAAAAATGAGTGTAAGAACTCAAAGGGATGTACAATGATTAAGCATGATCAAACTCAAAAGTGTGATTTAAATATTAATGTATGGCAAAAGATAGTGAAGCAATTCACAACAATCATAAACACATGGTGCACATACATATGATAAAGATAGCACTTTCAAGTTTGAAATCAAAGGCAACAATACCCAAGGCAAGGGACTTAGCAACAAATATGGTAGGTATAAACAAAAAACCCTAATGGAATACCCTATCCAAGGTCAAAAACCTTCTCAAACAAACCTCTCACGTACAAAAAAACTCTCAAGGATCAAGAAAGAATTTTTAAAACTAGTCCAAAATTAAATGAAAAAGTTTACACATGTTTTTTTGTAATTTTATAAATTAATGTGAAAATAAAATAAAAGTGAAAATAAAAATTATGGAAAATTAAATTAAGTATATAAAAATATATATATTTTGAATTTTCTAGAATTTGGGTGAAAGAAAATATTTTAAATGATTTAAATAAAAGCAAAAAGAGAAAATAACAATTGAAATTGGAACCAAACACTGGGGGGGTGCACTAGCAGAAATGAGATGAACTGAGGCTGATATGTACAGCGTGTAGGCCTCTGAAGGAGGTGCATTTAGCGATGGCCCAAACTGGAAAAACTAAGAGAAAAAGAAAGAAAAACGACCAAAAGGGAGTCTGGGGCGAGGGGGATTCGAACCCCAGACACCATGGTTACAGCGCGCACTCTCTACCACTGGGGTGGCTATACATCCAGTGTATATGCCAACCCCAGTAATACTTAAACCCTTAAGTATTTTAACTTGCCGTTTTTTAAAAACACATAATAAAAACTGTGATGTTATATGTTAGCAGAACTTCCTCAATCAGTCACAAACCCTTAAGTGACTATCAAACAAAAGCAATTCCAACCAATCACGCATTGCCATGATTCGCTCTCATCATGCAAACATGCAAAATAATAACTGAAATTCTGGTACCAGACGTGTGATGTTAAGGTGCGATGTCACAACAACACACTCTGCAATAATGGACAGAATAAGCAACAGGAAAACACAAGGAATTGTTCACCCAGTTCGGTCTAACTACCTACGTCTGGGGGCTACCAAGCCAGGGATGAAATTCACTACTTGTAGATATAATTTACAGACTCAACACACAAGTTGACAATCTCCTAAACTTATACTCTACTAGTGACTTTCTACCTAAGAAACCACTTAGATATGAGAACACTACTCAATCCCCTAAAACACTCAAAGAACAACCTCTTTGAGATCCCTTGATCTTGCTTCCTAGCTTCGATCAATCAACAACTCTCTATTGGTTCACAGCTTCTAGAGAGGACAGAAAATTCAACACCTATTCAACCTAGAATAGTGTGATTACAAGTACTCTAAACAAACCCTAGACTCTAAGCCTCCAGCTCTTGATCTTCAATCTGTTTTCTCTACCTTCTTCCTTGGTCTTGTGCGCTTTATATAGCTCCTTGAATTTGGATTGGATTTGTCACAATATTTGATTAGATTTGTTAATTAAAAACTGAATCTTTTTAAACAGATTTTATCCCCAAAATCTTTTTAAATCTTCCACCTTTTAATTCTCCAACAAACCTGCAATCAAATCTCCCATGTAATAGAAAATATCTAGCCCAAGATATTCTCATCCAACGAGTCAACACTCTCCACAATTCCAGCTAATACGCGACCCTAATAACAACAAGCCCATGCTGTCATTAGCTTCAGTTCTGCAGGTCTGATGTTACAACATCACCTATGTGACATCAGACATCTACTTCAGCAACTAGCAACCTTAACACAACCCAGTGTTAAGTGCAATGTTATGACATCAAGCCCATGACATCAAACATAGTTAACCTTCACAACTTAGTACAGCCCAGTACTAAGACTCAATGCTGCAACATCAACACCATGACATCAGCATTGAACACCTTGTTGTTTTACCAAAATTCCAGCCAATCCAGGAACTTACAATCTCCCCCTTTGGCTAATTTTGGCTAAAACAATCTCTGCATCTTCAGAGACTTCAGCAGCGGAATATCTTCAATATTTTGAAACTTTAACTTGCAGCAGTTTGACAATCTTCATATAGTCTTCATTACTTGATCTGCTGCAGCACCATCTTCATTATTGACCACAGCCAATTGGTGCTCCCCCTCAAAAACTTGAACCAGCATCACAGCTGTTCAGTAGCTCACAATGTGCAGCACATCTCCCCCTTGATGTCTGCTTTGCTGCACTCTCCAATTGCTATGAATACTTCACTAGCAGCTCCACAACTATGCTGTCTATACTCCCCCTCTATGCTGTCTATACTCCCCCTCCACAGCTGCATCATTACTTTTCAACTAAACACCTTTTATTTTTATTCTTTTAGCAGCAACTACTCTTCTCCTCATGGAAATTTTTTAACTCTCCCCCTTTTTAGCCATAATTAGACAACTATCCCAAATCAAATGCCCTACAAGGTGACATAATACTGGTCCCACTGTCAGTAGCAACAAGACCTAAGTAGTCTCCAAGCACAATGTTCTGACATTATTAATGACATAGTCAAAAACAACTTCCAACCCCTTGACAACCCAAGCATTTGAACAAACCATTATAAAACCACTCTTTCTCCTATGCTCAGCACAACACACCAATAAAGCATGAGTCAATCAAGCTCCAAAGAACCAACCAAGAACCTCAAGCATGAGGATACACAACCAGACCCTTTGAAGAAGAAGATCAAATCTCAGACGACATCAGGTCCTTCTACAGGAGCAACAAAAACTGGCAGGACTTCAGTGACCACTATGAAGCCTGGTAAGAACCATTCTGCTCAACAACAGCCTTCAGAAGATGAATGGGATGCAGATTGGAAGGCTTTTCTGGATGCAGGAGATTGGCATGAGGATGTAGTCTAATCTTGTATTTTCAACTATTGAATAAAAATCCTATTTTTAGATTTTTCAGTTGCCATGCCAAACACTTTACAGTACTATTCTAAACTGCTGAAATTTGTACTGCATTAAACAGAACCAGAGCACCAAGATGAGTTTCTTAGAGAGACTACACTAAAAAATTGAACAGACTATTTTATGTACCATACTATCTGCAGTTGAATAACCATTATCTTATAGGCCAACTGCACCATAAAACATCTTTCAATTAATTTTGAAGTAATACGCTCCCCAATTTTAAGCTCTCAAATTGGTTAGCATACATGAACTCATCATCTAATTTCTCTTTATTTACCAAATAATCTGAGTATTTAACCAGATCTTTTCTATCAACCTGCTCATCATCCCATTGATGAGTAACATTCTGCAATGTTGTAACATCTTTCTTGACATGGTGATTGCCCAACAGTCGTTTCTTCCACAAGAGTTGATAGCATGAGTTCTTTCCACATAACACTGATCTACAACTGTTCTTCTTCTTAGATCTGAGAACTAATCTGATTTTGCCCTTCTTTCTTCTTCTTAGTCTTCCAAGATCAGTTTGTATCTTTTGACCAGCATGATTCCATCCTAGAGGATGTGTATTTATTCTTGACATTTTAATCCAGGATCTGATAGAGCCAATATCAGAGGTCCTCTGCATGTCAATTTTCATATTGGGATCAGTCTTAGACTCTAGTCTATTCTGAATCATTTTTGTACTTTGCTCATCATCCTTCTTGAGGCTAGAAATACTCTTCTTGTCTTGAGATGTTTCAGCATCTGCTCTGACATCTGTATCTTTCGACACAGAGCTATTCATCCAGGGGAGGTTTTCTTCTGAGACATCGATCTTCTTCAGATCTTGATGATAGAATTTTTTATAGTTACCACTGGTATCTCCCATAACTTCAGTGAGTTCTTCAATCTCTAGCCTTTTAGACTTACTCACAGTCAGACCACTACATTGATGCGAGATTCTGATGATTTGTTCAGATGTCAAGACATCAGCATCTTTCCTCTCGAGAGATGTTGCTCTATTCAGCTCCTGAGAACCTTTAATCCTTCCATCAATGGTGAGGACTGATGTGTAACATTTGCCCTTGACTAATTTCAGATCATCTTTTCTTCTGACCTTCATCAACTTGAGGGAACCTTCATCATTCTGATGTCTACACCTGATATCTTCTTTATCATCACCAGACTGGCTTTCAGTTTGAGGATTCCACTGATAACAATTGTCTTTGGATCTTGCACCAGTCATTACAGCCTCACCCTTCTCATTCGTTACAACACATTTGTCTTTGGTGTAGCTGACTAAGTAACCTTCATCACATAATTGGCTGATGCTTATCAGATTAGCATTCAAACCATTGACAAGATAGACATTGTCAAGTTCAGGTCCTCTTACTTTTCCAATACCTTCTACAACTCCGTTATTCCCTTTACCAAACACCACTTCAAGAGAAGGACACGGTCTACATTCAGCAAACATGGATCTACATCCAGACATGTGTTTGGAACACCCACTGTCAAAATACCATGTTTCTTCTTTAGCTTCTTTGTCAGTCAGGTGAGCCAATAAGCACTTCATCTTCTCATTCTGTACCAATTGTTTAACGACTTTGGGCCTGTATTCTCTCCATCTGTTCTGTGTCTGAGGGTATCCATGCAGCTTGTAGCAAGAGTATTGCATGTGTCCATACCTTCCACAATAGAAGCATCTCACCCTTTCTTCTCTGAATCTTCTGCCTTGATGAGACTGCATAGGTTGCCATCCATAATGTGGTCTTCTCCTAACATTGCTTGCCTACCTTCTATTATGCTGGTATCCATAAGGAAGCTGAGAATGCTTTTTCCTGGATTGTCTCCCATGATGGTGGGACTTTCTCCTTCCATAATGAGACACATCATTAGTGTAACCATACCCCTGATGTTGAGACACCTGATGAGACACGTGCTGTTTGAACTGAGGATGCTGTCTTCTAGGCTGTCTCCCATGGTGATGAGGCTTCCTTCTTCCATAATTATACGGCACAACATTGTTGAGGCCAGGTCCATACCAGTTTTCCTGATGTTGAGACATCGGATGTGACCTGGTCTGCTTGACCCTTGCAGCTTCCATGCTCCTATGATATTGGGGGGGTATATTCTGGCTTGCTCCTTGTGGCTGCTTTCTCTTCTGATTATGACCAGTCTTCTTCTCAATCTTCTTAGGTTGTGAAACATCAGCTTCCTTGGGAGTAAGATTCTGCCTCTTTGGCTGATGTTGAGGCACAGTTTGTGACTCTTCCTTCTTTAGACCTGAAGTACTTGCTTCTGAGGTACCTTTGTCTTCGGCCACATATCCTATCCCAGCTTTGTTTCCAGCAACCTGTTCTGACTGGAGTATCTTGTCAAGAGTGGCTGTACCACTGTTCAGCATCCTAACAGATTTTGTCATCTGATCAAGTTGGGATCTCACTAGAACAAGTTCATATTCCAGATCAGATTTTTCATTCTCAAGTTGAGCAATCTGTTCCTTGTGGCACTTGTTTTCTTGACAAACTTCAGCACTCTTTAAACACAACTCCTTGTAGGTTGAAGCTAGCTCATCATAGGTGACTTCTCCATCACTATCATCATCAGATTCAACAATTCCTGTCAAAGCTGTAACATGCTTTGCTGACTCACTTTCATCTTCACTATCAGTGTCAGACTAGGAAATTGTCAATCCTTTATTCTGCTTCTTCAAGAATGTGGGACACTCTTTCTTGACATGTCCATACCCTTCACATTCAAAGCACTGAACTCCTTTATCTTGTGCAATCTTCTCTTCATCTTTCTCTTTTGACTTGTTGATGTCAGAAGAGATGTTCTTGACACTAGGTCTATAGTTCATCTTCTTGAACACTTTATTGAACTGTCTTCCTAACATAACTATAGCCTGAGGCAGATCCTCCTGGGACTCATCATCTTTAGCTGCTGCAGGAGTGGAGACTAAAGCTATACTCTTAGGCTTCTTTTCTGGTTCTTCCTCATTCAGTCCAAGTTCAAATGTTTGAAGAGATCCAATAAGCTCATCAACTCTCATCTTGCTGATGTCTTGAGATTCTTCAATGGCTGTTACCTTCATCTTATACTTCTTAGGGAGGGACCTAAGAATCTTTCTTACCAGCTTCTCTTCTGTCATCTTCTCACCAAGAGCACTGGATGCATTTGACAGCTCAAGAACACTCATGTGGAAGTCATGAATAGTTTCCTCTTCCTTCATCTTCAAGCTTTCAAACTTAGATGTTAAAAGCTGAAGTCTTGACATCTTCACTCTAGATGTACCTTCATGAGTAGCCTTCAAAATATCCCAAGCAACCTTAGCAGTTTCACATGAGTTGATCAGCCTGAATATGTTCTTGTCAACCCCATTGAAGATAGCATTTAGGGCTTTTGAATTCCCAAGGGCAAGCTCATCTTCTTCCTTGGACCATTCTTCTTCAGGCTTTCGCTTAGAGGTGCCTTCTTTATCCTTGCCAGCATCATCTTTTTCACACACAACAGGAGCTTCCCACTCTTTAATGACAACCTTCCAAGCTCTGATGTCTAATGACTTTAAAAAGGTAGTCATTCTAGGCTTCCAATACTCATAGTTTGAGCCATCCAATATAGGGGGTCTGTTGACAAATCCTCCAACCTCTTTGTCCATCTTTCACCAGAAAGTAACTTCCCTAGATCTCACCCAGAGACAGACAGGATGCCTGCTCTGATACCAATTGAAATTCTGGTACCAGACGTGTGATGTTAAGGTGCGATGTCACAACAACACACTCTGCAATAATGGACAGAATAAGCAACAGGAAAACACAAGGAATTGTTCACCCAGTTCGGTCTAACTACCTACGTCTGGGGGCTACCAAGCCAGGGATGAAATTCACTACTTATAGATATAATTTACAGACTCAACACACCAGTTGACAATCTCCTAAACTTATACTCTACTAGTGACTTTCTACCCAAGAAACCACTTAGATATGAGAACACTACTCAATCCCCTAAAACACTCAAAGAACAACCTCTTTGAGATCCCTTGATCTTGCTTCCTAGCTTCGATCAATCAACAACTCTCTATTGCTTCACAGCTTCTAGAGAGGACAGAAAATTCAAGACCTATTCAACCTAGAATAGTGTGATTACAAGTACTCTAAACAAACCCTAGATTCTAAGCCTCCAGCTCTTGATCTTCAATCTGTTTTATGTACCTTCTTCCTTGGTCTTGTGCGCTTTATATAGCTCCTTGAATTTGGATTGGATTTGTCACAATATTTGATCAGATTTGTTAATTAAAAACTGAATCTTTTAAAACAGATTTTATCCCCAAAATCTTTTTAAATCTTCCACCTTTTAATTCTCCAACAAACCTGCAGTCAAATCTCCCATGTAACAGAAAATATCTAGCCCAAGATATTCTCATCCAACGAGTCAACACTCTCCACAATTCCAGCTAATACACGACCCTAATAACAACAAGCCCATGCTGTCATTAGCTTCAGTTCTGCAGGTCTGATGTTACAACATCACCTATGTGACATCAGACATCTACTTCAGCAACTAGCAACCTTAACACAGCCCAGTGTTAAGTGCAATGTTATGACATCAAGCCCATGACATCAAACATAGTTAACCTTCACAACTTAGTACAACCCAGTACTAAGACTCAATGCTGCAACATCAACACCATGACATCAGCATTGAACACCTTGTTGTTTTACCAAAATTCCAGCCAATCCAGGAACTTACAATAACAAACCCTCGTGAAACAAAGAAATGGCCATGGTAATAACGATCACTTGTTCAATCATTTCCCAAACCATCTCTTGCCCAAATTCCATGAAATAAGGTACTAGATCAATGTGCGTAGAGGGTATAATACCACTAAACACTCTATAACTCAAACTGAAAACTTTAATATGGGTAAAGTGACCATGCAAGTCATGCACTCGTGAAGTTCATGGATGAAAATAAACCAAGCAAACATTCTGCCATAACACTACTCTAACCAACCTTAGCACAAAACATACAACCCGAGAGGGGTTTTAAACATACAAACCTTAGCATGAGAATAACAAACATCATGTTATCAACCACTGACAATGCCAAACATGCACCACATGAACTTGACATCAACATTCACAATATCATTTACAGTTAGCTTAAGCGCAAGAAAATGATAACAGCATGGAAAACCAAATGATATTTTGAACATGGAGTGAAAGAGAACGAGGATTGCCTAGTGGAGAGGGTCCACTGCCTCTTCAAGGTATTCGTTTTTTAAATCTTCAACGGACTGAGTTTGCTCCTCCTCTTAATGCCAATTGCTTGCAAAGCTACTCCATCCCTTCTTTCAGTTGCCAAGAAATGAATTCACAAGCTGCCCAGTACTTAGAATCGTGTATTCTAATGTGTTTTTTGTGATTGTGTTGATGTCTTCATGATGTTGGTGTTTTGATGTATCAATGGTTAGTATTCTGGTCTTGATGCACCAACCTTGTAAGTAAAGTGGATGGTGTAGTTCTGGTGATGATGTTCTTGTTATCTTGGTTAGTTTGTTGTATTCTTTTGTGTGAGTTTACGCTCTGGTTGTGGGTCTTTCACAAAAGGGAGAATGAAGTTTGTGGTGCTTTTGTAAAGATGTAATGAGAGAGTATTGTTCTGATATCTCTTTGGTGGATGGTTATGATGTTTAGGTGATTCGAAGGAAGTGAAGCATGGCAGGTTTCTTGCAAGTTTTTGGAGGCTTCTTGCAAGATGATGGAGTGGAGAGGTAGAGAGGTGTTTGAGAGATTTTCTGTTGATTTCTTGTGTGTTCAACAAAGGAGAATGACTCTCCTTTTATATCCAGTCCACTGTTCGGTTATTTTTCTTTTTTTTTTGAAATGATGCTTGGAGCCAAAACTGAAAATATTGATCATGACATCGACGACTCAGCTCAGATGGTTGGGCAGTGGTATCATTTGTTGTGTTGTAGCCAGAGGAGCAGCCTAGGAAGATCAGAAATCAGAGGGCATGATTCATAATGTTTGTCTTTCGTCCTTTCATGTTTGTGCCCCAAAAGCATTTAGGAGGTCAGTCAAATGAAAGCTAGAAAAGGTAATGTTTAGGATTGAGAAATTGGAAAGTATGTGCACACTAATCAAAACCTTGGCTGGTGAGAAAGATTGACCGTTTGGTGCGAAAGTTGTGCATGACCGGGTGACAGGGCAAGGTTCAAAGCATGGTTCAGGACTGACTTTGGCACCATGTAACTTTATGATCCTTAACTCAAATGATGTGATTTTGGATTCTTTTGAAAGAGGGCATGTAGTAGAGCACCTTTCATGTTGGTGACAAGTTAAAATGAAGCATCAAGACATGTGAAAATTCATGACAAAATTGGATGTAGCAAAATGTTAGAAACCAGAATTTTGTGAGTGCATGGTAACATTCTATCATGGCAACTTTATGGCACCATATCTTGATAATTACTTCAGCAATTCTTGAGATTTTTGTTCCTATGTAAAGTGAGCATTTGATAGAGCAGTGTTCAGTCCCTTGAGATGTGGTTTGTAACATTGAGAAAAAATGCTCTAAAGTCATGCGCATGAGTTGACAAAAAGACTTAGAAATTTTTTCTAAGTTATTGAATTTTTACCAATTGAAACACCCAACTTTAAAGCATCATAACTTGAGATTGGTTTATCCAAATGAGGAGTTCTACACATGCTTGGAAAGCTTTAGGAACAAAGAACAACTTTCATGTCCAAAGATTTTTGATTTGAGGCTTGGAACGAAATGAAAAATTGAGTCAAAGTTGGATGAAAATTAGGGTGAATATGACCAAAATTTCACTAAGTCCCAAAGGCAACTTATCATCCAAGTCTCATAACTTAAGAATCATGCATTTTTTGAAGAAAGGTCCTCTAATACACTTTGAAGTTCATGGAAAGAGCTTCCGTTTGAGCCTTGAGTCACTCAATTTGGATGTGTGGTTTGAAAGTTATGCCCTTCCCAATTTTGCACAAGGAGTGAATATTCTACACTTAGGAAGTTTCAAGAACCAAACATTGCCCTCTTTGCAAGAAACCTATCAAAACTTGATTTCTCATGCCCTAACTCAATAATTAGACATGTCATGATGGATTGAGGCCTTGAATGCTTCATCTTAGTTCAACATCTTAAAAGTCAAAGCCTCAGTCAAACCCTAATCTTCCTCAGAATACAACTGGATGATCCCTGATGATCTTGCCTCTCCAATCTCTTCCAATGCACATAGATGGCCTCTAAGAATGTCTAGTGTCACATGGAATCATGTCCCAAGGCTTGGGATCATATCTTGATCAACATCAAAGGCAATGGTTGACTTGTCTTAATAAAACCCTAGTTTGAGGCATGGTGAATTTGTGGCTCAAGATACTTGTGATGATTAATTGTATGGAGCAAAAAAGTGTCCTAGAAGACCTTGAATCATGGGAAAGCTTGGCTTAGGAGACCTTGCCATCCTCTTTGTGCAAGTCCTGTCTTTCACAAGAGAAACAAACTTGCAAGATGAAGTGGTTAGTGAACAGTGCATAGATTATTGAAATCTAAATGCAAGTGCAAGATGTTATGACATCTAAGGGGTAAAATTTGGGGTACAACAGTGGCCCCTATTTGAATAGCTTTACCGGATGGCACGAGGAATGGAGATCCTCGGGACATCAAGGTGAAAGGTATTTAAATAAAGCGAACAAATTTTTTTTTCCCTTAGATGGAATGTAGATGCTGAGGACAGGCGACAGACATGCATATGCTGACATGCCATGAACTTCTAGTATGGTGATATGATGCCACGATAGTGCAAAGATGCAGACAAACAAGACATCAAAGATAAAGAGCAAGGACACACAAGTGAGCCTCACTGGGGAACGATGAAGGTTAGTATCCACAAGGAAGACTCACTGGGGACGCAGATTATCCAACAAAGAGACTCACTGGAGAGTCTCCAAGGAAACACTAGGGATAGAAAAATAAAACCGAGGGGAAACCTCGCGGACCCTCACCGGAGATAGGGGCCAGAGAGGTGTTCTCATCTGGGGAAAGATCCAGGGAAGTGGACGACAAGTTCATATGTGACCGGACGACACTGGGGAAATAAAAACACACTCTTTCTGGGCATGAAACCAGAAAGAAGACATGATCTCCACTGGGGATCAATCTGAAATAAAAGGATACACATCCTACAAAGATTTTCTGGGAAATTTCTTATATTGAAGAGTTCAAACGGGATCTTCAAGAAAAGCCAGAAAAGACAAAGACAAACTTTTGAGTGCGCCAAATGATGAAAAATATTGATAATGACTGAACCTCTACTGGGAATAAGATTAAGGAGCCATTAACGATTGGACTTGGGCACCAATATGAGTTGGTTGAGGTAACAATATGAGTTGGATTTTGAATACCAGTATGAGCTGGATTTTGAGCACCAGTATGAGCTGGATTTTGAATACCAGTATGAGCTGGATTTTGAGTACCAGTATGAGCTGGATTTTGAGTACCAGTATGAGCTGGATCTTGAATACCCATATGAGCTAGATTTTGAGCATCAGTATGAGCTGGATTTTGAATACCAGTATGAGCTCGATTTTGAGCACCAGTATGAGCTGGATTTTGAATACAGTATGAGCTGGATTTTGAGCACCAGTATGAGCTGGATTTTGAATACCAGTATGAGCTGGATTTTGAATACCAGTATGAGCTGGATCTTGAATACCAATATGAGTTGGTTTGAATGCCAATATGAGTTGGACTTTGAATGCTAATATAAGTTGGACTTTTGAATACCAATATGAGTTGGTCTGCCAGCAAAGACTGGACTTTGGACACCAATATGAGTTGGGTCTGGAAATACCAATATGAGTTGGTTTGCCAGCAAAGACTGGACTTTGGACACTAATATGAGTTGGGCCTGGAAATACCAATATGAGTTGGTTTGCCAGCAAAGACTGGACTTTAGACACCAATATGAGTTGGGCCTGGAAATACCAATATGAGTTGGTTTGCCAGCAAAGACTGGACTTTGGACACCAATATGAGTTGGGCCTGGAAATACCAATATGAGTTGGTTTGAGATGCCAATATGAGTTAGACTTTAGACACCAATATGAGTTGGGCCTGGGTTTAGGTTTATATCTGACCTGGTTTTCAAACTTTAGGTTCACATTTGACATGGTTTTCAAACTTTAGGTTCACATTTGACCAGAGTTTAGGTTCACATTTGACCTGGATTGAAACAATGCCACCAATCAATAGACTTTAGGTTCATATTTGACCTGGGTTTAGGTTCATATCTGACCTGGTTTTTAAACTTTAGGTTCACATTTGACCGGAGTTTAGGTTCACATTTGACCTGGATTGAAAGAATGCCAGGAATCACTAGACTTTAGGTTCATATCTGACCTGGGTTTAGGTTCATATCTGACCTGGTTTTTAAACTTTAGGTTCACATTTGACCTGGTTTTGAAACTTTAGGTTCACATTTGACCGGAGTTTAGGTTCACATTTGACCTGGTTTTCAAACTTCAGGTTCATATTTGACCTGAGTTTAGGTTCACAGGTGACCAAGGTTTAGGGTAGGTCCTTACCGGGGTTGCACAATGAGGACTAAACTTCCTTGGTAACACCAATTATGGGTGCAAAAAAGGTTGAATAGCACCAGAGATAGATAAGCTTCTTAGAAGAGACTGCCACTTATCGCCGTTATAGCAAAACAAGCTTCTCAAGGAGATTTCCACTTGTTGCTGGGTATAAATTCCAAGGAGATGTTATTATCATAACACTGCTAGAGAAATAATTTCGTCTTTAATGAGGATCTGTAGAAGATTCTTCCTGCGAGACATAGTGCAAAATAAATGCACGTTCAAGATAGGCTTGAAAACCACACCTGCAAGGGACCAAAGTTCGATCTAGGGACAAGCTAGAAAGAAATGGTCAAACAAGACTCCAATTGAGGAATGAACTCAAATGGGACTCTATCTTATCCAAATGTGGAGAAGATAACTGAACCAACCATCATCCTCGAGAATCGATCTTTGTGGGGAATATAGAAAGGATGAGCACTTTATGCCTAGGGCTGACGACTCTATTGGAGAGAATGGACAAACCCGGTCACTTGGGGAGATAAACATCTAAGTGAACAAAGCAGGTAAACACCAGAAGATGGTACCAAAATGCTAAGATGTTATGCATATGTAGGAATGCTTATGCCATGCATATGCTTATGCTGACAAAACAGACAAAAGGAATCGAGACTGGAGATGAAATAAACATCTCGGCAAGGATACCCAGCCGACCTCATCAGATTAGACCATTACTGGGGATGAATAAGTAGGACCAGCTGATCTACTTCACTGGGGAAAAGAGTATTCCACCTGAGGTATATCATCATGACTTCACTAGGATTGCCATCAAGAGCTTGATTTCCTTACTGGAGGAGGAAGATCCATGGAGATTGGCCAAGCTCGACCGAAGTAACAATTTACTGGGAAAATGGCAAAGGATATCACAAGAACAGAGTAATTCTACATCCTGACTTGCATGATGATCACCATAATGAACAACGGCTCTTGCAACAGGTAATCTTCAAATCTTCTCTGCCCCAGATTACATGGTATGTTGGAAAATACCAAGCGGATTTCACGAGATGCTTCAATATCTTCAAACTCTTGGAGAGATTCATGTATCTTGGCATAACTGCCCTAGATTAACTGCATTTACACAACAAGATCCTTGAACTTGTTCTTCAGACTGGTTGTTGACAATTGGGGAACAAACTTGCCCCTGTCAGCTTGGTTGATCTGTGAAGGAGATGTCGTTGACTTTTTAGAGATTTACCAAATCTCAACTTGACTACTTCTGATTAACTGGTCTGTGAGGATAAGTCATCAAAAGGATTTTACAGAAGAATTGGCATACCAGATGCTTCAATATCTTTAAACTCTTGAAGAGATTTGTGAATCTTGACAGAACTGCCCCAATTCAACTGTATTCGTAATACAAAGTCCTTTAGACTGTGGTAGAAACAACCGGGGAACAAACTTGCCCCTGTTGGTGGGTCACTGGAGTCTAAACTCCTCAAGAAGGCTTGCCCCAAGATTCTGAACTTTTGAAGAGTTATGCCCCTGATTCAGTAGCTCTTGGGATGCTTGATCTATGGAGGAGATGCCCCAGACTGAGCCCTTTATCAAGTCAAATTCCCTAGCTGGCTGCATTTGTCGGGATTCCTTTGATATTGAATTGTCTTGCAAACAAGTATTGTTCATTAAAAATTGGCAATTTCAATGCAAAATTCATGCAATCTTTTGAAATCAAAATTTTATTGATGAAACACACACAGTGGAATGATCAAATAATAAAAAACAAAAGTAATCTAGTCATTTACAGAATGACAGATGAGGTGATCAACACACCCAATTAGCAAATATTATTAGGAGTCAGGTTAATCAACCTTGCTGTAGTATGCTTTCAAAACAACCTTACCTCAATTAGGTCTTTTAAGGATTGTAACATGGCCTGGTTCACGGTTTATGAAACAAAGGATAAAGGCTCAAAGTTTGTTTGTCCCACCCAACCTTCATGGTGAACTCCAATCCTACGCTCAGTTAACACAGGCTTTACATTCAGATTCCCATAGGCTAGGAATTTAGCTGATGATAGTTGATGATGATTCAGACACCTTGGATAGTCATTACTCCCTTACAACATTTGATTGTCCTTTATTACCGAGGATTTGAGACCTTTTCTTGTCTTTACTGAGGTTTTGAGACATCTTCTTGTCTTCGTTGAGGTTATGAGACCTCGTCTTGTCTTTGCTGAGGTTTTGAGACCTCTTCTTGTCTTTGTTGAGGTTTTGAGACCTCTTCTTTGTCTTTTGAGGTTTTGAGACCTCTTCTTTTTTATTGTCATTTGATTTGAGAGAGTTGACTGGTGTCTTGCATGAAGCGTTTGCATAACCGAGTTAAAACTGAGAACTACCCTGCCCCAAGGTTGAGATTTAAGGGTTTTTGCAAGGAAAGAAAACTCCTACTTCTAGGCTCGAAGGGGTTAACAAGGGATTATCTTCCTTATTTCTCTAGTGTTTGGGAATTGAAACAATGCCTTACATCATCGGCAAGGTTTAATCGAAAGCAGACCACAACAATTATGGATATAATGTTTTCATCATCCTCACCAATCTTTGCTTTAACAACAATTTGATAAGTGGAATGAAAAAGATAAAGATATATTTTTGCTTTTATGAAAATAACAGTAAATGAGTGAAATGAATGGACTTAATCAAAAGGTGCACAAACATTTCATTAATCTTGCCAATTTGAAAGTACAACAAGGCTTATAAGCAAAATACAAATTCAAAGTGCAAAGGAAATACAATTGAAAATACTGAAATGAACAAAATACAACCAGCCTTATGTCATACCCCAAATTTTGACCACTAATATTTCCCATCATTGTGCCAATCATCATCACAAGATGGAGGTACTTTCATGTCTCATCAATCTCCTCAAGGAATTGTTGAGCATTCACTACAATTAAGGATTAGGGTTTCAAGCCCTCTTAGGTCACTTAGACAAGAGATCAATCAAGAAATGACATGATCTTCAACTTGTCTAGCCTCTCAAACACCCAAAATGGATCAAGAGGACTCCCACATCAAGAATCAAGCACAAAGTTGCAACATTCCAAGTAGATCAAGCCTCAAGATCGCTAGTGTCACCAAATTAGGGTTTGGTCGACTGAGGCCTCCAGATGGAATTTTTCCTCTGGGCATGAGCCATTGCCTCAAAGTACAACTTAAGATACTCCAAGGGACCTCATGGACCCAATCATCAAGTCAATTTAACCTCAGGGGATGCATCCATAAAAAAAAACTCAGGAATTAGGGTTTCTTGACCTAATTCACCCCTAAGTTGACTTTTGGGACAAAACATGAGCCAAGACCTCAAGACATGATTTAAGGGTCTCTTACACACTACATTGATCCATTTACAACAACGGATTGATCCAAGAAGCTTGACTCACAAGTTTCATTTTCATCTGGACCACAATTAGGGTTTCAAGGGAAAAGTCAACTGTACCTTTGACTTTTGTCCAGGACATGCTCCCAAACCTTGGGAAATGATTCAATACACCCTACAACACCTATGGAATATATCCATTAGGTTTGATTTAGGTCAAGGACTTGATTTCACAAAGGATCGCACAGTTTGGATTCCGTGCGATAATAAGTCAACTATGCACAAAACCAAGTTTGACTTTTTGAGATTTTTCACAATTATGGTTCATTGACCCTAAAATGATGTTAATGTGTGATTGGAATCATCATTCATCAAGAAAAATCAAAGAAAGTGGGATAACTTGTAAAAGGAGTAACCATAAAAACTTAGAATTTTTCTAAGTTATGGAACAAAGTGGTTAGGTTACCAACTTCCAAGGACCATAACTTGAGATCCAAGCAACCATTTTAGATGGTCCAAAGCTGGATTTGTAGATCTCATGGCATACTTTAAAAGTTTCAACTACAACTCATTCCAATTCCTCATGGATTTTTAGTTATGGAGTGATCAAAATGGCTGAAAACACAAAAGTGACATTTTTCCAACACTTAGTGAAATTTTCACTAAGTCAGAATCTGCCTTATTTTTTCACAAATGTAGAGGCATTTTTCATTATAATTCAGGTTGACTCAAAACCAAAGTTGGACATCATGTTGAAATAGGATATGTCAGCTTTCCAAAATGCCCAAGAACTCCATTAAATTACATATGGGCTAGGAGTTATGACAGCTGCAACATGCCTTGCTGCAAACTGTCTTGGCAAGGTAGATTTGTGCATTAGTGCTCGAATTGCCCAAATTGTGCAACTTCAAGCATGGTTATCCATCTGCACACCTTAAGGGGGAACAACCAAGGGATAATCACTGATCATAAGCCTCCCAAGTCTTTGGAACTGCATATAGGTTTGGCACCCCTAAAAGCTAAAGATGCCTCAAGACTCCAATTTTGTTTTGGAGCATTCAATGGATGCTTAGAGGTGGCATGTATCAGAGCAAAGATGAACACTTCAGTCAAACCTTATCCTTGAATCAGAGAACCATATGCCTGTGCTCTAATCTCAAGTTAATGGCTAGAGGAGACTTGAGATTCCATTTGATCCACATTGGCCAAAGGCCTGCTGTAGTTGCCATTCCATATTCCTTGCAAAACAAACTTGACACACTATAAATAGACCTCATTTCTGATCAGTTTGAGTACACCAAAGGCCTATAACACTTGCCTTTCTTAAAATCACACTCTCACTTCCAAAAATGCCTTCTAATGCAAGCTACTATCGGGTTTTGAATTAGAAAGTGTTTCCAACCAAACCAATCACACACACACACCTTATAAACATCATTTAGAAGTGATCCAAACACTTAAACAACATCTGGAACATCAATTTCACAAAATCACCAGCCATCTGCACAAGCCTTTGACAAATTTGCAGTTGAGGTACCAAATCAAGTTCCAGCTCAATTCAATCCACTCCAAGCATTCAGACACACTCCATAGCACCTAAGGAAGCTGTCCACACCATTGGAACCAAGTTCTAACACCTCCAACCTAGAACTCGATCACCAGATGTAAGAGGTAAGCCTCAAATTGGTTATCTCATGATTCATGCATATTTCCTCGCACAATAATTTTGCCATATGTTCATAATCATGTATAGAGTGTTTGCCCTTCATTAATTGCTTTGTATGAGTCGTGTGTCAAATTTCTCAGCCTTCATGCAGAAATTAGGGTTCTTGATATTTCTCTTTGATTTCTTATTCCATGCTTAAAATAAATGAAATTAAGGACCATAGACATGATTGTGAGGTGAAAACGAGTATATTGATATGTGGATTGTGTGATTTCATCAAGTATTCAGTGAGATTGATGAGAAAATGGAAATCTGGGCAAAACAGAGCACGCAGGCAAAACCAAGATGTTCTTGGCGCCCTTTTTCAAACTTTCAAATATTTGAATTTTTGTGATTTTATTTAATTGATTCAAAAATTAATTTCTCTCTGAATTTTAATGATTTTGAGTTAATTCTTTTTTTAATAATTCACAAAAATGTTAAAATATTTTATTTTACAAAAAATTCCCAAAAATATTATTTATTTCATATACTTGATATTTTTGCAAAGAATTAATTTTTATTTGTTTTTTAACATTTAAAATATGTTTTCTTTCTTGATTTTCCAAACTTAAATGGTTTCCAATAATTTTGTGGATAAAAACATGATTTTTGAAACATTGATCCAAGATCACCACTCATTTTTCACAGGTTTTCAATAATTTTTATTAATTTTTAAACAAAATTAATCCAATTTTAAATAAAATTAGGGTTTTGATTAATTCCACCCTCATCAATCTTTTTTTCAAACACTTTTGGGCCTCTAATAGAGTGTAAGACCCAACCCCTTTGTAAATAAACAATTTTGGGCCTCACATATTGTATAAGTCCCTCTGTATATTTTCAAAAGTTCGGCGCAATCGTCGCCTTTTTAACAAAAGCAACTGAGCTTCTTCTTGAGCTAAAAGACCCATCTTTATTCATTTCCAAACTTTTTGGGCCTCTTGATAGAGTGTAAGTCCTACCTCTTTGTAAATAAAATAATTTGGGCCTCAGGGTATTGTATAAGTCCCGATACAGTTTCAGAAACTTCGACGAGATCGTCGTTTTCAAACAATTTTCATCTGGGCCTACCCTCGTGTTGCAAGTCACATTCCTTTTCTTTAAATAACCCTTTTGGGCCTCTAATAGAGTGCAAGACCCAATCCCCTTTTAACCAAAACCTTTTTGGGCCTCAGATATTGTATAAGTCCCTCTGCGTTAAAAAAATCTCGGCGCGATCGCCAGTTCAAAATCAAATCATCTGGGCCTACCCTCGTGTTGTAAGTCCCATTTATTTTCTTTTAAAACACTTTTTGGGCTTCTCCTTGAGTTTTAAGACCCAACCCTTTTGTAGATAAAACTTTTTGTGCCTCAGTCGTTGTATAAGTCCCTCTGTACATTTTCAAAACAACAGTGCGATCACTGTTAAAACCTTGGACCTCTGTTTGAGTATAAGCCCCAATAATCTTTTCAAAACAATTCCCTTTTGATTTAGATTCAATATACAGTTGTTATTAAAACTTTCTTTAATTTCTTTAAACAACTAACAATACAGCATGGAAGCTTGCTCACCTGTAAGTTTTATCCGCTTTCATTTACTTGCTTTAATATATATATATATATATATATATATATATATATATATATATATATATATATATATATATATATATATATATATATATATATATATATATATATATATATATATATATATATATGTGTGTGTGTGTGTGTGTGTGTGTGTGTGTATTGTGGGAAGCTGTACACTGTGAGTCCTCTTTCATTCTTTTAAATACATGTCAGATATATATAACTGTATTGTGAGAAGCTGCGCATGGCTAGTCTTCTTTCATACCCTTTTAAATACTTGTCATATATCATTTGTATATATACTAGTATAGTTATTTAGAGTCTTCCCCGACAACTAGGTCTAGAACTAGGTAAAGCCCTGTTGGTCGCTCTTAAATACAAACAAAACTAGATCCCCATAGGATTTCCAGATACAATCTTGCCTTCTCTTGGGCTTAAATAATATGGAACAAAGAGAAAGGCAGTATTCTTCGTGAACCTTTTCTCAGGCTGTCACTATTAGAAATTGTCAAAGAAATTCTACTCCTCAGAGTTGATCTATTCTCGGTGAATAACATCTCATGAGTTTCTTCAAATCACAGAACTTTCACTAAATGATCTATTCTTGGTGAATAGCATTTCTTGAACTTTTCTTGGTTTGAGACCAACGGGCTTCCTACAAGCATCCCCGCCTCCTCTTGGGCTTTGTACAAGGACCCTCCGGCTTCCTAGAAGTTCTCATGCCTTCTCTTGGGCTTAATACAAGGACCTTGAAGACCTCTTAAAGGTATAAGATAGAACTTAGTCATCCTTTGCTAGAGCAGTCTTTCCAGTGTCAAATCACAGACCAATTTAGGGTTGATTCTCATCCCTTAACAACCGCCTTCTCTTAGGCATCATAAAAAAGTTAAAACTCTTCAACACCAGTAGACTTGGACAGTCTAATCTCCTTGAGTCTCAAAGACATTCTCAAGTTCCTTACAAATATAGGAAGAAACCCCGGGCTCTCTAGATCAATCTCCAACAGAAACCCAGCCTCTCTCTTGAGAGTTCCCCAACCAGGGTTAGCTTATCCCAAATCAGAACCTCAAGGTCTCTGATATCTCAACTCTTATGTAATCCTCAGCAAGAGTTGATTCCCCATTTGGACCTGCCTCGGGATCTTAACAATCCACGGCAAAAGTTAGCCTCCTCTTAGGCTTTGTATAATGATCTTTTCCTCAACACAGTCAGCCTCCTCTTGGGCTTTGTACAAAGATTCTCCCTCAGCGGAGCTACCCTTTTCAGACTCTCTTGTTGAGTCAATTAACTTTCAAACTCTCTTGTTGAGTCAATCAACTTTCAGACTCTCTTGTTGAGTCAATCACCCTTTTAGACTCTATTGTTGAGTCAACCTTTTTTAGCCTCAATCTTGGGCTTTGTACAAGACAGATAAAAGCACTCTCTTGTTGAGTCAAACCCTTTTAGCCTCAATCTTGGGCTTTGTACAAGACATAAACCTCCCTCTCTTAAGCTTGGGACAAATATCTTCCCTAGCAGAGTCATTTCCTCCCAGCCTTCCTCTAGGCTTTGAGGAATGATCTTCCCCAAGAAGAGTCAAACTCATTTCAGCCTCAATCTTGGGCTTTGTACAAGACACATAAAAATATCCTCACCAGAGTCAGTTAAATATCTCATTTCAGCCTCAATCTTGGGCTTTTTACAAGACAGATAATACTCTCCAGCATGAGACAAACTCGTTTCAGCCTCAATCTTGGGCTTTATATAAGACACATACAAACCTCCCCGGCGGAGTCAAAATCCTTTTAGCCTCAATCTTGGGCTTTGTACAAGACAGATAGAACATTTTCCCCGAAAAAGTCAAACTTCTAGCCTCCGCTTAGGCTTTGTATAATGATATCCCCAAAGAGTCAGTCTTTTTTTTTGCCTCAATCTTGGACTTTGTACAAAACACTCTCTTGTTGGGTCGGTCTTATCCAGCCTCCTCTTAGGATTTGGGTAAGGATTCCCCCCAGTGGAGTCAATCAACCTCTTAGCTTCAACCTTGGGCTTTGATCAAGGCACACAAAAATCAACAATCCCCTTAGAGAAAGTCCAATCCCTCTTTAGAGATGACAAGTTCTCTCTCAGTCAAACTATTTTAGCTTCAATCTTGGGCTTTGAACAAGACACCAAAACATCTTTTTCCTCCCTTCGAATAGGAGGAACTACGATTGCTCTGATTTCCCTATTTTATTTAAACGGGAATACGTAGGCATAAGATTGTAAAATCTTAGCGAGCATACTAATAAAAAAACCCTAGGTTCAGTACCTTCATACATTAACCAAAAGTTAGGTCTAGTACTTTACCAAAAACATCGGAAAAACCCGAACCTCAACATCAACTCACTCACTCATACTTCCCAAGAAAATTTCCCAACCCATTAACAGATAAACACCATCAATTACAAGGCGAAACCTAAAGCTAATATCATGTGGATAACCACATATAGGATGGGTAATTGACAACTCCCCATTGTATAACCTGACTCCGACTTCCCGAATCTCTTTAAGCGTTTGTTCAGTTAAACATTCGCGTTCAAGGTTAGTTTTAGATAGCTTCCCTTTCCCTTCCAGCTTCATGGGATAAATAAGAAATCGAAAAGTAGCACCCCCTCCTCCTCATTGCGGTGAGGAAAACCCAGCGATAAGGTGGTCGCATCACTGACAAAAATCGCCCGCTTTAGTAAAATGGCGACTCTGCTGGGAAGTCATTTTATTTGTTAGGACTAGGATTATAGCTCTTAAGAGGTCTAGGATGTTAGTTTCAGGATAAATATTTTTCTGCTAATGGGACTGCGGGTGATGCCGCATCTAGAAAGTTTGAGTGACACCTAAGATAAGTGATGGCACTAGATGGGTAATCTTACAGGGAGTGACTCCCAAATAAGAGACCCCGGTCGACCATCGAATCAGTGGAGAGACCCTTTACGGATTCAATGCCTATACGACTTCGGTTGTTGAAAGCAGATTGTTCGATTGTGGTATTCTATGGAACTGAGGATTTAGTAGGCTAATACCATGTTACTATTTTGTAGTGCAGAAGCTATCGAAAATAGTTGTCACGCGATACTACCCTCATTTGAGATTACTCTAAGATACATCAGCTCGCTCGGGTGAACCAGCCTGCTGTTGTTATCCCAAGAGGGGTCAATGATTGTGAGGACAGCTACAAAAATCACCAATAAAACCTTTGGGGATGGGTAGAGCCATGACTTCATGACATCGAACCTTTGACCCCATGTTTTTTCTATGTTTTTTGTGTGCTGCATTCATGCATTCATTTCATTAAAAAACATTAAAACAAAGAAAAAATCTTCTCTTCTGGTCTCACTTTTTCAAATTAAACTAAGACAATGATTGCAAATATCAGAGAAAAAGACTGTGTTATGGATTTCGGTAGAAGGAAGACTCACAAGTACACCTTCAAGGTTCCAAAACTAGAGGACTTGAGAGGATTGACAGGATGATCACCAACCCTGATGCTTTTAGAGCTAAGTATGGAGGAATGTTGTCTCTGTTAAGGGTCCATGTAATTGAAGAAATACTGGCTACACTCATTCAGTTCTAAGATCCGGTCTATCACTGTATTATATTCCCGGATTATCAACTAGCACCAACACTGGAGGAGTACTCTCACCTGACTGATTTACCCATCATTGACCAAGCTCCCTTTTCTAGACTGGAAGAAATTCCAAAGGATTAAACCATTGCAAGAGCAATCTATTTGGAGGAGTCAGAAGCCAGGACTCACATGACCACTAAGGGTGGAATCCAGGGTTTGTCAGCCAAGTTTTTGATAAAGAAAGCTCTGTACTTTGCTAGTATAGGGAACGTGACTACTTTCGAGAGCGTCTTTGTTCTGCTCACCTACGGGTTATTTCTATTTCCCAACATTGATGACTTCATTGATATCAATGCCATTAAGGTTTTTCTGATTGGAAACCCTGTACCGACCTTGATCGCAGATGCTTATCATTCTGTACACTTAAGGAATTTGTACAGCGGAGGAATGATCACATGTTGTGTACCCCTGCTGTACAAATGGTTCATTTCCCACTTGCCCAAATCTGCTGCTTTTTGGGATCATAAGAGTACTTTGCGTTGGTCGCAGAGAATTATGTCTCTTACCAACTCTGACATCGATTGATAAAATCAAAACTATGACGGGATCAGAATCATTGACCGTTGTAGAAACTTCCCTAACATACCCCTCATAGGAATTAAAGGAGGGATAAATTATCATCCAGTTTTAGTTCATCGTCAATTTGGATACCCGAAGAGACATGTCCCTCGTAGTGTTCATCTGGAAGGTCTTTTCTTCAAGGAAGGAGAAAATGACAGGGCACTACAGACAGAAATAGTGCATGCTTGGAAACATGTTCACAGGAAAGGAAGAGAGTCTCTAGGAAAACCAGATTGTGTCTCTGTGGAACCTTATCTCCACTCGGTACAAACTAGAGCTCTCAAGCTGAGGATGCCTTACCCTCGTCAGGAAGTTCTTCCTTTAAAGGAGTCTGTCCTTTATTTTATGTCTGATACGGAAAAACTTTAGGTTACTCTCAACAAAGTTCAATAGGAGAAGAAGTCTTGGAAGAACAAGTACCGTATTCTCAATGTCGAGTGTAAGAAAATACAGCAACTGTTAAAAGAAAAAGATGCTCTGATCGATATTTTAGAGCAACATGCTGTAGAAAATCAAGAAGACCAAAGGAATTTGCTCGCTCCTTTCACTTGGCAAAGGAATGACAACCCGACAACGGCTCGAGAACCCTGGTCAAAGAAAAGCAAAATACCAAAACCAGCACCTGAGCCCTCCTCAGAGAGGACTCAGTATCCATTAGCTTAGACATTTCCTTTTACATCTCTTTGTAAATTATTGTATTTCCATTTCCGCAATCTTTGAATTCAATAAAACGGGGTTTCCATTGTATGATATTTGCAATCCAATTGTTGAAGTATCTTTTGATTAAACAAAAAATAATTAATATAATCATTGCATATCATTCATCATTCTCACATAACGCATTCTTCTTACCTACGAATCTCACATTTGTGTCTCGATTCTAGAGTCAAACTGTCTCATTCGTACAATACTTGGGCCAGTCAACAAAATAAAATGGATAGTCTCGAGGAAGAGAACAGAGAGTTGAGAGAAGAACTCGACGCTCTGAAAGAAGATCTGAGAAAGCTTCATAATGACATGCAAGCTCTGGCAGCAGCCCAGATGCAACAACAAAGGACAGTGATCTCAGAGATCACATCGACGCCCATAGTGGAGAAGTATGATCCTCGGTATAACATGCCTAAAGATCGTCCCTGGGGCATGCCACTCAACTATATCCCGGAAGGATATATTCCGCCGATCACAGAAGATCCGGAGACTGTAGTAGGAACCGCTAGGCCTGACGGTTACAAACTTCGAGAAAGCGAAGATGCCAGGGGCATGACAGCAACTCCTGAAGGTTACAAACTTCGGGAAGCACCAAGAGTCACTGCCATAATGACTGTACCACCACCCGTGGTACACACTATCCCGGAAGGGAAGATTCCACAGATACCTGTTGGTGGAAACGGAAGTATGGACGATAAAATGAGGGAATTCCAAGAATAATTCCTGGAGATGCAGAAAGAACTGCAAGCCATTCGCGGTCAGGATCTATTTGGAAAGGACGCCGCAGACCTTTGTTTGTTCCCCAATGTGAAAGTTCCGCACAAATTCAAGGTGCCCGAATTTGAAAAGTACAAGGGTAACTCTTGCCCTCAAAGCTATTTGGTGATGTACGCTCAGAGAATGTAAACTCATACAGAGAACCAACAGCTACTGATCCACTATTTCCAGGATAGTTTAACCGGTGCCGCACTCAAATGGTACATGGGATTAAACTGCACCAAGATCGTCACTTTCAGAGATCTTGGCGCTGCCTTCGTTCAACAATATAAGTATAACATGGACATGGCACTAGATAGAGATCAACTCAGAGCCATGCCGTAAAAGGACAAGGAAACCTTTAAGGAATATGCTCAAAGATGGCGTGAAATTGCCGCCCAGATTTGTCCACCTCTTGAGGAAAAAGAGATGACAAAGATCTTCTTCAAAACCTTGAGTTCATTTTACTACGACAGAATGGTCGCCAGTGCGCCCAGTGACTTCACTGAGATGGTAGGCATGGAAGTTCGTCTTGAGGAAGCAGTCCGAGAAGGACGTTTAGTCAAAGACGCTGGATCATCAAGTAGTACCAAAAGATACGGTAGTGCTTTCCCTAAGAAAAAAGAGCAAGATATTGGTAATATCTCTCTCAGAAAGCAAAGGCGACGGTACCAACCAGTAGCAGCTGTAACTCTTGCTATTAACCCTGCGCCTGTTCAAACGTATCAACCTCCGGTTGGTCAGAGCCAACCAATTCAACAATAATATCAGCAAAGGACACAACAACCTCTTCAGCAGGCTTGTCCTCAGTACAACAACAACCGTACAACGCGACCACCAGGGTTCGACCCTATTCCAATGTTGTACGCAGAACTGTTTTCGTTACTACTAGTCAAGGGGCACGTCCAAACCAGGTCTCCTCTTACAGTGCCAGAAAATCCGCCTTTTTGGTTCAAAGCGGATCAGACTTGCCCTTACCATCAAGGAGGACCAGGGCATAACATAAAAAACAGTCTCAGCTTCAAATCTGATGTGCAGAAGCTTGTCAGGAAGGGGGGTCCCATCTTTCAAGGATACAAATCTAAATGTTCAGACGAACCCGTTGCCTCAACACGAGAAGGATGCAGTAAATTTGATAGAAGAAGAGTATAAGCACAACTATCAAATTCATGATGTACTCTTATTGGGAACCAACCTGGTCAAGATGCATTGCAAACAGAGTGGATACGGACATATACCGTCTCATAACTATCACCAGTGTGATATCTGCTCTAAAAACGATCAAGGATGTTCTGTGGTGCGATCCGCTCTACAGGAACAGATGGATCTCGGATGGATCCAAGATCACCGAATCCGTGAGGTCAACATGACTTATGCAAATTCTAACATCATTCAAAACCACGACATCCGTGCGATGAATGTCAACTTGGTGGCAATGCACTCAAGGCAAAGCCAACATTATAATCTGCCTCGGCACGACTACAATTTCTGTCTGGTCTGCTCGGTAAACAATCAGGGATGCTCTTTTATACAAGAGGCCTTTCAGCGTCAGATGGATCTTAGATGGATTCAGGATTACCGTGACAAAAGTCATTATCAAGTGAATATGATTCAAATTTTTTATATTCGCTTGATGAATACCAGCTTGGTGGAGTTACACGCTAAGCAGGTTCAGCTTGGTTTTCTGACTTTACATAATTATCAAAACTGTACAGTATGCCATGAGAGCGACCAAGGATATGCTCTCGTTCAAAGAACGCTGCAACACTTGTTAAACCACTGGTGGCTTCCGATCTATATGGATAAAGACACATAACAAGTCAGCATGACTAACGGGAACCCTACTAGGCATCAAAGTCAGGATGTTCGATCAATGGAAACAGACCTAGTGAGGTTACACTGCATACAAAGCGGACGTGGCCAGGTGCCACCACACAACTATGAACGCTGTCGAGTTTGCTCAGAAGATAATCAAGGATGTTACCCCATGCGAGCAGCCCTTCAAAGTCAGTTGGACCACAAGGAGTTTTAACCATGGTCAAGCTCTGGTTCAATATCAGATTATCATCCTAATCAAGACAGAGATGTTGTTTTAATCCCTAAACGAGAAGTGGCCAAAGATGTGTGCGCCATAATCCCTCTACTCCATGAATCAAGATTTCCTCTTGATGGTGGAAGGATTCTCAACCTCGAACCAATCGAGGCCAGCTATGATGGTCAGAAAAATCAGAAGGCTCCTGTAGTTATCTATCTGCCAGGACCACTACCGTATGGAACAACTAAGGCTATCTCTCACAAATTCCATTACCCTCCGTCGTGAATATTGAAGACATCAGTCGAGTAACACTGAGTGGTCGAATCTTCAACCGAGGATTTGGAGAACCCATCAAAGAAAAGGAACCTCAGACAAAAGTTCCTGATCAACCAGTTGGTCAATCCAGTGATCCCGACCTTTCATAGAACAATGATGAGATGCTGAAGCTCATCCACAAGAGTGAATACAACATTGTTGATCAGTTGTTGCAAACTCCTTCAAAAATCTCTGTACTATCTCTTTTACTCAGTTCCGAAGCTCATAGGGAAGCTCTACAGAAAGTCTTAGAGTAGGCCTTTGTGGAAAAAAATGTAACAATAAGACAATTCGACAACATCATCTCCAACATCACTTCCTGCAATAACTTGGGATTCAGTGATGAGGAACTGCTGGAAGAGGGCCCAAATCATAACATGGCACTCAATATTACAGTCAACTGCTAGGACGATGCTTTAGCCAGCGTACTGGTAGACACCAGATCAGCTCTAAACGTGATGCCAAAGTCCACTCTAATGTGACTATCATTCAAAGGATCTCCGATGAGAGACAATGAGGTCATCGTCAAAGCATTTAACGGATCCCGAAAAATAGTTATCGGCGAAGTCAACCTTCCCATAACTATCGGTCCTCACACTTTCCTAGTCACTTTCCAGGTCATGGACATCCGAGCAGCATACAACTGTTTGTTAGGAAGACTTTGGATACACGAGGCTGGGGCAGTCACTTCGACACTTCACCAGAAGCTGAAGTTTGTCAAGAATGACCAACTAGTCATTGTCTGCGGAGAACAAGTCTTAATCGTCAGTAAACTATAGTCATCCACTTACGTGGAACCAGAGAGGTTATCGGAACCCAGTTCCTGGAACTTTCGGTGAGTCACGACGACCAATCAGAAGGCAGAACGCCGATTTCCTCGTACAAAGATGCTCTCGAAGCAATCAAAAGTAACAATACCAAAGGATGGGGACAACTTGTCATTCCTACTGACAATAAGAAAATGAAAGGTCTTAGTTTTTCTTTAAACTGTGCCCAGACTTCTATTAACGATGAAAGTCTTTATCCCATTCAGAACTTCTTCCATAGTGGAGGTTTCCTTCACCCAGTGTCTCAAGAAGTACATACCATCAACGAGGGTGATTCCTCCGATACAGATGAAGAGTGGAAGTCCTATCTTAACAAGGACGGTTATATGTCTTAGGAAGAGGTGCCTACACCATTTTGCTATCCTGCACAGAGTCCGAGATATATACCGAGAGCGGATATCAAAATGATATATGGAGATTGTGATCCAGAAGGATGTCGTGCTCCACCCAACTTATTAGAGGAGGACACTTTGATGAAATACAACTTTGACCACGACTATTATGGCCTAATGGATGGCCTGCCTATCTGGCAGCCGTACCCAGGAAACCCGGGGCAAGAGAGTCAGCCCAACGATGCATGTCAGTTGAGCATCATTGAAAAGAATACCTGCGTCCCCACTATGTCATGGGATCAATACTCAGGGCATTCAGAAAATACCTAGCACGACGATGAATTTGCAAAGCTTGCAGGACTAGAATTCATCAACTATGCTTTTCCTGAGGTCACTTCATTGAGAGGGATGACTCCTCCAGTTCCAAAGAAGTGTGGGACACCCTGGGATAACCGAGTGGCAAATTCAATTACCTGGTTAAGTACACCGCTCCCGAAAGCTCGCGTATCAGGCTCAAAGACATCCAGCCAACTGGATGAGGAGATATACCTGAGAGTACAAACACTGTGCAAGATAAAACTAAGGAATCCTCCTACGACAACTCTGCCTGGGAGACAGAATCCAACGATCCTGCTCCACCAGAAATCAGTGTTATTTCTGAAGACAAGCCAAGAAGGAAAGTGCCAGACTTTGTGATTCACTGAGGAGTTCGCCGCCAATGGGTCGTTGTCGATGTCCTGAAGATTGTCCATAAGTCTAAGTAATTATCGTCTTTATTTTAACCTTTCACCCTGCCCAGGTGAAACGGATGTTTTGATAGTGCTTACTTTCTGTAAATGTCTCTCTTTGCTTCGCCCAAAGCGACTGAGTTTTGTTTTATAGGGTTGCAGTTTCAAGAATCGACAAGATCATAAATAAAATAACGTCGTTCTGCAATTTCCACATTTATTGTTGTTTTCTCTTTTCGCTTTTTCAGAAAATGGTAATCCTAAAAAACAACTCGAATAATAAAAACAAGCATTTTAAAAAAAAAAATACACTGCACGCACTCTTTCATTCCCTCTATCTCTTCTAAAAACAATCATCACGTCATGCAGATTGCTTGTTTTAAACCCCATTGAAACATACGATCTAACGCCTTCTCCCAACTTTGAATTCCTGGTATTTGAGGCTGAAGAAGAAAATGATGAAGAAATTCCAGAAGAGATCTCCCGATTACTCAGACAAGAGGAAAGGTCCATTAAACCTTACAAAGAACCGTTGGAAACGGTCAACTTGGGTTCAGAAGAAGAGAGAAAAGATGTTAAGATTGGGGCACAGCTCAGTCCAACTGTCAAAGAAAATTTGATAAAGCTTCTCAAAGAGTTTCCCGATGTATTCGCTTGGTCCTATCAGGATATGCCAGGGTTGGATACCAGCATCGTGGAACATCATCTACTGTTGAGATCAGAATGTCTGCCGGTAAGACAAAAACTAAGACAGACTCATCTATACATGGCCATCAAAATCAAAGAGGAAGTACAGAAATAGATTGACGCGGGTTTTCTCGCCACATCAAAATATCCTCAATGGTTAGCCAACATAGTACCAGTTCCAAAAAAGGACGGAAAGGTCAGATTGTGTGCAGACTACAGGGATCTGAACAAAGCCAGACCGAAGGATGACTTTCCCTTACCACACATAGATATGCTGGTAGATAGTACAACAAAATTCGAAGTCTTCTCCTTCATGGATGGATTCTCGGGCTATAATCAGATAAAAATGGCGCCGGAAGACATGGAGAAAACTTCGTTCATCACCCCATGGGGCACTTTTTGTTACAAGGTAATGCTGTTCGGTTTGAAGAACGTCGGGGAAACCTATCAAAGGGCCATGACTACTCTGTTTCATGACATGATACACAAAGAAATCGAGGTATATATCGATGATATGATTTCCAAATCTAAGACAGAAGAGGAGCAAGTGACCCACCTGTTAAAGCTATTTGAGCGTGTTATTTCTTTGATTCTGTGGTTGGCATTTATTTTGCTAAAACTATTATAGCAGCAAGATGTTGAAACAAGATGTTCTAGGTGGCTGCATTCAACATGTCGAATGAAGATGTCCCATACCTGCTCATAGGGCATCGCGTCTGGATTCAGTTTTAAAGCAGATTCTGTTGTTGTGAATTGTTACTAAATATTCTGTGAATATTTGGTTATCCTATGTGGCATCCAAAGCTTTTTTGGATTATGTTTATTTGTTGGTCTTTCGGATTTTCAGCTATTTCTAATTATGGAGAATATTAGGAAACTTTGGATTGAAGACCTATTTTGTTGGAGTTTATTTTGCAGATTTGTGAGCAGTCTATTTGCTGCGTTTTTGAAGCCCAATTCAGTCCAGATTAAATGCTATATATTGAGGTTGTATTCGTTTTTTGTGGGTACGATAGAGGTCGTATTCGTCTTATTTTTTAGGGTATAATTGAGGTTGTATTCGTTTTTTGTGGATGCAGTTGAGGTCGTATTCGTATTTCCTTTGTGGGTGCGATTGAGGTCATATTCGTCTTATTTTTTAGGGTATGGTTGAGGTCATATTCCTTATTTTTCAGCATGCTCAATTTCGCTATTCTCACCATTAACAAATTTCCGGGGCTCTTTCGGTATTCAATCCCCGTGTATCCTGGAATGTCTGAGAGCCGTCGCTATCATACCTTCAGGACCAAGTTGATTGAATAGGGGCAGTTGTAGCACCCCAAAATTTGCTCACCTTACTTTAGTAATAACTGGCTTATGTTTCATTTCATTTTTGCATTATCATGTGTGCATATCATTGGTTCTTAGCATGTGGTTAAGGTACCTGGGGCAAGTTCAAGAGGAGAAGATGTTCTTCAAAGGGCCAAGCAAGAGAGCTCAAGTGGATCACTCTCTCCTAACTAGTGCAGAAACTAGGGTTTTGAGATTCTTGGGTTTATTGCTCCAATGGGCAAGTTTCTTGGGTTTTTATCACCAAATGGCATATCTTATCTTTGTTGGAGAGGATACACATCATATTCAGAGGAATTTGGATTTGGAGACCGTGCTATTTCCTCCTAGACTGAGGGTACCAAAATTAGGGTTTGCTATAAAGTCAGTTTATTTCTGATTTTTTTGGCAAGACTTGATTCCATGGTATTCCTTGGGTCCCTAAGTATCTAGGAATGGAAGATTGTCCATCAGTTTGGTTCAGGAGAAGTTCAATTGGCCAATGGATTGGGAATCAGGAGAATCAGGAGAAAAGTCAACAGTGAGAGGGGAGTCAACTGTGGAAGCTTGAGGTTCTCTTCAAGGTTTTCAAGGTCTCACATCCTCATATGGTCTGCAAGAGTCAAGTTTCACACCATTTATCAAGAATCAAGGGTTGGTACAAAAGTTACTAAATATGGAAATGACCTATAATTTGAAAGTTTCCTTTTTGGGCAAGTTCTTACACTACATTCAACTTGACTTTTCACCATCAAGAAAGCTTCAACTGGATTTTCCTCAAACATAAAAGTTGAAGATCTTTTTCTCCCCTTTCCAACAAGTACTAGTGGGTCTCCATATCATTTGTGAAACTCAAGTTGTGATCAAAAGAAGGCAAAGTGGTTTTTTAGGGTTTTCTCATGGTTCCATTTGCATTTTGGGACATAGTGACCTATAATTGTTTCCATTGCTTCATGTCACATTCTAACATCAAAGAACACTCCTTAAGGATCATTTTGGGCCTTTGAACCAAGAAATTTCATGACTTATTCGTTACTTATTTCACATGGTGCAAAATTGCCAAATTATTGAAAACTCATGAACCAATACATCTCAAGGCCCAAATCAAATTCAGGTGTGATTAGAAATTGTTAAATAAGTGATCCATCATGAAATATTTGGGTGTACATGCATGGAAGAGGGTGTATTTCACATAATGCAATTTTCTAAAATCATCCAAAACTCATTAAACAAAGAATTACCAAGGCCCAAGTGATCATCAGTGGACTAACCTAATCTATTTAAGCTAACTCATGCTAGGGTTGGGGGGGGGGGGGGGAACACACGTGATTTGGAGGAGAACCAAAACTTGAACCCTAAAACTTTTCTTCATCGAATCTCTCAATCCACAAGGGCTTTTCACAAGATTCTTTCACAACTTGCATCCTTGGCATCTGTAGAGTACAAATCGTCCATCACTTGAAGCTAATAGCAAGGGGTACAGGTTGCACAATCTCAGGTTAGTGGTTTTTTTCATGATCATAGAACTCAAACTTTTGACTTGCATAATGATCTGCGATTATGGGTGATGATTCTGATGTACTTATTTTTGAATTTGGACGCATGGCATGGTTATACGTTGAGTTTAAAGTTTTGGACCCACACCTTTTTTCATTCGATTTGCATTGTGTATGGAGTATTTGTTAAAATGATCATGATATTTGGAATCCTCATGTTTTTCTGATTGAAATAGTATACTCACATGCCTGTTCTGGGTTTTTTTGGGGTGGTGGTCGCCGGAGAAGACGACCGGAGCTAGGGCTCCGGCGTCTGGTAGGTTCTCCAGCCGGCTAGGGTTTCCACGAGGAAGAGATAATCTGGGCCATCCGCCTGCTTAATCCAACGTCCCATGGTTACTATCGTGTTCATCATATCATGTTCTCTCATCTTAACTACTTTCTTCTTTGTTGACTTAATTCCGTGCGTATGATGAATCGTGTGGCCATTATTTTGCTAATGAATTAAAATGAGAGCGTGCAGCTCACATGGTGTGTGCATGGTGTGCTGATCAGTTTGGTGTGTGCGTGTTCATTTCATTGTGGTGTGCTTTTTAATCATGGCCGTTAATCATGAATATATGCTGGTTTGGTTGACTAAGTGTGAGGCGTTAGATTGATCTGAGGGTTGTGGTGGAGTCAGTCCGTTGACTGGGTTTCACATGTACCTTTTTATTTTATTTTTTTCGCTGATGTTTATGTTGGGCTGGGCCTTGTTAATTGCACCCCCCACCTAAGCCCTTTATTATTTCCAACGTGATTCTTCTGCTTTTCACACCCCCATGTTATTTCATATTTCCATTTAATTTAATTACATCATTTCATTTTTAATTTTTTAAAAATAGTTAATTGCATTAAAAAATTCCCAAAAAATTCATGCATGCATACCATGACTTGTTTATTTTATTTCTCATCATCCACAAACTATTTTGAACTCATTCTTTTTGCATTATTTTATCAACACATTGAACTGCTTTAAAATATTTTTCTCTCATTTTTAAAATCATTTCATATTGCATTTTAGTCCCCCTTTTTTGCATATTGAGTCATGTTTCTTGTCTGAATTTTTCATGATTGTTTGAGTGACTTATATTTTGAATTTTGACATGAGTTTTGGACATGCTGTTTGCTTCTGGTTGAGATATGTTGATAATTAATTTGGTGATTTTAGAAGGTGTTTCTCTAATTGTTTGATTGCTTTTATTTGAGATCTTCTTGTATGCACATCCTTGATCATGCCTGAGTTTTTGTTTGAGAAGGCACTTGTGCCATCATTTGGGGCTGCTTCTTTGATTTCATCAGCCATGTTTGGATTGTTATTGGTCAGTTGATTACCCTTATATGTCATTGCTTGGATTTCATTTGTCTCATTTCTTTTACGTATGTCTGTTTCGTACTAACCTTTTATGCAGGGGCCGAGGTAAGTTATTTGAGGGTGTGGATAGTTATCCATGTCCACTCTCACTCTTTCTGTCTCTCATCTTTTCTTTTCTTTAGGCTTAGGTTGTCGTCAAACCTCACTAACCGTAGGTCACCCATGCATGATAACATTAGGACTCTTAGTTTCCCTTTAGAGTTTCCTTTGTGTCTTCTCTCTTCTCATCTCAAAACTTCTTGAAAACACTTAATAAGGATACAGTGTATTGCGCACGAGCCTTAAGCATGGGGAATGAGAAATGATTGGCTTCCTCTCATCTTTCTAGAGTGCTTGGCGAGCGTCCTATCTTGGGATGATTCGTTAAGTATTCGTCCCTGTGCCCTAGACTTTGGTGCAATGTAAGTTATGAACTAACTCAAGTCACTTCTGTCCTAAAAAATACAAACAAACTTCAAACCTTTTTGTCCTTCGGGATTTTCAAACTAAAGGCTATTTTCAAAAAGGGCACGTTACTTTCCGTCTGAGTCGTAAACAGGCATCGACCCTAACTGCCGGACGCGAACTTAACGTCGCTCATAAAAAACACAAAAAGAACTTGGTCCGAACTACGTTGACTCTGAATTCCCCATTGCACAAAGGGGGTACGTAGGCCTAGGTCGTCGACGTCCTACTGAGTCTGTCTTTGTCTTTCCCTTCCCCGTTCTAGTGCAGCCATAGATGATAGGATAACTCACCCTTAGAATAGACAACAAGCGTGGATCCCATCGAGTACGATGGACGCGTGGGATGCTAGCACCTTCCCCTCGTGTAACAGACTCCCGAACCCAGTCTATGGTTGCGATGACCATTCCTTTCCCTCTTCCTCAGGTTTATACGGTGTTCCCTTTCCCTCTCTTGGGATAAATTTACACGGCTGGCGACTCTGTTTTCTGCGCCACTCTTGCGTTTGTACCTGGATGAAAATCCAGGGAGCGACAGCTGGCGACTCTACCGGGGACAACGTTGACCTATGCTGGTCCATCCCCTCTAGCGAGTCGATCCTAGCGCTTGTTTGCTTTTTTGTTGGGTGTTTATTTGTTGTGCTATATTATGTTGTATATTACCGTTTTACGGCTTTTACTGCATTGCATTTCATTTTTATTACTGTCATACTGGATATTGTTGTGTTGTGCTGGCTGTTTCTGTTTTGCAGGTTGGGTTGTTCTGAGAGATAAGCCCAATACCCAGGCTTGAGTACACCCTAGGACTAGAGTGGAGAGTAGTGGGACCTACGTGCCCGCCTGGTACGTTTGTGTGTTCACGAAATTCACAACCAGACGAGGCTATCTTGGGACGCATTCTAACGTGTGTGTCTTGCGCATGTTAGGATGTCGATCTAGAGAGCTGTCGACTCTAGTGACCGATCATCGAGGACCTTAGTGGAAACATCCCTCTTTAGTGGTGACAGTGGCAGACCACATCCTGTGGCAAACCCATTCGCACCCGAGGGTCCACTTTGGAACTCGCATAGGATGGCCCCTATCTTTTGAAGAGAATCAGTGGAGGCACTCCTCGATTGACGATAGTACTGTACCCCGAGGGATGAATGTACTATTGTTTCTCGACCTCAGTGCCAGAAGCTGAGGACCTTCCATTTTAGAGAATCAGTTGAGGCCTCCTCGATTGATGATGATGCCAAACCAGAAATGGTGAACGTATCATCATTTCTCGACCTGAGAGCCCGGGATACTGAACATCCTAGTACCCACACGTGAGAGGGGATAGGGTTTGCAGGTTTGCAGGTAACCGAAACCTTCAACCTACCCGGTTTTTCTGGATTTCTCATCAATGTTTGATTATCTGGGTTCCTGGTTATCTCAGTGGTTCGGTATTTTAGAATTCTGGTTTTCTGGGTTGTGGTTCTCGTTCAGTTAACAGCACAGCACATCCAGCAGTGTTGCCTTGATCCCATGTTTGCATGAGCATATCATTTTTCTTGCATTCTGACATGTTTGACATTTTTCAGGGCTTGCATCTTACTCTTGATTCCGGTTTTCTGAGGTTACCTTGGCATGGATGTCCAGAGAAAGAAGACTGTTTCCTATTCGTTCCCAGATCCGACCTTGACGTTGATTCACAAGCTGATTAGTATGGCTGGTCCCGGAGTTCGTACAGAGTTCAGTGGAGGGTATGGGAGACTTCTGAAGTTTGTCTACAATATCTCCAAGTATGAGAAGGATGCCATTCATACACTTCTTCAGTTTTATGATCCGTCTTTGCGTTGCTTCACTTTCCCATACTACATCTTGGCCCCAAAGTTGGAGGAGTTCTCATTTATTTTGGAAATCCCCATCAGGCATGACATAGTATTCTTTTCTGAAGAACACCCCGGGATAAAAGAAATGGCTATTGCTCTTCATATTGGTGAATCCGTTCTGAGCAGTAATATTGAGGAAAAACAAGGAGCTAAGGGTTTCTTATTGAAGTTCTTGTTTGATCAAGCTTGCATACATGTTAAAGAGAAGAATTGGACTGCTTTCCAAGCTATTCTGGCTATGTGCATCTATGGGATTGTCCTGTTTCCCAATGTTCCTGATCTGGTGGATATGCATGCTGTCAGAATCTTTATTTCAAAGAATCCTATACCTACCTTGCTAGGTGATGTGTATCACTCAGTCCACTACAAGAATGAAAATAGGCGGGGAAAAACTGTGAGTTGTTGTCCACCGCTCTTATCTACTTGGTTTCTGAGCCATCTCCCCGAAACTGGCACCTTCGTTGATACGAAAGATTCTCTGAAGTGGTCAAAGAGGTTAATGGGCTTGACTGCTGACGACATTGTCTCAACCGTGACTTGCTAGGAATAGAGATTATTTGCAAGTGCGGAGAATTCCCTAATGTACCATTGATAGGGAGAAGAGGTGGAATTAACTATAATCCTTCCTTTGTTATCAGGCAGTTTGGTTATCCTTTGAAAGGTCCACCTGAAGAGCGAGATGTCAGAGAGTCCTTATTCTTCAATGGTACTAGGGATCAAGAGATGATAAGATTGTGAACGCTTGGAAGCAGGTGACCAAGAGGGGAAAAACTTCATTCGGGAAATGTAACAACCGGGCTTTCCCTTCCTATAAAGAGTGGATTAAGAAGAGAGCAAAAGAGGAGCTTCTTCCCTTCCCGGTAGAACCACCATCTTACCCCTTGCTGATTGAGCCTCCTACCACAGTTGAGATAGAGAAGTTTAACAAGTTGTGGGCTGAAAAGGAAAAGCTGCGAGAAGAAAATAGTGAGCTACTAAGAGAGATTTATCAGTTGAAACATGAGCGGGGTGAAGCTGTTCACATCGCCAAGTTGAAAACAGAGCTTCTCGCTGAGGCAGAAAAAGAGCTAGCTGACAAGGTCGTAGCCAGACAAAGGATGATGCAAGCTCTAGACGGTATCAGTAAGGTTCTCGAGTCTAAGAAGGAAGAGTTGGACAAGGCTTTGTTAAAGATTCATAGGTTCAATGCTCACCGAGAAACTACAATGGCTGAGAATAAGCAAAAAGAAGACGGTTATCTAGCTCAGATTGATCAATTGAAGTCGCAGCTCAAGAAGAAAGACGCTGAGATCCTATCAGGGGTATTCCAGAGACAAGCAGTCGAGGGTCAACTCAATGAAGCCATAGCCTCCATAGAGGAACTGAAGATCCAAGCTGAAGTGAAGAGATCTAGAAATAAGGGACCTAGTATGGATGGTGTTTCTGGAGAAGACGCTTGGGAGTTACATTGCCGATATTTGGAAGGGATCATGCATAGGAGAGACGTTCTCATTCAAGAGCTAATTCAGAGACCGAAGCATCCCGACACCAAAAAGCTGTTCAAAGAAATTCAAGACTGGAGCAAGAAGCATAATGGATGGGGGGATTGACACTTGTAGACTTTGATGACATGCCGTAGTTTTCTATTTTCTTTCATTATTCGGACCACCGCCGGACTGGTTAGTTGGGATCTATGATTATTGTGTTCAGACTTGTTATCTTGGATTTGTGATTGTTGACATTTGGTTTTCCTCTGGTTTTCTTAATATATGAGCAGAAGTTCCGTTCTATCTTGTTGTTAAACTGGAATCAAGGGGGTGGATCACCCTGCAAATATTCAAACATGTTCATTTGCATTTGCATATTCATAATCATTTTGCATAATCATTATGCATAACAGGTGTTTATCTCTGGTGTTCTTACTTTGTTCTCCTCCGCAGTCAGGATTGATCAGCCAGTTCATCGGTATTCTACTCAGTCTGTGATAACCAGAGGATAGCCATGGAACAACTCCGTGCAGAGATGCTTGAAATGAAGGTTCAGATGTGGCAGTTTGGGGAAGACATGCTGGTCATGTCCCAAGAGCAGAAGACGCTGAGGGAGGAGGTCAATCAGATGAAGACTCAGATGAGTTTGGTCATGGAAATTTTGAAAACAGTGCTAAAGAAGGAAAATAGTCATGTGCTCGCTTCCACGACAGAGGTCCTTACTCCTCCCATCTCTTTGGATTTTGATCGTGGATTGCCTCGTGAATCTCTTCCACAAGCTGAAGTTCCGGAACTTTCCCAATAGCAACCAGGTCTTATCTCCCAAGATAAGCCTAAGAATAAAAAGGGTGCACAGAGACCGAAGCAGTCTGAAAGAGTTTTTCACCCACTCCCTATGCCATATTCTCAACTATTGCAGTACCTCCTTCAGTTGCAACTGGTACAGAAAAGGACTTTGGCTCCTCTCACTGGTAATCCCCCACCAGGCTATAATGCAAGAGCCCATTATGATTTCCATTCTGGGGCACCAGGGCATACTGTGGAGAAATGTATGGCCCTTCAGCACGCTGTCCAGGACCTGATTGATTCGAGGAAAATTGAATTCACACCGAGCGGCGTAAGCATACAAGGTAGTCCCACTCTAGCTGTTGAAGAAGAAGTGGGCATCCTCGTTGCTTCTCCCAAAGCCACATCAGGTCAGGGGCCTTTCTTGCAGTCCTTGGTCTTAGAATCCCCACATCCGTAAATGCTGCCTACGCCTCGACTAAGTCTGAAGAGAAAAGTGTCTGAAAAGATTATGAGCTCAAATCAGGGTCAACAAGAGAACTGCTCCGAAAGGAGACAACAAAGATCACGGAGGCCCGAGAGAAGTTTGATCCACTCCCTATTCCTCATAGCCATGTTCTTGCCCGTCTACTTGAAAGTTCTTTGGTTCAACTAAGGGATGCCAAGCCTGTCCCCTATCCTATTCCTCCTGATTATGATCTAGATGCCAGATGTGAATATCACTCAGACACACTGGGTCATTCAATTGAAAACTGCAACATGTTCAAGCACAAGGTGCAAGACCCGGTAGACTCAGAGATCATTGTATTCACTGAAGATGATGTGTACATCAATGGAAGCCTCCTCTTTCAAATGAACACTCAGTCTGCAAGTACGTCCAGACAGAATTAAGCTTCCTCAGCAATGGCAATCTTCAGCTTCTTTACTGTATTTTCATTTGTAGTTTTTCATTTCTTGTTAAAACATCGTATGCATGTAAGACTTGTTTGTTTTTTTTATGATGATATTAATTCAATGAGTATGTTTTTCTTGAAGTAATCCATTCATGTTCACTCTTAAATTTTTATATGTACTGCAATACCAATTTTCTTGTTTAGAACTCTTGAAGGGGGATGGTGAGATGAAAACGCAAAATCTCTGGTTGTATGTTCAAGGATAGAACCCTGTTTAGGATGTACAGGCATTGTTTCAAACCCCTAAACACTGGAGATATAAGGGAGATAGACCCTCGTTAACCCCTTTTAAGCCTTGAAGTAGGAGCTTCTTTCGTACGAAAAAAACCCTCATACTTAACCCAGGGGCAGGGTAGGCGTCAGTTAGTTTGCCCAAGCGTTCAAATTTCAAGGAGAGTGTGCATCCGAGGAACCGTTACCTTCTATCCCACCGTCAAGAAGTCAAGAGATGTGAAACCACGATGGTTATCCATCAACAACTAAGGAGTGAGGCAGTCACAACCCTTTCAAGCAAGTAAGACAACCAGTGTCACACGCTTTGTTCAAAAAGGGGAATAAAAAAGGAAAGCCCGCTAGGTCGAAACTTGTAAACAAGTGACTTAGGCAAAAGTCAGGGCATCCCGCTGGACTTCAAAGAGTCAGTCCAGGAAAGAATTAGGGATCAAAAAAAGGCAGAAGAAAGAAAAAGCGAAAAGCAAAAAGGATTACAAAAGAAAATCCTCGATAAGAACAAATTCGTGTGATTTCAGGCACAAAAGATAAAAAGGGGTGACTGTCACTCGAAAACTTCCTTAGGTGCCAAACCATTAGTGGCATAGGTTCCTTAAGGATCATAAACCTTTCGAGAGATGAGCGTTTGGGTCAGATTAACTGAACATAGGACTGGAGAACATCACGGAGAGTGGGTGGGCACCGATAAATTTTGAGCCATAAAACCTTTTTCTGAAACTGTGAACCAGACCACGTTACAACCCTTAAAAGTCCTAATTGAAACAGGGTTTATTCCGAAAGCGTACTTCAACAAGATAGAGTTCCTGACTCCTATGAGTTGTGCTAATAAGATTTGTTGGTATTGCACGTGCGCATTGTTTTGCCATTCAAAATCAAGGTCGCATCCCAGCTGGTGATTCGTTCACAAAGCTTGGCGACGCATTTTCAATAAAACTTCAAGGTTAACATGAGTGTTGCATTAGAATTATCATTCTCATAAATAACTTGTTCTGTTTGCATACATGTGCCTAAGCATCAATGCAACTTACACAGTGAACATCAGTCAAGAAGCTTGATCCTGCCAAGTTGGGTTGCTTGAAAATTCTAAAGGACAATCATATCAAAGGGCATGCTGCCAAGAGACTCAGTGTAGAGGGGGCTCTTCCCAGTAAGTCGTGTTAAGGTGTAGCCAATCTGGGGCAGTCACGCCGAGAAGTCTCTCTAAAATTCAGTTATCCTGGGGCATTCATTCTAAGATCAGGGGCAAAGTCACTTCAAAGCTCATATTGGGGCAGGCCACTTCTAGAGCATGGGAGATTGTCCACTCCTGAAAATGGTTAATTGAAAACACCTCTTCAAGGTTCAAGGTACTAAAGAAGAATATTTTCAAGTCATTACAATCCCTTTCGAGGTAATGTACTTCATGGATTATGAAGACTGGGGCAGTTATGTCGAGATATGATAAATCTCTCCAAGAGTTTGAAGACCCTGGGGCAGTGCGAACGCCCAATCTTCTATAAAATCCTCTTGAGATGATTTCTTCCATTAGACCTGGTGGTCTGGGGAAAGTGGAAAGTTCAAAGAGCCGTTTATGACCATAAAGACAAGTCAGGCTGCAGGGCAACAAGATTGTATTTCCCCAGCAGTTTGCTCTCCCCAGCATTGAGATTGCACCTTTCCTCAGTAGAGCAGACCTTCCCCAGCAGGAGACTTGGGAAGTATTTTCTCCGGATCAAGACGTTATCTCCCCACAGAATCAGGTGTTCACTTCCCCCATCCAGCCAGGAAGCGGCCTTTCGCCGACAATGTCATATTCTAGTCCCCAGCAAGGTGGGAGTAAAGTCATTCTCCCCACCAGCAGGCTAAGTTCAATAGTATCCCCAAGCAGGATGGTATTATGGACTGTTTTCCCCAAGCAAGATGGTATTATGGGCTGGCACCCCCAGCAGGTCCTAAGCCCATCTGTTATTGGCAATCCTCAGTAACAGACTTCCGGTTCCGTTATTGGCGTTCATTCTCAACTCCCCCAGCAGAGGAGAAATCTCAGGTTTTGGATGTGAAGGACAGGTGTAGACCTCGGTAGTTCTTTTAGGATTTCATCCCCAGCAGAAGTTGTTGATCTGAAGAGTCGATCAGTATGACCCTTCTCAGCAGAGTTCTTGGATTCAGAGGACAATTTATTTTTGTCATCCCCAGCTGAATTGGTCTTTTCTCTCCATGCATTTATTTTGCTGGAGGGACCCCTTTTGCATATCATAAGCATTGGCATTGCATCCTCAAAACGCGTAGCATTTCCACTTTGTGTGGAGCATTACGGCAAAATTCAAACATTTGCATTCGAAGCATAAGCCAGGTTTGATGCTTTCCTTGCCAGTTCTCTTTCCCAGCAGAGATGGCATAACTCAGGAGATTTTGGAGGGATGCGTTCCTCATACTTGTGCTCCCTAGAAGAATCTTTTATTTAGACTTCTCCTTTCCCCAGCGGAGTCATCTTATCTGTGGATCGCGAGTCTGTTAGAAGTTTGCCTTTGTTTGGCCTTTCTCTTTTGTGAAATCCAGTTCTCGCCTGGTAGTCAGTTCTCGCCTGACGTATTTTGTTTTCCAATTTCCCTTTCTCAGTAGGGTGGTCTAAATCAGAAGTTTTGTTTCACGACGAAGTCCACTTTATGTTGGTTATCCTTTGCGGATACAATTGAGGTTGTATTCGTTTTGTGGGTGCGATTGAGGTCGTATTCATATTTTCTTTGTGGGTAGAGTGATTGAGGTCACTCTTCCTTTGCGGGTGCAATTGAGGTTGTATTCGTTTTGTGGGTGCGATTGAGGTCGTATTCATATTTTCTTTGTGGGTAGAGTGATTGAGGTCAGTATTCCTTTGTGGATACAAATGAGGTTGTATTCGTTTTGTGGGTGCGATTGAGGTCGTATTCATATTTTCTTTGTGGGTAGAGTGATTGAGGTCAGTCTTCCTTTGCGGGTGCAATTGAGGTTGTATTCATTTTTTGGGTGCGATTGAGGTCGTATTCATATTTTCTTTGTGGGTAAAGTGATTGAGGTCAGTCTTCCTTTGCGGGTGCAATTGAGGTTGTATTCGTTTTGTGGGTACGATTGAGGTCGTATTCATATTTTCTTTGTGGGTAGAGTGATTGGGGTCAGTCTCCCTTTGCGGGGAAATTGAGGCTGTATTCGTTTTGTGGGTGCGATTGAGGTCGTATTCATATTTTTTTTGTGGGTAGAGTGATTGAGGTCAGTCTTCCTTTGCGGGTGCAATTGAGGTTGTATTCGTTTTGTGGGTGCGATTGAGGTCGTATTCATATTTTCTTTGTGGGTAGAGTGATTGAGCTCAGTCTCCCTTTGCGGGTGCAATTGAGGTTGTATTCGTTTTGTGGGTGCGATTGAGGTCGTATTCATATTTTCTTTGTGGGTAGAGTGATTGAGGTCAGTCTTCCTTTGAGGGTGCAATTGAGGTTGTATTCGTTTTGTGGGTGCGATTGAGGTCGTATTCATATTTTCTTTGTGGGTAGAGTGATTGAGGCCAATCTTCCTTTGAGGGTACAATTGAGGTTGTATTCATTTTGTGGGTACGATTGAGGTCGTATTCGTATTTTCTTTGTGGGTGGAGTGATTGAGGTCAGTCTCCCTTTGAGGGTACAATTGAGGTTGTATTCGTTTTTTTGTGGATGCAGTTGAGGTCGTATTCGTATTTCCTTTGTGGGTGCGATTGAGGTCGTATTCGTCTTATTTTTTAGGGTACAATTGAGGTTGTATTCATTTTTTGTGGATGCAGTTGAGGTCGTATTCGTATTTCCTTTGTGGGTGCGATTGAGGTCGTATTCGTCTTATTTTTGAGGGTATGGTTTAGGTCATATTCCTTATTTTTCAGCAAGTTCCATTTCGTTATTCTCACCATTAGCAAATTTCTGGGGCTCTTTCGGTATTCAATCCCCGTGTATCCTGGAATGTCTGAGAGTCGTCGCTATCATACCTTCAGGACCAAGTTGATTGAATAGGGGCAGCTGTAGCACCCGAAAATTTGCTCACCTTACTTTAGTACTAACTGGCTTATGTTTCATTTCATTTTTGCATTATCATGTGTGCATATCATTGGTTCTTAGCATGGGGTTAAGGTACCTGGGGCAAGTTCAAGAGGAGAAGATGTTCTTCAAAGGGCCAAGCAAGAGAGCTCAAGTGGATCACTCTCTCCTAACTAGTGCAGAAACTAGGGTTTTGAGATTCTTTGGTTTATTGCTCCAATGGGCAAGTTTCTTGGGTTTTTATCACCAAATGGCATATCTTATCTTTGTTGGAGAGGATACACATCATATTCAGAGGAATTTGGATTTGGAGACCGTGCTATTTCCTCCTAGACTGAGGGTACCAAAATTAGGGTTTGCTATAAAGTCAGTTTATTTCTGATTTTTTTGGCAAGACTTGATTCCATGGTATTCCTTGGGTCCCTAAGTATCTAGGAATGGAAGATTGTCCATCAGTTTGGTTCAGGAGAAGTTCAATTGGCCAATGGATTGGGAATCAGGAGAATCAGGAGAAAAGTCAATAGTGAGAGGGGAGTCAACTGTGGAAGCTTGAGGTTCTCTTCATGGTTTTCAAGGTCTCACATCCTCATATGGTCTGCAAGAGTCAAGTTTCACACCATTTATCAAGAATCAAGGGTTAAAAGTTACTAAATATGGAAATGACCTATAATTTGAAAGTTTCCTTTTTGGGCAAGTTCTTACACTACATTCAACTTGACTTTTCACCATCAAGAAAGCTTCAAATGGATTTTCCTCAAACATGAAAGTTGAATATCTTTTTCTCCCCTTTCCAACAAGTACTAGTGGGTCTCCATATCATTTGTGAAACTCAAGTTGTGATCAAAAGAAGGCAAAGTGGTTTTTTAGGGTTTTCTCATGGTTCCATTTGCATTTTGGGACATAGTGACCTATAATTGTTTCCATTGATTCATGTCACATTCTAACATCAAAGAACACTCCTTAAGGATCATTTTGGGCCTTTGAACCAAGAAATTTCATGACTTATTCGTTACTTATTTCACATGGTGCAAAATTGCCAAATTATAGAAAACTCATGAACCAATACATCTCAAGGCCCAAATCAAATTCAGGTGTGATTAGCAATTGTTAAATAAGTGATCCATCATGAAATATTTGGGTGTACATGCATGGAAGAGGGTGTATTTCACATAATGCAATTTTCTAAAATCATCCAAAACTCATTAAACAAAGAATTACCAAGGCCCAAGTGATCATCAGTGGACTAACCTAATCTATTTAAGCTAACTCATGCTAGGGTTGGGGGGGAACACACGTGATTTGGAGGAGAACCAAAGCTTGAATCCTAAAACTTTTCTTCATCGAATCTCTCAATCCACAAGGGCTTTTCACAAGATTCTTTCACAACTTGCATCCTTGGCATCTGCAGAGTACAAATCGTCCATCACTTGAAGCTAATAGCAAGGGGTACAGGTTGCACAATCTCAGGTTAGTGGTTTTTTTCATGATCATAGAACTCAAACTTTTGACTTGCATAATGATCTGCGATTATGGGTGATGATTCTGATGTATTTATTTTTGAATTTGGACGCATGGCATGGTTATACGTTGAGTTTAAAGTTTTGGACCCACACCTTTTTTCATTCGATTTGCATTGTGTATGGAGTATTTGTTAAAATAATCATGATATTTGGAATCCTCATGTTTTTCTGATTGAAATAGTATACTCACATGTCTGTTCTGGGTTTTTTTGGGGTGGTGGTCGCCGGAGAAGACGACCGGAGCTAGGGCTCCAGCGTCTGGTAGGTTCTCCGGCCGGCTAGGGTTTCCACGAGGAATAGATAATCTGGGCCATCCGTCTGCTTGATCCAACGTTCCATATTGTGCCACGATTTTTTTATTTTTGAGTTTTATTTTAATGATTGTGTGTTCATTACCCCATGGTTACTATCGTGTGCATCATATCATGTTCTCTCATCTTAACTACTTTCTTCTTTGTTGGCTTAATGCCGTGCGTATGATGAATCGTGTGGCCATTATTTTGCCAACGAATTAAAATGAGAGCGTGCAGCTCACGTGGTGTGTGCATGGTGTGCTGATCAGTTTGGTGTGTGCGTGTTCATTTCATTTTGGTGTGCTTTTTAATCATGGTCGTTAATCATGAATACATGCTGGTTTGGTTGACTAAGTGTGAGGCGTTAGATTGATCTGAGGGTTATGGTGGAGTCAGTCCGTTGACTGGGTTTCACATGTACCTTTTTATTTTATTTTTTTCGCTAATGTTTATGTTGGGCTGGGCCTTGTTAATTGCACCCCCACCTAAGCCCTTTATTATTTCCAACGTGATTCTTCTGCTTTTCACACCCCCATGTTATTTCATATTTCCATTTAATTTAATTGCATCATTTCATTTTTAATTTTTTAAAAATAGTTCATTGCATTAAAAAATTCCCAAAAAATTCATGCATGCATACCATGAATTGTTTATTTTATTTCTCATCATCCACAAACTATTTTGAACTCATTATTTTTGCATTATTTTATCAACACATTGAACTTCTTTAAAATATTTTTCTCTCATTTTTAAAATCATTTCATATTGCATTTTAGTCCTCTTTTTTTGCATATTGAGTCATGTTTCTTGTCTGAATTTTGCATGATTGTTTGAGTGACTTATATTTTGAATTTTGACATGAGTTTTGGACATGTTGTTTGCTTCTGGTTGAGATATGTTGATAATTAATTTGGTGATTTTAGAAGGTGTTTCTCTAATTGTTTGATTGCTTTTATTTGAGATCTTCTTGTATGCACATCCTTGATCATGCCTGAGTTTTTGTTTGATAAGGCACTTGTGCCATCATTTGGGGCTGCTTCTTTGATTTCATCAGCCATGTTTGGATTGTTATTGGTCAGTTGATTACCCTTATATGTCATTGCTTGGATTTCATTTGTCTCATTTCTTTTACGTATGTCTGTTTCGTACTAACCTTTTATGCAGGGGCCGAGGTAAGTTATTTGAGGGTGTGGATAGTTATCCATGTCCACTCTCACTCTTTCTGTCTCTCATCTTTTCTTTTCTTTAGGCTTAGGTTGTCGTTAAACCTCACTAACCATAGGTCACCCATACATGATAACATTAGGACTCTTAGTTTCCCTTTAGAGTTTCCTTTGTGTCTTCTCTCTTCTCATCTCAAAACTTCTTGAAAACACTTAATAAGGATAAAGTGTATTGCGCACGAGCCTTAAGCGTGGGGAATGAGAAATGAGGGGCTTCCTCTCATATTTCTAGAGTGCTTGGCGAGCGTCCTGTCTTGGGACGATTCGTTAAGTATTCGTCCCTGTGCCCTAGACTTTGGTGCAATGCAAGTTATGAACTAACTCAAGTCACTTCTGTCCTAAAAAATACAAACGAACTTCAAACCTTTTTGTCCTTCGGGATTGTCAAACTAAAGGCTATTTTCAAAAAGGGCACGTTACTTTCCGTCTGAGTCGCAAACAGGCATCGACCCTAACTGCCGGACGCGAACTTAACGTCGCTCATAAAAAACACAAAAAGAACTTGGTCCGAACTACGTTGACTCTGAATTCCCCATTGCACAAAGGGGGTACGTAGGCCTAGGTCGTCGACGTCCTACCGAGTCTGTCTTTGTCTTTCCCTTCCCCGTTCTAGTGCAGCCATAGATGATAGGATAACTCACCCTTATAATAGACAATAAGCGTGAATCCCATCGAGTACGATGGACGCGTGGGGTGCTAGCACCTTCCCCTCGCGTAACCGACTCCCGAACCCAGGCTATGGTTGCGATGACCATTCCTTTCCCTCTTCCTCAGGTTTATGCGGTGTTCCCTTTCCCTCTCTTGGGATAAATTTACACGGCTGGTGACTCTGTTTTCCGCTCCAATCTCGCGTTTGTACCTGGATGAAAATCCTGGGAGCGACAGTATGATCTGTGAATTGATACTATCGTATATTGGATTCTTCCCTGGCTTGGTAGCCCCTAGCGTAGGATTATTGATCCGAACTGGGTAAACATATCATTGTGTTATTTACTTTCCGCACTGTTATTTTTATTGTTATCTTGTTCACTGTGTTGGATATCAGTGTCTCAACATCTATATAGGACATCTGATATCTGTGCCAGAATTTCAATTGGTATCAGAGCTTGCACCCTTATTTGGTTCTGGGTGAGAGTCAGGGAAGGTACTTTCTGGTACAATGGACAAGGATGAAGGATTTTTGAACAAACCACCTCTGCTTGATGGTTCCAACTATGACTATTGGAAACCAAGGATGATAGCATTCATCAAATCCATGGATGATTAAGCATGGAAAGTTGTTATAAAAGGATGGGAGCCCCCAAAGGTTAAAGATGAAAAAGGTACCCCTGCTGATGTGGTGAAGGAAGAGGAAGACTGGGATGATGCAGATTACAAAGGGTCCGTGGGAAATTCCAAAGCCATGAATGCATTGTTCAATGGTGTTAACAAGAATATCTTCAGGTTGATTGAACACTGCACCATTGCTAAAGAGGCTTGGCAGGTCTTGAAGATTGCTCATGAAGGGACCTCAAAAGTGAAGATGTCAAAACTTCAGATTCTCACTACCAGGTTTGAAAATTTGAAGATGAAGGAAGATGAGAGCATTCATGACTTTCACATGAACATTATTGAGATAGCTAATGCTTCAAGTGCTCTAGGCGAGAAGATGTCTGACAGCAAACTGGTCAGAAAAATCCTCAGATCTCTACCTAAGAGATTTGACATGAAAGTGACTGCTATTGAGGAAGCTCAGGACATAGATAAGATGAAAGTGGATGAACTTGTGGGATCACTTCAAACATTTGAATTGGGGATCAGTGAAAAGACTAAAAAGAAGAAGAGTATAGCTTTTGTGTCAAAGGCAAGTGATTCAGAAAGGGAAAGTAATCTGGACAGAGATGAAGGCCTCTCAGAAGATCTGGTGTTACTTGGCAAATAATTTAACAAAGTACTCAGAAGGGTGGATTGGAAGTCAAGATCAAATGTTAGGGACAAGCCATCTGACATCAGTAAAAATTAGAATGCTGGGAGAAATACCAGTACTGAAGATAATTCCAACCAAGAGAGAGGAGCTCAGTGTCATGAGTGTGAAGGTTTTGGGCACATAAAGTCTGAATGCCCCACATATTTCAAGAGGCAAAAGAAGGGGCTATCAGTCTCATGGTCAGAAGATGACTCTGAAACTGAAACTGATGAGAAGTCTGGAAAGAGGGTCACAACATTAACAGGTGTGTGTGAGACTGATGAAGAATCAGTCAGTGATGATCTTACTTTTGAAGAGATAGCTGCTTCCATAAGAACTTATGCATTAAAAGTGAAGAAGTGTGTCAGCAGAAAGAAGAGCAAAAGAAAATTATTGCTCATCTAAAAGCTGAACGGGTAGAGCATTTGGCTACTATCTCTGATCTAAAAAGTGAAGTGGTTGTTCTAAACTCTAAACTGGATAGTGTCATCAAGACAATCAGAATGCTTAATAGCAGTTCTGATGTGCTTGATGAGATTCTGAAGTCAGGGAGAGATGTTGGAGATGTTAGGGGTCTTGGGTTTGAAAGTTCCAGCGAGATGGACAAGGGAAAATGGCCTGAAGTGACACCTGCTCAACCTAAGAAAGAACTAAAGATGTCGTATAACATGTTGCAACATCCTCACAGACATCAGAAGAATTTCACAAGAAGAAAGAATCAAAGATGGAAATGCCACTATTGTGGAAGGTTTGGCCATATAAAACCCTTCTGCTACAGATTATATGGCTACCCCAAGACTGGGTTACAGTCTAGTAGGAAACAAGAGTGGGTTGGAGCAACGAAAGTGTGGACTCCCAAGAGTACTGCAGAGGAACACATAGCTCATAAGTCCTTCAGTGTCTTTGCAAGGGAAAAGTGGTACTTCGACAGTGGATGTTCCAGGCACATGACTGGTATCATGGGATGTCTGTCAGATGTTAAGTCTCATCCTGTTAACTACGTGACCTTTGGTAATGGATCAAAAGGGAGAGTAATAGGTGTTAGAAAACTGGACTGTGAAGGTCAATCTAATCTGGAGAAGGTATTACTTGTTGAAGGCTTAGATGCAAACTTGATCAGCATAAGTCAACTATGTGATCAAGGTCTCAAGGTCAACTTTACCAATTCTGAATGTCTGATAACAAATAAGAAGGGTAAGGTTATCATGAGAGGTGAGAGAACGTCAGATAATTGTTATCTGTGGAGTTCTAAGAACACTGGAATAGGCTTGGAGACTAAGAAAGCTATTGGAAAGACTACTAAGTTAGAACAGGTGCTGATAAATTGTAAAGCAACTCATAATGTTTGCATGGTGAACTGTAATAATGAGTTTAAACTTAGTAAGTATGCCAGCAGGGTAAGTTTAGAAGGAGAATTTGATAAATGTACATTTGAAGCGAATCGGGTACTCAAAGTTTGTGAATACCGCTCTTCTCTGGGCCAGTCATCAAAAGTATAAATAGGCGGGCAAACACACCTTATTTTCAGCAAACTTATTCTACACAAATTCCTCTTGCCCTTTCTCTCAAAAGTTCTCGTGTCTTAGGGTTTTCTCCTAACATTCTCAAGATTGTACCGTGTGATCAATTAAAAATGTCTCAACATCATAACTCCGAATCCATGCACGGCTTCTCTGACAACTCAGGTTCTCCACGAATCAATGCTGGAGATGATGAATCACTGCGGATGATCAATCTCTCTGATCTAGTGCTAGATATTGCTCCTTTGAATGTTGTCCCAGCCGACCCTAAAGGAAAACAGCAAGCATCTCACACAACGAATGTCAATATTCCTGGTAAGAAGTCTAAACCTCTTTCACCTAGGAAGAAAGTTCACTCCATGACTAGTTTGTATGCTGACCAAGTAAGCCCTAGGAAAAACGTGTCTGAAAAGGGGTCTAAGTCTGGTTTAGTTGAGAAGAAGAAGGTTACTAAATCAAGTGGTGTGAACAAGAATTCCACTGATGATGATGTTGTCAAAAGGGATAAGGAACTTAGGAGGTTTGTTGCCGCGGTTCTGAGTGGAGTAGAGACAGATGTCGGGTCTGATGTCCCAACATCCTTAACTGAAAATGTCAATAGCAGCCCTACTGATAGGACTGATGATGGTGTCCCAATTCATGTGGACCGTGAAAGAAGGAGTAAAAGGAAAGCTGATGTAAGGACTGATGATGTTATTAATGTTGATGACCTCACTTCTGATGAGGAACCTATTGCTGGAATGCTGAGAAAAAACCGTGATAAGTGAAGGCTCCAAGTCTTCGAAACTGCGTGGAAAATCTGGAGGTGGGAAGGGAAAAGTTCGAGCAGGGCCTCCTAAACAATGGAGCAAGGTTGTAGTGACCACTAAGAAGAGAAAAATCACTGATCACAGTGAGTCTGACTATGAAGTTGCAACAGATGTCCAGGACATCATTGGTATGAAAACCTCCACCTGCAAAAAGACTTATGCTGAAAGTTCTATGAGAAATACAGATAGATGGAGAATTGTAGATCAAAGGAGGATTGCTCTGGAGAGAGAGTTGGGGAAGGATTTCGATAAGTACAAAGAAATCATGGATCTCATTGCGGCGGCTGGATTGATGAGAACGGTGTCCAAGATAGGACCATGCTATGAAAATCTAGTCAAGGAATTGTGGTGAACATATCTGAAGAGTGTAATGAGAACAGGGGTAACAACCTCAGAAAAGTATCTGTAAGAGGAGAAACTGTCATTTTTTCTCCTGAAATTTTCAACAACTATCTGGGTAGGTGTAAGGAACCTCAACCGGAGTTAGAGGTTACAGACAATGCTGTATGCAAGGAGATTACAGGTGGGTGTATGAGACACTGGCAAAATGAAGAGAAGTTATCGTCTGGAAAACTAAGTGTCAAATATGCCATCCTCCACAGGATTGCTGTTGTAAATTGGGTTCCTACCAATCACACATCTACTATTTCCTCCACACTTGGCAGATTCATGTATGCTATCGGGAAAAAGGTTGCTTTTGACTTTGGATCATACATCTTTGAACAGATTCTGAAACAAGCTAGCTCCACTACTGTCAAGATGCCTATTGGTTTCCCTTCCTTGATCTGTGGTGTTATTCTAGATCAGTGTCCTAATCTTGTGTTGAGGAGTGACACAACGCTCAAAAGAAAACCTCCTCTATCCCTTCACTACAAGTTACTTGGTGGAGCACGTGTCTCAGACATTGTTGGGACATCTTCTCAGACCTCCAGTCAGACTAATCTTGATGATGAAGTCATTACACAGCTGCAAGAAAAGTGCAAGGAACTGGAAGATTCCATCAGAAGAGACACTGCTCGGAAGGCCAAACTTGATCAATTAATCAAAACCTTCATGGAGAAAAGGAATGCTTCTGCTGGGACAGCTGGTAAAGACCAAGGAACTACTGAAGATGTTGCCTCTGCAGAATCTGATAGACAATGTGAACAGAGTTCAGATGACTCAGGATCTAGAAGTGGTGATACTGATACTGATGCTGTTGCTGATGGAGAGAGTGAAGACATTGCAGAATCTGACGATGATGGTGCTGCAGAATAATGGCTTAATTTCTGCAGAAGTTTTATTTTGCTTTTGTTGTTTTTGTCTGAACACCTATAATAGCTTTTCTATGTATCTCTTCTGAACTTTAACCTTGTTGTGTTTTACTTATAACTTGTTCTACTTGCCTTTGTCATATTTATGGCTAAAAAGGGGGAGTAGTATGTTTGTGTGTGGTGTGCTTGTGCTGCTGCAGTAGTTGAGGGGGAGAATGTGGAATGTTGCTGCTGTTGAAGGGGAGTTTTGCTATGTGTCGCTCCCGGGATTTTCATCCTAGTACAAACGCGAAAGTGGCACCAAAACAGAGTCGCCAGCAATGTGTATTTATCCCAAGAGAGGGAAAGGAAACACCGCGTAAACCTGAAGAAAAGGAAAGAGCATGGTCTTGCGACCAAGAGAAATGGGTTCGGGAGTCGGTTACGCGAGAGGAAGGTATTAGCACCCCCTCGCGTCCATCGTACCCGATGGGATCCACGCTTGCTTGTCTCGATCAAAGGGTGATGGAAAAGAATACTGGAAAAGGAACGAAAAGAGAACTGGAAAAGGAACGAGAAACAAATGTAGGGAAAATAAAAGAAGTGCTCGCATGGGCCCTACCCCACTGCCTACGTATCTCATCGGGAACATGAGAATCAGAGCGACGTAGTTCCCCTCACTAGGGATGGATTGTCTGTGTTTTTTAGAGAACGACTTACGTCCTAGCTCAGGTGTTGCAGGCTCGCTGGTCCGAGTGCGTTACCATCTTGCAAGAGAACGAGTAGAAGCGCGTTCGTGCGTTGAGAATGAATGAGATGAGAAAAGAATTCCCGAAGGAAAGACGTTATTGTTTGTTTTTGTCTTTTAGAAGGAAGTGTTTTGGATTTGTTTGCATACGACAGTGTATCTGGATCTTAGTCATTGGAATGTGTACCTTCTCACATTCCAAGATGGAATGGGTAAGAAAGCACACTAAGGGTGAAGAAGACCCTCACACTTAGTTCCAATTATCAAGGTTCAAACACACTAGCATACTTGTGTTTATTAAGTGTTTTGTTGATTATGAAGTGAAGAAGTGTTTTTTATTATTTGCACCTTCAACAAGTATTGCATTTAAGTCCCTCATACAAGATTAAATATGTAACACATTGACCTAAGATGGGCCATATGCTACACATCTTAAGATTATAAGAGAAGACCCCTTATAATCTTTTCTTCATATGAAAGGCCTAAATGCAATAAATGCCTACCTTTATTAGATATTTTGAATTTTCTTTGAGATGAGAAAAGAGACTCAAGGGAGGATAAAGGTAAAAATCTATATGGACTAAGACTCAATCCTAATTGATTAGTTAAGGGAGTGATCCTAAGGTTTGTGAGGTTTCAACCTAAAGTCTAAAGAAAGAAAGAATTAAACAATTCACTTCCAAAGTAGAAGATGAATTGTAATTCAAAAAGGGAAAGTAATGAGTTATTAAAAGAAAGCACATAAGTGCTTAGCAAAACACAAAATGGAATTGTAAAAGAGAAAGGATAGAAGTTGAATGTGGATTCCTTATCCACACTCAATTGAAACTTACCGAAGCCCCTACATGGTTAGTAACCATGTATAAGAAGTATAAGAAGTAAAAGAACATGTAATGCATCATAAAACTCACAAGAATTCAATGAGAAAACAAATCCTAGAACCACAACCAGAATGGGCATCATATGGAAACCAATGGTTATTATCATACAAGTGCAAGTGAATAAGCAACCATCATCACCCATTAGCATTTAAACATGTTACAAGAAGAAGGGGTAGATGAAAGATGGAAAGAAATGAAGAGGACATGCATAAATGGAACATGTAAATCAACAACCAGAATTGAAACTAAATGGAAAATGGTTTATAAACATCTCAAAAGTATTTATGAGGTAACTTCAAGACATTCAAGAAGTAATATAAGAAGAATTGAAATGAAAGTTCAAAAAGAAAGGGCAAACAATACATGTTAATGATGCACAAAGTTCAAATTGAAATGAACATGTAAAGATGACCTATAATGTGTATCAAAGACCTATAATATCATATGAATGGCTCATAACATATGCAAATGCTCATACAAATGTGCACAAAAGAATTCATGTAAACATGCACTAAAGTTGTAATGACATGCCATGGATTATACATCCAATGTGATGCATCAAACAAAGACCAAATGGATTCATGAAAATTATGCCAACATATCATTGGAATGCCTAGGTCAGAAATGCATCATACATCAAGATAGTATGTAAAAATTCAGAGCAAAATGACTTCAAACAAAGCAATTAGGTCAAATTGAAACATCATGCAAAGTGGTGCAAATATAGGCATCAAGACATATGATAAAGTGACCTAGAAAATCAAACAAAAATCATCTAACATGCTTCAATGTATTAGTGAATCAATGCAAAAAGAGTCATGTCAAAATAGTTGGTAATGAGCAAGAACAAAATTAAACAAATTCATGTATCATGCTTAGAATGCATCTAAGTGGAAATTCAAATAAAATTATGGAACAGGGGCAAAAAGGTCATAAAATCAGAAAATAAAATCATGAAAAATTTCCTAAATGTTTTAATAATACACATGAATTTTTGTAGAATTTTCCAATATGTTTTGGTATTTTTAAAAATTAATTATGAATCGTGTAGCAAAAATGAGAAATAAAATGAAATGGAACTAAAGAAGGGGGTGCATGCATAGCAAATTAACAGTTCAAAATCATTGGGCCTTGAAAACATGGGGTGTGGATATCAATCTGGCTTAGGTCCAGTAAGCACGCAAAACACCATAACTAGCGTGTACCATCAGTCAACCATTTTGACTCACTCACAACCATCAGATTAGGTCAGGTCAATGTAAAAGTCAAGGTAATCAAATCAAGCATCTCACATTGCTAGTACACACTAATAACCATGTACACACGCGCATGCTAATCATCAGATGGAAAAAATGAAGCACGTGACACACACCCTCTCCATTTATTCGCTGGCACCACCACCACCCTTGGATCAAAACAAATCAACGGACACGACTTAATCTGGCATATAAACCCTAATGAAACCTCACCGGCCGGAGAGGGACCTCCGGTCACCTTCTCTGGCCACTCTCCGGCACTGCAATCAATCAAACATTCCAGAAATTTATGCAATACACATCAAAATGTTCAGGAAGTCACATAGATCATGAATCTAGGCTTATTTTTCACAAACAACACACAAACAGAGAGAATCGAAGCAATGAAATTAGCCCTAGGTTTTGGATCTAAGCTTCTAAGAAGCTCTATCAACTAACCGGTTTCATATAGCTCCTAATAAGCTCAAATAACACATCAACCAGTTAAAATAACATCAAATCGTGCAAGCAAAGTTTGAGAACTTTTGGAACCTGAAACTTGAAGATCTTTGGATTTTTGAGAAAACCAGAGATGAGAACTTGTTCTTGAACTTCTAGAACTTCAATTTGAGCAAAATAAATGCTATTTGATCTTGAGAATAAGAGGAAATCTGAATCTGAAATTGGAGATAACTGTGCTATTCCATGCTTCAGTGATGTCTTCTTGCTTGATTGTGAAGGTTGAAGAAGAACTTGAGGAGTTCGTGCAGGTAGAGAGAAAATTCAGAGAGAAAGTTGAGAGTGCTTTTGGAGTGAGAGTGAAACAATCAGAATCTCCCTTTCCAAATCTGTTAGAATTGTTTATATAGGCGTGGTTATGATTTGACCCTGGTGGTTGATGGTTAGAACTACAGTTAACTGAGTTAGTTAACTGAGTTTGAGTTAACAGAATGAGTCATGACAGTTAGTGACACGAGTTGGAGAGGTTTTGTTTTAGTGTGGAAGAGCTCATGGTCACTTATGGTGAGGATAATGGTGAGGTGGTGTTATGCGGCAGTAGCTTGTGGTGGAAGTTTCGCAAGTTTCCCTTCTCATGTAAGAAGTAACAAAGTGGAAGCACGTGCAAGAATGTTTGGGCAAATGAGGAAAAGAAAACAGCTGGTGATGGTGAAGTGTTTGTGGTGTGACTGAACCAAAACAAAGTGTAAACTGCTACACATGACAGTCAATGCCTCAATGCAGATGGTGATGTTTGAACATGGATTTCTTTATGACCAAGGCACGAAAATGAATCATCTTGGTGTCAATGGATTGAGGAAGCATCATAGGACAATTTTGGTGTTGGACTTGAGTTGAAAAGGTACCTCAAACATGTCTAAAAATCATCATAAACAGATGGAAAAACGACTGGTGCATGGGCGAGCAATTTGTGGCATGGCATGGCAAGGTGTGCATGGCATGGATTTTCAGTTGTGTTGACCAATCTTTGAGCTATCATAACTCCTTGTCCTTTGATCAAATGAAAAAATCATGAACATCAATCTTGAATATCTCACATAGGGGAACAACTTTGATGTTGCAAGATTTTTCATTTGAAGCCTTTAACCATGAGTAAAATGAGTGGACATTTGGCCCACCACATGTTTGTTAAAATGACTGCGCGCGTGCCCTGAAAATCTTGGTCATGACCTAGTTTTGAACCTACTTTGCTCAAACTTTGATCAATCATATCTCCCTCATTTTTTATCCAATGGAGATGTTCCACACATGGATTTGAAGCTTAAAGCAAGGCCTTTCATTGAGGCAGAGTGGAATTTTCATTTGGTACTCCAAATTTGAATGGCCTTGGTTCAAATTCTGATGCAAAATGGCCAAAACTTGCTATTTTTAGTAACCCTTCCTCTTCCAAAAATGGCAACTTTCCACATCTTGATTTTTTCATGATTCCTTTGGAGTTTCTTGACCAAATTTTGTACATTGGACATATGTAACATGAATTTCATGAATTTGGCCTCAAAAAGTCAAGAGTTGACTTTTTCCTCTGATTATTTGACTTGGCCCCAAATTCCCTGATTTTTTATCTTTCTTCCAATTGAAACACTTCCAAAACCAATTGAGAGGCAATTTTCCATACACATACACTTAAGAACATGTAGAATATCATGACAGCAAGCTTTGTCCAAAAAATCAGAGATATCCTGATTTTATTAGAAACCCTAATTTTGACCCTCTCTGGTTAGGAGGAAATTGCACATCTTCCAAATCCAAATTCCTCAGAGTATGTTGTGTATCCTCTTAAAGGATGATGAGAAATGCCACTTGAGAATGATTTTGAATCAATGAGCTATCTCTTTTGAGGGTTTTCCTTCAATTTTTGAACCTCTTGCATAGTGAAAGATGTAGTGCTTCAATCTCCCATTGAATCTCACTTCCTTGAGGTTTTGGAAGATCAATTGAGATAGTATGAGACATGAGAGACCTCTTGGCTTGCCTAGAGCCAACTTGATTGACCTTTTTGTGCTTTGAATGATTCCTTGATTGTCCACCTTCCACCTGATCACATGCCCTGATGGTAAGAAGGATGCCATGCTTCATTTTTCTATGTTAAATGCAATGTAATGTTAATGAGGTGGATATGATATGATAAATGATAATGCCATGCTATGATGACAAAAGGGGAGAGCAAATTTTGGGGTATTACACTATGCTGCTATGATGTGTTGTGTGTTGTATGCAATTAAAGCTATGATGTGTTGTATGCAGTTGAAGGGGAGTGCTGCTATGCTGGATGTTTTTGCTGTGTGCCGTTGGTAACTGTTGGTGTTTTTCGTTGCTGTCTGATATGGAAAGTTTTTTTGCTTCTTTGAAATTGTTTTGGTGTGTAGTTTTAGCCAAAATAAGACAAAGGGGGAGATTGTTATTTCTTTGATTATGTGGTTGGCATTTATTTTGCTAAAACTTTTATAGCAGCAAGATGTTGAAACAAGATGTTCTAGGTGGCTGCATTCAACATGTCGAATGAAGATGTCCTATACCTGCTCATAGGACATCCCGTCTGGATTCAGTTTTAAAGCAGATTCTATTGCTATGAATTGTTACTAAATATTCTGTGAATATTTGGTTATCCTATGTGGCATCCAAAGCTTTTTTGGATTATGTTTATTTGTTGGTCTTTCGGATTTTCAGCTGTTTCTAATTATGGAGACATATTAGGAAACTTTGGATTGAAGACCTATTTTGTTGGAGTTAATTTTGCAGATTTGTGAGCAGTCTATTTGCTGCGTTTTTGAAGCCCAATTCAGTCCAGATTAAATGATATATATTGACTGATGTAAACCTAGTTTAGGTGTGGAACTTACATGTGTTTTTGTTAGGGTTTTCGAGTGTATTTTGTGAGCCTAACTGGTATCATTCTGATAATAGTATAAGGACTGGTTTTTGTGTTGTAAGTTCTGTCAATTCTCATAAGCTTTGAAGTATTGAGAATTGTGTGTTTTTGAAAGTGTGACTTTCGGTTCGTTACTTGTGTGGAAAGAAACCAATCACGGGTTGTGGTTGTAGGGGAACTTGAGGAGGGCCTCATACCTAGGTGAGTCTTAGGTAGAAGTCATAGGAAGGGTAGTGATTAAGTGAGCAGATTATTTGGTAATTGTATGATCTGTGAATTGATACTATCGTATATTAGTTTCGTCCCTGGCTTGGTAGCCCCCAGAGTAGGATTGTTGATCCGAACTGGGTAAACATATCACTGTGTTATTTACTTTCTGCACTGTTATTTTTATTGTTATCTTGTTCATTGTGTTGGATATCAGTGTCTCAACATCTGTATAGGACATCTGATATCTGAGCCAGAATTTCAGAGCGGTTGAGAAAGTACAAACTCCGCTTGAATCCCAATAAGTACACATTCGGTGTCCGTTCAGGGAAACTGCTAGGGTTTATCGTCATCCAGAAAGGGATTGAGGTTGATCCTGACAAGGTCAAGGCCATTCAAGAAATGCCTTCTCCAAAGACTGAAAAACAAGTCAGGGGATTCCTGGGACGTTTGAACTACATTTCCAGATTCATATTCCTCATGACCGCGACATGTGCGCCGATTTTCAAATTACTCAAAAAGAATCAGGACTGTGTTTGGATAGAAGACTTCCAAACCGCCTTCGACAGTATCAAGGAATACCTATTGAATCCATCGATTCTATCACCTCTAGTGGAGGGAAGACCGTCTTGGAAGACTCAATGGATTGTGTACTTGGCCAACAAGATGAAACCAAAAGGAAAGAGTCTACCATTTACTATCTGAGCAAGAAATTCACTGACTGCGAGACTCGGTACACTATGCTTGAGAAAACTTGATGTGCTTTGGCTTGGGCAGCCAAACGTCTCCGCCAGTATATGATTCGTCACATTACTTGGTTAATCTCCGAAATGGATCCAATCAAGTACGTCTTTGAAAAGCCTGCTCTCACGGGAAGGATTTCCCGTTGGCAGATGTTGTTATCAGAATACGAAATCGAGTACCATGCTCAAAAAGCCATTAAGGGAAGTGTTTTAGCTGATCATTTGGCTCATCAACTGATTGATGATCAATAATCGGTCGGGTTTAACTTCCCAGACGAAGATGTCATATATTTGAAAATGAAAGATTTCGATGAACCGCTACCCAGTGAAGGGCCAGAACCAGGTTCCCAATGGGGACTAATCATTGACGGAGCTATCAATCATTATGGAAACAAAATTGAGGCAATCATCATAACACCTCAGGGTACCCACATTCCTTTCACTGCCAGATTAACATTCAAGTGTACAAACAACGAGCCCGAATACAAAGCTTGCATCATGGGTCTCGAAGAAGCAATTGATTTAAGGATCAAGAACTTGGATGTATATGGAGACTCAGGCCTAGTTGTCAATCAGATCAAAGGAGATTGGAACACATACCAATCAGGATTGATTCCTTACAAAGACTACGCAAGAAGGTTGTTACCATTCTTCAACAGAATCGAGTTTCATCACATCCCTCGTGAAGAGAATCACATGACTGATGCATTAGCCACTCTCTCTTCCGTGATTAGTATAGGTCAATGGAATGACATACCTAAGATCAGAAGTAAACATGCTGATAAAAGAAATGCATGAAGGATCCTTTGGCACTCATGCCAACGGACACAAAAAATGACGAGGAAAATTCTGAGAGCAGGGTACTACTGGTTGACCATTGAATCTGACTGCTACAATTACATGAGGAGATATCACAAGTGTCTGATATACTCAGACAAAATCCATGTACCGCCAATACATCTCAAAGTTCTTTCTTCCCCATAGCCTTTTTCCATATGGGGAATTGACATGATTGGTATGATTGAACCCAAAGCTTCGAACGGACACCGGTTCATCCTGGTGGCCATTGATTACTTCACCAAGTGGGTCGAAGCAGCATCATACGCTAATGTAACCCGACAAGTTGTGGTCCGCTTTATCAAAAACAATCTCATCTTCCGTTATGGTGTTCCAAGCCAGATCATTACTGATAATGGATCCAAATTGAACAACAAGATTGTAGTACCCTAAATTTTGACCAGTGTTTTTATCTTATTAGGGATTTTTCTTTTGACTTCGGGGGGGTCATTTAGGTAGCTTTGGGCTTTTGAGATGGTTGATTTCTAAGCCCATGTTTGGCATCTTTAGTTAGAATTTAAAATTTTAGTTTAATTCATTAGATGATAATTTTGATTTTATTTTATGGTTAGTCATTTTTTTACGTATTAGGAAGTAAAGTTTTTGAGTTAAAAGAATATTTTTTATTGTTATGGGTTCTTTTTTTCAGAAAATTTTAAGGGGTATTTTTTATAATAATTATTTATTTTGATGTTTATTATTTAAGTTAAAGGTCATTAGAATCAAATTAAGTTTAAATTGGTCATTTTAGGAATAATTAACTTAGGGTCATTTTTACCATTAATTAAGGGACCAGTCCATTATTAGTTTGGTATTATTTATAATTATCATTTCATTTGTATTTATTAATAAGGTTATTAATTATTAATTATTTTGTTTTTATTCATTGATATGGTTTTTGGTCATGATTATACTACTAACCTTTATAATTTTATTTACTTTATTTTTATATGGTTGTGGTCATACTAGTTTTATTATTATTTATTTTTAGTTTATTTTATTAAGCGGTCAAGATTGTTGACCAAGAGGAGGTCATCCTCTTCCCCACTCCACTAACCCTAATCTGCGCAGATAGAGAATAAAAAACAAATCAAAACAGATCAATTCCATTAATTCTTGGATCAAATTACAACAGAAAATCAAATCAGATCCAAATGACAGTTACAATCCAAATCAAACCCTAAAACGAATACAAAATCAGATCAAAATTTCCTAAATCTAATCTAATCTAATCAATTTCTAAGACCTAAAAAAATCATCTATATAAACTAAGCAATTCACAATTCAGAGGGGGGAACCCTAAGGCTAAAAAAAAACGAACACGACTGCGTTAACCCCCAACCTTCACTCTAAGCTCAATCGGATAGAGGATTAGGGTTCATCATCAGAACCTTAAGCCCCTGAGCAGAACCCCCATCAATTGTCACCTGCGAACAAAAAAGGAAGAGGGATTAGCAATCAAAAAGAATAAAGAAAAAGAAAGGGAGGATAACAGCTTAATCGGTCACAGCAAGGGAGGTAAGTATAATATTCATTTAGCTTTAATCATTTGCCTGTCATTTGTGGCGCGTTTAAGTTTTTGTGGATTTATGGAAATTGTTGGATTAGGGTTAGGGTTCGTATATAGGGTTAGGGTTCTAGGGATTGGGGGTAGGGTTCTTGAGATTTGGGGCTAGGGTTCATCATTTAGGTTTAGGGTTCTTAAATTTGTTAGGGTTCATAGGTAGGGTTCATGGTTGAAGGTTCCTAGGTTGATGTTCATCACCCAGATGAACATTTGGTTGCAGATTCCGGTTAGCTTCAATCGGGAATCCAGGGTTTATGGTGGTCCAGGAGGTGGTTTAGGGTGGTATAGGGTGGTCGGAGGTTTACCGGCGGAGGAAAGGGTTAGTGAGAGAGAGAGCATCTGAGAGAGGTTTTAGAGAGAGGAGAGAGCGTGGTGAGAGAGGAGAAAGGTAGAGAGAGAAAAAGAAGAGGAAAATGGGGCAAGTCTGAAGGTGGCCCGGTTATATACCATACCCGTAGGGCGGACCATCAAAGACACGTGGGGCTCTGTGTGCCCTTGGATGCGCGCACATAGAGGAACAACCCAAGGATACGTCCACGGTGGACTTGCAATCTCGTCCTTACGTTTGTGATGCATCTTATAGTAGCCTCATCCAACGGTCCTCAGGCGATCACAGTCAAACCAATCTAACATCCCATAGCGAGTCAATAGTCTGACCCTTTCCATGAGCTTCCATGTGAGGCATGGACTCAATGGACGTTGGGCCTTGCTTCGGCTACTATTAGCATCCCCACCTCGTAAGCCCAATTGGTTATTCAGTGAAAATACACCCCCAGATTTTATTTTGCATAATTAAGTTAATTACTTAATTTAATTATGTAATTATGTTTTAAATGTTAATTAGGGTTTAGAAATAGGGTTTTAGGTTTTAATAATTAAATTAATCACTTAATTTAATTATTTAATTAGGTTAAGTTTGATTTAGGGTTTATAAATAGGGTTTTGGGTTTTTTTAATTAATTAAATTAATAACTTAATTTAATTACTTAATGAGGTTTAGATTTTAAATAGGGATTTGACCTAGGATTTTGGAGGATACTAGTATTAGGAGAAATACTTAAGTTTTATTTTATTTTAATTTTGGTTTCGTTTTTATAATAAATAGTTTTATATATTTAAAATTTTTTAATAGGGATTTAGTTTTATTTAGGAATTTTGGGATAATTGTGGGGTTGGGTTTAAATTTATATTTTATATATTTAACTTACTTGGTTTTTCTTTCTTTTAAAGGAAATAGGAATTTTATTTTATTTAGGAATTCTATCTAGGAATTTTTTGGGAGAATTTTTGGGTTAGGTTTTCATTTTACTTTTTTTTTATATATATATGTATTTAAAATGTTTGGGTTTTATTTCTTTAAAAAATAGGAATTAAATTTTATTTAGGAATTTTATTTAAGGTTTTAGGGATAATTTTGGGTTTAATTTTTAGTTTACTTTTATATGTATTTTTAAAAATGTTTGGTTTATTCTCTTTATAAAATAGGAATTAAAATTCTTTCGCTTTAGGAATTATGTTTAGGATTTTTAGGACTAATCTCAGGTTGGGGTTTATATATTAAAATAATTTATTCAATCCTTCTTTGTTAAAGAAAAAAATAATAATAAGATTTTTATTTAGGGATTTTGGGTTTTATTTGGAAAGCTTTTGGTATTGGGTTTTATTTGGAAAATTTGGGGTTTTTTGGATAAAAATAAATTAAAGTGAATTTAATTTATTTTTGGGGATTAAATTTCTTTAATTTTAGGATTATATTGAATTTAGAAATCATTTTTTAATTGGAATGTTTTGGGGATTAATTTTGCTATATTTCTTAGCATAAATAGTATTGTGGGTTTTATTAAATTCTTTGGAATTTGAGAATTTTATTGTTTTTTTTAAGAGGGGATATAAAGGGATTTTTAAGGATTTAATTTTAGGGATAAAACTCTTGGTCCAAGAGTCTAAATAAAGGATGGGGTTTAGGGATAAAACTCTTAGGTTCCAAGAGTATAAATATAGGCCAAGGGATAAGGGATTTAAGGGATAAAACTCTCCATCCGAGAGTATAAACAATGGATAAGGGATATAACTCTCTATCCGAGAGTATAAATAATGGATAAGGGATAGAACTCTCCATCCGAGAGTATAAACAATGGATAAGGGATTTTAAGGGATAGAACTCTCCATCCAAGAGTATAAATAATGGATAAGGGATAGAACTCTCCATTCGAGAGAATAAACAATGGATAAGGGATAGAACTCTCCATCCGAGAGAATAAACAATGGATAAGGGATAGAACTCTCCATCCGAGAGTATAAACAATGGATAAGGGATTTTAAGGGATATAACTCTCCATCCGAGAGCATAAACAATGAATAAGGGATTTTAAGGGATATAACTCTCCATCCGAGAGTATAAACAATGGATAAGGGATAGAACTCTCCATCCGAGAGTATAAACAATGAATAAGGGATAGAACTCTCCATCCGAGAGTATAAACAATGGATAGGGGATTTTAAGGGATAGAACTCTCCATCCGAGAGTATAAACAATGGATAAGGGATTTTAAGGGATAGGACTCCTTGTCTAGGAGTATAAATAATAGATTAAGGGATAGAACTCCTTGTCTAGGAGTATAAATAATAGATTAAGGGATTGAACTCCTTGTCTAGGAGTATAAATAATAGATTAAGGGATAGAACTCCTTATCTAGGAGTATAAACAATAGATTAAGGGATAAAACTCTTTATCCAAGAGTATAAATAGTGGATTAGGGCTAGGAATGGGATTAGGGGGTAGGAATAAGGGAGGTGAACTACGGTTACTATGATCCTTCAAATTGAAGGTACGTAGGCATAGGGTTGTAAACCCTAGCGAGTATAATAATTAAAAACTCATGATTCTTTTGTAAATAAGTAAAAAAGACGACAAAGAAACATACCCTAAAACTTAAGGAGGATCCCATTGAATACAAGGGAAGTGAGGGGTGCCTAACACCTTCCCCTCACTTAACCGACTCCCGAACCTTAGGAATCTCTGCCCTTAGGATTAGGATTTTAGGTTTATCATTTATTTTCCTTAAAAAATATGATGGCGACTCGACATTTTTGCCAGCCGCGACAGCTGGCGACTCTGTTGGGGATGCCTCCCTAAAGAGAGTCTATCCTAACCTTAGGTTTTAGGGCTCTTGTTTGTTTGTCTTGGTTGGTTGTTGCTTTTTTTATTTTATTTTGTTTATTATCTTATATGTTTTTTTAATTTGTTTTTTTATTTTATTATATTTGTTCTTCACATTTATTGTCATCATTACATTGGATTGGGATATTGTGATGTGTGGAGCTAAAACCCAAGCTTGGAGTGCAACCCTAGATTAGGACGTAGAACGAAAATGTTTTGGGGGGATGTGACATTCCAAAAATTCATTGATGCTACACTCAGAATAGATCCTTCAAAGGTGTCTTCATGGTAGGGCTAGCCCCTAACATAGAGGATGAATTGGATATGGTTCTAGACTCTGAGAACTTTTAGCCTACCCTTATCAACCCATGGTGATCCTAAGTATTCAACCCTCAAGGGTCGTTACTAGGATCTTCCTAGATGTGACTTATCCCGAAGGTTTACCGTAGGAAGGCTTGATCCTTCTCATGGTAAAACAAGGGTATAGTCTGTAAATTCTAGGGTCGTTATGCTGTCCAAAACCATATATCCTACATGTGAGGGGATTGGGTAAATAAGACTTAGATCTAAACTTATTATAGGGAGCCTACCTAGTTAGGGTCATGCTTGCATTTCACCCTTACCCTAACCAAATAAAATACTTAATTAAAATATTCATTCATCATTTTCATGAAAATATTTAAAAAAAAAAAATTTGCATACCCCATGCATTTTCATGCATTTGCATACATACACATACATTTGCATATCCTTTCCGCTTTCGCCCTTGTCCAATTACCAAGAGCTAAGAGGTTTCCCGATACTCATGAACGAACTTAAAGGATACCTCAAGAAGCTATGGAGGAATTCAAGAGGGGCAAATACCATGGAGGAAAGAAGGTAACCCTTCACCATGTTTGCCAAAGGAGTGCTTAGAGCCTCAAATGCAATAACCTTGGATGATGCCCATACAACAAAGGAAGTTTGGAAGGGAACTAGATCCTACACCAATATTTCAAGACTGGTGGATCAACAAGGAAGCTTACCCCTAGGATCATTAGGCCTTTATTATTTCCAGTTGTATTTTCCTTTTTGCTAAGTGTTATTTGTTATTAAAAGATGTACTTTTTGGGAAATAATTTTAATAAGATGAGCATGCATGTTTTTGGAATTCATCCATTCGTTTTCACTCTTTCTTATGCCATCACTCACAAAATAAAAAAATCAAACCTTTTTCATTTCACTTCTCACCTATTGACAAACTTAGGAGGAGAAGGATGTAAATAAACAAACGAATATTGCTGATGTATGCTTTAATGGTATGACCTGGATGAAGATGTAAAGCATTGTTTCACTCCCTAAACACTGGAGGAATAAGGAGTTAAACCGAAGTCAACCCCCTCGAGCCAGAAGTTGGTGTTCTTTATATTTAAAAAAAAACCTTAATCTTAACCAGGGGCAGGGTAGGTTTCAATTAATTCAACATTGTGTTCTAATGCAAGGGAATCAGTACACCTAATCACAAGGATAAAGGTTAAAAGCACGTCTTCTTCCTCACACCATTCAACACTGAGGAAGCAAAAGGGATAATAACTCATAATATCTAATATGACAGTCACACCCTTTCTAAGTCAAAAGCAAATCACTCAAGAATTGTTCAAAAAAAAGGAAAAGGAAAAAACCTGCTAAGTCAAGAAAAAACTGAAAAAAATAGTTGACTTTGACTTAGGCAAAAATTAGGGTACCTCGATGGACCACTAAATTCAAAGGAATTGGTCCATGCTAAAATAAGGGATTAAAAGAAAAGAAAAAGGGGAAAATGGAACAATCTTATAAATGGGAGTGGGTGACTGCACCTAAAAAAAAATCCCATAAAGCGCTTAAACCAGTATACCTTTTAATCACCATGACTGAAAAGTTGCTCTTGCAAGATGAACGCATTTGATGGGTTAATTGGATTTAGGAATGGAGAACATCAAGGATAATGGGGTGGGTTAAATTTCAAATTCTGAGCCTTGTATCCTTTTTTTTTTAACCGTGAACCAGGCCACGTTACAACATGTAAAAGTCCTAATTGAAGCTAGGTGCACTATAAAAGCATACTCGGCAAAGTCGTTGTTAAACAGACTCCGAATCCGAATGTTTGTTGGAACATCGTTAACCATATTCTTACATCCTCATTTGTGCCAACCTCATGGACAAATATCATCTGTATACGCTGTAAAAAATGTTTTTCTCAATTTTAAAACTTGCATGAGCATTGAGTTAGAATTAATTTTCAGAGGGAATAATTTTTTTTCACAAATCAATACTTAACCATTAAGGAAATTTCAACAAAGGACTGATCAGGGGCACAAGGATTCAAGACATTTATGATAAGGGGGCGAATTACCAAGGAATCTTTCCAACCAAGGGGCAAAACCTAATGATCATAGGGGTGCATCATCTGAAGATCCTCCTAACCAGGGGCAGAGCATCCCAAGATTTGACACATTGATGCTGAATCACCTCCATGACTCTAATGATAAGGGGTGGACCTTTCAAGAGGTTCACGCTGGGGCATACCAACTCAAGGGTGCATTGAGGCCAATCACTCTAGAAGTCATCTAATCAGGGGCAAAGACATGATACTGGGGCAGTTCATATTAAGGTCATATCATAGCATAGTAGGATCCAAGTTCCTCTTCAAACCACTCCTCCGTACCCAATTAATTAAGGGGCATACCTTTTGAAGATTCAAAATCTGGGGCATATTTTTCAAGGTTGAAATACTGGGGCAGTTCATCTCAAGGTCGTATCAAGGCATGGTGGGATCTAAGGTCCTTTTCAGGCATAATCCTTCGAAACTCAAACAATCAAGAGCAAACCCTCTTCATACTTCCAAGAGGTACCTTTAAGCTCCGTCCTACACCAGCAATCGTCAAGTTCAAAACGAGTATCGGGATATCAGGCTAGCTCAATGCACCCTACAATATCAATTAACAAATATCATGGAGACATCCAACACTGGGGCACTTATGGGAACATTCAAATCATTGTCATGCATTAATCATGTCGCTACGCTCTAGCATCTAATCATGCATATATAACATACATGAACATACATACATGCACTCATGCATACATACATAGGGTTCATAATTACTCTTAGGGGTTTAATCCCCAACCTTATCATTGAAGCATTGCTTCGATAAGGGATTTTACAGGATTATCACCCAGCAGTGAGTAGTAGGTCTTCATCTCACATCCCCAACTTGGCAACTTGGCCTTCATAGGGATAGGTTTCATCAAATATCTAAGGGTTTCTTCAAGGGTTCTGTTAGGGGTTTTACCCGAGATTTATCAGAGGGATTATATCCAGGGTTTCATTTAAAGGACTCATATAAGGGCTTTATCAAGGGTTTATCGTGGATTTTTTTTCATGGGATTTTATCAAGGAATCGCATCAAAGGAGTTTTATCAAAGGGGTTCTATCAAAGGGTTTACATCGGGAAATTTTACACAGGGATTTACCAAAAGGATTTCACCAGGATATTTTATCAAAGGATTTGATCCAGGCTTATCAAAAGGGTTTTACTAAGGGATTTTTCAAAAGGAGTTTTACCAAGGAACCTATCACAATAGGTCTTTGCTAATGGATTACCAAAAGGGATTTTCAAGGGATTATATCAAGGAGTTCTAACGGATTCTTAGGGATTCATTATGGGGTTTTAATTAGGAGTCTAAAGGGTTCCATTTAGGGGTTTTATCAAGAGTGAACAGGATATTACTAAAGTTCTACTCGATTCCAATAATATGATCGGATAATCATAGGAATTATAGACAAGATCCACCTGAAAGGGTCGAAACGGATTGTCAGGGATTATCTAAGGGGGTTCCACCGAGTTTTACAACCTCGTTGAGGTTTATTAGGGGTTCCACCAGGGGTTCTATCAAATTTGGGATTTCATCAGGGGTTCTATAACGGTTTATTACTACGGAATTGGAAGATTGTCATAATCATACTTAACTTCTATACTCAGGGATATTACATAGGGATATTAGGACATTAGCGGGGCACCATAATTGGGTCCACGCCTGTCGGACTCCGTGGTCAAAATTTGGGTCCTTCTTGTATTTAATCGTCCCCTCTTCAAAAGAGGAAGACACATCATCATCCTCTTTCTGATTCGAAGATGATTAAATAGGGGCAGCTGTAGTACCCTAAATTTTGACTAGTGTTTTTATCTTTTTAGAAATTTTTCTTTTGACTTCGGGGGGGGGGGGGGGGGGGGGGGGGGGGGTGTCATTTAGGTAGCTGTGGGATTTTGTGATGGTTTATTTCTAAGCCCATGTTTGGCATCTTTAGTTAGAATTTAAAATTTTAGTTTAATTTATTAGATGATAATTTTGATTTTATTTTATGGTTAGTCATTTTTTTACGTATTAGGAAGTAAAGTTTTTGAGTTAAAAGAATATTTTTTATTGTTATGGGTTCTTTTTTTCAGAACATTTTAAGGGGTATTTTTTATAATAATTATTTGTTTTGATGTTTATTATTTAAGTTAAAGGTCATTAGAATCAAATTAAGTTTAAATTGGCCATTTTAGGAATAATTAACTTAGGGTCATTTTTACCATTAATTAAGGGACCAGTCCATTATTAGTTTGGTATTATCTATGATTATCATTTCATTTTTATTTATTAATAAGGTTATTAATTATTATTTATTTTGTTTTTATTCCTTGATATGGTTTTTGGTTGTGGTTATACTACTAACCTTTATAATTTTATTTACTTTATTTTTATATGGTTGTGGTTATACTAGTTTTATTATTATTTATTTTTAGTTTATTTTATTAAGTGGTCAAGATTATTGACCAAGAGGAGGTCATCCTCTTCCCCACTCCACTAACCCTAATCTACGCAGATAGAGAATAAAAAACAAATCAAAACAGATTAATTCCATTAATTCTTGGATCAAATTACAACAGAAAATCAAATCAGATCTAAATGACAGTTACAATCCAAATCAAACCCTAAAACAAATACAAAATCAGATCAAAACTTCCTAAATCTAATCTAATCTAATCAATTTATAAGACCTAAAAAATCATCTATATAAACTAAGCAATTCACAATTCAGAGGGGGGAACCCTAAGGCTAAAAAAAATGAACACGGTTGCGTAAACCCCCAACCTTCACTCCAAGCTCAATCGGATAGAGGATTAGGGTACATCATCAGAACCCTATGTGAGAGCAAGAATTGTCTCTACAAGTCAATCTATGTTTTGATGATAACAATGAGTATTTATGAAAGAACCATTTTATGGTCTAACGTGTGTTGTGTGCAGATCATAAGAACTAAAGACATCAGAACCAACATACACCAGCTAGATGTACTATGATTGAATATATATATATATATATATATATATATATATATATGCGAAGTTACTATGTGTGACTAAAGTCACGAGAAGCAAGAACGCTTGTTTATCTAGTCATGATCAGTCAGATCCAAGGATGCCAAGATTGCTGTTGCAATGCTCTTGTGGATGCTCTCTGAAAGTGATTAAGATTCTGAAGATAGCGAAGCTTCTGAAGAAGTACACTCAGAAAGAACTGAAGTTCTGAAGACTCCTATGACTTGAAGTTCTGATGGCTGAAGGCGCTGAAGACCAAGTGCAGAAAGAATCTGAAGACTGACGAGTTCTGAAGATCAAGGTTTCAAACAAGAAGTTCTGAAGACTCTGAAGACAGGCTCTGAAGATTCGGAAGACTTAAAGCAGAAAAAGGATAACGTTCTTAAAGACCAAGTGCTGAAGTTCTGAAGACTGATTCCTAATGGACTTCTTCAATCAACGGAAGACTTAAAGCATAAGATATTATGCTATAAAGACTCCATTCATGCTTCATCAAATTAACATCAGGAGCCACTGAAGTTTTGAAGTCTAAATATTACCGTTGTGAGTTAAATGTACACACTGCCCAAGAAAAGATGTCTGGTCACTTCCTCCTCTGCAAAAAGAAGATGTGTCAGTATAACTCATTATATCACAACGGTTCCTTTCCAAACAGCCAACAGTATTCTCTAACGACTATATTTCTACTGGCTATTTAATGGAAAGAATTTTTGCTTCTGATGTGTCGATCACTTGTAGAATTACGAACTGAATGTTCATCTACAAAATTGACCAAGTCATTGTGTGAAGATAGCAACAACGATGAGTTCTCGTTGTAACACTTAGAATATTCAAAGCTGTCATTATTTCACTCATGGCAATTGTTGTTGAATCTCCAAAGAACATATCAACAAAACAACAATAATCAAACAGAAGCTGTTGATGAAGAAGACAACATTGAAGATCAGTCAAGTCATCAACCTACCTTCTCGTCAAAGCTACATTGAAGATCTGAAGCAAGGAGTTGCTGGTCAAAGCTTGCTCAACCAGAAGACGAAGAAGAAGATCTACAAGATGTCTACAATCATAATATCAAATACATCTTTATAGTTTCTTAGGAAAGCAAGGAGCTGATTGCTCAAAACTTGCTTGAACACATGTGTGTGTTCTTTGTACTTAAACCTAGGAGAAACTAGCTTATTAAGAAGCACAATTTGTAATCTACAGTTTGCCAATTCAACTAGATGAATTGAGACTCCTCAAGTGAATGTTATATCCTGATAGGATCCATGAACGGTTCAGTTGTGAGTTGAGGCCCTTGAGTAGATCACGTGGTGATCAGATACTTGAGATGACAATGGCTGAGGGTCATTGTGGAAAATCCTAAAATATGGTTAGTAGCGTTATATTCATTGTGATGAATCCCTGAACGGCTAGCTGTGAAATCCCAGCAGTGGGTCTGCTCGGTCAATGAACGTTATATCCTGTTGGATCCCTGAACGGTTCATTGGGTTGTTAGTCATAGTGCGGCTATGCAAGTGGTTAATCACCGGCTGTTTCCCGTGTAAGTGTAATCATGATTTAGTTATAGTGGATTAAGTCCTTGTGTTCAAGGCGAAATCACCTGAGGAGGTGGACTGGATTTGCCCACGTGGTGAACCAGGATATATCGTGTGTCCTTTACTCTCTTGCTTAGTATCTTTATTTATGTTTCTGCATTGAATATCAGAACCTCATATTAAGCAAAGTCAGAACCTTGCAGCCCATCTCTGATAAGCTTCCGCACTGCAAATTCTGAGTATCGTATCTTATGATCAGAACCTATACGGTTCTCATACTCTATAGTTAATAGATCAGAATCTCTCAACGAACATTGAAGGTTCTTGTGCATCAAATTTACAAGATGAGAAAAGTTACAAAAAGAGTAAATACACAATTCAAACACCCCTTTCTTGTGTCTTTCTCACACCTTCAATTTGTATCAGAGCTCCGGTTCTGTTATTGATTTACCTCAAACACTTAACAGTGTCAGAAAAAGATCCAGATGTGGTGCGTAGAAGTACTCTTGGTGAGATTAAAATCCACTTACAATTTCTGTAACAGTTCAGCAGTTAACTGTGTACAAAATTGTAATCAATCTGATTACTTTGTGAGCAATTCACTGATTCTAGATGAAGCCTCACTAAAGATTGAAGAATCAATTGATAAGATAAATTCATCAGATGAAAGGCAGTATCTGTTGAATGCTCATTCTGGAAAATACGTGTGGATAAAACCACGTATATGATTAAAAGATGAATCATCAGAAAGCAAGAAATCTTGTTTGCTGAAGATTAATTCCTTATGAGTTTTTGAGATGTTTTCAAGAAACGGATTAGGTCCACCCTTGACTTTCTCGTTTAAAACTCATTCTGGATCTCTTCATGTAAAGAAGAAAGATTGCGGTTCTAAGACTTTGAATTTCAGAATGTAATCTGTTAAACTCAGAATCTGAAAAATTCAAATTATTAGAAATGTTTCAATGTCAAAATCTGGAATGATCAAAAGATTCAATGGAGAACTGAATCCCGAAGATTCAGTAATTACTTGATTCCGAATGAAATCTTAAGATCTTAACTGGCTCAGTGATCAAGCTCCAACAACCTGAAATCATCCTAGTAAAGATCAAATGTTGATAATCTGATTTTCGACAAGATCAAGTGTTCTCAGAACCACTTGTGCTATGAAATTAGATGCTGTCATTTCAGGTATCTAGGTTCTCCATTTGATGTCTTAAAAGATGACGTTAATAATGTTTGTTTGAAGAAATTAGTTAACTTAAAGATATGTGTGAACGACCCCAAATAAGTTGATCATCATTGTAAGAACAAGAGGTTCATGCAAATCATGTCTAGTGATGTACACATGGGGCATGATGATGTTTTGGTTCTGAACAAGTTCTGAAACAACCTTGAGGAACAAGTCAGATGCTAATACGATAATTCCTCCTCGTATAACCTCTCAAAGGTTCTCACTGAACTGATGAAATCAATCATCTAACAAAGAAAAGAAACTCTCACAAACGCAAACTGAATTCGGGCTTTGAAAGGAGAACTCAACCAATTCTTAAAGTTTGTCGTTTAAGATTCAGATCCATATCTTAGGAACTGTATCGGAACTAAACAGGTTATATGGATCAAGGAAATGAGAAGTGAGAAACATTCAAAACATATGTAATCTATTATTTATGAATGGGGCCATCAAATGAAATTTACTGTTCACTCAGTAATGCTCCCACGCATATGAGTGTCGCCTTATCAAAAAGGATTGCATGTAAGTGGCTAAGTTCAAATAAAATGGTCACTCTGATCATGCTAAGTCCTAATCTCGGTTATTGTAACCTAGAGAACTAAAGGACAAGGTTGAACAGGAAAAGAGAGAGAAAGCTATAATACAACTAGGATCACTTTCCAAGAAAATATTCTCTTCAGAAGTCAGAAGACAAGCTTATCTTGAAGAACCCAAGAAACATTTGCAGCTTACTCGGAAATAGGCAGAATCAGAAAGATGCTCAAAGATTCAGGAGTCTGAAAGGAATAATTTCACGAAAAGTTTTAGCTAAAAGATTTTCTTCAAAAAGGTTAAGCATCCCTAAGGCGTATCTTGAAGAATCTCAGAACCTTCAACTCTCTCTCAGAAGTAAGCCAAGTCTGAAAGAAGTTGATCAAAAGCTCAGAAGAATGCACTCACGTAAAAATACGAAGATTTCAAAATTCATCAGAATGAGGACCAAAGTCAAGACAAAAAGCACTCAGTTAAGTCTAAAAAATCTAAGGTACACTTTTCTTTTCAATAATAATCTGTTAAACTCATGAGATGCCTTAATTAGAATTCTTTCAAATTTATCATAGTATGTTTTACTAGGTAATTATTTAGGAATCCTTGCATGTTTCTTTAGGGAAATATTCAACCAATAGAAAATCTGTTAAGCATAGATGAAAGAAATTGTTAAATACAAGAAAACCCTTTAACAAAAACTACACGCAAAAGAATACAATAATAATTGTGAATCTATTGAAACCACAACATATCTTTGACAACTTAATAAGATCTTACTAAAATCTTTTGAACTGTCCTATATCTTCCCTAGACTAGGCATAATTCAATCTACACACTTACTCTATAAAGTCACGTCTTCCTTTCATACTCCTATACTCAAAACCCTAAAATTCTAAGCCTCTTTGTCCATCCACTATCATGCCTCCACTAACCTTTCTCGGTAATCCAAATCTTCTTGAACTTATTCCTGAGAAACGATTCTCATTCAGTACTCCTTCACTCTCAAGAGACACTGCATGTAGTATAGCAGATATTTTGTATACTCAACAATGGACTAGGTACTCCATGATGCTAGAAAAGCCTATCTATGTAAACCTGGTCAAAGAATTTTGGAAACATGCCGATCTTGATGTTGAAAGAAATTGCATCACTTCCTATGTTTTTGAAATCCCTATTGACATCAACCTATTCTCAGTGATCCTTGCAACTAGATGTGAGGATGCTGGAATTCATGTCAATTTTGACAAACAAAATTTCTTTCCTGCAAGAAATTTTGCATCCCTTCACAACCTATCTTCCAGATACATACCCTACAATCCTGAGAATCTCCTACCTACTCCCAAGGCCTGGTACAAACTCATGCTGTCAAACTTTCTTCCCAGAATAGATAGCAATAATCTAATTCGATTTCACGACCATAAGTTCATTTATTTACTAATGAATGACTTTCGGATAAATCTGCCACACTCAATCTTCAACTGCCTTTGGAAAACCATCCTTGAGTCTCGAAACCTCACAAAATCCTACATTCCTTGTGGAAGAGTATTATCTGAGATTTTCTTCAGAGATGGAATTATAGACATGATCAAAGAAAGAATTGAAGAAGATGGTCCTGATGAGTTTCCAGAAAACTGTCTGTTGAAGATAAAATGTGAAGTCTTTAGTGACTAGAGAAACTATGCTAACTATGCTTTAAAATTTTTTTTGTTAAGAAAAACGTATTGTCAAATCTATAATCATTAATTAAAGTCTCTCTTTGAACAATAAAATGTTACATAGATAATAAACTTTGTTAGAATTTTACAGTTAAAACTTAAGAATATTAATTCATTAAGGATTTTCTACGATTCGAATTTATTACCATCATTAATGTACCCGACTCATTGACCACCACCAAAAAGCCATCATTAATTATAGTATCCTTTCCAATAAATAAACAACTAACTCGTCTCTGTAGCTACACGTGAAATTTAAATATCTAGGAAATAACAAATCAAATCCTATCCCCAAAAGCAATCATCACACTTCATCCTAACTCACCCATAAAAGGTAGGATTCCTCTCTCAATTACAAAATTTTAAACTCACTAATAACAATGAACTCTCAAAGGATTGGACACACCTTCCTTGGAAACAAAGAAAGTCTACACCTTATTCCCGAAAAGAAACTTAACCTTGCCCATCCCGGAGACAATGGTTTGGAGATACTCAGAAGAATGCAAGCCCAATCTTGGCAAGGCTATTACACTCTCCTATATGGTCCCATCTATCCAAACCTAGGTAAAGAGTTCTGGAAATTTTCCAAAATTAGTAACGATGGAAAAACCTTCTGGTCGGAAGTCTACCTTCAACCCATTGCTGTCTCTGTCTCCTCGATAGAGAAAATCACTGGTTGCATGTCCTCCGGAGTTACGATTGATAACTATCAATCAAATCTAAGCCTGGTGGATCAGTGCAAAATCTTATTTGATGACTCAGTACCTTACGAACCAAACAACTCCGAAAGGCTTCTCCTCTTTCCAAAAGAATGGTTCAAATTTTCTCTGACCAACCTTCGTCCTCATATGACTCCTGAGAACATCTTAATGCACAACGACAGAATCCTTATCTTTCTTCTAACACATCATGTTACAATAGATCTCCCTAAAACCATTTTTAATCATATGAAACATTCTATCAAAATCTCGAGAAACAAAGTACAGGCTTTCATCCCATACGGAAGAATAATTTCGAAAATACTTCTACAAGAAAAGGTCTGGGATTTAATTATCAGGCTTGAACCTCGTACTTCTCATGTCGAAATCAGTTGTGAAACTATGAACAGTGTTGAGGATTCTGATGATTAAGGTGGTGATGTTCATTTAGCAGTTGCTATGTTTTGTCTTTAATTCGTTATGTACAATCACCATTGAATTAATGAAAATGTCTTATTTGTCTCTTAGATAATTTAACCAGTATTAGAAATCAAAATGGCTAAATTAAAAGAAACTCATTAATTTATCCCATCTAGGAAATCGCGTACAAAAGGCTACTTCCCTATTTCTTACTAGAAATTTCTCAGCTTTTCAACTCTCTTGAAATACGCATACAGTTGTTCGACTAATAAACTAGTAAGGAACATCTCAATCCTTCATAACACGGAAATACGTAACTCTAAAAGTTTTTCTCTTATAAGAACCTATTTTTTTCGAGTCCAAATCTGTATCTATATGTTTGTGTTTAAATCCTTATCTAATCTATGTTTGACTACAGTTATCCTGTTTAATGAGCTTCTTATTGGTTTCACGTCTCTCACAATTGGCCTCCATCCTTCAATTAAATACATACTGAGTATAGATGTGTATCCCTAAAATGAGTCTAAATGCTTCTAAATGTTTAAATGACTCTATATCTGAATATAAATGACTCCATGCTTAAATTGCTCATATGCCCTGACACATTTTGATGATGTCAAAAAGGGGGAGAAATATATTGATTGATTCTTGATTCTAATTGAAAGAAGGAAATCTGAAAGAATGCAGAACTCAAACAAAGTACTCTTATCAAATGCGTTACTACTAACGTTTGTTGTTTGATGTTATTCGTGGAACTCTAAACAAGTTCACTAGGCATTCTAAAGACAGGATAAGAAGAAGAACTACGATCATAGAATAAAAGCTGTCTAAGAAGAATCAAAATCAGGAAGAAAACTCTGAAATCAGTCAAGGCAAAGTCTACATTTCAAGATGCTCACTCAGAAGATCTGCGCAACTCAGAAGTCAAGAACTGTCTAAAGATCCGGATTAAAGATCTAAGCAAGAAACCATTCTGATGTTTAACAGGAACCATTTGAAATAAAGACAATTTGGTATCAGATTAAATCATCAATTGGAAATCAGATTCAGTACACAAAGATTAGTATCATACTCTCAATCAAAGCAAAGCTGTGGATTACTGTCAAAGTACCTTCATTGGTATCCCATCAGCACACAAAGGAAATACTCTTCAAAGTAATATCAATAGAACTCCTTCAGCATCAGAATCAACAAACTCTGGTATAAGAGTCAGCACATTATTTTTACATCCGACTAAAACAAGATGTACCAGATTCAGAATCAAGCGTTGATTGATCACAAGTTTTAACCTTCATTTGGTATCTGATCAAAAAATCAAGCTTTGATAATACAACTGAGTTGTGACAATAACAAGGTCTGAAATAAACCTGTTTTCAAAGTCAAACTCTGAAAAGTCATGATCAAAACTGGTGATGAAATTTAGAAACTCTGAATTTCGATTCTTAAAGATCCCAATATCTGACTTATGGAAATTAGGGGGAGACTACCCAGAAGATTAAAATGCAAAATCTAAAATCTTCTTATAACCTGAAACTCAGGGGGAGTGTCTCAAGAGACAGTTTCTGATATACAACGAAGCTATGTTTATCAGTCGAAGAACTGCTCTAATTCTGTGCTCAATTGAATCTACTGAAAAGTAGAAATGCTTCAGACGACTCTGAAGATAACAAGCTCTAATATGACAACAAAGGAAACTAAGTTTTGAAGATATGAAGATGGAAGTTTTGTTGAACTAGTCCAGATGCTAAAGACTCTTCGTTTTCCTAAAGACAAGATAGAGAAGTAACTCTTTTCTATTTCTGTTCTGGCAACTCAAGTTGTTACTCTGTATATCCTTGGATTATATAAAATCCTAGATGATCTCAGATAAAGCTTTGAGGATAACTCATTCAGGGGGAGCTGTTGTTCCATACTCTGAATTTGTTTGCTTTGGTGATTACCTTGTATAAAATGTTCAATCAAAATACTTGGTTTTGTCATCATCAAAAAGGGGGAGATTGTGAGAGCAAGAATTGTCTCTACAAGTTAATCTATGTTTTGATGATAACAATGAGTATTTATGAAAGAACCATTTTATGGTCTAACGTGTGTTGTGTGCAGATCATAAGAACTAAAGACATCAGAACAAACATATACCAGCTAGATGTACTATGATTGGATATATATATATACGAAGTTACTATGTATGACTAAAGTCGCGAGAAGCAAGAACGCTTGTTTATCTAGTCATGATCAGTCAGATCCAAGGATGCCAAGATTGTTGTTGTAATGCTCTTGTGGATGCTCTCTGAAAGTGATTAAGATTCTGAAGATAGTGAAGCTTCTGAAGAAGTACACTCAGAAAGAACCGAAGTTCTGAAGACTCCTATGACTTGAAGTTCTGATGGCTGAAGGCGCTGAAGACCAAGTGCAGAAAGAATTTGAAGACTGACGAGTTCTGAAGATCAAGGTTTCAAACAAGAAGTTCTGAAGATTCGGAAGACTTAAAGCAGAAAAAGTATAACGTTCTTAAAGACCAAGTGATGAAGTTCTGAAGACTGATTCCTAATGGACTTCTTCAATCAACGGAAGACTTGAAGCATCAGATATTCTTTTATAAAGACTCCACTCATGCTTCATCAAGTTAACATCAGAAGCCACTGAAGTTTCGAAGTCTAAATATTACCGTTGTGAGTTAAATGTACACACTGCCCAAGAAAAGATGTATGGTCACTTCCTCCTCTGCAAAAAGAAGATGTGTCAGTACAGCTCATTATATCACAATGTCTCCTTTCAAAACAGCCAACAGTATTCTCTAACGGCTATATTTCTACTGGCTATTTAATGGAAAGAGTTTTTGCTTTTGATTTTTCGATCACTTATAGAATTACGAACTGAATGTTCATCTACAAAATTGACCAAGTCATTGTGTGAAGATAGTAACAACGATGAGTTCTCGTTGTAACACTTAGAATATTCAAAGCTGTCATTATTTCACTCATGGCAATTGTTGTTGAATCTCCAAAGAACAAATCAACACAACAACAACAATCAAACATAAGCTGTTGATGAAGAAGACAACATTCAAGATCAGTCAAGTCATCAACCTACCTTCTCGTCAAAGCTACATTGAAGATCTGAAGCAAGGAGTTGCTGGTCAAAGCTTGCTCAACCAGAAGACGAAGAAGAAGAATATCTACAAGATGTCTACAATCATAATATCAAATACATCTTTGTAGTTTCTTAGGAAAGCAAGGAGCTGATTACTCAAAACTTGCTTGAACACATGTGTGTGTTCTTTGTACTTAAACCTAGGAGGAACTTGCTTATTAAGAAGCACAATTTGTAATCTCCAGTTTGCCAATTCAACTATATGAATTGAGACTCCTCAAGTGAACGTTATATCCTGATGGGATCCCTGAACGGTTCAGCTGTGAGTTGAGGCCCTTGAGTAGATCACGTGGTGATCAGATACTTGAGATGACAATGGCTGAGGGTCATTGTTAAAAATCCTGAAATATGGTCAGTAGCGTTTTATTCATTGTGATGAATCCCTGAACGACTAGCTGTGAAATCCCAGCAGTGGGTCTGCTCGGTCAATGAACGTTATATCCTGTTGGATCCCTGAACGGTTCAATTGGTTGTTAGTCACAGTGCGGCTGTGCAAGTGGTTAGTCACCGGCTGTTGCCCGTGTAAGTGTAATCATGATTTGGTTATAGTGGATTAAGTCCTTGTGTTTAAGGCAAAATCACCTTAGGAGGGTGGACTGGATTAGCCCGCGTGGTGAACAAGGATATATCGTGTGTCCTTTACTCTCTTGCTTAATATCTCTATTTATGTTTCTGCATTGAATATCAGAACCTCATATTAAGCAAAGTCAGAACCTTGCAGCCTATCTCTGATAAGCTTCCGTACTGCAAGTTATGAGTATCGTATCTTATGATCAGAACCTATACGGTTCTCATACTCTATAGTTAATAGATCAGAATCTCTCAACGAACATTGAAGGTTCTTGAGAGTCAAATTAACAAGATGCGAAAAGTTACAAAAAGAGTAAATACACAATTCAAACCCCCATTTCTTGTGTCTTTCTCGCACCTTCACCTTAAGCCCCTGAGCAAAACCTCCATCAATTGTCACCTGGGAACAAAAAAGGAAGAGGGATTAGCAATAAAAAAGAATAAAGAAAAAGAAATAGAGGATAGCAGCTTAATTGGTCACAGCAAGGGAGGTAAGTATAATATTCAATTAGCTTTGATCGTTTGACTGTCGTTTGTGGTGCGTTTAAGTTTTTGTGGATTTCTGGAAATTTTTTGATTAGAGTTAGGGTTCGTATATAGGGTTAGAGTTCATCTTCTAAGGGTTAGGGTTCTAGGGATTAGGGGTAGGGTTCTTGAGATTTGGGGCTAGGGTTCATCATTTAGGGTTAGGGTTCTTAAATTTGTTAGGGTTCATAGGTAGGGTTCATGGATGAAGGTTCCTGGGTTGATGTTCATCTGAGAGAGGTTTAGGGTGGTCCGAGAGGTGGTTTAGGGTGGTCCGGGAGGTGGTTTAGGGTGGTATAGGGCGGCCGGAGGTTTACCGGCGGAGGAAAGGGTTAGTGAGAGAGAGAGAGCATCTGAGAGAGGTTTTAGAGAGAGGAGAGAGCGTGGTGAGGGAGAAGGAAGGTAGAGAGAAAAAGAAGAGGAAAATGGGGCAAGTCTGAAGGTGGTCCGGTTATATGCCATACCCGTAGGGCGGATGATCAAAGACACGTGGGGCTCTGTGTGCCCTTGGATGCGTGCACGTAGAGGAACAACCCAAGGATACGTCCACGGTGGACTTGCAATCTCGTCCTTACGTTTGTGATGCATCCTATAGTAGCCTCATCAAACGGTCCTCAGGCGATCACAATCAAACCAATCTAACATCCCATAGCGAGTCAACAGTCAGACCCTCTCCATGAGCTTCCATGTGAGGCATGGACTCAATGGACGTTGTGTAACACCCCACTTTCCCAAAATATATAATATAGAGATATTATCAATAAAATCAGAGTTTACTACAACAAGTAAGGTGCCACTTCGTTAAAAAATCAACATACTGAATCTCTTTTCAATTGAAGGAATAAAAACAGCAGAAAAACAAGTATTTATCCAATTTACGGCCACATGCCAACTACATCAAAATAAAACCCACATTAAACGTGGTCCATCATAAATTCAATAAAAATGAAAGATACGTAACAAATGAATGATGAATAATGAATAACAAATAATAAAATCCCTAAATCCCGTGTTACGTATCAGAGCGACTCCTAAGACTCGATCAGGCAACACACACTCCATGCATACTCAAGTACCTGGATTATCTGTACTTCCGAAGAAGCACAGACACAACAACAACAAAGGGGTGAAAACTACATTCAATAATAAACGGCGAATAATACATATTAAGGGTAGTTACTCACAGTCATTCACACAATCGCATAATCACGACACACTTGTCATTTTCAATTATCATTCAATCAACATGTAATAACAATGCAATGTGACTCAACAAATGACACAATTCACGTGGTACCAATATCACCAAGGTTCATTCAATCGAACCCGGATAAATCACATACACCCCTACTTGGCAATGATTTATCCCACCACACTCCACATTGGAGTTCGGATGAATCACATACACTCCTCCTGAGCAATGATTCATCACCACTGACACACCATGAATGCGTGACATTAATATGCATATAATTCATGTATAATCATAATCATACAATCCCACGATCCTCCTGATCACAATCAATCCATAACACCACATAAAACACCTCACACGACGTTAATTAGCTAATTACCAATTAATTCACCAAAATTACTAAATCAATTATTTTTGTCTCCCATCCTACATTTCTCAAGGTCTGACATCTATCCCCAACCTCTCAAACCAAAAGAAACCACTTCGGACGCGAAAACGGGAAAGAAATCGCGAAACGGTAAAATTCTGCACCCTCGCTGGTCATACGCGTATTGCCTTGAGCCATACGCGTATTGCCCAGCTCGCTCGCCCAACCATACGCATATCCTACGTGTACCGCCTCTCCTCCCACCCTGCCATACGCGTATTGCCCTACCTGAAATTCTGGTACTAGATGTGTGATGTTAAGTGCGATGTCATAACAACACACTCTGCAATGGACAATGCAATAACAAGCAATAAATCAACACAATGAATTGTTCACCCAGTTCGGTCTAACTGCCTACGTCTGGGGGCTACCAAGCCAGGGATGAATTTCACTATCAGTAGTGTTAATTTATAGACTCAACAACCCAGTTGACATCTCCTAAACTTAATCACTACTTAATGAACCTTCTACCTAAGAGACCACTTAGATATGAGAACACTACTCAATCCCTAAATCACTTCAGTGATATAATTCAATGATCACACACTTTGAATAACTCAACTTGATTCTGCTTCACAGCTTTGATCAAGAACAACTCAAAACAACACCAATTCACACTAGAATGGTTTACAACATAAACACAAAGACACAAACGACACTCAGTCTTTAGCTCTTTTTCTTCGTTGCTTTTCCTTCAGGATTGATACGCTTTATATAGCAATTTAAATTGGGCTTGGACCTGCTACAATATCTGACCTGACTTGTTATTTAAAACTGAATCTTCAAAACAGATTTTATCCCCAAAATCTTTTTAAATCTTCAGCCTTTAAACCTCCCTACAAATCTGCATCAAATCTCTATGCAACAGAGAATATCTATCCCAAGATATCCGCATCCAATGAGACTAACAGCTCTCCCAAAATCCAACTAAAACGTAAACCCTAACAACATCACTAAACCTGATGTTATTAATCTTCTACAGACCTGATGTCATGACATCGCATGTGACATCAGACTTCAAAACTTCAACAACTTAAATCCTTAACATAAACCAATGTTAAGACATCACCCATGTGACATCAACATTGAACAACTTTGTTTTACCAAAATTCTAGCCAATCCAACAACCAACAATCTCCCCCTTTGGCTAATTTTGGCTAAAACAATCTCTGCAACATCAGAGACTTCTGCAGCGGAAAAAATTCAAAACAAACAGCTCCAACTTCAAAATGTTGTACACCACCTATCAACAAAGGGAAAACTCCCCCTTAAAACCAGCATAACCAGCTGTTCAACATCATGCACACTCTCCTTCAACTTCTGCAGCACAACTGAAACCTCAACCAGAAATAGGTAGACCCCTACATGCCTAGGCTAACTCTCCCCCTTTTTAGCCATAATTGGACAAACACCAAACACAATGTCCTGACATAAAGACATAGTCAAACAACCTGCTTCCCAAAAACACAAGTTCCAACACATTGACTGTTCAGACGATACAACCTATGCTCCTTGTTTTTATTATAAACACAGGCCTTTCTTCCTTCTAGCAGCACCACTCAGCAATCAAGAATGAGCCAGTCAAACATCAAAGATGCAGCAAAGAACTTCAACCAGAAGGACAAGACTTCAGATCCACCTTAGACGAGGAGCAAAATAATGACTGCAGCTGCAACTACTTAAGGAACCACAAAGACAGGCAGAATCTCAGAAACAACCATGAAAGCAAGCAAGAAGCTTCCTGTGCACCAACAAGCTACTGATGATGATTGGGATGAAGACTGGAAAGCTTTTCTAGATGCAGGGGGTTAGGATAATCTGTAACTAATGATGTACTTCAAACCTGTATGCCTCCAGCAGTTGAATAAAATCAATTTCTAATAAATAATACAACTGCTTAATACACTTTCTAGCACATTTAATCTTCATAAATGCAAATTCCTAATTTACTTCTCAAACTTTCAAATCGATTTGCATCTAAGGCTTTAGTAAAAATGTCAGCTAATTGTTGATCTGTAGCAACATGTTCCAAGACAACAGCTTTGTCTTCAACCAAATCTCTTATAAAATGATGCCTTATATCAATATGCTTGGTTCTACTATGCTGAATAGGATTCTTAGAAATATTGATAGCACTCAAATTATCACAGTACAATGTCATGACATCTTGCTTGACATTGTATTCTGTTAACATCTGCTTCATCCACACAAGTTGAGAACAACTACTCCCTGCTGCTATGTACTCAGCTTCAGCAGTAGAAAGAGACACACAATTCTGCTTTTTACTAAACCATGATATCAGATTATTCCTTAAGAAGAAACAACCTCCTGAAGTGCTTTTCCTATCATCAGCATTCCCAGCCCAGTCAGCATCACAATATCCCCTTAACTCAGTCCTAGATCCATGACTATACAACATTCCGTAGTCACTAGTGCCATTAACAAATTTCAAGATCCTCTTCACTTGATTCAAGTGACTAGCCTTAGGTTCAGATTGATATCTGGCACAAACTCCAACAGCAAAAGCAATGTCAGGTTTGCTCGCTGTGAGATACAATAGACTCCCAATCATGCTTCTATATAAACTTTGATCCACACTGACACCATGTTCATCCTTGGACAATTTTAGATGAGTAGGAGCAGGAGTCCTCTTGTGATTAGCATTCTCTAATCCAAACTTCTTCACTATGTTCTTTGCATACTTGCTCTGAGAACTGAATATGGAGTCCTCCATTTGTCTAACTTGTAGACCAAGAAAATAGTTCAGCTCACTAACAAGACTCATTTCAAATTTAGACTGCATCTGTTCCACAAAATGTTTCACCATTGCATCTGACATCCCACCAACTACTATGTCATCAACATAGATTTGAGCTATCATCAGTTTTCCTCCTTCCTCTTTAACAAACAAAGTCTTGTCAATCCCTCCTTTTCTGTAGCCATTCACAACCAAGAAATCAGTAAGTCTTTCATACCAAGCTCTTGGTACTTGCTTCAAACCGTATAGAGCTTTCCTTAGTTTGTACACATGGTCAGGAAATGTTGGATCAATAAATCCTTTTGGTTGATCAACATACTCCTCTTCATTTAAGTAACCATTCAAGAAGGCACTTTTAACATCCATCTGAAAAAGCTTGAATTTGAAATTACAAGCCACACCTAAGAGCAATTTGATAGTTTCCAGTCTTGCCACAGGAGCAAAGGTTTCATCATAATCAATTCCTTCAACCTGAGTGTATCCCTGAGCAACCAATCTGGCCTTGTTTCTGGTGACCACTCCTTGTTCATCAGATTTATTCTTGTAGATCCACTTGGTGCCAATCACATTAACTCCATCAGGCCTAGGTACAAGCTCCCATACTTCATTCCTCTTGAATTGCTCCATCTCTTCATGCATTGTATTTATCCAAAACTCATCAGTTAATGCTTCCTTGACATTCTTTGGCTCAATTTTGGAGACAAAGCATGAACTTGCTATAACATCTCTTGACCTAGTCCTCACTCCAGAGTTTGGATCTCCTATAATGAGCTCCTTTGGGTGGTCCTTCTGCACTCTGATGGAGGGATCCTTATGAGGTTGCTCAGTTTCAGGCTCAGCAGCAGCAACACTAGGAGTTGGACTTCTGTCTTCAGCTTCTGGAGCAACTTCACCAACTGATGTTCCAACATCATCTAGGACATCATCATCTTCATGCTTGTCCTTGTCATCAATCACCACATTGATTGACTTCATCATCACCTTGGTTCTAGAGTTAAAAACCTTATATGCTCTGCTGTTAGTAGAATATCCCAAAAATATTCCTTCATCACTTTTAGAATCCAATTTTCTTCTCTGTTCTCTATCAGCCAGAATATAACATCTACTTCCAAAAACATGAAAGTATTTAACATTAGGTTTTCTTCCCTTCCATAGTTCATACAGAGTGGATGAAGTGCCTCTTCTCATGGTAACCCTGTTGTGAATGTAGCAGGCAGTATTCATGGCCTCAGCCCAGAAGTGATAGGGAAGTTTCTTGGCGTGGATCATTGCTCTAGCAGACTCTTGGATAGTTCTGTTCTTCCTCTCTACTACTCCATTTTGCTGAGGAGTAATAGGAGATGAAAACTCATGACTTATACCTTCAGCAGAGAAAAATTCTTCAAACTTGCTATTCTTAAACTCTCTTCCATGGCCACTTCTTATCCTGATAACGTTACTCTCCTTTTCTCTTTGGAGTCTTTGATAAAGATCTTTAAAAACATCAAACACCACTGATTTGTCTTTGATGAAGCTCACCCAGGTGTACCTTGAAAAGTCATCCACAACTACATACGCATATTTCTTTCCACCTAGACTTTTAACCTGCATAGGTCCCATCAAGTCCATATGAAGTAGTTCCAAGACCTTGGAGGCGGTGTCATGTTGAAGCTTCGGATGAGACATCTTTGTCTGCTTCCCTTTTTGACAGTCTCCACACACTTTTCCTTCCTCAATATTAAGTTTAGGAATTCCTCTGACTGCTTCTGAGGAGATGATTCTCTTCATTCCCTTTAGGTGGAGATGTCCCAACTTCTGATGCCAGATTTTGACATCATCTTCTTTAGCAAAAACACAAGTGGAAGAACTTGAGTCTTGTGGCACCCAAAGATAACAGTTGTCCTTAGACCTGGCTCCTTTCATAATGACTTCTCCTTTATCATCTTTGACAATGCATTCAGACTTTGTAAAGTCTACTTTGAATCCTTGATCGCAGAATTTACTAATGCTAATCAAATTAGCTGTTAGTCCTTTAACAAGAAGAACATCCTCCAGTCTGGGAGCACCAGCACAGTTCAATTTACCACTCCCCTTGATCTCTCCTTTGACCCCATCCCCAAATGTAACATAGCCTGAAGAATGAAGCTTCACATCTACCAACAGATTCTTTACTCCAGTCATGTGCCTTGAACACCCACTGTCAAAGTACCAATCTTCTTTGGTAGAAACCCTTAAAGAAGTGTGAGCTATCAAGCTAGTAACCTTAACTTTAGGGACCCATTGCTTCTTAGGCTTGGATATCTGCCTTCCTTTATGACAGTTATGTTTGGGAACAACCTGATGAGCCTTCTGTGGATACCCATGTAGCTTATAACAATAAGCCTTAATGTGTCCAAAACATCCACAATGGTGACATCTCCAGTGCCTGTATTTCCTCTTGGATGGAGTTTTGTCATGATGTTCTAACATCTGTTTTAACATCACTGGTTGGGAGGTGATAACATCAATAGAACCTTCATTATTGGTGAATCCCAAACCACATTTGTCTGCAACCATCTTCCCAATACTAAGAATGTTGTCTAAAGCATCAGTACCATTGTTCAACATTCTGATAGTTTTGGTCAGAGTCCAGTTTATAGTTAAGCATACTGACTTCAGTTTCGAGTTCATTATAAGTGACAGCAAGTTCATCATAAGTCACCTCATCATCACAAGAGTCATTATCTGACTCATAAACCCCAACCATAGCTCTAACAAGTTTAGCTGAATTTTCTTCAGATTCACTCTCATTGTCAGACCAAGAAGCTGATAACCCTTTCTGCTTCTTTAGAAAAGTAGGGCATTCCTTCTTGACATGTCCATACCCTTCACACTCAAAGCATTGTATCCCTTTGTCATTACTGGATTTTTCTTCATCTTTAGACTTCTTCCCTTGTTCTCCTGATCTGTTGATGTCAGAGGTAATGTTCTTGACATTGGGATTATAACTCCTATTTATCCTCTTCATAACTTTGCTGAACTGTTTACCCAGCAAAGCAATAGCCTGAGACAGCTCCTCCTGAGAATCATCTTCTTTCCCTTTCTTGGCTTCTTTAGAACTGGAAACCAAAGCTATACTCTTGGACTTCTTCTCCGGTTCCTCTTCACTTAACCCTAGCTCAAATGTTTGAAGAAATCCAATAAGCTCATCAACCCTCATTTTGCTGATGTCTTGAGCTTCTTCAATTGCAGTCACCTTCATCTTGTACCTCTTAGAAAGGGACCTAAGGATTTTCCTTACAAGCTTTTCTTCTGACATCTTTTCTCCAAGAGCACTGGATGCATTGGACAACTCAAGGATACTCATGTAGAAGTCATGGATAGTCTCATCTTCCTTCATCTTCAGACTTTCAAACTTAGATGTAAGAATCTGAAGTCTTGACATCTTAACTCTAGAAGATCCTTCATGTGTAGTCTTCAAAATGTCCCAAGCTTCCTTAGCAACTTCACAGGTATTGATCAACCTGAATATATTCTTATCTACTCCATTGAAAATAGCATTTAAAGCTTTGGAATTACCAAGGACAAGCTCATCTTCTTCCTTGGTCTATTCTTCTGCAGGTTTCAGCTTTGAGGTGCACTCTTTATCTTTCCCAACATCATCTTTTTCAAACACAACAGGTGCTTTCCATTCTTTTATGATAGCCTTCCAAGTCCTGCTGTCCAGGGATTTCAAAAAGGTGATCATCCTTGGTTTCCAATAATCATAATTCGAGCCATACAAAATAGGGGGTCTATTCACAAATCCACCAACTTCCTTGTCCATCTTTACCAGAAAGTATCAACCCTAGATCTCACCCAGATGCAGAGCAGGATGTATGCTCTGATACCAATTAAAATTCTGGTACCAGATGTGTGATGTTAAGTGCGATGTCACAACAACACACTCTGCAATGGACAATGCAATAACAAGCAATAAATTAACACAATGAATTGTTCACCCAGTTCGGTCTAACTACCTACGTCTGGGGGCTACAAAGCCAGGGATGAATTTCACTATCAGTAGTGTTAATTTACAGACTCAACAACCCATTTGACATCTCCTAAACTTAATCACTACTTAATGAACCTTCTACCTAAGAGACCACTTAGATATGAGAACACTACTCAATCCCTAAATCACTTCAGTGATATAATTCAATGATCACACACTTTGAATAACTCAACTTGATTCTACTTCACAGCTTTGATCAAGAACAACTCAAAACAACACCAATTCACACTAGAATGGTTTACAACACAAACACGAAGACACAAACGACACTCAGTCTTTAGCTCTTTTTCTTCGTTGCTTTTCCTTCAGGATTGATACGCTTTATATAGCAATTTGAATTGGGCTTGGACCTGCTACAATATCTGACCTGACTTGTTATTTAAAACTGAATCTTCAAAACAGATTTTATCCCCAAAATCTTTTTAAATCTTCAGCCTTTAAACCTCCCTACAAATCTGCATCAAATCTCTATGCAACAGAGAATATCTATCCCAAGATGTCCGCATCCAATGAGACTAACAGCTCTCCCAAAATCCAGCTAAAACGCAAACCCTAACAACATCACTAAACCTGATGTTATTAATCTTCTACAGACTTGATGTCATGACATCACATGTGACATCAGACTTCAAAACTTCAACAACTTAAATCCTTAACATAAACCAATGTTAAGACTCAATGTTAAGACATCACCCATGTGACATCAACATTGAACAACTTTGTTTTACCAAAATTCTAGCCAATCCAAGAACCAACACTACCTATTACGCGTATGGGCAGAGACCTATTTTTCCATCAAATTCCGTTTCCATACCCAATACGCGTATTCCCTCCTCATACGGTTAAGGCCAGACCTCCATACGCGTACCGTCACGCGTATGGGTAGAGGGCCGTGCCAATCCTCCTTTTTGGGCCTCCCATACGCGTATTGCCTCCCTCCTGGGCCAGCATTACGCGTAAGGCCAGATCTATTACGCAAATGGACCTTCTCCACACCAGTCTGAATTCTGCTATGGGATTCTCACTTTTTCACTCCAATTCAGTCCTAAACTTGTTTCTACATCTGTTTTAGGTCCTATTCTTCATTCTTACTTCTTTTGCCTATTATTACTAGTCAAAATCATGGGTCTTAGGTCTAATCTCGTTCCCTCAACCTGCATCAAAACAAATCTGCCACAACATGCATTCATACAGCAGCAACAGTACAAATTTATACATGAAAATCATACTATCATCAACGATTCAATACATATCAGAGATCAAACATTCATATCATACTCAGAATTTCATCAACTATAAAACATACGAAAATCCTACGAGGGAAAGGACCCCTCACTACCCTTTCACGCTATTATCACCTGTATTGAACCCATTCTCCCCCCTTACCTCGAATTCTTGATTAAATCCTGCGAGAATTGATGGAGATCCTAGCCCTAGCACCCTTGTTCTTCTCTTGTTCTTCTTTCTCTAACCTTTTCTCTTTTTACGTGAAAACTGTTTTGTCTCACTAAACTCCCCCTAATTCTAATTAATCAGATTTTATTTAATTAATAAAAATAATAATCAACTACCTAACTAATAATGGAAGATGCATAGTAACTTCCTCATTTACCCTTTAATCAAAATTAATTTACACTTAAAAATTCCCTTAATGGTAATTTACTAAATACAAAATCATTGACCAATAAAAACATCTCTTTTGTCCAAATGGCATAACTATTGCTACTACATTTTCAAATTTCAAACATTGCCTCTATTTTCTCTAATCAGTACCTCCCCCCATTCTCTCTCTCTCTCTCATGTTCTTGTCTTTCCCGTCATAACCTTCCCCCTCTCTCTAATTTTCTCTCTTTTCCTCTCTCTTCATCAAACCCTAACACGCCGCCGCCGAAGCTCTGTGAAATGAAAGATGAAGCGATCTCGCAAATGCAGAAACTCATGGCTCCGCAAATCTTTTCAATCTCTCTTTCACTCTTTTTCATTTTATTTATAGTTCACGGCGGCTACGGGTTTGTTAATAATTATTGTTATTATATTTTTGGTCTCAGTTTTGATTTCAGGATCTATTCACATTTTGGGAATGACTAAGTCGTTGTATCTTTCTCCTAAGGGCGGTTTTAGTTTCAACCTCAGAGGAATCATTTTCATGTTCTATTATTTAGGTTTTTAGTTTTAATTTGTTTGATTCTCTGTGTAAGGGTTTAGGTTTTTAGTTTTAATTTATATATGATTTCATTGATGTTTTGAAGAAAAAACGTGCATCTAGAGACTACAAAACGATAGTAAGATATCATTTATCGTGTAAAATAAGGATTAGAAATGATGTTGATTTATGTTAAATCATGGAGGTGTTATTTTTTATAGGTTATATATGTTGAAGCTTGTGAAAATGGTAGCGTTTTCGAGGGTATAATGCCAAAGGATATAAATGTTTATGTGACAACTGCGTCCAATACACAAGAGAGTAGTTGGGGAACCTCTCCATCCTGGTTTCATGTATAAACCTCTTCAGAATATCAAATACATAGTTTAAACCTCCGAGATACTTCTCACAGTTTTCCATTTTTGCAGCCCCAACTGTTCCAGAATCACCACTGGTAATATTGTGTTTCGTTGAAGGTTTCTTTTTCATTTCTTTTTCATGTTCATCGATTACTGGTTTATTTCTGGTTTTTTCCATTTTGGATTCACGAGCAGGTTCTGGTTTTTTTCAGTTCATGATGTTACACGGTTCCATTCTTTGTTTGGCTAATGATTGAGACTTGCTTCTGTTTTTTTTTTATGTTTTTATTGTGCTTTGTACTTCACTCACCATACATGTTCTGAAATGTAGCATTTTCATTTTATGATGTTTTTACACGGTTCCAAACTTTGCTTGGCTAATGGTTTATGGTCAATGTTTGAAATCGACAATGACAATGTAAGTGTCGTGTTTCCAGTGCTTTGTATGTTTTGACATATATATCATATTGTAGGTTTAATAGCTTCTTGAAGAATTGGCATTTGTTGAAGAAGAGATCATTTTACTTGAAAGAAAAGTTAAGGAGCTAAAACTTAGATTGAACCAGTAGAGAAATGAGACGATAGTTTGGAAATTACACCATAGAAGATAACCTAAACTATGTAACCAGTTCCAAGGATCATTTTCTCACAACTGTGAAGTATTCACTAAAGAAAGAAACTCAAAAGATAGAAGGGTTTCTTTAGGATCTTCATTGGATATTCATAGCTTATTTTCTACCCCAACAAGATCAAAATGTATGCCTTGTGTTCAATTTTCTTCATCTTCTTCTATTGTTCAATCTTTCTGACCATTTTGGATATTCGATGAACATAATATGAAGTGCCAAGAAAGAAAAGAATCAGAAACTATTGTCCCAAGACTTACACTTTCCTGCATGAAGTCCAAGGGCTTCATCTCAAAGACTAATTCATCCAACTGCAAGACACATTCATTCCTTTCAAATTGAAATGCATCCTGTCTTGACCCATATGGCATATCAGCAGATTTAGACTGCACAACAAGAGATGTAGGGCCTTATAAGAACTTCATCCAAATTACTAGCAATTCGTTAGACACTGAGTTTTTTCACATTGTTTGCCAGCATTCAGAAAATTGAGGTTGATATTTAGCTTTGAGCAGCTCACTTATTATTGTTTAAAAACTATCTACTGATTATACATTTTATGTATTCTCCTTCTTTTTTAGGGTCTTGATGCATAAGCTATGTAATGTTGATTTAAGTTTCTTGAGCTACAAGCAAAAGTTGTCATTCTGGATCAACATATATAATGCCTGCACAATGAATGTACTGTAAGGAATTTAAAGTTTTCGTTAACAAGAACTTATCTCACATCACGCAAGATATATAATGAATCTTAGAAACGTTGTTATACTTCTTATGAAATTACAGGCATTTTTGGACCATGTCCTTCCTTCTACACAAGATAAATTGTTGACTCTTATGAATAAGGTATATGTGATAAAGAGATATTTTTTGTGTTCATGATTGTGCTAATATTAACTATGTAGTTATGCATTGACACAGGCTGCAATGAATGTAGGCGGGATAGTACTGAATGCTTTGGCAATTGAACACTTTATTCTTCGCCATCCATGTGAATCATAACATGTAACATATATTCTTATCCTACAAGGATGTCTCAACTGCTTCAGTCTCGCATTTTTCTGTAACTATTATTAAATATTACTCAAATTATTTACATAACTCAACTGACTATAAAGAATACAAAAATGATTAGGGTCTTGTGGATGAAAAGGAATTCCTGGTGAGGCATGCTTAAGATGTGGGATATCCATAACCCAACGTCACGTTTGCGCTATGCCGAGGAACTTGGTCCTCACCAGCTGTAAGTGTATTGTTTAAGTTAATCCAGACCGGTAAATTAATATCAGGTGTTTAATGGGGGAATAGTAATTAGTATCAAGTGTTTCTTGTGACAGTTAAGGGTGTACACTTCAGAAGAAGTTGTAAACTAATGTTTGAATATTTTTGCTATTGTTGGTTAGCACTAAAGTTTTTCAACAATGGCAAACCAAGTAGTGCGAAGTGTTGAACAACAACAAGATAAAAGAAGTTCATAACAACTTTTATTTATTCATTATTACTATAGTTTTATTTTATTTTCTAAGATGTGAGTTTTTTGTATATATTATTTATTTAAGGTACTTCTGTATTTTATTACTATATTACTACTTAAGGTGCGTCGATTTCATAACCGTCAGGAGGATATATGTATATTATTTGAGTCGAGTGTATTTGGTGGTGCGAAGATTTTTCGATCGATCATAGGAGATATGGTGCAGTTTTTTGTTCGGGTGGCTCAAAATCATCGACATTATTTTTGCACTAATAAGGTTAATTATGTTAGTAAGTCTGCTGTATTGTGGCTTTTTTCAGATGTTGTTCTGCAGGTGCTGTTTTGGCTCATCGTTATTGTGGGTGCAATGATGTTTTTCGCAGCAGCAGTAGGTTTGAGCTTGTCTCCAATCTCCAAGACCCAGTGGTATAGTGTCTTTAATTAGTTTCTTTGTTAATGTGGTCATTGAATGTACTCTTTAATTAGTTTCTTTGTTATGTTCATTTGATTTAGTAGCAAATAGTGAGCCTAAGTTGGATGTGAATTATTTATTATCTGATGCTGCTTTTGTAGGATAATCCCATTGAACCTTAACGGTATTATCAACTTAGGGAGCAAGACACCATTAAATTTGGTAATAGCAGGTAAGTGACAAGTAGATTTTAGTTGTTTTTTATTATGTTCAAACAACAATATTATATCATTGTTTCCTTGATGTGAATACCAATCTGCTGTAATTTGAAGTTTCCAAATTATTTTTGTGACATAGAGGTATGTAGCCCTTTCATGGGTTTTGTTTAAAACGTGTTGCTTGTAAGTGATGGGTGTGTGGCAAATTCTGTCATATAGTCCAAATTTTTTATTAGCCCTGTTCCAGCTTATAAGTGATGGTTTTTGTTACATTTTATGGTGCTTTTGTTGTTTGTTGATGATGTTTTGGTAATATATAAACTTTATTAGATTTGCATGTCTGTTTGTTTGTTCATACATCTAATATTGTAAGAGAACATGATGGTCCAAAATTTAAATTGATTTATAAATTAAATTATAAGTTGTTTTATAAAATATTTTGAAAATTTTATGAAAATAAATTTAATTAATTTTATAAAAAAGTATTGTCACAAAATATGAGAGTATATAAAACTCAAGTAAGTGAATTCAAATAATCTCAAAAAATAAAGTAAGCTATTTGTTCTACTTAGAACATCATATACCGAAATTTTGTGGGGCATATTCATGGTTCTGTTTCTTTTTACACTGTTTTCTTTGTATAATAATCATTGATTACTTTGTTCTAATTGTCAATAACTTGAATTAGTTGAATGACTAAATCACTAAATGAATATTTTATGTTTCTTTTTACAAAATTATGTGGATGATGAGAGAATTTATTCAAAGTTCATTTGTTGTGATGATAATTTTTCAGTTTTAGTGACAATTTTTCATTTGGATGATGAAAAATTTTCAGTTTTAGTGATTTTTCATTTCAATGGATTCATAATTCATGCATCTTTTGTATATTTTTCCAGTAGCTCGGAGAAAGGCACAAGAAGCCTTTGCTTGAAATTGCTCTTGAAAAAGAAGAGTAATAATAAGATTAAAGCATTATACTGTGTTGGGTTTGTTAATGACATTTTGTTCTAAAAGTGATGAAAATCTAAAGTCAAAGGAGTTGAGTGATGTTTAAAACCCTCTAAATTCATACACTAATGCATTTTCGTTTTCCAAATTACAATTCATAGTTTTTCATTTTGTAATTTGTAATGCAACTCCATTAAAATGTATCACTAAAACTATTAATTTATTATTGTATTCTAAGGAAACAATAAGAGTGATATTTGTAAATTTTAGCAACTCCGGTGACTTTTATCACTGAAATTCACTATTTTCATGGGTCATTATCATCACAATATCTTTTTTATTTTAATCAACAAAATATTTGTAAATATTTATAGTTATTAGTTGATATTTGTATATATTTATAGTTATTATTTATTAGACGTATTTGATTTATAATGTTGGGGATTTGCTACATATTTTTTAAAAATATTTTCAGTTTTTAGTGATTTTATAATAACTATTATATATTAACGGTCTTATTGACTAATTTAAGATAAAATAAATTTATCCGTGCGGATGCACGGGTCTTCTACTAGTAATAATAATAATAATAATAATAATAATAATAATAATCCTAATAATAATAATAATAATAATAATAGTAACATTATTAACCATATTACTATTATTATTTTCACTGCTATATCATTATTATTAAGCTAAGGTCTCTAATCCCCACTAATTAAATAAGGCACTACCCTTCACTCACCCTTAACAAGGCCAAAACAATACAAATTAACACACGACGATTAAATAATTAAAATGGGGTGTTACAACTCTCCCCCACTTAAATTATTTTCGTCCTCGAAAATGTACCTGATGGAAATAGCTCCGGATACGACTCTCGCATCCTGCTCTCCAGCTCCCAGGTCACACTTCCCCCATCAGCTCCTCCCCATGCTACTCTCACCAAAGGGATCTCCTTTCCTCTGAGTTGTTTCATCTTGCGATCCTCGATCCTTATCGGCATCGCCTCCACAGTAAGATTATCCCTGATCTGCACCTCATCCCTCGGGATAACATGAGATGGATCAGATACATACTTTCGAAGTTGCGACACATGAAACACGTCATGCAAGTTCGAAAGTTCAGGAGGCAACGCCACCCTATAAGCAACTACACCAACCCTCTGCAAGATCTGATACGGTCCAATAAACTTAGGATCCAGCTTCTTTGATTTCAATGCACGTCCAACACCAGTCACTGGGTTAACTCTTAGGAACACGTGATCACCTTCACTGAATTCCAAGTCTTTCTTCCGATTATCATGATAGCTTTTCTGCCTACTTTGAGACATTTTCATTTTCTCGCGGATCATCTGAATTGTCTCAGTAGTCTGTTGCACAATCTCAGGTCCAAGCACCACATTTTCACCAGTCTCATACCAACACAGAGGCGTCCTACACCTCCTACCATACAAAGCTTCGAAAAGTGCCATTCCAATGCTCGAATGGTAGCTATTGTTATACGTGAACTCAATCAATGGCAAATGAGTATCCCACGCACCACCTTTCTCCAACACACAGGCTCTCAGCAAATCTTCCAACGATTGAATAGTCCTCTCTGACTGACCATCAGTCTGTGGATGATAAGTCGAGCTCAACTTCAATTTAGAACCCAAGGCCTCCTGCAGACTCTTCCAAAATTCTGAAGTAACCTCGGATCTCTATCCGACACTATGCTCGATGGAACACCATGTAACTTCACAATTATCCTGATATAAATCTCTGCCAGCTTTGACAAAGGGAAGCTGATGTTAATTGGTATAAAATGAGCGGATTTCGTAAGTCGATCCACCACTACCCAAATAGCATCAAAGCCTCTCGCCGTATTTGGTAACCCAATAAAAAAATCCATAGTAATACTGTCCCACTTCCATTCCGGAATCTCTAACGGTTGCATTAATCCCGAAGGCTTCTGGTGCTCCACTTTTGACTTCTGACATGTCAAACAAGCATAGACAAACTGAGCTATGCCCCTCTTCATACCGGACCACAAAAACAACCTCTTCAAGTCATGATACATTTTCGTAGCTTCCGGGTGAATACTCAAGTTACTCCGGTGGCTCTCCTCTAAGATCGCTTTCTTTATTTACGCATTATCTGGTACACAAATTCTGCCCCGAAACCTCAATACACCAACATTATCCACTTTAAAATCACCATTAGGATCACCTCCTTCTATAGGCCTCAAGTCCACCAGCTTCACATCAAGCTTCTGATTTCTTTAATTACATCCAAAAAGTCATTATTCACCTTCAGCATACCCAATCTAACACTCTCCGGTGTAGTCACAAACCATACTCAAGTCTCTGACCTGTTCAATCAACTTCATTTCTTTCACCATCAATGCAGACATATAAATTGCCTTCCGACTGAGAGCATCTGCTACAACATTAGCTTTTCCCGGATGGTAACTCAAATTAAAATCATAATCCTTCAAGAACTCTAACTACTTTCTCTGCCTCATATTCAACTCCTTCTGATCGAATAAATATTTCAGACTCTTGTGGTCACTGAATACTTCAAATCTTGATCCATACAAATAATTTCACCAAATTTTTAATACAAAAACCACTGCAGCTAATTCAAGATCATGAGTAGGATAGTTCCTCTCATGCACCCTCAACTGCCGTGAAGCATATGCCACCACTTTGCCATCTTGCATTAACACACCGCCTAATCCCATCTTAGACGCATCACAATACACTACAAAAGGATCATTTGGACTTGGTAGAATTAACACTGGTGTTGTAGTCAATTTCTTCTTCAATTCCTCAAAACTTTCCTCACAGGCAGCGTCCCAAACAACAGCTTGATTCTTTCTGGTTAACTGCGTCAACGGTAACGCCAAATTTGAAAACCCTTCAATGAATCTTCTATGGTATCCTGCCAAACCCAAAAAGCTTCTAATCTCCGTTGCTGTCTTCGGAGCTTCCCACTGAAGTACTGCACTTATTTTAGATGGATCCACCGCTATACCATCACCAGAAATAACATGACCCAAGAAACTCACAGTCTTCAACCATAATTCACACTTCGAGAACTTTGCAAACAATTTATTATCTTTCAACACCTGTAATGCGGTTCTCAAGTGTCTTGCATGATCTTCGTCAGACTTAGAATAAATTAGTATGTCATCAATGAATACTACAATAAACTGGTCTAGATAAGAGTGGAAGATACAATTCATATACTCCATAAACACCTCTGGCGCATTAGACACTCCGAAAGGCATTACTGCATATTCATAATGTTCGTAGCGAGTTCTGAAAGCAGTCTTCTGAATATCACCTTCCTTTACTCTAATCTGATGGTAACCCGACCTCAAATCAATTTTGCTGAAAACACGAGCTCCTACCAGCTGATCCAATAAGTCATCAATCCTCGGAAGTGGATACTTATTCTTAATGGTCACTTTATTCAACTGACGGTAATCAATGCACAGACGCATGCTACCATCCTTCTTTTTCACCAACAACACTGGAGCTCCCCACAGCGACACACTCGGTCTAATAAACTTCTTATCAAGCAACTCCCCAATCTGATATTTCAACTCTGCCAACTTTGATGCAGACATCCTGTACGGCGCCATAGAGATAGGTCTGGTACTTGGTACAAGATCAATAGTAAATTCAACTTCCCTTGTCGGAGGCAACTCTGAAATGTCATCTGGAAATACTTCAGGAAATTCATTCACCACTGGTAATTCATTAACTGAAGTCTTACTTTCAACTGATAACGAGGCAAACACTGAAAACATTTTCGCCTCATCCTCCAACAACGTCCTCAACTCCCTGCTAGATAACGAATCCGCCAATGCTTCCTCTTCAGGAGTAAGAAACAATAATGTCTTCCTGAAGCAATCAATATAAACTCGGTTGAACTCCAACTAGTTCATTCCCAAAATAAGATCGAGATTACCGAGTGGCAAACAAATCAAGTCCACTATGAAATCTCTACCAAACATAGTCAGCGGACACTTCAAACACACCAAGGAAGTAACCACAGAACCAATAGATGAAGTTTCAATCGTCATCCTCTGATCTAGAGCATCATTAATAAAGCAAGTACCTTTGATGGAACGCTCCTCATCAGTGGATTGGGCTCTCACCAAGGCAAATACTTTTCCACTGGCCTGAGCTTTCGTTGGCTTCTCACAGTGAGTGCTGATGTGACCCTTTTCTCCGCAGTTATAACAGGTAGGCATAATGGCTTTACATTCAGCTATAACATGACCTGGTTGACCACACTTGAAACACTTCTTCACCTCATTTGGACAGTTATTAGCACGGTGACCCGCGCCACCACATCTAAAACACTTGAGAGTATCAGAACCTACTTATTTCTCCTTTGGTTTCTTCCCCACATCAGTTTTCTGTTTCCCCTTATCAGCTGGAGCACTATAGGGAGTACCTCCAAACCTCTGCTTACCCTTCTTCTCATTCACAGCCTTGTAATGAGCAATTCTGGATCTGTTATCATTGTCATAGATTCTGCTTCTGCTTACCAGTTCTGGATAATTTCTTATTTTTTGACAAGCAATGCCCAGTTTGATCTCGGGGCGTAGCCCATTCTCAAACTTCAAGCACTTCGAAGTCATAGCTTCTTCAGTATTGTAATGAGCACAATACTGTACCAATTCCTCAAATCGGGCAGCATATTCAGCAACTGTCTTATCACCCTGTTTCAGCTCCAGAAATTCAACTTCCTTTGCACTACGAATATCTTCCGGAAAATACTTTTCCAGAAACTCAGCTTGAAACACTATCCAAGTAATTTCAGTACCCGCAACTTCCAACCTTTGACGACTATTGTCCCACCAGGCTTCAGCCTCTCCTTCCAGTATATGAGTGCCAAACCGTACCTTCTGAGCATCACTGCATCCCATGGTCCTGAAGATCTTCTCAACAACCTTCAGCCATTTCTGTGCAGCCTCTGGGTCCAAAATACCTCCCTCATATGTCGGCGGCTTATTGCTCTGGAACTATGCTAGGTCGCAGAACTGCGCACCCCTAGCCTGATTGGTGTTCTCTACCGCTTGTGCCATGGCTTGCATAGCAGCAGCAAGAGCAACATCATTCCTTCCTGCCATACTGTTCAACAAACAACATACGGTCAGAACACATAACTCACTCCTATTCTAAGGACATACTCTACTACTCAACCAGGCTCTGATACCAATTGTAACACCCCACTTTCCTAAAATATATAATATAGAGATATTATCAATAAAATCAGAGTTTACTACAACAAGTAAGGTGTCACTTCGTTAAAAAATCAACATACTGAATCTCTTTTCAGTTGAAGGAATAAAAACTGCGGAAAAACAAGTATTTATCCAATTTACGGCCACATGCCAACTACATCAAAATAAAACCCACATTAAACGTGGTCCACCATAAATTCAATAAAAATGAAAGGTACGTAACAAATGAATGATGAATAATGAATAACAAATAATAAAATCCCCAAATCCCGTGTTACGTATCAGAACGACTCCTAAGACTCGATCAGGCAACACGCACTCCATGCACACTCAAGTACCTGGATTATCTGTATTTTCGAAGAAGCACAGACACAACAACAACAAAGGGGTGAGAACTACATTCAATAATAAACGGCGAATAATACATATTAAGGGTAGTTACTCACAGTCATTCACACAATCACATAATCACGACACACTTGTCATTTTCAATTATCATTCAATCAACATGTAATAACAATGCAATGTGACTCAACAAATGACACAATGCATGTGGTACCAATATCACCAAGGTTCATTCAATCGAACCCAGATAAATCACATACACCCCTACTTGGCAATGATTTATCCCACCACACTCCACATTGGAGTTCGGATGAATCACATACACTCCTCCTGAGCAATGATTCATCACCACTAACACACCATGAATGCGTGACATCAATATGCATATAACTCATGTATAATCATAATCATACAATCCCACGATCCTCCTGATTATAATCAATCCATAACACCACATAAAACACCTCACACGACGTTAATTAGCTAATTACCAATTAATTCACCAAAATTACTAAATCAATTATTTTTGTCTCCCATCCTACATTTCTCAAGGTCTGACATCTATCCCCAACCTCTCAAACCAAAAGAAACCACTTCGGACGCGAAAACGAGAAAGAAATCGCGAAACGGTAAAATTCTGCACCCTCGCTGGTCATACGCGTATTGCCTTGAGCCACACGCGTATTGCCCAGCTCGCTCGCCCAACCATACGCGTATGGGTCTTAGGTCTAATCTCGTTCCCTCAACCTGCATCAAAACAAATCTGCCACAACATGCATTCATACAGCAGCAACAGTACAAATTTATACATGAAAATCATACTATCATCAACGATTCAATACATATCAGAGATCAAACATTCATATCATACTCAGAATTTCATCAACTATAAAACATACGAAAATCCTACGAGGGAAATGACCCCTCACTACCCTTTCACGCTATTATCACCTGTATTGAACCCATTCTCCCCCCTTACCTCGAATTCTTGATTAAATCCTGCGAGAATTGATGGAGATCCTAGCCCTAGCACCCTTGTTCTTCTCTTGTTCTTCTTTCTCTAACCTTTTCTCTTTTTACGTGAAAACTGTTTTGTCTCACTAAACTCCCCCTAATTCTAATTAATCAGATTTTATTTAATTAATAAAAATAATAATAATAATAATAATAATAATAATAATAATAGTCCTAATAATAATAATAAGAATAATAATTATAATAATAACGTTATTAACCATATTACTATTATTATTTTCACTACTATATCATTATTATTAAGCTAAGGTCTCAAATCCCCACTAATTAAATAAGGCACTACCCTTCACTCACCCTTAACAAGGCCAAAACAATACAAATTAACACACGACGATTAAATAATTAAAATGGGATGTTACACGTTGGGCCTTGCTTCGGCTACTATTAGCACCCCCATCTCGTAAGCCCAGTTGGTTATTCGGTGAAAATACACCCCCGGATTTTATTTTGCCTAATTAAGTTAATTACTTAATTTAATTATGTAATTATGTTTTAAATGTTAATTAGGGTTTAGAAATAGGGTTTTAGGTTTTAATAATTAAATTAATCACTTAATTTAATTATTTAATTAGGTTAAATTTGATTTAGGGTTTATAAATAGGGTTTAGGGTTTTTTAATTAATTAAATTAATAACTTAATTTAATTACTTAATGAGGGTTTAGATTTTAATTAGGGATTCGACATAGGATTTTGGGGGATACTAGTATTAGGAGAAATACTTAAGTTTTATTTTATTTTAATTTTGGTTTCGGTTTTATAATAAATAGTTTTATATATTTAAAATTTTTTAATAGGGATTTAGTTTTATTTAGGAATTTTGGGATAATTGTGGGGTTGGGTTTAAATTTATATTTTATATATCTAACATACTTGGTTTTTCTTTCTTTTAAAGGAAATAGGAATTTTATTTTATTTAGGAATTCTATCTAGGAATTTTTTGGGAGAATTTTTGAGTTAGGTTTTCATTTTACTTTTTTTTTTTTATATATATATGTATTTAAAATGTTTGGTTTTTCTTTCTTTAAAAAATAGGAAATAAATTTTATTTAGGAATTTTATTTAAGGCTTTAGGGATATTTTTGGGTTTGATTTTTAATTTACTTTTATATGTATTTTTAAAAATGTTTGGTTTATTATTTTAATAAAATAGGAATTAAAATTCTTTCGCTTTAGGAATTGTGTTTAGGATTTTTAGAACTAATCTCGGGTTGGGGTTTATATATTAAAATAATTTGTTCAATCCTTCTTTGTTAAAGAAAAAAACATAATAAAATTTTTATATAGGGATTTTGGGTTTTATTTGGAAAATTTTTGGTATTGGGCTTTATTTGGAAAATTTTTGGTATTGGGTTTTATTTGGAAAATTTGGGTTTTTTTGGATAAAAATAAATTAAAGTGAATTTAATTTATTTTTGGGGATTAAATTACTTTTATTTTAGGATTATCTTGAATTTAGAAATCATTTTTTAATTGGAATGTTTTGGGGATTAATTTTGCTATATTTCTTAGTATAAATGGTATTGTGGGTTTTATTAAATTTTTTGGAATTTGAGGATTTTTTTGTTTTTTTCAATAGGGGATATAAAGGGATTTTTAAGGATTTAATTTTAGGGATAAAACTCTTGGTCCAAGAGTCTAAATAAAGGATGGGGTTTAGGGATAAAACTCTTAGGTTCCAAGAGTATAAATATAGGCCAATGGATAAGGGATTTAAGGGATAAAACTCTCCATCCGAGAGTATAAACAATGGATAAGGGATATAACTCTCCATCCGAGAGTATAAACAATAGATAAGGGATAGAACTCTCCATCCGAGAGTATAAACAATGGATAAGGGATAGAACTCTCCATCTGAGAGTATAAACAATGGATAAGGGATTTTAAGGGATAGAACTCTCCATCCGAGAGTATAAACAATGGATAAGGGATAGAACTCTCCATCCGAGAGTATAAACAATGGATAAGGGATATAACTCTCCATCCGAGAGTAGAAACAAAGGATAAGGGATTTTAAGGGATAGAACTCTCCATCCGAGAGTATATCTTAGACGATGGCTGTGGATCTAAAGGGGGAGTTGAATAGATCCCTTGAGTTTTACACGCAAATGGTTACCAAATATTTAGTTTTAAAAATGTTTAACGGAAGCAACCACTGGATAGAACATCTACAACGAACCTTCTACTAAAAGGATCGGATATGCACGAATATATCAAGAATGAGTATGGAAGAGAAAAATTCAGTTTGATTACTACACTTAAAAACGCAGTCAACAAAATATCGCTTGTTTGATGTTAATCCAACCCAATGAGGTAAAATGATAAGCAATTAAAAGCAATGCGTTCGATTTTTTCTTTGAAACAAATTATCAAAAATCTAGTGTACGTAAATACACTAAGTGCAGAATTTCTATGGAATGTAATAAAGAGCTGCTCTAAGATACAATTCAAGGAGTTGTATCAATTTAACAAATAGTTTCTCAGCTCAAAATTACACTACAACAAATTTTTTGATAAATTGCGATTTACAAATTCGAACAAACTGAAATATAAAAGAGTTAAGGGAAAGAGAGAACAAAAGAGATTTGATTAGGCAGTTCCCCAATCGTCCTCGCTTTGGGTACGTCTGCCCCCAACTCCATAATTGGAATTGAGATATATATATATATATATATATATATATATATATATATATATATATATATATATATATATATATATATGTAGCTGTTGTAAATTGTTTATTACAAGAGAAAACTATGAACATCCAAACCCTCGAACGTCTTCGATCGTTGATGCACAATTTTCTCTCCCCTTGATTCAAGATGAATCAAGTCCTTCGAATATGGTTGATCCAATTACCGTCCCACGCTACTAAACCGAAAGAACCCACCGTTCTTTGGTTACCTTCACTCGATCAATTGCGATCTACCAAAAATTCGAACCCAAACCTCTCTTCTACGATCCTCTGATTACAGCTACTAAACCGAATAATTGCGCCAATTTCCGGTTACCTTCGCCCAGCCGAATCCCTGTAGAACGAAACGGTTTGTGCAAAAACCCCCAAAATCTACTCGATTCATGGAGGACAAAACCAACTGGTTTTATTCAAGAAACACCTACCAAGCTCTCAACCCAGAAAATGAAGATCACACTTCATAAATTCTGAACGTTATCACTTCGAACAGTGGGCGACACAAACAAAGATGATTATGTGTGATTGTTTGTTTACTCAATGAAGAAGATGAAGATGAAGAGAGAAATGACATAAATTTTCACGTTTCTTGTTCTTTGAATAATGAGATGACAAAAACTATTTATAGAGAATGAAGTGACCCACAAAAAAAGAATAACAGAAATAACATAAGAAAAATTTAAGTGAAAAATATCAGTTCAGGAAATCATGCGTCGACCCACAACAACCATGCGTCGACGCACAGATGAATTTTTTTGTGTTATTCAGAATCACGCGCTTTCCCGCGGTTTCTCTAGGTTAACGCATAAACTAGGAGGTTAGCGCGTGAGCTGGGAGGGCTAGTACATGAACTGCAATTTTTTTGGAAATACAATTTTCTGCGCATTTTCAACTGACCAAGTCCAGAAAAACATACTAGACACTACTAAAATGGTAATGAACATTTGTTTATGGGAAAGACAAGGTCCTATACATCTAGACACATGAACAATAATGATTAGACGCAATATGCCCGACACGTGAAGTGATACCGCTCAAATTACAATCTAAAACTTACATATTTGTTGACATCATTAAAACAAAGTAGATGAGAGACCATAGCCCTCACAGTATAAACAATGGATAAGGGATTTTAAGGGATAGAACTCTCCACCCGAGAGTATAAATAATAGATATGGGATAGAACTCTCCATCCGAGAGTATAAAGAATGGATAAGGGATTTTAAAGGATAAAACTCTCCATCCGAGAGTATAAACAATGGATAAGGGATTTTAAGGGATATAACTCTCCATCCGAGAGTATAAACAATGGATAAGGGATTTTAAGGGATAGAACTCCTTGTCTAGGAGTATAAATAATAGATTAAGGGATAGATCTCATTGTCTAGGAGTTTAAATAATAGATTACGGGATAGAACTCCTTATCTAGGAGTATAAACAATAGATTAAGGGATAAAACTCTTTATCCAAGAGTATAAATAGTGGATTAGGGCTAGGAATGGGATTAGGGGGAAGGAATAGGGGAGGTGAACTACGGTTACTCTGATCCTTCAAATTGAAGGTACGTAGGCATAGGGTTGTAAACCCTAGCGAGTATAATAATAAAAAACTTAGGATTCTTTTGTAAATAAGTAAAAAAGACGACAAACAAACATACCCTAAAACTTAAGGAGGATCCTATTGAATACAATGGAAGTGAGGGGTGCCTAACACCTTCCCCTCACTTTACCGACTCCCGAACCTTAGGAATCTCTGCCCTTAGGATTAGGATTTTAGGTTTATCATTTATTTTCCTTAAAAAATATCATGGCGACTCGATATTTTTGCCTGCCGCGACAAAGATGATGAAGGAGTTGTGTGCTGAGTTCAAAATTGAACACCATAACTCATCTCCCTACCGACCCAAGATGAACGAAGCGGTAGAAGCGGCTAACAAGAACATCAAGAAGATCGTTCAAAAGAGGGTTGTAACCTACAAAGACTGGCACGAGATTCTACCCTTTGCTTTTCACGGTTATGGTACATCTGTCCGAACTTCAACAGGGGCAACCCCTTTCTCTCTAGTATATGGCATGGAAGCAGTGCTACCTATAGAGGTAGAGATCCCTTCAATAAGGGTATTAATGGAGGCTAAGTTAACAGAGGCTGAATGGTGTCAAAGTTGACACGAAGAACTGAATCTGATCGAAGAAAAGCAAATAACGGCATTATACCATGGTCAGTTGTATCAGCAAAGAATGAAGAAGGCGTTTGAAAAAAATGTCCGACCTCGCGTCTTTAGAAAATGAGACCTCGTGCTCAAGAAGATACAATCTTTTCTTACTGATTCCTGGGCCAAATGGACTCCAAATTATGATGGCCCCTATGTGGTCAAGAAAGCTTTCTTAGGCGGTGCCTTGAGACTCGCAACCAGGGATGGAGAGGAATTTGCCTACCCCACAAATGTTGACGTAGTCAAGAAATACTTTGCCTAAATAAAAAAAAACGTCTCGGTGGATTGAAAACCTGGAAGGCCGGTCTAGGCAAAAATTAGAGACATAATCAAAAAAATCATCCTGGCGGATTAGAAATCTCAAAGTACAATCCAGGCAAAAATTAGGGATTCATGGCAAGTAACTACGTCCAACAAAGGGGCAAATCCCTCCGCAGCAATAATGCCATCGGTCAGGAAAAACTCCAGTCAAGATCATCTTCGACAGAAGCTCAGGATGTCCATAATTCAAAGTTAGTAGAAGGATAGCGGTCGTTATGTTTCAATGTAGCCCTTTTCCCTTAAATTACAATTTTCTAAACTTTGTAAATACTCCATGGAATCACGCGTTTGGCTGATTTCCATCCTATCAATGAAATTTGAGCCCTAGTGCTTTTGTTTGCAATTCTCATTTGTTTTAGCTTTATAGAATGATGTTTTAATGTGATCAACGATTCTTGAAATAAAACAAAAATGAATTTACTTGTCAAACTTTTTTTTCTACTTTTAAAACAAAGATGGAAATTTCTTTTGACTGTTGAACATCGAAAGAACATCGATCGCTTCTCCAGAAGTAATCGAGCTTCAAAGTGCAGAATCAAAGTATTCCTTCTAAACCAGTATGCTGAATGAAGGATCAGTTGTATTAGATGTGATTTTTCCATTTGATATCCTCGACAGAGTTCTTACCTCCTAAGCCTGACCAACTTTGTTCCCCACAGGGACTATCTCTCCTAAGTAAGGCAGAATTGCTATCTGGAACAAATGATACTTCTTCGTCCCCCGCGGTGGCCGAGTATCCAGTCGTGTTCATCCTCTAGTCTGTATATCGCGTCAGTTTTGTCAGGATATACACACATACATCATGCATTATTAATTTACATGCATATTCATATTGCATCACTATCACTCTAGTCACACTTATCCCCTAGTGATAAAAGTCCTCTCAATCGAGTTGTCAGTTCTTTCCTCGTCAAGAAATGTCGCATCTAAACAATCTCTTCCCCGGTTTATCTCTGGAATGGGGACGATCCTCGACCACTTTGATAACTTGAACCTCTGAAAAGCAAGATAACTTTCGACGAACGTCACTCTTCTCCATTGAAGATGATATATTCGCTTTCCTGGATTAAGGAAAATCCCCAGAGAAAGCCTCTTAATCAAAGATTCGGCAGTACAGTAGTTTTTCTCCAGAAGATTCGCTGACGAAAAGGTCATTAGCACCTCAAAATTGGATTATATCACACAGAAGTTCTCCGAGAAGGTCTCGAGGGAAAGTATGATGTAATATCCCCAAACAGGAAGCAGTCTCTCAAGAGACTCGTTTTCCCCAGTAGAGTCAACAAATGGCGTCTCTGAAACAGGGAAGTTTGTGCACCTCTACAACCTAGACGAATGGGTTCCCCAGCAAGTCTGACATCAAAAGTTTTTCCCATCAAATGGCATCTCCACAGGAAAATTCGGCGAGAAGTTTGAGGAAAACCGCTATGAATAGCGTCCCTTGTCAAGAAAGTTTATTGACAAAAGAAACTTAGACCAGTTCCTTGGTAGGAAACCAGGATCGAGGGGAAGTTTATTTCAGAAACTTAGACCAGTTCCTTGGTAGGAAACCAGGATCGAGGGGAAGTTTATTTCAGAAACTTGGACCAGTTCCTTGGTAGGAAACCAGGATCGAGGGGAAGTTTATTTTAGAAACTTAGACTAGTTCCTTGGTAGGAAACCAGGATCGAGGGGAAGTTTATTTCAGAAACTTGGACCAGTTCCTTGGTAGGATACCAGGATCGAGGGGAAGTTTATTTCAAAAGAAAACTGGGATCAGTTCCTTGGCTGAAGACAAGGATCGAGGGGAAGTTTACCTTTTCTAAGCATCATTGCTTAGCGAAAGAAGATGGATGAGCAAACTGCCATTCATAACCACCATCAAAATTTCGGGTATTTTGATATTTAATCCTCTTGCACCCCAAATGCCCGAATACCTTCATCATTCCCACCTTCGGGTCTAAGAAGATTAAATAGGGGCATCTGTCATACCTCAAATTTTGACCACTAAGATTTCCCATCATTGTGCCAATCATCATCACAAGATGGAGGTACTTTCATGTCTCATTAATCTCCTCAAGGAATTGTTGAGCATTCACTACAATCAAGGATTAGGGTTTCAAGCCCTCTTAGGGCACTTAGACAAGAGATCAATCAAGAAATGACATGATCTTCAACTTGTCTAGCCTCTCAAACACCCAAAATGGATCAAGAGGACTCCCACATCAAGAATCAAGCACAAAGTTGCAACATTCCAAGTAGATCATGCCTCAAGATCGCCAGTGTCACCAAATTAGGGTTTGGTCGACTGAGGCCTCCAGATGGAATTTTTCCTCTGGGCATGCGCCATTACCTCAAAGCACAACTTAAGATAGTACAAGGGACCTCATGGACCCAATCATCAAGTCAATTTAACCTCAGGGATGAATTCATAAAAAAAATTAGGAATTAGGGTTTCTTGACCTAATTCACCCCTAAGTTGAATTTTGGGACAAAACATGAGCCAAGACCACAAGACATGAATTGAGGGTATCTAACACACTACATTGATCCATTTACAGCAATGGATTGATCCAAGAAGCTTGACTCACTAGTTTCATTTTCATCAGGACCACAATTAGGGTTTCGAGGGAAAAGTCAACTGTACCTTTGACTTTTGTCTAGGACATGCTCCCAAACCTTGGGACGTGATTCAATACACCCTACAACACCTATTTAATATATCCATTAGGTTTGATTTAGGTCAAGGACTTGATTTCACAAAGGATCGCACAATTTGGATTTCGTCAGATAACAAGTCAACTGTGCACAAAACCAAGTTTGACTTTTTGAGATTTTTCACAGTTATGGTTCATTGACCTTAAAATGATGTTAATGTGTGATTGGAAACATCATTCATCAAGAAAAATCAAAGAAAGTGGGATAACTTGTAAAAGGGGTAACCATAAAAACTTAGAATTTTTCTAAGTTATGGAACAAAGTGGCTAGGGTACCAACTTCCAAGGACCATAACTTGAGATCCAAGCAACCCTTTTGGATGGTCAAAAGCTGGATTTGTAGATCTCATGGCATACTTTAAAAGTGTCAACTACAGCTCATTCCAATTCCTCATGGATTTTTAGTTATGGAGTGATCAAAATGGCTGAAAATACAAAAGTGACATTTTTCCAACACTTAGTGAAATTTTCACTAAGTCAGAATCTGCCTTATTTTTTCCCAAATGTAGAGGCATTTTTCATTATAATTCAGGTTGACTCAAAACCAAAGTTGGACATCATGTTGAAATAGAATATGTCAGCTTTCCAAAATGCCCAAGAACTCCATCAAATTCCATCTGGGCTAGGAGTTATGACAGCTGCAACATGCCTTGCTGCAAACTGTCTTGTCAAGGCAGATTTGTGCATTAGTGCTCGAATTGCCCAAATTGTGCAACTTTAAGCATGGTTATCCATCTGCACATCTCAAGGGGGAACAACCAAGGGACAAGCACTGATCCATAAGCCTTCCAAGTCTTTGGAACTAGATATAGGTTTGGCACCCCTAAAAGCTAAAGATGCCTCAAGACTCTAATTTTGTTTTGGAGATTTCAATGGATGCTTAGAGGTGGCATATACCAGAGCAAAGATGAACACTTTAGTCAAGCCTTATCCTTGAATCAGAGAACCATAGGCCTGTGCTCTAATCTCAAGTCAATGGCTAGAGGAGACTTGAGATTCCATTTGATCCACATTGGCCAAAGGCCAGCTGCAGTTGCCATTCCTTATTCCTTGCAAAACAAACTTGACACACTATAAATAGACCTCATTTCTGATCAGTTTGAGTACACCAAAGGCCTATAACACTTGCCTTTCTCAAAATCACACTCTCACTTCCAAAAATGCCTTCTAATGCAAGCAATTATCGGGTTTTGAATTAGAAAGTGTTTCCAACCAAACCAATCACACACACACCTCATAAACATCATATAGAAGTGATCCAAACACTTAAACAACATCTGGAACATCAATTATACAAAATCACCAGCCATATGCACAAGCCTTTGACAGATTTGCAGTTGAGGTGCCAAATCAAGTTCCAACTCAATTCAATCCACTCCAAGCATTCAGACACACTCCATAGCACCTAAGGAATCTGTCCACACCATTGGAACCAAGCTGTAACACCTCCAACCTAGAACTCGATCACCAGCTGCAAGAGGTAAGCCTCAACTTGGTCATCTCATGATTCATGCATATTTCCTCGCACAATAATATTGCCATATGTTCATAATCATGTATAGAGTGTTTCCCCTCCATAGATTACTTTGTATGAGTCGTGTATCAAATTTCTCAGCCTTCATGCAGAAATTAGGGTTCTTGAGGTTTCTCATTGATTTCTTATTCCATGCTTAAAATAAATGAAATTAAGAACCATAAACATGACTGTGAGGTGAAAACGAGCAGATTGATATGTGGATTGTGTGATTTCATCAAGTATTCAGTGAGAATGATGAGAAAATGCAAATCTGGGCAAAACAGAGCACGCGGGCAAACCAAGATGTTCTTGGCGCCCTTTTTCAAACTTTCAAATATTTGAATTTTTGTGATTTTATTTAATTGATTCAAAAATTAATTTCTCTCTGAATTTTAATGATTTTGAGTTGATTCTTTTTTTAATAATTCACAAAAATGTTAAAATATTTTATTTTACAAAAAATTTCCAAAAATATTATTTATTTTATATATTTGATATTTTTGCAAAGAATTAATTTTTATTTATTTTTTAACATTTAAAATATTTTTTCCTTCTTGATTTTCCAAACATAAATAGTTTCCAATCATTTTGTGGATAAAAACATGATTTTTGAAACATTGATCCAAGATCACCACTCATTTTTCGCATGTTTTCAATAATTTTTATTAATTTTTAAACAAAATTAATTCCATTTTAAATAAAATTAAGGTTTTGATTAATTCCACCCTAATCAATCTTTTTTTCAAACACTTTTCGGTCTCTAATAGAGTGTAAGACCCAACCCCTTTGTAAATAAACAATTTTGGGCCTCACATATTGTATAAGCCCCTCTGTATATTTTCAAATGTTCGGAGCGATCGTCGCCTTTTTAACAGAAGCAATTGGGCTTCTCCTTGAGCTATAAGACCCATCTTTATTCATTTCCAAACTTTTTGGGCCTCTTGATAGAGTGTAAGTCCCACCTCTTTGTAAATAAAATAATTTGGGCCTCAGGGTATTTTATAAGTCCCGATACAGTTTCAGAAACTTCGACGAGATCGTCGTTTTTAAACAATTTTCATCTGGGCCTACCCTCGTGTTGTAAGTCCCATTCCTTTTCTTTAAATAACCCTTTTGGGCCTCTTATAGAGTGTAAGACCCAATCCCCTTTTAACCAAAACCTTTTTGGGCCTTAGATATTGTATAAGTCCCTCTACGTTAAAAAAATCTCGGCGCAATCGCTAGTTCAAAATCAAATCATCTGGGCCTACCCTCGTGTTGTAAGTCTCATTTCTTTTCTTTTAAAACACCTTTTGGGTCTCTCCTTGAGTTGTAAGACCCAACCCTTTTGTAGATAAACCTTTTTGGGCCTCTCCTTGAGTTGTCAGAGAAATTCTACTCCCTAGAGTTGATCTATTCTCGGTGAATAATGTAACACCCCAAAATTTTCCCTCTTGTTGTTACCTAGCTTATGTTTCATTGCATTGCATTTATATCTCATTTCATCTCATATCTCATACATGTTGCAAAGGGCATGTGATAAGTGGATTTCAGAGCATTGACTATTCAAAGTAAGAGAGTTAAAGCCTAAGGTCTTCAAGCAAGCCTCAACGGTCTTTTCTGTCTCATATGATCTCAATTGATCCCACAAGTCATTGGAAGAAGATAATTCACCAAGAAGTTGGACAGTTTATCATCTCTTAACCAAAAGTAGTCCAAATTAGGGTTTGTGATTCAAGCAGTCTCCTGATGAAATTTTGGGTCAAACTTGATCTCAGTGTTTTCTAAATGATGTCAAGTATCTAAGGATGGAAGATTGCCCATTGGTTCATTTCAGAAGAGGTTTAATTGGTCAGTTGCTTAAGAATCAAGAAATTGATGAAAAAGTCAACTGTGCAGAAGGAAAAGTCAACTCCTGACCTTTTTGGGTCAAATTCATGAAACTCAAGTTACATATGTTCATTGGGCAAGATTTTATCAAGAAATGATGGAGGAGTCATCAAAAATCAAGAATTGTACAAAGTTACCAAATTTAGAAACTTAGGGTTTCTAAAAATGGAAAGTTTTGGACCATTTTGCACTACACTTCAAAGCATTCTTTCTCCAGGATAAAAGTCTCAAACTTCAGGCCTAATTTGAGCCAATTAAAGATCACATCTTAAGCTTCAAATCCATATAAATAACTCTTCCATTGGATCAAAATTGAGGGAGTTATGATCAATCACAGTTTGACAAAATCAAGGTAAAAACCAGGTCATGACAAGGTAATCTCAAGGCACCCGACCATAATTTCATCAAATAGGTGGTGTGCCAAATTTCAAGCCAATTTTCTCAATGAAGAAAACTTCAAATGGAAAAATGTTGAACACCAATCTTGTTCATCTCCATGCCTTCTACAACTTTCATGTTTATCACTTTTTTATTTGATCAAAGGATGGAGAGTTATAATGGTCCAAACATGGTGGTCTCATATTGAAATTCCATAGGCCATGACACCAGGTCTGATGCATATCCCACATGCCCATGGGGCAGTTTTGCACACATGACTTCTTGGTCATTTTTATGCATATTCCAAGCTTCCATTCACTTAGATCCAAACCCCAAACTTGTTCTATGATATTCCCTCTTTCATTTGCACATAAAAGCTCACCATTTCATTTATTGTCCATGGAGCATTTCACCTCTAAACATCATTGTTTTCATTGAAAGTTTGATAGCCAATATTAGAAGCATGAGGCACTGTTCTATTGATTCAGTTCACATTCACATGCATATACTCATCACACATTACTTCAGTTGGCCATACATGGTTCTTACACATTATGCCATACATGTTGCCTCATGCATTAAAATAGAAAAGTTAAAGTGGAAGCTTGTCCAACAAGTCTTGCTGCAGCATCATACATACACATCACTATCCATCATTATCAACTCACCATAGCACTCATAGGTTGCAGCCACACAGGATCACAACAACACAACACGAGCCATTCAACTTTGCCATTGCTTCAACCACCCTTTCTTTGCTCAATCCACCACCTTTAACCTTACCATGGTTCTAACTGTCAACTAAGACAGTTAGAAGCTAACCATGGATATATAAGGAACTCTAACAGAATTTTGCACTATGAACATTTCATTTTTCACATTTCACAAACCTCACTCTCTCAAGTTCTCTTCGAAACTCTCTCTGCATTTTGAAGATTCATCATCATTGTTCTTCATTGTTCTTCAATCTTCTCAAGCTTTCTCATACGGATCTAAGTGAATCTTGTTCATCATCAAGTTTCAGTTCCAAGTTTCCATTTCTCAAGCAAGATCACGCATTCTATATGCCTTTATTTGGCCATATACAAGCTCAAGATCAAGTCCACACCTATGGTTTTCTATTGATCTAAGATTCTTCAAAGTTCAGGTTCAAAGTTCTTCAAACTCTCTTGCTCAATTCTACTAATTTTAGCTTGTTGTTGTTGTTGTGATTTGAGCTTAATAGAAGCTGTGGAAACTCTGGCTAGTTGATAGAGCTTGTTAGAAGCTTAGATGAAAACCTAGGGCAAACTTCATGCTATCAAATCTCTCTGTATGTGCATGTTTTGTGATTTCTATTGGTGGATCTATAACCTACTAAGCATGCTGAACATTTTGATATCATTTTTGTGAATTTCAAGAACATTTAAGGATTTGCAGCCGCCGGATTTTGGCCGGAGAAGATGACCGGAGGTCCTTCTCCGGCCGGTGAGAAGTTCAGTTAGGGTTTTAGGAACTTTAAAACGTGGTCATTGGATCTTTGTGCATGAACGGTTAGGATGCTGCCAGCGAATAAATGAGAGAGTGTCTCTCTCACGTGCCTTGATTTTGTGCCTGACTGCTAATGTATGTGTGCCTCATCATTGCATAGCATGTGTGTTTGATCTGATCCACTCATCATGTGTACTTTCCTTGATCATTTGTATTGACCTGATCGTGTGGCTCTAATGAGTCAACTTTTGACTAAGTTCCACCTTAATTCTCATACACGCACACGTAATTGGACTAGGCCTCAGATTGCTATCTGCACACCCATATTTTAAGCCCAGTTATTTTATACTAGCATTTTACTCACGTTGCACCCCCTAGTCTATTTCTTTCTCTTTTTCATTCTATGTTCTATACATGTTTCATTTTTTTTATTAAAAATACTAAAACCTTTAAAAAAATTCCAAATAAATTCACTTAGTATTTTAACACATTTAACTAATTTTCCATGTTTTTTAATTCTGATTTTAATACTTTTTGCATATTATTTCACAATTTCCTTTTAATTTCTTTTTCAATGTTCATCCTTCTTAATACATGTTCATTTGGGTATTAATTGACATAGTTAGAATCTGATTTTTGGCATGAGCCTTTTCAAATTGATTTGTTTCTGACTTAATTGTTTTGTGCTTGATTTTCATAATTTTTACAAGTTCTTTGCTAATGGTTTGATGCTTGTTAGAATAGGTAACTTTTTGTGATCCTTTCTTAACATCTAACTTTGTGTGATTAGGAGGCACTTGTGCCATCATATTAGAACTCGTTTGTGCATCATTATAGGTCCTCATTAGAATGCTATAGGTCCTTTTGCTTAGAATTATAGGTCATTTACATTGTGATTCCATTTGGGTTGTGTATCTGATCAAAATGCATCCTTACTTGAAATGTTTGACCTAAACTTGCTTCTCTTTTCTTCTAATGTTTAACATGACTTATTTGTGAATCATCAATGCCTATTCATGCATTCTAACTGCATCTCATATTTGGTATGCTACTGACCCATAATCATCTCATGCATTTAAATGTTCATTTATATCATCTTGCATACTTGTTTATGTATGACCTTATTCATCTTTCTTTCTTAACTAGTTTTAATGTGGTTTGCATATGCATCTTGTATGATTAATTCTTACATTCTAATTGCACCTTAAATTTCATTTGGTACTGACCTATAATCCATGATCATTCATCTTTGATTTTCAACTTTGACTTGTGTTCCAAGTTACTTCTTTCCTTATGTGAAACTTGTTTCTCTTCTTCTTACTTCTTCTTCATCTAATTTCTCCTACTTGAATATTCTTTTTCATAACTTGTATGCTCATTCATAGGCATTATAGGAGATTCAAATATGATGTTTAATTCTTACTTGCATCCATTTGCATTTGATTTCATGTTCTTTTTCAACTTTGACTTGTGTTACGAGTTTCTTCTTTTCTTCCTTGAACTTGAGCATCGTTTGCTTCTACTTGCTTCATCTTCTTAAATCATTTCACTCACACTTTGTATGATCATTCATCTACATTCATATGCATTGTAATATGACATTCACTTCTGACTTTGACATTTCTTTATTCATTTATTCATGTTTGTATGCCATATGCATTCATACTTCATCCATGTTTCGTAACTTGAACTTGTGTGAATCTTTGGCACCTTTTTGACATAGTTTGATCCCATTAGGTACCCTAACCCTATTAGAACATATTTAGACATAGCTACTAACTTTAGAAGTCCTTGAACACTTAGAGTCCTTTCCTTTTAGATTTAGGCTTTGTTTGATTCATAAGTTCATTTCATAAGTTGGTTGATGCTTAATTGTCTTCCTTCTTTCGCTTATGTTTTCATATTCAATTGTTTAGCTAACCTTTGATTGTAGGGGCTAATGGTAAGTTGAGTGTGTGGATATGCGTCCACACATACTTTCTTCCCTCATCTTTTAATGCTTTCTCTTTTGTGTTTGTGCAAAGCATTTCAATGCTTCTTTGTTCAACTTCTTTCTTCTCCCTCTTGGTTCATAACCCATCTTCTATCTTAGAAGTGAGTTATGTTACCTCTTCTTCTTCTTCTCTTCTTTTAGCTTAGGCTTCTAAACCACACTAAACCATTAGGAACATCCAAGCATGATAATTCTTAGGATTATTAGTCTCCCTTTAGACTTTTACCTTTCTTAACCTTTGAGTCTCTCTTCTCCTCACCTCAAAACAAAAAGCAAAAACACTTAATAAAGGCATAACATATATTGCATTTGAGCCTTTCATGTGAGAATAAAATAGTGAGGGGTCTTCTCTTCCTTTCTTAGAATGTTTAGCATACGTCCCGTCTTGGGTCGATATGCGAGGCATTAGATCCTACGTGAAAGACTTAAATACAATATGCGTTGTAAACACCAATAATAAAAATACTTCTTTCTAAAATACAAAAACAAACAAATTCTCTTCTCATCTCCTTCATTCTATTCCTTAAGGATTCGTCACGTTCGTTCTACCGCAAACAGGTAACGCCGAAGTCTCCCTACAGCGAGCTGCAACACCTAACTGCTGGGACGCGCATTTTGATGTTTCCACTAAAAAACACAAACAAAGCAACCCTTGCTGAGCCAAACTAAGTTTGCTCTGATTCTTCTTTCTCGTTTGATTGAAGATACGTAGGCACGAGATGTGATATCTCGACGAGCAACCTTTCCCCGTAGTCCGCCGAACTCGTTGACTCTTACTTTCCCATGGCACTGAGGGAATACGTAGGCCTAGGACAACGATAATGTCCTATCGAGTCACTTCTTTCCTTTTTCCCCTTCTCCTTTCTATCTTTCATTTCCAGTTCTCCAGTTAGCGGTTGATTTCCAGTTCTTGACACCCTTTGATCGAGACAACAAGCGTGGATCCCATCGAGTACGATGGACGTGTGGGGTGCTAATACCTTCCCTTCGCGTAACCGACTCCCTTACCCATTTCTTTTGGTCACGAGACCTCGTTCTTTCCTTTCCTCAGGTTTACGCAGTGTTTCCTTTCCCTCTCTTGGGATAAATACACATTGCTGGCGACTCTGTTTCCGCGCCATTTTCGCGTTTGTACTTGGATGAAAATCCCTGGAGCGACAGCTGGCGACTCTGCTGGAGACAGGTTGACCTCTTGCTGGTCCATCCCTTTTTGAGAGTCGATCCTAGCGCTTGTTTGTTTTTCTTTCATTGGGTGTTTACTTTGATGTTGTTTTTGCTGTTTTACTGTTTTACGGCTTTACTGTACATTAATGTATTTACCGCATTTACTGCATCATATTTCATTATTATTATACTGGACTGTGCTATGCTGGCTTTCTGTTTGGCGGGATGGGTATTCTAAGAGATAAGCCCATTACACAAGTTTGAGTACATACATAAGATTAGAGTGGAAAGTAGTGTGGCCTACGTAGAATCTTGTTATGTATGGTTTATACGAAATCCACAACCAGACGAGGTTTTCTTGGGAGATGTTCTGATTTGCGCGTCTTGTGCATTTCGGGGTGTTAAACTAGGAAGCTGTCGACTCTAGTGACCGATCATTGAGGACCTTAGTGGAAACATCCCTCTTTAGTGGTGACAGTGGCAGACCATATTCTGTGGCAAACCCATTCGCACCCGAGGGCCAACTTTGGAACTTGCATAGGATGGCCTTTGTTTTTTGAGGTGAATCAGAGGACGATCTCTTTGTTTGGCGATAGCATTGTATCCTACAGGATGGATGTGCTATTACCTCTCATTCCGGGATCCGAATTTGAGGATCCTACCTTTTAGAACCTACATGTGAGATTGGGGAGATGTTTACAGGTTTGCAGGTAACCGTGACCTCCTACCTACCCCATGTATGTTTCTCCTATGATTAGTGATAGTGGTACTTTGTTCTGGTATTCTGGATTTGGTTCTATACTAGCACTCGGTCTGGTATGCTTGATATGATTTTATTCAGGCACTTGGCTCATGGTTCTACACTGACAGGGCAGATTCATGTAACGTATGACCATCAACCTACAGGGGTTCTTCTGGTTTTCTCATTGGACATTTGATCCTGCATATTAGACCAGTTATTGTTCAGCCAGATCGGTTCAGCACAGTATTATTCAGGATATTTATGGAAACCCTGATCACATGTCTGTACATATGTAACATCATAGCATTTCAGAACACATGTTCTGTTATTTCCAAGGATCTTATATCTGAATTTTGCTATTGAGCAGTTTCCCCCTTTCTTGTGGATTATTCTGTACAAAATTTGAATCAAAACAGATAGATTCCTTGGAAATAACCGAACATGGCATTTGCATACATTCGTGCACTCATGCATTCATAACAGGTACCCGAATCTGAGGGTGTGGATTATCATTCTGTCTGGGTATTCTCTACAGAACGGCCAACATGACTTCTTTCAACTACTCGATTCACCACAATTAGGGTTCAGATATGGAACAACTTCGAGCAGAAGCGACCGAGATGAAGGTCCAGCAGGGGAATTCTATGGTGGACATTCAAGCGTTGTCCCGAGGTCAGGAACTGCTGAGAGAAGAAGTCAATCGAATGAAGACTCAGATGGGTCGGGTTATGGAAATTTTGAATACCGTATTAAGAAAGGAAAACAATCAGGTGCCCGCTTCCGCATCAGATGTTCTCACTCCTCCTACCTCTTTGGGGTCTCCTCTAGACCATGGATTGCCTCGTGAATCCTCTCCACCGTCATAGCTTTTTCATCACCAACTGTTTCTTGAGGGTCTTAAGCCAGAGAAGACTGAGAAGAAGTTTGATCCGATCCCGATGCCATACGCTCAGTTGCTTCAGCACTTGCTTAAGTTTCAGCTAATTGAATTGATTGTTGCGGGACCTCCACACACCAAGTTTCATATGGGTTCCAATGTCCATGATAAGTGTGAATTCCATTCAGGGGTACCTGGTCATAATGTTGAAAATTGTAAGATGCTCAAGCATAAGGTCCAAGGGCTCATTGATTCAGGGGCAATCGAGTTTGTGCCCATCAGGACTGTCAAGCGAAGCGATGTTCCTCCAACTGCTGCTAAAGAGGTGGATATTCCTCCCTCCTCTCAGGGACCTTCCTCAATCCATAAATCATGGGTTCCAAAATTACCGCATCAGCAAATCACAACTGGGACCCTCTCGGTCGCATCCTTTCATCATCAATAGAAGTAAGAAAGGGTTTTTGATCCTCTACCGATGTGTCATACCGAATTACTTCAGCAACTGCTTCAGTTAAGATTGATTGAGCTCCAGAAGTGGACTCCTCCTGCAAAGCTTCCAAAAAGATGGGATGCCAAGGCTTATTGTGATTTTCACTCAGGGGCACCAGGCCATGATGTTGAGGGGTGTAGAGCATTCCAGCACCAAGTACAAGACTTAATTGACTCCAAAGCAATCGAGTTTGGACCAGCTGGCTTGAAGGTATCAGGTGATCTTACACCAGTAGCTGCAAAGGAAGTGAGTATTCCTTCCCCTTCTCTAGAGTCTACCTCAGGTCACGGGTGTATTCCTCAGCTTCAGGTTTCAAAGTCATCACGTCAGAAACCTTTGTTTGTTCCTCGGCCAAATGTGGAAAGAAAAGTACAGGGGCAGACTAGGTACCATAATCAACATTGGCAGCAAAACCGTCAGCAATAGAGGCAACGAGGACTTAGGAGGTCTGAGAGAGTGTCTGCTCCAGTTCCTATTTCTCAAAGCTGGCTTCTTGCTCGCCTTCTCCAAGGCTCTTTGATTCAGCTGGGCAAGGTAGCGCCAGTGCCGTTTCCTTTTCCTTCGGATTATGACATGAATGCCAGGTGCGAGTTTCACTCGGGAACGTTTGGACATACAATTGACAATTGTAGAGTGTTCAAACTTAAGGTGCAAGACTTGATTAATTCAAAGATTATCACACCAGATGGGTGGCCCATAAATTGAACTTTCTTCATCAGATTGAGCACCCAGTTTGCAAAAACATCTTCAGAATCAATAAGTCCAGACGGAGTCAAGCCTCCTCAACAAGGACAATCATTTAGCTTCTTTACTGCATTCTCATGTGTAGCTTTTTATGTTTGTCAAAACATTTGTATGCATGCATGAAATCTATTTTTCTTTTTATGTTAATCCTAATAAAGCGCGCATGTTTTTCCTGAAGTAATCCATTCGTATTCACTCATAAGTTTGTATATGTGCATTGCCATACCAACTGTCGTGCTTAAACTCTTGAAGAAGGATGATGAGTTGAAAACGCAAAAATCGCTAATTGTGTGCTTTTGGATAAAACCCTGTTGACGATGTGTAAAGGCATTGTTTCAAATCCCAAATACTGAAGATATAAGGAGATAGACCCTCGTCCAAATAGGAGCCCTAAAGTAGGAGTTTCTTTTAGTAAAAAAAAACCCTAACATTTAACCCCGGGGCAGGGTAGGCGTCAGTTAGTTTGACCAAGCATTCAAACCTCAAAATGAGTGTGCATGTGAGGATCCATTACTTTTCACTCTACCGCATCAAGAGGTCCAAAGAGAGGAAACCACAATGGTTATCCCTCATCAACTAAGAAGTGAAACAGTCACAACCCTTCCAAAGAAATCAAGACAGCCGGTGTCACACGACGTGTTCAAGAAAAGAAAAGAGAATAAAAAAAAGAAATGAAAAAGCCCGCTAAGTTGAAACTTGAAAACAAGCAACTTAGGCAAAAGTTAGGGCATCCCGCTAGACTCCAAAATCAAAGATTCAAAAGAATCTGTCCAGGAAAAAGTTAGGGATAAGCAAAAGAATGTGAAAGCGAAATGTGAACAGGACTACCCAAGAAAGATCCTCAAGCGAAAGAACAAAGTCATGTGACACAGACACAAAGACGAAAAGGGATGACTATTACTCCAATAAACTGATTGGTGCTTAAACTGTTAAAAGTCAATGGTTCCTCAACCATTACAAAGGTTTCTTTTCAGAGGTGAACGCTAGTGCCGAACTAACTAAACGTAGGACTGGAGGACATCACGAAGAGTGGGTGGGCAATAATAAATTTTGAGCCTTATATCCCTTGTTTCAATAACCGTGAACCAGGCCCCGTTACAAAACCGAAAGCCCTCAATTGAAACAGGGTTATTTCGAAAGCATACTACCAAGAGATAGCGTTCCTGACTCCTATGAGTTGTCCTAAAAGATCTTTGTTGGTGTTGCATGTGCATTGCATTCTTTCATTCAAAAATTAATGTCGTATCCTAACCCGTGATCCGCTCAAAAAGGGTTTGCGATATCTTTTCAGTAAAACTTCAAGATTAACATGTGTGTTGCATTAGAATTTTCATTCTCAGAATAAAACATTTTTTGCTTGCATACATTTGTTGGACATCAAAAGAAGTTTACATATGGAAATTCAGTTCAGAAGCTTAATCTTGCCGAGTTGAGAATCCTGAAACTCCCGAAGGACAGCCACATCCAGTGATACTTCCTCAGGAAACTTTGTTGAGCAGGAGCTTTCCCAACAAGTTGTGTTAAGATGTAGCCGATCTGGGGTAATCACATCGAATCATCTCTTTAAGGTGTAGCCAATCTGGGCCAATCACGTCGAGAAATCTCTTCAGAGTTCAGCCAAACTGGGGCAATTACTTCGAGATTCAAATCTCTCCAAAGGCAGGTATTCTGGGTCTTCCTTTGAAGATCAGTAGTCAGGGGAAAAACCACTTCAAGGTTCATGCTGGGGCAGGCCATCCCAAGAGCACGAGAAATTAGTCCATCCAGACGACTGATCAGCCTATCTAGGGTTCAGAATACTGGGGCAGAATATCTCACGGTGATATGAGATTGTTCATGAATCTTCTCGAGGCGAATTCCTCTGTAGACCATACAGTCTGAGGCAGTTACTTCGAGATCCGATGAATCTATCCAAGAGTTTGAAGACATTGAGGCGTTTCGGATGTCAAGTCTTCTGTAAAATCCTCTTGAGACAATTTCTTCTGGTGGACCGTGTTGGTCTGGGGCAAGTGGAAAATGGTAAAAACTGTTGTTCACGCATATGCAGTCAATCAGGCAAAAGGCTTGAAACAGAGGGGCATTCCAACCCAAGGCATTTGTGGTCCCCTGTCTTTAGCAGGCTTCATTAATCATGCTCCCAACAAGAGATGTATCAAAACCTTTTTCCCTAACAAGTGGTGGTTCAGAGTTAGATTTTCTCAGTTGCAGAAGTCATATCCAGCACGGGGCATACGTGCATATCCTTTTGCTTGCAGGTAGCATCCTCATACTAGGCTCAAAAGCAAGATTGAAGCCTTTTCAAGAGCATGGGCCATTTCTTCCAAACAAGTAATCACTCACCCCTAAGTCATAATACCGGGGCAATCATGTTCAAGAAAGGGTTCCCGTATCACCCTTTTGTCACAACTTTTACTGATTAAGTTCACCGATTGATTAGCGGTCACTCGTAACGGCTTGAGATTGACAGGCAACTCTGGTAATGTTGTTGTATCTTATTAAGTCGATTCTCCCATTCAGTACTTCCAACAGCTACAAGCTTTTCTGTACGATAATAGTGGCCGATTCCCCAGCTGAGTCAGAAGGCTAATTATCTCTAGCAAAGGATCTTGGGTTTGATAGATCCCCAAGCAAAGTTTTTAATGACTTTTTTTCCTCAGCAGAACGTCATTCAGAAAGTTCTCATCCCTAGCGGAGTTCTATGAACTGAATAATCTCTCTCCAAGGTAGAGTCATTCAAGTAGAAACTTCATCAACAGGATCATCACACCTCAGCGCATCTGCAAGCCAATTTATTTTTGGCAATTTATGGCAAGCGTTATCCCCGGTAGAGGGGTTAATCCCCACAGAGCAATTGAAGGATCGAATAATGATCTTTCCCCGCGGAGTTGGATCCCTCGTCCGGAGCCTCTTTTGCATTTGCATATAGTTTGCATAGCATTTTCTAAAGCGTAGCATTCCATTGATATGGAGCATTACGGAAAAACTCAAACATATGCATATGAAACATAAGCCAGGTTCAACCGTTTACCTGCTGTAGCGAGCGAAACTAGACGTGGTTCTTAAGCACTGCCGCTCTTTTGGGGTTACTACAGGTCGATTCATTTTTTATCCTATTGTGAGCTGATTAAGGAAGGGAAATAGATGTCTCCAATTAACCCTGCTTGCATACTGAGTTTAAACAGTGGTCTGTTAGGTTACGGATGCGATATGGAAGTGGGGCCTCTTTCTTCTTTCTTGGTTTAGGACTGGGATGACGGGAATGTTTATGGGTAGGATGCTAGGACTGGTATTTTTTGATTGAGATGTGAAGGTATGGGATTTGGGTTTTGGATTAGTGTGCTCGCTAAGATTTTTCTTTCAATCTTATGCCTACGTATTCCCGTTTACCGAAACAGGGAAATCAGAGCGATCGTAGTTCCTCCTATTCTATGGGAGGAAATGGTGTTTTGGTGTCTTGTTCAAAGCCCAAGACGTGAAGCTGAAAAGGTGGTTTATATCTTGTTCAAAGCCCAAGATGGAAAGCTGAAGGGTCTATTTGTATCTTGTTCAAAGCCCAAGATGTGAAGCTAAAAAGTTTCGTCTTTAGAGAGAATTTGTCATCTCTAAAGGGGGGTTTGTTTGTCATAACTGTTTGGGTGACTGGTTATAAAGGATGATTACTTTAACCGGGATATGTGAATCCTAGTAATGCCATAATTTCCTTTATAGGGGGTTTTAACCTGAAGGAGAAGACTTTAACTCAGTGTAGAGCAATGCCATATTTCCTTAGGAATTTCTCATGCTAAAAGAGGGACAGTGGCGTGGATGTAAATAATCCAGAGGCTTGCCGCTTACAGCAATTAGATGAAGGGAAAGGAGATGTTGATGTTTGTATACTGTGAACGAGGCACAACTTTGATGCAAAAAGGTTGATTGACTCAACCGGGGTTTTTCTTATACAAAGCCTAAGAGGAGGCTATTGGCCCAACAAGAGGGTGTTTTTGTGTCTCGTACGAAGCCCGAGAGGGAGGCTAAAAGGAGTTGACTCAACAAGAGAATGCTTTTTGTATGTGTCTTGTACGAAGCCCAAGATGGAGGCTAAAGGTTGACTCAACAAAAGAGTCTTTTATACTCAACAAGAGAGTGTTCTTGTATCTCGTACGAAGCCCGAGATGGAGGCTAAAAGGTGATTGACTCAACAAGAGAGTCTTTGTATCTCGTACGAAGCCCGAGATGGAGGCTAAAAGTGGTGGCTGTTTCAGTTAAGTGACAGGTCCAATATGCTGATTTAAAGAGAAAATCAGTTCTTATATGAGTACTGTTTGCACTCAGGGATTTGATTCGAGGATCAGGGTTATTTCCTGTTCTTTAAGGAAATGGGAAATCCAAAGGGTATTGAGACTGTCTGAGTCTATGGGTTTTATCTCTTAGTTTTGAAAGGAGCTTGAGAATGTCTTTGAGACTCAAGGGAATTAGACTGTCCAAGTCTAGAGTTTCATCTTTTGTACTATGCTCAAAGAAACAACAGTAGCAAGATCTAGACTTTTTGAAAGACTATTCTATTAAGATGACTAATTTCTGTTCCTATACCTCTAGGAGGTCGTCGGGACAATTTGTACGAAGCCCAAGAGGAGGCTGGAAACTTTTAAGAAGCCGAGGGACAATTTGTATGAAGCCCAAGAGGAGGCTATCATTCCCGGGGGAAGAATCCTTATACGAAGCCTAAGAGGAGGCTGTGAATACTTCTAAGAAGCCGACGGGTCCTTGTACAACGCCCAAGAGGAGGCGAGGATTCTTTTAAGAAGCCTGTAGGTCCCCAAACCCCGAGAAATTCAAGATAGGCTATTCACAGAGAATAGATCAAGCTAGGAAATAAAGAATTTGGAAGAAACTCAAGATATGCCATTCACGGAGAAAAGATCATCTCTGGGGAATAGAGTTTCTTTTACGATTTCTAAAGGTGACAGTCTGTGAAAGGGTTCAACGAGAATGCTGCCTTTCACGTCTCCATATTGTTTAACCCCAAGAGGAGGGAAGACTGTATCTGGTAATCCTATGGGGATCTAGTTTTGTCTATTTTAAGAGTAATCAAAAGGCTTAATGCTAGACGTAGTTGTCGGGGAAACTCTAAATATCTATACTATTATTACACAGTTGATATGAGTTTATGAAAGAAGACTTACAGCGAAACAACCCCACAGTACAGTTATATCCATATGAAAGCGGTAAATGAAAGCGGGTAAACACTTACTCGGTTGTAGAACTTACATGCTGTTTGGTTAGTTGTTCAATAAAAAAAGATTGAAAACAACAGTATATTCAAGATCAAAGGATAAGGTGCTTTGAAATGAAAGATTGGGGCTTACAGCTCGAGGAGAGGCCCAGGTTTTTACCAGTGATTGCACTATTGTTTTGTACAGAGGGACTTATACCAGTGACTGAGGCCCAAAAGGTTTTCTGTACAAAGGGATGGGTCTTACACTCTCTCAAGAGGGCCAAAGAGTTTAAAAAGAATGGGGCTTATAACACGAGGGTAGGCCCAGATGTTTTTTGTTTTGAAATGGCGATCGCGCCGAGATTTTCTTTTAACACATAGGGACTTATACAATATATGTGGCCCAAAAATTATTTTGGTTAAAAGGGGATTGGGTCTTACACTCTAATAGAGGCCCAAAAGGTTTTGAATGGGTCTTATAGCTCTAAGAGAGGCCCAAGGTTTGTTTTTCAACGGACTATGATCGCGTCAAACTTTTTGAAATACAACGGGACTTATACCATAAGTGAGGCCCAAAAATTTGTGTATTTACAAAAAGGGGTTGGGTCTTACACTCTATTAGAGGCCCAAAGTGTTTTAAAAATAAGAATGGGTCTTACTACTCGAGGGTAGGCCCAAGGTTATTTGTGTACAAAACGACGATCGCGACGAGGTTTTTAAAAATACCCGGAGGGACTTATGCAATAAGTGAGGCCCAAAAATGTTTATGTACAAAAAGGGTTGGGTCTTACACTCTATTAGAGGCCCAAATTGTGTTTGAAAAAGTTTGATGAGGGTTGAATTAATCAAAACCCTAATTTGTTTCCAAAATGTACTTTAATTGAATAAAAAATTCAATTAAAATGATCAAAATTGTTTAACATGTGGAGAACAAATTGTGATCTTGGATTAATGTTTCAAAAATCATATTTTGACCTACAAAATGATTAGAAGTCATTAAAATTTACAAAATCAAGAAGGAAAAAATATTTTAAATGTCAAAAACAATTAAAATATTAATTATTTGCAAAAATATCAATTATATGAAATAAATAATATTTTTGGGATTTTTTGACAAAATAAAATATTTTAACATTTTTGTGAATTATCAAAAAAAGAATCAACTCAAAATCATTAAAACTCAGAGAGAAATTAATTTTTGAATCAATTAAATAAAATCACAAAATTCAAATATTTGAATTTTCAAAAAAGGGCGCCAAGAACACCCAAGAACACGCGCGTGTTCTGGGTTTTGCCCAGATTTGCATTTTCTCTCCAATCTCACTGAATACTTGATTATATCATGCAAACCACCTATCAATATGCTCGTTTCAACCTCACGATCATGTCTATGGTCTCTAATTTCATTGATTTTTAACATGGAATAAGAAATCAAGACAAAACCTCAAGAACTCTAAAATTTGCATGATGGCTGAGAATTTTGATACACGATTCAAACAAAGCAATTAATTGAGGGGGAACATTCTATGCATGATTATGAACATCTGGCAAAAGTATTGTGCGAGGAAATATGCATAGATTAAGAGATGACCAAGGTTAGGCTTACTTGAAGGTCGTGACAGCAAGTGCAATGTGATTTTTGAGTTTGAGGTGTTTCAGATGTGTTGTGATGATCTGAACAGCTTCAATGGATGTTGTGGAGTGTGTTGCAAGCTTTGGAACACTTTGGAAGTCTTTGGATCAAGCTGGAGCACTCCAACTGCATAATTGGAGCATAATGGCTAGGTTGATGGGTGATTTCGAGCTGGGGGTCTTACAGTTGGTGTTTAAGTGTTTGGAAACCTCAAATACATCATATGTGATGTGTCTGGGCAATTGGAATGGATTGCTTATGGCTGCAACTCAAAACCCGATAGTGGTTGCTCAAAAACAAGAAAACTTGGCACTTAAGAGAGAATGAGAGAAAGCAGTGCTATAACTGGCTTTGGTGTGAGTTGAATGATCCATTGGAACCTCTATTTATAGGGGTCAACTCTTGTCTTGGATGAATAGTGAATGGCTGCTGGATCAGATCACATTCGCATGGATTGGCTTGGAGGATTTCTTCTCATGCAAGGCAAACTAGCCCTTCCCAAGAGCAGGGCTATGTCTTGACCAAATTCACATTCTTTAGATGTTTTTATTGTTGTTTAATCAGAGAACTTGACTGATTAGAGTGGCTACCTTAACAATGCACTATTCCACATTAATGCCTTTTGAATTCAAGGCAAAATGTGCCAAAATGCATGCACTTCAAGTTGGAAGATTCGTTGGCTTTTTGACTCAGCTTTATCAGTTGGATCAGTTGCATTGTGATTGGTTTGAGTACAGGTGGAATAGTGATCCTTGGTCTTTGGCTCAAAATCGTGTGTGGCAAGTAAACATGCAAACTGATTTTTCCAAAATAGCTTGCAGCAACATGACTTTGGGCATGGATTTCTCTTGGCTCAAGATGAATCAGTTCATGCTAGTGAGCTCTTTGGATTCTTGGTAATATTTGTAACAACATTGATGTTTATCTTTGGAACTGATTCAGCTTGCATCTATGTGAAGTAATCCCATAAGTTTTGGTGTTTCAACACAAAATCTGCCTTGCCCAGAATTTTTCTAAGTGTTGGAAAAGTTGTACTTTCATGTTTTTAGTGATTTTGATCCAACCATAACTCAAAATCCATAGTGAATTTGGAGGGGGGGGGGGGGTCAGTTTTTATCTTTTGTAGAGGGCCATGAGATCTACAAATCAAGCTTTGGATGGGGAAAAATGGCTTTGTGGTTTAGGAGTTATGATCCTCCAAAGTTGGTACCCTTGCCACTTTATTTCTTAACTTATAAAATTTTCTAAGTTTTTATGGTTACCCTTTTTACAAGTTATCCAACTTTTCTTGATTTTTCTTGATGAATGATGATTCAAATCACACATTAACATCATTTTGGGGTTAAAAAACCATAAAAGTGAAAAATCTCAAAAAGTCAAAGTTTGACTTTTGTGCACAGTTGACTTTTTACCAGATGAATTCCAAACTGTGCAATCCTTTAGAAAATCATGTCCTTGACCTAAATCAAACTTAATGGACATGTTCCATGGGTGTTATAGGGTATATTGATTCATGTCCTAGGGCTTGGGAGCATGTCCTGGTCAAAAGTCAAAGCTACAGTTGACTTTTTCCTCAAAACCCTAACTGTGGTACTGATGAAATTGAGACTTACTGCTCAAGCTTCCTGGATCAATCCATTGTTACAAATGGATCAATGTGGTATGTTGGAGACCCTCAAATCATGTCTTGAGGTCTTGGCTCATGATTTGTCCCAAAAGTCAACTTAGGGGTGAATTAGGTCAAGAAACCCTAATTCCTAATTTTTGATGAATGCATCCCCTGAGGCTAAATTGACTTGATGATTGGGTTTATGATGTCCCTTGGAGCATCATAGGTTATGCTTTGAAGCAATGGCTCATGCCCAGAGGAAAAACTTCCATCTGGAGGCCCTGGTCGACCAAACCCTAATTTGGTGACACTAGCGATCTTGAGGCTTGATCCACCTGAAAGGGAGCAGTCTTGTGCTTAATCCTTGAAGTGGGAGTCCTATTGATCCCTTGTAGATATTTGAGAGGTTAGACAAGTTGAAGATCATGTCATTTCTTGATTGATCCTTTGTCTAAGAGCTCTGAGAGGGCTTGAAACCCTAAGTTTGATAGTAGTCAATGCTCACCCATCTTTGGGGAGGCTGCTGAGGTATGATGGTTCCTCTATATTGTGATGATGATTTGAACAATGATGGGAAATATTAGTGGTCAAAATTTGGGGTATGACAGATGCCCCTATTTAACCTTCTTGGACTCGGAGGTGTGAATGGCGAAGGTATTCGGGCATTCGGGGTGCAAGAGGATTAAATATCGGAATACCCAAAATTTTGATGGTGATTATGAATGGTAGATTACGCATCCATCCTCTTTTGCTAAGCAATGATGCGTAGAAAAGGTAAAAACTTCCCCTCGATCCTTGTCTTCAGCCAAGGAACTGGTCTCAGTTGCTGAATTAAACTTCCCCTCGATCCTGGTTTCCTACCAAGGAACTGGTCTCAGTTTCTGAAATAAACTTCCCCTCGTTCTTGGTTTCCTACCAATGAAATGGTCTAAGTTGTTGAATTAAACTTCCCCTCGTTCTTGGTTTCCTACCAAGGAACTGGTCTCAGTTTCTGAAATAAACTTCCCCTCTGTCCTGGTTTCCTACCAAGGAACTGGTCTTAGTTTATTTTGTCAATAAACTTTCTTGACAAGGGACGCTATTCGTAGCGGTTTTCCTCAAACTTCTCGCCGAATTTTCCTGGGGAGATGCCATTTGATAGAAAAACTTTTGATGTCAGACTTGCTGGGGAACCCAGTCGTCTGAGTTGTAGAGGTGCACAAACTTCTCTGTTGGAGACGCCATTTGTCGACTCTACTGGGGAAAACGAGTCTCTTGAGAGACTATTTTCGCTTTGGGATACTACATCATACTTTTCTCGGGATCTTCCCGGAGAAACGCCATATGACGTGATCCAATTTTGAGGTGCCGATGACCTTTTCATCAGTGGTTTATCAGAGAAAAACTGTCGTACCGCCGAATCTCTGATTAAGAGGCTTTCTCTGGAGATTTTCCTTAATCCGGGAAAGCAAGGATATCATCTTCAATGGCGAAAGTGATGTTTTTGAACGTTTTCTCTGGTCTTTCAGAGGTTCAAGTTATCAAAGTGGTCAAGGACCCAACTTTAATCCAGAAATAAATTGGAGGAGAGATAGTTCAAATGCAACATTTCTTAATTGAGGAAAGAACTGACAACTCAACCGAGAAGACAGCTATCACTAGGGATAAGACCGACTGGAGTGATAGTGATGCAATATGAATGAGAATGCAAATAGAATGCATGATGTATGTATGTATATGCTAACCAAACTGACGCGACATACAAACTAAAAGATGAACATGACGGGATACTCAGCCATCGCAAGGCGAAGTCGTACCGTTGATCCAAAAGTAGCAATTCTGCCTTGCTTTGGAGAAGGAGTCCTCGTTGGGAGCGACGTTGGTCGGGCTTAGGAGATAGGAACTCGTCCGAAGAGGTTAGATGGAGCATTCGCATCTGACATAGCTGGTCCTTCATTCAGGCATACTGGTTTAGAAGGAGTACTTTGATTCTGAACTTTGAGGCTCGAACACCTTTGGAGAAGCGACCGATGTTCTTCTGATGTTTAACAGTCAAAATAAATTGCCGACTTTATTTTAAAAGTAGAAAAAATTTTAACAAGTAAATTCATTTTTATTTTATCTCAAGAATCGTTAATCACGTTAAAACATCATTCTGTAAAGCTAAAACAAATATGAATTGCAAATAAAAGCACAAGGGCTCAAATTTTATTGATATGATGGAAATTAGCCAAACGCGTGATTCCATAGAGCATTTACAAAGTTAGAAAATGGTAATTTACAGGGAAAAAGGGCTACATTGAAACATAACGACCACTATCCTTCTACCAACTTTGAATTCGAGACATCCTGAGCTTCTGTCGAAGATGACCTTGATTGGAGTTTTCCTGACGGATGATGTAACTGCTGCTGAGGGATTTGCCCCTTTGTCGAAAGTAGTTACTTGCCATTATCCCTAATTTTTGCCTGGATTGTACTTTGAGATTTCCAATCCACCGGGATGATTTTTGATCATGTCTCTAATTTTTGCCTGGACCGCCCTTTCGGGTTTTCAATCCACCGAGACGTTTTTTTCTTTTAGTTTAGGCGAAGTATTTCTTGACTACATCAACATTTGTGGGGTAGGAAAATTCCTCTCCGTCCATGGTTGCAAGTCTCAAGGCGCCGCCTGAGAAAGCTTTCTTGACCACATAGGGGCCTCCATAATTCGGAGTCCATTTGCCCCGAGAATCAGCGAGAAATGATTGTATATTCTTGAGCACAAGGTCTCCTTTCCTGAAGACGCGAGGTCGGACCTTTTTGTCGAACGTCCTCTTCATTCTCTATTGATACAACTGACCGTGGCATAGAGCCTTGATTCGCTTCTCTTCGATCAAATTCAGTTCATCGTGTCAACTTTGACACCATTCAGCTTCTGTAAGCTTAGCTTCCATTAATACCCTGATTGATGGGATCACTATTTCAATGGGGAGCACTGCTTCCATGCCATATACTAGAGAGAAAGGGGTGGCCCCTGTTGAAGTGCGGACAGATGTGTGATAACCGTGAAGAGCAAAGGGTAGCATCTCGTGCCAATCTTTGTAGGTTACAACCATCTTCTGAACAATCCTCTTGATGTTCTTGTTAGCCGCTTCTACCGCTCCGTTCATCTTGGGTCGGTAGGGAGATGAGTTATGGTGTTCGATCTTGAACTCAACGCACAACTCTTTCATCATCTTGTTGTTCAAGTTAGATCCATTATCTGAAATGATCTAGCTCGGAACACCATAACGGCAGATGATATTGTTTTTGATAAATCGGACCACCACTTGTCGGGTTACATTGGCGTATGACGCTGGTTCGACCCACTTGGTGAAGTAATCAATGGCTACTAGGATGAACCGATGTCCGTTTGAAGCCTTAGGCTCAATCAAGCCGATCATGTCGATTCCCCATATGGAAAAAGGCCATGGGGAAGAGAGAACTTTGAGATGCGTTGGCAGTACATGAATTTTGTCGGAGTATATCTGACACTTGTGACACCTCCTCATGTACTTGTAGCAGTCGGACTCCATGGTCAACCAGTAGTACCCTGCTCTTAGAATTTTTCTCGCCATTGTGTGTCCGTTGCCATGAGTGCCAAAGGATCCTTCGTGAATTTCTTTTATCAGCATGTCTACTTCTGGTCTGTCTACGCATCGGAGCAAGACCATGTCAAAGTTTCCCTTATAGAGAGTGTCACCACTCAGGAAGTAGCTGTCTGCCAGCCTTCTGAGGGTCTTTCTGTCCTTCCTTAGTGCCCCAGGTGGGTACTCTTCTTTCTGAAGGAAGAATTTGATATCGTGATACCAAGGTTTATCGTCTACGACTGCTTCAATCGTGAAGATGTAAGCGGGCCGTTCAAGGCGTATTTTGTCGATCTTAGGTATGTCATTCCATTGACCTACACTAATCATGGAAGAGAGAGTGGCTAAAGCATCAGCCATGTGATTCTCATCACGAGGGATGTGATGAAACTCGATTCTGTTGAAGAAAGGTAACAACCTTCTTGCTTAGTCTTTGTAAGGAATCAATCCTGATTGGTATGTGTTCCAATCTCCTTTGATCTGATTGATAACCAGGGCTGAGTCGCCATATACATCCAAGTTCTTGATCCTTAAATCAATTGCTTCTTCGAGACCCATAATACAAGCTTCGTATTCGGCCTCGTTGTTTGTACACTTGAATGTAAGTCTGGAAGTGAAAGGAATGTGGGTACCCTGAGGGGTAACAATGATTGCCCTAATTTCGTTTCCGTAATGATTAACTGCTCCGTAAAAAATAAGTCCCCATTGGGAACCTGGTTCTGGCCCTTCACTGGGTAGCGGTTCATCGCAATCTTTCATTTTTAGATACATGACATCTTCGTCTGGGAAGTCAAATCCGACTGATTCCTGATCGTCAATCAGTTGATGAGCCAAATGATCGGCTAAAACACTTCCTTTAACGGCTTTCTGAGCGTGGTACTCTATGTCATATTCTGATAACAACATTTGCCAACGGGCGATTCTTCCCGTGAGAGCAGGTTTTTCAAAGACATACTTGATTGGATCCATCTCAGAGACCAACCAAGTAGTGTGACGAATCATGTACTGGCGAAGACGTTTGGCTGCCCAAGCCAAAGCACAACAAGTTTTCTCAAGCATCGTGTACCGAGTCTCGCAGTCGGTAAATTTCTTGCTTAAATAGTAGATGGCAGACTCTTTTCTTTTGGTTTCGTCTTGTTGGCCAAGCACACAGCCCATGGAGTCTTCCAAGACAGTGAGGTAAATGATTAGTGGTCTTCCTTCCACTGGAGGTGATAGAATCGGCGGGTTCAATAGGTATTCCTTAATACTGTCGAAGGCGATTTGGCAATCTTCTGTCCAAACGTATTCCTGATTCTTTTTGAGTAATTTGAAAATCGGCACACATGTCGCGGTCATGAGGAATATGAATCTAGAGATGTAGTTCAAACGTCCCAGGAATCCTCTGACTTGTTTTTCAGTTTTTGGAGAAGGAATTTCTTGAATGGCCTTGACCTTGTTAGGATCAACCTCAATTCCTTTCTGGCTGACGATGAACCCTAGTAGTTTCCCTGAACGGACACCGAAGGTGCACTTGTTGGGATTTAAGCGGAGTTTGTACTTTCTCAACCGCATGTCAATGCGTGGTAATGGAAAGTTGTCCTTTGGACTAGCTTTGTTCAGGTCTCTGTAGTCGACACACATTCTGACTTTTCCGTCCTTTTTGGGAACGGGTACGATGTTGGCTAACCATTGAGGATATTCTGATGTAACGAAGAAACCTGCGTCAATCTGTTTCTGTAGCTCCTCTTTGATTTTGATGGCCATGTCCGGATGAGTTCGTCTCAACCTTTGTTTTACTGGCGGACATTCCGATCTCAACGGTAGATGATGTTCCACAATGCTGGTATCCAACCCTGGCATGTCTTGATAGGACCAAGCAAACACATCGGGAAACTCTTTGAGAAGCTTTGTCAAACTCTCTTTAGCAGTTGAACTGAGCAATGCCCCAATCCTGATTTCTTTTCTCTCTTTTTCTGAACCCAAGTTTACCGTTTCCAACAGCTCTTTGTGAGGTTCAATGGACCTTTCCTCTTGTCTGAGTAATCGGGAGATCTCTTCTGGAATTTTGTTGTCAACTTCTTCTTCAGCCCCAAATACCGGGAACTTAAAGTCGGGAGAAGGCAACAGATCGTAGGTTTCAACGGGGTTTAAGACAAGCAATCTGCATGACGTGATGATTCGTGTTTAGAAGAGATAGAGAGAATGCAAGTGTGTGCAGTATATTTTTCTTTTACTACTTATTTATTATTATTTGTTTTTTAGGATTACCATTTTCTGAGAAAAGCAAAAAGAGAAAACAATAATTAATGCGGAGATTACAGAACGACGTTATTTTATTAATGAACAAGTCGATTCTTGAAACTACAGCCCTATAAAACAAAACTTTGTCGCTTTGGGATAAGCGAAGAGGTATATTTACAGAAAGCGAGCCCTATCAAAACATCCATTTCACCTGGACAGGGTGAAAGGTTAAAGGTGGCAATTACTTTGACTTATGAACAATCTTCAGAACATCGACAACAACCCATTGGCGGCGAACTCCTCAGTGAATCACAAAGTCTGGTACCTTCCTTGATTTATCTTCAGAAATGACGCTAATTTCTGGTGGAGCAGGATCATTAGAATCTGTCTCCCAGGTAGAATTTTCATAGGAGGATTCCTCTGTTGTATTTTGCAGAGCATGTGTGCTCTCAAGTAGATCTCCCCATCCAGCTGGCTGGATGTCTTTGAGCCTGATACGAGAGCTTTCAGGAGCGGTGTATTTGACCATGTAGTCATATTTTCCACTTGGTTGTCCCAGGGTGTCCCACACTTCTTGGGAACTGGAGGAGTCATCTCTCTCGATGACGTTGACCTCGGGAAAAGCATAGTTGATGAATTCTAATCCTGCAAATGTTGCAAATTCATCGTCATGTTGAGTAGTTTCTGAATGACCTGAGCGTTGATCCCATGAGATGGTGGGGACACAGGTATTCTGTTTAATGATACTCAGCTGATTTTCGTTGTTCGACTGACTCTCTTTCCCCAAGTTTCCTGGGTAAGGCTACTACATTGGCAGACCATCCATCGGGCCATAGTAGTCGTGATCAAAGCTGTCCTTCATCAGAGTGTCCTCCTCTAACGAGATTGGTGGAGCATGACATCCTTCCAGATCATAATCTCCATATATCATTTCGACGTCTGACCTTGGTATAAATCTCGGACTCTGTGCGGGATAGAAAAATGGCGTAGGTACCTCTTCCTGAGACATATAACCGTCCTCGTTGAGGTAGGACTTTCATTCAACATCTGTGTCAGAGGGATCCTCCTCATTGATAGTGTGTACTTCTTGAGTCACTAGTTGAAGGAAACCTCCACTGTGGAAGAAATTTTGAATGGGATGAAGACTTTCATCGCTGGCAGCTGTCTGAGTACAGGTTGCTGATAAACCAAGACCCTTCTTTGTTTTATTGTCAGTAGGAATGACAAGCTGTCCCCATCCTGTTGTATTGGTACTCTCGACTGCTTCAATAGCGTCTTTGTATGAGGAAATCGAGGTTCCTCCTTCGAATTGATTGCCTCTGTGTAGCGAAAATGTTTGGAACTGAGTCCCAATTATCCCTTCTGGTTCCACATAAGTGACTGATGATAAATTACTTACAAGCAAAGCCTGTTCCCCACAAACCGTGATGAGTTGACCGTTCTGAACGAACTTTAGCTTTTGGTGGAGGTTCGAGGTGACCGCCCCAGCCTGATGTATCCAAGGTCTTCCTAATAAACAGTTGTACGTTGCCCGGATGTCAATGACCTGGAAAATGACATGGAAAGTGTGAGGACCGATAGTTATAGGAAGATCAACTTCGCCGATAAGCGTTTTTCTGGACCCGGTGAATGCTTTGACGACGACCTCACTGGTTCTCATCGGGGGTCCTTTAAAGGATAATTGCGTCAAGGTGGATTTTGGCATAACATTCAGGGCTGACCCTGTGTCTACCAGTACGCTGGCCAAAGCATCGTCCTGGCAGTTGACCGTGATATTGAGCGCCATGTTATGACGGCGACCTTCCTCAGGTAATTCCTCATCACTAAATCCCAAATTATTGTAGGAAGTGATGTTAGAGACAATGCTATCGAACCGTCTGATTGTTACATCCTGTTCCACAAAGGCTTGCTTTAAAACTTTCTGTAGAGCCTCCCTGTGCGCTTTTGAATTGAGTAAAAGTGACAGCACGGAGATCTTTGAAGGAGTTTGTAATAGCTGATCAATAATGTTGTATTCACTCCTTTGGATGAGCTTCAGCATCTCATCGTTGTTTTTCGAAAGGTCGGGATTACTGGATTGACCAACTGGTGGATTGGGAACTTCTGTCGGAGGTTCCTTTTCTTTGATAGGTTGTCCAACCCCTCGGTTGAAGATTCTACCACTCCGTGTTACTCGACTGATGTCTGCAATATTCACGACGGAGGGTAATGGAATTTCCTTTCCATTCTCGACTGTTGTTGCACCGTATTTGTAAGGGATAGCCTTAGTTGATTCATACGGTAGTGGTCCAGGTAGATAGATGACTATGGGAGCCTTCTGATTTTTCCGACCATCATAAGTAATTTCGATCCGTTCCTGGTTAGGAACTCTCGATTCGTCAAGTAGAGGGATGATGGTACAAACATCCTTAGTCCTCTGATGATCAGAGATTACATCAACATCCTCGATTTGATTGGCAAGGTAGCCTGGCGTCCAGCTGATTGGTCTGGAACCCGGATATGGACGAATTTCTCTGTGATCCACCTGACCCTGAAGAGCTGTTCGCACAAGGTAGCATCCTTGGTTACTTTCTGAACAGACTCCACAACATTCATAGTTGTGTGGTGGCACCTGGCCACGCCCGCTTTGAATGCAATGTAACCTCACTAGGTTAGTTTCTTCAGATCGGACATCCTGACTTTGACGCCGAGTAGGGTTCTTGTTATTGATACTAATCTACTGAGTGTCTTCATCCATATAGATGGGAAGCCACCAATGATTTAACAAGTGCTGAAATGCTTCCTGGACAAGGGCACAACCTTGATCGTTTTTGCAACCCGCCATACAACTTTGGTAGTCATGTGATATCAGGAACCCGAGTCGGACCTGTTCCGCATGTAACTCCACCAGATTGGTATTCATTAAGCGAATATCAAAGATCTGAACCATGTTGATCTGATAGGGATTCCTATCATAGTAGTCCTGGATCCATCCAAGATCCATCTGACACTGGAGGGCCTCTTGTAGAAAAGAGCATCCTTGTTTGCTTACCGAGCAAGTCAGATAAGAACTGTAATCGTTCTGCGGCAGATTATGATACTGGCTTTTCCTTGAGTGTATTGCCACCAAGTTGACATTCATCGCACAGATGTCATGGTTTTGAATGACGTTGGAATTCGTATAGACCATGTTGACCCCACGAACTCGATGTTCTTGGATCCATCCGAGATCCATCTGTTCCTGTAGAGGTGTTTGCACCACAGAACATCCTTGATTGCTTTTAGAGCAGATATCACATTGGTGATAACTATGAGGTGGCACGTGGCCATACCCACTCTGTTTACAATGCATCTTGACCATATTGGTCCTCAATAAAAGTACATCGTGAATTTGATAGACATTGTTAGACTCTCCTTCTATCAGGTTGACCGCAGCTTTCTCATGTTGAGGCAGCAGGTTTGTGAGAACATTCGGATTCGTATCTTTGAAAGATAAGACCCCACTCCTAACAAACTTTTGCACGTCAAATTTGAAATTGAGACAGTTCTCTATGTTATGCCCTGGTCCTCCTTGATGGTAAGGGCAAGTCTGATCCACCTTAAACCAAAAAGGCGGATTTTCCGGTACTGTAAGAGGGGACTTAGTCTGGATGTGCCCCTTGGCTAGTAGTAACGGAAACAGTTCTGCGTACGATACGGGAATAGGATCAAATCCCGGTGGCTACGTTGTACGGTTGTTGTTGTATTGAGGACGAGCCTGCTGAAGAGGCTATTGTGTCCTTTGTTGATTAGGTTGGCTCTGCGCAACCTAAGGTTGATACGTAGGAGCAGGCGCAGGGTTGATAGCAGGAGTCACTACTGCTACTAGTTGATAACGTCGCCTTTGCTTTCCGAGAGAGATATTCCCAATATCTTGATCTTTTTTCTTAGGGAGAGCACTACCGTATCGTTTTGTACTGCTCGATGATCCAGCGTCTTTTACTAAACGTCCTTCCCGGACGGCTTCCTCAAGACGAACTCCCATACCGACCATTTCAGTGAAATCACTGGGCGCACTGGCAACCATTCTGTCATAGTAAAAAGAGCTTAAGGTCTTTAAGAAGATCTTTGTCATCTCTTTTTCCTCAAGAGGTGGACAAATTTGAGCGGCAATTTCACGCCATCTCTGAGCGTATTCCTTAAAGGTTTCCTTGTCCTTTTGTGACATTGATCTGAGTTGATCTCTGTCGGGCGCCATGTCCAAATTGTACTTGTATTGTTGGACGAAGGCAGTGCCAAGATCTCTGAAAGTGGTGATCGTGGCACGGTTTAAACCCATGTACCATTTTAACGCGGCAGCGGTTAAACTATCCTGAATGTAGTGAATCAATAGGTCCTGATTCTCTATCTGAGCTGACATTCGTCGAGCGTACATCACCAGGTGGCTTTGAGGGCAAGAGTTACCCTTGTATTTTTCAAAGTCGGGCACCTGGAACTTGTGCAGAACTTTCACATTGGGGACCAAGCAGAGGTCTGCGGCTTCCTTTCCAAATAAATCCTGACCGCGAATGGCTTGCAGTTCCTTTTGCATCTCTAGGAAATGTTCCTGGAACTCGTCCATTCTATCGAACATAGTTTCCTTTTTACCAGAAGGTATCTATGGAATCTGTCCTTCCGGGACAGTGTGCCACAGGGGGTGGTACCGTGACTACGACCGTGAATCTTGGCGTTTCCCAAAGTTTGTAACCTTCAGGAGTCCTCAGTATGCCTCTGGCATCCTCGCTTTCCTAAAGTTTATAACCTTCAGGCCCAGCGACTTCTGTTATGATTCCTTGATCTTTAGTGATCGGCAGAACATATCCTTCCGGGATATAGTTAACAGGCATGCCCCAAGGATGATCTTTCGGCATTTGATACCTAGGATCATACTTTTCCACTATGGGCGTTGAGGTGATCTCTGAGATCACAGTTCTTTATAGCTGAGCTTCTGTCATGGCTTGCATGTCGTTACGAAGCTTTCTCATATCCTCTCTCAGAGCGTCGATCTCTTCTTTCAACTCTCTGTTCTCTTCCTCGAGATCATCCATCTTTTTCTGACGATTGGCCCGAGTATTGTATGAATGAGACAGTTTGACTCTAGAACCGAGACACAAACGTGAGATTCGTAGGTAAGAAGAATACGTGACGGGATAATGATGAATGCAATGATCATACTAATTGTTTTTTTTGTTTAATCAAAATAAACTTCGACAATTAGATTGAAAATATCAAACAGTGGGGACACCCAATTTTATTGAATTCAAAGGATGGCGGAAATGGAAATACAGTAAATTACAAGGTGCGGAAACAGTAATCTAAGCTAAGGGGTCCCGAGTCCTCTCTGAGGGGAATTCGGGTGCTGATTATGGTACTTTCCTTTTCTTGGACCAGGGCTCGTGGGCCGTTGTCGGGTTGTCATTCCTTTGCCAAGTGAAAGGAACGAGCAAATTCCTTTGGTCATCCTGATTATCCACCACATACTGCTCTAAAATCTCGATCAGAGCGTCCTTATCCTTCAGTAGTTGCTGTATTTTGATACACTTTACATTGAGGGCGCGGTATTTGTTCTTCCAAGACCTCCTCTCCTGTTGAACTTTGTTGAGAGTAACCTGAAGTTTTTTCGTTTCAGTCATGAAGTACATGACAGACTCCCTTGGCGGAAGAACTCTGTGACGAGGATAAGGTATCTTTAGCTTGAGAGCTCTAGTTTGTACCCAGTGGAGGTAAGGCTCCACCGAGACACAGTCCGGTTTTCCTAGAGACTCGCGTCCTTTCTTGTGAACATGTTTCCAAGCGTGCACTATTTCCGTCTTTAATGCTCTGTCATTTTCTCCTTCTTTGAAGAAAAGACCTTCCAGATGAGCATTACGTGGGACATGCCTCATCGGGTATCCGAATTGACGACAAACCAATACCGAATGGTAGTTGATTCCTCCTTTAGTTCCTATGAGGGGTACGTTGGGGAAGTTTCCACAACGGTCAATGATCCTGATTCCCTCATAAATCCTATTACACCAATCTATATCAGAGTTAGTGAGAGACATGATTTTCTGCGACCAACATAAGGCACTCTTATGATCCCAAAATGCAGCAGACTTGGGAAAGTGGGAGATAAACCATTTATATAGCAGGGGTACACAGCACGTGATCATTCCTCCGCTGTACAAATTCCCTAAGTGTACAGAATGATACGCGTCCGCGAGCAAAGTTGGCACAGGGTTTCCAATGAGAAAAACCTTAATGGCGTTGATATCTACAAAGTTATTAATGTTGGGAAACAAAAATAACCCGTAGGTGAGCAAAACAAAGATGCTTTCAAAACTAGTCACATTCCCTATACTGGAAAAGTACAGGGCCTTCTTTATCAAGAATTGGGCTGGCAAACCTTGGATCCCACCCTTAGTGGTCAGTTGAGTCTTGATTTCCAACTCATCAAAATAAATTGCTCTTGCAATGGTCTGATCCTTTGGAATTTCTTCCAGTCCAAAAAATGGAGCTCGATCAGTAATGTGTCGATCGGTCAAGTGAGAATACTTCTCCAGCGTTGGTGCGAGCTGGTAATCCAGAAATGTGAAACAGTGATAAACCGGATCGTAAAACTGAATGAGTGCTTCCATGATTCCTTCAATCACATGGACTCTTAACAGAGGTAACAGACCTCCGTATTTGGCCCTGAAAGCTTCAGGGTTAGTGATCATCCTCGCTAAACTTCTTAAATCCTCTAGTTTTGGAACCTTGAAGGTATACTTATGAGTTCTCCTTCTACCGAAATCCATCAGCGTAATCTTTTTCTCTCTGACATTTGCAATCATTGTCTTAGTTTAATTTGAAAAAGAGAGACTAGAAGAGAAGATTTTTTTTGTTTTAATGTTTTTTAGATGAATGCATGAATGCAGCACACAAAAACATAGACAAAACATGGGGTCAAAAGGGTCGGTGTCATGAAGTCAAGGCTCTACCCCCCCCCCCCCCCCAAAAGGTTTTCTACGGGTATTTTTTGTACATGTCACTCATAATCATTGATTCCTGAGAACACCAGCGGGCCGGGAACCGTGCTAGGTGATGTCCATCAAAGAAATCTCAGAAGAGGGTAGTTTATCGCGTAACAGCTATTTCCGATAGCTTCCGCACTACAAAAAAAGGTGATTTTCCTATGTGTATACTCAATCTTTCCACATGCGTCATCACACGCATTCCCATTAGCATAAAATAAACACGTATAGCAATTAGGAAAAGCAGTATATATATTTGTCCTAAAGTCCTATACTTTAAAGAGTTATGAATCCTATGTTCCCGACAAAAAATGGCTCCCCAGCGGAGTCGCCATTCTGTGGTACCTTCCCAACTTTAAAGGTTTTTGACCTAAGATCCTAGTGAAGTTAACAAATCTTAACCCCGATGAAGTCCCTAGGAAAGAAAGAAAGAAAAGAAAAGATATTTAGCCCCACGGTGGGTGCCACTTTTCTGTGGTGGCCACCACCATGAAAATGACTTGTCCAAGGTTTTCACCTAGAATTGTAACAAAAGAGATGTAAGGGCCCCACGGTGGGCGCCACTTTTCTGTAGCGAGCGAAACTGGACGTGGTTTTTAAGCACTGCCGGTCTTTTGGGGTTACTACAGGTCGATTCATTTTTTATCCTATTGTGAGCTGATTAAGGAAGGGAAATAGATGTCTCAAATTAACCCTGCTTGCATACTGAGTTTAAACAGCGGTATGTTAGGTTACGGATGTGATATGGAAGTGGGGCCTCTTTCTTCTTTCTTGGTTTGGGACTGGGATGACGGGAATGTTTATGGGTAGGACGCTAGGACTGGTATTTTTTGATTGAGATGTGAAGGTATGGGATTTGGGTTTTGGATTAGTGTGCTCGCTAAGATTTTTCTTTCAATCTTATGCCTACGTATTCCCGTTTACCGAAACAGGGAAATCAGAGTGATCGTAGTTCCTCCTATTCTATGGGAGGAAATGGTGTTTTGGTGTCGTGTTCAAAGCCCAAGACGTGAAGCTGAAAAGGTGGTTTATATCTTGTTCAAAGCCCAAGATAGGAAGCTGAAGGGTCTATTTGTATCTTGTTCGAAGCCCAAGATGTGAAGCTAAAATTTTTCGTCTTTAGAGAGAATTTGTCATCTCTTAAGGGGGGATTGTTTGTCATAACTGTTTGGGTGACTGGTTATAAAGGATGATTACTTTAACCGGGATATACGAATCCTAGTAATGCCATAATTTCCTTTATAGAGGGTTTTAACCTGAAGGAGAAGACTTTAACTCAGTGTAGAGCAATGCAATCTTTCCTTAGGAATTTCTCATGCTAAAAGAGGGACAGTGGCATGGATGTAAATAATCCAGAGGCTTACCGCTTACAGCAATTAGATGAAGGCAAAGGAGTTGTTGATGTTTGTATACTGTGAACGAGGCACAACTTTGATGCCAAATGGTTGATTGACTCAACCGTGGTTTTTCTTATACAAAGCCTAAGAGGAGGCTATTGGCCCAACAAGAGGGTGTTTTTGTGTCTCGTACGAAGCCCGAGAGGGAGGCTAAAAGGAGTTGACTCAACAAGAGAGTGCTTTTTGTATGTGTCTTGTACGAAGCCCAAGACGGAGACTAAAGGTTGACTCAACAAGAGAGTCTTTTATACTCAACAATAGAGTGTTCTTGTATCTCGTACGAAGCCCGAGATGGAGGCTAAAAGGTGATTGACTCAACAAGAGAGTCTTTGTATCTCGTACGAAGCCCGAGATGGAGGATAAAAGTGGTGGTTGTTTCAGTTAAGTGACAGGTCCAGTATGCTGATTTAAAGAGAAAATCAGTTTTTATATGAGTACTGTTTGCACTCAGGGATTTGATTCGAGGAATAGGGTTATTTCCTGTTCTTTAAGGAAATGGGAAATCCAAAGGGTATTGAGATTGTCCGAGTCTACGGGTTTTATCTCTTAGTTTTGAAAGGAGCTTGAGAATGTCTTTGAGACTCAAGGGAATTAGACTGTCCAAGTCTAGAGTTTCATCTTTTGTACTATGCTCAAAGAAACAGCAGTAGCAAGATCTAGACTTTTTGAAAGACTGTTCTATTAAGATGACTAATTTCTGTTCCTATACCTCTAGGAGGTCATCGGGACAATTTGTACGAAGCCCAAGAGGAGGCTGGAAACTTTTAAGAAGCCAAGGGACAATTTGTACGAAGCCCAAGAGGAGGCTATCATTCCCGGAGGAAGAATCCTTATACGAAGCCTAAGAGGAGGCTGTGAATACTTCTAATAAGCCGACGATCCTTGTACAACGTCCAAGAGGAGGCGAGGATGCTTTTAAGAAGCCTGTGGGTCCCCAAACCCCGAGAAATTCAAGACAAGCCATTCACAGAGAATAGATCAAGCCAGGAAAGTTCGAGAATTTGGAAGAAACTCAAGAGATGCCATTCACGGAGAAAAGATCATCTCTGGGGAATAGAGTTTCTTTGACGATTTCTAAAGGTGACAGTCTGTGAAAGGGTTCACCGAGAATGCTGCATTTCACGTCTCCATATTGTTTAACCCCAAGAGGAGGGAAGACTGTATCTGGTAATCCTATGGGGATCTAGTTTTGTCTATTTTAAGAGTAATCAACAGGCTTAATGCTAGACGTAGTTGCCGTGGAAACTCTAAATATCTATACTATTATTACATAGTTGATATGAGTTTATGAAAGAAAACTTACAGCGAAACAGCCCCACAGTACAGTTATATACATACGAAAGCGGTAAATGAAAGCGGTTAAACACTTACTCGGTTGTAGAGCTTCCATGCTGTTTGGTTAGTTGTTCAACAAAGAAAGATTGAAAACAACAGTATATTCAAGATCAAAGGATAAGGTGCTTTGAAATGAAAGATTGGGGCTTACAGCTCAAGTAGATGCCCAGGTTTTTACCAGTGATTGCACTATTGTTTTGTACAGAGGGACTTATACCAGTGACTGAGGCCCAAAAGGTTTTCTGTACAAACGGATGGGTATTACACTCTCTCAAGAGGCCCAAAGAGTTTGAAAAGAATGGGGCTTATAACACGAGGGTAGGCCCAGTTGTTTTTTGTTTTGAAATGGCGATCGTGCCGAGATTTTCTTTTAACACAGAGGGACTTATACAATATCTGAGGCCCAAAATTTGTTTTGGTTAAAAGGGGATTGGGTCTTACACTTTAATAGAGGCCCAAAAGGTTTTGAATGGGTCTTATAGCTCTAAGAGAGGCCCAAGGTTTGTTTTTCAACGGACTATGATCGTGTCGAACTTTTTGAAATACAACGGGACTTATACCATAAGTGAGGTCCAAAATTTTGTGTATTTACAAAAAGGGGTTGGGTCTTACACTCTATTAGAGGCCCAAAGTGTTTTAAAAATAAGAATGGGTCTTACTACTCGAGGGTAGGCCCAAGGTTATATGTGTACAAAACGACGATCGCGCCGAGGTTTCTGAAAATACCCAGAGGGACTTATACAATAAGTGAGGCCCAAAAATGTTTATGTACAAAAAGGGTTGGGTCTTACACTCTATTAGAGGCCCAAAGTGTGTTTGAAAAAGTTTGATGAGGGTTGAATTAATCAAAACCCTAATTTGTTTCCAAAATGTACTTTAATTGAATAAAAAATTTAATTAAAATGATCAAAATTGTTTAACATGTGGAGAACAAATTGTGATGTTGGATTAATGTTTCAAAAATCATATTTTTACCTACAAAATGATTAGAAGTCATTAAAATTTACAAAATCAAGAAGGAAAAAATATTTTAAATGTCAAAAACAATTAAAATATTAATTCTTTGTAAAAATATCAATTATATGAAATAAATAATATTTTTAGGATTTTTTGACAAAATAAAATATTTTAACATTTTTGTGAATTATCAAAAAAAGAATCAACTCAAAATCATTAAAACTCAGAGAGAAATTAATTTTTGAATCAATTAAATAAAATCACAAAATTCAAATATTTGAATTTTCAAAAAAGGGCGCCAAGAACACCCAAGAAACACGCGCGTGTTCTGGGTTTTGCCCAGATTTGTATTTTCTCTCAAATCTCACTGAATACTTGATTATATCATGCAAACCACCTATCAATCTGCTCGTTTCAACCTCACGATCATGTCTATGGTCTTTAATTTCATTGATTTTTAACATGGAATAAGAAATCAAGACAAAACCTCAAGAACCCTAAAATTTGCATGAAGGCTGAGAATTTTGATACACGATTCAAACAAAGCAATTAATTGAGGGGAAACATTCTATGCATGATTATGAACATTTGGCAAAAGTATTGTGCGAGGAAATATGCATAGATTAAGAGATGACCAAGGTTAGGCTTACTTGAAGGTCGTGACAGCAAGTGCAATGTGATTTTTGAGTTTGAGGTGTTACAGATGTGTTGTGATGATCTGAACAGCTTCAATGGATGTTGTGGAGTGTGTTGCAAGCTTTGGAACACTTTGGAAGTCTTTGGATCAAGCTGGAGCACTCCAACTGCATAATTGGAGCATAATGGCTAGGTTGATGGGTGATTTCGAGCTGGGGGTCTTACAGTTGGTGTTTAAGTGTTTGGAAACCTCAAATACATCATATGTGATATGTCTGGGCAATTGGAATGGATTGCTTATGGCTGCAACTCAAAACCCGATAGTGGTTGCTCAAAAACAAGAAAACTTGGCACTTAAGAGAGAATGAGAGAAAGCAGTGTTATAACTGGCTTTGGTGTGAGTTGAATGATCCATTGGAACCTCTATTTATAGGGGATCAACTCTTTTCTTGGATGAATAGTGAATGGCTGCTGGATCAGATCACATTCGCATGGATTGGCTTGGAGGATTTCTTCTCATGCAAGGCTAACTAGCCCTTCCCAAGAGCAGGGCTATGTCTTGACCGAATTCACATTCTTCAGATGTTTTTATTGTTGTTTAATCAAAGAACTTGACTGAGTAGAGTGGCTAGCTTGACAATGCACTATTCGACATTAATGCCCTTTGAATTCAAGGCAAAATGTGCCAAAATACATGCACTTCAAGTTGGAAGATTCCTTGGCTTTTTGACTCAGCTTTATCAGTTGGATCAGTTGCATTGTGATTGGTTTGAGTACAGGTGGCATAGTGATCCTTGGTCTTTGGCTTAAAATCGTGTGTGGCAAGCAAACATGCAAACTGATTTTTCCAAAACAGCTTGCAGCAACATGACTTTGGGCATGGATTTCTCTTGGCTTAAGATGAACCAATTCATGCTAGTGAGCTCTTTGGATTCTTGGTAATATTTGTAAAAACATTGATGTTTATCTTTGGAACTGATTCAGCTTGCATCTATGTGAAAAAATCCCATAAGTTTTGGTGTTTCAACACAAAATCCTCCTTGCCCAGAATTTTTCTAAGTGTTGGAAAAGTTGTACTTTCATGTTTTTAGTGATTTTGATCCAACCATAACTCAAAATCCATAATGAATTTGGAGGGGGTCAATTTTTAGCTTTTGTAGAGGGCCATGAGATCTACAAATCAAGCTTTGTATGGGGAAAAATGGCTTTGTGGTTTATGAGTTATGATCCTCCAAAGTTGGTACCCTTGCCACTTTATTTCTTAACTTAGAAAATTTTCTAAGTTTTTATGGTTACCCCTTTTACAAGTTATTCAACTTTTCTTGATTTTTCTTGATGAATGATGATTCAAATCACACATTAACATCATTTTAGGGTTAAAAAACCATAAAAGTGAAAAATCTCAAAAAGTCAAAGTTTGACTTTTGTGCACAGTTGACTTTTTATCAGATGAATTCCAAAATGTGCAATCCTTTAGGAAGTCATGTCCTTGACCTAAATCAAACTTGATGGACATGTTCCATGGGTGTTATAGGGTATATTGATTCATGTCCTAGGGCTTGGGAGCATGTCATGGTCAAAATTCAAAGCTACAGTTGACTTTTTCCTCAAAACCCTAACTGTGGTACTGATGAAATTGAGACTTGCTGCTCAAGGTTCCTGGATCAATCCATTGTTACAAATGGATCAATGTGGTATGTTGGAGACCCTCAAATCATGTCTTGAGGTCTTGGCTCATGATTTGTCCCAAAAGTCAACTTAGGGGTGAATTAGGTCAAGAAACCCTAATTCCTGATTTTTGATGAATGCATCCCCTGAGGCTAAATTGACTTGATGATTGGGTTTATGATGTCCCTTGGAGCATCATAGGTTATGCTTTGAAGCAATGGCTCATGCCCAGAGGAAAAACTTCCATCTGGAGGCCCTGGTTGACCAAACCCTAATTTCGTGACACTGGCGATCTTGAGGCTTGATCCACCTGAAAGGGAGCAGTCTTGTGCTTAATCCTTGAAGTGGGAGTCGTCTTGATCCCTTGTAGATATTTGAGAGGTTAGACAAGTTGAAGATCATGTCATTTCTTGATTGATCCTTTGTCTAAGAGCTCTGAGAGGGCTTGAAACCCTAAGTTTGATAGTAGTGAATGTTCACCCATCTTTGGGGAGACTGCTGAGGTATGATGGTTCCTCCATATTGTGATGATGATTTGTACAATTATGGGAAATCTTAGTGGTCAAAATTTGGGGTATGACACCTGCAAGCCAGAGTGATTCACAGACAAAACATTGTCATGCAACCCCAGGAAAGCTTACTACAACACTTGATCGTACAATGTTAATTCAATACCCGTCCGTATTGACTTTTGACACTCGTCCGTGTCCTTTCAACACTCATCCGTGTTTGACCTTTTATTTCAATACCCGTCCATATTGACTTTTGACACTCGTCCGTGTCCTTTCAGCACTCGTCCGTGTTTGACCTTTTATTTCAATACCCGTCCGTATTGACTTTTGACACTCGTCCGTGTCCCTTCAGCACTCGTCCGTGTTTGACCTTTTATTTCAATACCCGTCCGTATTGACTTTTGACACTCGTCCGTGTCCTTTCAGCACTCGTCCGTGTTTGACCTTTTATTTCAATACCCGTCCGTATTGACTTTTGACACTCGTCCGTGTCCCTTCAGCACTCGTCCATGTTTGAACTTTTTAGCCAATACTTGTTCGTATTGACCTCTGAGATACTCGTCCGTATCTTATTAATCATCGTCCGATACTCGTTCGTATTGTTGACTTAGTCACTCGTCGTGTTCCTTTGATGATTGTCCGATGTTCGTCCATATCGTTGACCCGAACACTTGTGTGTGTTCCTTTTCTTAATCATCGTCCGATACTCGTTCGTATCGTCGACTTGGTCACTCGTCGTGTTCCTCTGATGATTGTTCAATGCTCGTCCTTATCATTAACCCGAACAGTTGTGTGTGTTCCTTTTCTTAATCATCGTCCCATACTCGTTCGTATCGTCGACTTGGTCACTCGTCGTATTCCTCTGATGATTGTCCGATGCTCGTCCGTATCGTTGACCCGAACACTTGTGTGTATTCCTTTTCTTAATCATCGTCTGATACTCATTCGTATCGTCGACTTAGTCGCTCGTCGTGTTCCTTTGATGATTGTCTGATGCTCGTCCGTATCGTTGACCCAAACACTTGTGTGTGTTCCCTTATTAATCATCGTCCGATACTCGTTCGTATCGTCAACTTGGTCACTCGTCGTGTTCCTCTGATGATTGTCCGATGGTCGTCCGTATCGTTGACCCGAACACTTGTGTGTGTTCTTTTTCTTAATCATCGTCCGATACTCATTCGTATCGTCGACCTGGTCACTCGTCGTGTTCCTCTGATGATTTTCTGATGCTCGTTCGCATCGTTGACCTAAACACCCGTCCGTGTTTTCTTTCCATACTCGTCCGTAAGATCATTGATGATCGTCCGTATCCTTATTTTGATACACGTCGTATCAATTTATGCAGTTATTTGTTGATACTTCCAGAAGGGTTTATATCCCTTTTCTTTTTCATTCAACGTGCAAATTTTCTGGTTGTTTTGGTATTCAATCACAATTCACCTTGATTGTATGAATAGCCGTTGCTTTCATCCTTCTCAGGTTAACAGATGATTGAATAGGGGCAGCTGTAACACCCCAAAATTTTCCCTCTTGTTGTTACCTAGCTTATATTTCATTGCATTGCATTTATATCTCATTTCATCTCATATCTCATACATGTTGCAAGGGGCATGTGATCAGTGGATTTCAGAGCATTGACTATTCAAAGCAAGAGAGTTAAAGCCTAAGGTCTTCAAGCAAGCCTCAAGGGTCTTTTCTGTCTTATATGATCTTAATTGATCCCACAAGTCATTGGATGAAGAGAATTCACCAAGAAGTTGGACAGTTTATCATCTCTTAACCAAAAGTAGTCCAAATTAGGGTTTGTGATTCAAGCAGTCTCCTGATGAAATTTTGGTTCAAACTTGATCTCAGTGTTTTCTACATGATGTCAAGTATCTAAGGATGGAAGATTGCCCATTGGTTCATTTCAGAAGAGGTTCAATTGGTCAGTTGCTTGAGAATCAAGAAATTGATGAAAAAGTCAACTGTGCAGAAGGAAAAGTCAACTCCTGACATTTTTGGGTCAAATTCATGAAATTCAAGTTACATATGTTCATTGGGAAAGATTTGATCAAGAAATGATGGAGGAATCATCAAAAATCAAGAATTGTACAAAGTTGCCAAATTTAGAAACTTAGGGTTTCTAAAAATGGAAAGTTTTGGACCATTTTGCACTACACTTCAAAGCATTCTTTCTCTAGGATAAAAGTCTCAAACTTCAGGCCTAAGTTGAGCCAATTAAAGATCACATCTTAAGCTTCAAATCCATATAAAGAACTCTTCCATTAGATCAAAATTGAGGGAGTTATGATCAATCAAAGTTTGACAAAATCAAGGCAAAAACCACGTCATGACAAGGTAATCTCAAGGCACCCGGCCATAATTTCATCAAACAGGTGGTGTGCCAAATGTCAAGACAATTTTCTCAATGAAGAAGACTTCAAATGGAAAAATGTTGAACACCAATCTTGTTCATCTCCATGCCCTCTACAACTTTCATGTTTATCACTTTTTTATTTGATCAAAGGATGAAGAGTTATAATGGTCCAAACATGGTGGTCTCATACTGAAATTCCATAGGCCATGACACCAGGTCTGATGCATATCCCACACGCCCATGGGGAAGTTTTGCACACATGACTTCTTGGTCATTTTTATGCATATTCCAAGCTTTCATTCACTTAGATCCAAACCTCAAACTTGTTCTATGATATTCCCTCTTTCATTTACACATAAAAGCTCACCATTTCATTTATTGTCCATGGAGCATTTCACCTCTAAACATCATTGTTTTCATTGAAAGTTTGATAGCCAATATTAGAAGCATGAGGCATTGTTCTATTGATTCAGTTCATATTCACACGCATATACTCATCACACATTACTTTATTTGGCCATACATGGTTCTTACACATTATGCCATAAATGTTGCCTCATGCATTAAAATAGAAAAGTTCAAGTGGAAGCTTGTCCAACAAGTCTTGCTGCAACATCATACATACACATCACTATCCATCATTATCAACTCACCATAGCACTCATAGGTTGCAACCACACAGGATCCACTACTACGAAAAACCCATTTAACAACAGTTGGGAATGACATATAATGACGTGGGCGAAGGCGTTGTTATGTAGATTGTTGTTGTATCTTCGATGCTTCTACAACAGTCTGAAAAACCGTTATTGTATTCTGGAAAACACGCTATATATTGCAACGGTTAGTTGTATCAACCGTTGTGAAACATATTATTAATCACAACGGATATTAGTTTCAACCTTTGTGAAATATATTATCAATCACAATGAATATTAGTTTCAACCGTTGTTACATGTACCCTTAGTTTATTATATACAAATGTATATTGCTTGTTTTTCCATACACCTAGTTAAAGAATTACAACCATTAAATTGGTAAGGAAATATATAATCTGAAAATTAAAATATTCTTGAAAACCAACTTAAACACACCACTGTTTTTCGAATTGCATCCATTTCATTCAGCACATTGAATGTTCCTTAACACATAATATACGATTCAATGGTCTGATTCACTCTACTCATCGATATTTTTAATTATATAGTTTACCTCTCCATCGCCCAAAATCATCGCAATTTTATCATCATAACAATCATGATCATAAAAACCACGATGATTTTTGGCGATGAAAAGGTAAACTATATAATATAAAAGATATCGATGTGTAGAAGGAATCAGACCGTTGAATCGTATATTATGCGTTAAGGAACATTCAATGTGCTGAATGAAATGGATGCTATTCAAAAAACATTGACATGATAATGGTTGGTTTTCAAATACATCTTAATTTTCAGATTATAAGTTTCGATACCAATTTAACAGATTTCATTTTCATTAAAAGGATAGTAAAACAAACAATATACATAGTATATAATAAACTAAATTTTATATGTACAATATCAGAATAATAAACTAAATTTCATATGTACAATATCAGAATAATAAACTAAATTTTATATGTACAATATCACAATGAATTCATATATATATGTACCTTATTAGAATAAATTCATATATATATGTACCACCATCATCATCACCATGTGAAACAAACATAAGAAGTGGGAAAGCAATGAAGAAAATTAGTTATTATTCAAAACAAAACAAGAAAAATTAGAAACAAACCCTAAGAAGTGGGAAGCAATGAAGAAAATTAGTTAGTATTCAAAACAAAACAAGCAAAAGTTGAAAGAAAACGCTAAGAAGTGGGATTGTACCATAACAATGAAGTTTACCTTGTTTGTGAAGCCTTGAAGTCGAATCTGCGCAAAAAGAGAATAATCAACAAAAACATCATGAAGCAAACGAGATAATGAGTACTATCTAACAAAAAGATTGAAGTGGAAGAATACCTTATTTTCCATAAACAATATGTACATTACGCTTTCTACGCCAGCATCATCACCATGTTCATCTAGCTTTAGACTCTGCAAGAAGGAATTCAAGGAGGAAAAAGCTTAAATCAAAAGCTTCATACTTCTTGAATTTCTTTTCGCAGATTCTAAAAAAAGATGAAGTTTGGGTGCTAGGGTTTCGCTGTAAAGGAAACGGCGCGACTGTCAAAAAGGGAAAGTTAATTCCCTTATATAGGTAAATGTTTCACAACAGTTTTCTTAAATAACCGTTATGATATATTATATATTAATTTAATAATATCACAACGGTTAGTTATAATAACCATAGCGATACCCCTTATACGTGGTACAAGGTTCGACACCAGGCAACAACATTTTCCTAAAGTTACGCTTGGATTATAAGTGATATCGCTACGGTCATTACTTATAACCGTCGTGATATTATTAACCGTTGCACTTCCCAACATATGAACGATTTACAAGAAAATATAGTTCCAGAATATGAACGGTTTACAAGTTATCATCATTACAAGCATTAAACTATTAGTCTTTTCATCTTCAACCTCATCTATAAATAGACAATTTTACATATCTAAATAATATATTCTTCGTAACAATGAGTTCAACAAATGAGAATCCTAGAAACCTCAATGAGGAACGTCAGGCGCCAATCCAGGAGGTCGTCCAACCAGCAACTGCCAACATCAGGGATGCCTTAAGGGTAAGGAAGGATAAGAAGAAGAAGAAGCCGAAGAAGAAGAAGATAAAGAAGAAAATGAGGTCTGTATATTATGATTCCGATGAGGGGAGTGAGGAGAGATGTCTAGATTATGAAGATGCATTTTATGCTATGGGCTCTGACAATGATCTTGATATGTAATATGTTTATCAATGTACTCTCAATGGAATATTAATATAAAATTATGTCTATATATGTTCATCCCTTACAGGTTTATTTTTAAAGTTATATATATACTCTATTGCACTTAAAAATACTAAAGAATACATTGCTGTGAATCGAAGCGTGATACATGTAGTACAACGGTCTTCTAATACAAGCGTGTTAAAATAAAAAAATATAGAGCTGGGAATCGAAGCTTGTTACACAGCTTGTATTACAACGGTTATGTAATACAACCGTCGTTAAATATGGCGTTATAAATTTTTAATCCTGTTACAACTGTGGGATACGAAACCTGGTAAAGCTGGCGTCGTTAAATGGGGTTTTCGTAGTAGTGATCACAACAACACAACACGAGCCATTCTACTTTGCCATTGCTTCATCCACCCTTTCTTTGCTCAATCCACCACCTTTAACCTTACCATGGTTCTAACTGTCAACTAAGACAGTTAGAAGCTAACCATGGATATATAAGGAACTCTAACAGAATTTTACACTATGAACATTTCATTTTTCACATTTCACAAACCTCACTCTCTCAAGTTCTCTTCGAAACTCTCTCTGCATTTTGAAGATTCATCATCATTGTTCTTCATTGTTCTTCAATCTTCTCAAGCTTTCTCATACCGATCTAAGTGAATCTTGTCCATCATCAAGTTTCAATTCCAAGTTTCCATTTATCAAGCAAGATCACGCATTCTATAAGCCTTTATTTGGCCATATACAAGCTCAAGATCAAGTCCACACCTCTGGTTTTCTTTTGATCTAAGATTCTTCAAAGTTCAGGTTCAAAGTTCTTCAAACTCTCTTGCTCGATTCTACTAATTTTAGCTTCTTGTTGTTGTGATTTGAGCTTAATAGAAGCTGTGGAAACTCTGGCTAGTTGATAGAGCTTGTTAGAAGCTTAGATGAAAACCTAGGGAAAACTTCATGCTATCAAATCTCTCTGTATGTGCATGTTTTTTTATTTCTATTGGTGGATCTATAACCTACTAAGCATGCTGAACATTTTGATATCATTTTTGTGAATTTATAGAACATTTGAGGATTTCCAGTCGCCGGAGTTTGGCCGGAGAAGATGTCCGGAGGTCCTTCTTCGGCCGGTGAGAAGTTCAGTTAGGGTTTTAGGAACTTTAAAACGTGGCCATTGGATCTTTGTGCATGAACGGTTAGGATGCTGCCAGCGAATAAATGAGAGAGTGTCTCTCTCACGTGCCTTGATTTTGTGCCCGACTGCTTGTGTATGTGTGCCTCATCATTGCATATCATGTGTGTTTGATCTGATCCACTCATCATGTGTACTTTCCTTGATCATTTGTATTGACCTGATCGTGTGGCTCGGATGAGTCAACTTTTCACTAAGTTCCATCTTAATTCTCATACACGCACGCGTAATTGGACTAGGCCTCAGATTGCTATCTACACACCCATATTTTGAGCCCAATTATTTTAAACTAGCATTTTACTCAGGTTGCGACCCCCCCCCCCCCCCCAGTCTATTTCTTTCTCTTTTTCATTCTATGTTCTATACATGTTTCATTTTTTTTTATTAAAAATACTAAAACCTTTACAAAAATTCCAAATAAATTTACTTAGTATTGTAACACATTTAACTAATTTTCCATGATTTTTAATTCTGATTTTAATACTTTTTGCATATTATTTCACAATTTCCTTTTAATTTCTTTTTCAATGTTCATCCTTCTTAATACATGCTCATTTGGGTATTAATTGACATAGTTAGAATCTGATTTTTGGCATGAACCTTTGCCACTTGATTTTTTTCTAACTTAATTGTTTTGTGCTTGATTTTCACAATTTTTACAAGTTCTTTGCTAATGGTTTGATGCTTGTTAGAATAGGTAACTTTTTGTGATCCTTTCTTAACATCTAACTTTGTGTGATTAGGAGGCACTTGTGCCATCATATTAGAACTCGTTTATGCATCATTATAGGTCCTCATTAGAATGTTATAGGTCCTTTTACTTAGAATTATAGGTCATTTACATTGTGATTCCATTTGGGTTGTGTATCTGATCAAAATGCATCCTTACTTGAAATGTTTGACCTAAACTTGCTTCTCTTTTCTTCTAATGTTTAACATGACTTGTTTGTGAATCATCAATGCCTATTCATGCATTCTAATTGCATCTCATATTTGGTATGCTACTGACCCATAATCATCTCATGCATTTAAATGTTCATTTATATCATCTTGCATACTTGTTTATGTATGACCTTATTCATCTTTCTTTCTTAACTAGTTTTAATGTTGTTTGCATATGCATCTTGTATGATTAATTATTACATTATAATTGCAACTTAAATGTAATTTGGTACTGACCTATAATCCATGATCATTCATCTTTGATTTTCAACTTTGACTTGTGTTCCAAGTTACTTCTTTCCTTATGTGAAACTTGTTTCTCTTCTTCTTACTTCTTCTTCATCTAATTTCTCCTACTTGAATATTCTTTTTCATAACTTGTATGCTCATTAATAGGCATTATAGGACATTTAAATATGATGTTTAATTCTGTCTTGCATCCATTTGCATTTGATTTCATGTTTTTTTCAACTTTGACTTGTGTTACAAGTTTCTTCTTTTCTTACTTGAACTTGAGCATCGTTTGCTTATACTTGCTTCATCTTCTTAAATCATTTCACTCATGCTTTGTATGATCATTCATCTACATTCATATGCATTGTAATATGACATTCACTTCTGACTTTGACATTTCTTTGTGCATTTATTCATGTTTGTATGCCATATGCATTCATACTTCATCCATGTTTCGTAACTTGAACTTGTGTGAATCTTTGGCACCTTTTTGACATAGTTTGATCCCATTAGGTACCCTAACCCTATTAGAACATCTTTAGACATAGCTACTTACTTTAGAAGTCCTTGAACACTTAGAGTCATTTCCTTTTAGATTTAGGCTTTGTTTGATTCATAAGTTCATTTCATAAGTTGGTTGATGCTTAATTGTCTTCCTTCTTTCGCTTATGTTTTCATATTCAATTGTTTAGCTAACCTTTGATTGTAGGGGCTAATGGTAATTTGAGTGTGTGGATATGCTTCCACACATACTTTCTTCCCTCATCTTTTAATGCTTTCTCTTTTGTGTTTGTGCAAAGCATTTCAATGCTTTCTTTGTTTAACTTCTTTCTTCTCCCTCTTGGTTCACAACTCATCTTCTATCTTAGAAGTGAGTTATGTTACCTCTTCTTCTTCTTCTCTTCTTTTAGCTTAGGCTTCTAAACCACACTAAACCATTAGAAACATCCAAGCATGATAACTCTTAGGATTATTAGTCACCCTTTAGACTTTTACCTTTCTTAACCTTTGAGTCTCTCTTCTCCTCACCTCAAAACAAAAAGAAAAAACACTTAATAAAGGCATAACATATATTGCATTTGAGCCTTTCATGTGAGAATAAGATAGTGAGGGGTCTTCTCTCCCTTTCTTAGAATGTTTAGCATACGTCCTGTCTTGGGTCGATATGCGAGGCATTCGATCCTACGTGAAAGACTTAAATACAATATGCATTGTAAACACCAATAATCAAAATAATTCTTTCTAAAATACAAAAATAAACAAATTCTCTTCTCATCTTCTTCATTCTATTCCTTAAGGATTCGTCACGTCCGTTCTACCGCAAACAGGTAACGCCGAAGTCTCCCTACAGCGAGCTGCAACACCTAACTGCTGGGACGCGCACTTTGACGTTTCCACTAAAAAACACAAACAAAGCAACCCTTGCTGAGCCGAACTATGTTTGCTCTGATTCTTCTTTCTCGTCTGATTGAAGATACGTAGGCACGAGATGCGATATCTCGACGAGCAACCTTTCCCCGTAGTCCGTCGAACTATGTTGACTCTGACTTTCCCATTGCACTGAGGGAATACGTAGGCCTAGGACAACGATAATGTCCTATCGAGTCACTTCTTTCCTTTTTCCCCTTCTCCTTTCTATCTTTCATTTCTAGTTCTCCAGTTAGCGGTTGATTTCCAGTTCTTGACACCCTCTGATCGAGACAACAAGCGTGGATCCCATCGAGTACGATGGACGTGTGGGGTGCTAATACCTTCCCTTCGCGTAACCGACTCCCTTACCCATTTCTTTTGGTCACGTGACCTCGTTCTTTCCTTCCCTCAGGTTTACGCAGTGTTTCCTTTCCCTCTCTTGGGATAAATACACATTGCTAGCGACTCTGTTTCCGTTCCACTTTCGCGTTTGTACTTGGATGAAAATCCCAGGAGCGACAAATAGCATCTCTTGAGTTTCTTCAAATCACAGAACTTTCACTAAATGATCTATTCTCAGTGAATAGCATTTCTTGAACTTTTCTTGGTTTGAGACCAACGGGCTTCCTACAAGCATCCCCGCCTCTTCTTGGGCTTTGTACAAGGACCCTCCGGCTTCCTAGAAGTTCTCATGCCTTCTCTTGGGCTTAATACAAGGACCCTGAGACCTCTTAAAGGTATAAGACAGAACTTAGTCATCCTTTGCTAGAGCAGTTTTTCCAGTGTCAAATCATAGACCAATTTAGGGTTGATTCTCATCCCTTAACACCCGCCTTCTCTTAGGCATCATAAAAAAGATAAAACTCTTCAACACCAGTAGACTTGGACAGTCTAATCCCCTTGAGTCTCAAAGACATTCTCAAGTTCCTTACAAATATAGGAAGAAACCCCAGGCTCTCTGGATCAATCTCCAACAAAAACCCAGCCTCTCTCTTGAGAGTTCCCCAACCAGGGTCAGCTTATCCCAAATCAGAACCTCAAGGTCTCTGATATCTCAACTCTTTTGTAATCCTCAACAATAGTTGATTCCCTATTTGGACCTGCCTCGGGATCTTAACAATCCCTGGCAAAAGTTAGCCTTCTCTTAGGCTTTGTATAATGATCTTTTCCTCAACACAGTCAGCCTCCTCTTGGGCTTTGTACAAAGTTTCTCCCCCAGCGGAGCTACCCTTTTTAGACTCTCTTGTTGAGTCAATCAACTTTCAGACTCTCTTGTTGAGTCAATCAACTTCAGACTCTCTTGTTGAGTCAATCAACTTTCAGACTCTCTTGTTGAGTCAATCAACTTTCAGACTCTTTTGTTGAGTCAATCACCCTTTCAGACTCTCTTGTTGAGTCAACCTTTTTTAGCCTCAATCTTGGGCTTTGTACAAGACAAATAAAAGCACTCTCTTGTTGAGTCAAACCCTTTTAGCCTCAATCTTGGGCTTTGTACAAGACATAAATCTCCCTCTCTTAAGCTTGGGACAGATATCTTCCCTAGCAGAGTAATTTCCTCCCAGACTTCCTCTAGGCTTTGAGGAATGATCTTCCCCAAGAAGAGTCAAACTCATTTCAGCCTCAATCTTGGGCTTTGTACAAGACACATAAAAATATCCTCACCAGAGTCAGTTAAATATCTCATTTCAGCCTCAATCTTGGGCTTTGTACAAGACAGATAATACTCTCCAGCAAGAGTCAAACTCGTTTTAGCCTCAATCTTGGACTTTATACAAGACACATACAAACCTCCCCGATGGAGTCAAAATCCTTTTAGCCTCAATCTTGGGCTTTGTACAAGACAGATAGAACATTTTCCCCAGAAAAGTCAAACTTCTAGCCTCCTCTTATGCTTTGTATAATGATATCCCCAAAGAGTCAGTCTCTTTTTTTGCCTCAATCTTGGGCTTTGTACAAAATACTCTCTTGCTGAGTCGGTCTTATCCAGCCTCCTCTTAGGCTTTGGGTAAGGATTCCCCCCAGTGGAGTCAATCAACCTCTTAGCTTCAACCTTGGGCTTTGATCAAGGCACAAAAAAATTAACAATCCCCTCAGAGGAAGTCCAATCCCTCTTTAGAGATGACAAGTTCTCTCTCAGTCAAACCTTTTTAGCTTCAATCTTGGGCTTTCAACAAGACACAAATACTCCTTTTAGCTTCAATCTTGGGCTTTGAACAAGACACCAAAACATCTTTTTCCTCCCTTAGAATAAGAGGAACTACGATTGCTCTGATTTCCCTATTTCATTTAAAAGGGAATACGTAGGCGTAAGATTGCGAAATCTTAGCGAGCATACTAATAAAAAACCCTAGGTTCAGTACCTTCATACATCAACCAAAACTTAGGTCTAGTACCTTACCAAAAACATCGGAAAAACCCAAACATCAACATCAACTCACTCACTCATACTTCCCAAGAAACTTTCCCAACCCATTAACAGATAAACACCATCAATTACAAGGCGAAACCTAAAGCTAATATCCTGTGGATAACCACATATAGGATGGGTAATTGACAACTCCCCATTGTATAACCTGACCCCGACTCCCCGAATCTTTTTAAGCGTTTGTTCAGTTAAACATTCGCGTGCAAGGTTAGTTTTAGATAGCTTCACTTTCCCTTCCAGCTTCATGGGATAAATAAGAAATCAGAAAGTAGCACCCCCTCCTCCTCATTGCGGTGAGGAAAACCCAACGATAAGGTGGTCGCGTCACCGACAAAAATCGCTCGCTACACCTTAGCGAATTGATTTCATAAAATTTCAGTTTCTGGGCCCAGACGGGGGAACACCTTCTCCACTAATCACTTGTTCCTTGTGATACAGAACCTTGAGAGGCCTCACAAGTCTTCTTCCTTTTGCTTCAGAAATCAAGGCATTGACATCTGACTCCCCTTCTTGAGGTGTCAGCTTTTTAGCAGGCTTAGCAGTCTTGCTTCGAACTCTTTGCATTCCTCAACAGGATGCCCCATTGTATCTGTATGGAACTTTCATTCAATTTCTGGGCGATCTTCTTCAAGGATCAGATCCTTGTCATAGACCAGCCTTTGCACAGTAGCTTCTAAGGCTCGGCAACCGTCCAAGTCATGCCCTTCGGCTCCCTTGTGGAATTCACAAGTCAGGTTTGCATTGTGCCAAGGTCCTGGCACAGGGTTAAGAAGTTGAGGAGTCACAAATTTTTTTTGCATAAATAGTGGGAAGAGTTTGCTCAATGGCACATAAATAGGCTGACAGTTAACTTGGCCTCTTTCGACAGGGTACTTCTTCTTGTCTTGGTTTCGAGAACCTCGAGGAGAAAAAACTGTTAGATGCTGAAACGCCCTTTTGGTAGACACCTGATGATATTCTGGTGCAAGACCGAGACCAACTGCTGGCTGATACGAGGTTTCTCCAAAGGCAGATCCTTGGCATGGGAGAACCACATGAGATGGCAAAGGATTGTTGATTTGAATGCCTTGAGGCGTGAATGAGAACATCTCAGAGTCCAACAGAGTCTGAACTTTACTCCTGAGCACCTTGCAGTCTTCAGTTGAACGCCCTTGTGCCCCAGCATGGTAGTCACATCAAGCGTTGGCGTCAAAACCTGGCGCGTATGGAAAAGGCACTGGCTCTAACTCTTTTGGCACTATCAATCCACCTTTGATCAAAACTAGAAGCATCTGACTATATGACATTGGTAGCTGATTGAAATTCCTCTATGGCTTTCTTGGCCTTTGTCGTGCATGCTGACGCGGCTGACGGCGGTCTGACCCTTGATACTGAGGAGGTCCTTGAGTTAGAGGAACCACAAGAGGCGATGAACTGACAACTTCTTTAGGAGTAACAGGGTGAGCGTGCTCCTCTTTTTTCATCAGAGCTTGCAAAGTTTCCAGAACCCAATTCATCTGGCCTTTGAGGGTTCTGACCTCCTCTTTCAAATCTTCCTAGTTCTTCAGAATTTCATTCATTGTCGCCATTGTCTTGAATAGGTGTGTTAGGTATCCTTCAGACATAGAAGAAGAAGAAAGACTCGAGACTGAGAAATGAAAATGAGATGCAAATGCGACATGCGCATGGGATGCAAATGTAAGCCAAATGGTTTCAAGGAGCTCAAAGAAAAGCTGAATTTTTTTTTTTTTGGAAAAACTGAAGTGTTTCATTTTTAAAACCATGATCTCCATTGATCCTTGCAAAGTAAAGAACGTCTGAGTTCCTTGAAACCAACAACAGATGCAATGAGACATATGCAATGCACAAAACACGGGCACACACATATGTACACGCAACAAAGCATACAAGCCCTAGGTTTAGGGGTCTCACGAATGGAGCCATGGTGTACCCATCCCAAGAAGGTGTGTACTATGGGTTTATCAACTGTAGAACAGGGTTCTAAAAGTTCTCAGAGTCAACATAAATCTTTCGGATATTATCGGCCTACGTGACTACTCACGCGAGTTAATAATATTCTCAAGATTAACTCGTCTGAGTGTAGTATCGCGTATCAACCATTTAGGACTGCTCCCTCATAGCCATCGCACTACGTCCTAAAAAGGCCAAGTGGGGTGAAGGTAACTACGGTCCTCAGAATCACCGGCTCTCAAATCGGGAAGAGTGACATCAATGCGACTACTCACATCAGACATCAACAATCCGAAAGGGCCTCAACTGAGCATGGTCATCATATGCCATAAATTGTTAGGACTACTCCCAACAACCGACTATTGATTACACCATAATCCTATCACATATGTGCTCTCAAGTCTGGGTTATGACTTATCTCACCACTCAATAGTAGAAACCCTACCAAACAGAAGAACCCAAGCACAACAGGTATATATACAGATAAGCAAGCAAAACATGTAACTAACACAAATAAAACAAGGTGGGATTAACCCTCAAAAAGTCCTTTCCCCAGTGAAGTCGCCATTTCTGTTGCGGTGAGAATCGGATATCAAGCTATTAATTCAGTTGAATCACACATCTTTGAAATTCACCACCGAGCTTTGATTTATCCAAAGCAAAGGGTAAAGATCAAAGAAAACCCTAATTGCGCTATGTAAAGACAAATCTAAGAGATCGAGGATTGGGGGTTGGTTATACTAAGGGAAGATATTAGCACCCTAAGTATCTGTAGTACTCTATAGGAACCTCTTGTTTGTATTTGTGTTATGTTATGTTTGCTTGCTAAGGGATCTGCTAAGGATAAAGACCTAGGGGTATATACACTAAGTATGCTCGCCAAGACGTCGCATCTTGTGCCTACGTATCTGACTAAAGAATCAGAGCAACCGTAGTTCACCTAACTAAGGGTGAGGAACCATTGACTATGGCCAAAGTTCCAAGGGAAATGAGTATGAGCTCATGTAGAGTTTAAGAAACTCTCTAAGTCTAAGTTGTGATGGGGAAATGAGTACTCAAGATGATAAGTTCCATATAGAGTCCAAGAACTCTAACTTAATTCTAAGTTGTGATGGAAATGGCTCTCATGGGGCCAAGGGGAAAGGTAAGTATCCTATGACTGTGAGGTCAAGGAGGGAAATGGCTCTTATGAGGCCAAGGTGGGACCCTATGAGGTCAAAGGTAAGAGGTGGCTCTATGACTATGAGGTCAAGAGTGGATCCTATGACTATGAGGTCAAGGGAGAGTAATGAGCTATCTATGACTTTAAGGTCAATAGAGAGGCTTTCCTTTGGAAGGAAGGGGAGGATGACCACTTATGAACAAGATTGTTACAAGGGAGTGAAATTGCATGAATAAAAATGAGTGTAAGAACTCAAAGGGATGTACAATGATTAAGCATGATCAAACTCAAAAGTGTGATCTAAATGTCAATGTATGGCAAAAGATAGTGAAGCAATTCACAACAATCATAAACACATGGTGCACATACATATGATAAAGATAGCACTTTCAAGTTTGAAATCAAAGGCAACAATACCCAAGGCAAGGGACTTAGCAACAAAGATGGAAGGTATAAACAAAAAACCCAATGGAATACCCTATCCAAGGTCAAAAACCTTCTCAAACAAACCTCTCACGTACAAAAAAAAACTCTCAAGGATCAAGAAAGAATTTTTAAAAGTAGTCCAAAATTAAATGAAAAAGTTTACACATGTTTTTTTGTAATTTTATAAATTAATGTGAAAATAAAATAAAAGTGAAAATAGAAATTATGGAAAATTAAATTAAGTATATAAAAATATATTTTTTGAATTTTCTAGAATTTGGGTGAAAGAAAATATTTTAAATGATTTAAATAAAAGCAAAAAGAGAAAATAACAATTGAAATTGGAACCAAACAGTGGGGGGTGCACTAGCAGAAATGAGATGAACTGAGGCTGATGTGTACAGCGTGTGGGCCTCTAAAGGAGGTGCATTTAGCGATGGCCCAAACTGGAAAAAACTAAGAGAAAAAGCAAGAAAAACGACCAAAAGGGCGTCTGGGGCGAGGGAGATTCGAACCCCAGACACCATGGCCACAGCGCGCGCTCTCTACCACTGGGGTGGCTATACATCCAGTGTATATGTGTTGGAGTACAAATAGAGTTAGGGTTTTAGTTATCGTTCCACAGAGATTGTTTGGAGATATCGCAGCCGTTCTAAAGTCGTAACGTTTCAAACTTTAAAGTAACAGGGGGTTTTAGATTGTTTTCGTAACGTTTGCATTCAAAGTTAATTAAAAACGGTAAAAAGATTGTTTTAACGGTTTATAAAAGCATGTCAAGATTAGGGTTCGGCAAACCACTTCGCACGTATATAATCGATACGCTAATGAACTTGCTTAAATGATAAATACAATCACATATCCTCCCAATATGTTTATCTCTAACACATATTGTGAGTTTTGCCATTTTGATCCTTTGTTGATTTCTCACACAAACTATCAAAATGACAACATTAGAGTTCAATATTTATGAACATCAACACACATTGCTATCTCTAGCCAATATACATTGATGGATGACAAACCTAGGTAAAGAGTTGGAGCACATTTCTCAATCATGATCCAACACAAAGAATAAACATAAAAACAAGGTTAATCATCATACATTCATCATCCAAGAGTTCACAAGAGAGGATCAATCCATATACATACAAAGTAACGGTTCACCTACATCTAACCTTGACACAAAAGGTAACTTAGCTCTCCATTGTCATGGAAGCTAAACAAACAAGAAGATGAAGAAGATTATTTAACATCAATGACGATATCTCGAAGAATGATGCTTCCAATCTTCCTCAAATAGATGCTACAGTGTTCACAAAGTGTTCTTCTCTCCACTGTAAAAAGGGTCCATCAAAAGAAATGCAGACAGAACTATTTATAAGGGGGCCACAAATCGCAGAGCGCGCTGAGCGCGCAGCACCGCGCTGAGCGCGGCCTCATTAATTGCCAAGATGACCTAGAGCCCGCTGAGCGGGCTGCCAATCCGCGCTGAGCGCGCAAGCTACTGCCACTACCTCCTTCTTCGCGCTGGGAGCGCGCTGAGCGCGCTCAAAGCATGCACAAAAAATCCAAATTTTCCAAAACTGTTTTTGTGCCATCCTCAAGGCTCCATTCTTGACCTTTCCATGTAAAAATCTGCACAAAAAACGCAAAAGATAGATAGATACGATAAATAATGAAATTAACTAGAAAACGGTTATAAACGGAAATAATGGGAAAAGCATGGATTTGCGAATAAAGCTCACAAAAAAGGTGCTAAAAACTAATCTAAATATTAACACTTTTTAGCACCTAACAACTCTCCCCAACTTGTCTCTTTGTTTGCCCTCAAACGAAGATAATTTAGAATAGAAGCAAGCGGAAAACAGGGAACAAAATACCAACAAAACATAATGGTTCAAACCAAATAAACACGCACGCAAGTACCGCTCGTCCTTACGAAGAATGAAAATATGTAAATGAACTAAATTCTAAACATCATTAACAAGCACAATTCATAAGCAACAAATGCTCAAATTAGAATCACCTAATTTTTCGAATGAGCCTAGCTCAATATATCCAAGGGACAAAACACACTCAAAGCAAAAGTGTCAGCATCCAGAACAATTCATGCTTTCATCAAACCAAATCACAAGAAAACCAAGGAAACAAAGATCTCTTAAGGGCTTCTAAAGGTTGTAGCTTGGCAAGGTTAAACAAGAAAGGGATATTTGTAAAAGGCCAATGAAACAAAGTGGTTAACAAAAATTATCAACAAATGAAGAACATGCCAATAACCCACTAAGACCAACCTCATAACAATTCAATTCAAACCTTTCTTTTCTTTTCGATTCTTTTCTTATGGTGCACTCTTTCATATTTTTTTTTTTTTTAAACAACTCCCTTTGGAGTGCAAAGCATAGCACAAAATAGTGCTTCAAGTTCTTTCTTTCTTCACAAGAGGCACCAATTCCACACTCCATTTTCTTTTTCACAAACTAGCACAACTCTCCCCAACTTTAAACCATACTATAATTAATAGGCAATGTTCTTCAAAAGTATGTTCAAACAAAGGGTTAAGTGCAAAAATAAAAGAACTAGAATGAATCACAAGGGTTTTTCTTTAGCATTAACAACCCACTATAAAGCGCATTCTTTTGATCATACGACGGGTAGATACAAGATTCATTCCAATTCAAGGCTCAACATGGCTAGCAAGTGCTCACACCTCTCATAAGGTAAAATTGAAGGTTATGGTTTTGTGGTTCTTCTCATAGTCAACAATTGCCTAGATCATTTCAATGTTTCCATGGTTTGCACATGAATACAAGATTAAACATGAATCATACGAGCTAAACAACATTTACAAAATCACTCAATATTTATGAACAATGGAGGGACTCACATTTGTGGTTGTGTCCTAACAGATTCCAACGTGAACAAAAATTGCTACATGAAGAGAAACTTGAAAATCATGTGAAGCACAAAGTTCAAAAACATACTAACATTCTACCAAGCACAAAACAGAGTACCTTTGTGTGCACCAATTTAGACTTATATCATCACCATCAATGAAAGGTGAAGTGCACACTTAAATGTTCAAAGAAACAACTTGCTTCAACCATCCATTACCTTAAAAATAAAGGGCAAACAACAAAAATTTCCTGTACAAACTAATCATATAAGCAAAAACACATCCGCCCGGATGTTAACTTCATTAATTAACCAAAAAGTTTTAACACCAATTCACTCACATCCGCCCGGATGGAGAATACAAAATTCCTACACAATGTAGTCAAAACAAAATCCCAACATAAAAGTTATACCAAAATAAAGACAAAATAAAATAAGGTCCAATCAAACCCAACATCAATCTGAACTAGAGCTAGACGCTCCATCATCACCGTCATCGCCATCAAGGTCATCTTCCCCCTCCGGAAAAACAGGCCTGCCCTCAGGCCAACGAGCATAAGCAACGAGATCATCGCGAGTTCTCAGCTGGTGGTCCACATGCGGTTCACGAATCTGCAGCTGCAATTGCATCATAGAGTCATGCATAAATAATAAAGCTCGCTGATGAGCCTCGTGCATGGCCCAATTGGCCTCAGCACTCGGATCGAAAGCGTGCCCGCGTCCGCGCCCACGGCCACGAGCAGGAGCAGCAGCAGCTACAGGGACAGCCTGCTCAAAATCAATCGCCCCCATACAGTGACGAGTGACATAGCTATCATCAATAACCTGGAGCTTCACATTCGGGTGGGTAGGCAATGTAACACGCGCCTCATGGCATAAAGCCATAATCAAACCTGGATAAATTAGAGCGCATGCCACACGATCTCCAAGAGGCGTACCACTGGTGGCGGTTATCTTCAATTCGCTAGATATAATCCGTCCAAAGTCCACAGTATGGCCCGCCCTGCACAAATGAAAAATCAGAGCCGCCGTCTCCATTGGAATAGAAGAGGTGTGGCTTCTCGGTCGAAGGTTGTAAAGAACAACCGACATGACAAGCTGCGAGACATTATCCAACACCCTTCTAGCAAACTTCAGAGGAGCACCAGCAGCACTTAAAATGTAATTACCCCCTTGTCTGCACAAGGACTCCCTAAGTTGGTCGGCATTCCAGTTCCGCCGAGCCAACGTCCGTCCAAAATCATAAATGTCATCTTCCCCCAGCTGAGGTTGGTCCCCAAGGTAGGTATTGATGGACTCCCTCGAGAAATTGATTGCCTTTCCCCGAACCCATGTTTGAAAAGTGAACGTCTCTCCATCGGACGACAATGCATTAGCATAGAACTCCCTAACAATGTCAATGTTGTACTCTGGGAAGGGAGAACTAAGCTTGTCCCACGGACCACCCTGCACAAAATGACTCATGTTCCTATGGGGACCATTGGGATCAATCATGATTAACCTATCCGGCCAAATTGATCTTTTTTCAAGCTCCACGTATCTTTGTTGTTGCTCTAGGCCAACAAAACGCGTTGAATCAAATTGGCCAGCGGGAGCTCTGCGATTAGGATTCGACGTCGAACCAACACGCTGCTTCTTCCTTTCTGACATCTGAAAAAAAAAAAAAAAAAAAAAAACAAGAAAACAACGTACAAACAAAATAGTACCACAAATTAGTGAAAACAGCAAGCTAGAATTCTTAAATTATTTAAACAAAATAAATACCATGACAATATAGCAGAACAGAGTTGGGACAAGGGGGGATTTTTCTGCAAATCTCAGAGCGCGCTGAGCGGGCTCTGCGAAATGCAGAAAAATTCCCCTCTGCACAGATGGCTCAAACAGAAAGACACAACCCCTAATTTCACTACACAGCCTGTTACAGAGAACTAATCATCAAAAATCAAAGCAAATTACTCTTTCAACAAACCCTAAGTCTAAAATTTCCTAACCTAATTTCTACAATGCTAACTTCTAACAATATGCAAGCATACTAACACAGAACTTCTAACACAGAATTTCGTTAAAAATCCAAGAGAAGAAGCAGAACATGGCTATCCAACAATTACAAACAATGTCCCATTTATGGGTTTCTAAATGAAAAACGAAAAAAATTGCTAAAACAGAAACTTACTATGATTGATGATGATTATGCTCTGCAGAAAATGAAAGGGAGATGATGAATGGTCTTGCAAATCCAAGGAACTTTGTGAAAAATTTTGAAAGAGAGAAAAAGAGGGAAATGAGAGAAATGAGAAAAATGAGAAAGAGGCAAGGTTTGGCAAACCCTAGCCACTTTAACATTCATCTGGGCCGGGTACACCTCTGTGGGCCCAGAAATCAAATAAATTTTTTTTCAAAATTTCGCAACTCGCGCTGAGCGGGATCCATAGCGCGCTGAGCGCGCTCGCTACTGTAAGTATAGGTTCCTTTTTTCAAACGCGCGCTGAGCGGGCTACCTGCGCGCTGAGCGCGCAGAGCAAATTCAAAAATTTTTCCAGCAGCAAACAGACATCATCCCCACGTTCAAAACATCATCCTAACATCATACAACAATAATTTTTCACAAAACACGTCTAAACAGCAAATTCACTAGTAAAAACGATTAAAAACTTACAGTGTTGGGGTGCCTCCCAATGAGCGCTTGTTTAACGTCGGCTAAGCTCGACGGTCCAAGATGCTCACTTAAGAACATCAAGGAGAACAGTACTAGAGGCGCGATCGAAATTTCCAAGAAGGTAAATTTTCAGGCGCTGACCGTTTACGGTCCAAGAATCCTTCTTTTCCAGGTCTTCGATAACCACCGCTCCAAACTCCTTTACTTCCTTCACACGAAACGGACCGGACCACTTGGACTTTAATTTTCCTGGGAAGAGTCTTAACCGAGAGTTAAACAGCAATACCAATTGTCCGGCCTTGAAGTCCTTTTGCCGGAGCTTCTTGTCGTGGTACTCTTTCACCTTTTCCTTATACAACCAGCTTGAGTGGTATGCGGCATTACGCATTTCTTCCAACTCAAGAAGTTGCCCTTTTCTCTTGGTACCGGCCAAGTCCTTGTCAAAATTCAGCATTTTTAAGGCCCACATGGCCTTGTGCTCCAATTCAACCGGTAGATGGCAAGTTTTACCATAAACTAGTTGAAACGGAGTTAGACCAATTGGAGCTTTGTAAGCAGTGCGATATGCCCACAAAGCCTCATCCAATTTTTGTGACCAATCCTTTTTTGAACTAGACACGGTTTTTTCAAGGATTCTTTTTATCTCTCGGTTGGATACCTCAGCCTGACCATTCGACTGCGGGTGGTAAGGGGTCGCCACCTTATGTGATACACCATAGTGTTTTAAAACATTTTCGAGAGGTGTATTACAAAAGTGCGACCCACCATCGCTAATGAGCACCCTAGGCATGCCAAAACGGGAAAAAATGCATTTCTTTAAAAAATTTATCACCGTTTTTCCATCCGCCCTAGGTGAGGCAATCGCCTCAACCCACTTCGAAACGTAGTCAACGGCTACCAACATATACTCATTTCCAAAAGATGGTGGAAATGGACCAACAAAATCGATGCCCCAACAATAAAAAATTTCTACCTCTTGTATGTTTTGGAGAGGCATTTCATCTCTTTGTCCGATTCCACCAGTTCTTTGGCACATGTCACAACTTTTAGCATGGAGATGTGCGTCTTTAAAAAGAGAAGGCCAATAAAATCCTGATTGAAGGACTTTAGTGGCCGTTCTCGTACCATTAAAATGGCCTCCATACGGCGAGTTGTGGCAATGCCAAAGAATGCTTTGAGCCTCATCACTCGTGACACACCTTCTCAAAAGGTTGTCACTTCCTAACTTAAACAAATACGGGTCGTCCCATACGTAATAACTGGCATCCGAAAGGAACTTCCTCTTTTGGTTCCAAGTCAGGTCTTCGGGCACCCAACCGGTAGCCTTATGGTTAGCAAAATCTGCAAACCAAGGCCTAACTTGGACTTTGAAAAGTTTTTCATCAGGAAATTCCTCTTGGATTTCCTTTTCAGCAATGGTGACCTCAACATTCACAAGGCGAGACAAGTGATCTGCCACCAAATTTTCCGATCCTTTTTTATCTTTTATTTCCAAGTCAAACTCTTGTAATAAAAGGATCCATCGGATGAGCCTTTGCTTCGAATCCGGTTTGGTTAGCAGATACTTGAGCGCCGAATGATCGGTGTAGACAACAACTTTAGACCCGATGAGGTAGGATCTAAATTTCTCAAGCGCATACACTATAGCAAGTAATTCTTTTTCAGTTGTGGCATAATTAATTTGTGCCTCATTTAATACTTTACTAGCATAGTGTATCGCATGGAAATTTTTCTCCTTTCTCTGGCCAAGTACCGCTCCAATAGCATAATCGCTCGCATCGCACATAAGTTCAAAATTTGAAGTCCAATTTGGAGCGATTATTATTGGAGCGGTAACTAACTTTTCTTTCAAAATAGCAAAAGCGTGAAGACATTCATCGTCGAAAAGGAATACCTGATCCTTGCTAAGCAAGTTGCTCAATGGTCTAGCCACCTTTGCAAAGTCTTTGATAAAACGCCGATAAAATCCGGCATGCCCAAGGAAGCTACGGATCCCTTTCACGTTGGTCGGAGGAGGCAACTTCTCAATCACTTCAACTTTCGCTCTATCAACCTCAAGGCCTTTGGACGAAACTTTGTGGCCGAGCACAATTCCCTCCGTTACCATAAAGTGACACTTCTCCCAATTCAACACTAGGTTTGTCTTCACACACCTCTCTAGCACAGTTTCCAAATTTGTCAAGCATAAATCGAACGAACCTCCAAAAACGGAAAAGTCGTCCATAAACACTTCCATCGTCTTTTCTATTAAGTCGGAAAAGATAGCTTGAACGCACCGTTGGAAAGTTGTCGGCGCATTACATAAACCAAAGGGCATCTTGCGATATGCAAAAATACCAAAGGGACACGTAAAGGCCGTCTTCTCATGATCCACCGGGTCAACCGCAATTTGGTTATACCCCGAATATCCATCTAAAAAACAATAGAACTGCTGCCCGGATAACCTTTCTAACATTTGGTCCATAAACGGTAATGGAAAATGATCTTTTCTTGTCGCGGTGTTGAGCCGTCTATAATCAATACACATCCTCCACCCCGTCACTGTTTTTGTTGGAACCAACTCATTGTTCTCGTTACGAATCACGGTCATTCCTCCTTTTTTTGGCACAACATGGACATGACTAACCCAAGGGCTATCGGAAATCGGGTAAATCATACCGGCTTCCAATAGCTTAACCACTTCTTTTCTCACCACCTCTTTCATTGTTGGGTTCAAGCGGCGTTGCGGTTGGGCAACCGCCTTGAAATCTTCTTCCATCAAGATACGATGCATGCAATAAGCCGGGCTAATTCCTTTCAAATCGGAAAGGACCCAACCTATAGCATCTTTGTTTTTCTTCAAAACATGAATTAGACGACTTTCCTCGGTTTTGGATAACACGTTACTAATGATAACCGGCTTGTTACCACCGTCATCAAGAAACGCGTATTTTAAATTGGAAGGTAAGACCTTCAATTCAAGTGGTGAATTTTCAACTTTCAAATCCTTTTTTAATTCTTCCGGTTCTACCTCCCAAGGTTGCAACTCTTTGAGGGAATCAAGCTCTTTTAAGCACTCTTCAAGAGCTTTTTCTTCTTCTTCGGAAAATACTTCAAAAGAATCATTAAGAGCCATTTCCAAAGGAGAGATTTCATGTACATGCTTAGAAACCTCCACAGTTGCTTCTTCAATTGCATCAATCCGAAAGCTATCATGTTTATCTTTGGAATGTTTCATAGCTTCGAAAAGATCAAAACAAACCTCTTCATTTTGGACCCTCACCTTCATCAAACCGTCATCCACATCAATCATCATATGCGCGGTTTTCATAAAAGGCCGTCCAAGAATAAGAGGAGCATCATCATCCTCTTCCATATCAATAACAATGAAATCCACCGGAAAGAAAAATTTGTCAACTTTTACCAAGACATCTTGAGCTAACCCATGAGGATGAGTTGTGGACTTGTCGGCCAATTGTAAAGTCATACGAATGGCTTTCATCTCAATGTTCCCAAGCTTCTTTACAATGGACAATGGGATAAGATTAATGCTTGAGCCCAAATCAATTAAGCCCTTTCCAACATAGACGTCACCAATGGTGACCGGCAAAGTCACACGCCCCGGATCAACTTCTTTTTTAGGAAGAGTTCTTTGGATGATTGCACTACAACTCGCGTCAAGAACAATAGTTTCTGGTTCCGAATACCTCCGCTTCTTCGTGAGAATGTCTTTCATGAACTTTGCATACTTCGGCATTTGTTCCAAAGCTTCGGCAAACGGAATGTTAATTTGTAATTGCTTGAAGATGTCCATGAACCGCGTATAGTGCCTCTCATTTTCCTTCTTTGAAGGAGCATGAGGATATGGTAAGTTTTGGATTGGAATAGCGCTCACTAACGCTTTTCCCTTCTTCACTCTCCTAAGTTTCTCCTTTTTCTTCGACTCATCACCACTATTATTTTCAACTTCTACCATTTTATCATTTTTATTTTCAACTACTTCCTCATCACCACAATCCTCCACAAGACCATCAAGTTTTTCTTCCTCCATTTTTTTCTCCTTTTCTTTCTCCAACTCCTTCCTACTTCTAGTAACAATCGCCTTGCAATGCTCCTTAGGATTCACTTGAGTATTCGCGGAAAAGGAAGGACCCGATTGTTGTTCGGCAATTTGCTTGGCAAGTTGCCCCACTTGGTTTTCAAGATTCTTAATCGCCGCATCACTACTCTTTTGGTTGGCCATTGACATTTGCATGAATTGAGTCAAAGTGTCTTCCAATTTAGAGCTAGCAACCAGAGGTGGTGGAGGTTGATACGGATTTTGCCGGTTTGAAGGACCGACACCATAACCTTGATTATTTTGATAATTTGCTCGCGGTTGAAATCCTTGATTTCCTTGATAATTTTGTTGAGAATTGTGTTGTTGTTGGTAAGGTTGTTGTTGTCTACCTTGATAATCTCTTTGATTTGCCATATAGTTCACTTCTTCAAAACCCGGAGGAGGACAAAATCCGGTGTCATGCTCCCCCTTCCAAAGTTCGCAACAAGCTACTTGCTTACTTCTGCTTGGCTCCTTCATTTCTTTGATCTGTTGAGTCAAAAGCTCCACTTGTTGAGAGATAAGCTTGTTTTGCGCAAGGATCGCATCGTTAGTTCCCAATTCAAGGACACCGGGCTTCTTTTGAGAGTTTCCACGGCTTTGACTTTGAAGATCGTTTAGAGCCATTCTATTGATAATATCAGTTGCTTCCTCGGCATTCTTTGCCATCAAACTTCCTCCCGCAGTGGCATCCAACAAAGTCTTACAATTCGGTTGGAGACCATTCTTGAAGATATGAATTTGTGTTAACTCATCAAACCCGTGACCTTTACATTTGCGAAGCATGGACTTGAATCGTTCCCATGCTTCATTGAGGGATTCATTAGTGCCTTGAGAGAACACTGAAATTGCTGTTTTTGACTCCATGAAACGGTTATGAGAGAAGAACCGTTCAATAAATTTTTCCTCCAAGACATTCCAATCGGTCATCACGGTTGGAGTTTGATCGAGGTACCAATCCTTTGCCTTGCCAAGCAAAGCATGCGGAAATAATCTTTTAAAGAGTGGTAACTCTTGTGCTGGATCTACACCGGCCGCTAATGCAATCTCATAGAATTTTGTGAGAAACGCAAAAGGATCTTCATGGTCCATTCCGGTGAATGGACTTCCATACAATAAATTCAAAGTTCCAGTTTTCATTTCAGCTTGCCTTCCTTGATTGTTGTTGGCAAACTGAGCGGTATGTCGTGGACTGTTCACACAAGGTGTGGATGCGGGAGGTGGAGGTGGTTGTGCCATGATTGGTGTGAATGATGGTGGTGGTGTTGTAGTAGAACTTCCTTCTTGCTCCTGTCTTTGTCTCGCAAGTTGCCTCCTCCGTCTAGTTCTGCTATTGAGCCTACGAGCGATTCTTTCAATCTCAGGATCGAAAAGAAGTTGGTCCGCCGGTAGTTTCCCTCGCATAAACCAAGTCTGCACACTTAAACAAAACACATCAACAAGCACAAGAAAAATTGTAACAAGTTGAAAACTTCACAACTATTGCAATGCTTGAAATATCAATTTACAATCCCCGGCAACGACGCCAATTTGTTGGAGTACAAATAGAGTTAGGGTTTTAGTTATCGTTCCACAGAGATTGTTTGGAGATATCGCAGCCGTTCTAAAGTCGTAACGTTTCAAACTTTAAAGTAACAGGGGGTTTTAGATTGTTTTCGTAACGTTTGCATTCAAAGTTAATTAAAAACGGTAAAAAGATTGTTTTAACGGTTTATAAAAGCATGTCAAGATTAAGGTTCGGCAAACCACTTCGCACGTATATAATCGATACGCTAATGAACTTGCTTAAATGATAAATACAATCACATATCCTCCCAATATGTTTATCTCTAACACATATTGTGAGTTTTGCCATTTTGATCCTTTGTTGATTTCTCACACAAACTATCAAAATGACAACATTAGAGTTCAATATTTATGAACATCAACACACATTGCTATCTCTAGCCAATATACATTGATGGATGACAAACCTAGGTAAAGAGTTGGAGCACATTTCTCAATCATGATCCAACACAAAGAATAAACATAAAAACAAGGTTTATCATCATACATTCATCATCCAAGAGTTCACAAGAGAGGATCAATCCATATACATACAAAGTAACGGTTCACCTACATCTAACCTTGACACAAAAGGTAACTTAGCTCTCCATTGTCATGGAAGCTAAACAAACAAGAAGATGAAGAAGATTATTTAACATCAATGACGATATCTCAAAGAATGATGCTTCCAATCTTCCTCAAATGGATGCTACAGTGTTCACAAAGTGTTCTTCTCTCCACTGTAAAAAGGGTCCATCAAAAGAAATGCAGACAGAACTATTTATAAGGGGGCCACAAATCGCAGAGCGCGCTGAGCGCGGCCTCATTAATTGCCAAGATGACCTAGAGCCCGCTGAGCGGGCTGCCAATCCGCGCTGAGCGCGCAAGCTACTGCCACTACCTCCTTCTTCGCGCTGGGAGCGCGCTGAGCGCGCTCAAAGCATGCACAAAAAATCCAAATTTTCCAAAACTGTTTTTGTGCCATCCTCAAGGCTCCATTCTTGACCTTTCCATGTAAAAATCTGCACAAAAAACGCAAAAGATAGATAGATACGATAAATAATGAAATTAACTAGAAAACGGTTATAAACGGAAATAATGGGAAAAGCATGGATTTACGAATAAAGCTCACAAAAAAGGTGCTAAAAACTAATCTAAATATTAACACTTTTTAGCACCTAACAATATGCCAACCCCAGTAATACTTAAACCCTCAAGTATTTTAACTTGCCATTTTTTAAAAACACATAATAAAAACTGCGACGTTATATGTTAGCAGACCTTCCTCAATCAGTCACAAACCCTTAAGTGACTATCAAACAAAAGCAATTCCAATCAATCACGCATTGCCATGATTCGCTCTCATCATGCAAACATGCAAAATAATAACAAACCCTCGTGAAACAAAGAAATGGCCATGGTAAAAACGATCACTTGTTCAATCATTTCCCAAACCATCTCTCGCCCAAATTCCATGAAATAAGGTACCAGATCAATGTGCGCAGAGGGTAGAATACCACTAAACACTCTATAACTCAAACTGAAAACTTTAATATGGGTAAATTGACCATGCAAGTCATGCACTCATGAAGTTCATGGATGAAAATAAACCAACCAAACATTCTGCCATAACACTACTCTAACCAACCTTAGCATAAAACATACAACCTGATAGGGGTTTTAAACATACAAATCTTAGCATGAGAATAACAAACATCATGTTATCAACCACTGACAATGCCAAACATGCACCACATGAACTTGACATCAACATTCACAATATCATTTACAGTTAGCTTAAGCGCAAGACAATGATAACAACATGGAAAACCAAATGATATTTTAAACATGGAGTGAAAGAGAACGAGGATTACCTAGTGGAGAGGGTCCACTGCCTCTTAAAGGTATGAGTTTTTTAAAGCTTCAACGGACTGAGTTTGCTCCTCCTCTTAATGCCAACTGCTTGCAAAGCTACTCCATCCCTTCTTTCAGTTGCCAAGAAATGAATTCACATGTTGCTCAGTGCTTAGAGTCGTGTATTCTAATGTGTTTTTTGTGATTGTGTTGATGTCTTCATGATGTTGGTGTTTTGATGTATCAATGGTTAGTATTCTGGTATTGATGCACCAACCTTGTAAGTAAAGTGGATGGTGAAGTTCTGGGGATGATGTTCTTGTTATCTTGGTTGGTTTGTTATATTCTTTTGTGTGAGTTTACGCTCTGGTTATGGGTCTTTCACAAAAGGGAGAATGAAGTTTGTGGTGTTTTTGCAAAGATGTAATGAGAGAGTATTGTTCTGATATCTCTTTGGTGGATGGTTATGATGTTTAGGTGATTCGAAGGAAGTGAAGCAGGGCAGGTTTCTTGGAAGTTTTTGGAGGCTTCTTGCAAGATGATGGAGTGGAGAGGTCGAGAGGTGTTTGAGAGATTTTCTGCTGATTTCTTGTGTGTTTAACAAAGGAGAATGACTCTCCTTTTATATCCAGTCCACTATTTCGTTCTTTTTCTTTTTTTTTTGAAATGATGCTTGGAGCCAAAGCTGAAAATTTTGATCATGACAGCCACGGCTCAGGTCAGATGGTTGGACAGTGGTATCATTTGTTGTGTAGTGGCCAGAGGAGCATCCTAGGAAGACCAGACATTAGAGGGCCTGATTCATAATGTTTGTCTTTCATCCTTTCATGTTTGTGCCACAAAAGCTTTTAGGAGGTCCGTCAAATGAAAACTAGAAAAGGTAATGTTTGGGATTGAGAAATTGGAAAGTAGGTGCACACTAATCAAAACCTTGGCTGGTGAGAAAGATTGACCGTTTGGTGCGAAAGTTGTGCATGACCGGGTGACAGGGCATGGCTCAAAGCATGGTTCAGGGCTGACTTTGGCACCATGTAACTTTATGATCCTTAACTCAAATGATGTGATTTTGGATTCTTTTGAAAGAGGGCATGTAGTAGAGAACCTTTCATGTTGGTGGAAAGTTAAAATGAAGCATCAAGACATGTGGAAATTCATGACAAAATTTGACGTAGCAAAATGTTAGAAACCATAATTTTGTGAGTGCATGGCAACATTCCATCGTGGCAACTTTATGGCACCATATCTTGATAATTACTTCATTAATTCTTGAGATTTTTGTTCCTATGTAAAGTGAGCATTTGATAGAGCAATGTTCATGTGGAAAGTGCCTTGAGATGTGGTTTGTAACATTGAGAAAAAATGCTCTAAAGTCATGCGCATGAGTTGACAAAAAGACTTAGAAATTTTTTCTAAGTTATTGAATTTTTACCAATTTCTACACATGCTTGGAAAGCTTGAAGAACAAAGAACAACTTTCATGTCCAAAGATTTTTGATTTGAGGCTTGGAACTAAATGAAAAATTGAGTCAAAGTTGGATGAAAATTAGGGTGAAAATGACCAAAATTTCACCAAGTCCTAAAGGCAACTTATCTTCCAAGTCTCATAACTTAAGAATCATGCATTTTTTGAAGAAAGGTCCTCTAATACACTTTAAAGTTCATGGAAAGATCTTCCATTTCAGCTTTGAGTCACTCAATTTGGATGTGTGGTTTGAAAGTTATGCCCTTCCCAATTTTGCACAAGGAGTGAATATTCTACACTTAGGAAGTTTCAAGAACCAAACATTGCCCTCTTTGCAAGAAACCTCTCAAAACTTGTTTTCTCATGCCCTAACTCAATAATTAGACATGTCATGATGGATTAAGGCCTTGAATGCTTCATCTTGGATCAACATCTCAACAGTCAAAGCCTCAGTCAAACCCTAATCTTCCTCAGAATACAACTGGATGATCCCTGATGGTCTTGCCTCTCCAATCTCTTCCAATGCCCATACATGGCCTCAAAGAATGTCTATTGTCACATGGAATCATGTCCCAAGGCTTGGGATCATATCTTGATCAACATTAAAGGCAATGGTTGACTTGTCTTGATAAAACCCTAGTTTGAGGCATGGTGAATTTGTGGCTCAAGATACTTGTGATGATTGATTGTATGAAGCCAAAGAGTGTCCTAGAAGACCTTGAATCATGGGAAAGCCTGGCTTATGAGACCTTGCCCTCCTCTTTGTGCAAGTCCTGGCTTTCACAAGAGAAACAAACTTGCAAGATGAAGTGGTTAGTGAACAATGCATAGATGGTTGAAATCTAAATGCAAGTGCAAGATGTTATGACATCTAAGGGGTAAAATTTGGGGTGCAACAACATGGTTAGTTTTAGGAAAAGCCAGCATGACCATTAGATTCCTTGTAGAAAATGCTTCAACTTTGGTTTTTACAAATTGAAGAATGGTTGAGAAACAAGAGAGTTATGTTGTGTGGAAAATCTGGGTACAAACTTGAACTAGGGCACGAGCAAGAGAGAGAAGGAGAAAAGAAATGGGAGAAGAAAGATCTGAGTTGGAGGTGAGTTGGCATGACATGGCGCTGAGGTGGCCATTGTTATGTGAGTATGGATTATATATTATTGATGTTGATTTTATTAACGGATGAGGGCATAGCACCGCTGGTCAATGGAGGTTTGTATGTTTATTTGCCATGCTGAAAGACTGGGGTTCGAATCCCCCTCGCCCCAGTTATTTGTTTTATTTTCTGATCCATGATGTTTTCACATATATTTTAGCCTTTGCACTTGTTTCACAAGTCATACAACCAGCGCAGCTGGTAAATGTTTTAACCACAACATCAAGGGCTTGAGTTCAAACCCCATCAAGGCCCTTTCCCTTCTTTTTTATTACTTGGTTTTTATGTTTTCTTCATAAACTTTCAAAACTCACAACTCACTCATTTTTTTATGCTTGTAAACCCATTCTTTTTGCATCCTTTTAGTCTTGCTTCCTATTTCATACTGACATTTAAAAATCTCCAAAAATGTTAATTTTTAGGGCTTTTATTCATATGTGAAACATAGGTGTCTTTTAGGTTATTTATAATGGTTTTGTTTGTTTAGGGTTATAACCTTCGATTACCCTTATCTTTTAGGACTTGTGTAGGTTTGTTTTAACATACTAAATTCAATCCCCCATGACTTAGACTTGTGCATAGTTATAGGTTTGTTTTTAAGTGCACTTGTAAGTGTGTTTGTTACCTTAGAATGTTTGAACTTTTTGTCATCCCCATTAAGGTCTTAGATATGTCTTTACCTTCAATTAGGACTTCCCCCTCATGTATATAGGACATCAATGTAGATACAAACCATCAACTTAGGTTATACCATATCATTTGTGCTTAGACTTCCATTTTATAAAAGTGAACTTTAGGATAGCATAAGCGATACTTCCCCTTGACACAAAAGTTTAGGTCAAAGACTTTCCCCATTATTAGGTCATCACCTATTTGCTTAAGAAGTCTAGACTTGAATCATGTTCCTTTAGGTATTTACCTTGTTCATTGATGATTGATTCTTGTGTGATTACATAATACTTATATACATTTAGATACTTGCCTTGAATGTCATCACATTCACCATCCTTATTCATGTGTTATATTTGTGTGTTTATCACCATCTTTAAATTTATGTGAATATCATTGTTAACTTTATTAAGTTATTCCCTTAAGTGAGGCTAGCTTATTAGCTCTTCTCCTTAACCCTTTTTAATCCCCTCCTTCCAAAGGAAAGTCTCTCTATTGACTTTAATGTCATAGATAGCTCATTTACCTCTTGGCCTCCATTGGCCTCAATAGAGCCATTCCCTTTCCCTTGACCTCATTAGGATCAAACCCTTGGCCTCATTAAAGCCATTCCCTTTCCCTTGACCTCATTAGGATCAAACCCTTGGCCTCATTGGAGCCACTTTCCCTTTGACCTAGTTAGGTTTCTCTCTCTTGTAAGCATTATCATCATGAGTATTCACTTCCCCTTTACAACTTAGACTTAGAAAGTTCTTTAACTCTACATAAGTATCATACTCATTCCCCTTGGAACTTTGACCATGGTCATTAGTTCCTCAACCCTAGTAAAGTGAACTACGAATGCTCTGATTCCATCCTTATTATGATACGTGGGCATGAGATGCGACGTCTTGGCGAGCATACTTAGTGTATATACCCTTAGGTCTTTACCTTTAGTACCTTGGTCTTTACCATAGGTTTTTATCTTAGCCTTATCATAGATCCCTTAGCAAGCAAACAATAACATAACACAAATACTAGCAAGAGGTTCCTGTAGAGTACTACAGATATCTAGGATGTTAACACCTTCCCTAGGTATAACCAACCCTTGAACCTTAGATCTCTTAGCTGTGTCTTCACATAGCGCAATTAGGGTTTTCTTCGATCTTTACCCTTTCCTTTGGATAAATCAAAGCTCGATGGTGAATTCAAAGATGTGTGATTCAAGTTAATTAATAGATTGATATCTGATTCTCACCGCAACACAGCTGAAGGGTTGTCTCAGTTGTTCTGCAATGCTACTATAAGAGGAGATTTCAAAGGTTTATCTATCGACTTAGTTCAGTTTTCGGATGACACATTGTTTTTGGGGACAGGTTGTTGGAAGAACTTATGGTGTACTGAATCCATTTTAAGGGGGTTTGAATTGGTGTCGGGTTTGAGCGTCAACTATCACAAGAGTGGGCTTATTGGAATCAACATTAGTGATCATTTTTTGCTCTCCGCTTCTAATTTCTTGGTGTGTTAGGTGGAGGAGTTTGCTTTCACTTTTCTTGGTATGCCTATTGGTTCAAATCCTAGAAGTTTGAACATGTGGTCCTTAGTGTCGCTCCCGGGATTTTCATCCAAGTACAAACGCGAAAGTGGCACCGAACAGAGTCGCCAGCAATGTGTATTTATCCCAAGAGAGGGAAAGGAAACACCGCATAAACCTGAAGAGAAGGAAAAAGCATGGTCTTACGACCAAGAGAAGTGGGTAAGGGAGTCGGTTACGCGAGAGGAAGGTATTAGCACCCCCTCACGTCCATCGTACCCGATGGGATCCACGCTTGCTTGTCTCGATCAAAGGGTGTAAAGAAAGGAATACTGAGAAAGAACTGAAAAAGGAAAGGAGAAAGAGAAACAAATGTAGGGAAAATAAAAGAAGTGCTCGCATGGGCCCTACCCCACTGCCTACGTATCTCATCGGGAGCATGAGAATCAGAGCGACGTAGTTCCCCTCACTAGGGATGAATTGTTTGTGTTTTTTAGAGAACGGCTGACGTTCTAGCTCAGGTGTTGCAGGCTCGCTGGTCCGAGTGCGTTACCATCTTGCAAGAGAACGAGTAGAAGCGCGTTCGTGCGTTGAGAGTGAATGAGGTGAGAAAAGAATTCCCGAAGGAAAGACGTTATTGTTTGTTTTTGTCTTTTAAGAGTTTTTTCATTTGTTTGCATATGATAGTGTATCTGAATCTTAGTCATTGGAATGTGTACATCCTCACATTCCAAGATGGAATGGGTAAGAAAGCACACTAAGAGTGAAGAAGACCCCCACACTTAGTTCCAATTGTCAAGGTTCAAACACACTAGCATACTTGTGTTTATTAAGTGTTTTGTTGATTATGAAGTGAAGAAGTGTTTTTTTATTATTTGCACCTTCAACAAGTATTGCATTTAAGTCCCTCATACAAGATCAAATGTTTAACACATTGACCCAAGATGGGCTATATGCTATACATTCTAAGATTATAAGAGAAGACCCCTTATAACCTTTTCTTTATATGAAAGGCCTAAATGCAATAAATGCCTACCTTTATTATATGTTTTGAATTTTCTTTGAGATGAGAAAAGAGACTCAAGGGAGGATAAAGGTAAAAATCTATATGGACTAAGACTCAATCCTAATTGATTAGTTAAGGGAGTGATCCTAAGGTTTGTGAGGTTTCAACCTAAAGTCTAAAGAAAGAAAGAATTAAACAATTCACTTCCAAAGTAGAAGATGAATTGTAATTCAAAAAGGGAAAGTGATGAGTTATTAAAAGAAAGCACATAAGTGCTTAACAAAACACAAAATGGAATTGTAAAAGAGAAAGGATAGAAGTTGAATGTGGATTCCTTATCCACACTCAATTGAAACTTACCAAAACCCCTACATGGTTAGCACAATCACTTACAAGTAAAGCAAGAAAATATAATGAACAAATCAAATTCAAACAAGTTGACAAACAAAGTAAAATGAGATTGAATGCTATACATGCTTCCAAGTCAGAATGTAACTCATATTTACACAACCTAATGTTATCCTAAATGAGCATACCAAATCATGCAAACAAAATCTCAATCCAACAAGAAGCAAAGAAGAAAAGGTGAAGTGATGTGAATGTGGTTCATACTTGTGAAACAAGTGACTTAAGGTGCAAGATAAACGTCAAACATGCAAAGATGAAACCCAAATGTCACAATCAGAAGTCAATTAACATGCTATACATCCTCAAACAAAACCACAACTCATGGCACAAGTGCCTTCATGATCAAGCAAACCAAACATGAGGCATGCATTCACAAAATGAACAAGTTAAACTTCATGCTTCAAACAAATAGCAAACATGCTTCAAAAATTATGACTTTCACCAATCAAACACCTTAAACACATGCCATTAACATATCAAGTCCACAAGCAATGAATCAGAACCAAAGTCACTCAACAATTAGGTCAAAGTCTCATGGAAGTTTCATGTATTCATGCTCAAAGCAACACATCAAAAGTCATCCAAAAAAGACTTAAAAATCATCTCATAAATCTCAAACATACCTCAACATATTGTGACCACAATGCAAAAAGAAAGGCATCAAAATCATTTTTTATGATCAAGAACAAAAATGCACAAAATCATATGTCACATTAAGTATGCATGCAAATGGAAATTCAAAGGAAATAATGGAACAGGGGCAAAATGGTCATAAAATCAGAAAATAAAATCATGAAAAATTTCCTAAATGTTTTAAGAATACACATGAATTTTTGTGGAATTTTATTATGCATTTTAGTATTTTTAAAAATTGAAAATCAAACGCGTATGTAAAATGAAAATAAAAATAAAATGCAATATGAGAGGGGGGTATGAATATAGCAAATCAGCATGTTCAAATCACATGGGCCTCAAAATTGGGGGTGTGGATAGTATTCTGATTTGGGTCCATTTACGCGCAAAACACCATAACAAACATGCACCTTCAGTCAACAAACTTGACTCACTATTAACCATTGGATCAAGTCAAAGTCATGCTAAAGTCAAAGTAAGCAAGATCAAAGCTCATGCGTGAGGGAACATACTCATAACTATGTACTGCACCGCACCATGTTTAAATGAATCAGAAAATTGGCACATGACATGCACGCCCTTTTTTAATGTGCTGGCACGTTTTCACGCATTGGATCAACAAAATCACACGGCTGACATTCAAACTGGCAATGAAACCCTAGCACAAAGCTACCGGCCGGAGAGGGACCTCCGGTCACCTTCTCCGGTCACACACCACCGTCTGCAACTTCACATGTTCACAGAAATGTACAATACGCATACCAAAATGAAGCTGAGCTCATGTAGATCAAGAATGCACACTTATTTTTCACATATCAAGCACGTGCACAAAGAACAGAAGAGATCAAGTCCTGCCCTAAGTTTTCAACTATGCCTCTAAAGGCCTATCAACTAGCCAGACAAATTCTTGAGCTTATAAGAAGCCTCAAGAACCTGAAAACCACTTCAAATCAAGTCTATAATGGTGGAAATTCGTACCTGAAGATTTGAGACCTTGAGATGTTCTTCAGGAAACCAGAGATGCTGCTTCCTCTTTGAGCTTCTTTTGGCCAAATAAAGGCTTAGATGCAGTGGTGGATGATGATTCAATGGAGAAGAAATGAAATCCAAGCTTCAAAACCAGTTGCAAGGTAGTGAAATTGAGAAAGAATCAGAGAGATTCTGAAGTGAAAATGAGGAAATGAACAAGGTGAAGCTCGAGAATCAATGGCAATGGTGAGATTGAGAGAGAAGAAGAGCAAGTTTCTGAAGTGAATGTGTGAAAAATGAAGTTCGAAATGAAATTTGAGAGTGTGATTTTTATTTATAGTGTGAGCTAACCATGGTTTAATGAGTGGAGTTAACTGAGTTGGATGAGTTAAAGTGAGTGCACCCTAACTAACTGAGTCAAGTTAGTTAGGGGCGAGTTATTGAGGCTGAGTTATGGTGAGGTCAAGCTCATGACAGTTATGGTGGAAGGGAGAAAAGGAGAGTGAAGCTGCCAATCTGTGCATCAGAAACTTGCTAAGCAAGTTTGTTCCTTCTATTCTCATGTATGGCACGTGACAGTGTGCATTATGTAAGTAACTTGTGCTTGGTTGAAAGAGGAAACAAAAGTGAGGAGGTGTTTGTGGTGTGACTGAACCAAATCATGCAGCATGTCATCAATGTATCAGTGTCAACATATGGTGGTTTATGGAGGTTTTTTCTCTCTACTCAATGACTGCCTTAGGGAGTTTATGGGTTCATTTGAAAGAGGGTACATTGGGGAACAATATTGGTTTGAAAATTGAAGTGAAATGAGGTCTCAAACATGTCTAAAAATAGCTATGAACACAATGGTTCACAACTGGTTGGTGGGCGTGGCAAAAGGTTGGCTGGCAAGGCAATTGGGCACACAAAATTTCAGCACAAACAACATGACTTTGAACCCTCCAAACTATCTCATAACTTGGTTAAATCAAAATTTTCACAACATCAACATTGAAGAGGACACTACAAGGAACAACTTTGATGTTGAAAAGTTTTTCATTTGAGGCCTTTAACCATGAGAAAAATGAGTGGACATTTGGCCCACCAACTGTTTGTTAAAATGATTGCGCGCGTGACCTGAAAATCTTGGTCATGACCTAGTTTTGAACCTACTTTCCTCCAACTTTGATCAATCATATCTCTCTCAATTTTTATCCAATGGAGATGTTCTACACATGGATTTGAAGCTTAAAACAAGATCTTTCATTGAGGCAGAGTGGATTTTTCATTTGGTGCTCCAAATTTAAATGGCCTTGGTTCAAATTCTGATGCAAAATGGCCAAAACTTGCTATTTTTAGTAACCCTTCTTCATCCAAAAATGGCAACTTTCCACATCTTGATTTTTTCATGATTCCTTTGGAGTTTCTTGATCAAATTTTGTACATTGGACATATGTAACATGAATTTCATGAATTTGGCCTCAAAAAGTCAAGAGTTGACTTTTTCCTCTGATTATTTGACTTTGCCCCAATTTCTCTGATTCTTGATCTTTCTTCCAATTGAACCACTTCTAAAACCAATTGAGATGCAATCTTCCACACACATACACTTAAGGACATATGGAATACCATGACATCAAGTTTTGTTCAAAAATCAAAGATTCCCTGATTTAATGGGAAACCCTAGTTTTGACCCCCTTTGTTTAGGAGGAAATTGCACATCTTCCAAATCCAAATTCCTCAGAGTATGTTGTGTATCCTCTTAAAGGATGATGAGAAATGCCACTTGAGAATGATTCTGAATCAATGAGCTATCTCTTTTGAGGGTTTTCCTTCAATTTTTGAATCTCTTGCATAGTGAAAGATGTAGTGCTTCAATCTTCCATTGAATCTCACTTCCTTGAGGTTTTGGAAAATCAATTGAGATAGTATGATACATGAGAGACCTCTTGGCTTGCCTAGAGCCAACTTGATTGACCTTTTTGTGCTTTGAATGATCCCTTGATTGTCCACCTTCCACCTGATCACATGCCCTGATGGTAAGAAGGATGCCATGCTTCATTTTTTCTATGTTAAATGCAATGCAATGCTAATGAGATGGATATGATATGATAAATGATAATGCCATGCTATGATGCCAAAAGGGAAGAGCAAATTTTGGGGTATTACAGCTGCCCCTATTCAAGCGCTGTAGACCTGAATGCCTGAAAGCAATTGCTTTCGGACTTTCAAGGTATATAGTGATTGAATACCAAATATAACCAAAAATTTGCTCTGGATGATGAAGAATAACAGGGATATAAACCCAACGAGACTGCTGGATTGAGTCCTCGATGAAACGTCGGAGAGATCTGTCTTTTGAACGACGCCAGACGACTACTGGCTTGCCACGCTGCTGGTGGACTTTAACAACGTCTTTTGAACGACGCCAGACGACTACTGGCTTGCCACACTACTGGTGGACTTTAATAATGTCTTTTATGCAACTCCAGACGACTACTGGCCTGCCACGCTACTGGTGGACTTTGCAGCTTCGTGCCACCCGAAGATGGACTTTTGCCAATCCACTGTTGGACTTTTAGAATATGCCACCCTTAGATGGACCTTTCGCCAATCCACTGTTGGACTTTTGCCACCCGAAGACGGACTTTTGCCAATCCACTGTTGGACTTTTGCCACCCGAAGACGGACTTTTGCCAATCCACTGTTGGACTTTTGCCACCCGAAGACGGACTTTTGCCAATCCACTGTTGGACTTTTAGAATATGCCACCCTTAGATGGACCTTTCGCCAATCCACTGTTGGACTTTTGCCACCCGAAGACGGACTTTTGCCAATCCACTGTTGGACTTTTGCCACCCGAAGACGGACTTTTGCCAATCCACTGTTGGACTTTTGCCACCCGAAGACGGACTTTTGCCAATCCACTGTTGGACTTTTGCCACCCGAAGACGGACTTTTTCCAATCCACTGTTGGACCTTTGCCACCCGAAGACGGACTTTTGCCAATCCACTGTTGGACCTTTGCCACCCGAAGACGGACTTTTGCCAATCCACTGTTGGACTTTTGCCACCCGAAGACGGACTTTTGCCAATCCACTGTTGGACTTTTAGCTGCTTTGCCACCCGAAGATGGACTTTTGCCAATCCACTGTTGGACTTTTGCCACCCGAAGACGGACTTTTGCCAATCCACTGTTGGACTTTTGGAATTTTAAAATCGAATTACTCTCTGCCTCCGCGCCAGACATCTCTGCCGACTCTGCTGAGGAACCACAATCAATGATTTAATCTCGAAGACTCCTAAAAGGATAATATCTCTGCTGGCGAATGGATGAACAATCCGTCTGCTTCGAATTGTCAAGCTTGCCAAAAATAAATTGGACTTTAAGATATGAGGGAATGACGACTCTGGCAGGAATTATTCCATCTGTTTGGGGCTGGATTCTGGTCACAGCAACTCCGCTGGGGATGAGAATTTTTAAATGACGTCCTGCTGGGGAAATGAGCCATTAAAACTCTGCTTGGGGATTTATTCAACCCAAGATCCTTTATAGGGATTATCAACCTTCTGACCCGGCTGGGGAAAGGCTGTACCATCCTTGTTGAGGAATAGATTCTGTCGATCTGATAAACCTCTGCGGAGAGAACAACAACTCAGCTGGAAGTTGCTGACAAGATTCGATGCTGACCTCTGTGGGGATACCATGACCAGAGATACGATCTTGCTGGGTATCAGGGCTACTCTGCCAGGGATATGCAAATCCTGGTTAGAACATTCCACTGCAACTTGCTAGAAAGAGTCCTTAGAGATCTGTTGGGGAAACCCAAAGCAAATCCACAGTAGTCTGCTGAAGAATATGACTGTCAAGCTTAGGATGAGTACCACAATGCACCATGTTAGGCGAGCTTTCCTTTAGACAATTCCGTTGGGGATGACGAGTTTATAACAAACTCTGCTGGAGAAAACTGCTTTAAAGCGTCTCGTGTTGGGGAATGCCTTTTGAGAGAATTTTACAGAAGACCAACTGTCCTCAAACTCTACTGGGGGTGACCAACACTTCATGCTGGGGAAACAATCATGCCCCATGCTTGGACAACACAACAATTCGTCCCCGCAAAGGATGTCATAAGAGGATTTTACAGAAGATCTAGCCTCTTCAAACTCTTGTGACTTCGCTGGGGATAATGACCATCAGTTTCGGTGTCGACGAGACCACTCTTTTGGGGAACCTGTGGCCGTTATCGACATAGAAAAGCTTGTAGCTGTTGGAAGTACTGAATGAGAGAATCGACTTAATAAGATGCAACGGTACCCAGTTGAACTTAATTCACTGATATCGACCCGTTATGAACAATCGTCGACCGAACGATGAACGCCGATCTCCTTACCCATAATTGCCCCAGTCTTTTGCGTGGGGTGATTTATTGCTGGTCTTGTGCTTAAAATCATCTGCACCTGTTACCTGCAACAAAAGAATATGCCCACATGCCCCGAATATTGCGTGGCTAGAATCCACCATCCGGGAGTATTCAACATTCGAAGTAATTTCAAATATTTTTTTCTGCGCATGTTATTGCAAGGCTGCCATGTTTTCAAATGCAATGTTTTATCAAAAATTAGGACGTTTTTGCAAACAAAGCAATAAAACAAAAATAGAAAGCTTTTTACTGAAATTCAATTTATTGACTGAGAGCCCAGAATAGGCAATTACATCCGGAAGCAATCCCTGGAAAGAGGTGATCGCTGAAAATTGAGAAAAGAAACTATCCTAATGGCAATGTGAAAGCGGAATTCCACTGAGTTTCCATTCTGTTATGACCAGTATGTCTTCAAAACTCCCCGACCTTGCCTTCTGAGGAATGATCAGACCGATTCCTATCCTTCAGAACGTCAGTTGTTCAAACGGTGATAGGGTACAGATAACTCAAACCGTAGTCATTCGCTTAAATCCCTCTTTTGTGTGGACCGCCCTTTCAGGTTTTCGATCCACCAGGATACCCTTTTTTGCCTAAGTTGCCCTTTCGGGTTTTCAACTTACCGGGTGTACAAAATTTTTTTCAATTATATCCCTAATTTTTGCCCGAACCTTATTCTGTTTTTGGTTCGCCGGGATGCCCTTTTTTGCCTGGATTTTTTATTTTTATTATCCAGCGGGTCTATTCATGCGAAGTATTTTTTGACTACGTCCGAGTTGACAGGGGATGAAAAGTCTTCGCCATCCATGGTTGTAAGCAATAAAGCTCCGCCCGAAAAGACCTTTTTAACCACGAATGGACCTTCATAATTAGGAGTCCATTTGCCCCTGTGATCTGTATTGGGAGGAAGGATCCTTTTGAGTACCACATCTCCGACTTTATAAACCCGAGGACGCACCTTTTGGTCAAATGCCTGTTTCATTCTGCGCTGATATAGTTGCCCATGACATACAGCCGCCAATCGCTTTTCCTCAATAAGGCTCAACTGATCAAATCTGGCTCGTACCCATTCAGCTTCATCTAGCTTAACATCCATCATGACTCTGAGGGACGGAATCTCTACTTCAACCGGTAGCACTGCCTCCATACCATATACAAGTGAGAATGGGGTTGCCCCAGTGGACGTGCGTACCGACGTTCGATACCCATGCAAAGCAAATGGCAACATCTCATGCCAATCTTTGTACGTGACAACCATCTTCTGTACAATCTTCTTGATATTTTTGTTGGCCGCTTCGACCGCGCCATTCATCTTTGGGCGGTACGGAGAAGAATTGTGATGCTCGATTTTGAAGTCCCGGCATAACTCAGCCATCATCTTATTGTTCAAATTAGAACCATTATCAGTAATGATTCTTTCGGGAACTCCATATCGGCAAATGATATCCCGTTTTAAGAAACGAGCGACCACTTGTTTTGTAACATTGGCATAGGATGCGGCTTCAACCCATTTGGTGAAGTAATCAATTGCCACCAAGATGAAACGATGACCATTGGAAGCTGTAGGCTCAATCTTTCCGATCATATCAATGCCCCACATGGCAAACGGCCAAGGCGACGACATGATGCTCAACGGATTTGGAGGCACATGAACCTTGTCTGCATAGATCTGGCATTTATGGCATTTGCGGGCATATTTACAACAATCTGACTCCATAGTCAACCAATAATATCCCGATCTTAACAACTTTTTAGCCATTGCATGCCCTCCGGCGTGAGTACCGAAAGAGCCTTCGTGCACTTCAATCATCAACAAGTCTGCTTCATGTCTATCCACACATCTAAGCAGGACCGTGTCAAAATTTCTTTTATACAGCACGCCATCTTTGTTCAAGAAGAAACTACCAGCTAACCTTCTCAACGTCTTCCTGTCTTTGGACGATGCCCCTGACGGGTACTCTTGACTTTTCAAGAAACACTTAATATCATGAAACCATGGCTTGTCATCAGACGTTGCATCGACCGCAAACACAAATGCTGGTCTGTCAAGGCGGGATACCTCAATCTTAGGTACATGGTTCCATCCTTGCACTTTGATCATGGAAGACAGAGTGGCCAAGGCATCAGCGAACCTATTCTCATCTCGAGGAATGTGGTACAGTTTCACTGTTGTGAAAAATGTCAGCAATCTCCTCGTATAATCTCTATACGGCACTAGATTTGCTTGGTGCGTGTACCAACTCCCTTTCACTTGATTGATTACCAAAGCTGAATCACCGAATATATCAAGGGTTTTAATCCGTAGATTAATCGCCTCCTCGATCCCCATTATACAAGCTTCGTACTCTGCTTCATTGTTGGTGCATCCGAAAGTTATTCGTGCAGTGAAAGGCATATGAACACCTTCCGGCGTGATAAGAACTGCTCCAACTCCGCACCCATTCATATTGACAGCCCCATCAAACATCAGACTCCATTTGGATTCAGGGTCTGGCCCCTCCTCCGGAAGTGGTTCCTCGCAGTCTTTAGCTTTGAGAAACATGATGTCTTCATCAGGGAAGTCAAACTTCATGGGTTGGTAATCATCAATCGGCTGTTGCGCAAGATAGTCGGACAAGATACTTCCTTTGATGGCCTTTTGTGAAGTGTAATGAATGTCATACTCTGTCAAGACCATTTGCCACCGTGCAACTCTGCCTGTCAATGCCGGTTTCTCGAAAATGTACTTGATAGGATCCATTTTTGAAATCAACAAGGTTGTGTGCCTAACCATATATTGCCTCAATCGCTTAGCGGCCCATGCAAGTGCACAGCATGTCTTTTCAAGCATTGAGTATCGGGACTCACAATCATTGAACTTTTTGCTCAGGTAGTAAATAGCATGCTCCTTCCTACCTGTCTCGTCATGTTGACCGAGAACACAACCCATGGAACCTTCAAGCACTGTCAGATACATTATCAGCGGTCTCCCTTCAACTGGAGGCATTAGAATCGGAGGTTCCTGCAAGTATTCTTTTATCTTATCGAATGCCAATTGGCAATCGTCATTCCACCTGACCGTTTGATCTTTCCTTAACAATTTAAATATTGGCTCACACGTGGCTGTTAGGTGAGATATGAACCTTGCAATGTAGTTCAATCTACCCAAGAAACCACGAACCTCTTTTTCTGTTCTCGGTTCAGGCATTTCTTGTATTGCTTTCACCTTGGCAGGATCAACCTCGATTCCTCTTTCGCTCACAATGAAGCCCAGTAACTTTCCAGAACGCACCCCAAACGTGCACTTGTTTGGATTTAATCTCAGACGGAACTTTCTCAACCTTTCAAACAGCTTTTTCAGGTTAACCAGATGTTCCTCTTCTGTTCTCGACTTGGCAATCATATCATCTACATAACATTCGATCTCCTTATGAATCAAGTCATGAAACAATGTCACCATCGCCCGCTGGTACGTTGCCCCTGCGTTTTTCAACCCAAAAGGCATTACTTTATAACAATATGTACCCCACGGAGTAATGAACGTGGTCTTCTCCATATCTTCAGGTGCCATCTTGATCTGGTTGTACCCGGAGAACCCGTCCATAAATGAGAACACTGAAAACTGAGCTGTATTATCGACCAGCACATCAATATGAGGTAGTGGAAAATCATCTTTCGGGCTAGCTTTATTGAGATCTCGATAATCCACACACATTCTCACTTTTCCATCTTTCTTCGGTACTGGCACGATGTTGGCTACCCATGGAGGATACTTTGTCACAGCAAGAAAACCAGCGTCCCACTGCTTCTGGACTTCCTCCTTAATCTTTAAGGCCATGTCGGGGTGAGTCCGACGAAGTTTCTGCTTGACTGGCGGACATTCTTTCCTCAATGGTAGCCTGTGCACGACAATATCCGTATCCAACCCCGGCATGTCTTGATACGACCAGGCGAAGATGTCAACATACTCGCGCAACATTTCCGTCAAAGTTTGCTTCACATCTGCTTGCAAGCTGGCACCAATCCTGATCTCTTTTTTGGCGTCCTCGGTACCAATATTGATGATGTCTACAGTCTCCTGATGAGGCTGGATGACCCTTTCCTCTTGTTTCAACAATCTGGCCAGTTCTTCAGAAAGTTCACAATCTTTCTCATCCCCTTCTTCGGCTTGATAAATCGGATTGTCAAAGTCATACATGGCCATATCAAAATCGTTATCAGTGGTATCCGGAGGATCAAGTCTGCATGAACGGGTTCATGCCTTATTTCAGAATTTATTTTTAAGCAAAACAAAAGAAAATGAAACATTGCCATTTTATATTTTTTGTGCAAAACTAAAAACTGAAAGACAGAGAACAAAATTTGATTGCAAAACGTCCTTTATTAATGATTAAACATTGCAAATGCAACCATGGTGGCCCTACAAATGAATCTATACGCCTTGGGCAGAGCGCAAGATTTTGTCATGCATTATGGTTAGAAAAAACAAAGAAAAATTACTCTGTCTGAAGAGTAACCCGGATGACTTCTTCAACGAACCAGTTCTGCACTTGTTGTCCCGGAGCACGAGGGCGTACCCAGTTGTCCAGGTCACAATTACTGTCAACACTATCCTCCGTGGCTGCACAAGACTGGTCCATGTAGATAATTCCCCCACTATTGAAAGTAATGGGTCCCCTGCTCCCCGCATCTGAAGTTGTAGAGGGATGATAACCAATACCAAATTTGTCTTCCTTCATTGGGGTCTCTATCAACCTGCCCCAACCTTGGGCGTTGCCTGCCCTGACGACTTCGACAGCTTGTTTGTAAGATGAAATGGAGGTACCAGCCCCAACTGGTACAGAAGAAGACTCAGGTGCATCGTCAATATTGACTGCTTCAAATGATTGGCACAGCATCTCATGAATTTCCCCATCCATTTCAATGTACTTGAACGTGGACAAGTGACTCACAAAGATGTCTTCTTCCCCACACACTGTCACAACCTGCCCTTCAAACTCATACTTCAGCTTTTGGTGTAGAGTAGAAGTAACAGCCCCGGCTCCGTGAATCCAAGGGCGTCCCAATAGGCAGCTATATGCAGGTTGTATGTCCATTACATGGAACGTGGATTTGAATACCTGTGGCCCAATTTGTACGGGCAATTCCACCTCACCAAACACAGATCGTCTGGTCCCATCGAATGCTCTGACCACCAATTCACTAGGCCTTAAGATCAAACCATCAACTTCCAGCTTCATTAATGCCTTCTTGGGCAATACATTGAGTGATGAACCAGTGTCTACCAGTACATGAGATAACACTGCGCCCTTACACTCCATCGTGATATGCAAAGCCTTATTATGGTTTCTTCCTTCAACAGTCAAATCTCTACTTGTAAAGCCCAAGCCATGGCTAACATTAACATTGGAGATTACGCCCTCGAGCTGATTAACAGTAATTTCTTGTGGCACGTACGCACTCTTCAACACTCTCAACAACGCCTGTCGGTGCGCATCAGAGCACAACAATAGTGACAGGATTGAAATCTTTGAAGGGGTCTGATTCAGTTGGTCCACAATCTTATAATCGCTTTTCTTGATTATCTTCATAAATTCTTCCATTTCCTTATCAAAAGTAATCTTTGTCTCTGCTTCAGGTGTAGGTGCACTTTCAACCACCTGTTTACCCTTATCCTTTGCTGCAGCTTCTACCTCCTTATCACTTCTCAAGGTTGGGGGAGCGAACAACCTTCCACTCCTTGTAAAGCCCTCTACGCCCCCTACGTTATCAACATTTGGGCTGACTGATGACTCAACTTCCTGTTTTTTACCTTCGTAATATACATCTGCCCCATAGTGCCATGGGATAGCTTTCGTGGATGTGAACGGAATTGGTCCTGGCACCGTGATAGTGACAGGACTGGGCCCTTCTGGCGCAACACTCGCCACGGGAACTGCATTGACCGGCATTTGAATCTCAGCGGGAGTGTAATAGATGGTCACGGTTGATATCTCATCAGTGTCTTTCACGACTCTGTCGAACTGTAGACATCCTTCATCGATCAGATTCTGTAAACCCATCTTCAACTTATCACAGCCGTTCTCCTGATTCATACACTCAAAGCAATCTTGATTACAGCCCGGGAACACCTGTCCCTTCAATAAACGATCTTTTACAACCAACAAGGAAGTTTTCACTTGACGGATATCTGTCACCAGATTCAATCTCCTCCCATCTTCAATAGCGTACACATTTGCTGCGCTATGATCAGGCATGGGATGCTGAGTAATATTAGGAGCGGGAGAGAAATTGATGGCTTTAGCATCAATCAAATCTTGTACTTTATGATGGAAAGCCCAGCATTTTTCAATGGAGTGCCCCTGAGCACCTGAGTGGAACTCACAACGAGCATTAGCATCGAAGTTAGGTGGCAGGTTTCCAGCAACCGGAGCTTTCATAGTACGGAGTTCTACCAACTTTAACTCGAGTAGCCGGGGCAACAGCGCGGCATAAGTCATAGGGAGAGGATCCATCTTACGATCCCTCTGTCTAGACCTTTGCTGGAAAAAAGGTTGTTGCTGTTGAACTTGTTGTTGGGGTTGTTGTTTCTGAACAGACGGTGTGGGGATTGTCACAGCATCTACCTGATAATAAGCTCGAGAACGCCCTCTGCCTCGTCCTCTAAACACAGCATTCGTATCACCTTCTCTTCTTTTCTGGTTACTAGCAAACGGTTTCTTCGTCCCCGAAGAGCCAGCCCCACTCACATCCTGGATCTTTCCAAGCTTTAACAGACTTTCTATTCTTTCTCCCGCAATCACAATATCAGCAAATCCAGTTGACGGACAAGCAGCTAATCTATCCAGATAGGCCCCTTGCAAGGTGCCCATGAACATATCTGCCATTTCTCTGTCTGACAAGGGAGGTTGGACCTGGGCAGCCATTTCCCTCCACCTCTGTGCATATTCTTTGAAACTCTCCTTGGCATTCTGGGACAATCCCTGCAATTGGGTGCGGTTGGGCGCCATGTCAATATTATACTGGTATTGCTTCAGGAACGCTTCTGCCAGATCTTTCCAATTCTTCACAGCAGCTCTATTCAGCTTCATGTACCAGGTCAAGGATGCCCCAGCCAGACTGTTCTGAAAATAGTGCATCCATAGCTTCTCGTCATCCGTATGGGCTGAAATCTTCCCAAAGTAAGCTTGAAGATGCGTTTGGGGACACGCGTTGCCGTGATACTTATCAAAAGTGGGAGGTTTGAATTTAGGGGGAATTCTGACTCCTGAGACCAGCCCCAAGCTGGTAACATCAATACCCATAGAGTTCTTGCATTCTATGGCCCTGATCTTTTCTGCTAACTCCTCATACCTTCGATCACCTTGATTACCCACATCAGCATCTAGTAGAGTAAATTGGTCTTCCAGAGTATCCTCAAGAGTAACACCAGCATGCCTACCATTTCCATTACCCCGATTGTTACCACCAGGAGGAGGGTTACCACCGGGGGGAGGAATGCCATGTCCCTGTGAATTGTCATGATGATCACCTTCGGGCCCATTGTCGGGACGCTCTACCAGAAGCCTCAGTCTCTCCTGATTTTGCGCCATGCCAGTCATGAGGGTCATGAACTGGTCCATACGCGCCCTCATTTCAGCCAAATCACTTTGCACTTGATCCATGATTCTTACTTGATTCCTTCGCGTCGAATATCGGTGAATATGACTCTCCGCTATAATGCCTGAAACCAAATAAAGGTTAGAGACCCCGCAACGAGTACCTGAAAAGCAAGTAACAAAAATGCAAAATGATATGCAATGCCATGTTTGTCATTTCCGAGGTGCTTTATACCCTGATTCCAATCCCACCACAGAAATCTGAAGACCAGAAATTGTGATATAAAGAGACGTGTCGTGGTCATGTGCTTGTGTGCAGCTATCTGATAAGGAATAATTCTGAATAAAACTGCTCATACTCATTCAACAAAGTATTCCAGTACATTTAAGAAAGGCTCATCCGCAAATGCAATACAAGGAAAAATGGATCCATCAACAAGCCTGATGGTAACCATTAATAACAAAATATAAGGAAAAGAACATCAGTCTGACAATTCCACACCCTTCAGCTTATCACTTGAGTATTTGATCTCCTCAAAAAGTATACGGGTACGCTGGTGATTCGGCTTTTCAATCATTTCTTTGATCAAGACATCCCTTTTCTCAAGAGCTTCAGTTAAAGAACCCATGTGCAGCATCAGAGCCTCGTCATCACACACTCCTTTGTGTCTCTTTATGCCAGCTTGCGTCTTGAGTATCTCCTTTTCTATCATGACTTCTTCAAGCTCTTTCTTGGTATTCCTCAGTTGGCTTCTAGCTTCTTCTAACTGTTCTTGACTTTTACCGAGACTTTCCCGATACTTTCTCCTCTGCTCATGTGCCTTTTTAAGCTCCTCGTCTTTAGTCTTCGACTGATCCTTTAACTCGGCATTTTCAATTCTGACTTCATCCCAAGCTTGACGAAGTTGAGCTAATGAATCCTTGCTTCGGGCTAACACCTGTTTTGTAATCTTGTGAGCCTGACTAGTGTCATCTGCTCCCAAAGTAAGTTTCCGAAAGTACCGAGCTCGGTCATCAAAATCTTCCTCTTTGTCAGCCAAGGTTTTTTCCGCTTTCAAGGCTCTCTTTTCCAACTCTTTGTTGTCAGCTAGAGCTTTCTGAAGGCATCTGCTCATTCCAGAATTCTCTATCTGCAACTCTCTGACCATTTTCTTCCACTTCTCACATTCTTCAATAGCCACCATAGTGGGTTGTTCTGGCTGTACTGCACATAAAAGAGGTCCCCTTGAAAAGGGTAAAAGCGATTCCTTTACTTTCGTTTCAATCCACCTGTCATATTCAGGATAAGATCTACAATCTCCTTTTCCAAAAACTGCTTTTCCAATTTTGTGCTTATCTTTCCAAGCATTCACTACTTCTACCACCTTCGCATCTTTAGTTCCTGTAAAGAATAAAGATTCTTCCACATCTTGCTCTGTAGGAGGATCCCTGGAAGCATACCCAAACTGTCGGATGGCCAAAACTGGATTATAATTGATCCCTCCTTTTCTGCCAATCAAAGGCACATTTGGAAAATTTCCGCATCTTGTGACAAGCTCTATTCTCAATAACCGGTGATCAAACCATACAATGTTATCAGCAGTTAAACTCATCAATCGTTTAGACCATTTCGCCACATCTTTGGTTTCCACAAAGGCACCTGTCTGAGGCAAATGTTTGAAAAACCAATGACTCAGCAGTGGAGTACAACAACTAACAGATCCTCCCCTCCTTTTCTCATTCTTGTAATGCACGGAATGATAAAAATCTCCTAACAAAGTAGGGACTGGATTTTTAAGGACAAAAACTCTCGTTGCTTGCATATCCACAAAGTCTTGCTGATTGGGAAAGAAAACTAGGCCATATGTGCAGAGAGCCAGAATGGAATTGTAAACCGTCCAATTTTTAGCACTTGCAGCCTCTTGGGCCTGTCCAGCCAGAAATTCTAAATGAAATCCGCTAACTCCATTTTTACTGCTCACACCGCTCTTTATCAATGTCTGATCCATTTGTAAAGCAGCAGCAATTTCTTTTACGCTGGGAGAACTACCAGAGAAGAATGGTATTGCCGACGTGATCGGAATTCCCAAAATAAATGAGAATTCTTCCAGTGTTGGCATCAAAATGTAATTTGAAAAAAGAAAGCACCTCAACGAAGGCTCGTAGAACTGCAGCAGAGTGTGCAAGGCATCATGTTCATACTTGGTGATTGTACGGACCATCCCAACCAAATTCCCGTAGCTCTTCTGAAACCTATCAAGAATACCCGGACCAGCCATATCTATAACTTTGAGCAATGAATCCAAGACAGGATCTGGAAACTTGTAAGACACATTGTTCTTTCTCTCGGCGACGATCTCTGTTGAACCCATGGATTGGAATCAGAAATGTATTATGCACCTGAAAATGACAAACATAACTGTTATGATATGATAATGCAATGCAAAAGGGCATGTGATCAGGTAATCAAGTGTCGGTGTCTGTATTGAACTGTGTGCACCGTGTCTCTGTACTGAATCTGGCAATATCTGAGATGAACACTTAAATCACTGTCATAGGATACAATGTCTGAAATCATCATAGAATCACAAGTAAGGTAGGTAGGAGGCTGGGTTTCCTGCAAACCTGTAAACATCCCGCCCATACTCACATGTGGTTCTTAGAAAATAAGGCTTGTCAGCTTCAGAGGTTTGAGAGGCAATAGCACATTCAGCCCGTAGGATACAATGCTATGCCAATCAAAGAGGTCGTCCACTAACTCCCCTTAGAAAATAAAAGTCATCCTATGCAAGTTCCAAAGTGGGCCCTCGGGTGCGAATGGGTTTGCCACAGAATGTGGTCTGCCATTGTCACCACTAAAGAGGGATATTTCCACTAAGGTCCTCATGATCGGTCACTAGAGTCGACAGCTCTCTAGATCTACATCCTGGAATACGCAAGATGCGTATGCCACGACGTGTCCCAAGATAGCCTCATCTAGCTGTGAATTTCGTGAACACCCAACGCACTCCAAACGGCACGTAGGTCCCACTACTCTCCACTCTAATTCTAAGTGTATACTCAAGCCTGTGTAATGGGCTTATCTCTCAGAAATCCCGCCCGCCAAACAGAAAACAACACAGTCCAGTATAGCATAATATATCATATGAAATGAAAATGCTAAAATACGGTAAATACAGTAATGTACAGTAAAGCAGTAAATAACCATACAATAAAACAGTAAATACATCACAACAGTAAACACCCAATGAAAGAAAAACAGACAAGCGCTAGGATTGACTCGCTTAGGGATGGACCAGCAATAGGTCAACCGCAATACTCCCCAGCAGAGTCGCCAGCTGTCGCTCCCGGGATTTTCATCCAAGTACAAACGCGAAAGTGGCACCGAACAGAGTCGCCAGCAATGTGTATTTATCCCAAGAGAGGGAAAGGAAACACCGCATAAACCTGAAGAGAAGGAAAAAGCATGGTCTTACGACCAAGAGAAGTGGGTAAGGGAGTCGGTTACGCGAGAGGAAGGTATTAGCACCCCCTCACGTCCATCGTACCCGATGGGATCCACGCTTGCTTGTCTCGATCAAAGGGTGTAAAGAAAGGAATACTGAGAAAGAACTGAAAAAGGAAAGGAGAAAGAGAAACAAATGTAGGGAAAATAAAAGAAGTGCTCGCATGGGCCCTACCCCACTGCCTACGTATCTCATCGGGAGCATGAGAATCAGAGCGACGTAGTTCCCCTCACTAGGGATGAATTGTTTGTGTTTTTTAGAGAACGGCTGACGTTCTAGCTCAGGTGTTGCAGGCTCGCTGGTCCGAGTGCGTTACCATCTTGCAAGAGAACGAGTAGAAGCGCGTTCGTGCGTTGAGAGTGAATGAGGTGAGAAAAGAATTCCCGAAGGAAAGACGTTATTGTTTGTTTTTGTCTTTTAAGAGTTTTTTCATTTGTTTGCATATGATAGTGTATCTGAATCTTAGTCATTGGAATGTGTACATCCTCACATTCCAAGATGGAATGGGTAAGAAAGCACACTAAGAGTGAAGAAGACCCCCACACTTAGTTCCAATTGTCAAGGTTCAAACACACTAGCATACTTGTGTTTATTAAGTGTTTTGTTGATTATGAAGTGAAGAAGTGTTTTTTTATTATTTGCACCTTCAACAAGTATTGCATTTAAGTCCCTCATACAAGATCAAATGTTTAACACATTGACCCAAGATGGGCTATATGCTATACATTCTAAGATTATAAGAGAAGACCCCTTATAACCTTTTCTTTATATGAAAGGCCTAAATGCAATAAATGCCTACCTTTATTATATGTTTTGAATTTTCTTTGAGATGAGAAAAGAGACTCAAGGGAGGATAAAGGTAAAAATCTATATGGACTAAGACTCAATCCTAATTGATTAGTTAAGGGAGTGATCCTAAGGTTTGTGAGGTTTCAACCTAAAGTCTAAAGAAAGAAAGAATTAAACAATTCACTTCCAAAGTAGAAGATGAATTGTAATTCAAAAAGGGAAAGTGATGAGTTATTAAAAGAAAGCACATAAGTGCTTAACAAAACACAAAATGGAATTGTAAAAGAGAAAGGATAGAAGTTGAATGTGGATTCCTTATCCACACTCAATTGAAACTTACCAAAACCCCTACATGGTTAGCACAATCACTTACAAGTAAAGCAAGAAAATATAATGAACAAATCAAATTCAAACAAGTTGACAAACAAAGTAAAATGAGATTGAATGCTATACATGCTTCCAAGTCAGAATGTAACTCATATTTACACAACCTAATGTTATCCTAAATGAGCATACCAAATCATGCAAACAAAATCTCAATCCAACAAGAAGCAAAGAAGAAAAGGTGAAGTGATGTGAATGTGGTTCATACTTGTGAAACAAGTGACTTAAGGTGCAAGATAAACGTCAAACATGCAAAGATGAAACCCAAATGTCACAATCAGAAGTCAATTAACATGCTATACATCCTCAAACAAAACCACAACTCATGGCACAAGTGCCTTCATGATCAAGCAAACCAAACATGAGGCATGCATTCACAAAATGAACAAGTTAAACTTCATGCTTCAAACAAATAGCAAACATGCTTCAAAAATTATGACTTTCACCAATCAAACACCTTAAACACATGCCATTAACATATCAAGTCCACAAGCAATGAATCAGAACCAAAGTCACTCAACAATTAGGTCAAAGTCTCATGGAAGTTTCATGTATTCATGCTCAAAGCAACACATCAAAAGTCATCCAAAAAAGACTTAAAAATCATCTCATAAATCTCAAACATACCTCAACATATTGTGACCACAATGCAAAAAGAAAGGCATCAAAATCATTTTTTATGATCAAGAACAAAAATGCACAAAATCATATGTCACATTAAGTATGCATGCAAATGGAAATTCAAAGGAAATAATGGAACAGGGGCAAAATGGTCATAAAATCAGAAAATAAAATCATGAAAAATTTCCTAAATGTTTTAAGAATACACATGAATTTTTGTGGAATTTTATTATGCATTTTAGTATTTTTAAAAATTGAAAATCAAACGCGTATGTAAAATGAAAATAAAAATAAAATGCAATATGAGAGGGGGGTATGAATATAGCAAATCAGCATGTTCAAATCACATGGGCCTCAAAATTGGGGGTGTGGATAGTATTCTGATTTGGGTCCATTTACGCGCAAAACACCATAACAAACATGCACCTTCAGTCAACAAACTTGACTCACTATTAACCATTGGATCAAGTCAAAGTCATGCTAAAGTCAAAGTAAGCAAGATCAAAGCTCATGCGTGAGGGAACATACTCATAACTATGTACTGCACCGCACCATGTTTAAATGAATCAGAAAATTGGCACATGACATGCACGCCCTTTTTTAATGTGCTGGCACGTTTTCACGCATTGGATCAACAAAATCACACGGCTGACATTCAAACTGGCAATGAAACCCTAGCACAAAGCTACCGGCCGGAGAGGGACCTCCGGTCACCTTCTCTGGTCACACACCACCGTCTGCAACTTCACATGTTCACAGAAATGTACAATACGCATACCAAAATGAAGCTGAGCTCATGTAGATCAAGAATGCACACTTATTTTTCACATATCAAGCACGTGCACAAAGAACAGAAGAGATCAAGTCCTGCCCTAAGTTTTCAACTATGCCTCTAAAGGCCTATCAACTAGCCAGACAAATTCTTGAGCTTATAAGAAGCCTCAAGAACCTGAAAACCACTTCAAATCAAGTCTATAATGGTGGAAATTCGTACCTGAAGATTTGAGACCTTGAGATGTTCTTCAGGAAACCAGAGATGCTGCTTCCTCTTTGAGCTTCTTTTTGCCAAATAAAGGCTTAGATGCAGTGGTGGATGATGATTCAATGGAGAAGAAATGAAATCCAAGCTTCAAAACCAGTTGCAAGGTAGTGAAATTGAGAAAGAATCAGAGAGATTCTGAAGTGAAAATGAGGAAATGAACAAGGTGAAGCTCGAGAATCAATGGCAATGGTGAGATTGAGAGAGAAGAAGAGCAAGTTTCTGAAGTGAATGTGTGAAAAATGAAGTTCGAAATGAAATTTGAGAGTGTGATTTTTATTTATAGTGTGAGCTAACCATGGTTTAATGAGTGGAGTTAACTGAGTTGGATGAGTTAAAGTGAGTGCACCCTAACTAACTGAGTCAAGTTAGTTAGGGGCGAGTTATTGAGGCTGAGTTATGGTGAGGTCAAGCTCATGACAGTTATGGTGGAAGGGAGAAAAGGAGAGTGAAGCTGCCAATCTGTGCATCAGAAACTTGCTAAGCAAGTTTGTTCCTTCTATTCTCATGTATGGCACGTGACAGTGTGCATTATGTAAGTAACTTGTGCTTGGTTGAAAGAGGAAACAAAAGTGAGGAGGTGTTTGTGGTGTGACTGAACCAAATCATGCAGCATGTCATCAATGTATCAGTGTCAACATATGGTGGTTTATGGAGGTTTTTTCTCTCTACTCAATGACTGCCTTAGGGAGTTTATGGGTTCATTTGAAAGAGGGTACATTGGGGAACAATATTGGTTTGAAAATTGAAGTGAAATGAGGTCTCAAACATGTCTAAAAATAGCTATGAACACAATGGTTCACAACTGGTTGGTGGGCGTGGCAAAAGGTTGGCTGGCAAGGCAATTGGGCACACAAAATTTCAGCACAAACAACATGACTTTGAACCCTCCAAACTATCTCATAACTTGGTTAAATCAAAATTTTCACAACATCAACATTGAAGAGGACACTACAAGGAACAACTTTGATGTTGAAAAGTTTTTCATTTGAGGCCTTTAACCATGAGAAAAATGAGTGGACATTTGGCCCACCAACTGTTTGTTAAAATGATTGCGCGCGTGACCTGAAAATCTTGGTCATGACCTAGTTTTGAACCTACTTTCCTCCAACTTTGATCAATCATATCTCTCTCAATTTTTATCCAATGGAGATGTTCTACACATGGATTTGAAGCTTAAAACAAGATCTTTCATTGAGGCAGAGTGGATTTTTCATTTGGTGCTCCAAATTTAAATGGCCTTGGTTCAAATTCTGATGCAAAATGGCCAAAACTTGCTATTTTTAGTAACCCTTCTTCATCCAAAAATGGCAACTTTCCACATCTTGATTTTTTCATGATTCCTTTGGAGTTTCTTGATCAAATTTTGTACATTGGACATATGTAACATGAATTTCATGAATTTGGCCTCAAAAAGTCAAGAGTTGACTTTTTCCTCTGATTATTTGACTTTGCCCCAATTTCTCTGATTCTTGATCTTTCTTCCAATTGAACCACTTCTAAAACCAATTGAGATGCAATCTTCCACACACATACACTTAAGGACATATGGAATACCATGACATCAAGTTTTGTTCAAAAATCAAAGATTCCCTGATTTAATGGGAAACCCTAGTTTTGACCCCCTTTGTTTAGGAGGAAATTGCACATCTTCCAAATCCAAATTCCTCAGAGTATGTTGTGTATCCTCTTAAAGGATGATGAGAAATGCCACTTGAGAATGATTCTGAATCAATGAGCTATCTCTTTTGAGGGTTTTCCTTCAATTTTTGAATCTCTTGCATAGTGAAAGATGTAGTGCTTCAATCTTCCATTGAATCTCACTTCCTTGAGGTTTTGGAAAATCAATTGAGATAGTATGATACATGAGAGACCTCTTGGCTTGCCTAGAGCCAACTTGATTGACCTTTTTGTGCTTTGAATGATCCCTTGATTGTCCACCTTCCACCTGATCACATGCCCTGATGGTAAGAAGGATGCCATGCTTCATTTTTTCTATGTTAAATGCAATGCAATGCTAATGAGATGGATATGATATGATAAATGATAATGCCATGCTATGATGCCAAAAGGGAAGAGCAAATTTTGGGGTATTACACTTAGCTGTTGAGAAGTTCAGATTCAAACTCGCATTGTGGAGGGGGAGATTCCTCTCTTTTGGAGGGAAAATTACTTTAATTAAATTAGTTCTGAGTAGTCTCCCCATCTTCATGTTTTCTTTCTATAAAATGTCGGTGAAAATTAGAAAGACTATTGATAAGATTCGTCATAGATTCTTGTGGGGGGATTGGAGAAGAAATCCAAGATCCATTGGGTGAGATGGGAGTTAGTTTGCAAAGATAAAGAGATTGGAGGTCTTGGGATCAAAATTTTGGTGGAATTTAATTTGTTTCTTTTATCTAAATGGAAGTGGAGGATTCCCATTAAGAAGGATGCGCTATGGAAGAAAATTATTTAGGCAAGATATGTTGACTTTGAGGAGATTATTCTTTCGAGTAGGAGTTGCAAAACATCAGTGTCTTCATCTACGTGGTGAAAGGACTTGAAAAAGATAGGAGCAGTTTCTTCTAACATGGGTTTTAATTTTGTAGGTTTTGCGAATTTCAAAATTGGTGATGGTTCCCAATCTCGTTTCTGGACAAACAAATGGTGTGGTGATTCTACTTTGGCGGCTTCTAAAATAAAGTTATTTTCAATTAATTTATTGAAAGGAGCTTATGTTAAAGGGATGGGAAGCTGGAATCAGTCAAGTTGGAGGTAGGGGAACTGTGGTATTCAGGGAACTGAAGTCGAAACTATTAGAAGCATATTGAGAGAGATATTGGATCGTATTTCTCAGTTTTCTCTAGTAGAAGAATCAGTGGATTTGGTGACTTGGGGTTGAGGAGTTTCTTTGTCGCTTGATGATGAAACTGCAGTAGAGGCGGGAAAATCATACCCAGTCTTCAATGTGTATACTGCTAGCCTTGGATATAGGTGTTTCATGGAGGCTAAGGAATCATCTTCGATGGAGGAGAGGAAGAAAAATGTTTTCTGAACTCTTGGAAAGCGAAGGTTCCGGCAAACATAAGAGCTTTTGGATGGCAACATTTCTTGTATCGTTTGGCAAATAATTGATCAGGTGGTAAAGTGAGGTCTTCATCTGTTGTCTGATGATAAGGTTTGCCCTCTGTGTCTCAATGAAGAGGAAAAAATAGATCATCTATTTTTATTTTTCCCGATTTTGACATCAATTTGGAGTCAGATTGGTACTTGGATTGGTTTTAAGGTAAAGGCTTTTGGTCCCTCTTGGAAGTTTTTTAAAAATTGGAGCTCTTACTTTAAAAGATTATCTAGTAATAGATCTTTAGACATTATTTGGTTGGCGGTTTTTTGGCTCATTAAATTTTTGGTTTGGAGATGGTCGGTTATAGGAGATATTTCATCTTTCAACGGTTGTTATCTGGACCTGTGTACAAATCCTTTAACAATTTATCTTTGTAATTTTTGTTGGTGAGGAATTTCTCTTAGTGTCCTTTAAATTCATGTGTTAGAGCATCACTAGTGCCATCTATAACTCTCAATACCTCATCGTGCAAAATCAAAATTGAAGAGGATTACATCAAGGATAAAGAAATTGACCTTGTCGCAAAAATAATGACAAATATCTTATATATTTCTAAATGTCACTCAAGATACAATATAAACAAGATCAATCCATCTTTATCTCACACATCCTTTATTGCATATCATCTATATTATAGCAAAATTAGTGTGCATAGATTTATTTTGAAATTCGAACACAATCTTGAAATGTCCATCATCATTCTATTTTAGCATTTCCAACCTTGTACACAATTCAGTGAACTCATCATCTGTCCCAATGATGCTAATCCTAACATATGCTGCATCGACACCAAATCGTTTCCCTCCTCTTGTATGAATCTTCAATTTTTCCAAATAACTCTCAGCATTTTCTATGCCCTCCACAGACTTCAACCAAGCAAAAGCTGTGTAGATCATTTTTACAAAACTATAGTGAATAACAAGGGAAAATCTCTAAAACAAGATGTTTATGAACATAAGCGTGTCAGGTGTTCTATACCAACACAACAATGTCGACATGTTTGTGTCAGTACCGTGTGTGTCTGGAGTGGAGATACATTACCAGGATATTGCTCGGATATTTCCTTAGTGAAGTGACAATAGGCAGTTGGATACTTTGGCAAGGTAAAAACCTGGCTTTGCTCAACAGCAGACTTAAGTTTCTCCCACCTTTCTTTCATCATCTTTTTGCTATAATCGAAAAAGAGGCGATCTGATGCAATGGACTTGGAATTTTGGTCGCCATCACAAATCACTTCAATAATCTTAGTCGCTCGAACTTGGGATTCTTTTGACACACCAATGGAGCTTAGGTGCATGAATGTTACCATCTTCTTTGCAATTTCAATGTCCTTCACAAGTGCCCACCTTCATATGTGAAAAGAAATTATAAAGATTTACAACAAAATTGCAACTGCGATAACAATAACAAACGTAAGCAAATATGTTCGATTTGACTTACTCACCCGATACGAGAACCGGCGTGACCGGTGCATTTGGAGAATGTGAATAGCATAATATCTTGGTTAAGCTCATGATTAATGGGAGTGTATTGTGGCCAATAATAGGCCAAGTCATAAACAACCTTCCCTTCAGCATCAGACTTCACTACAGGTGTTCTGAGAGTTCCATCAGGGTTATTTGGAGAGGTCACAACCTCTATGTAAGGTTCATCTTTGTCATACACAGAAGCATCACCACTCCATTGAAATAGCTTTGATTGAAGGATATCTGTCTCTCCTTCGTATTCCTACAAATTAAACATAAACACATTCTTAGTTAGAGATTTCTAGGGTTTGCTACGTCAAGTCATTTGACAAGTAATTTAAAATGTTTCTGTGCTGTATCCAAATAAAACAATTTACATTGACTTGTATTTTAAAATATCTAGGCAAATTTATATAAATATATAAGACTAAATTTAATATCCAATTTTAATAAAATACAACTTATATTGTGATATTAAAAATGTAAATTTTAATTTAATGTTTTGAATTTTGATTGTTTTGGGTTTTTTTATAGTTTAAATAAATACTTAATTTATGAATATTTTTTTAAAACTAATTAGTATACACTTTGATATTCTTAAAAAAATTGATACTTTTATTTTCATAAGAAAAAACATTTTATAAAATTTTATGAGAATGGATACTCTCCCTTTTTCATATGAGAATAAAACCTTAAAAAATATAGAAAATATAAAAGTTATTTTATATCTAAAATCTATTATAACCATAATCAGGTATTTTGGAGAATGTAATCATTAGATTGCAACAAACACTCTCTTTAAAAAAATTAGTAGTTAACATTAGCTCAATATTTTTCTTTTTCTTCTCCTATTTTTATTCCTAGATTTATTCTTTAGTCAAAACTTATAATGATAACAATAATAATAATAAGAGAAGAAATTAAAACAATCTAAAACAAACTTTAAAAAAATCTTTTTAAATCTATTTGTTCAAATTAAAAAATCTTTTTAAATCTATTTGTTTAAATTAAAATTTTTTTTTAAATAACAACTATACAAATTTTAAGAAAACTAAAAATGATTTAACATTTCCTCTAAAAATCTTCAATCAGATCGTAAATTAAACAAAAGAATCTTTAATCTTTAAGATAATTGAGTAAAAGATAAATTAGTTACCGAATAATAAGGAGCAGCAGCAACAACATTGATGGGAACATCATAGGGTTTTTCAGTTGAAAGTGCATACAAAAGAGCAAGATAAACCTGAGAAGAACCATTCCCTAACACTATATACTTATCTTCTGTGTTAGCATTCCCAACCACTTTGTGAAGCCTCAATATTGCATTCCTCATTTGTGGTAACATGTACCAACACATGTTTGCATCACCAAAGTAACTCATTATTTCATCTCCTTTTATCTCCACTTTAGCTTCTTCACTTAATTTCTCCCAGAATTTTCTGAATCCCACCGGATCACCCCTGTTTAAAAAAACATCGATATAATGAGGTAGAGTATCTCTTATACGCTATTAATTCAATTTGTTTATAAAAAACATCAATCTTAAAAAAAAACAATAGAAAAATAATAGTATAACATAGTACCTGTCGACATTGACAAAGGAATTGTATGAGAGATTGGAGAGAGGTTTTGTTGTGCCATTGGATATTGTTGTGCCATTGGATTGTTCCAAAGGAGATGAACCGTTAGTAGCAACCACCATGCTTGAAAATATATATGTTGTTTTGTTTTGTTAATGATGAAGGTGGTTGATTTTAGTTCTTGTGTTTGCACACTTATATATATGAGAGATCTCTAGAGTGTATTATTTTATGTGAAAAAGATGAGTAAATTGTGACCGTTAGATCAAAATATAATCTTCTTTTATTTGTCTTAATTTTTTCCTCATTTTTTTGTAATTTTTTACTTTTTTGGTTTTATCAAATATGACTAGGCTATACTTTTTAGTAATTAAAAATATTATATTTATTGAATTTGATTACTTTAGAAAAATTCATTGTATCGATACAACTTTAGAAATATTAGGAAACTGGCCCCTCTTAGTAATTTTGCTGCAATATGTTAATTTAATTAATAAAAAGGTGTTTAAAAGTTTTTTCCTCATAATATTTGTATATTTAAATATATTAGTCAATGTATTGAATATTTTTAATCAACAATGATACATGTACACCACCTATTTTACGGCGAAACTGAGAACTGTCTTAATTGAGTTTATATACTATCATAAGTTTTGTAACATTATTTAAGAGATTTAATCAAAAGACGTTATTCATAATTTTTTTTTAAAACTTATTTTAATAAATTCTTCAAAATATTTATGAAAATAACTTATAAATTATATAAAAACAATTTATATTTATTTTATCATTTATTATAAAAATAACTTATGTGAATTTATTGCTAAACGCTTATTTTAATAAGCACTAGTCCTACAAGCCATAAATAAGAAAAATATAATTAATCAATTATAAGAATATGATTAATTCAATTGACAATCAAAATTGTGTTATTTCAATTACATAAATTAATCATATTTTTTTTAATATAATTTGAAATTTTCATTTTTATTAAATAAATTACATTTTTATACTTCCTTAATCAAGTATTGGACAGATATAAAAAAAGTATAAAATAAACATTTTCTTTTTGTAAAACTTTGAAATAAAAAACATTTTAAAATAGTCAAACATATTCATGGTATTTTTTTATACGCACTTTTTGAAACAAATGCATTTTATGTGCTATTTAGTTAATTTTTGATAATCTTTCTTAATAAAAAAAATATTATATTAAAATAATTAAATATGTCAATATTTTACTTTTATTTTAAAATTTAAAAATTAAAAATAATTGGCTTAATACCCTTTTTAGTCCTCTAACTATAGGCCTGAGTCCAATTTGGTCTTCTATTTTTTAAAAGTTTCAAATTGGTCCCTTACGTTATCTAACTGAATCAAATTGGTCTATATTTATAACGTCGTTAGAAATGAGTGATGTGGCATCTGAGGTTGCAATTTTTGATGACGTGGCATCTGAGTGGCAGAATTATTTTTTATTAATTTTAATTAATTATTATAGAAAATCAATTTATATTATTTTTCACTATCTTTATTATTTTTTTTATTAATTTTAATTAATTATTATAGAAAATCAATTTAAATTATTTTTCACAATCTTTATTATAAAATATTTGGACCTAAACACATTGTTCATTAAAGCAGTAGCCCAATTTTTAAATTTTATTGTTATAGTGTTAAAAGTGCTTTATAAACACTTGAAATTGGGCCTAGAAATTCAATGTGGGACTTCTCCACAAAACAACAACTTGTTCAAGGAAAACATATAAAGCACTTTTAACAGAACTCAAGTATATTAATTATCATGAAAGCATATAACAGAACCAAACAATCTCTACACAAGGTTCATATACAACTCACACTTTCTCCTCATTAATTATGACGTCCTCCACGAGCTTTTTTACCGCAACCTCGGTCCCACGCCACAACGCAATACAGAAAGTCCCCTGTCATTTAAGAAAAGATCATAGGATAGAAGAATCCTGTACATGTAATGAAATTGGAAGATTGACTAACGATTTGTTTACCTTTGTTATTTCCTTACTCCAATAGTTTGATCACGTCATTGTTTTTATACAATATAGCATCTGCAAGGGGCTGTTTTAGAGACATGAAATTAATAACCAGTCCAGTAACTATAGAGATAAAAGCAGTAATTTATTTTCCAAATTCAGTCCATACAGAAGACTCCATGATTGTTGTTGTTATAAGATGTGAAATATCCTATGATAAAACCAGCAGAAATGTGATACAAGCTAATCAGTAAACATCATTTCATTGGCAATGAAGCTAAGATAAAGAACCATCATGATTGATATTTCAAACAGAAAGAAACCCAATACAATTTGCAGCACTAGATGAAACGCATTTTCTCATTTTCACAATAGTTATGCACTCTAGATGTTTATACTCCCATCATACAAATGTGTTTTAAGGAGAGAATTACTTAGCCCATGTGAAACAAAACATCAATTTTTGAAAATCATATGAATTATGAAATCACACTGCCAAATAAATGTTCCACACACACCACTCTTCTCAACTTTAAGTTCAGAACAAATGACAAGAAGGCTGCGCACATATAGAGTTAATCATTTAGCTTTTACTTTTTGAAAAGAACTCAAGATCTCAAAGCTAAACATTTAGTCAACCTCCCCGCAATAAACAAGCCATTTAATTTTCAAGCTTGGTTAGCAGAGCTTCAAATGAAAATACGATTTGGTGTGATTGTGGTGGGTTTAAGGTGCTGAATAGGTTGAAGAAAGGTGGTGCGAATGAGGTTTTCTGATACAAAATTATGGAGGTCAAAGGTTGTAGAAGAAGGTTGTTGTGCGATTGTTGTTCTTGATGATGTTATTTTCGATAATGAAAGCAGGCAGTGGTGAGTTTTTCAGAACAATCTTAGAATTCTCTCTCAATTTCTCTCTGCTATCATTTCTCTTTGCTTCTCTCTTTAAAACAGAACTTGTTTCCTCTATTTTTTGAATTCTTCTTGAACGTTGCTGCTATGTCCATTTCATGGCTGTGGGCTTGTATTTCTTTCATGCTGAACTCGTGTAAAGCATTTCTACTGGTTATAGTCCCACATTGAGAATTCTACTGGTTCAACAAGTCTTTATAAAGCATCTCTTCAGATTAGAATAATAAATCTTTATTATTGGGTTACTAGTGTAAAAATTGTGGGCTTTAAGCCCAAGTAATAGAAATTAAAGTTTTTAAAATTTGTATAAATTTAATTCTATATGAATTTCAAAATAAAAAATTAATAAAAAAAATTAATTAATAATTTACTAATAAAATGACATGGATAATGAAAAAAAATTATAAATAATAAAAAAATGAATAAATCCTTTGCCACGTCATCAAAAATTCAGTTAGATAACGTAAGGGACCAATTTAGAACTTTTAAAAGATAGATGACCAAATTGGACCCAGACCTATAATTAGAGGACTAAAAAGGGTATTAAGCCAAAATAATTTTTACTAGTCAAACACATTCAGTGTTACTTTTATACATGGTCGTCTTTGAGGACGTGCAAAGCGATATACAACACATAGCCTCACAATTTTTCAAAAATATGCTAGGACAAAAAACCCGCCATACATATATTTCGGAGTTAATTTACTATTAAAATGATACATTAAGAAAATTTCACAAGCTTACTCTACCTTCTTACACAAAACCTTTAAAAAATTTGAGTCAATTCTGTTTATATACTTTTTTTAACGGTCATTTTTAGTTTTATTTAATTAATTAGGAATGTTCGTATTCAATTATGGATATTTTTTAAATTAAAATATTAGTGAGTCAGGTCGGCGCCGCCCTTTCTTATAAATAAATTTGATGATATATCTGTACTTTCTTCAAAACAAGGCACAAATAATTAAATTCACAAAGATTGAGATACAAGCAATGTCAAAACTAATCTAAAACTTCCTCATTTACTCACACTTGTTATATTATTCCAACACTACCCCTCAAGTGTGAGTCCACAATGTCCCCCTTTTTATATTTGTACCGCTGTTGACACCTATTATTAGGTGTTGGCTGAGAGATTTCGACCAAACATAAGAAATGAAGAAATGGTGGAAAAGCCAAGCAAGCTGGTCGACGCCAGGAGAAAGGATGGTGAGGAAGCCAAAGTAGGTCGACACAGTCGAAAGGTGCGTCGGAAGGAAACATACAAACAAGACCGCCGAAGGGTATCACTTGGTGGCCCATGAAGCCAACTCAAAGCTGATAAGTTTTTGGGCGGGAAAACTTGAAAGCCAAGAACGTGGGAAGTTAGAAAGATAGTGGGATGACACGTGTCACAGCCAGGACAAATCTTGGGCAACAGACAGTTATTTTTTCAGCCTATTTAAAGCAATAGTTATTTCCATTTTATGGATCGCATTTGTAATATTGCAAAAGGGAAAACACTCAATGTACCAAGCGTTAAGAGAAACGAGTTTTACTCCCGCAGAAATGTATGATAGCGTTCACACCTTTTATTTTAATGCAATTTATATGACCAAAGTTTAAGTTATTTTGTAATTTACTTGTCTATTTTTCTTTTACTTTGTTTTGTTCACCAATTCGCAACCCTTTTATTTTTCAAGTTTCTTACAACTCCTCTAAACTAAAAGCCATCATATCAACAAAACCTACACCTCAGCCCAATTATTATGGGATTCTGTGGCCGATCTCGCGAGTAAACTTGCGATAGGAGGCCAGCGGTTGTTCGCGCGAGAATCGCGCGCGAACAATTTGGCACTCCCAGTGGGACCCGTTTGAGTTTAGTGTATGCATTGTGTAGTGGTAAGATGGTGACACCACGTCCGAACGAAGAACCGTCTTCGAAAAAAAGTACAGTTGTAACGCAAACAACTGACGTTGGCTCTGGGACCGTGTCTGCGGTTTCAACCGCCCCTAGTGGGCCAACCGCGACATCACGTCGATCTGACCCGAGGCCGACAATGGCAGGGACTACAAGGCAGCATGTGCCTAGTTTCACAATGCCCATCCTCGATCCTTTGGGATGCCGACAGAGTTCATGTCGAGTCTACATTCTAGTGGTCCGGTGTTTGGGGAAAGTTCGTCTCCAGTTTTCTCACCATACCAAGGCTTAGGGCGTTTGGCAAACCAAGTTACTTGACCCCCATGTTTTAGTCTGTTATCCCAATCAATACCAACGTTCACTTCAAGTTCTGTCGCGGTCATGAGACAGCAGATAGATGAGAGTAATCACGAAATGATTCACATGTTGACTCAGCAAATGGGCACCATATTGAGACCATGTTGGAGCGGTAAAGCGGAAGCAACAAAAGTTTTGGAAGTATTTTTCCGCGAATTTATCGTGTCCACAGAGATCGGTGATATTGAACTGCCGTTCGACAATTTAAGTGTTATTGAGTTTGGGTTTAAAATGGTTTCAAACATAGAAACAGAAAAGTAAATATCAACATAAAAAGAATTCATTAATCAGAGAGAAGAAACTTATCCAGTATGCATATAATCCACTAATCACAAACTTAAACTTACCGACCAATTATACTCAATCTACAATACTCCTCAATATCATCCAGTGTTGCTTACAACAGTGTCCATCTCTGACACACTGAACTAAGAGAACAACCGTGTTACCCTCGTCGACACTCTCACACCCGACTCGAGATACGGAGGCATTAACCTCCGACACCCATAAAGATTGTTAGCTCTAAATCTATTTCTAGCATTCAGAAACTAACAGATAATCATCCCTAATCAAAGTTTGCGATTTTGCAAATGTTCGCAATGCGAACTTTAATTCGCAAAGCAAATATTCACTAGAAAATTTACAATGCGAACTTTGGTGCCTTTTTCTACTGCCTCAAGTCTGGGAACATTCGCTGGGAAGTTCGCAAAGCGAACTTGACAGCACACCAGCCCTTGTTTTGACCATAACTTTTGAACCGTAACTCGGATTGACGCACAGTCGGAAGCGTTGGAAAGCTTATTCAATGCTCTTTATGAATATGACAAGATATCATTGCTTAAATACCTGCAAAAATAAATGGAGAATAATTAAACTCAATGATATTTACACAATAACGCAATATATACACTATAACGTAAAGTAAACGTATTTACAAACAAAGCGGGGTTTATTCAAACAATATTAACAAAAAGTATCGATAAGTGAAACAAAAATTATATACGAAAATAGCTATAATTTTCACTTATCAGACTATTAATACAAGATTCGACCCAGAGTTATCAACAATTGGCAACTCAGATGACACAGATAGGTGACTTCCTAGGCGCTCCTAGGGCACCGGGTCGACAGACTCCTCCGCCTCGACCGGAGACACCAGTTCGTCAGGATGAGGTCTTCGACGAGACAATTGACCAACCCCACGAGTTTAAACAAACCCCTGGAAGGGCCCAAAGGCCTCCTGTTGTGATGGTTCATAGGAACTAAGATCCCGACTATGCGGTCAGACAAGTTCGACACGATGTCTTGGCTGGCAAACCAAACTTGGAAGCCATAGTCGAACAAATCATGGTATGAACTGGGACAAATCCAGGCCTTCGACGGCCAACGTACACGTCCTCATTACCAGATTTTATCTTACAGATAGAATTACCTAGGGGTTGGAAAGTGCCAAAGTTCACCAAGTTCGTTGGAGAGACTGAAGAGTCCACCGTCGAACACGTCGCCAGGCATCAAATCGAAGCCGGTGACATAGCAAATAGTGAGGACTTGAAAATGAAGTATTTCCCAAGTTCCCTCATGAAGAATGCATTTACATGGTTTAACACGTTGTCCCCTCAGTCTGTTCACACCTGGGCACAATTAGAAAGATTGTTTCATGAACAGTTTTACATGGGACAATCAAAAATTAGTTTGAAAGAATTGGCCAGTGTCAAACGGAAGGCCACGGAGTCGGTGGACCAATATCTTAACAGGTTTAGACTTTTGAAAGCACGATGCTTTACTCAAGTCCCTGGACACGAGCTAGTCGAGATGACAACTGGCGATTTAGACTATTCCATCAGGAAAAAGCTGGACACGCAATATCTCAGGGATATGGCGCAGCAAACTAACCGAGTCCGACAATTCGAACAGTTGAAAGATGAAAAAACTCAGACTAACAGATACCGTAGGAAAGAAAAAGTGTCATACGTAGCCGCAAAGGAATATGTTTTTGACGACGAAGAACTCGTCGAAGAAAGCAAGGTCAACGTGGCTGAACTCAAGCCAGGGCCTCCATACACATGCAAATTATTAAAACCATCAAACGGGAAAAATCCAATCGAAACTGGAAAAACCGATAAATACGTTGCTAAAACTTATATGTTTGATGTGTCTAAATGTGACGAAATATTTGATTTACTGGTTAAATATGGTCAGATAATTGTTCCTCCCGATTTAAAAGATCTCCCATTAGAACAAAAGAAGAAAAGGGGATTTTGTAAATTTCATAATTTCCTTGGTCATAAAACAGCTCAATGTGTTCTTTTCAGGGATTTGGTGCAAAAAGCCTTGAAGGAGGGTCGGCTTCAATTTGGCGAAAGGCCAAAGATGCAGGTTGATACGGATCCGCTGAAGGTCAAAGAGGCTTTGTATTCAGAGTTGTACGAGTGCATGATGGTTGAGGCTACTGAGGGTCTCAGCAAACAATTGCCAACTGAATTTGTGGAATGCATGATGGTCGAAACCACTGACGGTTCCGACAAAAAGACTGAGGAAGAACTCGAGGCAGTTTACCCTCAAGCTGGCGAAAGCTTGGCAGATTTCCAAGAAAAATGTAGGGTAAGTGGGTCGAAGGCGGTGTTATGCCCTTGGTGCAATGTTGTCTTTGATGAGAAAGCTGCTGAGAAATACGAAGCGGGCAAGACAGAGATGCTGCGAGGTGATATGCCACCTGTCCCAAGGTTTGTATTTGATCAAAGTGGTGCTCCTCGTCGAAACGAGGAATACAGGAAGCTATTCCAAGAGGCACGACCCAAAACCTTTGTGCCACCGTGGGACACTCCACGGGAGAAATGGGTGGCACCAGTAAGCCATAAAGGGAGAAAAAGGCCAAAATGGAAAGTATTGGATTTGGAGAAAGAAGAAAAAGTCTCTAACAAGAGAATCGAACCTAGGGGCTATGTGGTGTCCCCTAATTATAAAGGGAAGAATCCGATGACAAGGACTCAATGGAGACGCTATCAGCGAAATAAGAAAGCTGAGAAAGAGGCTTCGACTTCGCAATTGAAGCCTGTTGGAACTTCTGGACATAAACGACAGTACCCAAAAGGAAGATGGGTAGAGAAGGAAAAAGTTATGACAAATCAAACAATGGCAGTAACTGTGGAAGCCTCAGGAGAGAAGGGGGTAGTTTCGACCCAGAGCTCGAAATATACCTCTGTGATCGAAAGCAAGAAAGAACCAGAATACACTCCCTGGTCAGATGAGGAAGAACCAAAGTATTCTCCCTAGTCGGACAAAGAGTATACCCCTTCACCTGATGGAGACTTCGATGAACTACTACAAAACGCTAAAACAACAACGCCAGGCTTACAACGCATCCTTTTATGCCATTGTAATAGGTTAAAAATTTCGCGCCCTTTTAAAAGCTGAGTCATTTAATGACGGTTGAATGAAACCACCGTAGTAATAAATAAAATGTATCAAGCTTCGATTCCCTGCAACTACGTTTTTTCTATTTTTTAGAGTACATTTAGCGTGTGTCAATTAAGTCCATTATTTAAAAAATAAATTGTAAATTATTTTACAATGGTTAAGATGAACAACCGTAGCAATAAATGAAATGTAACAAGCTTCGATTCCCTGCAACTACATTTTTTCCATTTTGTAGAGTACATTTAGCGTGTGTCACTTAAGTCCATTATTTAAAAAATAAATTGTAAATTATTTTACAACTGTTAAGATGAACAACCGTAGTAATAAATGAAATGTAACAAGCTTCGATTTCCTGCAACACATTTTTACCTTTTTTAGGATACATTTCACTTAAGATTCCACTACGGTTTGTTTCTCCACAGAGATTAAAAGGTTTACTGATAAATTAAAACAAAACTTATTATGTATTTCTTTCATAAGACGCCCTAATCGAACAAGTGAGCCAGCGACGCCCTAACCTTTACACTCTTCAACATCTTCATTCCTTTTTTCTTGGTTTATGCTCAAATATTGACCGTCTTCATTCATTTGCTTCTTCAGCTTCGAAGTAAGGTACTCTTCAACATCTTCATTCCTTTTTTCTTGGTTTATGCTCAAATATTGACTGTCTTCATTCATTTGCTTCTTCAGCTTCGAAGTAAGGTTCTCTTCAACATCTTCACTCCTTTTTCTTGGTTTATGCTCAAATATTGACCGTCTTCATCATTCATTTGCTTCTTCAGCTTCGAAGTAAGGTTCTCTTCAACATCTTCATTCCTTTTTTCTTTGTTCATATTGTATATGCTCAAGTCAGAATGAGATGTTTCATATGCTTTACATTTAGTATGAGAGTACATCTTCATTGATTTTTTCTTTGTTCATATTGTATATGAATATGCTTGAGTGTTTGGATTAGATTTTGGTGTGTCATTCACATTATTATACATGTATAAATTTTAGAAGTTGTAATGGATCGTAGTTGGATGAAAGCCAATAGATTAGATCCGGTTTATGAGAACGGAGTTTGTGAATTCCTTGAATACGCTGATAAACATCTTCCCGGCAATGATGGTATCTTTTATTGTCCTTGTGTTGTTTGCGCTAATATCAAAAAGGGTACAAAGAAAGAAATACACAATCACCTTTGTTGTGATGGTATATGTCAAAATTTTATAATATGAGTGTGGCATGGTGAGGTGGATAATAAGGAAAGTCGGGCGTCACAAAGTCAAAGAGTGGAGGAAGATGAATATATGGAAGATCACCTAGAGGATATGTTCCGTGATATTGGGGAATCTTCTTTTATGAATGCTCATATTTATGATAATTTATGTAGTGATAAAGACACCCCCTTTATATAAGGGATGCACAGAGTTCACACGATTGTCGGCGGTGTTAAAGTTGTTTAATCTGAAGGCAAAAAATGGATGGTCGGACAAAAGTTTCACAGAATTACTTGAATTGCTACAGCAAATGTTACCAGAAGATAACAAATTGCCGGATCGTTACTATGAGGCCAAGAAGATATTGTGTCCACTGGGTCTGGAGTATATCAAGATACATGCTTGCCCTAATGATTGCATATTATACCGGAAAGAGTATGAAGACTTGTTTCAATGTCCGAGATGTGGTGTGTCGCGTTACAAGCTGAAGGCTAGCAATGGTGATGACAATGATCACTATGACAATGTTAGTAGGAAGCATCATCCTGCTAAAGTGTTATGGTACTTGCCAATACTTTCACGATTAAAGATACTTTTTGCTAATTCGAATGACGCAAAGAATCTTAGATGGCATGCAGATGAAAGGATTCGTGATGGAAACATTCGCCATGTAGCTGATTCTTTGCAATGGAAGAAAATTGATTCGTTGTTTCTGGATTTTGGAGTCGAGCCAAGAAATCTTAGGCTTGGACTTGCCACCGATGGAATGAACCCCTTTGGTAATATGAGCACTAATCATACTTCGTGGCCTGTTCTTCTCACTATTTACAACCTATCTCCTTGGTTGTGCATGAAGCGCAAGTATATACTGTTAAGTATGATGATTTCTGGACCACGACAACCTGGTAACGACATAGATGTTTATATTAGTCCATTAATTGATGATTTACGACTCTTGTGGGATGAAGGCGTTGAAGTTGATGATGCATATTCTGGGGAAAAGTTTAATATGCGTGCAATGTTATTTTGCACAATTAACGACTTTCCGGCTTACGGTAACTTGGCAGGATACAGTGTCAAAGGACATAAAGTGTGTCCTATATGTGAAGATGATACTTGTTATCACCAACTTGAGTTTGGAAAAAAGACCGTTTACCTTGGGCATCGAAAATTTCTAAAACCGGGTCATCCTTATCGTAGATTGCGAAAGGCTTTTAATGGAGAGCAAGAGTTTGGTGAGGCTCCTAAACCTTTAACCAATGATGAAGTTTATCAATGGCAGGAATACATTAATGTTGTCCTTGGGAAGAGAGAAAAAGAAAAAGGTGGGAATAGAGAAAAAGAAAAAGGTGGGAAGAGAGGAAAAGAAAAAGGGGCAGTTGCGAAAAATATATGGAAAAAGAGGTCTATATTCTTTGATCTTCCATATTGGTCAAGTCTTGATGTTAGACATTGTCTTGATGTGATGCACGTGGAGAAAAATGTATGTGATAGTTCGATTGGCACACTTCTAAACATTTCGGGCAAGACTAAAGATAGTAAGACTTCCCGTCTTGATATGGAGAAGATGGGTATACGAAAACAGTTGGCTCCAATAGAGAAAGGAAAAAGAACTTATCTGCCTCCCACATGTCACACTCTATCTAAAAAGGAAAAGAAGATGTTCTGCGAGTGTTTGCAAGGTATTAAAGTTCTGCAAGGTTACTCATCAAACATCAAGAAACTTGTATCAATGAAAGATCTCAAGTTAATTGGTTTAAAATCTCATGATTGTCATGTATTGATGCAACAACTTCTACCAGTGGCTATCCGTGGGATCCTTCCAAAAAATGTGAGAGTAACTATAATGAGACTGTGTTTATTCTTCAATGCCATATGCAATAAAGTTCTTGATTTCAAAAAATTGGATGAATTAGAAGATGAGGTTGCCATAATCTTGTGTAAATTGGAGATGTATTTTCCGCCATCATTTTTTGACATTATGGTTCACTTACTTGTTCATCTCGTAAGAGAAATCAGAATTTGCGGTCCAGTTTATTTAAGGTGAATGTATCCAATAGAGCGATATATGAAGATCTTTAAAGGATATACGAAGAATCATCATCGACCGGAAGCTTCGAATGTTGAAAGGTACATCACAGAAGAAGCTGTTGAGTTTTGTACAAACTATTTGTCAGATGCAGATTCTATAGGAATTCCAAAGTCTCGTCATGCTGACACAGACGGAAGAGGTATCAAGGTCTAAATGTTAGGTCAATGGCTCGGGATGTAGTTATTCAATCACATTTCTATATTTTGAATAATATAGATGAGGTTCAACCTTTTATAGATACTCACAAAAGACTTATGAAGAAAAAATATCCCCGAATGAATGACAAGTGGTTGTTGATAGAGCATAACAATAGATTCATGGATTGGTTTAATAAAAGTGTATCTAATGATCCTAGTGCATCCGAGATACTTAGATGGTTGTCATACGGGCCAAAATTTTGTGTCATTACCTGGAGTGCATATGACATTGGTCATTATACCTTTTATACAAAATCAAAAGATGATTGTAGTACAATGCAAAATAGTGGGGTTATGGTTGAAGCCGAATCGATGTATTTCTCTAGTTCGAAAGATAAGAATCTGGTATTGGCAACTACCGCGTTTTATGGTGTCATTGATGAGATTTGGGAGATTGATTATGTTATTTTCAAAGTAGCTTTATTTAAATGCAAGCGGGTTCCCAATAATAGTAATGGTGTAGACATTGATGACTTAGGATTCACCCGGGACGACCTTGGCAAGGCATCTTTTAATACATACCCATTCATCATGGCTTCTCAAGCAAAATAAGTTTTCTATGTTTCCGATCCAAGGAAATGGCCAATCGTTCTCCAAGGAAAATACATTCCTCTTAGTGATGAAAGTCTTGATATTCCGTCCACACCTTCTTACACAACACAAGTTCCTACCTCATATGATGAAGTTGATGGAGATGTCGTGCATGCTATACGACTCGATCATGAAGAAGGCATATGGGAAAATTAACAAGTACGTAATTTATTATTTATTCATAATATATTAATTGTATGTTATAGTTTAGAAGTATTTTTACTAACAAGTATAATCATTTGAAATCATAGGTATTTTGAGTCCAGACACCAGGCCAGGAGACAAGACACCAAGAGACAAGATACCAATACACCAAGTTACAATTATGTAAAGTTATGTAATGTGTGTAAACTGTAATATGGTATATGTGATATTTTATTTATGTAGGTTGTTTGTTCTGATAAACTATAATCTGGTATATGTGATATTATGAATATGACACGATTAATATTATTATGAAAACTGTATCACAAAATGTGAATTATATTTTTCTGCTGTGCTGAGATATGGAGAACAATAATACAGGTAAAAAATGGGATTAATTATAAAAGCAGGATGATATTTGTTAATTTTGCCGAAACTTTAACGACGGTTATATTTCCTAACTGTTATAATATCTGGCGCGGTGTCCAGCAAAAAATAAATATCAAAATTGTGCTGCTGGGAATCGAACCGAGGACAATTATATTTATTACAACGGTGTAATGTAAAACCGTTGTGATAGTTAGCGCGTTTTCCTGTTTATTACAACGCATACAAGACCGTCGTTGTAAGTATCATATATACAACAACAATCTACATAACAACGCCCTCGCCCGCGTCATTATATGTCATTCCCAACCGTTGTTAAATGGGTTTTTCGTAGTAGTGACACCAACGATGACACTTATGGTGAAAACTTTGTCCTAAACTGTGGTATCGTGTCGATACTTCCAGCCGAATATGATATGGTGTCGGAAGTCTCTGAAGCGGAAGAGGATTTTGTTTTAGATGAAAATGCGGAGGACAAACCGCTATGTTATTATGTGATGAACAGTGGTGTGGTCGAGGAATAAACACCATGTTTGAGAAGCCCAGTCCTGGGATGATGTACCATTTGAAGCCGTTATTCATAAAAGGGAAGGTTGACGGTGTGGCGGTCAACAAAGTGTTTGTGGATGGAGGGGCAACTGTCAATCTGATGCCTCACAATTTGTTCAAAAAGATTAGAAAGACAGAGGCTGACCTCCGACAACATAACATGGTTCTATCCAACTATGAAGGAAAGACCAGCAACATCCTTGGAGTTGTCCAAGTGGACTTAGCAGTGGGCACAACTAATAGATCAACACTCATTATGGTTATCAACTCAAAGGCGAATTTCAACTTGTTGTTGGGCCGGGAGTGGATTCATGGAATAGGGACAGTGTCGTCAACACTACACCAGAGGTTAAGCATCTGGAGAAAAGATGGCATTGTCGAAAACATTGAAGCTGGTCAGAGTTATTATAAGATCGACGAAGCTAAGGGTAGTAAGAAGTCCTTTCATCAGCATCTAGCTCCTTGTGATGACGAGTCGGGGTCCTATACTTCCGCCGACACGGGTCGTGTCCAGAACTTAGATCCCGACTACGGGTTTATCTGGGATGTTGCTGACGAAACAATGGAGCCTACAAAGAATAATTCACCCACGGGGTGGCCAGCAGTCGGTGAAAATGACTACTGAGTCAGAAAGCATGACTCGAATTTTGGCCTATCTGGGTGAAAACAAAAGAATGTCGGCACTAGAAGTAGAAGAAAAACAGAAGATAGTGTAGCGAGCGAAATTGGACGTGTTTCTTAAGCACTGCCGCTCTTTTAGGGGTACTACAGGTCGATTCATTTTTTATCCTATTGAGCTGACTAAGGAAGGGAAATAGATTTCTCCAATTAACCCTGCTTGCATATCGAGTTTAAACAGCAGTCTGTTAGGTTACGGATGCGATATGGAAGTGGGGCCTCTTTCTTCTTACTTTGAGTGAAAAACCGGGACTGTTCATGGGTAGGGGGTTAGGACTGATACTTTTTAATTGATGTATGTGGGTATGGGATTGTGGGTTTTTGTTGAGTGTGCTCGCTAAGATTTTTCTTTCAATCTTATTCCTATGTATTCCCATTTACCGAAACAGGGAAATCAGAGCGATCGTAGTTCCTCCTATTCTATGGGAGGAAATGGTGTTTTGGTGTCTTGTTCAAAGCCCAAGGCGTGAAGCTAAAGGTGGTTTGTATCTTGTTCAAAGCCCAAGATATGAAGCTGAAGGGTCTATTTGTATCTTGTTCGAAGCCCAAGATATGAAACTAAAGGGTTTTGACTTTAGAGAGAATTTGTCATCTCTAAAGGAGTCTGTTTGTCACATTTGTTGGGTGACTGGTTATAAAGGAGGATTACTTTAACAGGGATATGTGAATCCAGCAATGCCATAATTTCCTTTATAAGGGTTTTCGACCTGAAGGAGAAGACTTTAACTCAGTAGTGTTCCGAACTACGTTGACTCTGAATTTCCCGCTCCCGAGGGAATACGTAGGCCTAGGACTCCGAGGACGTCCTATCGAGTCACTTCTTTTTCTTTTCTTCCCCCCATTTCTCCATTTCTCGTTATTTCTATTCCGTTAGCAGTTAAGCTTCAGATACTCTACACCCTTTGATCGATAACAACAAGCGTGGATCCCATCAAGTACGATGGACGTGAGGGGGTGCTAATACCTTCCTCTCGCGTAACCGACTCCCGAACCCAGGCTATGGTTGCGATGACCATTCCTTTCCCTCTGTTGAGGTTTTCTTCGATCGTTTTCTTTCCCTGCGTCGGGATAAATAACGTTCGGTGGAGACTCTTCTGTTCTTTTTCGCCGGTTGATTTTCGCAGATGCGACACCAGTGCCACACATACTTGTGGCAGGCGCCATTACTTGTTTTTTTTCTTTTTTTTTGTTTTACTTCATTTCATTTTGTTATTTATTATTTTTTTTAAACAACTTTCACAAAATCAAAGTTACAATAAAAACATACGTAACATTCATTCAAAACAAATCAATTATGAAACATGATAACAGAATATGATAACATACAGCAAATGATTATGGCATTGTGAAAACGAAATAAAACGGAAATGAAACAGAGATGTGAAGTTTACCTAGTGGAGATGGTCCACTGCCTCTTCACAGGTACGTATTCGGAAGAAAACCAGACGAACTTCTTTTTCCTCAAAGTGCCACAACAAGGTTGGACGGTGGAAAACTAGAACTGAAAAACTCTTGTAAAAATATTTTATCGGAGTAAAGGGGAGAAAGAAATGAGAGCATTCACTATTTTTTGGTGAATCTACTGTGAAGTTTTTGCTAAAGTGTGGTGTCCTATTTATAGGAAAAATGTGAAGCTTGACGGTATGGCCGATGATTCAATTTTTCAAAAGATCGTGCAAGTGCAAGCTGTTTGGTTGCAAAAGTCTTTGTTTCAGAGGTAGGTTCAGAAACTAGGCTATGCTGAAGAGACGTGAGCCATGCTTTGCTGAAAAGTTCTGTTTCATATCATGATGAGTTTCGTCCACTTGCAATGCCTTAAAAAAAAACATTATTTTAATCGGAACAACAAAACCGAAATAAAGAGATGAAATGAAAAAAAAGAATAGGTGGCCAACACCACATTATTTTATGGCGGGTGCCACAAAATAATGTGGCAGGTGCCACACCAAAGTGTGGTGGGCGCCACACTAAGGGAACAAAGGTGGCAGGCGCCACAGAGAATGGTGGCAGGCACCACCTTCTCTTTCTTTTTCTTTTTATTTCTTTTCCTTTCTATTTTCTTTTTCTTTTCTTTTTTTTTCAAATGAAAATGAAAATAAAATTCACAATTCCTCGTGTTTTTAGGTTCATCACATTAAAACAAGACATGGCTCAGATGCTTCTTTTTGGTCCAAAATCGTCAGAATCGGAGGCTCGATTTCTTCGTCCAAAACTCTAATTTCCTCCGGAATTCCACTGGATGATCTTTTAGGATCTTGCTTTTTTCAATCTTTTCCAAGGCCCATAGATGGCCTCTAAGGATGTCCAGTACCGAGTGAAATCGTATTCCTAAGCTTGGAAACAAGTCTTGATCAAAATCAAAGGCATTGGTTGATGGATGCTAATAAAACCCTGGTTTGAGGCCTAGGTGAATCTTGTGGTGCTTGTATGGAGCCAAAGAATGTCTTAGGAGACCTTGAAACATGTGAGAGCCTGGCTTATTGACTTGTATTCTCTTTCCTGTGCAAACCCTGGTTTTCACATAAAAGAACAAACTAGCAAGATACGGTGGTTAGTTAACAATGCACAGATGGTTGATCTCTAAATGTAAGTGCAAGATGTTATGACATCTAAGGGGTAAAATTTGGGGTACAACAGTAGTCTTAAAACAAGGAGGAATATTTTCCAAGAGTCTTAGTATGTTGGAAATGTCTTGCATTCTTGCTTTGAGTGGCAAAGGTTTTCTTTTGTCTGAACTCATTACAAATTCTTTCTGCACTAAACAAGTGTTTGTTATTAGGATTCCTTGAAAACAAAATTTTATGAGTGTCATGATGTTATGTAAATGCTTATGAATGCATTGTAAAGTTTTGGGATAAAGCAAACAACTCTCAACTCCCTATTTGATAGGCTTCATAAAAGACGGCTCTACTGCAATTACCATTAAACCCACTCACATGATAGTTTCTAGGTTTTTTTATAAAGGTTTCAGAGTCATAGGTTTTTTTATAAAGGTTTCAGAGTCATGGACCTTAGTCATATCAATGTCATGAATAGGCTAGCCATTTTATAACGAGAGTGATGAAAAGGTCTCTTTTGATCGGGGTTTTCATATTGGTTGGAACGAGGAGGTGTCCTTGAAGTGCAATATTACACAACCACCAAGATAGCACTGGTTCTAAATGGGGGACCTAGAGTCATGGACCCTTTATGAATTAGTGTCATGCAACATGCTATCTAATTTACAACGAGATCTACAAACATATCTACTTTATAAGAGCCTTCACGTTAGTTGCCACAAGGAGATTGCCCTTGAAGTCTAACACTACTAACTACCAAATCTAAACTTATGTTTTCTCTCTGCTTTTTTCAAAACTCGGGTGTAGAGCTTTATTCAAGATATCGGATCCCCAAAACCCACACATGATGTATATAGAGACATATAAATTCCATAAAGAAAAGATAAACATTTATCAAAGATGGACAAGAAACAAAAAGGTTATCACATATATGACACCTAACTAAATTAGGCTTGACCCACTTAGGGATGGGAAAATCCCTAGCAGAGTCACCATTTGTCGTACCTCGAAAAAAAGAGAACGACCTCGTGAAGCACATTCGCACGCTCGCGGGATGGACTTAACAGAGTCGCCACTGATCTTTATTTATTCCCATAGAGGGAAAGGGAAATATCGAATAAAACCCATAAAATAAAGGACATGGATATGGTCATCGCAACCAATATCTGGGTTCAAGAGTCGGTTACGTAAGGGGAAGGTATTAGCACCCTTTCACGTCCATTGTTTTCAACGAGAACCATTTAGTTAGGGTCGAATGTATGTTAGCTTATGTTAGTTTTTAATCTTCTACTTATTGAGAGGGAAAAGAAAGGGAAGAGAAATGTTTTTTTTTTTTAGATTTTTATTAAAGAGAAAGGACTTAAAGGTTTTTATTACTAGGGGGCTAGACAAGACTTCGTAATCTTGTGCTTACGTATCCTCATAGTGTAATGAGGAACTCAGAGCCTTCGTAGTTCGAGGACTAAGGTGAAAAGGAAAATGGTTGGAGGTGGCTCGCCAAGGATTAGGGCCCTTGTGCCTACGTATTCTCATTGATAAATGAGACATCAGAGAATTCATAGTTTTGGGACTCAAAGTTTGTTGGTTGATTTTAGCGAAAGTTAAGTTGTATTAATCAACGTAAGAACTTTGTTTTACCCAAAACAAATAAGGAGTGGAAGATTTCACCACATTGAATGGGTTTATAAATCTCATTCATGCCACTTATCTTAACTAAATGGTTGTAGGCAGAACATTGCCCTAATGTTTATTAAGATAACATCTTTCATTTGGAAAAGTTCTTTGATCTTATTAAATATCTTGAAGTTTTATTTAAGAAAGTACACTTGATGACAATCAAGGTTTGCTCATAACTATGAGATTTTTATTAGGAAAGTGCATTTGATGATAATCAAGGTTTGTTCATAATTATGAAGATGTTTTGGTCTCTTGATGATAATTAAGGTATCTGTCATACCCCAAATTTTGACCACCAAGATTTCCCATCATTGTGAAAATCATCCATAATACGGATGTACCATCATACCTCCTCAACTTCCTCAAGGATTGTTAAACATTCACAACAATCAAGACTTAGGGTTTTGAGCCCTCTCAGAGCACTTAGACAGAGGATCAATCAAGAAATGACATGATCTTCAACTTGTCTAACCTCTAAAACACCCATAAAGGATCAAGAGGTCTCTCATATCAAGGATCAAGCATAAGAGTGCAACATCTCAAGCTGATCAAGCCTCAAGATCGACAGTGTCACCAAATTAGGGTTTTGGTCGACCAAGGCATCCAGATGAAAATTTTCATCTGGGCATGAGCCAATACTTCAAAACATGATCCAAAATGCTCAAAGGGACCTCATGGACCCAATCATAGAGTCCAATTAACCTCAGAGGAGGCATTCATCAAAAGCCAGGAATTGGGGTTTCTTGACCTAATTCACCCCTGAGTTGACTTTTGAGGCAAGTCATGAGACAAGACCTCAAGACATGATTTGAAGGCCTCAAATACACCATATTGATCCATTTGCAACAATGGATTGACCCAAGAAGCTTGATTCACAAGTTTCATTTTCATCTGGACCACAATTAGGGTTTTGAAGAAAAAGTCAACTGTACCTTTTACTTTGGACCAAGACATGTTCTCAAACCTTGGGACAAGATTCAAGACACCTTAAAACACCTATGGAATCCATAAATTAGGTTTGAATTAGGTCAAGAACTTGATTGCATAGAGGATCACACAGTTTGGAATTCATCAGACAAAAAGTCAACTGTGCCCAAAATCTAGTTTGACTTTTTGAATTTTTTCACAAATGCGACTCCCCTAAGTCAAAAACAATGTTAATACATGGTTTTGATCATCATCCATCAAGAAAAATCAAGAAAAGTGAGGTTACTTGCAAAAGGGGCAACCATAAGAAACTTAAATTTTTCTAAGTTATATAACAAAATGGATTTGGTACCAACTTTGCAAGGTCATAACTCCCAAACCCTAAGGCCTTTTTCTTCCATCCAAAGCTCAAATGAAAGTTCATATGACATAATTCAAAAGTGTCAACTACATCAGAGTCCAAATCCTCGTGGATTTTGAGTTATGGATTGATCAAGATCACTAAAACATGAAAATGACCCTTTTTTCCAACACTTAGAGAAATTTTGGACAGAACCTGTCTAGGTTTTTCACCAACTTTAGGGCCATTTTTCACCTTGACCCAAGCTAAACCAAGACCATTGGTGGACATCAAAGTTAAAGTATGTCATGAGAGCTTTCCAAAGAGTACCAGAACTCATTCCAACTCCACTTGAGTAAAGAGTTACAAGCCTTGAAACATAGCATGAAAACCTGGTTTTTCAAGACAGCATGAGGACCAAACTTGTGACACACAATTTTGCCCTTCAATTCTTGTCACTTTGCCAACTTTGTCATTTTCCAAAAACACAAAGGATCTGATGACTCACTTGGTTCATGATCAAAGAGGCAAGGAATTCATCTTGGCATGTGAAAATCATCATGACATGAAACTTGAAATTCAAATTTGGCAAGGCAACATCAATGCAATGCATTGAGGTGTCATGAACCAGATCACAACACTCCAAATCAGTCAAGATTTCAGTCCAAAACTCTGAGCATTCAAACCTGCAAAGATTAATGGAGTCAAGATAAGAGAGTTGACTTGGCAATTTTGAATTATCCAAGTCAATGGCTACAAGCTACTGCCATGATCAGCCTCCAAACACTATTTCTCCCAAAACAAACTTCCTCTACTATAAATAGAGGTCATGTGTGACTGATCAAACCACCCCAAAACCTCTGAATTCATGTTTTCCTCCAAATCACATTCCAAAAACCAGATTTTGCTTCTTCTTGAAGTCACTATCGAATTTTCAAATTGAGAGCAAATCCATCAAAACCATTCATGCCAACACCTCACATACATCATATATGAGTGATCCATAACCTTAAAACTTATTTGGAACACCTTAATCACAAAGTCACCATTCATTTGCTCAAGCTTTTTGGAAAGGTTGCAGTTGAGGTACCACAAGGTGATCCAAGCATCTCCAAACAAGGCCAGACATCTCAACAGACTCCATAGGGTATAGCGAAGTTGTCCAAGTCCTTACAACACATCTGTAACATCTCCATCATCAAGCTCAATCACCAGCTGCAAGAGGTAAGCCTGAAGCCTTCAAACTCTATAATTCATGCATCATAAATGTGTTTTCAAGTTACAAACATGTTTCTAAACTTATGTGGAGTGTTTCCACTCAATCAATTGCTATGTATGAATCTTGTATAGGATTTCATAATGTTATTGCAAAAATTAGGGTTCTTGAGTTCATCTTCTGATTTCTCACTCCACACTTAATATAAATGCAATTAATTTATATGGTTGTGGTCCTTGATAAAAAACGAACAAGTTTCATGTTTACAAAAGTTGTTTTTATTGAGTAATCAGAGAGTTATGGAGGATTTTGCAAATCTGGGGAAACAGGGCACACGCGGGAAAAAACAAGTGTTCTTGGCGCCCTTTTTTGAATTTTCAAAATATTTAAATTTTTCATATTTTATTAATTAATCTTAAAATTAATTTCTCTCTGAATTTTAATGTTTTTGAATTAATTCTTTTTTTCAAAATTCAAAAAAATGTTAAAAAATTTTATTCTACAAAAATTTCACAAAAATATTATTTATTTTATATATTTAATATTTTTGTAAAGAATTTATTTTTATTTGTTTTCAAGCATTTAAAAATATTTCTTTCTCTTGATTTTTTAAATTCAAATGATTTTCAAATCATTCTATGGATAAAACATGATTTTTAAAACATATATCCAAGATCACAACTTGTTTTTGACACATGTTTGATAATTTTGATCATTTTAATTGATTTTTATTCAAATTAAATACATTTTTTAATCAAATTAGGGTTTTAATTATTTTCACCCTCACAAACATTTTTCAAAGCACTTTTGGGCCTCTTGATAGAGTGTAAGTCTCATCCCTTTGTAAATAAACCATTTTGGGCCTCAGTCATTGTATAAGTCCCGATACGTTTTAAAAACTCTCGGCGCGATCGCCGTTTTCAAAACAATTTTCATTTTGGGCCTCCCCTTGTGTTGTAAGTCCCATTTTTCTTCTTTTTCAAACACTTTTGGGCCTCTAATAGAGTGTAAGACCCAACCCCCTTTGTACATAAACAATTTGCGCCTCAGTCATTTGTATAAGTCCCAGTACAATTTTCAAAATAACGGTGTGATCGTTGTTTTTCATCTAGGCCTCTCCTTGAGCTATAAGTCCCATCTCTTGTATAAAAATTAACTCTTGGGCCTATAATAGAGTGTAAGGCCCATCCTTTTTGTAAATACAACAATTTGGGTCACATACATTGTATAAGTCCTTATGTGGTTTTCAAAATTACGACGTGATCGTCGTCTTTTCGAAAGAATTCATCTGGGCCTCTCCTTGAGTATAAGCCCCAAAACTTCTTTTTAAAACAAATTTCCTCTTTGATTCTATTTTAAAGGTGTGAGCATTAATGATGTACAGCCGAAGCAAAACATGTCGTGGGTTATCAAAGCAATTCTAAAAGAACGAGATACTGTTAAAAATATGGAATGTTGGCATATGATGGGTGAGAAGTTTAGCACAAAAAGGGTTTATATGCTACGTATTGAAGATGACTGCACGGTTGATTGGAATTGTCTGTTTCGTAGGAATGTGGCTAGACCAAGGTCCTTGTTCATACTGTGGCTGGTATGCCATGGAAAGCTGGCCACTAGGGAGAGAATGAAAAGATTTGGTATGATTCTGGATGATATATGCTCGTTTTGCCACCAACCAGAAACAACAGACCACTTATTTTTTTCAGTGTCAGAAGTTGAAGGAAATTTGGAAGAACATTTTGCGGTGGATTGGTATTATTTGTGAGGCACAAGGGTGGCATGAAGAGATCAAATGGTTGATTAATAAGGGGAAAGGGAAAGGGTGGAGAGCTTGTGTCCTCTGTAGCGTTGTGGCGGAAACAGTATATATAATTTGGAACTATAGGCACAAAATTAGTTTTTCCAATCTTGTGGATAACATAGACATAAAGAGTATAGTAATTCATAGGATTACTAATAGGGGATGGAATAATCATAGCCTAAGAAAGCACTTAGCTAACTCATGCTAGAATAGTTTTGATTTGGCGATTTTGCCTCTGGTCTTTGTAGTCCTTTTGTATTTTCCCTACTTTGGTTAATAAAGTTGTATATTCCAAAAAAAAAACTTTCCTCTTTGATTCAAATTCAAATTCAAAGTTTTTTTATCAAAAATTTTCTTCAATTTCTTGAATAACTAACCATACAGCTGTAGTTGCTATGCTCGGGCTTGCACAACTGTAAGTTCCACTATCTTTTGAATATATGCTTGTTTATATATTTCATATGTATATGCTTGTATATACTTGCTTAGAGTTTCCCCAACAGTTAGGTCTAGTTCTAGATCAAACCAGTGGTTACTCTTTTAACACAGTCAAAACTAGTTCCCCATAGGAAATTCCAGATACAGTCTTGCCTCCTCTTGGGCTTATAAAATATGGAACAGAGAAAGGCATTATTCCCGGTGAAACTTTTCTCAAGACTGTCACAACTTAGAAATATCTGTACAAGAAATTCACTTCCCTAAAAAGGATTAATTCCCGGTGAAACCTCTTCTGAATTTCTTCAAACCCTAGAACTGTTCACTAAAGAAAAGATTATTCCTAGTGAAAACTTTCTTGAACTTTTCTCAAGCTTGGACTCACAGGCTTCATAAAAGCATCCCCAGCCTCCTCTTGAGATTTTTACAAGGACCCTCAGGCTTCTTAAAAATTCTCAGCCTCCTCTTGGGCTTAGTACAAGGACCCAAAGGCCTCTTACAAGTATAGGACAGAGCTTAGTCATCTCTACTAGTTCAATCCTTCAGAGAGTCAGAATTACAGAATATCTAACCATTCTAGGGTTGATTCTTATCCCTTAAAACCATAACCTCCTCTTGGGCATCATACAAAGATCATTCTCCAGTTAAGTGTCAACCTCTTCATACCAGTAGACTTGGAAAGTCTCATCTCCTCTTGGGTCTCAAAGAAACCCTCAAGTTTCCTAAAAGCACAGGAAAATCCCTGGTCATTTCATCAATCTCAAGCAGAGTTTGAAACCTCCATAGGTTTTCATACTCAAGGTTTAAACCTTTACCATCAGTAAAACCCTAACAGAATCAGAACCTCAGGGCATCTGATATTTCAACTCCTCTTCGATCCTCAGCAAGAGTTGATTCCCCAATTTGTACATGTCTCTGGATCTCAATAATCCTCAACAGAAGCCAGCCTCCTCATAGGCTTCATATAGGAATTTCCCAGCCAGCCCCCTCTTAGGCGTTGTATAATGATTTTTCCTCAGTAGGTTCAGCCTCAATTTTGGGCTTTGTACAAGACAAATAAAACCTCTCCCCTGTAGAGTCAATTTCTCTTTTCATCCTCAATATTGGGCTTTGTACAAGACAGATAAAACCTCTCCCCTATAGAGTCAATTTCTCTTTTCAGCCTCAATCTTGGGCTTTGTACAAGACAGATAAAACCTACCCAGAAGAGTCCATCTCTTTTAGCCTCAATCTTGGGCCTTGTACAAGATATATCATACTTTCTAGCTGAGTCAATCTTCTTTCAACCTCAATCTTGGGTTTTGTATAAGACAGATATAAAACTCCCTAGTAGAGTCAACCTTTTAGCTTCAACCTTGGGCTTTGATCAAGGCACACAAAAATCAACATCCCCTCAGAGGAAATCAAGAGTTCTCCCTGAAGGAAGACATTTCACTGTATATCACACATCAAAACAAATAATCAAAGAAATTCAGTTTAGATTGAAGAAGGAAGGAGCCTTGAAGAGGATCTTGACAAAGGGGAAGAATTGAAGAGGGCACTTGATGAAGGTGCTAATACTTATTAGGTTACTTGATGAATGGCAAAGGATTTACTTTTGAGTGGTTCAAATTTGTAGGGTTAAGTTTAGATTGAGTTGTTTGATGTTTGAGATATGGATTGGGATTTGAAGAAAGTTTCATGATCTTGATGAAGTTTAGGGTTTTATGAAAGGTTCATGATCTTGATGAAGATTAGGCTTTGATGAGAGGTTGGTAATCTTGATGAAGATTAGGGTTTAATGAGAGGTTGGTAATCTTGATGAAGATTAGGGTTTGATGAGAGGATGGTTATGACAATACCACACACTCATATATGATTTATAAATCAAAGCTATAACTTCTTTCCTAAAGTTAGGTTAGGGTGGAATGACTTGACAAAGTCATGGAGGAGGTGTTCATAATAGGGATCAATTTAGGGTAATAAAGAGGTTATAAGCTACATAGATGAGACATCATCTAAGAGTGACTTGACAAAGTCACAAGGGAGAGGTATGATAATAATTAACCAAAAGTGAACAAAAGTTCACAAGTTATATAGATGGAAATAACATCCAAGGATCACTTGACAAAGTCAGAAGGGATTAATCATGTTGAACACAAAAGAGATACACACATCCATTATCAAGGATGAGACATCATGGCATATTAACAATTATGGTTCAAACTTCATACTCATGGTATAACATGCATTAGGTTCATGTTTATCACAAAGATTCGCCTTACAAAGTTGATCTAAACATGGTAAAGAAATCAAACATGTCTCTTAAACAAATTAGGGAAACAAAGCATTTAACCTTCATATATGTCATTCATCAATCTAAAATTTCAATTTAAACCCAGGTGATCAACTATTCACAAATTCATATCATACATGGATTGAACAACATCATAATTTAATCAAAGGATCTTCATCAATCATTTAATCAAAAGCATTCACAAGTTATGAACAAAACAAAATTATTTACAATTAATTGTATGATTAAGCTAAATATATTAATTAAATAGTTAAATAATAACTGAAGAAAATAAAAAATCAATCAAAGTAATGAAAGTATTGATGAATAAATAAAAAATATAATCATAGATATTTTGAATAAAAATATAAATTATTTTGTTTATTTAATAAAAAGAAAAAAAATTAATTAAACAAATAAATAAATAATTAAAAAAAGGAAAAGAAATAATGAGAGAAAGAGAGAAAGTGAGAAAAGGAGAGAAAAGAGAGAAGAATGTGAAAAAATAGGGGTGGGGAGGCTCGAACCCTCGCCCTTACACTCACTACACAACACAACAACCAACTGAGCTAAGGCGCGTGCCTTGGCATGGAATCAACACCATGAAATAATATATGAAACAAAAATTCAAAACTAAAAAACACGCGCGAACACCATGATCATCTTCTTCATCAAGCTCAAAGATTTCAAAATGCAACTTCCTTATTCAGGCATCATTTGAAACATTCTAATACACCAAATTCCTCAGAATTTCACTAGGAACATGAATATGGCAACCAATTTCATTTACTTTAAACCTAGCTCAATAATTTCCAACAAAACCAGAAGAACCCTAATTTTTCTAACAAAAATTAAATTTCATACAAGCATGATCAATGAACACAAGCATAAGGCTTTCAATCCTCACATTATGGCAAGCATATTCGTAACAAGAATGAATCAAAATGATGCCTCTATCATAGAGTTCCAAAAATGAAAACTTACCTCAAAGTGGTGAAATTGTGCTTTGCTTTAGTGCCCTCCTAGAAGTAATGTGATGATCCATATAGCTTCCTTGGACCTCAAGGAGTGTGTTGATGTGCTCGGCTTGCCTTGGAACCTTCTGGAACTCTATATCCAAATCAAGTTGCAAAGTGACAAAGTGAGATTGTGATGATGAGGTTGGGCTGTTACAGGTTGGCTTTGATGCTTTGGACAAGTTATGTGAGGTATATGGAAGGTTTTTGGATGGATAAATGATGAGGAAAGTGACGGGTTTGTGAAACTCAAATTTCACTTCAATGGAGTTTGGAAATTTGCAACTTGTGATTCTGAGAATGTTTTGTGTGTGTAGGTTGAGGAATCAAGACCTCTATTTATAGTGTAGATGATCTAAATCATGACCATTGGATAATGGCTTGGCATGATGAACTTTGGGGGAAATCCAAAAAAGTGGTTAAAAGTACAAAAGGTTTATCTTGCCTTTGGTAGCTCATAGTTGACTTTGCAAGTGGATTCTGAGTTTTTTACCATCTTTTTTCTGGTGTTAGGATCATGTTCTTGCCTTTGCCAATAATTCAACATGATTAAAGGGCTTAATCATGTATTAGCCAAAATCAAACCATCTTAGCATGTTGGACCAAAGCTTTACACTATTAAAGAAGATCAATCCCCTCTGAATTTGCCACCCACTTGGAGATTTCATGACAATGAACGAGTTCCAAGTTGATCTCATGATGAAAATAAGCTTAAAAAGTGGCCAAAAGATGACTCTAAATCGTGCACAACCAATTTAATGCAATTCTGTCTTGGAAAATCAGCATTGACATGGCCTCTTCTCAATTTTGTAACTTCATGCTCACATTCAGCAATGAAAAGAGAGACCACAAGCCAGAAATCACACACTCGTATTTTTTGTTTTAGTTTAGTTTGGTTACCTTGAGGATTAAGGCGATTAGAGAGTTTTCTTCTTCTCATCTAATCCTGTATTTGCTTCTTGGAACTGTCGTGACTGCGGAGGTCTGATGTTGTTTACCCAACGCAAAGGATCTTAAAGTTATTACTAGGTTGTTATTTCTTTTACACATTTTGCTAAGAATATGTCATCTTGTAGTTTCATTCCAATAGCTTGTACTCAACTCATTATGAGCTAAACTCGTATTTGATGAGCAAAGTGAAGTTAATATAAAGTTATTTTTATGTTGAAATGATGTGTTGAAGAGTGTCTTATTCTGTTATGTGTTTTTATTCTATACACCTGCTTCTTAGAATGATCAACTTATAAAAAGGTACAAGTATATCGTTGAGAGAGATCTAATAACATGTTGATTTCATAACAAAAGTGGTTAATAAAGTAGGATAGAGATATTCACTTAATTCAACTTGCTTAGAGATAAGAAGTTAAGACCATAAATATTTTTCAGAATTAAAACCATGCGCATTTTAGGGTTATAAGTGAGGCTTATAGATTTGTTCCCTTGCCCTAGTTATGCATGCTTAGATGTTGTAGAAATACACCACTAGATCACGTTCTGACCTTTTGAGGCACGACACTACACATCATGGATACATTTTAGCAATAGTATACTAATGGTTCTTAGCTCATCAATCACTCTCTTTGATATCTTATCCTTTCTTATTTAGTGTTTAGTTTGTAGTGTGAATTTCTTACTGTTACCATTATTATTATTTTGTTACCTTGCTCATGCTTGTTTTAAGCAAGAATTGAATACTTTAAAGTTTAAAGCTACATCATAATCACTCCCTGTGGGTACGATCTCTTATTTCATTACTTGTTGCAATCAAACATACATGTACACTTGCATGTGACATCTTTGCTTTAAAACAACTAAGTTAGAGTAAACACTTAGAAAGCAGACAAAAAGGGGTAGAGGTTGCTCTTGATCTTGTCCCTGGTACAAGACTTGTTTCTATGGCACCATACAGGATTTTGGTATCAGAGTTAGCAGAGTTGAAGAAGCAATTAGAAGAGTTACTGGAAAAGAAATTTGTGAGACCAAGTGTGTCGCCTTGGGGAGCTCCGGTGTTGTTGGTGAAGAAAAAAGATGGTAGTATGAGATTGTGTGCTGATTACATACAGTTGAATAAAGTGACGATTAAGAACAAGTATCCACTTCCAAGAATAGATGAGTTGATGGATCAGTTGGTGGGTGCTCGTGTGTTTAGCAAGATTTACTTGAGGTCGGGTTATCATCAAATTAGAGTGAAGGATGAAGATATTCATAAGACGGTGTTCAGGACTTGGTATGGACATTATGAGTATTTGGTGATGCCGTTCGGAGTGTCTAATGCACCTAGCGTGTTCATGGAGTATATGAATTGAATCTTTCATACTTACTTGGATACATTTATAGTGGTCTTCATTGATGACATTCTGATCTATTCTAAGTCAGAAGAGGAACATGCTGAACATTTGCAGATTGTGTTGCAAGTGTTGAAAGAGAATAAGCTTTATGCTAAATTGTCAATGTGTGAATTCTAGTTGAAAGAGGTGAGTTTTCTTGGTCATGTTATTTCAGGCGATGGTATTGTAGCGGATCCATCCAAGGTAGATGGAGTTCTACAATGGGAGGCTCCAAAGTCGGTGACTGAGATTAGAAGCTTTTTGGGCTTAGCTGGTTATTACCGTAGGTTTATTGAAGGCTTTTCTAAGTTGGCACTTCTGTTGACTTGCAAGAGTAAAGCTTTTGTGTGGGATATTCACTGCGAGAAGAGTTTCATTGAGCTGAAGAAGAGATTGCCTACGGCTCCAGTTTTGATTCTACCTGAACCGAATGAACGGTTTGTGGTGTATTGCGGTGCATCGTTGATGGGATTAGGTGGTGTGCTGATGCAAGATAGTAAAGTTGTGGCTTATGCTTCACGACAACTGAGAGTTCATGAGAGAAATTATCTTACTTATGATTTGGAGTTGGTTGCAGTAGTGTTTGTGTTAAGATTTGGAGGCATTATCTTTATGGTTCCATATTTGAAATGTGTAGTGATCACAAGAGTTTAAGGTACCTGTTCGATCAAAAAGAATTGAATATGAGACTGATAAAATGGTTAGAATCATTGAAGGATTATGACTTTGGTTTGAATTATCATCCCGGTAAAGCTAATGTCGTGGCTGATGCGTTAAGTCGGATGTCCCTGCATATGTCTGCTATGAGGGTTAGAGAGTTGGAATTGATTGAGCAGTTCAGAGACTCGAGCTTGGTCTATGAGCTGACACCGCAGAGTGTGATGTTGGGTATGCTGAAGATCAACAATGATTTTCTTAATAATATTAGAGAGAGTAAGAAGTTAGATGTGAAGTTGGTGGACTTGATGATTAGAAGTAAACAGACTGATGATAATGACTTCAAAGTGGATGAGCAAGGTATGCTAAGATTCTATGATAGAATCTGTATTCCTGATGATTCTGAATTGAAAAAGATGATTCTGAAAGAAATTCATAGAAGTAGCTTGAGTATTCATCCAGGATCTACAAAGATGTATCAAGATCTGAAGAAGATATTTTCGTGACCTGGATTGAAGCGTGATGTGCCTCAGTTTATGTATGCTTGTTTGACTTGTCAGAAGTCGAAGGTGGAATATCAGAAACCTGCTGGTTTGATGCAACAGTTGGATATTCCAGAATGGAAATGGGATAGCATTTCTATGGATTTTGTGACTAAGTTTCCAAATACTCCAAGAGGGCATGATGCCATTTGGGTGATTGTTGATAGACTGACGAAGACAGCGTATTTTATTCCGATTAACATCAGCTTTTCTTTGTAGAAGTTGACATAGATCTATATTCGTGTGATTGTGAAGCTGCATGGAGTTCCGTTAAGTATTGTGTCAGATAGAGATATGAGGTTCACTTCCAGATTTTGGGAGAGTTTGCAAGAGGCTTTGGGTTCAAAATTGAGGCTGAGTTCAGCTTATCATCCACAGATAAATGGTCAGACGGAAAGGACTATACAGTCTTTAGAGGATTTGTTGGGGACTTGTGTTATAGAGCAAGGAGGTGCTTAGGAGTTGGAGAGCAAGATGCGTGAGGCGTATCCTAAGTTGTTCGTATCAGTTAATTTTCGAAGACGAAAACATTCTAAGTAGGGGAGAGCTCTAACACCCCGTTTTATTTTAATTAATTGAAATTATCTGATGTTGTGTATATGTATGTGATTATGTGTATTTTGTTGTGTTTAGGATACCCTTGGTGTGGGGTAGTGACCATAAGACTGGACATTGAGGAAATAGTTGGGGGTGTGTGACCAATTGCTTAAAGATGAGTAGTGTGGTTAGTAACTAATTAGTAATATTAGTTAGTAATTATTAATTTGAATAATATTAGGTGGATATTATTTAAATTTGATAGTTAGTATTATTACTATTATTTCTTATTAATTATTTGGGAAATAATAATAATAATAATAATAATAATAATTGTTCTGGACTGGGCAGACACTTGGTCCCCAGTAGGGTAAGGCCCAATCCAGTTCAGCTCTTAGCAAGGCCCAATAACTGAATTCATCCAAAGTAGTCGTTGGGCACAATGTAGTCGTTGGACACAATATGACCGTTGGGGACGTCTACCTCACGCGCTTGACAGTTCACGCGACCAACTTCCCCTCTAGATTTCACGGGGACAGTTGGACCAGGTCAAAAGGTCACGCGCTAGACCTTCCACCTGGCAGTCTCCCATTGGACGACCAGATATTTCGGCCACATGGGAGACCTTGGCCCCCCGTTGGGGGTTATCTCTATAAATACCCTCTCACTTGAGAGGGTCAGGTTTGATCCATATTCAATATTCTAACTCATACCTAAACACTTTGTACTTGCTTTCTCTCTAGCCCAAACTTACTTCGGCATCGCAGTACCTTATAGGTACACCCCCTTCTCTCCTACATCTATCATCGCTGCCCTACACGGAAGCTCACGAAGATTCATTCTGATCACACCAAATTAACGGCGCCATCGATGAGAATCATCGCTTCTGAACCAAGATCCCTCATCTTTTCACCCAAAAGACCAAAGCTTGCTCTTGTAGCGTGCGGTTTTTGTCGGTGACGTGACCACCTTACCGCATATGGTTGGTTAGGTTTGGGTGCTACTTTCTGATTTCTGTATTTATCCTATGAAGTTGGTTAAGGAAGGGGAAGATATCTTAAAATAACCCTGCACCCAAGTGTTTTCTTTAACAAATGCTAAGAGATCGGGGATCGGGGTGTGGTTATACAAAGGGAAACTATTAACACCCAACGTATCTATGGTAATCCATAGGAATATTCTTTTGCATGTATTTCTACTAATTTGAAATGCTTTCTTGTGTTTATCTGCTGTGCATTGGGAAAGTTTCTCTTTTGGGAGGATTGAGAGACGATTTTTGTTGTTTTCGGGTTTTCTGTTGTTTTGGGAAGGTACCTGGACCTAAAGTTTTTGATTTGTATGCTCGCTAAGATTTCGCAATCTTATGCCTACGTATTCCCATAAAGAGATTTGGGAAATCAGAGCAATTGTAGTTCCTCCTAAAGAGATATGGGAGGAAATGTAATTTGGTGTCTTGTTCAAAGCCCAAGATTGAAGCTAAAAGGGTGATTGAAAGAGAATTTGTCATCTCTAAAGGGAGATATCTCACCTATTCATCGTAAAAATGTCAGGTAATTGGTTATAAGGGAAATTACTTTAACTGGGATATTGGAATCCAGCAATGCCATAATTTCCTTTATAAATCAGATGTCATGAAGAAAGAAGCTTTAACTCAGTGTAGAGCAATGCCACTTTTTCCTTTATGAATCTTTTGTGCTAAGAGAGGGACATTGGCTTGGATGTATAGAATCCAGAGGCTTGCCACTTACTATTGTTAGATGAAAGATAAGTTTTAACTAGGATAAAGGAAGGACTCCAGCTTGAATTTTGAATCAACAAGTGTGCCACTTACAGCAATTATCTAGAAAGAGGTTTTTGATTATTTGTTTTGATATGTGATGTAAAGAGAAGATGTCTTCCTACATAGAAGACTCATGGTCTCATCTAAGGGGATGTTGATTTTTTGTGCCTTGATCAAAGCCCAAGGTTGAAGCTAAAGGAAACAGACTCCAATGGGGAGGGTTTTATTTGTTTTGTACAAAGCCCAAGATTGAGGCTGACTGGGGAAAATTCTTATATGAAGTCTAAGAGAAGGCTATCTTTTGCTGAGGATTTGTTGATATCTAGGAGCAGGTCCAAATTGTATTGGGGAATCCAAAGGGATCTATTCTTGCTGGGAAGAGTTGAAGTATCAGATGCCATGAGGCTCTGATTTCATTGGGAATTTGTCGATGGTTAAAAGACCCTGGCTGGGATGCTTAAGGTGAAAGTTTAAACCTTGTTGTGGGGTCAGGGGAGTTTAAGGTGAGTTTGAAAACCTTAGTGGTTTTAATCCTTCTGGAGACTGGTGTATTGGTAGAGTGATCAGGATATTTCCTATGTTTTTAGGAAACTTGAGGGTCTCTGTGTGTCAAGTCCAAAGGAGACTATGATAAGTGAGACTTTCCAAGTCTATTTGAATGAATCCCAATAGGAGGTTGAGACTATCCAAGTCTCTTAAGAAGTGGTAGACTCTGGGGTAGAGGGATCTCTGTATGATGCCCAAGAGGAGGCTGTTGGTTTAAGGGATGAAGATCAACCCTAGAATGATATGAAGTTCTGGATTTTTGACTCTCCTGGGGATTGAACTAGTAGAGATAACTAATTTATATCTTTTAGGTTTTGAAATAAAATAAATTTGTTTGAATGAAAAGAAATTTTTGGGGCTTATAACTCAAAGAGAGGCCCAAGTGGTCTAAGAGCAGTTTCACCGGGAATAATGCTCCTCTTAGTGCCAGTTAAAATAGATAGATGATTTTGAAAACAGAGGTATGAGGCTTACAACTCAAGGAGAGGCCCATGAAAGTTGATTATTGTTTAAAACCAAGTCTATGCATAAAAGATTGGGGCTTATACTCAAGGAGAGGGCCAGAAGACTTATTTTGAAAATAGTGATTGCACTGCGATACCGATGAGACGTTGTGGGGACTTATACTATAGCATAGGCCCAAAAATTTTTCTGTACAAAGAGGGATTGGGTCTTACACTCTATTAGAGGCCCAAAAATGTTTGTGAAGAAAGAATAATAGGGTTTATACTCAAGGAGAGACCCAGATGATTTATTTGAAAAGACGACAATCGCGTCGTGGTTTTGAAAACCACAGAGAGACTTATACAATGACTGAGGCCCCAAAAATTATTTACACAAAGGGATGGGTCTTACACTCTACAAAGAGGCCCAAATATTTTATTTTTGTACAAGAGTTGGGGCTTATAGCTCAAGGAGATGCCTTAATAAAAAACAGCGATCAAACCATTTTTCGTATCGGGACTTATACAATGACAGAGGCCCCAAAATGGTGTATTTACAAAGGGGTTGGGTCTTACACTCTACAAAGAGGCCCAAAAGTGTTTCAAATGGAGTTTGAAAAATTAAAATTAAGGAAAACCCTAATTTTAATTAAAAAAACAATATTTTAAAGAAAATTAAATAGAAAATGATATAAAATATCAAACATATTTAAAAACTAGTTGTGAACTTTAAAAAATGTTTTGAAAAATCATGTTATGTTTATATGAAAGTGTGAAATTCATTTGAATTTGAAAAAACAAGAGGAAAATTCCATTAAAAATGTTTTAAAACAACTAAAATGAAATTCTTTACAAAAATTCAAACTATATTACATGAATAATATAAATTTGTTTTTTTTTTGTAGAATAAAATCTTTTAACATTTTTGTGAAATTTAAAAAAAAAAGAACCAATAAAAAATGATTAAAATTGACAGAGAAATTAATTTTTGAAATCAATTAAGAAAATAACTTAAAAATTCAAATTTTCAAATAAATTTGAAAAAGGTGCCAACGGTCACCTTCTTCTTCCTCGTGCCCGCGACATGGACGATTTGCAAAACCTCACTTTTCTCTCTAATTACTCAATGGTTTTGACTTTTGTAAACATCAATCTCACTCTTTTTTGAACAAGGATTCCAATGGTACCAATTAATTGCACTTATATTAAGTGTGGAGTGAGAAATCAAGTGATGAACACATGAACCCTAATTTATGCAAGAACACTATGAAATCCTATACACGATAGCTACAAAGCATATGATTGAGGGGAAACACTCTATATAAGTGTAGAAACATGTTTGTAACTTGAAAACACATTTATGATGCATGGATCATAGAGTTTGAGAGTTCAGGCTTATCTCTTGCAAGAAGAAATCGAATTGTGTGTTGGAGGTGTTACAGATGTTGTTTGATGACGTGGACATCTTCAATGGACCTTATGTAAGGTGTTTGGAAGCTTGGAATGGATTGAAATAACCTGGATCACCTTGGGGTACCTCAACTGCAAATTGGCTTGAGTGTGATTTGGAGCTTTGTGATTCTGAGGTTACGGGTGTGTGGGAAGTGTTTGGATAGCTCACATATGATGTATATGATGTGTCTACAACATTGTTTTGATAAAATTGCTCTCTATTTGAAAATTTGAATGTTACTTGAAAAAGAAGAAAATTCTATTTTTTGAGAGTGAAATGAGGAAAAGCATGAGTTGTTATGCTTTGGTGTCCTCAAACTGATTAGAAAGGATCCCTATTTATAGTAGAGCAAGTTTGTTTTGGGAGCAATAATGATTGGGGGCTAGATCACCCTATTATCAATTGAGTTTTGTCATGTAGCCAAAGTCTCCTCTAGCCATTGACTTGAGTCAATCTTGCAGGCCTATGGTCTTCTGATTCTTGGACTAATCTTGACTCATTTGCAATGTTGTGGACTGATACATGCCAGATCTATGCATCCATTCAATGCTTCATGACAAAGTTGGAGTTTTTGGAAATGAACCTTGAATGCCACATGCCTAAAGGATTGGATTTTTGACTTGGTGGCCTTGTGATCAGATACTTCATCATTCATGTTGATTTTGGACAGAAATACAATGATGCAAGTGTCCAAAATTGGCTCAAGAAATCGTGGGATGCAATTTATGTATCAATGTTGTTGTGTAGGCAGGGTGAAAAATGTCATTTTTGGAGGCTTATAACTCCTTGCTCAAGTTGAATCATGGGAGGCTCTTGTACTTTTTGGAAAGCCCCTATATCATACTTCAACTTTGATGTTTAACTTTGGTCTTGAATCATCTTGGATCATAATTAAAAATGGCCTTAAATTTGGTGAAAATACAAAACAGATTCTGTCCAAAAATTTCACTAAGTGTTGATAAAATGTCCATTCTCCATTTTTTGTGATTTTGATCAATCCATAACTCAAAATCCATGAGGATTTGGACTATGTTGTAGTTGACAATCATGAAGTATGTAATGAGAGTTTTCATTTGAGCTTTGGGTGGAAGAAAAAGGTTACTTGGATCACAAGTTATGGTCTTGCAAAGTTGGGTAGAAATCACTTTTTTTCATGACTTAATGAAATTTCAAGTTTCTTAAGATTTCCCCTTTTGCAAGTAACCCTGTTTTTCTTGATTTTTCTTGATGGATGATGATCCAAACTATAAGTTAACATTTTTTTGACTTAGAGAAGCCATATTTGTCAAGAAATTCCAAAAGTTAAACTTGGTTTTTGGGCACAGTTGACTTCTTATCAGATGAATTTCAAACTTTGTGATTTTATATGAAATCAAGTCCTTGACCTAATTCAAACCTAATGGATGGATCCCATAGGTTTTTTAGAGTGTCTTGAATCATGTCTCAAGGTTTTAGATCATGTCTTGGTCAAAAGTCAAAGGTATGGTTGACTTTTTCTCAAAAACCCTAGTTTGTGGTCCAGATGAATTTGAATCTTTATATTGCTCAGGAACCAAGTTCTTTGTGTCCATTTGAACTTGTAAGAGGATCAATATAAGATATTTGAGGTCTTCAAAACATTCCTTGAGGTTTTGGCTCATGCCTTGCTCCAAAAGTCAACTTAGGGGTGAATTAGGTCAAGAAACCCTAATTCCTAATTTTTTATGAATGCATCCCATGAGGCTATTTTTTACTTATGATTGGATCCATGAGGTCCCTTTGAGCTTCTTGGATCATGTTTTGAAGTATTAGCTCATGCCCAGATGAAAATTTCTCTCTGGAGGCCTTGGTCGACCAAAACCCTAATTTGGTGACACTGATGATCTTGAGGCTTGATCAACTTGAGATGTTGCATTCTCATGCTTGATTCTTGATGTGGGAAATCACTTGATCTTTCATGGATGTTTGAGAGGCTTGACAAGTTAAGGATCATGTCCATTCTTGATTTATCCTTTGTCTGAGTACTCTGATAGGGCTCAAAACCCTAATTCTTGATTGGAGTGAATGCTCAACAATCTTTGAGAGGATTGATGAGGCATGAAGGTACATCCATATTGTGGTGATGATTTACACAATGATGGGAAATCTCGTGGTCAAAATTTAGGGTATGACAGCTCTCTAAAATTTCCTTGATCATCATGGTCTCTAACCGAAACGATGATGCCCATCAATATTCTGCCGTCTTCGTCACATTGGATAACGTCGACCACCACAACCCTGGAGCAGCGGTCTGTGAGACCGACCACAGGGACGGAAAGACTGCATCTCCTTCCTCCGACGATGTGAAACCGCATGCATAGACTTTTAGTCACGTCTTTGAGCCCATACTTGTCCCTCAAATGCTGACCCCGACACTGTCGTCCTCATTGCCTCTCTCAAAAAGTCCAAATACCTGATCATCCAACAGGGCGAGAAGATCAACATGCTGGAGCATGCCCTTTAGGAGCGAATTCCATCACAAAATCCTCGCAGCCCATCTCCATTCCCTCATCCCCCCCTCAAAAACATTGGCGAGACAGATCTAGGAGCATTTCTCCCATCAGGGGACGATCGAAGTCGGAAAAACCCAAGCAAGAGGTCACTAGGAGACGACAACGTACTCCTCCGCGGAGATCCAGACGTTCTCCTACCCCAAAGAGGACCAAGCCTTTAGAAAAGCATCATGAACATCGTCGTCAACGTAGACATTCTCCTCGATGTAGTAGAAGTCACGGGCCCAGCCACTCCCCATGCAGGTCATCGAGCACGAGCAGCGATGACAACGTCCATGGACCCCTGTCTCAGGAGATCATGGACACCCGTATTCCTCGCGGGCTAGAGAAGCTTCCTCCTCTAGCTCTCTATGATGGCACCACAATTCCTGGTGACCACATAGAAAACATTGAGGTCATGCTCCACTACCACAATGTGAGCGGAGCCATTAAGTGCAGGTTGTTCCCCATCACCCTCAAGAAGGTGGACACCATCTGGTATAAGAGTCTTCCCTGGGGTTCAGTCACCTCGTGGAAGGACCTGAAGAACCGATTCGCCCGACACTTCACTGCTTCTAAACGACATCCCAAGTCAAAAGCCACTATCTAAGGAATCATTCAGGGCAAGGGTGAGCCCCTGCGTGCCTACATTGAGAGATTCAACAAGGAAGCTGTAGAGGTCCACACTACGGACCATATGAAGAAATACCTCCTCGAGAAGGGGCTGAGGCCAAAGAGCAAGTTCCTCAAAGCAATAGGCATCGAAACACCCCGCACCCTGGCCAAACTCCTCCGTAAGGCCTAAGTGTATATACAGTACGAGGAGAAAGAAGCCGCAAACAAGGCCCGGGATTCAAGGGATCAGGAGAATTCCAGGGCAACAAGAAAGGATGACTCAGAAGCTCCCCAGCATGACAACGAGAGACGACGAGATAACTGTCCTCGCGAACATAAGGGACCTGTTGGTCGCTTCACAGAATACGCCATGCTGACATCTCCCCGCGAGCACATTCTCTCCGAATGCATTAATGCGGAGTTTAAGCAAGGGGGTATCCGTTTCCCTAAGCTAACAGCGTCAAAGGGCAACACGGACAATAGTAAATATTGCTGCTTCCATCGCAGTCACGGCCATGTGACCGAAGATTGTGTTCATCTGAAGGACGTTATTGAGATCCTCATCAAGGAGGGTCACCTGAAATAGTATATGAAAAAGGGAGAAGCTTCCCCGCGAGATACCTCTGAGTCTAAGAAGGAAACGGAAGCTTCGCCATCCAGTCCTCCCCCTCAGGTTGCCATGTCTGTCACGCGGCCAGAGGACTTATTCGTCCCTAACTTCCTCGAGGATCCTCCCCAGATCACCACATATAGCTCCTTGGAGACCTTCCCCATGGTGATGGTAATCTCCTGTGGCGGATACAATGAGCTCACTGTAGGGTCGGTCAAAAGGAAGTTCGACCAGCTGTTTGACTGCAACCCCGACCGACTATCCACGCTCGAGAAATTTCAGGGGCATTCTCAACCCATCACATTCAACCGTGAAGAGCTGTTGGGGGGCTCTCCGAACTCACATATTCCTCTGCTCATCAGGGCAAGGTTGCCTAGCACTGATGTCCGCCAGATCCTGGTCGACCAGGGCAGTTCGGTGGACAACATGTACACCAGTTTGTTCCGCGCCTTGAAGCTCGACCAGAAGAACCTGTCACCGTACGTGGGATCAGACCTGCAAGGATTCAACGAGGCTACCGCCAGACCTTAGGGTTACGTGGAGATCTCAGTCACATTCGGGGAGGAGGAGGCCTCAAAGTCAATCAAAACACAATTCCTGGTCATCGACTATCCATCGTTGTACCAGTGCATCCTGGGGAGACCAACCCTCGCGGAACTGATCGCCGTCCTTTCAACAGTTCATCTCAAGATGAAATATTACACGGAGAAGGGCCACGTCGCGACTTTGCATGGAGATATAGAGCTTGCAAGGAGATAGTTCGAAGCATCTACCAGAGGGCAAAGCTCTATTGTATCAGCACCTAAGGCCGCCAAACGGGTAAGGGACGAAGACCTCCCCAGCGAGGAAAGCTAGCCCGACAAAAAGCCAGCTCTCTCAGTGCACATAATCGACCTCGATAGCCAAATCTCTGAAGAAGCCAAGGAAGACATCAATGAAGACACTCCTACGGTGACAGACAACTCACATGCATCATCCATCATGCGTCCTATACCATACGAGGAATTCGAAGTGATCACCTTCGGAGACAACCCGAACAGAGGAGTCAAGATAGGCACAGGGCTGCCCGAAGAGGTAAAGGAGCAGCTGAAGACATGCCTGAGAGACAATGGAGGCTTATTTTCTTGGAGCTCCGCGGATATGCCCGGCCTTAACCCTGAGACTGCCTGCCATTAACTCACCATCGACGCAAACAGTCTGACGAAAAGGCACAGGCTGCCGAAAAACTTGTAAAAGACCTCTTAGAGGCGAAATTTATCGCGGAGGCCGGGTATCCAACCTGGCTGTCCAATATTGTACTAGTAAAAAAACATAATGGAAAGTGGAGGATGTGCATTGATTATACTGATCTCAATCGGGCTTTCCCGAAAGACGCTTATCCTCTGCCTAGCATAGATAAGCTGGTAGATAATTCCGCAGGTTTCAAACTCTTGTCCTTCATGGAGGCATACTCGGGATACAACCAAATTCCCATGGCCAAAAAGGACAAGAGATATATTGCGTTCATGACCTCGTCGGGGAATTATTACTACAACGTAATGCCCTTCGGTCTGAAGAACGTTAGGGCCACGTACCAGCGCATGATGAACAAAGACTTCCGATCAGAAATTGGAGACATGCTCAAAGTATATATGGATGACATGATCATGAAGTCCCAAGAGGAATCCGATCACACGGTCCACTTGCAAAAGGTCTTCGACCAAGCAAGAAAATGCAAAATGCGGTTTAACCTTGAAAACTGTACCTTCGGCGTGAGGGCAGGGAAGTTCCTCGACTTCTACCTCACCAAGAGCGGGATCGGCGCCAACCTCAACAAAATTCTAGCGTTTTCTAAATTTCCCACACCAAGTTCAAAGAAATTATACAATCCCTTTACGGGATGCTCGCCTCGCTAGCTCACTTCATGGCCAAGTCTGCCCAACACGCTCTGCCCTTCTTTAAGCTTCTGCGAAAAAAATCCACATTCGAATGGACAAAGGAATACGAGCAGGCCCTGCTCCACCTCAAGCAAGCCTTGTCGGAACCCTCTATTCTGTCACGGCCAAACAGCGGGGAGACGTTGTACCTGTACCTCTCCGTCAGTAGTGAGGCCATTAGCGCCGCTCTCATTCGCGAAACACCCGACGGGAAAAAACCCATATACTTCACGAGCAAGGCTTTGCTAGGGCCAGAGCTCAGATACTAGCAGATCGAGAAAGTTGCCCTCGCCCTCATTAATGCCGTGAGGAGACTAAGGCATTACTTTCTGGCCCACACGATAGTGGTGCGAACAGAACATCCCATAAGATAGCTGCTCAGCCGGCCAGACATGGCCGGTAGAATGCTCAAATGGTCTTTGGAGCTGTCAGAATTTGACATCTTCTACGAGGGCAGGAAGGCCCTCAAGGTGCAAGACCTGGCCGATTTCGTGGCAGAAATGACGCCTCCAGCTTCCCCATTAAGCGGAGCCCACATGTGGACCATCTTCGTCGACGGAGCCTCCATCTCCACAGGTAGTGGTGTAGGCATCATCCTCGAGAATGAAGAAGGGATCCTAATTGAAGTATCATTAGTCATGTCCTTCCCTACATCAAACAATCAAGCCGAGTACGAGGCATTCCCCGTAGGCCTACGGTTGGCCGAGGGCTTGGGTGTCAAAGAAGTAAAGATCTTCACAAATTCCCAGCTCGTGGGGTCCCAAGTACGAGGAGAATACCAGGCCAAAAATGATCACCTCGTTGAGTACCTGACACTGGTTAAGGAAAGGATAACTAAGTTCGACGCATGGAAAGTCCATCACATCCCCCGCGAACGAAACACTCGAGAAGATGTCCTGTCAAAACTAGCTAGCACCAGAAAGAAAGGTGCCAATAAATCTGTCATACAAGAGATACTCCCCCACCCAAGTATCGAAAAGTCACCAGGGCTACTCGACATCAACGCCGTTGACGACAGCAGCTGCTGGATGACCCCGATATACGATTACCTCACCATAGGGGAGTTACCCGAGAATAACAAGGAGGCCAGCGTGACCAAGCGAAGGGCCTGCTCATACGTCCTGGTCGATGACAAGCTCTACAGACGGGGATTCTCCACCACCTCCTAAAATGTGTTGAGGAGAACAAGGTCCTAGAAGTTCTGCAGGAAATTCATGACGGTATCAATGCATAACACTTGGGAGGGAGGTCCATGGCACGAAAGGCCATGCGAGCAGGATACTACTAGCCGACCATGCAACACAACGCTAAGGAGCATGTCAAGAAATGTGACAGATGTCAGTGCCATGGGGATATGGACTTGGCACCCCCTAACGAGTTGAAGACTATGTCCTCGCCATGGCCCTTCGCCTGGTGGGGGATGGATATCCTCGACCCCTTCACAATGGGGTCTTATCAAAACAAATTTCTGATTGTGGCCGTCGATTACTTTACAAAATGGATCGAGGCCGAAGCCCTAGCCAAGATCACATCCTTCATCATACTTCATTTCTACAAAAGGAACATCCTCGTGCGATTTGGGATGCCCCAGGCCCTTGTGTCCGACAACGGAACCCAATTCACGGACAGGAAGTTTCAAGACTTCATCGACAAATTAGGCACAAAGTAACACTTCACTTCCGTCGAGCATCCCCAGACTAATGGGTAAGTCGAAGCCATGAACAAGGTGATCCTTCGAGGTCTAAAACGAAGGCTAGGCGAAGCCAAAAATAGATGGGTCGAGGAACTACATAGCATGCTCTGGGCCTATAGAACAATCCCACACTCCACCACTGGGGAAACTCCTTTCCGACTAGCGTACGGAACTGAGGCAGTGATTCAGGTGGAGATCAGGGAACCTTCCAGATGAACTAAAGCTCCTCGCGACGAGGAGTTGAACGATGAGGCTCTAAGAGAAGAGCTCGACCTGGTCGAAGAGATCCGATCGGGGGAAGCTCTCCGCGAAGCTTCGCTGAAACAAAAAATAACTCTGCGCCATGAAGCTAAAGTCATAAAGCGCGACTTCCAAGTTGGTAGCCTGGTCCTACCCAAAAATCAAAAAGATTCGCGCGAGGGCCAGCTAGCCGCAAACTGGGAAGGGCCATACTGGGTCAAATCAAAAATAGGCACCAGTGCTTACTACCTCAAACAGCTGGACAGAGAACCATTTGCTCGACCATGGAATGTTGAAAAGCTCAAACAATATTACAGCTAGAACCAATGATTAGCCAGGACTAACTGCCGATAAGCTCCCCCTCACTACGGAGAGGTTGCTCGGTCACAGGAGCGTGCCCTGGTGCAAGCACAATCGTCAAGTCATTCAACAAATGCCAGTTTCTGCTCATGGAATGAGCAGACTCTGTGCCCAACGGGGATACCTCAATCGAGCTCCGTCGTTGCCATACTAGCGTGGCAGGACACCCAGCTCGCGATGGGAATAGTCCAAGCCCCGTCCGATCAGGACCTCGACCGAGATCTTAGTCCCACAAATGGCGAAACTACTTCGCCTCCCCGACAAGTTCCCCAAACTGTCGATCATCAAAACGAGTCGAGCATCAAAACGAGTCGAACAAACTCCTATGTCTATCGAGCATAATTCACAAATGTTAAAGCATACACAAATGAGATGCAAGGCATATAATGTCGAACACAAAGTTATATATATATATATATATATATATATATATATATATATATATATATATATATATATATATATATATAAGTACGACTAAGAGGCCAAAAAGTTAACATTAAAAACATTGGCCAAGTCCAAACACCAGTTACAATCAAAATGGCACGCAGGCCAACAAAATACAGAGGTACGAAAAATAAAAGCTACACTTCATAGGTGGGAAGCTCGGGGGCAACCACCTGGCCGTTGACGACTTAGTTCAGCATGCCCATGCCCTCGGTGAGCAGTTGGACGTCAGAATTCAATGCCTTCATCTGCTCTACCACAACATTAAACCCGAATTCAGCCGCTCCCAAGTTATCCTGCTCGAGGATGGAGATTCTCTCGATCAAGTCCCTTAGAGTCTTCAAGGCCTTCTCCTCCTCGGTCTCGTCCTGACTGACCGCCGATGAACCCTCCACCCCAGAAACCCTCACCTCCAGAACAGCGTTCTCCTCCTTCACCCTTTTCAGCTCCTCCGTCATCTGGTTCATGTCCTTCAGGAGTTCGATCTTGACTTCCAGGTTACCTTCAAAATTCGTCATCCTGTTGTGTATCTCAACGTTCTCTACCTCTAGATCGGCGATCTTGGCCTGCGCCTTCTTGAAATCCGCAAGCGGAACTGTCTCCGAATCCCCGAGGGCCAGCGCCGCCTCCAGCACTCTCATCACAGCGGTTGCATCCTAGAACAGGAGTTTCCTCCTCACCTTAGGATCAGCGGACAGAATGGCTGACGCCTCAAGGTCGGGTACAACAACAGAGCCTTCCCCGTCAAAAATCTTCCCTTGTAAATAACAAGGTGGCAGTACAAACTTGTCCCCGATGAAGCCACTCGAACCACCAACCGGGGAGGAGCTGATATTATCTTGCTTCCTTTTATTCGCCGTGTCCGGGGTAGGAGGATTCGATATGGCACACGAAAAGGAAGTGGAACTGTCGACAAACTTTTTAAGTGTCGCTTGCTATTTGGCCGCTTCGAACTTCGGCATCGGTGCCCTTTTGAGATTCTTGGCTGCCGCAGACTTAACCAGGCGCTCTCGCATGTTCGACATTCTCCCTGCAGAAACAAGAAACAGGATTAGCACATTACACAAAAAGTTAACAGGTCGGGCATAAAATTAATCTATACCGAGAAGCTCGAATGCTACATCCTCGTTTTCACATTCGAGGAGGGCTTTGGTATTTATATAGCGAGCCGCCCGTGCAGGTTCCCCGTCTTCCCCGAGGAGCACTTTGTTGTCCTTATCCACTACAAAAGTAGGGATAAAACTCTACACATAGGCAGTCAAAGCACAAAAGGACTTCTTCTCCTCGTTACTCAGCTGGTCATGCTTGACGAGGAACTGGTCGGTCCTATATCTAAAATGAGTAAATACCCATTCCAGCAGAAACTTTGATACCGCCCTCATTACTTACAGACCATCAACCTCCACGGTTTCCATGGTAGCCAGAGATTCCTTGGCTGCCTCCGAGACAAGCTTCACGACCAGGAACCTATATTTAAAGTTTCAGACAGACTCCGAATATGGCCAGAACAGCCTGCTCTATTGCTTAAAGGACACCCAGCTATGTTTTGGACCAGTCGTGCTCCTCTGGATCTAGAAGATGCAGAAGAAGATCTCTACTGTTGCTCCGATCTTCAGGTACCGACATATTATTTCAAAGGCCCAAATAAACTCCAGAGCGTTCAGATGTAATTAGGCAGGACACAACTCGAGGTGGCAGAAGATAGCCTCTTAAAAATTGGTAAAGGACTGATGATACCCCGCCTCCACGAAATCTAATTCGTACATGGAAAATCTCATCCCCGGATACACCGAACATATCTGGTCATCCTCAGTGGGGCAAAGCACTTTCCAGTTTACAAGTGCATCCTCTGCCCGGTCTTCAAGGTAAGGGAACGTACGGGCCTTCTTCTCAGTGAAAGTCGATCTCTTCGACATTGTCTCTTGGGCGATCCAGTCGAGATCCGCTTCAGCCATCCTGACATTGGCATGCTCGACGGGTTACTCTGCCTCCCTATTAACAGTCCCAGTGTCGGGGACGAATCTGTCGTTCCTATCGACCATTTCACCTGAAAAGCAGAGGAAGCAAAAGTGAATTCGACGACAAAGATCAAATCCACCCTTCCACCACTAATCAAGTGAAAGGGTGAAGAATAAGTTCGAGGACGCCCTCAAGCCCTAGTCGACAGTATCGGGACGCGGTAAAATCCTTTTCCCCGTAGAACGGGGACGAGTCTCCTCGACTCTACGAAAGGATTTTGCGAGGATGGGTTTCCTCGACAAAATAGAACTTATTAAACAAGCGAAAATCAATTCTCATGTCGAGAATGCCTAATGCCCGACTACAAACTTAAGCTACGCCTAACCAGAAACCTAGGAAGATCTACACAGTTCTACACTACATATAAAGTCATTCATCCTAGGTTCGTCATGTTCTTCAGAATCTTCATAAATTTCCCAGAAAATTCATGTGTTCATCGAAGAACACATGAACTTCAACTGGAAAATTCATGCATTTATGGGAAATTCAAGCTAATTCCAAAACACTGATTACTATGCTAAAACTAACAAGAAGGGATGCAGAACTTACTTGAAGATCTGAAGGTTTGGAGGTAGAAGATGAAGGCTGACGGCGGCGAGATGAACTCCTGCGAAGACACAAATTGCAGAACAAAGAGGTTGGGGAGAGAAATTTGTGTGAAGTGTGCAAATGAATCCTCGCTCCCCCCATTTTATAAGCAATTGCTCTCATGGGGGAGTGCAAAAGACAAACCATCATTGCATAGCTATCCTAGACCTTGTCATACCCTAAATTTTGACCACAAGATTTCCCATCATTGTGTAAATCATTGCCACAATATGGATGTGCCATCATGCCTCATCAATCTCCTCAAAGATGGTTGAGCATTCACCACAATCAAGAATTAGGGTTTTGAGCCCTCCCAGAGCACTTAGACAGAGGATTAATCAAGAAATTACATGATCTTCAACTTGTCTAAACCTCTCAAACACCTATAAGGGATCAAGACGACTCCCACATCAAGAATCAAGCACAGGAGTGCAACATTCCAAGTGGATCAAGCCTCGAGATCACTAGTGTCACCAAATTAAGATTTTGGTCGACCAAGGCCTCTAGATGAAAATTTTCATCTGGCCATGAGCCAATACTTCAAAGCATAACCCAAGATACTCCAAGGAACCTTATGAGTTCCATAATCAAGTCAAAGTAGCCTCAGGGGATGCATTCATCAAAAATCAGGAATTAGGGTTTCTTGACCTAATTCACCCCTAAGTTGACTTTTGGAGCAAAGCATGAGCCAAGACCTCAAGACATGATTTGAAGGCATCAAACACACCGCATTGATCCATTTGCAACAATGGATTAATCCAAGAAGCTTGATTCACAATTTTCAATTTCTTCTGGACCACAATTAGGGTTTTGAAGAAAAAGTCAATTGTATATTTGACTTTTGACCAAGACATGCACCCAAACCTTGGGATATGATTCAATACACCCTAAAATACCTATGGAATCTATCCATTAGGTTTGAATTGGGTAAAGGACTTGATTTCCTAAAGGATCACACAGTTTGGATTTCATCTGACAAAAAGTCAACTGTGACCAAAATCAAGTTTGACTTTTTGGAATTTTTCACAAATATGGTTCCCCTAAGTCAAAAACAATGTTAATGTATGATTTTGATCATCATTTATCAATAAAAATCAAGAAAAGTGAGGTTTCTTGAAAAAGGGGCAACCTTGAGAAACCAAATTTTTTCTAAGTTATGGAACAAAAGTGATTTTGTACCAACTTTGCAAGGTCATAACTCCTAAACCCTAAGGTGTTTTTCTCCCATCTAAAGCTCAAATGAAAGTTCACATGACATACTTTAAATATGTCAACTACAAGAAATTCCAAATCCTCATGGATTTGGAGTTATGGATTGATCAAAATCACAAAAAATGGTAAATGGCCACTTTTTCCAACACTTAGTGAAATTTTCAACAAAGTCAGAAATTGTTTCACTTTTTTCCAAACTTTGAGGCCATTTTTCACCTTGATACAAGATGAACCATGTCCATTAGTGAACATCAAAGTTAAAGTATGTCATGGGGGCTTTCCAAAATGTCCAAGAACTCAATCAAACTCCATTTGAGCTTGGAGTTATGGATCTCACAAGTTGCCTAAACACAAACTGTTTTTTTACAGCATTTGGTACAAACTTGCATCCCACGATTCCTTAGACTAATTTTGGGCACTTTGATCATTCAAATTCTGTCCAATTATAACACAAATGAATGAGGGATCTGATCCATAACACAAGATGCCAAGAACCTAGCCTTCCATGTGCAAAATCATCATGAAAGGAACCTTGAAATTCAAATTTGGCATCAAGCATTCAATGGATACATCAAGGTGGCATGGACTGAAACAAACCCAACTGAATGAGTCAAGGCTTATCCCTGCAACAGAAGACCATAGGCATGTGCTGTAATCTCAAGTCAATGGCTAGAGAAGACTTGAATTCCTTTATGCAACCATTGGCCACAGACCTGTACCAATTGCCATTCATTATTGCTTGCAAAACAAACTTGCTCTACTATAAATAGAGCTCATTTGTGATCAGTTTGAGTACAGCAAAGCACTCAAACTGATGCTTTCCTCAAAATATCTCTTTCACTCCAAATTTGCCTTCCATTTCAAGTCACTATCGGGTTTTGAAATTGGAAGTGATGCCAACACCTCATATACATTATATATGAGTGATCCATGGCCCTGAAACACATCTAGAACACCTAAATCACAAAATCACCAGTCAGTTGCTCAAGCTTTTGACAAGGTTGCAGTTTAGGTACCATAAGGTGATCCAAGCATCTCCAATCAAGGCCATGCATCTCAACACACTCCATAGGGTATAGTGAAGATGTTCAGGTCCTTACAACACATCTGTAACATCTCCATCATCAAGCTTGGTCACCAACTGGAAGAGGTAAGTCTGAAGCCTTCAAACTCCATATTACATGCATCATAAATGAATTTTTGAGTTACCATCTTGTTTCTGCATGTATGTAGAGTAATAACCCTCAATTAATTGCCATGAATCAATCGTGTATGGAATTTCATTATGTTCATGCTGAAATTAGGGTTCTTGAGCTAATCTTGTGATTTCTCACTCCATACTTAATATAAATGCAATTAATCTATATGGTTATGATCCTTGTTCAAAAACGAGCAAGATTGGTGTTTGAATCATGCAAAACCATTGAGTAATCAGAGAGAAAAGTGAGAAATTGCAAATCTGGGGAAAACAGGGGACACGGGCAAGAACCAAGTGTTCTTGGTGCCCTTTTTTCAAATTTTTAAATATTTGAATTTTTGATATTTTATTTAATTGATTCAAAAATTAATTTCTCTCTGATTTTTTATGTTTTTGAGTTAATTCTTTTTTTCAAAATTCATAAAACTGTTAAAATATTTTATTCTACAAAAATTTCACAAAAATATTATTTATTTTATATATTTAATATTTGGCTTAAATAATATTTTCGTCCCTGTAAGTTGGCGTGTTTTTGGTTTTCGTCCGTGTATCTTTTTTTTTTGGGTTTTAGTCCCTATATCTTACTTTTTGTTGGTGTTTAGTCCCTAAAGCCAAAATTCGTAGGAAAATCCGAAGGTTTCCTGCGGATTTTCCTAAAAATCAAAATCCGCAGGAAAATCCCCAGGAAAATTCGCAGGAAACCTCTGTAGGGACTAAACACCAACAAAAAGTAAGATACAAGGACTAAAACCGGAAAAAAAAAGATACAGGGACGAAAACCAAAAACTTGCCAACTTACAGGGACGAAAATACTATTTAAGCCTTAATATTTTCATAGAGAATTTATTTTTATTTGTTTTTTAACATTTAAAAATATTTCTTTTTCTTGATTTTTCAAACTCAAATGATTTTTAAATCATTCTAGGGGTAAAACATGATTTTTTAAACATTTATCCTAGATCATAACTTGTTTTACACATGTTTGATAATTTTGATCATTTTAATTGAATTTATTCAATTTAAAATACAATTTAAAATCAAATTAGGGTTTTGATCATTCACACCCTCACAAATCTTTTTCAAAACACTTTTGGGCCTCTAATAGAGTCTAAGACCCATCCCTTGTTGTACAAACTTTTTTTTGGGCCTCAGTCATTGTATAAGTCCCGATACGATTTTAAAAATCTCGGCGCGATCGCCGTTTTCAAACAATTTTAATCTTTGGCCTCCCTTTGTGTTGTAAGTCCCATTTTCCTTCTTTTTCAAACATTTTTGGGACTCTAATAAAGTGTAAGACCCATCCCTTTTCAAATATAATAAATTTGGGCCTCAGTTATTGTATAAGTCCCACTGTGTTTCTAAAACCGCGGCGCGATCCTCGCCTTTTAAAAAAAATCATTTAGGCCTCCTTTGTGTTGTAAGTCTCATCTTTCTTTTTTTTTTCAAACTATTGGGCCTCTAACAGAGTGTAAGACCCACCCCTTTGTAAATAAAACAATCTTGGGCCTTAGCCTTTGTATAAGTCCCGATGCGATTTCAAAAATCTCGGCGCGATCGCCGCTTTCAAAACAAAAATCATTTGGGCCTCTCCTTGAGTATAAGCCCCGATCTTCTTTTCAAAACAACTTTCCCTTTTGACTTAGATTCAAATTCATAGTTGTTATCAAAACTTTCTTTAATTTCTTGAATAACTAACCATACTGCTGTAGTGCTGGAAGCTTGCCCACCTGTAAGTTCTATCAGCTTTCTTTTACATACTTGCTCATATATATTCCATCTATATATATATATACACATATATGCCTGTATATCTTGCTTAGAGTTTTCCCCGACAACTAGGTCTAGGATTAGATCAAGCCAGTGGTCACTCTTTCAACACAGTCAAAACTAGTTCCCCATAGGAAAATCCAGATACAGTCTTACCTCCTCTTGGGCTTATACAATATGGAACAGAGAAAGACATTATTCCCGGTGAAACTTTTCTCAAGACTGTCACTACTAGAAATTTGTCTAAGAAATTCATTTCCCCCAGAGAGGATTAATTCCCGGTAAAACCTCTTTTCATTTTCTTCAAACCCTAGAACTGTTCACTAAAGAAAGGATTAATCCCGGTGAAACCTTTCTTGAACTTTTCTTTGGTTTGGACCCATAGGCTTCCTAAAAGCATCCCCAGCCTCCTCTTGGGCTTTATACAAGGACCCTCAGGCTTCTTAGATGTTCTCATGCCTCCTCTTGGGCTTAGTACAAGGACCCAAAGACCTCCTACAGGTATAGGACAGAACTTATTCATCCTTTGATAGTTCAATCCTCTCGAGAGCCAGAATCTCAAAACATCAAAATAATTTAGGGTTGATTCTCATCCCTTAAAACATGAGCCTCCTCTTGGGCATCATACAAAGATAAACCTTTTCATATCAGCAGACTTTGACAGTCTCACCTCCTTTTGGATCTCTAAAAACCCTCAAGTTTCCTAAAGACACAGGATAAACCCTGATCATCTAATCAATCACCAACAGAGTTAAAACCTCTATAGGTTTTCAAAACTCAATCTTTAAACTCTCACTTTAAATTTCCCCAGCTAGGGTCAAATTACTATCAATGAACCCTTTATCAGAACCTCAAGGCATCTGATATTTCAACTCTTCTACAGTCCCCAGCAAGAGTTAATTCCCCAATTTGGACCTGTCTTTGGATCTCAATAATCTTCAGCAGAAGTTATCCTTCTCTTAGGCTTTATATAAAAAATTCCCCAACTACCCTTCTCTTAGGCTTTGTATAATGATAATCCCTCAACACCTTTTAGCCTCAATCTTGGACTTTGTACAAGACACCTATAAATATTCTCCAGCTGAGTCAGTTAACCTTCTTTTAGCCTCAATCTTGGGCTTTGTACAAGACATCAATAAAACTTCCCCAGTGGAGTCAATCCTTTTTAGCCTCAATCTTGGGCTTTGTACAAGACAAATAAAACACTCTCTTGTTGAGTCAGTATTCTTTAGCCTCAATCTTGGACTTTATACAATACAAACAAAATATTTCCCCGGAAGAGTCAATTCCTTCCAGCCTCCTCTTAGGCTTTGTATAATGATCTCCCCAAAAGAGTCAGTCTCTTTTCAGCCTCAATCTTGGGCTTGTACAAGACAGATATAAAACTCCCTAGTAGAGTCAAGCTTTCAGCTTCAACCTTGGGCTTTGATCAAGGCACGCAAAAAACCAACATCCCCTCGGAGAAAAAATCAAAATTTCTCTCTGCAAGAAGAACATTTCTATGTACATCACACATCAAAACAGACAATCAAAACAAACCTTAATCCCAGATAACTGCTGTAAGTGGCACACTTATTGATTCAAAAATCCAAGTTGTAGTCCATCTCTTATCCTGGTAAACCCTTTCTTTCATCTAATTGATGTAAGTGGCCAGCCTCTGGATTATTTACATCCAAGCTAATGTCCCTCTCTTAGCATGAAAAATGCCTAAGGAAAAATGGCATTGCTCAAAACTGAGTTAAAGTTTTCTCCTTCAGGATCAATCCCTTATAAAGGAAATTATGACATTGTTGGATTCCATACATTCCAGTTAAAGTAATTCTCCTTTATGATCATTCACCCAACAACTGTGATAAACAGATGAGATATCTCCCTTTAGAGATGACAAATTCTCTCTCAGTCAAAACCTTTTAGCTTCAATCTTGGGCTTTGAACAAGACACAAATACTCATCTAGCTTCAATCTTGGGCTTTAAACAAGACACCAAACATCTTTTTCCTCACATAGAATAGGAGGAACTATGATTGCTCTGTTTTCCTTGTTTTTTCTTTAAGGGGAATACGTAGGCATAAGATTGCGAAATCTTAGCGAGCACACTAATCAAAAACCTTAGGTCCAATGCCTTACCAAAAACATCGGAAAACCCCGAAAACAACAAAAATACTCTCTCAAACATTCCCAAAGGGGAAACTTTCCCAACCCATGACAAATAAACACCAGTAAGTAGATAATAGTACAGTTTGCTAAACGATCTATGGATAACCATATATAGGATGGGTAATTGACAACTCCCCATTGTATAACCTGACCCCAGGCCCCCCAATCTCTTAAGCATTCGTTAAAGAAAACATTTGCGTGCAAGGTTAGTTTTAGATAGCTTCCCTTTCTTTTCCAGCTTCATAGGATAAATAAGAAATCAGAAAGTAGCACCTAATTCCAACCAATGGCGATAAGGTGGTCGCGTCACCGACAAAAATCGTATGCTACAAAAAAATGGCGACTCTGCTGGGGAGCCATACTAGGATTTGAATTCCTAAGAGGTCTAGGTTTTTTAGCATACTATATATATATATATATATATATATATATATATATATATTTTTACGGCTATTCCTACTTGATATCCGTGTTTATTTTCCTGTCAATGGGAATGCGATTGATATGCATGTGGAAAGTTTAAGAGAACACTAAGATAAGGGGTGACACAGACGGGAGAATTTATAGGGAGTGAATCTCGAACAAGCGATCCTGGTTACCCACCAAATCAGGCGAGGTACCCGTGTGGATACTTAATGCTGAACTACCGATTGTCGTGAAAGCATAGTTTTCTCAGATCGGCACTCGAGACCCTGAGGATTTAGTAGACATTAACCATATGACTATTTGGTAGTGCGGTGACTATCGGGAATAGTTGATACGCGATACTACACTCAAATGAGATCTACCCTAGGATATTACAGCTCGCTCGAGTGAATCAGGTTACTGTTGATATTCCTAGGGGGGTCAATGATTTTGGGAACCTAGAACCCGTTCTACAGGTACAAAATTGACCAAAATAGTACAACCTTTGGGGATGAGTAGAGCCATGACTCCATGCTCGTGACGTTGAACCCTTAAACCCATGTTTTTTCAATGTTTTTGTGTGCTGCATTCATGAATTCATCTAAAAAACTCTTTTTAAGGAAAATATCAGAGAGATTGCGTTATGGATTTCGGTAGAAGAAAGACGCACAAGTACACCTTCAAGGCTCTGAAACTAGAGGATTTAAGGAGGTTGGCAAGGATGATTACCAGCCCTGAAGCTTTCAGAGCTAAGCATGGAGAATTGTTGTCTCTATTAAGGGTCCACGTAGTTGAAGGAATCCTGTCTACGCTGATTCAGTTCTACAATCCGATTTATCATTGCTTCACATTTCCGGATTACCAACTGGCACCAACACTAGAGGAGTACTCTCATCTGATTGATTTACCTATCACTAATCGAGCTCTATTTTCTGGACTGGAAGAAATTCCAAAGGAATAAACCATTGCAAGAACGATCTCTTTGGACGAGTCAGAAGTTAGGACTCACATGACCACCAAAGGAGGAATCCATGGTTTACCAGCTAAGTTCTTAATAGAAAAAGCTATGTACTTTGCTAGTATAGGAAACGTAATTGCCTTCGAGGACGTCTTCGTTATGCTCATATATGGGTTAATCCTTTTTCCCAACATTAACAACTTCGTTGATACCAACGCTGTTAAGATATTTCTAATTGGAAACCCCATACCAACCCTGCTCGCGGATGCTTATCATTCTGTACACTTAAGGAACTTGTACATCGGAGGAATGATCACATGCTGTGTACCCTTACTCTACAAATGGTTCATTTCCCATTTACCCAAGTCTGCTGCTTTTTGGGATCATAAGAGTACTCTATATTGGTCACAAAGGATTATGTCCCTTACCAACTTTGACATAGATTGGTATAATAGGATTTATGAGGGGATAGAGATCATCGACCGATGTGCAAATTTCCTAAACATACCCCTCATTGGAACTAAAGGAGGAATAAACTATCATCCAATTTTAGTTCGCCGTCAACTCGGATACCCGATGAAGAATATCCCACATAATGTTCATCTGGAAGGCCTTTTCTTCAAAGAATGGGAAAATGACAAGGCACTAAAGAAAGAAATAGTGCATGCCTGGCAACATATTCACAAAAAAGGAAAAGAGTCTCTAGGAAGACCAAATTGTACCTCCATGGAGCCTTATCTCCACTGGGTGCAAACTAGAGCCCTCAAGTTGAGGATGCCTTACCCTCGCCAAGAAGTTTTTCCGTTAAAGGAATCTGTCCTTTATTTCATGTCTGATACGGAAAAACTCCAAGTAGCTCTCAACAAAGTTCAACGTGAGAAGAGCTCTGGGAAAAACAAGTATTGAATCCTCAATATGGAATGTACTAAGATTCAAGAACTCTTAAAGGAGAAGGATGCTTTGATTAAAATATTAGAACATCATGCTATAGAGAGTCAAGAAGATCGAAGAAATTTGCTCGCTCCTTTCACTTGGCAAAGGACTGACAACCTGACAACGGCTAAAGAGCCCCGGTCAAAGAAAAGGAAAATACCGGAACCAGCATTTTAGCTCTCTTCAGAAAGGACTCAGGATCCATAAGCTTAGCCATTTTCCTTACAACACTTTGTAAAATACTGTACTTTTCCTTGTAACATACTGCAATCTTTCGAATTCAATAAAAAGGGGTCTCCGCCCTCCACTGTATGATGTTTGCAATCTATTGGTTGAAGTTTCTTTTTGAATAAAACAAAAACTAAAAATATGTCTTTGCATATCATTCATCATTCTCACATAGCGCCTTCTTCTTATCTCTGAGTCTCACGTATGTGTCACGATTCAAGAGTCAAACTGTCTCACTCATACAAAACTCGGGCCAATCGACAAAAGAAAATGGACGATCTTGAGGAAGAGAACAACGAGCTAAGAGAAGAAATCGATGCTCTAAAGGAAAGTTTGGAGAAACTTCACAGTGACATGCAATCCCTGGCAACAGCTCAAAGGCAGTAACAAAGGACTGTGATCTCAGAGATTAAATCTACGCCCATTATGGAGACACATGAGAATCATCCTCGGTACAACATGCCTAAAGGTCGCCCTTGGGGCATGCCTCTCAACTTTGTCCCTGAAGGATATATCCCGCCGGTTACTGAAGACCAAGAAAATGCAGCAGGAACCACTGGACCTGAAGGTTACAAACTTCGGGAAATTGAAGACGCAAGGATTACAACAGCAACACCTGAATGTTACAAACTTCAGGGCATGGAAACGCCAAGAGTCACCACTGTAATGTCTATGCCACAACCAGTGGTACACACTGTCCCGGAAGGACAGATTCCACAAATAATTTTTGGTGGAAACGAAGACATGTACGAAAGAATGAATGAGTTCCAGGAACGATTCTTGGAAATGCAAAAGGAACTGCATGCCATTCATGGTCAAGACTTATTCGGAAAACACGCCGCAGACCTCTGTTTGGTCCCTAATGTAAAGATCTCGCACAAATTCAAGGTGTCTGACTTTGAAAAATACAAAGGTAACTCTTGCCCTCAAAGTCATCTAGTGATGTACGCTCGAAAATTGTCAACTCAGACAGAAAATCAACAGCTACTGATCCATTATTTCCAAGACAGTTTAACTGGTGCCACACTCAAATGGTACATGGGTTTAAACCGCACCAAGATAAGTACTTTCAGAGATCTCAGCGCAGTGTTCGTTCAGCAGTATAAATACAATTTAGACATGGCACCAGATAGGGATCAACTCAGAGCAATGTCGCAAAAGGATAAAGAAACTTTTAAAGAATATGCTCAGAGATAGCGTGAAATTGCCACCCAGATCTGTCCCCCTCTTAAGGAAAAGGAGATGACAAAGATCTTACTGAAAACCTTGAGCTCATTCTATTACGACCAAATGGTTGCAAGTGCGCCCAGTGACTTCACTGAGATGGTGAACATGGGAGTACACCTTGAAGAAGTAGTCTGAGAAGGACGATTGGTCAAAGATGCAGAGCCATCTAGCAGTACTAAAAGATACGGTAGTACTTTCCAAAAGAAGAAAGAGCAAGATATCAGTAATATCTCTCTGGGAAAGCAGAGGCGAAGGTATCAGCCAATAGCGGCGATAACTCCCGCTATCAACCCAAAGCCGACTCCGACTTATCAACCTCAGGTTGCTCAGAGCCAACCAAGTCAACAACAGTATCAACAAAGGACACAACAGCCTCTTCAGCAGGCTCGTCCACAGTACAACAATAACAATCGTATGACACGACCATCAGGGTTTGACCCTATACCGGTGATGTACGCAGAGTTATTTCCACTTCTACTGGCCAAGGGGCAAGTCCAAACCAGGTCTCCTCTTACAGTACCGGAAAATCCGCCTTTTTGGTTCAAAGAGGATCAAACTTGCCCTTACCATCAAGGAGGATCGGGGCACAACATTGAGAACTGTCTCAGCTTCAAGTCTGATGTACAGAAGCTTGTCAGGAACGGGATCTTATCCTTCAAAGATGCCAATCCAAATGTTCAGTCAAACCCGTTGCCACAACATGAAAAGACTGCAGTAAAGTTAATAAAGGAAGAATTTAGTTGTTGTTATCAAATTCACGATGTACTCTCACTAGGAACAAATCTGGTGAGGATGCATTGCATACAGAGTAGGTACGATCATGTACCGTCTCACAATTATCACCAGTGTGATATCTGCTCAAAGAATAATCAGGGGTGTTCCATAGTGCAATCAGCTCTACAAGAACAAATGAATCTAAGCTAGATTCAGGATCACCGAATCCATGAAGTCAACATGGCCCATGCGCATCCCAACATTGTTCAGAACCACAACATTCTTGCAATGAACGTCAATTTGGTGGCGATGCACTCAAGGCAAAGTCAATATCATAATCTGCCATGACACGATTACAACACTTGTCCGATCTGCTCAATAAGCAATCATGGATGCTCTTTCATACAAGAGGCCCTCCAACGTCAGATGAATCTCAGATGGATCCAAGACTCCATGAGAAAAATAACCATCAAGTCAATATGGTTCAGATCTTTGACATACGCTTGATGAATACCAGTCTGGTAGAATTACACGCTAAACAAGCCAGGCTCGGTTTTCTGGCTTCACATGATTATCAAGACTGTGAAGAATGTCGTGAAGATGACCAAGGGTGTGCACTTGTCCAAAGAACACTTTAACACTTGTTGGACCACTGGTGGCTTCCAATCTACTTGGATGAAGCTACATAACGGATTAATATGACTGACGAGAATCCTGGTAGGCATCAAAGTCAGGATGTCCGCTCGATTGAAACATACCTAGTAAAGATGCACTGCATACAAAGCGGGCGTGGTCGGTGCCACCCCACAATTATGAGCGCTATAGAGTTTGTTCAGAGAAAAACCAAGGATGTTATCTCGTGCGAGCAGCTCTTCAAAATCAGTTGGACCAGAAAGAGATTTGACTGTGTTCAAGTTATAGGTCGATCAACGTGATACAAGACTATCACCCTAATCAAAGCAAAGACATTGTCATAATATCTGATCATGGGAGGACTAAAGACGTTTGTGCCATAATGCCGCTACTCGATGAATCAAGAGTCCCTCTTGATAGTAGAAAAATTCCCAACCAGGAACTGATTGAGGTTACCTATAACGGTCAGAGAAATCAGAAAGCTCCTGTGGTTATCTACTTACCAGGTCCAATACCGTACAAATCGGAAAAGGCTATCCCTTACAAGTACGGTGCAACTACCATTGAAAATGGAAAGGAAACTCCATTACCATCCATTGTGAACATTGCCGACATCATTCGAGTAACATGGAGCGGCCAGATTTTCAACAGATGAGTTGGAGAACCCACCAAGGAAAAGGAACCTCAAACAGAAGTTCCCAATCAACCAGTCGGACAATCCAGTAATCCAGAATTGGTAAAAAACAATGATGAGATGCTGAAGCTCATCCAGAAAATCGAGTACAACATTGTGGACCAACTGTTACAAACTCCATCTAGAATCTCTGTGCTATCTCTCCTGCTTAGTTTCGAAGCTCACAGGGAAACTCTCCAAAACGTCTTGGAGCAAACTTTCGTAGAACAAGATGTGACAGTAAGACAGTTTGACAGCATCATTTCCAACATCACTTCCTGTAACAATTTTATGATTCAGTGATGAAGAACTACCGGAAGAAGGCAAAAATCACAATATGGCGCTTAACATTACAGTCAACTGCCAAGACGATGCTCTAGCCAGCGTACTGGTAGACACAAGATCGTCATTGAATGTTATGCCAAAATCAACTCTGATACGACTATCATTTCAAGGAGCCCCGATGAGAGGCAGCGAGATCATCGTCAAAGCCTTTGACGGATCCAAAAAAATAATTATCAGCAAAGTTGATCTTCCCATAACCATCGGTCCTCACACTTTCCAAGTCACTTTCCAGGTCATGGATATCCGGGCAGCATACAGTTGTTTATTAGGAAGACCTTGGATACACGAAGTTGGGGCAGTCACTTCAACACTTCACCAGAAGCTGAAGTTCGTCAAGAATGACAAGTTAGTCACAGTATGTGGAGAGCAGGCCTTAATAGTGAGCAACTTATCATCATTCTCCTGTGTAGAACCCGAGGAGGTTGTTGGAACCCAGTTTCAAGCACTCTCAGTGAGAAATGAGAATCGATCTGAAAGAGGGACATCAATCTCCTCGTACAAAGACAATCTCAAAGTGGTCGAGAGTAATAACATAAAGGGATGGGGACAGCTCATAATTCCTATGGATAACAAGACAAAGAAAGGTCTTGGTTTCCCTTCAACCTGTACCCAGACTGCCAAGAAAGATGAAAGTTTTCATCCCATTCATGACTTCTTCCACAGTGGGGGCTTCCTCCACCCAGTGTCTCAAGAAGTACACACCTTCAACAAGAGTGACTCCTCTGATACGGATGAGGAATGGAAATCTTATCTTGACGACAATGGTTATGTGTCTCAGGAAGAAACGCACATGCCATTCTGTTTTCCCAAGCAGGGCCTGAGATATATACCAAGATCAGATGTTCGGATGATCTATGAAGATTGTGATCTTGAGGGATGTCGTGCTCCACCTAACTCAGTAGAAGATGATCTAATTAGGAGCAACTTCGATCAGGACTATTATGATCCCCTGGATAATTTTCCTGTCTGGAAGCCGTACCAAGAAGACTTGAGGCAAAAGAGTCAGCCCAACAATGCCTATCAACTGAGTAATATTGAAAGGAATACCCATGTCCCCACCGAGTCATGGGATCATTACTCAAGAAATTCCAAAGATATTCAGCACAATGATGAATCTGCTAAGATTGCAGGACAAGAGTTCATCAATTATGCTTTTTCTGAGTTCAACGTCATTGAGAAAGACGGCTCCTCTGTCCCCACAGAAATATGGGATACCTTAGGACAACCGAGTGGCAAGTACGACTTCTTAGTCAAGTACACCGCTCCTGAAAGCTCTCACATCAGATACGAGGACATCCAGCTAACTGGATGGGGAGATCCTCTTGAGAGTGAAAACACTAAGGAAGATACAATAGAAGAGTTCGTTTACGACAACTCTGCCTGGGAGGAAGACTCCAACGATCCTACTCCGCCAGAAATCAGCGTCATTTCTAAGGACAAACGAAGAAAGAAGGTACCAGATGTTGTGATTCACTGAGGAGTTCGTCACCAATGAGTTACTGTCGATGTTCCGAAAATCGTCCATAAGTCTAAGTAATTGCCATCTTTGTTTTAACCTTTCACCCTGCCCAGGTGAAACGGATGTTTTTATAGGGCTCACTCTTCTGTAAATATACCTCTTCGCTTTGCCCAAAGTGAAAGTGTTTTGTTTTATAGGGCTGTGTTTCAAGAATCGACAAATCATAAATAAATAAACGTCGTTCTGTCATTCCCGCATTTATTGTTGTTTTCACTTTTCGCTTTTCAGAAAATGGTAATCCTAAAACAACCCAAAATAAAAACAAGCATTGTTCAGAAAATACACTGCATTCACTCTTGCATTCTCTCTATCTCTTCTAAAAACAAATCATCACGTCATGCAGATTGCTTGTTTTAAACCCCATTGAAACATACAATCAAATGCCTTCTCCCAACTTTGAATTCCCGGTATTTGAAGCTGAAGAAGAAGAGGACGCAGAAATTCCAGAGGAGATCACCCGATTACTTAGACAAGAGGAACGGTCTATTGAACCTCACAAAGAGCCGTTGGAAACGGTCAACTTGGGATGAGTGGAAGAAAAGAAAGAAGTTAAGATTGGAGCACAGCTTAGTCCGACTGTCAAAGAAAGTTTGATAAAACTTCTCAAAGAGTTTCCAGATGTATTTGCTTGGTCCTATCAGGACATGCCTGGGTTGGATACCAGCATCGTGGAACATCATTTACCGCTAAAGACAGAATGTCCTCCGGTGAAACAAAGGCTGAGACGGACTCATCCGGATATGGCCATCAAAATTAAAGAAGAAATGCAGAAACAGATTGACGCAGGTTTCCTCACCACCTCAGAATATCCTCAATGGCTAGCTAACATAGTACCAGTTCCAAAAAAGTACTAAAAAGTCAGAATGTGTGTAGACTACAGGGATCTGAACAAAGCAAGTCCAAAGGTTGACTTCCTCTTACCACACATAGACATGCTGGTAGACAGTACAACAAACTTCAAAGTCTTCTCCTTCATGGATGGATTCTTGGGATATAATCAAATTAAAATAGCGCCGGAAGATATGGAGAAAACTTCATTCATCACCCCATGGGGCACCTTTTGTTACAAGGTAATGTCGTTCGGTTTGAAGAACGTTGGGGTAACCTATCAAAGGGCTATGACTACTCTGTTTCACGACATGATGCACAAAGAAATTAAAGTGTATGTCGATGACATGATTGCCAAATCTAAAACAGAAGAAGAGCATGTGACACACCTGTCGAAGTTATTCGAGCGTCTGAGGAAATAAAAATTCCGCTTGAATCCCAACAAATGCATGTTCGATGTTCGCTCAGGAAAACTTTTAGGGTTCATCGTCAGCAAAAAGGGAATCGAGGTTGACCCTGACAAGGTCAAGGCCATTCAAGAAATTCCTTCGCCAAAGACTGAAAAACAGGTCAGAGGATTTTTGGGACATCTGAATTACATCTCAAGGTTTATATCCCTCATGACTGCGACATGTGCGCCAATCTTCAAACTACTCAGAAAGAATCAAAGTTGTGTATGGACAGGAGATTTCCAAAAAGCTTTTGACACTATCAAAGAATATCTGTTGAATCCACCTATTCTATCTCCTCCAGTGGAAGGAAGACCACTGATCATCTACCTAACAGTCTTGGAAGACTCTATGGGTTGTGTACTTGGCCAACAAGACGAAACCAAAAGAAAAGAGTCTGCTATCTACTATTTAAGCAAGAAATTTACCGACTGTGAAACTCGGTACACTATGCTCGAGAAAATTTGTTGTGCTCTGGCTTGGGCAGCCAAACGTATTCGTTAGTACACGATTTGTCACACTACTTGGTTAATCTCTGAAATGGATCCGATGAAGTACGTCTATGAAAAACCTGCTCTCACGGGAATGATCGCCCATTGGCAGATGTTGTTATCAGAATATGACATCGAGTACCATGCTCAGAAAGCCATCAAAGGAAGTATTTTAGCCGATAATTTGGCTCATCAACCGATTGACGATCAGGCATCAGTCGGATTTGACTTCCCAGACGAACATGTCATGTACTTAAAAATGAAATATTGCGATGAACCGCTACCTAGTGAAGGGTCAGAACCAGGTTCCCAATGGGGATTAATTTTTTACGGAGCTGTCAACAATTATGGAAATGGAATTGGGGCAATCATCGTAACACCTCAGGGTACCGATATTCCTTTCACTGCCCGACTGACTTTCAAATGCAAAAACAACGAGGCTGGATACAATGCTTGTATCATAGGTCTCAAAGAAGCTATTGACTTAAGGATACAAAATTTGGATGTATATGGAGACTCATCCCTGGTTATCAATCTGATAAAAGGAGAGTGGAATACATACCAATCAGGACTGATTCCTTACAAAGATTACGCGAGAAGGTTGTTACCATTCTTTAACAGAATCAAGTTTCATCGTATCCCTCGTGAAGAAAATCACATGGCTGATGCACTAGCCACTCTCTCTTCCATGATTAGTGTAGGTCAATGGAACGACATACCTAAGATTGGCATAATGCGTCTAGAACGGCCTGCTTACATCTTCGTGATTGAAGCAGTCATAGATGATAAACCCTGGTATCACGATATCAAATGCTTCCTTCAGAAACAAGAGTACCCACCTGGGGCATCTAGAAAAGACAGGAAAACCATCAGAAGATTGGCAGACAGTTTCTTCCTGAGCGGTGATACACTCTATAAGAGAAACTTCGACATGGTCTTGCTCCGATGTGTAGATAGACCAAAAGCAAATGTAATGATGAAAGAAATTCACGAAGGATGCTTTGGCACTCATACCCACAGACATGCAATGGCAAGGAAAATTCTGAGAGCAGGATATTATTGGCTGACAATGGAATTCGATTGCTACAAGTACATGAGGAAGTGTCACAAGTGTCAAATATACGCTGACAAAATCCATGTACCACCAACGCATCTCAAAGTTCTTTCTTCTCCATGGCCTTTTTCTATATGGGGAATCGAAACGATTGGCATGTTCGAACCCAAGGCTTCGAACGGACATCGGTTCATCCTGGTAGCCATTGAGTATTTCACCAAATGGGTCAAAGCAGCGTTATACACCAATGTAACCCGACAAGTCGTGGCCCGATTTATCAAGAACAATCTCATCTGCCGTTATGGCATTCCAAGCCAGATCATTACTGACAATGGATCTAACTTGAACAACAAGATGATGAAAGAGTTATGTGCTGAGTTCAAGATCGAACACCATAACTCATCTCCCTACCGACCTAAGATGAACGGAGCGGTAGAAGCGACTAACAAGAATATCAAGAAGATCGTTCAAAAGATGGTTGTAACCTACAAAGACTGGCACGAGATGCTACCTTATGCTCTTCACGGTTATCGCACATTTGTCCGCACTTCAACAGGGGCAACCCCTTTCTCTCTAGTATATGGCATGGAGGCAGTGCTCCCCATAAAAGTAGAGATCCAATCAATCTGGGTATTGATGGAAGTTAAGCTAACAGAAGCTGAATGGTGTCAAAGTCGACATTATGAACTGAATCTGATCGAAGAAAATCGAATAACGACTCTATGCCATGGTCAGTTGTATCAGCAAAGAATGAAGAAGGAATTCGACAAGAAAGTTCGACCCCGTGTCTTCAGAAAAGGAGACCTCGTGCTCAAGAAGATACAATCATTTCTCAGTGATTCTTGGGGCAAATGGACTCCGAATTAAGATGGCCTCTATGTGGTCAAGAAAGCCTTTTCAGGTGGTGCCTTGAGACTCGCAACCATGGATGGAGAGGAATTTGCCTACCCCACGAATGTTGACGTAGTCAAGAAATACTTCGCCTAAATGAAATAAAAAAGAAAAAAAAACATCTCGGTGGATTGAAAAACCTGAAAAGGCGGTCCAGGCAATAATTAGAGACATAAGCAAAAATCATCCAGATGGATTGAAAACCTCAAAAGGAAATCCAGGCAAAAATTAGGGATTCATGGCAAGTAACTACGTCCGACAAGGTTAAATCCCCAGCGGTAACACTGTTTGTCAGGAAAAACTTCCAGTCAAGGTCATCTTCGACAGAAGCTTAGGATGTCTAGAATTCAAAGTTGGTAGAAGGATAACGGTCGTTATGTTTCAATGTACCCCATTTCCCTTAAATGACCATTTTCTAAACTTTGTAAATACTCTATGGGATCACGCGCTTGGCTGATTTCCATCCTATCAATAAAATCTGAGCCCTAGCGCTTTTGTTTGCAATTCTCATTTGTTTTAGCTTTACAAAATGACATTTTTTTAACATGATCAACGATTCTTGAAATAAAACAAAAATGAATTTAATTGTCAAATTTTCTTCTACTTTTAAAAATAAAGATGGCATTTCTCTTTAAACTGCTGAACGCACAAAGAACATCGATAGCTTCACTGGAAGTGATCAAACCTCAAAATGCATAATCAAATTACTCCTTATAAACCAGTACGCCTGAATGAAGGATCAATGGTTTCAGATGTGAATGTCCCATCTGATATCCACGACAGAGTTTTTACCTCTTAAGACCGATTGACGACTTCTCTCCCCCACATGGACTATCTCTCCTAAGCAAGTCAGGATTGCTATCTTGAATCGATGGTACTTTTCATCTCCCGCAGTGGCCGAGTATCCAGTCGTGTTCATCCACTAGTCTGTATTTCGCGTCAAATTTTTCAGCATAAGCATGCATACATCATGCATATTTGATTCACATTCATATTCATATTGCATTAATATCACTCTGGTCACATTCATCTCCCCAAGTGATAAAAGTCCTTTCACCAATAGAGTTGTCATTTCTTTCCTCGCCAGGAAATGTGTCGTCTGAGCAATCTCTCCCCCAGTTTATTTCTGAATTGGAGACAGTCCTCGACCGCTTTGATAGCTTGAACCTCTGAAAGGCAAAAAAAGACATTCGACAGACACCTCTGGAACATCACTCTTCACCATTGAAGATGATATCCTCGCTTTCCCAGATTAAAGAAAATCCCCAGAGAAAGCCTCTCAATTGAAGACTCTCAGCAATACATAAGTTTTTCTCCCAAGAAATTCGATGTTAATGAAGTCATCAGCACCTCAAAATTGGATTACATCACATGGAATTTCTCCGAAAAGATCTCGAAGAAAAGTATGATGTAATATTCCCGAGCAAAAAATAGTCTTTCAAGAGACTCATTTTTCCCCAGTAGAGTCAGCAAATGGCATCTCCAACAGAGAAGTTTGCACACCTCTACAGCTCAGACAAGTGGGTTCCCCCAGCAAGTCTGACCTCAAATCTTTTCCATCAAATGGCGTCTCCCCAGTAAAACTCGGTGAGAAGTTTGATGAAGACCGCTACACATAGCACCCCTTGTCAAGGAAGAAACTCGACAAGAAGAAACTAAGACCAGTTCTGTGGCTGAAGACTAGGATCGAGGGGAGGTTTATTTCAAAAGAAACTGAGACCAGTTCCGTGGATGAAGACCAGGATCGAGGGGAGGTTTATTTCAAAAGAAACTGAGACCAGTTTTGTGGCTGAAGTCCAGGATCGAGGGGAAGTTTATTTAAGAAACTAAGACCAGTTCTGTGGCTGAAGACCAGGATCGAGGGGAAGTTTATTTAAGAAGCTAAGACCAGTTCCGTGGCTAAAGATCAGGATCGAGGGGAAGTTTCACCCTTTTCTAAGTATCGTTACTTAACAAAAGAAGATGGATGAGCAAACTTCCATTCGTAACCACCGTCAAAATTTTGGGTATTTCGATATTTAATCCTCTTGCACCCTGAGTGTCCGAATACCTTCGCCATTCACACCTTCAGGTCCAAGAAAATTAAATAGGGGCATCTGTCATACCCCAAATTTTGACTACAAGATTTCCCATCATGCCTCATCAATCTCCTTAAAGATGGTTGAGCATTCACCACAATCAAGAATTAGGGTTTTGAGCCCTCCCAGAGCACTTAGACAAAGGATCAATCAAGAAATGACATGATCTTCAGCTTGTCTAAACCTCTCAAACACCCATAAGGGATCAAGAGAACTCCCACATCAAGAATCAAGCATAGGAGTGCAACATACCAAGTGGATTAAGCCTCGAGATCGCTACTGTCACCAAATTAGGGTTTTGGTCGACCAAGGCCTCCAGATGAAAATTTTCATCTGGGAATGAGCCAATACTTCAAAGCATAACCCAAGATACTCCAAGGAACCTTATGAGTTCCATTATCAAGTCAAATTAGCCTCAGGGGATGCAATCAACAAAAATCAAGAATTATGGTTTCTTGACCTAATCCACCCCAAAGTTGACTTTTAGAGAAAAGCATGAGCCAAGACCTCAAGACATGATTTGAAGGCCTCAAAAACACCACATTGATCCATTTGCAACAATGGATTGATCCAAGAAGCTTGATTCAAAAGTTTCAATTTCATTTGGGCCACAATTAGGGTTTTGAAGAAAAAATCAACTGTATCTTTGACTTTTGACCAAGACATGCTCCCAAACCATGGGACATATTTTCAATACACCCTAAAATACCTACGGAATCCATCCATTAGGTTTGAATTGGGTCAAGGACTTGATTTCCTAAAGGATCACACAGTTTGGATTTCATCTGACAAAAAGTCAACTGTGCCCAAAATCAAGTTTGACTTTTTGGATTTTTTCACAAATATGGTTCCCCTAAGTCAAAAAAAATGTTAATGTATGATTTTGATCATCATTTATCAAGAAAAATCAAGAAAAGTGAGGTTTCTTGCAAAAGGGGCAACCTTGAGAAACCACATTTTTTCTAAGTTATGGAACAAAAGTGATTTTGTACCAACTTTGCAAGGTCATAACTCCAAAACCCTAAGGCCTTTTCTCCCATCCAAAGCTCAAATGAATGTTCACATGACATACTTTAAATATGTCAACTACAAGAAATTCCAAATCCTCGTGGATTTGGAGTTATGGATTGATCAAAATCACAAAAAATGGGAAATGGCCACTTTTTCCAACACTTAGTGAAATTTTCAACAAAGTCAGAATCTGTTTCACTTTTTCCAAACTTTGAGGCCATTTTAACCTTGATACAAGATGAACCAAGTCCATTGGTGGACATCAAAGTTAAAGTATGTCATGAGGGCTTTCCAAAATGTCCAAGAACTCAATCAAACTCCACTTGAGCTAGGAGTTATGGATCTCACAAGTTGCCTAAACACAAACTGTTTTTTGACAGCATTTGGTACAAACTTACATCCCACGATTCCTTAGACTAATTTTGGGCACTTTGATCATTCAAATTCTGTCCAATTACAACACAATGAATGAGGGATCTGATCCATAACACAAGATGCCAAGAACCTAGCCATCCATGTGCAAAATCATCATGAAAGGAACCTTGAAATTCAAATTTGGCATCAAGCATTCAAAGGATACATCAAGGTGGCATGGACTGAATCAAACCCAACTGAATGAGTCAAGCCTTATCCCTGCAACAGAAGACCATAGGTCTGTGCTCTAATCTCAAGTCAATGGCTAGAGAAGACTTGAATTCCTTTATGCAACCATTGGCCACAGACCTGTACCAGTTGCCATTCACTATTGCTTACAAAACAAACTTGCTCTACTATAAATAGAGCTCATTTGTGATCAGTTTGAGTACACCAAAGCACTCAAACTGATGCTTTCCTCAAAATCTCTCTTTCACTCCAAATTTGCCTTCCATTTCAAGTCACTATCGGGTTTTGAAATTGGAAGTGATTCAAACCAAACCAATCATGCCAACACCTCATATACATCATATATGAGTGATCCATGGCCCTGAATCACAAAATCACCAGTCAGTTGCTCAAGCTTTTGACAAGGCTGTAGTTGAGGTACCACAAGGTGATCCAAGCATCTCCAATCAAGGGTATGCATCTCAACACACTCCATAGGGTATAGTGAAGCTGTCTAGGTCCTTACAACACATCTGTAACATCTCTATCATCAAGCTCGATCACCAGCTGCAAGAGGTTAGCCTGAAGCCTTCAAACTCCATATTACATGCATCATAAATGAATTTTTGAGTTACCATCTTACTTCTGCATGTATATAGAGTAATAACCCTCAATTAATTGCCATGAATCAATTGTGTATGGAATTTCATTATGTTCATGCTTAAATTAGGGTTCTTGAGCTAATATTCTAATTTCTCACTCCATACTTAATATAAATACAATTAATCTATATGGTTGTGATCCTTGTTAAAAAACGAGCAAGATTGGTGTTTGAATCATGCAAAACCATTGAGTAATCAGAGAGGAAAGTGAGAAATTGCAAATCTGGGGAAAACAGGGGACGCGGGCAAGAAGCAAGTGTTCTTGGTGCCCTTTTTTCAAATTTTTAATCATTTGAATTTTTGATATTTTATTTAATTGATTCAAAAATTAATTTCTCTCTGATTATTTATGTTTTTGAGTTAATTCTTTTTTTCAAAATTCATAAAAATGTTAAAATATTTTATTCTACAAAAATTTCACAAAAATATTATTTATTTTAAATATTTAATATTTTCATAGAGAATTTATTTTTATTTGTCTTTTAACATTTAAAATTATTTCTTTTACTTTTTTAAATCATTCTAGGGATAAAACATGATTTTTCAAAAATTTATCCTAGATCATAACTTGTTTTAGACATGTTTCATAATTTTGATCATTTTAATTGAATTTTATTCAATTTAAAATACATTTTTAAATCAAATTAGGGTTTTGATCATTCACACCCTCACAAATCTTTTTCAAAACACTTTTGGGCCTCTAATAAAGTGTATGACCCATCCCTTGTTGTACAAACTTTTTTTTGGGCCTCAATCATTGTATAAGTCCCGATACGATTTTAAAAATCTCAGCGCGATCGCTGTTTTCAAACTATTTTAATCCTGGGCCTCCCCTTGTGTTGTATGTCCCATTTTCCTTCTTTTTCAAACATTGTTGGGCCTCTAATAGAGTGTAAGACCCATCCCTTGTCAAATATAATAAATTTGGGCCTCAGTCATTGTATAAGTCCCACTGTGTTTCTAAAACCGCGGCGCGATCATCACCTTTTTTAAAAAAATCATTTGGGCCTCCTTTGAGTTGTAAGTCCTATCTTTCTTTTTTTTTTCAAACTATTGGGCCTCTAATAGAGTGTAAGACTCATCCCTTTGTAAATAAAACAATCTTTGGGCCTCAGTCATTGTATAAGTCCCGATGCGATTTCAAAAATCTCGACGCGATCGCCGCTTTCAAAACAAAAATCATCTGGGCCTCTCCTTGAGTATAAGCCCCATTCTTCTTTTCAAAACAACTTTCCCTTTTGACTTAGATTCAAATTCATAGTTGTTATCAAAAATTTCTTTAATTTCTTGAATAACTAACCATACTGTTGTAGTGCTGGAAGCTTGCTAACCAGTAAGTTCTATCAGCTTTCTTTTACACACTTGCTCATATATATTCCATTTATATATATATGCCTGTATATCTTGCTTAGAGTTTTCCCCGACAACTAGGTCTAGGATTAGATCAAGCCAGTGGTCACTCTTTCAACACAGTCAAAACTAGTTCCCCATAGGAAATTCCAGATACAGTCTAGCCTCCTCTTGGGCTTATACAATATGGAACAGAGAAAGGCATTATTCCAGGTGAAACTTTTCTCAAGACTGTCACTACTAGAAATTTGTCTAAGAAATTCATTTCCCCCAGAGAGGATTAATTCCCGGTGAAACCTCTTTTGAATTTCTTCAAACCCTAGAACTGTTCACTAAAGAAAGGATTATTCCCGGTGAAACCTTTCTTGGACTTTTCTTAGGTTTGGACCCACAAGCTTCCTAAAAGCATCCCCAGCCTCCTCTTGGGCCTTGTACAAGGACCCTCAGCCTTCTTAGAAGTTCTCATGCCTCATCTTGGGCTTAGTGCAAGAACCCAAAGACCTCCTACAGGTATAGGACAGAACTTAGTCATCCTTTGAAAGTTCAATCCTCCAGAGAGTCAGAATCTCAAAACATCAGAACAATTTAGGGTTAATTCTCATCCCTTAAAACATCAGCCTCCTCTTGGGCATCATACAAAGATAAAACTTTTCATACTAGTAGACTTGGACAGTCTCACCTCCTTTTGGGTCTCCAAAAACTCTCAAGTTTCCTAAAGACACTGGATAAACCCTGATCATCTAATCAATCACCAACAGAGTTAAAACCTCTATAGGTTTTCAAAACTCAATCTTTAAACTCTCACTTTAAATTTCCCCAGCTAGGGTCAAATTACTATCAATAAACCTTTTATTAGAACCTCAAGGCATCTGATATTTCAACTCTTCTACAGTCCCCAACAAGAGTTGATTCCCAAATTTGGATCTGTCTTTGGATCTCAATAATCCTCAGCAGAAGTTACCCTCCTCTTAGGCTTTATATAAGAAATTCCCCAACTAGCCTCCTCTTAGGCTTTGTATAATGATTATCCCTCAACACCTTTTAGCCGCAATCTTTGGCTTTGTACAAGACACCGATAAATATTCTCCAGCTGAGTCAGTTAACCTTCTTTTAACCTCAATCTTGGGCTTTGTACAAGACATCAATAAAACTTCCCCAGTGGAGTCAATCCTTTTTAGCCTCAATCTCGGGCTTTGTACAAGACAAATAAAACACTCTCTTGTTGAGTTAGAATTCTTTAGCCTCAATCTTGGGCTTTATACAAGACAAACAAAATATTTCCCCAGAAGAGTCAATTCCTTCCAGCCTCCTCTTAGGCTTTGTATAATGATCTCCTCAAAAGAGTCAGTCTCTTTGCAGCCTCAATCTTGGGCTTTGTACAAGACAGATATATAACTCCCTAGTAGAGTCAACCTTTCAGCTTCAACCTTGGGCTTTGATCAAGGCACACAAAAAATCAACATCCCCTTAGAGAAAAAAATCAAAATTTCTCTCTGTAGGAAGAACATTTCTCTGTACATCTCACATCAAAACAGACAATCAAAACAAACCTTAATCCCGGATAACTGGTGTAAGTGGCACACTTGTTGATTCAAAAATCCAAGCTGTAGTCCATCTCTTATCCTGGTAAACCCCTTCTTTCATCTAATTGTTGTAAGTGGCAAACCTCTGGATTATTTACATCCAAGCCAATGTCCCTCTCTTAGCATGAAAGATGCCTAAGGAAAAATGGCATTGCTTAGTTAAAGTTTTCTCCTTCAGGATCAATCCCTTATAAAGGAAATTATAGCATTGTTGGATTCCATACATTCCAGTTAAAGTAATTCTCCTTTATGATCAGTTACCCAACAACTGTGATAAACAGATGAGATATCTCCCTTTAGAGATGACAAATTCTCTCTCAGTCAAAACCTTTTGGCTTCAATCTTGGGCTTTGAACAAGACACAAATACTTATCTAGCTTCAATCTTGGGCTTTAAACAAGACTCCAAACATCTTTTTCCTCCCATAGAATAGGAGGAACTACGATTGCTCTGATTTCCCTGTTTTTTCTTTAACAGGAATACGTAGGCATAAGATTGTGAAATCTTAGCGAGCACACTAATCAAAAACCTTAGGTCCAGTACCTTACCAAAAACATCGAAAAACCTGAAAACAACAAAAATACTCTCTCAAACATTCCCAAAGGGGAAACTTTCCCAACCCATGACAAATAAACACCAGTATGTAGATAATAGTACAATTTGCTAAACGATCTATGGATAACCATATATAGGATGGGTAATTGACAACTCCCCATTGTATAACCTGACCCCGGACCCCCCAATCTCTTAAGCATTTGTTAAAGAAAACATTTGCGTGCTAGGTTAGTTTTAGATAGTTTCCCTTTCCTTTCCAGCTTCATAGGATAAATAAGAAATCAGAAAGTAGCACCCAATTCCAATAAATGGCGATTAGGTGGTCGAGTCACCGACAATATTCGCACACTATAGACCTCCTAGGCCTTAACAAAAAAATTAATTACGCCACCACGTGTCAGAAGGGAATCTTCGTTTTGCATTCCCAAAGCTAAACTTTGCATTCCCCAAAGAGTCTTCTCCAGCTCCCCGCGTGCAGATCCTCCTCGATAGTCCACACGAGTCACGCCCTCGTCAGGGCTGGTCGACAAAAAAACGTCCTTTTTGCGGGCATGTTTTACTAAACCTGGTCGACATAAAAATGCCATTTTCGCGAGCACGTCCTCGCGTACTAAAGGGGTTGTCGGGCTCATAAGCGACCAGCTGTCGACCACACTGACCATAGAACGGGCGAAGGGCATGTCCCTGAACATTGTCATTCGAAAAGCAACAACCAACAAAGCTATCTCAAGTCATCACTCTTCCTCAAAGCAAAGACTTGGGGGCTCCTATTCTGGACTGGGCGGGCACTTGGCCCCTAGTAGGGCAAGGCCCAATCCAGTCCAGCTCTTGGCAATGCCTAATAACTAGATTCATCCAAAGTAGTCGTTGGGCACAATGTAGCCGTTAGGCACAATATGACCATTGGGGGACGTCTACCTCACGCGCTTGACAGTTCACGCAACCAATTGCCCCTCCGGAGTTCACGGGGACAGTTGGACCAGGTCAAAAGGTCACGCGCTAGACCTTCCACGTGGCAGTCTCCCATTGGTCGACCAGATATTTCGGCCACATGGGACACCTTGGCCCCACGCTGGGGGTTATCTCTATAAATACCCTCTCACTTGAGAGGGTCATGTTTGATCCAAATTTAATATTCTAATTCATACCTAAACACTTTGTACTTGCTTTCTCTCTAGCCCAAACTTACTTTGGCATCGGAGTACCTTGAAGGTACACCCCCTCCTCTCCTACATCCATCATCGCTGCCCTACACGGAAGGCCACGAAGATCCATTCTAATCACACCAGATTAATAATAATAATAATAAGGATTTGGGAATAAAAGTGTTAGTACGTGTTTTGGAAGAAAGTGGAGAAGAGTGAAGCTAGGGCAAAATGGAAGAGAAGAACCATTGTTGAGGTAGAAGAAGCGTTGTTGCAAGAACTCTAATGTAAGGGTGGGGTTCTGATTATCTAAGGGGAATTATGAAGAATGGTGGGTAGATCATAACATGTAGGAATTATGATTAATTGAGTGAATTATGAAATTGATGATGATTTTATGATGAAATTCGTGTGTCTTTCATGTATGCATAAATTCAGGTTTGATATGGTTGATGATATTATGCCATTCATTGATGTTTGATGGTTGTGACCTTAATTGTGTTAATGGTGATTTAGAGATGATGAATTGATGTTGTGATGTGTTTATTTCCCTTGATTCTTGTGTCATATGATATGATATGTTTTGGGATTATTGGAGGTCAAAACTTGGGGTTTGAGGTCTGTTGCAATGTTGAAAATCGAGAGAAATTACACAAAATCATGGGGAAAAAGTGATTTTCAAGGCCCTATTATGACTCGTAACAGCCATTACGGGTGGCCGTAATTGCCCTATGAAATGCACTACCAGAAACGTGCGAAAAATGAAATTCTGGGTTGAGAGTATTACGGGCTGTAATAGGTGTTACGGCCTGCCGTAATAGCTCTCTGGATTTTGTACTACGAAATTGTTTCGATCATAACTTTTGATTCGTAAGTCTAATTGAAGCGCCGTTCGAAGTATTGGAAAGCTAACGCGACGAACTACCTTATAAAATGGTTTATTTTCCAGAAGTTGATTATTTTGCTGTGTGATGGCTTAAATGCAGTTGTAGTGGTTATGTTGTGATGCGATAAATTCCGAAATGTATCGTTGTTGGTTGCTATGATGTAAACTGTCGTTATTGAGTCGTTACAGTATGTATGTTGGTGTATGATTGCCAGTATTGGCGGAGTACCCTGACCATGGAGGTTTTGGTCATTATGCATAATGTTGTTGTTCTTTGCATATTGCATTGTTGTTGTTGTTGTTGATTACTATATTATTATGTTGTTTTGCGATAAATGAATTGTTGTCGTTTGCTATGTTGGATGATGATGTTGATGAGATGTTATAGCGTTGTTTTTGCATGGTGACCAATTTTGGTGTGGTATGTAACGCCCCAGTTTTGCCAATTTTGTTTATTGAGTCGTTTTGATTATTTTATTATTATTTTATTTTATTTTCGATTTTTATGTGAAAATATGTTATTTTTCGGCGGGAATATATTTGATCGCGTTTTGGGATCGTTTGCGAGAAATTTGAGTGTAGGGGTAATTTGGGCATTTGGGTGTATTTTGATTAAGTTAGAATAAATAGAAAGTATAGAAAGAAAAAGAAAGAAAAACCAGAAAAATAGAGAAGAAGAAAAGAGAAGAGAAAGAAGAAAAGAGAGAAAAACTTGTGAAGGAAGAAATCAATCTCCCGACTTTCTAGAACGCGAATTTATCGGGTAAGGGTGCGAAACTCGATTATACTATGATTGTGTATGATTATGTATGTTTTGTGTGGATGTCGTGGTTGGTTTTCAATATGTTTTCGTTTATGCCGTATTTGACGAAATCGATAGAAACCGATGTTTCTACGGTCGGAAAGTCGTATAAATACATGTGTTGGTTGGTTATATGTATGTGAGCTGCTGTTTGAAGTTTCACGAAGTTTGGTTATGTTTCGGTTAGTTTTCGGTATGTTTCCGTTGTTGTTTCCGTTTAGGTCGAATTATAGGAAATTGATAGAAAACGATGTTTTCACGGTTAGAATTCGAAATAAATTACGTAGTTGTATCGAGGAAGGTTAGGTCGTCGTATGTCGTGCTTTTTATTCGATTTGGTGAAGTTTAAAAATTCTGGTTTTTGAACGATAGAAATTTAATCGAAAAATCGAACGTCGTAGAAATTTCGTTTAAGTGTTCTAAATTGTTCTTATATATTTGGTGTTTATGAGTATATGTTTGTTTCGGTGAAAATGTTCGATTTAGTCGAGTTTTCGGGGATTCGGGAAAAGGACAGCAAGGTTGTAATTTGAAAAATCTGGTTTTTTGTGAAAAACAGGGTTAGGGATCGATACATAATCCCAGGGATCGATCCCTACTGTGAAAATTGGGAAAAATGGAATTTTTACTACAGCAGGGATCGATACATGCGAGTTAGGGATCGATACCTACTGTGCTGAAACAGAAAATTCTGTTTTTCGGGGAAACTTCGGAAATTCATATCTTTTGATCCGTAACTCGGATTGGGACGTTCTTTATACCGTTGGAAAGCTTATGAAATGTTCTTTCATATAAAAATGGGCTTTTAGATTGTTGGCCAATTTAATTATGTCTGAAATTGGGAATAATGTCGATTCTCGACTTTTGTCGTTTTAAATGGTGCGTAATTGACGTGTATTATGTGATATGTTTGTGATTTGGATGTGTATGCCTTATGTGCTGCTGTGATGATGATTTGTGGCCGACAGGCAAGAAAATGCTAAGTGTTGCATTTGTTTAGATATGCATGATTATTGATGTGTGTGAGCATGTAATGTGAATGTCATGAGTCATTGTATGCCAAGCATCATCGTGCATTGTTGAAACGTCCTGAGTGACGATTTGATTCTCGAGGGAATCTACTATAACATCGTGGGCCTCGAAAATATGAGGCGCTGCCTGAGGACTTAAAGCGATGATTATAGACGATTGTGGGCTCCTTTGGAGACTTAAAGCAATCCTTAACGTCGTGTGCCTCGAAAATATGAGGCGCTGCCTGAGGACTTAAAGCGACGGGTGAACATCGTAGACCCGACGGGGTGTTACTTGAGTACGTCTCAGTAACGAGCGATGGTTCCAAGAGTTCCTGGGGAACTAATGAATTACAAGGTTGGAAGTCGGTACCGCATGGCATGTGCATAGAGTCGTAGTGTCGATCTATGTGCATTGCATAAATCATGAGTCATTTGTGCATGAATTTGTGAATGTGATTTAATGAGATGGAATAAGTGTGATTGTATTGTGAATGATTGATGGGTAGTGGTATTTGACACTTGTGAATTGTACTGTGTGTTGTTATAATTGATCTGTGTGTTTTGGTGGTGAGAATGCGTTATTGTGTATTTTTGTGTTTATATATAATTTTATGCAATTATATTATGGTTGTTTTTCTCACCCTTCTGCTGTTTCATAACGCTTTATGAGGCGTTGCAGATTAGGTTTGTTGGAGGTATTCTTTTTGTGAAGCGTGGCGTCTTCATTCTTTTGTCGGTCGGCTCTGATATGTGACTCCGGGTAGCTAGGGTGGCCGTTTGTGATTGTTTTGTATATCTGATGATATATTTTGGTTGTACATGTATACTTGATGTATGACAAACATGTTTACATGTATATATATGTTATTCAGATTTTAGATTTTTCCGCTTTAATTCTAATTTCTGAAAAGTGGGTGTAAGGAACAAAGTTTCCTCTGTAATTGCTATCCCACGTTGCATATCTTTATGGGCTGGTGTTGTATGAATTGTTTGGTTTCAATTGATGTGATTTCCCCGTCTATGCCATGATAATTTAAATGTACTCTGATCGAATTTGGAATTTTCTTTTATTGCTTTAATTGCATGCTAATTGGGGGTATAGATTGGGGGCGTCACATTAAGTGGTATCAGAGCCAATGTTCGGTTTGTCCGACCATGTTGTTGTGTCTGTTGTGTTAGTTGTGTCTGGCATATTGGGCGAATTATGTTGGACGAGTGGTTGTTTAACCATAGTTTCTGTGTTTGGACGAACAGAATATGGCTGGAAGAGGTGCTGCTGCTATGACTGCGGCCATGCAAGCTATGGCGCAAGCAATGCAGAATTTACCCAATGCTGCGGCGAACGAGGAGTCGCGTAGTATGGATAAGTTTCAGAAGAATAATCCACCGAGCTTCAATGGTACTCATGATCCTGAGGGAGCACAGATTTGGCTGAAGAAGATTGAGAAGATCTTCCGTTTCATTAGGTGTTCCGAGGACCAGAAAGTGCAGTTTGGTACTCATGTGTTGGAAAAGGAAGCTGAAGACTGGTGGGCGAATGCTTCTCAGAGGTTTGAGGAGGACGAAACAGTGGTTACATGGGCTGTGTTCAAAGATGCTTTTCTTGAAAAGTATTTTCCGGAAGATGAGAGAGGTAAAAAGGAAATTGAATTTCTTGAACTGAAGCAGGATAATTCCTCTGTTGCGGATTATGCTGCTAAGTTTGAGGAACTTGTGAAGTTCTGTCCTAATTATAATACGGCTGGTTCGGAGAGGTCTAAGTGTTTGAAGTTTGTGAATGGCTTGAGGCCAGAAATCAAGCAGGGTATCGGTTATCAAGAGATCAGGCAGTTTCCAGTGTTGGTGAACAAAAGTAGGATTTTTGATGAAGATAGTAAAGCCCGTTCTGCTCACTATAAAAGTGTAAGTGACAGGAAGGGAAAACAGCAAGTTCGTGGGGGTCCATATGTGACACCAGTGGACAAGGGTAAACAAAAGGGTTCTGTTGATCGCAGGTTTGGTGGAGGAGGTTCTGGTTCTATTAGGTGTTTTAAGTGTGGTGGTTTAGGTCATCGCCAGAATGAATGTCGGAAGGGTATGAGTAAGTGTTCTAATTGTGGAGGTGAAGGGCATGTTTTATCTGATTGTAAAAGGAAGAATGTGGTGAAATGTTACAATTGTGGGGAACCTGGTCACATTAGTTCGAGGTGTCCTAATCAGAAGAAGGTTCAGAATAGTGGAAAAGTGTTTTCATTGGCGGGGACTCAGACCTCGAATGCAGATCGTCTGATTAGAGGTACTTGCTTTATTAATAATATGCCTTTAATTGCTATTATTGATACTGGAGCGACTCATTCGTTTATTTCGTCTGAGTGCGCGAAGAGTTTCGATCTTGTGTTGTCTGTGATGGATTTTGAGATGGTTATTGATACTCCAGCGATGGGGTCAGTAACTACTTCTTTGGTTTGTCTAAGTTGTCCTTTAGCCATTTATGGTAAAGACTTTGTGATGGATTTGGTGTGTTTACCATTGGAAGGTTTAGATGTGGTGTTGGGAATGAACTGGTTGCAATTTAATCGGGTTCACATTGATTGTTATCATAAGCTAGTAAGGTTTCCTTCTCTTGAGGAAGACGAAGACTCGAGTTTCTTATCTACCAAAGAGTTGAAGAGACTTTTGGCGGATGAGGCTCAGTTGTTCGGTGTGTTTGCATCATTGTCGGTGGAGAGTCAAGTTTCTCTTGAGGTGTTTCCTGTTGTGTGTGAATTTCCTGAAGTGTTTCCCGAGGATATTTCAGATGTGCCGCCGGAGAGAGAGGTTGAATTTTCGATAGATCTAGTTCCTGGTACTAGACCTGTTTCTATGGCACCTTATAGAATGTCGGCATCTGAATTGGTAGAATTGAAAAAGCAGTTGAATGAGTTATTGGAAAAGAGGTTTGTAAGACCAAGTGTTTCTCCTTGGGGTGCTCCAGTTTTGTTAGTGAAGAAGAAAGATGGGAGTATGCGATTATGTATTGATTATCGCCAGTTGAACAAAGTGACGATTAAGAACAAGTATTCGCTTCCAAGGATCGATGACTTGATGGATCAACTGGTAGGTGCAAGTGTGTTTAGTAAGATTGATTTGAGATCGGGGTATCATCAGATAAGGGTGAAAGAAGAGGATATTCAGAAGACGGCCTTTAGAACACGATACGGTCATTATGAATATTCTGTGATGCCGTTCGGGGTTTCTAATGCGCCTGGTGTGTTTATGGAATACATGAATCGAATTTTCCACGAGCATTTGGATCGTTTTGTGGTGGTGTTTATTGATGATATTTTAATCTATTCTAAGTCTCGTGAGGAACATGCAGAGCATTTGCGAATTGTTTTGCAGGTTTTGAAGGAAAGGAAGCTTTTTGCAAAATTGTCCAAGTGTGAATTCTGGTTGTCTGAGGTGAGTTTTCTTGGGCACGTAATTTCAGGTAATGGTATTGCTGTGGATCCATCTAAAGTAGAAGCAGTTCTACAATGGGAGGCTCCTAGATCCGTTACTGAAATTCGAAGTTTTCTAGGGTTGGCTGGTTATTATCGGAGGTTCATTGAAGGTTTTTCTAAGCTAGCATTACCTTTGACGCAGTTGACTTGTAAGGGCAAAGCGTTCATTTGGGATATTCAGTGTGAAGAGAGTTTTTGTGAGCTGAAGAGAAGATTGACGACAGCTCCGATTCTGATTTTACCGAATCCTAATGAACCATTTGTTGTGTATTGTGATGCTTCTTTAATTGGTTTGGGTGGTGTTTTGATGCAGGAAGGTAAAGTTGTAGCTTATGCTTCCAGGCAATTAAGAGTTCATGAGAAAAACTATCCTACTCATGATCTTGAATTGGCTGCTGTGGTTTTTGTGTTAAAGATTTGGAGGCATTATCTCTATGGTGCAAGGTTCGAAGTCTTTAGTGATCATAAAAGCTTGAAATACCTATTTGATCAGAAAGAGTTGAACATGAGGCAACGGAGATGGCTAGAATTCTTGAAAGACTACGACTTTGGCTTGAATTACCATCCTGGTAAAGCTAATGTGGTAGCCGATGCATTGAGCCGTAAATCTTTGCATATGTCCGCATTGATGGTGAAAGAGTGGGAACTTTTGGAATCGTTTAGAGACTTGAGTTTGGTTTGTGAAGTGACATCGGTGAGTGTGAAACTTGGTATGTTGAAAGTTACTAATGAATTTTTGTCGTCGATTAGTGAGAAACAAAAACAGGATTTGAAATTCGTGGATTTGATGATGAATGAGAATATGGATTTCAAAGTTGATAATTTTGGTGTTTTGAGATTTCGTGGTCGTATTTGCATTCCTGATGATGCGGAGTTGAAAAGAATGATTTTAGAGGAAGGACACCGGAGTAATTTGAGTATTCATCCGGGTGCGAATAAGATGTACCAAGATTTGAGGAAGATTTTCTGGTGGTCTGGTTTGAAAAGAGATGTGGCTCAGTTTGTGTATGCTTGTTTAACTTGTCAGAAGTCGAAGGTGGAACATTTGAGGCCTAGTGGTTTGTTGCAACCATTAGACATTCCGGAGTGGAAATGGGATAGCATTTCGATGGATTTTGTAACGGGATTACCGAATACTCAGCAAGGGCATAATGCTATTTGGGTGATTGTGGACAGGCTGACTAAATCGGCACATTTCATTCCGATTGACATCAGTTTTTCTTTGGAACGGTTAGCTGAGATTTATATCGGTGTGGTGGTGAAATTGCATGGAGTTCCATTGAGTATTGTTTCTGATCGAGATCCTAGGTTCACATCAAGATTTTGGGAGAGTTTACAGAAGGCCTTGGGTTCTAGATTGAGGTTGAGTTCGGCTTATCATCCGCAGACGGATGGTCAGACCGAAAGAACTATTCAGTCGTTGGAGGATTTGTTGAGATCGTGTGTTTTGGAACAAGGTGGTGCGTGGGACAGTTATCTTGCTTTGATCGAGTTCACGTATAATAACAGTTTCCATTCTAGTATCGGAATGGCACCTTTTGAGGCTTTATACGGACGAAGATGTAGAACGCCGTTGTGTTGGCACGAGACCGGTGAGAGTTCTGTGGTTGGACCGGAATTGGTGCAACAGACGACGGAAAAGGTAAAGTTTATTCGTGAGAAAATGAAGGCTTCTCAGAGTAGACAAAAGAGTTATCATGATAAGAGACGGAAGGATCTTGAGTTTCAAGAGGGTGATCACGTATTTCTAAGGGTTACGCCGGTAACGGGTGTTGGGCGTGCGTTGAAATCTAAGAAACTTACTTCTCGATTTATTGGTCCTTACCAGATATCTGCGAGAGTGGGTGCCGTGGCTTATCGAGTGGCGTTACCGCCGAATCTGTCGAATTTGCATGATGTTTTTCATGTTTCGCAGTTGAGGAAGTATGTTCCAGACCCTTCACATGTGATTCCGATGGACGAGGTTGAGGTAAGAGATAACCTTACGATCGAGGCATTACCAGTTAGTATTTTGGATCGCGAGGTGAAGCGGTTGAGGGGTAAAGAGATTGCACTTGTGAAAGTGGCGTGGGGAGGCGCTGCTGATGGTAATCTGACATGGGAGTTGGAGAGTAGGATGCGGGAGTCGTATCCAGAGTTGTTTGTATCAGGTAAGATTTTCGAGGACGAAAATTTCTAAGTGGGGGAGAATTGTAACGCCCCAGTTTTGCCAATTTTGTTTATTGAGTCGTTTTGATTATTTTATTATTATTTTATTTTATTTTCGATTTTTATGTGAAAATATGTTATTTTTCGGCGGGAATATATTTGATCGCGTTTTGGGATCGTTTGCGAGAAATTTGAGTGTAGGGGTAATTTGGGCATTTGGGTGTATTTTGATTAAGTTAGAATAAATAGAAAGTATAGAAAGAAAAAGAAAGAAAAACCAGAAAAATAGAGAAGAAGAAAAGAGAAGAGAAAGAAGAAAAGAGAGAAAAACTTGTGAAGGAAGAAATCAATCTCCCGACTTTCTAGAACGCGAATTTATCGGGTAAGGGTGCGAAACTCGATTATACTATGATTGTGTATGATTATGTATGTTTTGTGTGGATGTCGTGGTTGGTTTTCAATATGTTTCCGTTTATGCCGTATTTGACGAAATCGATAGAAACCGATGTTTCTACGGTCGGAAAGTCGTATAAATACATGTGTTGGTTGGTTATATGTATGTGAGCTGCTGTTTGAAGTTTCACGAAGTTTGGTTATGTTTCGGTTAGTTTTCGGTATGTTTCCGTTGTTGTTTCCGTTTAGGTCGAATTATAGGAAATTGATAGAAAACGATGTTTTCACGGTTAGAATTCGAAATAAATTACGTAGTTGTATCGAGGAAGGTTAGGTCGTCGTATGTCGTGCTTTTTATTCGATTTGGTGAAGTTTAAAAATTCTGGTTTTTGAACGATAGAAATTTAATCGAAAAATCGAACGTCGTAGAAATTTCGTTTAAGTGTTCTAAATTGTTCTTATGTATTTGGTGTTTATGAGTATATGTTTGTTTCGGTGAAAATGTTCGATTTAGTCGAGTTTTCGGGGATTCGGGAAAAGGACAGCAAGGTTGTAATTTGAAAAATCTGGTTTTTTGTGAAAAACAGGGTTAGGGATCGATACATAATCCCAGGGATCGATCCCTACTGTGAAAATTGGGAAAAATGGAATTTTTACTACAGCAGGGATCGATACATGCGAGTTAGGGATCGATACCTACTGTGCTGAAACAGAAAATTCTGTTTTTCGGGGAAACTTCGGAAATTCATATCTTTTGATCCGTAACTCGGATTGGGACGTTCTTTATACCGTTGGAAAGCTTATGAAATGTTCTTTCATATAAAAATGGGCTTTTAGATTGTTGGCCAATTTAATTATGTCTGAAATTGGGAATAATGTCGATTCTCGACTTTTGTCGTTTTAAATGGTGCGTAATTGACGTGTATTATGTGATATGTTTGTGATTTGGATGTGTATGCCTTATGTGCTGCTATGATGATGATTTGTGGCCGACAGGCAAGAAAATGCTAAGTGTTGCATTTGTTTAGATATGCATGATTATTGATGTGTGTGAGCATGTAATGTGAATGTCATGAGTCATTGTATGCCAAGCATCATCGTGCATTGTTGAAACGTCCTGAGTGACGATTTGATTCTCGAGGGAATCTACTATAACATCGTGGGCCTCGAAAATATGAGGCGCTGCCTGAGGACTTAAAGCGATGATTATAGACGATTGTGGGCTCCTTTGGAGACTTAAAGCAATCCTTAACGTCGTGTGCCTCGAAAATATGAGGCGCTGCCTGAGGACTTAAAGCGACGGGTGAACATCGTAGACCCGACGGGGTGTTACTTGAGTACGTCTCAGTAACGAGCGATGGTTCCAAGAGTTCCTGGGGAACTAATGAATTACAAGGTTGGAAGTCGGTACCGCATGGCATGTGCATAGAGTCGTAGTGTCGATCTATGTGCATTGCATAAATCATGAGTCATTTGTGCATGAATTTGTGAATGTGATTTAATGAGATGGAATAAGTGTGATTGTATTGTGAATGATTGATGGGTAGTGGTATTTGACACTTGTGAATTGTACTGTGTGTTGTTATAATTGATCTGTGTGTTTTGGTGGTGAGAATGCGTTATTGTGTATTTTTGTGTTTATATATAATTTTATGCAATTATATTATGGTTGTTTTTCTCACCCTTCTGCTGTTTCATAACGCTTTATGAGGCGTTGCAGATTAGGTTTGTTGGAGGTATTCTTTTTGTGAAGCGTGGCGTCTTCATTCTTTTGTCGGTCGGCTCTGATATGTGACTCCGGGTAGCTAGGGTGGCCGTTTGTGATTGTTTTGTATATCTGATGATATATTTTGGTTGTACATGTATACTTGATGTATGACAAACATGTTTACATGTATATATATGTTATTCAGATTTTAGATTTTTCCGCTTTAATTCTAATTTCTGAAAAGTGGGTGTAAGGAACAAAGTTTCCTCTGTAATTGCTATCCCACGTTGCATATCTTTATGGGCAGGTGTTGTATGAATTGTTTGGTTTCAATTGATGTGATTTCCCCGTCTATGCCATGATAATTTAAATGTACTCTGATCGAATTTGGAATTTTCTTTTATTGCTTTAATTGCATGCTAATTGGGGGTATAGATTGGGGGCGTCACATGGTATAATGATTAACATGAATATCATTATACGTTGCATTATTGTTGCTGATTGCTAAATTATTATGTTGTTGTTGCTGAACTGTTATAGCATGTGTTTGGTGCATGGTGGCCAGTATTGGCGGAGTACCTTGACTATGGTATTGGTCATTATGCTTGATGTTGTTGTTGCATGTGTAAGATGTTGCATGCATTCATGGTGTTTGGACTTCGGTCCGTTGTTGGAGCATCAATCCTATGAATGGATAGTATGTCAGTAGATGATTGCCAAGAGTGAATGGAATCAATGAGATGTTATCATAGATGATGATAACGAATTGGAGCATCAATCCTATGAATGAATAGTATAACGGTAGCTGATTTCCAAGATTGAATGGAATCAGTGAGATTTGACAATGAAATAGGGGTCAGGTTCTAAAATATGAGTTGTATGGTACCACATGCATTGAGTCTGGTTGTGAGTCTCATTGCATTGCATAATTGTTGCATCTGTTGTTGTGTGAAATGTATTGTATGTTAGATGTTGTCGTGGTATGTTTTAGAATGGGTGATATGCATGATATAATTGGTCGCCTACTTTTTATCATGCTTTCTTTTCTATAATTATGATATCTCACCCCTTATGTTTGAATGTTGCCTCCACGCGGATAAAGTGCAGATAATCTACTATAGGAGCTCAGATGTGAGTGAAAGATGAAGTCTTTCGTTTATGCTTTTAGTTTGGTGTCTGTTCTGATATGTAACACTGAGGTTATGGAACGTTGCGTGCTTTTTTTTGTTGGTGGTTGATTACCATGTTTTATTTCCTATGATCGTTGTTTATTTATGACACTATCAGTTATGCTATCCCTTGAGTTGTTAACTTGAGTGATTAAATGTTATTTTCGCTGCTATATGAATTAACCTTCAGTTATGTTTTTCAGATAATGCTATTATAAATAATTTTTAAAAGAACATGTGTTACATTTCTGATTGAATGAGCAGGTGTTTGTTGAAAGTGTGACATTCCTAAATATGATTTTGTGGATAATTACTCTGATTTTATTTATATTACGCGGGGGATTATTTAGGGTGTTACATGCTTCATATGAAGGAGTTCAAACTCTTGATTCAAAGTATTGATTCTAGCTTGTTTGACTTCATTTGTACCCTCATGGGAAACTTGTAATGCGTCCCACATGACTTTAGTGGTTTCGCAATGAGAAACACAGTAATATTCATCAACTCCTAAAGCGGAGATTAGAATATTCACTGCTTTACAATCACTAGACCACTTTTTCGCATCTTCCTCATTCTATTTTTCTTCCTGTTTAGGTACAACAACACCATCCACATTGGTAATAGTAATTTCAAATGGACCATAGTTTGTGGTTCGTGGTTACAACCACGGGTTGGGGAAATATCTCAATCGCACTGGGGCGAGAGAAAATACTCGGTTATCTGGTTGGTTTTGATCGCACTGGGGCGAGAGAAAAGGGAAGTTAGTTGTTAGTGAGCTTGCCAAGACTTCGCCGTCTTGTGCCTATGTATCCTCATTAGGGAATGAGGAATCAGAGCATCCATAGTTCACAAGACTACGGGAGAACGGGATCTCGATCGCACGGGGGCGAGAGAAAAGATCCAGAACTTATCGAAGAAGTGAATTGAATTTGTTTGTGATGTGTATCATACTAAAGTCTATGGCATAGGAGCGAGCACTTTGTACGATCGACCCAAGACGGGACGTGCACAAAGCACTCTATACAAGGTAAGGAGAGACTCCCGCTTATCATTTCCCACACACTTAAGGCTCATGACGCACTTTACACATCGCCTCTATTAAGTGTCTTGATTATTGTTTTGAGGAAGAAGAGAGAGACGCACGCAAGGTCTAGAGGAAACTCGGTCCTACAAGTTATCATGCATTGTGGCCCTAAGGTCAGGATAGGAGGGAAGTCTACCTAATATTAGCATGCTTGAATTGAGAGCCTAATGTCTATCCTACTCCGAGCTTAATCAGAAATTAAGTCGGGCTAGGAGCCTAAAGGGATCATGTGAATACAAAGTAATCAACAAGTAAACACCATACGACTCAATCACAAAGAGAAATTGAATACGAACCCAGGTTAGGAGAAAATCAAGTACAAAGAGAAAATCAAGCAAGAGGCAAGTATCACCAAAGAAAACTTGTACGAATATCGCAACAAATATTAATTCGAGCTCAGATTAAAATTCAATCGAAATTAAAAATCAAGGTCTAATTAATTCGTCATTAATTTCTAATCAAAAGTTAATCCTAAATTAGTTCAAAATTAAACTTCTAAAAAAATCTAGTTCTAAGTCAAAATCAAATTAAAAGTTAAATCTAAATAATATCCTAATAACCTCTAATCTAATTATCCTAATCTAATTAACTAAAACTCAAAAAAAAAAAAAAAAAACAAGAATAATTCCTCATCTAATTAACCATTAAAACCAAAAAACTAATTAAAATTAAGAATGAAAACAGGAGGTGCAGCATGGAATTTGGGATGGTGTAAGAAGCATTCTACCCGGGCCTAGAGCCCAAACCATTTCTAGAAGGACTTGGGGGTGCTGACATAAAAAGAGGGTGCATAAACAAATCAGTGGTGCGAATAGAAGTTCCATGGAGTTAAGAAACCCGATCCAATGTTGTGGCAATTTAACCTAATGGAAATTAACAAATACAAACCCTCACCCGTGCCTCTCCTCACTCAACATTCTCTTCTCTATTCACTCGAAATCCCTAGCCGCCGGGGACTACATCATCTTCGATCACCTTAACTCAAACCCAAAGCTCTTCTCCGTTCGCCAAACTCCGCCGTGCTGCTCCAACATATGAACGTCTTTGTTCTCAATGCTCTTTTCTCTCTACGTTCTCACCGGAGACGAACTGCTCCGCCACACAGTGGTATCCACGACCTCACCTCAACAACTCGCAATGTCACTCAGCAAAACCTTGCTCTCACTCACTCCCTCCTCACTCAATTGTTTCTACTCGCACGATACACACTCAAATTTCCACAGGAAACAACCTAGCTATGGATCGCAGATCACACGAACAAATCACTATAAACGCAAGAGCACAAAATTGAAGTTCAGAGCGGGATTACCGGATTGACGCGGCGACGATGCTGCAACAGGTATGAAATTCGTTCATTCTTGCTTCCACTTTACGTTCCGCCTTCTTCTTCTTCTTCTACTTCTTTCCGCGAATCTGAATCTTCTTCTTCTTTTCACCGTTTCTGAATCTTCTGCGTTGATAATTCTGAACTCCTCTTCTTCAATCTCGTGAAGAGCTTCTTATAGGACCAAAGAAATGTGTTATGGTACTAAAGATTGGAGAGTGAAGTCAATGGAGAGAAATGAAGAAGAATCAAGAGGAAGCCTTTTATAGAGCTGGTTGGAAGGATATAGAGAGAGAGAGAGAGAGAGAGAGAGAGAGAGAGAGAGAGAGAGAGAGAGTTTGTTTGAATTGAAATTCTGTTATGTAATTTCTGTTGGAGGGAAAATTCTGCTACGATTTTGGTTTTGGGATTCTATTATGAATTGTTACGATCTCCTTCCCAATTCTGTTATGAGCATTTTTTTGTGACTTTTCTGTTATGAATCTCCCTCTCATTTGTAATGTTGTTGTTAAGTACTTTTATTGCTGTTGTGAAATGGAAGTGTTATGAGTTTTCTCTATAAGCTTCTTTCGCCATGTAACTTTTCAGCTGTCACTGAGTTTTGAATCTTGATTTGTCATGTATTTTCCTTTTTTGCAGTTATAGAACTTTCTGCTGCTATGTATTGTTGGAATGTTAAAACTGTGAGCATAAAGTGAAGTTAATGTAGTGACTGGATAAATCCTATTAGCATGATTATCTCAATTCTATTATATTATTTTTATTACTTTCATCAGAAACACCTTATTTTCACCCCCATAGGCAGGTTTTACAGGTTCACCCTTCAGTGGACTAACATTTCCGGCCAACATCCCATACAACTCAAATGCCATATCCTCTATTTCATTTGCCTTTGAAATGAGACTAAAACTGTCTCTAATCCATTGCACACCAGCTCCAACAATTGCAACGGATCCTTCCAGTGCATAATTGGTTGGTGCAGTAGTGTAGCGAGCGATTTTGGACGCGGTTCTTAAGCGCTGGTCGCTCTCTGCGGTTACTACAGGTCGATTCATTTTTTATCTTATTGAGCTGACTAAGGAAGGGAAATAGATGTCTTCAATTAACCCTGCTTTGCATACTGAGTTTAAACAGCGGTCTGTTAGGTTGCGAATGCTATCAATGTGGGGGGGCCTTTGTACTGGTTATTTGTATTTTCGCCAATACGATTTTCTTTTCTCTTTCTAGGACTTTATAGCGGGGAACAAGGATTAGGATGTTAAGACTGATGCTTTTGATAGATACATGAGAGTATGGGATTTTGGGTTTTTGTTTAGTGTGCTCGCTAAGATCTTTTCTTTCGATCTTATGCCTATGTATTCCCGTTTACCGAAACAGGGAAATCAGAGCGTTCGTAGTTCCTCCTATTCTATGGGAGGAAATGGGTGTTTTTGTATCTTGTTCAAAGCCCAAGACGTGAAGCGAAAGGTAGTTTGTATCTTGGTCAAAGCCCAAGATATGAAGTTGAAGAGTCTATTCGTATCTTGTTCAAAGCCCAAGATATGAAGCTAAAAGGTTTTGACCTTTAGAGAGAATTTGTCATCTCTAAAGAGGGGGTTGTATGTCACAACTGTTTTATAAAGGAGAATTACTTTAACCGGGATATGTGAATCCGGCAATGCCATAATTTCCTTTATAGGGGATTTTAACCTGAAGGAGAAGACTTTAACTCAGTTTAGAGCAATGTCATCTTTCCTTAGGAATTTCTCATGCTAAAAGAGGGACAGTGGCATGGATGTAGATGATCTAGAGGCTTGCCGCTTACAGCGATTAGATGAAAGGGAAGGAGTTGTTGATGTTTGTGTACTGTGAACGAGGCACAGCTTTGATGCTAAAAGGTTGATTGGATCAACCAGTGGTTTTCTTATACAAAGCCTAAGAGGAGGCTATTATGTGTCTCGTACAAGGCCCGAGAGAGAGGCTAAAAGGTTTTGACTCGACGATATAGTCTTTTGGTATCTCGTATAAAGCCCGAGATGAAGGCTACTTGACTTAACAAGAGAGTTTTTTGTATCTCGTACGAAGCCCGAGATGAAGGCTGTTGTTTGTTTGGCTCAATAAGAACCTTTTTGTATCTCGTATAAAGCCCGAGATGGAGGTGAAAGGGGTAATTGACTCAACGAGGGAGTCTCTTATGTGTCTCGTACAAAGCCCGAGAGAGAGGCTAAAATTGTTAACTCCGCTGGGGAGAATCATTGTATAAAGCCCAAGAGAAGGCTAACTTCAATGGAGAAGGATCATTATACAAAGCCTAAGAGGAGGCTATGGTAACTGTTTCAGTTAAGTGACAGGTCCAGTGTACTGATTTTTAAAGAGAAAATCAGTTCTTATATGAGCAACACTGTACTCATGGATTTGATTCGAGGATCAGGGTTATTTCCTGTTCTTTAAGGAAGTGGAAAATCCGAAGGGTATTGAGACTGTCCGAGTCTACGGGTTTTCTTCCTATTCTTGAAGAGTGCTTGAGAATGTCTTTGAAACTTAAGGAGATTAGACTGTCCAAGTCTAGAGTTTTGTCTTTTGTACTATGCTTTGAGAAACAGTAGTAGACTCTTTGAAAGGACTGTTCTATGCAGATGATTAAGTTCTGTTCCTATACCTTTAGGAGGTTGTCAGGACAATTTGTACGAAGCCCAAGAGGAGGCTGGAAACTTTTAAGAAGCCGACGGGTCCTTGTACGAAGCCCAAGAGGAGGCTATCATTCCCGGAGGAAGAGATCATTATACGAAGCCTAAGAGGAGGCTGTGAGTACTTCTAAGAAGCCGTAGGGTCCTTGTACTAAGCCCAAGAGGAGGTGAGGTTGCTTTTAGGAAGCCTGTGGGTCCTTGTACGATGCCCAAGAGGAGGCCGATTGCTTTTAAGAAGCCGATGGGTCCCCAAACCCCGAGAAATTCAAGGCAAGCTATTCACAAGGAATAGATCAAGTCAGGAAAGTTTGAGAATTTGGAAGAAACTCAAAGATGCCATTCACGGAGAATACATTCATCTCTGGGAGTAGAGTTTCTTGACAATTCCTAATGAGGACAGCCGAAGAGAAGACTGTATCTGGTGATCCTATTGGGGATCTAGTTGTCTATTTCTACGAATAAACGAAACGGCGTCACCTAGTTCTAGACGTAGTTGCCGGGGAAACTCGAAATATCTATACTATTATTACACAGTTGATATGAGTTTATGAAAGAAGACTTACAGCGAAACAGCCCCACAATACAGTTATATGTATATGAAAGCGGTAAATGAAAGCAATAACCACTTACTCGGTTGTAGAGCTTCCATGCTGTTTGGTTAGTTGTTCAACAAAGAAAGATTAAAAACAGCAGTATATTCAAAATCAAAGGAGAAAGTGCTTTAAAAAAGAAAGATTTGGGGCTTACAGCTCAAGGAGAGGCCCAGGGTTTTATCAGTGAGCGCACTGTTGTTTGAATTTGTACAGAGGGACTTATACAAGTGACTGTGGCCCAAAAATTGTTTTCTGTACAAAGGAATGAGTCTTACACTCTCTCAAGAGGCCTAAAAGGTTTAAAGGAAAGAAATGGGTCTTACTACATGAGGGTAGGCCCAGTTTGTTTTTCCGTTTGAAATGGCGATCGCGCCGAGGTTTTTTTGAAAACACAGTGGGACTTATACAATAAGTGAGGCCCAAAATGATTTTGGTTAAAAGGTGGTTGGGTCTTACACTCTATTAGAGGCCCAAAAGTTTTGAATGGGTCTTATAGCTCGAGGAGAGGCCCAAGGTTATTTTTCAAAAGGCGATGATCGCGCCGTTTATTTTTTACGGTATCGGGACTTATACAATACACTGAGGCCCAAAAATGGTTTGGTAAAAAAGGATTGGGTCTTACACTCTATTAGAGGCCCAAAAAGTTTTGAAAATGATTTATGAGGGTTGAATTAATCCAAAAACCCTAATTTTGTTTTCAAAATGTGTTTTAATTGAATAAAAATTCAATAAATATGATCAAAAATTGTTTAACATAGGAAAAAAAAATTGTGATCTTGGATTAATGTTTCAAAAATTAAGTATTGACCTACAAAATAATTAGAAAGCATTAAAAGTTGCAAAATCAAGATGGAAAAAATATTTTAAATGTTAAAAACAATTAAAACATTAATTCTTTGCAAAAATATCAATTATATAAAATAAATAATATTTTTGGGATTTTTTGGGAAAATAAAATATTTTAACATTTTTGTGAATTATTAAAAAAAGAATCAACTCAAAATCATTAAAACTCAGAGAGAAATTAATTTTTGAATCAATTAAATAAAATCACAAAATTCAAATATTCAAATTTATGAAAATGGCGCCAAGAACACCCACGAACATGCGCGTGTTCTGGGCTTGCCCAGATTTGCGTTTTCCATCCAATCTCACTAAATACTTAACTATATCATGCAATCCACATACCAATCAACTCGTTTCAACCTCACGATTATGTCTATAACACTTAATTTCATTTAAATTAAACATAAAACATGAAATCACGAAGAAACCTCAAGAACCCTAATTTATGCATGAAGGCTAGGATTTTTGATACACTATTCAAACAAAGCAATTAATTGAGGGAAAACATTCCATGCATGATTATGAACATATGGTCAAATTATTGTGTAGCAAAAATTGCATGGATCATAGAGTTAGAAGAGCTCATGCTTACCACTTGCAGCTGGTGATCGTGATTTGTGTAGGAGGTGTTACAGTTGTGTTGTGATGATCTGAACAGCTTCCCTAGGTGCTATGGAGTGTGTTTGAATGCTTGGACTTGATGGAAATTGGCTGGATCACTTTATGGCATCTCAACTGCACTTTGGTTAAAACCTTGAGCAATTGACTGGTGATTCTGAGAAATCAATGTTTCAGTTGTTTTTTAAGTGTTTGATCAGCTCATATGTGATGTATATGAGGTATGTGAGTGATTGGTTTGGGTGGAATTGCCCTCTAGCTCAAAACTCGATAGTTACCTTGCTAAGAAAGGCATTTTTGCCAAGAGAAAGAGATTTTGAGAAAGGCAAGTGTTGTAGGCCTTTGGTGTACTTAAACTGAACACAATTGAGCTCTATTTATAGTAGAGCAAGTTTGTTTTGCAAGGAATAGTGAATGGCAACTGCTAAGTAGGTTTGACCAATGTTGGCAAATGAAAATCCAAGTCTCCTCTAGCCATTGACTAGAGGTTAGGGCACAGAGCTTTGGTTCCCTTGGTCTTGGATAAGTCTTGACTGATTTCTGATGAGAATGGCTCAGTCCATGCCACCTTGATGCTTCCATTGAATGCTTCAATCCAAATTTGGAGTCTTGTCCCTATTTTGGCCATTCTAGGTTCAACATGTTATTTCTTGTTACATGGACTTTGGAGGCTTGGCTCAGTGATTGTCCCCTTTAGATTCAATCCTCAGATGTGTCCAAGTGGATAGGAGCATTTGAATTTGGCTGATTTTGGCAAATCGAGCAAAATTGCAAATTCTGCCTTGCCTTTGACAGATTTCAACAAGGCAACTTACCAATGTCATATCTTATGGTGTAAGTTGAATTTGGTAATGTTCTTGACCATTTTGGAAAGCCCTTACATAATACAACAACTGTTTGAACATGTTTGGTTTTGATCTCTTTTGAATCCAAGTGAAAAATCCCCCTACATTTGGCAAAAAGTAAGGCAAAATCTGACTTAGTGAAATTTTCACTAAGTGTTGGAACAAAGTGACTTTTCTTGATTTTGATCACTCCATAACTCAAAATCCATGAGGAATTTGGACATAGGTCAGTATAAAGCTTTTGAAGAGGGTAATGTGATCTACAAATTAAGCTTTGAATGGGGCACAATGGCCTTGTGGTTTAGGAGTTATGGTCCTCCAAAGTTGGTGCATTAGTGGCACTTTTTCATGACTTAGAAAAATTTCTAAGTTTTATGGTTACCCCTTTTTCAAGTTATCTCACTTTTCTTGATTTTTCTTGATGAATGATGATTCAAATCATACATTAACATCATTTTAGGGCTAAAAATCCATTTTAGTGAAAAATCTCAAAAAGTCAAAGTTGACTTTTGTGCACAGTTGACTTTTTATCAGATGAATTCCAAACTGTGCAATTCTTCAGGAAATCATGTCCTTGACCTAAATCAAACTTGATGGACATGTTCCATGGGTGTCATAAGGTATATTGGTGCATTTCATAGGGCTTGGGAGCATGTCATAGAGCTTGGGAGCATGTCCTGGTCAAAAGTCAAAGTTACAGTTGACTTTTTCCTTAAAACCCTAATTGTGGTGCAGATGAAATTGAGACTTGTTGCTCAAGCTTCTTGGATTAATCCATTGTTCCAAATGGATCAATATAGTTCATTAGAGACCCTCAAATCCTCTTTTGAGGTCTTGACTCATGATTTGCCCTAAAAGTCAACTTAGGGGTGAATTAGGTCAAGAAACCCTAATTCCTGATTTTTGATGAATGCAACCCCTGAGGCTAAATTGACTTGATAATTGGGTCCATGAGGTTCCATGGGGTATATTAGGTTATGTTTTGGATCATTGGCTTGTGCCCAGATGAAAAATTTCCATCTGGAGGCCCTGGTCGACCAAAACCCTAATTTGGTGACAGTGTCGATCTTGAGACTTGATCCACCTAGAAGGGAGCAACCTTGTGCTTGATCCTTGAAGTGGGAGTCCTTTTGATCCATTGTGGATGTTTGAGAGGTTATACAAGTTGAAGATCATGTCATTCCTTGATTGATCCTTTGTCTAAGGCTCTGAGAGGGCTTGAAACCCTAAGTCTGATTGTAGTGGATGCTCACCCATCTTTGGGGAGACTGATGAAGTATGATGGTACATCCATATTGTGATGATGAGTTTCACAATGATGGGAAATCTTAGTGGTCAAATTTTGGGGTATGACAGACGCCCCTATTTAATCTTCTTGGACACGAAGGTGTGAATGACGAAGGTATTCGGGCATTCGGGGTGCAAGAGGATTAAATATTAGAATACCCTAAATTTTGATGGCTATGAATGGCAGCTTGCGCATTCATCTTCTTTAGCTAAGCAATGATGCTTAGAAAAGGTAAACTTCCCCTCGATCCTGGTTTTCAGCCAAGGAACTGGTCTCAGTTTTCTTTTGGAATAAACCTCCCCTCGATCCTGGTTTCCTACCAAGGAACTGGTCTTAGTTTCTGAAATACACTCCCCCTCGATCCTGGTTTCCTACCAAGGAACTGGTCTTAGTTTCTTTTGTCAATAAACTTAATTGACAAGGGACGCTATGTGTAGCGGTTTTCCTCAAATTTCTCGCCGAATTTTCCTGGGGAGATGCCATTTGACGGAAAAAGTTTTGACGCCAGACTTGTTGGGGAACCCAGTCGTCTGGGTTGTAGAGGTGTACAAACTTCTCTATTGGAGACGCCATTTGCCGACTCTATCTGGGGAAAACGAGTCTCTTGAGAGACTGCCTTCGTTTGGGATTACATCATACTTTTCTCGGGATCTTCCCGGAGAAACGCCATATGATGGGGTCCAATTTTGAGGTGCCGATGACCTTTTCATCAACGGTCTCTTCGGAGCGAAACTGGCATGCTGCCGAATCTCTGATTACGAGGCTTTCTTTGTGGATTTTCCTTAATCCGGGAAAGCAAGGATATCATCTTCAATGGCGAAGAGTGATGTTTTTCGAACGTTTTCTCTGGCTTTTCAGAGGTTCAAGTTATCAAAGTGGTCAAGGGCCAACTTCCAATCCAGAAATAAACTGGAGACGAGATTGTTCAGGCACAGTATTTCCTGACGAGGAAAGAACTGGGAACTCGATTGAGAGGACTGTTATCACTACGGGACAAGACCGACTGGAGTGATAGTGATGCAATATGAAATGTGAATGCAAATCAATAATGCATGATGTATGTATGTTTATGCTGACAAAACTGACGCGACACACAAACTAAAAGATGAACATGACTGGATACTCGGCCATCGCGGGGCGAAGAAGTACCGTTGGTTCAGGATAGCAATTCCACCTTGCTTAGGAGAGATAATCCCTGCGGGGAATACCGTTGATCGGGCTTAGGAGATAAGAACTCGGCCGAGGCGTGTCAGACGAAACAAGGTCTCTGACACAGTTGATCCCTTCATTCAGGCGCACTGGGTTAGAAGGATTACTTTGATTCTGCACTTTGAAGTTCGCTTACTTCTGGAGAAGTGGTCGATGTTCCTTTGATGTTCAACAGTCAAAAGAAATTGCCGTCTTTAATTTAAAAGCAGAAAAAGTTTTAACAAGTAAATTCATTTTTGTTTTATCTCAAGAATCGCTAATCATGTTAACAACGTCATTCTGTAAAGCTAAAACAAGTAAGAATTACAAACAAAAGCACAAAGGCTCAAATTTTATTGATAAGATGGAGATCAGCCAAACGCGTGATTCCAAAGAGTATTTACAAAGTTAGAAAATGGTAATTTACAGGGAAAAGGGCTACGTTGAAACATAACGACCACTATCCTTCTACCAACTTTGAATTCGGGACATCCTGAGCTTCTGTCGAAGATGACCTTGACTGGAGTTTTCCTCCGATGGATGATGTAACTGCTGCTGAGGGACTTGCCTCTATTGAACATAGTTACTTGCCGTTATCCCTAATTTTTGCCTGGATTGTACTATGAGATTTCCAATCCATCGGGATGATTTTTTTCATGTCTCTAACTTTTGCCTGGACCGCCCTTTCGGTTTTTCAATCCACCGAGACGTTTTTTTTTTTTTTTTTTTTAGTTTAGGCGAAGTATTTCTTGACTACATCAATATTCGTGGGGTAGGCAAATTCCTCTCCGTCCATGGTTGCAAGTCCTAAGGCGCCGCCTAAGAAAGCTTTCGTGACCACATAGGGGCCATCATAATTCGGGGTCCACTTGCCCCGAGAGTCAGTGAGAAATGATTGTATCTTCTTGAGCACGAGGTCTCCTTTCCTTAAGATGCGAGGTCGAACCTTTTTGTCAAACGCCCTCTTCATTTTTTGTTGATACAATTGACCGTGGCATAATGTCGTGATTCGCTTCTCCTCGATCAGGTTCAATTCGTCGTGTCGGCTTTGACACCATTCAGCTTCGGTGAGCTTAGCTTCCATCAATACTCGAATTGACGGGATCTCTACTTCTATGGGGAGCACTGCTTCCATGCCATACACTAGAGAGAAAGGGGTTGCCCCTGTTGAAGTGCGGACAGATGTTCGATAACCACGAAGAGCAAAGGGTAGCATTTCGTGCCAATCTTTGTAGGTTACAACTATCTTTTGAACGATCTTCTTGATGTTCTTGTTAGCCGCTTCTATCGCTCCGTTCCTCTTGGGTCGGTAGGGAGATGAGTTATGATGTTTAATCTTGAACTCTGCGCACAACTCTTTCATCATCTTGTTGTTCAAGTTAGATCCATTATTAGTAATGATCTCGCTTGGAACACCATAACGGCAGATGATATTGTTTTTGATAAATCGGACCACCACTTATCGGGTTACATTGGAGAATGACGCTGCTTCGACCCACTTGGTGAAATAGTCAATGGCTACCAGGATGAATCGATGTCCGTTTGAAGCCTTGGGCTCAATCATGCCAATCATGTCGATTCCCCATATGGAAAAAGGCCACGGGGAAGAAAGAACTTTGAGATGTGATGGCGGTACATGAATTTTGTCGGAGTATATCTGACACTTGTGACACCTCCTCATGTACTTGTAGCAGTCAGATTCCATTGTCAACCAATAGTACCCTGCTCTTAAAATTTTTCTCGCCATTGTGTGTCCGTTGGCATGAGTGCCAAAGGATCCTTCATGAATTTCTTTCATCAGCATTTCTGCTTCTGGTCTGTCGACGCATCGGAGCAAGACCATGTCAAAATTTCTCTTATAAAGAGTGTCACCGCTCAGGAAGAAGTTTCCATCCAATCTTCTGAGGGTTTTTCTGTCTTTTCTTAGTGCCCCAGGTGGGTACTCTTGTTTCTGAAGGAAGCACTTGATATCGTGATACCAAGGTTTGTCGTCTATGACTGCTTCAATCGTGAAGATGTAAGCGGGCCTTTCAAGGCGCATTATGTCGATCTTAGGTATGTCATTCCATTGACCTACACTAATCATGGAAGAGATAGTGGCTAATGCATCAGCCATGTGATTCTCCTCACGAGGGATGTGATGAAACTCGACTCTGTTGAAGAAAGGTAGCAACCTTCTTGCGTAGTCTTTGTAAGGAATCAATCCTGATTGGTATGTGTTCCAATCTCTTTTTATCTGATTGATAACCAGAGCTGAGTCGCCGTATACGTCCAAGTTTTTGATCCTTAAATCAATTGCTTCTTCGAGACCCATGATACAAGCTTCGTATTCGGCCTCGTTGTTCGTACATTTGAACGTAAGTCTGGCGGTGAAAGGAATGTAGGTACCCTGAGGGGTAACAATTATTGCCCCAATTCTGTTTCCATAATGATTAACTGCTCCGTCAAAGATTAGTCCCCATTGGGAACCTGGTTCTGGCCCTTCACTGGGTAGCGGTTCATCGCAGTCCTTCATTTTTAGATACATGACATCTTCGTCTGGGAAGTCAAACCCGATTGATTCCTGATCATCAATCGGTTGATAAGCCAAATGGTCGGCTAAAATACTTCCTTTAACGGCTTTCTGAGCGTGGTACTCTATGTCATATTCTGATAACAACATCTGCCAACGGGCAATTCTTCCCGTGAGAGCAGGCTTTTCGAAGACGTACTTGATTGGATCCATTTCTGAGATTAACCAAGTAGTATGACGAATCATGTATTGGCGAAGTCGTTTGGCTGCCCAAGCCAAAGCGCAACAAGTTTTCTCAAGCATCGTGTACCGAGTTTCGCAGTTGGTGAATTTCTTGCTTAGATAGTAAATGGCAGACTCTTTCCGTTTGGTTTCGTCTTGTTGGCCAAGTACACATCCTATTGAGTCCTCTAGAACTATGAGGTAAATGATCAGTGGTCTTCCTTCCACTGGAGGTGATAGAATCGGAGGATTCAATAGATATTCCTTGATACTGTCGAAGGCGGTTTGGCAATCTTCTGTCCAAACGCAATCCTGGTTCTCTTTGAGTAATTTGAAAATCGGCGCACACGTCGCGATCATGAGGAATATGAATCTGGAGATGTAGTTCAAACGTCCCAGGAATCCTCTGACTTGTTTTTCAGTTTTCGGAGAAGGCATTTCTTGAATGGCCTTGACCTTGTCAGGATCAACCTCAATTCCTTTCTGGCTGACGATGAGCCCTAGTAGTTTCCCTGAACGGACACCGAAGGTGCACTTGTTGGGATTCAAGCGGAGCTTGAACTTTCTTAAACGTTCGAACAATTTTGACAGATGTTCAACGTGCTCACTCTCTGTTTTTGATTTTGCAATCATATCATCGACATATACCTCGATTTCTTTGTGTATCATGTCATGAAACAGAGTAGTCATGGCCCTTTGATAGGTTGCCCCGACGTTCTTCAAATCGAACGACATTACCTTGTAACAAAAGGTACCCCACGGGGTAATGAACGAAGTTTTCTCCATGTCTTTCGGCGCCATTTTGATCTGGTTATAGCCCGAGAATCCATCCATGAAGGAGAAGACTTTGAACTTTACTGTGCTGTCTACCAGCATGTCAATGTGTGGTAAAGGAAAGTCGTCCTTTGGACTAGCCTTATTTAGATCCCTGTAATCGACACACATTCTGACTTTTCCGTCCTTTTTGGGAACGGGTACGATATTGGCTAACCATTGAGGATATTCTGATGTGGCGAGGAAACCTGCGTCGATCTGTTTCTGCACCTCCTCTTTGATTTTGATGGCCATGTTCGGGTGAGTGTGTCTCAACCTTTGCTTTACTGGAGGACATTCCGATCTCAACGGTAAGTGATGTTCCACGATGCTGGTATCCAACCCTGGCATGTCCTGATAGGACCAAGCGAATACATTGGGAAATTCTCTGAGAAGCTTTATCAAACTATCTCTGGCAGTTGGACTGAGCAGTGCCCCAATCCTGATTTCTTTTCTCTCCTTTTCTGACCCCAAGTTTACCGTTTCCAACGGTTCTTTGTGAGGTTCAATGGATCTTTCCTCTTGTCTGAGTAGTCGGGAGATCTCTTCTGGAATTTCATTGTTAACTTCTTCTTCAGCCTCGAATACCGGGAACTCAAAGTTGGGAGAAGGCATCGGATCGTATGTTTCAACGGGGTTTAAAACAAGCAATCTGCATGGCGTGATGATTCGTGTTTAGAAGAGATAGAGAAAATGCAAGTGTGTGCAGTGTTTTATTTTACTGCTTGTTTTTATTTGAATTATTTTTTAGGATTACCATTTTCTGAAAAAGCAAAAAGAGAAAACAACAATTAATGCGGAAATTACAGAACGACGTTATTTTATTAATGAACAAGTCGATTATTGAAACTACAACCCTATAAAACAAAACTCTGTCGCTTTGGGCAAAGCGAAGAGGGAAATTTACAGAAAGCGAGCCCTATCAAAACATCCGTTTCACCTGGGCAGGGTGAAAGGTTAAAGATGACAATTACTTTGTCTGATGAACGATCCTCGGAACATCGACGGCAACCCATTGGCGGCGAACTCCTCGGTGAATCACAAAGTCTGGCACCTTCCTTGATTTGTCTTCAGAAATGACGCTGATTTCTGGTGGAGCAGGATCATTGGAATCTGTCTCCCAGGCAGAATTGTCGTAGGAGAATTCCTCTATTGCATTTTGCATAGCATTTGTGCTCTCAGCTGTATCTCCCCATCCAGTAGGCTGGATATCTTCGAACCTGATATGAGAGCTTTCGGGAGCAGTGTACTTGACCATATAGTCGTATTTTCCACTCGGTTCTCCCAGAGTGTCCCAAACTTCTTTGGAACTGGAGGAGTCATCCCTCTCGATGACGTTGACCTCGGGAAAAGCATAGTTGATGAATTCAAGTCCTGCAAACGTTGCGAATTCATCTTCATGTTGGGTAGTTTTTGAATGACCTAAGTGTTGATCCCATGACATGGTGGGGACACAGGTATTTTGTTCAATGATGGTTAGCTGATTTTCATTGTTCGACTGACTCTCTGGCCCCAAGTTTCCTGGGTAAGGTTGCCACATTGGCAGACCATCCATTGGGCCATAGTAGTTGTGGTCAAAGTTGTCTTTCATCAGAGTGTCTTCCTCTAATGAATTTGGCGGAGCACGACATCCTTCCGGATCACAGTCTCCGTATATCATTTCGACGTCTGACCTTGGTATAAATCTCGGACTCTGTACGGTATAGCAAAATGGTATAGGCACCTCCTCCTGAGACATATAACCGTCCTCATTAAGATAGGACTTCCACTCTTCCTCTGTGTCAGAGGGATCTTCCTCATTGATAGCATGTACTGCCTGAGACACTGGGTGAAGGAAACCTCCACTGTGGAAGAAGTTTTGAAGGGGATGAATACTTTCATCGTTGGCAGCTATCTGGGTACAGGTTGCATAAAAACCAAGACCCTTCTTTGTTGTATTGCTAGTAGGAATGACAAGCTGTCCCCATCCCGTTGTATCGGTACTCTCGACCGCTTTGATATCATCATTGTATGAAGAAATGGAAGTTCCTTCTTTGAACTGATTGTTCTTGCTTACCGACAGTGCTTGGAACTGCGTTCCAATAACCTCCTCGGGTTCTATACCAGTAGACGATGACAAGTTGCTCACAAGCAAGGCTTGCTCCCCACAGACTGTGACAAGTTGATTGTTCTGAACGAACTTTAGCTTTTGGTGGAGGGTCGAAGTGACCGCTCCAGCCTGATGTATCCAAGGTCTTCCTAATAAATAACTGTACGTTGCCAGGATGTCCATGACCTGGAAATTGACTTGGAAAGTATGAGGACCGATAGTTATAGGAAGATCAACTTCGCCGATAACCGTTTTTCTGGATTCATCGAATGCTTTGACGACAACCTCGCTGATTCTCATCGGAGGGCCTTTGAATGATAATTGCATCAAAGTGGACTTCGGCATAACATTCAGGGCTGACCCTGTGTCTACCAGTACGCTGGCTAAAGCATCGTCCTGGCAATTAACTGTAATGTTGAGCGCCATGTTATGACGACAACCCTCTTCGGGTAATTCCTCATCACTAAATCCCAAATTATTGCAGGAAGTGATGTTAGAGACAATACTATCAAACTGTCTGATGGTTACATCCTGTTCCACAAAGGCTTGCTCCAAGACTTTCTGTAGAGCCTCCCTATGCTCTTATGAACTGAGTAACAGTGATAATACCGAGATTTTTGAAGGAGTCTGTAACAGTTGATCGACAATGTTGTATTCACTCCTTTGGATGAGCTTCAGCATCTCATCATTATTTTTCGAAAGGTCGGGATTACTGGATTGACCGACTGGTGGATCAGGAGCTTCCATCTGAAGTTCCTTTTCTTTGTTAAGTTCCCCAACTCCTCGGTTGAAGATTCTACCGCTCCGTGTTACACGACTGATGTCTGCAATATTCACGACGGAGGGTAATGGAATTTCCTTTTCATTTTCAACTGTCGTTGCACCGTATTTGTAAGGGATAGCCTTAGTTGATTCATACGGTGTTGGTCTCGGCAGATAGATGACTATGGGAACCTTCTAGTTTTTCTGACCATCGTAAGTAATCTCGATCCATTCCCGGTTGGGAACTTTAGATTCGTCAAGTAGAGGGATGATGGCAAAAACATCCCTGGTCCTGTGATGACCAGCGATTGTGACAGCCTCCTCGACTTGATCGGCAAGGTAGTTCGGCGTCTAGTTGATGGGTCCAGAACCCGGATATGGACGAATCTCTCCATGATCTACCTGACCCTGAAGAGCTGCTCTCACAAAGTAACACCCTTGGTTACTTTCCGAACAGACGCCACAACGTTCATAGTTGTGTGGTGGCACCTGGCCACGCCCACTTTCAATACAATGTAACCTCACTAGGTTAGCTTCCATTGATCGGACATCCTGACTCTGACGCCGAGTAGGATTCCTATTACTGATACTAATTTGCTGAGTATCCTCATCCATATAGATTAGCATCCACCAGTGATTTAACAAGTGCTGAAGTGCCTCCTGGACAAGGATACAACCTCGATCGTTTTTGCAACCCGCTTTACAGCTTTGATAGTCATGTGATATTAAGAATCTGAGTTGGACCTGCTCAGCATGTAACTCTACCAGGTTGGTATTCATCACGCGAATATCGAAGATCTGAACCATATTGATTTGATAAGAATTCCTATCATTGTAGTCTTGGATCCATCCAAGATCCATCTGACGCTGGAGGGTCTCCTGTATGAAAGAGCATCCCTATTTGTTTACCGAGCAAATCAGACAGGAACTGTAATCGTGCCGCGGCAGATTATGATACTGGCTTTGCCTTGAGTGCATCGCCACCAAGTTGACATTCATTGCACGGATGTCGTGGTTCTGAATGACGATGGAATTCGTGTAGAACATGTTAACTCCAAGAACTCAGTGCTCTTGGATCCATCCGAGATCCATCTGTTCCTGTAGAGCTGCTTGCACTACAGAACATCCCCGATTATCTTTAGAGCAGATATCACACTAGTTATAATTATGAGGTGGCACATGGCCATATCCACTCTGTCTACAATGCATCTTGACCAAATTGGTTTTCAACAAGAGTACATCGTGAATTTGATAGACATCGTTAGTCTCTCCTTCTATCAAATTGACTGCAGCTTTCTCGTGTTGAGGCAGCGGGTTCGTGAGAACATTAGGATTTGTATCCTTGAAGGATAAGACCCCGCTCCTAACAAGTTTTTGCACGTCGAACTTGAAATTGAGACAAGTCTCTAAGTTATGCCCTGATCCTCCTTGATGATAAGGGCAAGTTTGATCCACCTTAAACCAAAAAGGCGGATTTTCCGGTACTGTAAAAGGAGATTTAGTCTGAATGTGCCCCTTAGCCAGTAGTAATGGAAACAACTCTGCGTACGACACGGGTATAGGATCAAATCCTGGTGGCCGTGTTGTACGGTTATTGTTGTATTGAGGACGAGCCTGCTGAAGAGGCTGTTGTGTCCTTTGTTGATCAGGTTGGCTCTGCGCCACCTGAGGTTGATACTTAGGGATAGGCGCAGGGCCGATAACAGGAGTCACAGCTGCTACTGGTTGATAACGTCGCCTTTGCCTTCCGAGAGAGAGATTCCCAATATCTTGCTCTTTTTTCTTAGGGAGAGCACTGCCGTATTTTTTAGTACCGCTCGTCGATCCAGTGTCTTTTACCAAACGTCCTTCTCGGACGGCTTCCTCAAGACGTACGCCCATGCCGACCATTTCGGTGAAATCACTGGGTGCACTAGCAACCATTCGGTCATAGTAAAATGAGCTTAAGGTTTTTAAGAAGATATTTGTCATCTCTTTTTCCTCAAGAGGTGGACAAATTTGAGCGGCAATCTCACGCCACCTTTGAGCATACTCCTTAAAGGTTTCCTTGTCCTGTTGCGACATCGATCTGAGTTGATCTCTGTCGGGTGCCATGTCCAAATTATATTTGTATTATTGGACGAAGGCAGTGCCAAGATCTCTGAATGTACTGATCGTAGTACAGTTTAAACCCATGTACCATTTTAATGCAGCACCGGTTAAACTATCTTGGAAGTAGTGAATCAGTAGGTCCTGATTCTCCGTCTGAGCTGACATCCACCGAGCGTACATCACCAGATGGCTTTGAGGGAAAGAGTTACCCTTGTACTTTTCAAAGTCGGGCACTTGAAATTTGTGCGGGACTTTCACATTTGGGACCAAGCAGAGGTCTGCGGCGTCTTTTCCAAATAGATCCTGACCGCGAATGGCTTGCAGCTCCTTCTGCATTTCCAAGAACTGCTCCTGGAATTCCTCCATTCTGTCAAACATAGTTTCCTTCTTACCAGAAGGTGTCTGTGGAATCTGTCCTTCCGGGACAGTGTGCACCACAGGGGGTGGTACCGTGACTACGGTAGTGAGTCTTGGCGTCTCCCAAAGTTTGTAACCTTCAGGAGTCTTCAGTATGCCCCTGGCATCTTCGCTTTCCCGAAGTTTGTAACCTTCAGGCCCAGCAGCTTCTGTTATGATTCCCTGATCTTCAGTGATCGGCGGAACATATCCTTCCGGGATATAGTTAACAGGCATGCCCCAAGGACGATCTTTCGGCATTTGATACCTAGGATCATACTTCTCCACTATGGGCGTTGAGGTGATCTCTGAGATCATAATCCTTTGTAGTTGAGCTTCTGCCATGGCTTGCATGTCGTTACGAAGCTTTCTCATATCCTCTCTCAGAGCGTCGATCTCTTCTTTCAACTCTCTGTTTTCTTCCTCAAGATCATCCATCTTTTTCTGACGATTGGCCCGAGTATTGTACGAATGAGACAGTTTGACTCTAGAACCGAGACACAAACATGAGATTCGTAGGTAAGAAGAATACGCGATGTAAGAATGATGAATGCAATGATTATATTAATTGTTTAAGGTTTAATCAAAATAAACTTCGACAAATAGATTGCAAATATCAAACGGTGGGGAAACCCCTTCTTATTGAATTCGAAGGATTGCGAAAAAGAAAATATAATAGATTACAAAGTGCAGAAACAGAAACCTAAACTAATGGGTCCCGAGTCCTCTCTGAAGAAAAATCAGGTGCTGATTCTGGTATCTTCCTTTTCTTTGACCGGGGCTCTTGGGCCGTTGTCGGGTTGTCATTCCCTTGCTAGGTGAAAGGAGCGAGCAAATTCCTTTGGTCATCTTGATTCCCTACAACATGTTGCTCTAAAATTTCAATCAAAGCATCTTTCTCTTTCAGTAATTGCTGTATTTTGATGCACTCTACGTCGAGGGTGCGGTACTTGTTCTTCCAAGACCTTCTCTTCTTTTGAACTTTGTTGAGAGTAACCTGAAGCTTTTCAGTTTCCGTCATGAAGTACATGACAGATTCCCTCGGCGGAAGAATTTCGTAACGAGGATAAGGCATTTTCAGCTTGAGAGCTCTAGTTTGTACCTAATGGAGGTAAGGCTCCACCGAGACACAGTCTGGTTTTCCCAGAGACTCTCGTCCTTTCTTATGAACATGTTTCCAAGCGTGCATTATTTCCATCTTTAGTGCTCTGTCATTTTCTCCTTCCTTGAAGAAAATACCTTCCACATGAACACCCCATGGGACGTGTCTCATCGGGTATCCAAATTGACGACGAACCAACACCGGATGATAGTTGATTCCTCCTTTAGTTCCTATAAGGGGTACGTTGGGGAAGTTTCCACAACGATCGATGATTCTGATTCCATCATAGATCCTATTACACCAATCCATATCAGAGTTGGTAAGGGACATGATCTTCTGCGACCAACGTAAGGCACTCTTGCAATCCCAAAAAGCAGCAGACTTGGGCAAGTGGGAGATAAACCATTTGTAAAGCAAAGGTACACAGCATGTGATCTCCCCTCTGCTGTACAAATTTCCCAAGTGTACAGAATGATACGCATCTGCGAGCAAAGTCAGCACATGGTTTCCAATGAGAAAAACCTTAATGGAGTTGATATCGACGAAGTTATTGATGTTGGGAAACAAAAATAACCCGTAGGTGAGCAAGACAAAGACGCTTTCAAAAGCAGTCATGTTTCCTATACTGGCAAAATACAGGGCTTTCTTGTCAAGAACTGGGCTGGCAAACCTTGGATGCCACCTTTGGTAGTTAGGTGAGTCCTGACCTCAGACTCGTCCAAATGAATTTCTCTTGCAATGGTCTGATTCTTTGGAATTTCTTCCAGTCCAAAAAATGGAGCTCGATCTGTAATGTGTAGATCAATCAGGTGAGAATACTCCTCCAGCGTTGGCGCGAGCTGGTAATCCAGGAATGTGAAACAGTGATAAACCGGATCGTAAAACTAAATGAGCGCGTCCATGATTCCCTCAATCACATGGACTCTTAACAGTGGTAGCAGACCTCCGTGCTTGGCTCTGAAGGCCTCAGGGTTAGTGATCATCCTTGCCAACCTTCTCAAATCCTCTAACTTTGGAACCTTGAAGGTATACTGGTGAGTTCTCCTTCTACCAAAATCCATTAGCACAATCCTTTTCTCTGATATTTGCAATCACAGTCTTAGTTTAATTTGAAGAACAGAGAGACTAGAAGAGAAGAATTTTTTGAATGTTTTAATGTTTTTTAAATGAATGCATGAATGCAGCACACAAAAACATAGAAAAAACATGGGGTCAAAGGGTCGTTGTCATGAAGTCAAGGCTCTACTCATCCCCAAAGGTTTATACTAGGGTGATTTTTGTACCTGTACTCATTATCATCAGCTCCTCCCAGGAAAGCAAAACAACAAGCGGATCGCCAGCGAGTTGTAGAGCAATCTTAGAGTAAGTGCCATTCACCGAGAATAGATCACCAGCCTCAAATGAGGGTAGTATCGCGTAACAACTATTCCCGATAGTTTCCGCACTACGAAAGGGTTTGGCTCCTCAGCTTCTCAGACTTAACAATCGGCCCATTGTCTAGGTGAGAGAATGGGTTGCATTGGTCAGCCTCCACTGAGGTTGATGGTCGACCCCGTCGCCATCACTTATCTTAAGTGTATACTCAATCTTTCCACATGCGGCATCACACGCATTCCCATTAGCAGAAAAATAAACACGTATAACAATTAGGAAAAGCAGTATATATATTTGTCCTAATCATCCTAGACCTTTAAAGCTATGAATCCTAAGTTCCTGACAGAAAATGGGTTCTCCGGCGGAAGCCCCAATCTGTGGTATTTACACAAGAGATGAAAAAAAAAGGTTTAGAAAGTCGGCCCCACGGTGGGCGCCATTTTTCTGTAGCGAGCGATTTTGGACGTGGTTCTTAAGCGCTGGTTGCTCTCTGCGGTTACTACAGGTCGATTCATTTTTTATCCTATTGAGCTGACTAAGGAAAGGAAATAGATGTCTCCAATTAACCCTGCTTTGCATACTGAGTTTAAACAGCGGTCTGTTAGGTTGCGAATGCTATCAATGTGGGGGGGGGGGAGGCCTTTGTACTGGTTATTTGTATTTTCGCCAATACGGTTTTCTTTTCTCTTTCTAGGACTTTATAGCGGGGAACAAGGATTAGGATGTTAGGACTGATGCTTTTGATAGATACATGAGAGTATGGGATTTTGGGTTTTTGTTTAGTGTGCTCGCTAAGATCTTTTCTTTCGATCTTATGCCTACGTATTCCCGTTTACCAAAACAGGGAAATCGGAGCGTTCGTAGTTCCTCCTATTCTATGAGAGGAAATGGGTGTTTTTGTGTCTTGTTCAAAGCCCAAGACGTGAAGCGAAAGGTAGTTTGTATCTTGGTCAAAGTCCAAGATATGAAGCTGAAGAGTCTATTCGTATCTTGTTCAAAGCCCAAGATATGAAGCTAAAAGGTTTTGACCTTTAGAGAGAATTTGTCATCTCTAAATAGGGGGTTGTATGTCACAACTGTTTTATAAAGGAGAATTACTTTAACCGGGATATGTGAATCCGGCAATGCCATAATTTCCTTTATAGGGGATTTTAACCTGAAGGAGAAGACTTTAACTCAGTTTAGAGCCATGCCATCTTTCCTTAGGAATTTCTCATACTAAAAGAGGGACATTGGCATGGATGTAGATAATCCAGAGGCTTGCCGCTTACAGCGATTAGATGAAGGGGAAATAGTTATTGATGTTTGTGTACTGTGAACGAGGCACAACTTTGATGCTAAAAGGTTGATTGGATCAACCAGTGGTTTTCTTATACAAAGCCTAAGAGGAGGCTATTATGTGTCTCGTACAAGGCCCGAGAGAGAGGCTAAAAGGTTTTGACTCGACGATATAGTCTTTTGGTATCTCGTATAAAGCCCGAGATGAAGGCTACTTGACTTAACAAGAGAGTTTTTTGTATCTCGTACGAAGCCCGAGATGGAGGCTATTGTTTCTTTGGCTCAATAAGAACCTTTTTGTATCTCGTATAAAGCCCAAGATGGAGGCGAAAGGGGTAATTGACTCAACGGGGGAGTCTCTTATGTGTCTCGTACAAAGCCCGAGAGAGAGGCTAAAATTGTTAACTCCGCTGGGGAGAATCATTGTATAAAGCCCAAGAGAAGGCTAACTTCAATGGAGAAGGATCATTATACAAAGCCTAAGAGGAGGCTATGGTAACTGTTTCAGTTAAGTGACAGGTCCAGTGTACTGATTTTTAAAGAGAAAATCAGTTCTTATATGAGCAACACTGTACTCATGGATTTGATTCGAGGATCAGGGTTATTTCCTGTTCTTTAAGGAAGTGGGAAATCCGAAGGGTACTGAGACTGTCCGAGTCTACGGGTTTTCTTCCTATTCTTGAAGAGTGCTTGAGAATGTCTTTGAAACTCAAGGAGATTAGACTGTCCAAGTCTAGAGTTTTGTCTTTTGTACTATGCTTTGAGAAACAGTAGTAGACTCTTTGAAAGGACTGTTCTATGCAGATGATTAAGTTCTGTTCCTATACCTTTAGGAGGTCGTCGGGACAATTTGTATGAAGCCCAAGAGGAGGCTGAAAACTTTTAAGAAGCCGACGGGTCCTTGTACGAAGCCCAAGAGGAGGCTATCATTCCCGGAGGAAGAGATCATTATACGAAGCCTAAGAGGAGGCTGTGAGTACTTCTAAGAAGCCGTAGGTTCCTTGTACTAAGCCCAAGAGGAGGCGAGGTTGCTTTTAGGAAGCCTGTGGGTCCTTGTACGATGCCCAAGAGGAGGCCGATTGCTTTTAAGAAGCCGATGGGTCCCCAAACCTCGAGAAATTCAAGGCAAGCTATTCACAAGGAATAGATCAAGTCAGGAAAGTTCGAGAATTTGGAAGAAACTCAAAGATGCCATTCACGGAGAATACATTCATCTCTGGGAGTAGAGTTTCTTGACAATTCCTAATGAGGACAGCCGAAGAGAAGACTGTATCTGGTGATCCTATTGGGGATCTAGTTGTCTATTTCTACGAATAAAAGAAACGACGTCACCTAGTTCTAGACGTAGTTGCCGGGGAAACTCGAAATATCTATACTATTATTACACAGTTGATATGAGTTTATGAAAGAAGACTTACAGCGAAACAGCCCCACAATACAGTTATATGTATATGAAAGCGGTAAATGAAAGCAATAACCACTTACTCGGTTGTAGAGCTTCCATGCTGTTTGGTTAGTTGTTCAACAAAGAAAGATTAAAAACAGCAGTATATTCAAAATCAAAGGAGAAAGTGCTTTAAAAAAGAAAGATTTGGGGCTTACAGCTCAAGGAGAGGCCCAGGGTTTTATCAGTGAGCGCACTGTTGTTTGAATTTGTACAGAGGGACTTATACAAGTGACTGTGGCCCAAAAATTGTTTTCTGTACAAAGGGATGGGTCTTACACTCTCTCAAGAGGCCCAAAAGGTTTAAAGGAAAGAAATTGGTCTTACTACACGAGGGTAGGCCCAGTTTGTTTTTCCGTTTGAAATGGCGATCACGCCGAGGTTTTTTTGAAAACACAGTGGGACTTATACAATAAGTGAGGCCCAAAATGATTTTGGTTAAAAGGTGGTTGGGTCTTACACTCTATTAGAGGCCCAAAAGTTTTGAATGGGTCTTATAGCTCGAGGAGAGGCCCAAGGTTATTTTTCAAAAGGCGATGATCGCGCCGTTTATTTTTTACGGTATCGGGACTTATACAATACACTGAGGCCCAAAAATGGTTTGGTCAAAAAGGATTGGGTCTTACACTCTATTAGAGGCCCAAAAAGTTTTGAAAATGATTTATGAGGGTTGAATTAATCCAAAAACCCTAATTTTGTTTTCAAAATGTGTTTTAATTGAATAAAAATTCAATAAATATGATAAAAAATTGTTTAACATAGGAAAAACAAATTGTGATCTTGGATTAATGTTTCAAAAATTAAGTATTGACCTACAAAATAATTAGAAAGCATTAAAAGTTGCAAAATCAAGATGGAAAAAATATTTTAAATGTTAAAAACAATTAAAACATTAATTCTTTGTAAAAATATCAATTATATAAAATAAATAATATTTTTGGGATTTTTTGGGAAAATAAAATATTTTAACATTTTTGTGAATTATTAAAAATAGAATCAACTCAAAATCATTAAAACTCAGAGAGAAATTAATTTTTGAATCAATTAAATAAAATCACAAAATTCAAATATTCAAATTTATGAAAATGGCGCCAAGAACACCCAAGAACACGCGCGTGTTCTGGGCTTGCCCAGATTTGCGTTTTCCATCCAATCTCACTAAATACTTAACCATATCATGCAATCCACATACCAATCAACTCGTTTCAACCTCACGATCATGTCTATAACACTTAATTTCATTTAAATTAAACATAAAACATGAAATCACGAAGAAACCTCAAGAACCCTAATTTATGCATGAAGGCTAGGATTTTTGATACACTATTCAAACAAAGCAATTAATTGAGGGAAAACATTCCATGCATGATTATGAACATATGGCCAAATTATTGTGCAACAAAAATTGCATGGATCATAGAGTTAGAAGAGCTCATGCTTACCACTTGCAGCTGGTGATCGTGATTTATGTAGGAGGTGTTACAGTTGTGTTGTGATGATCTGAACAACTTCCATAGGTGCTATGGAGTGTGTTTGAATGCTTGGACTTGATGGAAATTGGCTGGATCAGTTCATGGCATCTCAACTGCACTTTGGTTAAAACCTTGAGCAATTGACAGATGATTCTGAGAAATCAATGTTCCAGTTGTTGTTTAAGTGTTTGATCAGCTCATATGTGATGTATATGAGGTGTGTGAGTGATTGGTTTGGGTGGAATTGCCCTCTAGCTCAAAACCCGATAGTTACCTTGCTAAGAAAGGCATTTTTGCCAAGAGAAAGAGATTTTGAGAAAGGCAAGTGTTGTAGGCCTTTGGTGTACTTAAACTGAACACAATAGAGCTCTATTTATAGTAGAGCAAGTTTGTTTTGCAAGGAATAGTGAATGGCAACTGCTAAGTAGGTTTGGCCAATGTTGGCAAATGAAAATCCAAGTCTCCTCTAGCCATTGACTAGAGGTTAGGGCACAGAGCTTTGGTTCCCTTGGTCTTGGATAAGTCTTGACTGATTTCTGATGAGAATGGCTCAGTCCATGCCACCTTGATGCTTCCATTGAATGCTTCAATCCAAATTTGGAGTCTTGTCCCTATTTTGGCCATTCTAGGTTCAACATGCTATTTCTTGTTCCATGGACTTTGGAGGCCTGGCTCAGTGATTATCCCCTTTAGATTTAATCCTCAGATGTGTCCAAGTGGATAGGAGCATTTGAATTTGGCTGATTTTGGAAAATCGAGCAAAATTGCAAATTCTGCCTTGCCTTTGACAGATTTCAGCAAGGCAACTTGCCAATGTCATATCTCATGGTGTAAGTTGAATTTGGTAATGTTCTTGACCATTTTGGAAAGCCCTTACATGATACAACAACTATTTGAACATGTTTGGTTTTGATCTCTTTTGAATCCAAGTGAAAAATCCCCCTACATTTGGAAAAAAGTAAGGCAAAATCTGACTTAGTGAAATTTTCACTAAGTGTTGGAACAAAGTGACTTTTCTTGATTTTGATCACTCCATAACTCAAAATCCATGAGGAATTTGGACATAGGTCAGTATGCAGCTTTTGTAGAGGGTAATGTGATCTACAAATCAAGCTTTGAATGGGGCACAATGGCCTTGTGGTTTAGGAGTTATGGTCCTCCAAAGTTGGTGCATTAGTGGCACTTTTTCATGACTTAGAAAAATTTCTAAGTTTTATGGTTACCCCTTTTTCAAGTTATCCCACTTTACTTGATTTTTCTTGATGAATGATGATTCAAATCATACATTAACATCATTTTAGGGCTAAAAATCCATTTTAGTGAAAAATCTCAAAAAGTCAAAGTTGACTTTTGTGCACAGTTGACTTTTTATCAGATGAATTCCAAACTGTGCAATTCTTCAGGAAATCATGTCCTTGACCTAAATAAAACTTGATGGACATGTTCCATGGGTGTCATAGGGTATATTGGTGCATGTCATAGGGCTTGGGAGCATGTCATAGAGCTTGGGAGCATGTCCTGGTCAAAAGTCAAAGTTACAGTTGACTTTTTCCTTAAAACCCTAATTGTGGTGCAGATGAAATTGAGACTTGTTGCTCAAGCTTCTAGGATTAATCCATTGTTCCAAATGGATCAATATAGTTCATTAGAGACCCTCAAATCCTCTTTTGAGGTCTTGGCTCATGATTTGTCCTAAAAGTCAACTTAGGGGTGAATTAGGTCAAGAAACCCTAATTCCTGATTTTTGATGAATGCAACCCCTGAGGCTAAATTGACTTGATAATTGGGTCCATGAGGTTCCATGGAGTATATTAGGTTATGTTTTGGATCATTGGCTTGTGCCCAGATGAAAAATTTCCATCTGGAGGCCCTGGTCGACCAAAACCCTAATTTGGTGACAGTGTCGATCTTGAGACTTGATCCACCTAGAAGGGAGTAGCCTTGTGATTGATCCTTGAAGTGGGAGTCTTTTTGATCCATTGTGGATGTTTGAGAGGTTATACAAGTTGAAGATCATGTCATTCCTTGATTGATCCTTTGTCTAAGGCTCTGAGAGGGCTTGAAACCCTAAGTCTGATTGTAGTGGATGCTCACCCATCTTTGGGGAGACTGATGAAGTATGATGGTACATCCATATTGTGATGATGAGTTTCACAATGATGGGAAATCTTAGTGGTCAAAATTTGGGGTATGACAAGTAGGACCAAGCTTAAAAGCAATAGTTGATAGTAGACCATGTTTTGATTGAACTACTTCTTCGCCAATATTTGTAGCGTGTGATTTTTGTCGGTGACGCGACCACCGTACCGCAATGGTTGGAATTGGGTGCTACTTTCTGATTTCTTATTTATCCTATGAAGCTGGAAAGGAAATGGAAGATATCTAAAACTAACCTTGCACGCAAATGTCTTCTTTAACAAATGCTAAGAGATTGGGGATTCGAGGTCAGGTTATACAAAGGGAAGCTATTAACACCCAGTGTATATATGGTTATCCATAGACCTTTTATTGCATGTTTCTCTGTTAATTTGAAATGCTTTCTTGTGTTTATCTGCTGTGGTTTGGGAAATTTTCTCCTTTGGGAGTGTTGAGAGAATGTTTTTGTTATTTTCGGGTTTTCCGTTGTTTTTGGGAAGGTACTAGACCTAAAGTTTTTTATTTGTGTGCTCGCTAAGATTTCGCAATCTTATGCCTACGTATTCCCGTAAAGATATCTGGGAAATCAGAGCAATCGTAGTTCCTCCTATTCTATGGAAGGAAAATGTTTGGTGTCTTGTTCAAAGCCCAAGATTGAAGCTATTAGAGTATTTGTGTCTTGTTCAAAGCCCAAGATTGAAGCTAAAAGGGTGACTGAGAGAGAATTTGTCATCTCTAAAGGGAGATATCTCACCTATTCATCACAAAATGTTTAAGAAATTGATTATAAAGGAAGTTACTTTAACGGGGATATATGAATCCAACAATGCCATAATTTCCTTTATAAGGGTGATGTCATGAAGGAAGAAAGCTTTAACTCAGTGTAGAGCAATGCCACTTTTTCCTTATGAATCTTTCATGCTAAGAGAGGGACATTGGCTTGGATGTTAGGAATCCAGAGGCTTGCCACTTACAGTTGTTAGATGAAAGATGAATTTTAACCAGGATAAAGGAAGGACTCCAGCTTGGATTTTGAATCGATAAGTGTGCCACTTACATCAATTATCTGGGAAAAGGTTTTGATTGTTTGTTTTGATGTGATGTATAGAGGAAATGTCCTCCTGCAGAGTGGACTCTTGGTTTCCTCTGAGGGGATGTTGATTTTTGTGTTCCTTGATCAAAGCCCAAGGTTCAAGCTAAAAGGTTGACTCTACTAGGGGAGTTTTATATCTGTCTTATACGAAGCCCAAGATTGAAGTTGAAAAAATATTGACTCTACTGAGGAGGGTTTTATCTGCCTTATACATAGCCCAAGATTGAGGCTGACTGACTCCACTAGGGGAAGTTCTTATATGAAGCCTAAGAGGAGGCTATCTCTTGCTAAGGATTATTGAAATCCAAGAGCAGGTCCAAATTGTATTGAGGAAATTCAAAGGGTTTTGCTCTTGCTGAGAATCAGGGAAGAATTGAGATATTAGATGCCATGAGGTTCTGATTCTACTGGGGATCTGTTGATGGTTGATTGACCCTAGTTGGGGATTTTTAAGGTGAAGCTTAAACCTTGTTGGGGGTCTAAGAGTTTTAAAGTTGAGTTTGAAAACCTATAGAGTTTTAACTCTGTTGAAGATTAGTATACTGATGAAATAATCAGGGTTTTTCTTGTGCTCTTAGGAAACTTGAGGGTTTCTTTGTGAGATTCAAGATGATATGAGACTTTCCAAGTCTACTTGAATGAAGCCCAAGAGGAGGCTGAGACTTTCCAAGTCTCTCAAGAAGTGGTAGGCTCTAGTGTAGAGAGTGGGATCTTTGTATGATGCCCAAGAGGAGGCTTGGGCTTTAAGGGATGAAGATCACCCTAGAATGGTATGATGTTTTGGAATTTTGGACTCTCCTGAGGATTGAACTAGTAGAGATGGCTAATTTATGTCCTATACCTGTAGGAGGCCTTTGGGTCCTTGTACTAAGCCCAAGAGAAGGCTGAGGAACTTCTAAGAAGTCTGTTGGTCCTTGTACTAAGCCCAAAAGGAGGTTGGGGATGCTTTTAGGAAGCCTGTGGGTCCTTGTACTAAGCCCAAGAGGAGGCTGGGGAACTTCTAGGAAGCCTGTGGGTCTAAGCCTAAGAAAAGTTCAAGAAAGGTTTCACCGGGATTTTTTTTTGGAAATCTTGGTATCCGACCTTGCAACGTTTCACCGAGAAGTAATCCTTTCTCTACTGAACAGTTCTAAGGTTTGAAGAAATTCAAGAGAGGTTTCACCAGAAATTAATCCTCTCCGGGGAAATGAATTTCTTGCACAAAATATGATTTCTATGTTTGACAGTGTTGAGAAAAGTTTCACCGGGAATAATGCCTTTTTCTGTTCCATATTGTATAAGCCCAAGAGGAGGCAAGACTGTATGGGGAATTTCCTATGAGGGAACTAGTTTTGACTATGTTGTAAAGTAACCTCTGGTTTGCCCTAAACATAGACCTAACTGCTAGGGAAACTCTAAGCAAGATATGCACAGATATATATACAGACAATTATATTGACAGATATATATATATATATATATATAAGAAATAAGCACTGAAAAAGATATGGGGACTTACCTTCTGAGAAGAATCCCAAGCATAATGTGATTTGTTGTATTTACTACAATTGTATTACCTCTTTTAAGGTTTAAAGAAATTGAAGAAAGTTTTAAAAAACACATTGAATTTAAATTTGAATTAAAAGAAAGTTGTTAAAAAAAGATTTGTTTGGGGCTTATAGCTCAAGAAGAGGCTCAGATGACTTATTTGATAACATTGATCGCACTGCGATACCGACAGATGTTATGAGACTTATACTATAGCAGAGGCCCAAAAACTTGTTTTTGTACAAAAGAGTTGGGTCTTACACTCTAATAGAGGCCCAAAAGTGTTTGTGAAAAAAGAAAAATGGGGCTTATACTCAAGGAGAGGCCCAGATGATTTATTTGAAAAGACGACGATCGCGCCGTGGTTTTAAAAACCACAGAGGGACTTATACAATGAATGAGGCCCAAAATTTTGTATTTACAAAGAGGATGGGTCTTAAAACTATTAGAGGCCCAAAAGTGTTTGAAAAAGAAGAAAAATGGGACTTACAACTCAAGGAGAGGCCCAGATGAAAATTGTTTGGAAAATGGCGATCGCACCGAGATTTTTTTAAATCATATCGGGACTTATACAATGACTGAGGAATCCAATGGTGGTTTCAAAATTTTCTAAAGTTGCCTACATTTTAAAATCCGATAGTGGTTTCAAAATAGGCCAAAATTTGCAAGTTCTATGCTATCTCTTCATACAAGAAACAATAGCATGGTAAATTGGTTCAAATACAACACATATGATATGTATGACATGTTCATGATCAATGGACATCAAAGCAATGCATATTTTAAAGAGTTCAAGTTGTTATGCACTTACCTCTTAAAGCTCCTTGTGCTAACTTCCAAAATGCTTGTGTCAGAAGTAATCTAATGCCTTAGACACTCTTAATAGATCCCTTAGAAGCTTTTTGGATGATCAAAACCAGCTGGAAACCTCAAGAACAAGAACTGGCTCTTTCTTGCAAAAGTGGCAAAAGTGGCAAAAGTGACCAAAATAGTAATTCACTCAAATAGTGTTACAGTTGAAGGAAACTTGTTGTGACAGTTTGAGGATGATATTTGGAGAGTATTTGAAGGGTTGTTTGATTTTGAAAGTGATTGGATCAAGACATGGCTTGAAAAATGCAGAAAAGTTAAAATTTGAGGTTTTGGAGGTTGACTTTCTGATTTTGGTGTTGTACAATGAGGATGAAGGTTTGAACACCTCCAATAGATGCTTTATGATGTGTTTGGATAGTTATTTGAGTGGTTTTTGCTCTGGTTTCAAGAATCCCCAAATTACTCCACTGTGACTTGAAATTGAAGTAAGAGAGGGAGAGTGAGAAAACAAGGCTTTGGTATTGTTTTGGTGTGGTTTGAAACAACAGAAATGGCCTCTATTTATATTAGAGGAAGTTTGTTTTTGAAGGAATAGTGAATGGCAACTAGTTCACTGTATTATCCAATGGATATGCCCACGTATCACTTTCTTAAATGCCAAGGTACCAAGTCTTCTCTTGGCCATTGACTTGAGCTGGTCTTGGTAGCTTTAGGTATCCTAAATTTTGAGTCAATCTTGACTCAATTGGACTGATATGGCTTGGTTCATGACAACTCTATGTTCCACATCAATGCCAAATGACAAAGTTGAAGTTTTGGATTTGAAACTTGAATGATCACATACCAAAAGATTGAATTCTTGACTCAATGGTCCAAGTTTGAAAATATCAAGTGATTCATCAAGATTCCCTCTGATCTTGGAAGAGGACAAAGCTTGTAAGATTACAAAATTTGAAATGGAAATAGTGTGGTACAAGAAATGCACCAAATCTGCCTTGAAAACTAGTTTGAGCAAGGCATGTTGTGAGGTCCATAACTCCTTGCTCAAGTTGAATTAATGGGAGTTCTTGTACTCTTTGTGAGGTCCATAACTTTCTTGATGGATGATGATCGAAACCATGAATTAACATTGTTTTTGACTTAGAGAAGCCATGATTGTCAAGAAATTTAAAAAGTCAAACTTGGTTTTTAGGCACAGTTGACTTTTTGTCAGATAAATTTCAAACTGTGTGATCCTCTATGAAATCAAGTCCTTGACCTAATTCAAACCTAATGGATGGATTCCATAAGTGTCTTAGAGTATCTTAAATCATGCCCCAAGGTTTGGGAACATGTCTTGGTCAAAAGTCAAAGATACAATTGACTTTTCAACAGGAAACCCTAATTGATCCAGATGAATTTGAACCCTTGTACTGCTTATGAACCAAGTTCTTTGGGCCAATCCAATCTTGTAAATGGGTCAACATGATGTATTGGAGATCTCCAAAACACTTCTTGAGGTCTTGGCTTATGAATTACTCCAAAAGTCAACTTAGGGGTGAATTAGGTCAAGAAACCCTAATTCCTGATTTTTTATTAATGCATCCCCTGAGGCTATTTTGACTAGATGATTGGACTCATAAGGTCCCTTTGAACTCCTTGAATCATGTTTTGAAGTATTGGCTCATGCCTAAATGAAAATTTTCATCTGGAGGCCTTAGTTGACTAAAATCCTAATTTGGTGACACTGGTGATCTTGAGGATGATCCACTTGGATTGTTGCAACCTTGTGCTTGATTCATGATGTGAGGGACCTCTTGATCCTTTATGGGTGTTTTAGAGGCTAGACAAGTTGAATATCATGTCAATTCTTGATTGATCCTTTGTCTGAGTGCTCAGAGAGGGCTCAAAACCCTAATTCTTGGTTGTAGTGAACGCTCAATAATCCTTGAGAAGATTGATGAGGTATGATGGTGCATCCATATTGTGGTGATGATTTTCACAATGATGGGAAATCATGTGATCAAAATTTGGGGTAAGACAATATTCAATAGAATGAATGCAGATATTTCGTAAGTATCTTTAGCCTCACCTTTACGGCATGCTTGCCCAAGCATTGCCGCATGTTGATCGCCTAAGCATCCAGCGATTGGGATACCGGCAATTGGTAATCTAGTAGTAACACTGCCTATAGCTTCTGAATTATTAACAATCTTAGGAAAAATTTCAGGAGGGATTTCAAGTGTTTTGAGAGTGGATTCATCCCAGTTGAGGGTTTTTAGGTTCATCAGCATTTCTCCGGATGCATTTGAAACATCCGTAACGTGTAGCCCTCCTTTCACTCCACCGGTTAAATTCCATATCAACCAAGTGTCTATGGTTCCGAACATGGCGTCCTTTTTCTTTATAGCTTGCTTGACAGCATCCACATTTTCCATCAACCACAGAAGTTTCAAAGCACTGAAATAGGCGCTACTAGGTAAACCACAACTCTCCACAAAGTGTGTTCTACCGCCATATAACTCCTTTACAAGTCTCTTGCAAACGGAGGAGGTACGAGCATCGATCCAAACAAGAGCATTGTGAAGATGAGCACTAGTGGATTTGATCCAAACAAGAGTAGTCTCTCTTTGATTGGTAATACCAATAGCTTTCAAACCTTTATCCACATTGAATCCATCAGCTGATAAAAAATCACAATCTCAACCATAAATAAGAACCCTAATTCTCATTAAGATATATATTAATGAAGATGAAATGTCTTGAAGAAGATGATTTAAACTGAGAAGGAATCCGACCCTGATTCACACCAATGAAATCATGACCCGATGCTTCTGATGAATCCTCTAAATGGAGAAAACCTTGGAGCTTGATGATCTTGACAAAGGAGATGCCTTTATACTCAATGAACTTTGATAGAGATATGCTCATGACGCTGTGAGCTCAAACCCTTGCTTTAACTTGAGTACAAGAAACTCAAAGCAAATAGAAAACCTTGATTCAAATAACCTCTTGATCCTGTTGTCATACCCCAAATTTTGACCACTAAGATCTCCCATCATTATGCAAATCATCATCATAATATGGATGAACCATCATACCTCATCAGTCTCCCCAAAGATGGGTGAGCATCCACTACCATCAAACTTAGGGTTTCAAGCCCTCACAGAGTTCTTAGACAAAGGATCAATCAAGAATTGACATGATCTTCAACTTGTCTAAACCTCTCAAACATCCATAATGGATCAAGAGGACTCCCACATCAAGGATTAAGCACAAGGTTGTTCCTTCTAGGTGGATCAAGCCTCAAGATCGCCAATGTCACCAAATTAGGGTTTTGGTTGACCAGGGCCTCCAGTTGGAAATTTTCCTCTGGGCATGAGCCAATGCTTCAAAGCATAACCTAATATACTCCATGGAACCTCATGGACCCAAGTATCAAGTCAGTTTGACCTCAGGGGATGCATACATCAAAAATCATGAATTAGGGTTTCTTGACCTAATTCACCCCTAAGTTGACTTTTGGGACAAATCATGAGCCAAGACCTCAAGAGAGGATTTGAGGATCTCTAATACACCACATTGATCCATTTGCAACAATGGATTGATCCAAGAAGCTTGAGCAACAAGTCTCAATTTCATCAGTACCACAGTTAGGGTTTTGAGGAAAAAGCCAACTGTAGCTTTGACTTTTGACCAGGACATGCTCCCAAGCCCTAAGACATGATTCAATATACCCTATAACACCCATTAAACATATCCATCAAGTTTGATTTAGGTCAAGGACATGATTTCCTGAAGGATTGCACAGTTTGGAATTCATCGGATAAAAAGTCAACTATGCACAAAAGTTAACTTTGACTTTTTGAGATTTTTTCACAAAAATGGATTTTTAACCCTAAAATGATGTTAATGTATGATTTGAATCATCATTCATCAAGAAAAATCAAAGAAAGTGGGATAACTTGTAAAAGGGGTAACCATAAAAACTTAGAAAATTTTCTAAGTCATGAACAAAGTGGCAAGGGTACCAACTTTGGAGGATCATAACTCCTAAACCACAAAGCCATTTTTCCCCATCCAAAGCTTTATTTGTAGATCTCATGGCCCTCTACAAAAGCTTAAAACTGACCTCCTTCCAAATTCTTCACGGATTTTGAGTTATGGATTGATCAAAATCACAAAAAGTGAAAATGTCACTTTTTTCCAACACTTAGTGAAATTTTCACTAAGTCAGAATCTGCCTTCACTTCTTTTCCAAATGTATGGACATTTTTCACTTGGATCCAAAAAGTATCAAAACCAAATATGATCAAACAGTTGTTGTATCATATATAGGCTTTCCAAAATGGCCAAGAACATCACCAAATTCAACTTGAGCCATGAGATATGATAGTGGCAAGTTGCCTTGCTGAAAACTGCCAAGGCAAGGCAGAATTTTGCATTTTTGGTCGATTTGCCAAAATCAGCCAATTTCAAGCCTTGTCATCATCTTGGACACATCTGAGGATCAAATCTAAAGGGGACAATTGTTGCGGTGAAAATCGGATAACAAATTATTAATTAATTTGCATCATTTTTCTTTTACAACCGACTTTGATTTATCCAAAGGAAAGGTTCAAGATCGTTAGAAAAACCTAAAGGGAAAGATCTAAGGTTTGGGGGTTGGTTACGCCTAGGGAAGGTATTAGCACCCTAAACGTCCGTAGTACTCTACGGGAGCCTCTTGTTAATGTTATGTTATGTTTGCTAAAGGGTTCTATGCTAAAGGTTAGTTAGCGGGGGAAGTGATAAATTCATTAGGATGAATATCACTAAGAGTTGAGGAACTCTCTCCTAAAGCTAGTTGTAATTTCTATGGCTCTGATGAGGCCAAGAAAATTGAAATTTCCTCTTAAGTGGTTACTTAGGTTAAGGTGGGGGTCATGACTTATGAGTCAACATATTTCACCTTCCTTTGGAATAGGGGGAAACATAATAGTTATAAGTTACTAACAAGATAACAAGTTAATAATTCAAGTACGATGATGTAAAGGACATGAATAAGATAAATGAGATAAGATAAAATCATGATATCAATGCAAAGTGAGAATTAAACATGTTAGACAAAGATTAAATATGAGATGAAATAGAAATAGTCTCGTCTTAATCATGATTTAATCGAGAAATCGATAATCAATGATTCTTGACCTTCATCGACTAAATAGGTGAATAGAATTGAAATAAAGAGAAGATGGTCTCGTGTTGATCAAAATTTTGTCAACTTAATGAAATTAATCAAACCATGAGGTTTGTTATGTCATCGACCAAAATAAAGAAAGACGGAATCGAAATGAAAATAAAATCGGTCTCGTCTAATCAAGATTTAATCGAGAAATCGATAATCTTGATTCTTTGACTTTCATTGACCAAAATAGAATAAAAACCAAATTGGTCTTGTTTAAATCAAGATTTAATCGATATGTCGATAATCTTAAATTTTTAACTTTCATTGACCAAAAATGGAATCGAAAGTGGCCTCCTACAAATTTAGACTTTTAGTGATTTTGAGATAATCAACAAAGTCAGAATTTATAATATCATTGGCCAATGGAAAAAATAATTTTTTTTAAAATCACAAAAAAGTAATTAAAACAAGAGATTCATTTTATCTAAAAAAACAAGAGATTTTAGTAAGAAAAAAGAAAAACAAAAAAAAAGGGAAGGGGACGCTGGTTTTTAGAGGGTGTAAATAATAAAAGAATGGGATCCTTTGGGCTTGAAGCCCATCACCCAAGACAGCACGATTTTAAAAAAAGAAAAAAAAGGGGGAGGCAATGGAGGGAACACAATCAGATCCTGTGGTGTGGATATGGAAATCAAAACGGGCTCTTCTAAGCCCAAATGTCCACCAGAGATAGTGCCACGGTCCAACAACTATCAACAGAAACCAAATCCAGCAAGGTAAGGATCCAATTACACTCTCTTTTTCTTAATGAAACAAAAGGAGAGAAAACCCAGTCTTCTAAACATAATAACCGTGAGAAGAAAACAAAATCGTGAAAGATCCGCTTCCACCGTGTTCTGCTTCAATCTCACATCTCCGTCCGAATTTCTCGCCGGCATTTATGGTTGTTGGATCTGTTCTGGGTTGAGGTGGTGGAGCGATTTTTAGAGGGGGATCTGAGAAAAAGTCGGAGGAGGGTCGATTAGGTTATTGATGATGAAGGGTTGATTTGGGATGGTATGATGAGTGAGGTTTTGGATGATTCAAGTTTCAGGGTGAAGCCGGCAAAGGAGTAGGTTTTTTTGTTTGGATTGAATAGAAAGATGGTGAGGCACGGTTCAAGCAACACAACGACAGGGCAATGAAATAAACCAAAACAGGACACGACCCAGATTGACGATTCATCACCAACATTCAAAGTAACGATGGCGGTTATGGTTGCGAAATCGCAAGTCAACGACCGCGAATCTGAGAAACAGAAAAAAGGTCACACGACTCATCTTCCACAATCAACAAATGCCATCGTCAACATCAATTTATCGCTGGGAAACAAAAGGAGAGAAGAACACGACTTTCAAAGGCGTCCTCGCTTCAACGATCTATTGTTCGTTCCTTTCCTCATTCAGGTTCGGTTGATTCTCACAAGCTTGTTTTGATTCAATCGTTCTCTTTCTCATCTCGATCTCTCTCTTCATCTTTTTTTTTTCGGTTTCTGGTTCTGTTTGTGATTATGGTTTGTCGGTTGAAGATTGGGTTGTAGGTGAGAGTGAGAGATTGAAACAAAAAAAAGAAGAAGGTTGTAAGAATGGAGGCGGGTTCTGAAGGTTTGAAGGATGGAGGTTGAGGAATGATGAAGACAGTTGGTGTTTGAAGCTGGAAATGAATTGGAAGAATAGGGTGGTTGTTGACGGTTTTGTCGGCGGAATGGTGCATGATGGTTGTGGTCTTTTATGTAGTGAGGGAGTATTGATGATGAAAATTGAGGAATGATGATGTATGGTATATTATGTGATTTTCTGGTTTTTTGAATGAGATGGTTTTGTGTTGAGATTGTTTTGTGTTGAGAACTGAAATGATTTTGAACTGAGATGGTTTTGTATGAACTTGTGGTTTTTGTAATTGAGAATTTTGGTTTTTGCATTTTGAACCTCTGTTCATGTCCTTCCCCTCCGAACGCCTCTTCTCTCTATTTATGCTTCCCTAAAACTGAACTTGTTTCTTAATTTTCAAATTGAATTTGAACGTTGTTGTGTTGTCTTTTTCACTGCAAGTTAACGTTTGGTGTGGCAGACTGGTTCTTGAACGCAGGTTTACGTTGAATGTTGCAGAACTCTTTAAACGTACGGTTTTTTGAACAAAGTGGCAACAACAACAACTTGTATTTTTAATGGGCCTTGGTAAAAAACGTGAAATGGGCTTAAGGAATTAATGATGGTCTTTGCAAAATAAATGGTGACTTAGACTTGGAAACTTGAATTTAAAAGGATATTATGGATAATTGGAAATGTAGATTTAATTGGATCACCAACAAAAAAAAGATTTTAAATGGATAATTGAAAAATAAGATTTAGAAATGGGTTAAGAGAAAGAAATGGATTAATAGATGATTAATAGTAATAAATAATTAACTAACTCAAAAATTAAATAAACTAAATTACAAATAATTTAATTAATTAGACTAAACAAAAGAAAAATTAAGTTAAGTTAAAATGATGATTAATTAAAATCAATAAAAATAAAGCAATTTAAATATATAAATAAAAATTAGAAATAAACCATATTAAAATTAAATTAAAAATAAAACGAATAAAACTATTAAGATAAATGTTAAAATAAAACAAATAAAATGGATATTAAAATGAAATACAGAGAAAATTCAGTCACACAACATTTAGCAAAAAGATGTGGGTAAAATTTGGGGTGCAACAGTTGCCCCTATTTAAATATCTTCACCTGATGACATGAGAGATAAAGATCCTCATGGAATCAAAAGTGAAAGATATTTAAATACAGATAACCGAAAATTTTGCCCTCAGATGCACACACATGCAATGTAACAAACATGATGCCAAGGAGATGCAAGAAAATGCAGACACAACAAGACACCAAGGGGCAAACAGGAAGCAAAAAGATCACAGAGCTTCACTGGGGAAGGAAGAAAGCTAGTATCAATGAGAAACACCTCACTAGGGATACAAGCTAACCGACAACAGAGACCCACCGGGGAGAAAAGACCACAGACAAACTCCACTGGAGAAAGATCCGGGGAGATAGACAACTGGGAACAAAATAAACCCACACTCTTCCTGGGCACGGAACCAGAATGAAAAACCTGATCACTAGGGATCAGTCTGAAAGAGACAGACAAATAAGCAAAGGCTTCCTGGGGGTTCTTGGATTGAAGAGTTCAAAATAGGATCTTCAAGAAAAGCCAGGACGACAGAGATAAACCCTGCGCACCGACTAGGAGTCTTATAAGGTTGAAGAAATTTGTTCCAAGGAGATTAACTTTAAAGCAAGTTTTCAAAAATCCAAGGTAAAGGTTCAATGTCCGACATGATTCAAACGAGGAACTTAAGACAAGAAGACAATGCTTGACACGATTCAAACAAAGTCCAAGTTCAAGTTTGACACGATTCAAACAAGAACAGTTTTAAAACAAGAGGCAGTGTCCGACACGATTCGAACAAAGACTCTGTTCAGGTTTGACACGATTCAAACAAGAACAAATTTTAAAACACAAGACAATGCTTGACACGATTCAAACAAAGTCTAAGTTCAAGTTTGACACGATTCAAACGAGAATAGTTTTAAAACAAGAGGCAGTGTCCTGACACGATTCGAACAAAGACTCTGTTTAGGTTTGACACGATTCAAACAAGAACAAGTTTTAAAACCCAAGACAATGCTTGACACGATTCAAACAAAGTCCAAGTTCAAGTTTGACACGATTCAAACGAGAACAGTTTTAAAACAAGAGGCAGTGTCCGACACGATTCGAACAAAGACTCTGTTTAGGTTTGACACGATTCAAACAAGAACAAGTTTTAAAACACAAGACAATGCTTGACACAATTCAAACAAAGTCCAAGTTCAAGTTTGACACGATTCAAACGAGAACAGTTTTAAAACAAGAGGCAGTGTTCGACACGATTCGAACAAAGACTCTGTTCAGGTTTGACACGATTCAAACAAGAACAAGTTTTAAAACACAAGACAATGCTTGACACGATTCAAACAAAGTCCAAGTTCAAGTTTGACACGAGTCAAACGAGAACAGTTTTACAAAATATTTAATGTTAAACTTCTTGAGGAACAACAAAAGGTTTAAAGATTCAAATCTGGCGCGCAAGGGTTAAGACCGAACAAGCACGACACAATGCAAACCGGGAATGTCTTTACTTCAATGGGAAAATAAAGACAGACACAAGCAACACAAAGCACAAAGCACAAGGATGCGAAGATGCAAGGGTATGATGCGTATGCTTAGCTATATGCTAAAAACGACGCGATCGAAGCATAACAGGAAAGAAGAAAGGAAAACACAAGCCAACACCCTGAAACCCAAACATCAATGATAACCGGGGCAATCTTCTTTTCGCTGGAGATGGCAGATCCATGCCAAAAATACAGTACTGCTAACTCTTCCTGTACCAACTTGATTCCATAAAAAAATCTTGATACTAGAGTAAAGTTCATGTTTTCTCAAATCTTTTCCGCTTCCAAGAATCAGAGGAAAATGACGAAGTTATTGTATTCAAGGACCAATAACAATTCTAGTGACTAAGAATTCTGTCGTCTAACAGCTGACTTCTCTGGGGATTCCAGAGATAGATAAGCTGCTTGTAATAGACTGCCACGCTTCTTCAAGAGATCGCTGCTTCGAAGATATGTTGATATCACAATACTGTTGGAGAAATAATTATGTCTTCAATGAGGATCTTGTAAAAGATTCTTCTTGCGAGAAATGGTGCAAACTAAATGCACGTTTAAAGATAGGTTAAAAATCACACCCGCCAAGGACCAAAGTTCAATCTAGGAACAAGCTAGAAAGACACGGTCAAATAAGACTTCAAATGAGGAATGAACTCAAATGGGGATTTATCTTATCCACATGTGGAAAAGATAACTGAACCAAACATCATCCATGAGGATAAAACTCTGTGGGGAATTCAGAAAAGAATGGGCACTTTATGCCTAGGGCTGACTTTCTATTGGAGAGAATAGACAAACCCAGTCACTTGGGGAGATAAACGCCAAAGTGAACAAAAACAGGTAAACACCAGAAAAGGGAGCAGAAATGCTAAAATGGTACGCATATGAGTGCTCCTGCAGTGCTTATGCTGACGAAACAGACAAGAAGCGAAACGAGACGAAATAAACGTCTCGATGAAGGATACCCAGCCAAACTCAACAGATGGGCCAAAACTGGGGATGAAGAAGAATCGACAACTTCATCGATGAAAAAAGTATTCCACTTTAGGTATAATATCATGAGGATTGCCATCATGAGCTTGATTTTTTTGTTGGAGGAGAATCTGAGGAGAATTTGTCAAGATTAGCTGAAGTAACAGCTTATTGGGGAGCTAGCAAAGGATACGGGCATAATGATCATCTTCAAATCTTCGTTGCCCTAAGCTAGACGGTCTGTTAGAAGAGGATAACAAGAGGATTTTATAGAAGAATTGGTATACAAGGCGCTTCAATATCTTCAAACTCTTGGAGAGATCTCGGCGTAACTGCCCCCAGATTAGGGGATGAATAATCAAAAGAATTTTTCAGAAGGATTGAAACACACGATACTTCAATATCTTCCAACTTAAATAATCAAAAGAATTTTACGGAAGACTTGAAATACCAGATGATTCAACATCTTTCAACTTGAATAATCAAAAGAATTTTACAGAAGAAATTAAATACCAGATGATTCAATATCTTCCAACTTGAATAATCAAAAGAATTTTACGGAAGAAATGAAATACCAGATGATTCAATATCTTCCAACTTGAATAATCAAAAGAATTTTACGGAAGAAATGAAATACACGATACTTCAATATCTTCCAACTTTTGAATCTTGACGTAGTTGTTCCTGTTCAGTTGTACTTGAGATACTCAAATTGTAGTAGGAATTACTGGGGAACGGATTTGCCCCTGCTGATGGGTTACTGAAGTCAAAACTTGTCATAAGATGATCTCAAGAAAATTTGCCCCAATATTTTGAATTTGCAGAATTCTGCCTCTGATATGTCAACTTACACTTGGTTGCCCCTGACTTTAGCCAAATTTCCTTTATCAAGTTCAATTCCTTGACTGACCGCGTTTGTTAGGATTCCTTGACATTGAATGGTATTGCAAACAAGTGTTGTTCATTAAAATTGGCAAAATTTCATGCAAAGGTTTAATGCAAAGTTTTGAAAACCTTTGATGGAAACACACGCTGATTGATTAAATCAAGAATCAAAGGTGGATCTGATTATTATAGAAGAAGTGATCAACACACACGAAATAACAAAGATTATTAGGAGTCAGGTTACTCAACCTTGCTGTAGCATGCCTTTCAAAACAACCTTACCTCAATTAGGTCTTTTAGGGGTTGTAATGTGGTATGGTTCATGGTTTATGAAACAAAAGACAAAGGCTCAAATCCTAAGCTCAGTTAACTCAAGATATACGTTCAAATCTCCAAAAATAGGAAGTCACTTGATTTAAAAGCCGAATGGCGCCTTATATGAAGCGCTCGTGTTTAAATGCATAACCGAGTTAAACTGAGAACTACCCTGCCCCAAGGTTGAGATTTTAAGAGTTTTTTGTAAGGAAAGAAAACTCCTACTTCTAGGCTCGAAGGGTTAACAAGGGATAAATTGAAACAATGCCTTACATCCTCGGCGAGGTTAATTTGAAATCATACCACAGCAAGTATGAATATGAGGTTTTCATCATCCTCCCTAATCTTTGCTTTAACAAAAGTTTGAAAAAGGGGAAAAGAAATAAGATGAAGATATTTTTTTTGAAAATAACATTAAATGAGTGAAACGAATGGATTTAATCTAAAAGATGCACAAACATTGCATTAACCTTGCCAATTTGAAAGTACAACAAAGCTTATAAGCAAATACAAATTCAAAGTGCAAAGGAAGTACAATAAAATTGTTGAAACAGTCAAAAGATTGTCGGCTTTAGGGAATCAAATACAGAAAATCAAAGAGGAGCAGAATCACAGTCCATCTTTGTCTTGATACATCCTCATTCCTTATCTCCTGAGTGGGTAAGGATTGTTCTTGATATTAGGCTGGGAGCCATCGAAAGACAAAATGTTTCTCTCTACCAAGTCCTTCACAATATGCTTCAAAGCAAAACAACCTTCTAAGTTGTGGCCTGGTGCGCCTTCATGTAATGCACAATGAGCATTGGGATTGTAAGAAGGTGGAAGCGGATTAGGAAGTGGGCTTAACGACCTTGTAGTTATTAATCCTTGTTGCACCAAAACAGGATACAATGCTGTATACGTCATAGGAATGGGAGGAATCGGAGGCCTTCCACCCTTTCTTTTGCCTAGAATATTCTGACGAGAAACTTGAGTCCGTTGTGAATAAGTAGGAGCGTTGGGCGCTCGTTGATACACTAGTGGTTGAGGAACCGGCTGATAAACAGAAGCTTGGTGGTTGAATGTTGGCGTAATGGTGGCCACATAAGGTTGCTAAACAGAATGACACGGTTGTTGCTGTTGACGCTTCCAGAACTGATTTTTCTTCCTTTTGTTCGTCATCACCACATTGGTATCTCCTTCCCTTTTGAAGGATATCTTAGCATCGTCGCTCGAACTACCAGCTTTCTTGGTCATTTTTCCAATCTTCAGACCAAGCTCTACTTTAATCCCCACAACCACGATATCGGAAAAACTAGCAGACACGCTACTGATCATCCTTTCGTAGAATTCCGGTCTCACCCTGTCGACAAACCAATCAGTTAACTCCTTTTCAGATAAAGGTGGCGCTACCTGTGAAGCCAGCTCTCTCCATCTTTGTGCATACTCTTTAAAAGACTCGGTATCACGATGTGACATACTCAGTAGTTGTCTGCGATCTGGCACGAGGTCCATGTTATACTGGTAATGCTTTACAAAAGCATCAGATACATCTTGAAAACATCGGATCTTAGATTGGTCCAAAGTCAAATACCACTTTGGGGCAGCCCCTTTCAAACTATCTTAGAAGCAGTGGATCATCAACTTATCATTATCCATATATGCAGCCATTCGTCGGTAATACATGACCAAATGCAACTTAGGACAGGTCGCACCTAAGTATAGGTCGAAATTGGGTAGTTTGAACTTGGGTGGAATTACCAAACCTGAGACTAAGCACATGTCCTTAACATTAGTATTAGATACATTGCACATCTCTATTGCTTCCAACTTCCTCTGCATTGTCTCTACACTTTCCTCCAACCTTTCATGTCGATTATCCCCTTCTTCAGACCTATTGACATGATCATGAACCGAATGTGGATTCTGAAAAACTGGGTGCCTCTGTGCTTGTACTGCTGCTGGAGTGAAGGTAGGAATAGCTTGGAAAGCCTCATTGACCAAAGGAACAGCTTGTTGAGTAGAAGTGACGGCCGGAGCACGCATAAAGTTAAAAGGCATGCCTGAAGTGGGGTTCACAATAGTAACAGGAGGTTCTACAGTTGTAGCAACGACTTTTGAGACTACGGTGACCTGCGTAACCACCTTTGCTCATATAAAATTCAAAACTTCCATGATCTGCCCCATTCCTCCTCGGAGCTCACTCAATTCATTGTTGACTCTGTCCATCTCGCAGTATTATTCAGACATCCTTTGTCGAGTTTGGGCTCGGGTGACGACTCAAAGACGATTCTGAAGGGAAAACGACGACATAAGACGAAGACAGAGAGGAAATGCACATGCTATGACATGATGCAAATGAGATGCTAATGCAAGCCAAATGGTTTCAAGGAACTCAAAGGCAAGTTGCGAACATTTTTTGGAAAAACTGAAAAAGTTTTTGTTTTAAAATCCAAGCTCTGTTGATCTTTGAAAAGGAAACAAACATTTGAATTCCTCAAAACCAAAGGGCTAAGAATGCTTGAATGTAGAGATGCATAAAGCACACGAGCACAAACATATGCACACAAAACAAAACAAACAAACCCTAGGTTTATAGGTCTCATGAATGGAGCCAAGGTCTACCCATCCCAATAGGTATGTACTATTGGTTTTCACCTGCTGAACAAGGTTCTAAAAAGTTCCCAGAGTCGACAACCCATCTTTCGAATTTTATTGACTTTCCAATTGCTTGGTGATCGATAAAATTCTCAAGAGAGTCTTATCTGAGTGTAGCATCGCGTAGCAACCATTTGGGATTGCTCCCTCACAGTCCTCGCACTACGTCCTAAACAGGCCAAGTGGGGTAAAGGGTAACTAAAGGTCATCAGTATCTCTGGCTCCTAGGTCGAAAGTAGTAACGCATTCACGATTGCTCGTTCAATATATACCACTTTTGAGAGGGCCTCAACTGAGTGTGGACTTCAAGTTCCCTCCTTTGGGATTTCTCCCTCGAAGTTCCCTTGACTATGTCCACGATTCCTAAACATATGTGTTCTCTCAAGTCCGGGTTAGGACTTATCTCACTCACTGATATCATGTCAACCCAAACCAAACAGGATAATATCAAACATAGAACAGATATACAAGCATGCAAGCAGATATGACATACAGACAATCATACAAGTAGATAAGCAAACATGAATAACATAAAACAAAGGTAGGCTTAACCCTCTTAGGAAAGGACCAGCAATAGGTCTAAGTTTTCCCCAGTGAAGTCGCCATTTCTGTTGCGTGAAAATCGGATAACAAATTATTAATTAATTTGCATCATTTTTATTTTACAACTGACTTTGATTTATCCAAAGGAAAGGTTCAAGATCGTTAGAAAAACCTAAAGGGAAAGATCTAAGGTTCGGGGGTTGGTTACGCCTAGGGAAGGTATTAGCACCCTAAACGTCCGTAGTACTCTACGGGAGCCTCTTGTTAATGTTATGTTATGTTTGCTAAAGGGTTCTATGCTAAAGGTTAGTTAGCGGGGGAAGTGATAAATTCATTAGGATGAATATCACTAAGAGTTTAGGAACTCTCTCCTAAAGCTAGTTGTAATTTCTATGGCTCTGATGAGGCCAAGAAAATTGAAATTTCCTCTTAAGTGGTTACTTAGGTTAAGGTGGGGGTCATGACTTATGAGTCAACATATTTCACCTTCCTTTGGAATAGGGGGAAACATAATAGTTATAAGTTACTAACAAGATAACAAGTTAATAATTCAAGTACGATGATGTAAAGGACATGAATAAGATAAATGAGATAAGATAAAATCATGATATCAATGCAAAGTGAGAATTAAACATGTTAGACAAAGATTAAATATGAGATGAAATAGAAATAGTCTCGTCTTAATCATGATTTAATCGAGAAATCGATAATCAATGATTCTTGACCTTCATCGACTAAATAGGTGAATAGAATTGAAATAAAGAGAAGATGGTCTCGTGTTGATCAAAATTTTGTCAACTTAATGAAATCAATCAAACCATGAGGTTTGTTATGTCATCGACCAAAATAAAGAAAGACGGAATCGAAATGAAAATAAAATCGGTCTCGTCTAATCAAGATTTAATCGAGAAATCGATAATCTTGATTCTTTGACTTTCATTGACCAAAATAGAATAAAAACCAAATTGGTCTTGTTTAAATCAAGATTTAATCGATAAGTCGATAATCTTAAATTTTTAACTTTCATTGACCAAAAATGGAATCGAAAGTGGCCTCCTACAAATTTAGACTTTTAGTGATTTTGAGATAATCAACAAAGTCAGAATTTATAATATCATTGGCCAATGGAAAAAATAATTTTTTTTTAAATCACAAAAAAGTAATTAAAACAAGAGATTCATTTTATCTAAAAAAACACGAGATTTTAGTAAGAAAAAAGAAAAACAAAAAAAAAGGGAAGGGGGGCTGGTTTTTGGAGGGTGTAAATAAAAAAAGAATGGGATCCTTTGGGCTTGAAGCCCATCACCCAAGACAGCACGATTTTAAAAAAAGAAAAAAAAGGGGGAGGCGATGGAGGGAACACAATCAGATCCTGTGGTGTGGATATGGAAATCAAAATGGGCTCTTCTAAGCCCAAATGTCCACCAGAGATTGTGCCACGGTCCAACAACTATCAACAGAAACCAAATCTAGCAAGGTAAGGATCCAATTACACTCTCTTTTTCTTAACGAAACAAAAGGAGAGAAAACCCAGTCTTCTAAACATAATAACCGTGAGAAGAAAACGAAATCGTGAAAGATCCGCTTCCACCGTGTTCTGCTTCAATCTCACATCTCCGTCCGGATTTCTCACCGGTATTTATGGTTGTTGGATCTGTTCTGGGTTGAGGTGGTTGAGCGATTTTTAGACGGGGATCTGAGAAAAAGTCGGAGGAGGGTCGATTAGGTTATTGATGATGAAGGGTTGATTTGGGATGGTATGGTGAGTGAGGTTTTGGATGATGCAAGTTTCAGGGTGAAGCCAACAAAGAAGTAGGTTTTTTTGTTTGGATTGAATAGAAAGATGGTGAGGCACGGTTCAAGCAACACAACGACAGGGCGATGAAATAAACCGAAACAGGACACGGCCCAGATTGACGATTCATCACCAACATTCAAAGTAACGATGGCGGTTATGGTTGCGAAATCGCAAGTCAACGACCGCGAATCTGAGAAACAGAAAAAAGGTCACACGACTCATCTTCCACAATCAACAAATGCAATCGTCAACATTAATTTATCGCTGGGAAATGAAAGGAGAGAAGAACACGGCTTTCAAAGGCGTCCTCGCTTCAACGATCTATTGTTCGTTCCTTTCCTCATTCAGGTTCGGTTGATTCTCACAAGCTTGTTTTGATTCAATCGTTCTCTTTCTCATCTCGATCTCTCTCTTCATCTTTTTTTTTTCGGTTTCTGGTTCTGTTTGTGATTATGGTTTGTCGGTTGAAGATTGGGTTGTAGGTGAGAGTGAGAGATTGAAACAAAAAAAAGAAGAAGGTTGTAAGAATGGAGGTGGGTTCTGAAGGTTTGAAGGATGGAGGTTGAGGAATGATGAAGACAGTTGGTGTTTGAAGCTGGAAACGAATTGGAAGAATAGGGTGGTTGTTGACGGTTTTGTCTGCGGAATGGTGCGTGATGGTTGTGGTCTTTTATGTAGTGAGGGAGTATTAATGATGAAAATGGAGGAATGATGATGTATGGTATATTATGTGATTTTCTGGTTTTTTGAATGAGATGGTTTTGTGTTGAGATTGTTTTGTGTTGAGAACTAAAATGATTTTGAACTGAGATGGTTTTGTATGAACTTGTGGTTTTTGTAATTGAGAATTTTGGTTTTTGCATTTTGAACCTCTGTTCATGTCCTTCCCCTCCAAACGCGTCTTCTCTCTATTTATGCTTCCCTAAAACTGAACTTGTTTCTTAATTTTCAAATTGAATTTGAACGTTGTTATGTTGTCTTTTTCACTACAGGTTAACGTTTGGTGTGGCAGACTGGTTCTTGAACGCAGGTTTACGTTGAATGTTGCAGAACTCTTCGGACGTACGGTTTTTTGAACAAAGTGGCAACAACAACAACTTGTATTTTTAATGGGCCTTGGTAAAAAACGTGAAATGGGCTTAAGGAATTAATGATGGTCTTTGCAAAATAAATGGTGACTTAGACTTGGAAACTTGAATTTAAAAGGATATTATGGATAATTGGAAATGTAGATTTAATTGGATCACCAACAAAAAAAAGATTTTAAATGGATAATTGAAAAATAAGATTTAGAAATGGGTTAAGAGAAAGAAATGGATTAATAGATGATTAATAGTAATAAATAATTAACTAACTCAAAAACTAAATAAACTAAATTACAAATAATTTAATTAATTAGACTAAACAAAAGCAAAATTAAGTTAAGTTAAAATGATGATTAATTAAAATCAATAAAAATAAAGCAATTTAAATATATAAATAAAAATTAGAAATAAACCATATTAAAATTAAATTAAAAATAAAACGAATAAAACTATTAAGATAAATGTTAAAATAAAACAAATAAAATGGATATTAAAATGAAATACAGAGGAAATTCAGTCACACAACATTTAGCAAAAAGATGAGGGTAAAATTTGGGGTGCAACAACAATCACTGAGCCAAGCCTCCAAAGTCCTTGGAACAAGAAGTAGCATGCCAAACCTAGAAATGCCTAAAAGAGGGACAAGACTCCAATTTTGGATTGGAGAATTTAATAGATGCTTAGAGGTGGCATGGACTGACACATTTGCAACTGAATTCAGTCAAGATTCCTCCAACAAGTAGGGAACCAAAGCTCTGTGCTCTAACCTCTAGTCAATGGCTAGAGGAGACTTGGATTTTCATTTGCCAACATTGGCCAAACCTCTGCTGCAGTTGCCATTCACTATTGATCCCATAACAAACTTGCTCTACTATAAATAGATCTCATTTGTGCTCAGTTTGAGTACACCAAAGCCATCAAACAGATGCTTTCCTCAAAATCCCTTTCTCTAGGCAAAAATACCTTCTTTAGCAAGGTAACTCTGAGTTTTTGAGTTTGAGAGCTTTTTCAATCAAACCAATCACACACACACCTCATAAACATCATATGCAGGTGATTCAAACTCTCACAGGTAACCTGTAATCACAAAATCACAAAGTCACCTCTTAAAACCTCAAAATAGGCTTTTTGTGCATTTTTCAAGCCATGTCTTGATTCAGTCCCTTTCCAAACCATATAAAACCTCAAACACACTCCAAATATCATCCTTGAACTGTCCCAAATGGTTCCCCCATCTGGAACACCATTTGAGAGAGTTGCTATTTTGGTCACTTTTAACCCCTTTTGCAAGAAAGGGCCAGTTTGTATTTTTGCAGGTACCAGCTGATTCCAATCATCCTAAAAGCTTCTAAGGGATCATTTGAGTGTGTCTAAAGCATCAAATCATTTCTGGAACAAGAGGCTTGACAGATTGCACAAAAACTCCAAAAAGCTCAAAAAGAGGTAAGCCTCGTGACTTGAACTTTCCAAAATATGCAATGCTTTGAAGTCCACTGATCATGCACACCTCAAACATGTTATATATGTTGTGTTTGAATCAATTGATCATGTAATTCATGCATGTATCAAAGTGTAGCATAGAACATGCAATTATAGGCCTTTTTAAAAACCACTATCGGGTTTTGAGGAGGGAGTGTGATCTGAAAAAACAACCACCACCATTGGATTCCTTGTGAAATTCTGGTCCAGAAGCATATAAATTTTGTCTCAGACCATTAAGAATTGAGAAAGTTATGACCTTCACGTTTCTGAGCCAAAGCTTGCCTTGCCTTGCCTTGGGCCAGGCCTAAAACCAAGGCATGACATTGACTTGTATATTTGTGTTTTCACTCAAAACAATGGATGTATCACCACCCCAGTGGTAAGGCGCGCGCCTTGTGACCTTGAGGTCGTGGGTTCAAACCCCACCCATGCCATTTTGTGTTTTTTCACATTTTACCATTTTTTCCAATATTTTTATGTTTTATTAATTAATTGGAAAATTAATAACTCTTTCAATTTTAACTATTTTTTATTGGTTCTTTTTGCAAAACATCACAAAAATGTTGAAATATTTTATTCCACAAAAAATTAAGTTTATATTATTTATTTAATATAATTAGTATTTTTTGTGAATAAATTCATTTTTATTTGTTTTTAAACATTTTAAAATGAACATTCATCTTGAAAAATCAAGACCAAATGAGTTTTAATATCTCTTGTGATTAAAACTTCATTTTTCAAACCTTAAACAAAAATCACAAGTGGTTTATTCAAATTCATTTGGTATTTTTCATTGATTTTCTTTTAATATTTACTGTTAAAGGAAAACAAATTAGGGTTTCTTTGATTTTCACCCTCACAAATCACTTTCAAACACTCATGGACCTCTATTAGAGTGTAAGACCTAATCCCCTTTTAACCAAAACAATTTTTGGACCTCAGATATTGTATAAGTCCCTCTGCGTTAAAAGAAAAGATCGGCGCAATCGTCGCCCGTTTAAAATAAACCATCTGGGCCTCTCCTCGAGCTAAAAGAACCATTCAAAACTTTTGGGCCTCTATTAGAGTGTAAGAACCAACCCCCTTTGGAAACCAAACCATTTTGGGCCTCAGTCATTGTATAAGACCCACTACGTTTTGAAAAATCTCGGCGCGATCGCCATTTCAAACGAAAAATCATATCGGCCTACCCTCGTGTTATAAGCCCCACTCTTTTTCTTTAAACGTTTTGGGCCTCTTGAGAGAGTGTAAGACCCATCCCTTTGTACAGAGAATATTTCTCGGGCCTTAGTCACTTGTGTAAGGCCCTCTGTACAAAACGATAGTGCGATCATTGATAAAAAATCCTGGGCCTCTCCTTGAGCTGTAAGCCCCAATTTTTCTTTCAAAGCACTTTCTCCTTTGATCTTGAATATACTGTTGTTTTTAATCTTTATTTGTTGAACAACTAACCAAACAGTATGGAAGCTCTACAACCGAGTAAGTGGTTATATGCTTTCTTTATTCGCTTTCATATACATATAACTGTATTGTGGGGCTGTTGTGAGGGATATCCTTCTAGCTATCTTGTTTTAATGATGTCAACAAACATATTAGATTGTAATTTGAGCGGTATCACTTCACGTGTCGGGCATAGAGCGTCTTACCGTTATTGGGAATGTGTCTAGATGCATAGGATCTTGTTCTCTCCAAAAATAAAGGTCCACTATTGTTTTAGTAGTGTCTAGCATGTATGTTTGACTTTGGTCTGGTAAAATTGCTCAAAATAATTGAATTTCCTGAAAAATCTGCACTTCATGCGCTGACCCTTAAATTCATGCGTTAACCCCAGAATTCATGCGCTAACCTCCAAAACCTGCGGGTAAGCGCACAAATCTGTGGACTCAAAATTCTCATCTTATGCGTCGACGCATGGATACTGGAAGTCGACGCATGATCTTTATTTCTGCATTTTTTCACTTAATTCCTTTTCTGTTATTATTTTTGTTAGTCATATTTTTCATATAAATAGTTTTGGTCTTCATTTTTCACCATAACAAGAAACGTGAAAAATATATGTCATTTCTCTCTTCATCTTCATCTTCTTCATTGTGTAAACAAACAATCACACATAATCATCTTTGTTTGTGTCGCCCATTGATCGAAGTGATAACGTTCAGAATTTAGGAAGTGTGATCTTCATCTTCTGGGTTGAGAGTTTGGCAGGTGTTTCTTGAATCAAACCAGTTGGGTTTGTCCTCCAAGAATCGAATAGATTTTGGGGGTTTTTGTACAAACTGTTCATTCTACAGGGATTCGGCTGGGCGAAGGTAACCGGAAATTGGCGCAACTGTTTCGGTTTAGTAGCTGTAATCAGAGGATTGTAGAAGAAGGTTTGGGTTCGAATTCTTGGAAGATTTCAATTGACCGAGTGAAGGTAACTGAAGAACGGTGTTTTCTTTTGGTTTAGTAGCATGGGACTGTAATTGAATCAACCATATTCGGAGCACTTGATTCATCTTGAATCAAGAGAAGAGAAAATTCTGCATCAACGATCGAAGACGTTCGGGGTTTGAATGTTCATAGTTTTCTCTTGTAATAAACAATTTGCAACAACTACATATATATATATATCTCAATTCCTTTTGCGGAGTTGGGGGCAGACGTACCCAAAGCGAGGACGATTGGGGAGCTGCATAATCAAATCTTGTTTGTTCTCTCTTTCCCTTAACTCTTTTACATTTCAGTGGTGTTCGAATTTGTGAAGTAGCAAACTATTGAAATTTCTGTCGTAGAATAATTGTACGCTGATAAATTATTTTGTTAAATCGATACAATTCATTGAATTGTATTTTGGAGCAGCTGTACATTATTCTCCATAGAAATTCTGTACATAGTGTGTTTACGCACACTAGGTGTTTGATAATTTGTTTCAAAGCAAAATTCGAACACATTGCTTTAAATTGCTTATCAATTTACCTCATTGGATTGAAATAAACATCAAGCAAGTGATAATTTGTTGTCTGCGTTTTTAAGTGTAGTATTCAGAACTGAATTTTTCTCTTTCGTACTCATCCGTGATATATTCGTGCATATCCGATCCTTTCGGTAGAAGGTTCGTTGTAGACGTTTTATCCAGTGGTAGCTTCCGTTAAACAATTTTTTAAAACAGAATTTTTGTAGACTATTTGCGTGTAAAACTTAAGGGATCTATTTAACCCCCCCTTCTAGATCCATAGCCATCGTCTAACAAGTGGTATCACGAGCTCCAGTTAATTCTGGTGCTTCGGTAAAACTTATTGGATCATGGCGAACGAACCTAAGGGGGCTTATAATAGAGCTCCAGTTTTTACAGGTGAAAATTACAGCTACTGGAAGGATTGTATGCGCGTTCATATTAATTCCATAGATCGGAAGGTTTGGAACGTTATTTTAAACGGTCCTATGCAAATTACTATGACAAATGCGGAAGGCATTGTCGTTCCTAAACCCGAAGACCAATGGACTGAGGAGGACGAGAAAAGGTACAACTATGATTGAAAGGCTCGTAATATGATCATCTCCTCCTTGGGAGTTGATGAGTATTATCGAGTCTCCCATTGTGAAACGGCCAAAGCCATGTGGGATGCTTTACAAGTAGCCCACGAAGTTACTAATGATGTTAAGATGGCTCGTATTAATACACTAACGCAAGAGTTTGATTTGTTTTACATGAAGCAAGGGGAAACCATTGCGGATATGCAAAAACGATTTACTCACGTTATCAACAAATTGCATGTTCTTGGTAAACCAATTCCAAATGAGGTTTCTACTAACAAAATTCTGAGGTGTCTTAACAGGGAATGGCAACCGAAGGTTACCGCTATCAAGGAGGCCAATGATCTTGCTACACTAGACCTCACAACACTCTTTGGTAAACTCGATGAGCATGAGCAAGTGCTCATTTGCTTGGATAAACATGAAAAGAGTATAAAGAAAGAGAGGGCAAAAGATACGGAGAAGAAGTCGATAGCTCTTAAGGCTTCTTGTTCAAAGTCCACACATCAAGAGCTAAGTGATGATGAAGCCAAAAATGACAAAGATGAAGAATCCGGTGATGATATGAGCTTATTTGTGAAGAGATACAATAGATATATTCGTAAGAACGATATTCAACACTCGGACAGAAATCTAGTCAAGTTCAGGAAGCAATCTAGAAGCGAAGGAAATAAAAATGGCAAGATAAAAGGGACGTGCTACAACTGTGGAAAATCCGGCCACTACAAGCCGGATTGTCCATCCCTAAAGAAAGACAAAGATAAGGATAATGACAAGAGTCGCTCAAACAAAAAGTCCAACAAGTCTCGACGAGCATACATCGCTTGGGAAAGCGATAGTGAGTCGGAGAAAGATGATTCCTCAAGTGACGAAAGTGAATCCGTCAACCTTTGTCTTATGGCACGTCACAACAAAGCAAAAGAGGTAAAACACTCTAAATATGAAAATTGTCAAAATATGTCTCATGCTGAATTAAAAAGAGCTTTTGATACATTGCACCACGAAGCTAAGGAAGCATTTCAACGCTTAGCTTCGAATAAAAAGATCTTTTCCTATTTGGAGAAAAAGGTTTCCGATTCCCAAAAGGAATTGGAAGATCTTAAAAACTCCATGGTGAATGTATCAAAAACTAAGATCGATGAGAATAAATATCCATGGTTTAACTTTGGGGGCTGTGATACTTGTCATATTTGGCAAAGAGAGGTGAGAACCCTCAAAGCCAAGTTAGACAAGGCTCTCAAGCCTAAGATTACGTTTGTTATTGATCGATCACATTATCGTGAAACAATGAATAACCCGTATCAACAATACACGTATGTGATTCGAGACAGTGATAGCAAAGGTAAACTCCAAACGAATCGTGATTGCTTATATTATTGTAAGCCCGGTCATACTATTGCTAAGTGCCGCTTTCGGAGATTTCTTGTTCCAAACGGCATTTATCAATGGTTGCCCAAAGGCAATATTGGTTTCACTTACCATAAAGGACCCAATGAGAATTGGGTACCTACTCTCCCTTGATTATTTTTGTAGGTACAAAGTCTTGAGACCACCGAAGGAAGATGGGTTCTGGATAGTGGCTGCTCAAGACATATGACCGGAGACATATCTCTTTTCATCGACTTTGTGGCGAAGAAAAAGGGGTTTGTCACCTACGGAGATAACAACAAGGGACAGATTCTCGGCAAAGGTAGTATAGGTAACCCCTCATCTACTACTATCTCTGATGTACTTCTTATGGAAGGCCTTAGACACAACCTTTTAAGCACTAGTCAACTATGTGACAAAAATTATAAAGTCTATTTTTCAAAGGATTGTTGCGTAGTTGAAGATTGCGACAAAAAGAATGTGTTTAAGGGCTTGAGGGTGAACAACGTCTATATGCTAGACTTAAACGAGGTATCATTGGATGGAGACAAGTGTTTAGTCACTACGAATGAAGATTCATGGTTGTGGCATAGACGCTTGGCTCATATCAACTTTGATTTGCTTAACAAAATTGTCTCTAAGGACCTAGTCATCGGTTTGCCCAAAATTAAATTCACAAAGGATCATCTTTGTGATGCGTGCCAAATGGGGAAGCAAACAAGGATCTCTTTTAAATCTAAAAACATTGTTTCAACTATGAGACCCCTTGAGCTCCTCCATATGGACCTCTTTGGACCATCTAGGGTTAAAAGCCTAGGTGGTAACTATTATGGGTTTGTTATAGTTGATGATTTTTCTAGGTTTTGCTGGACAATTTTCTTAGCAAATAAGAGTGATACCTTTTTGGCCTTTCAACGATTTGCTAAGTTATCTCAGAACAAGTTAAACACAAACATTGGGTCAATCAGAAGTGACCATGGTGGTGAGTTTGAAAATCATTTATTTGAAGCATTTTGTGATTCCAACGGAATTGATCATAATTTTTCCGCACCACGTACCCCTCAACAAAATGGGGTAGTGGAACGTAAAAATAGAGTTTTGGAAGAACTTGGAAGGACTATGATCAATGATAGTGGATTACCAAAATACTTTTGGGCCGACGCCATAAGTATGGCTTGTTATGTTTTGAATAGGGTGCTCATCCGGCCTATTCTAAACAAGACACCGTATGAGCTTTTAAAAGGGCGTAAGCCAAACATCTCTCACCTTCATGTATTTGGTTGCAAATGCTTTGTGTTAAACAATGGGAAAGAGACTCTCGGCAAATTTGATGCCAAGGATGATGAGGGTATTTTTCTTGGATACTCTCAGTCAAGTAAAGCGTATCGAATTTATAATAAGAGGTTACGTGTAGTTGAAGAGTCAGTTCATGTTACTTTTGACGAGTCTTATCCGAGAAATGTCGGAGAAGGTAGTTCTTTTCATGGTGCAGGTGTACCTACTGAAGACATACTCAAGGACACTGATAAGGGAATTGATCAGCCTGAAGCAGTGCGTATTGAGGAGGAAAAGGATCACCAACCAGTGAAAAGTGAGGATGATCATCATGCTAATAAAGATGAACTTCCTCCAGCTTGGAAGTCTTCAAAAGACCATCCAATTGACAACATTCTCGGTGATATCTCTAAGGGAGTAACTACTCGCTCTAAACTTAGTAACTTTTGTTATTACTCTGCTTTTGTCTCCCAAGTTGAACCTAAAAACTCTAAGGAGGCGTTACTCGATGAGCATTGGTATCTATCAATGCAAGATGAACTAAATCAATTCTGGAGAAATGAGGTTTGGGACCTTGTCCCCCCTCCGCGAGATCATCGAGTAATAGGCACCCGATGGGTGTTTAGGAATAAACTTGATGAAAATGGAGTAATAACGCGTAACAAAGCTAGGCTTGTAGCGTAAGGCTATAACCAAGAGGAAGGAATCGACTATGAGGAAACTTATGCGTCGGTTACCCGACTCGAGGCCATACGCCTTCTACTTGCCTATGCTTGCACAAAGAACTTTAAATTATTCCAAATGGATATTAAAAGTGCATTCCTTAACGGATATATAAATGAAGAGGTTTATGTAGCCCAACCTCCAGGTTTTGAATCACACGAATATCCTGATCATGTATATAAACTTAAGCGAGCTTTGTACGGACTTAAACAAGCCCCTAGGGCTTGGTATGAACGTCTAAGCAAATTTCTACTTGATCAAGGGTATTCAAGAGGAAAGTTTGACACAACCCTCTTTATTAAACGTCAAGGAAAACACTTAATTTTGGTACAAATTTATGTTGACGATATTATATTTGGGTCTACTAACATGACCTTGGTCAAGGAGTTTTCTAGTTTGATGCAGGGGGAGTTTGAAATGAGCATGATGGGGGAGCTCAACTATTTCCTCGGATTGCAAATCAAACAACTTGAAAAGGGCACATTCGCGAGTCAAACGAAATATTGTCTTGAGTTACTAAAATGTTTTGATATACTGAACTGCAAAGCAATAGATACTCCTATGCCTACAAGTGCTAATCTTGATCGTGACGAAAAGGGTAAGGATGTTAAGGTAAAGAAGTACCAAGGTATGATAGGGTCTCTCCTTTATATTACCGCATCACATCCTGATATAATGTTTAGTGTATGCATGTGTGCGAGGTATCAGGCACATCCCAAGGAATCCCACCTGAAGGCAGTTAAGCGCATACTTCGATACCTCTCTGGTACTCCAAAGTATGGGTTGTGGTATTCCAAAGGTAGTGTTTGTTCCTTAGTTGGCTACTCTAACTCCGACTTTGCCGGGTGCAAGTTGGATAGGAAAAGTACTAGTGGCACGTGTCACTTTTTCGCAAACTCCTTGGTGAGTTGGCACAGCAAGAAACAGGTTTCCGTTTCTTTGTCAACAGCCGAGGCGGAATACATTGCCGTCGGTAGTTGTTGTGCTCAATTCTTATGGCTTAAACAACAATTACTTGATTTCAACTTAAAACTTGAACGTATTCCAATTTTGTGCGATAACACTAGTGCGATAAATCTAACTAAGAACCCTGTACTACATTCACGCACCAAGCATATCGAAATACGCCATCATTTTCTTAGGGATCATGTAGAGAAAGGTGATGTTATTTTTGAGCATGTTGACACTAGGAATCAACTTACTGATATTTTCACAAAACCATTAGCTACAGAGCCTTTCTTTCACATCCGTAGGGAACTTGGCATTCTCGATATCTCGGATCGTGCATAACATCCTTTAGAATAGTGATCTTCACACACACACACACAAACATATATATATGCTTGTTTATTCCTTTAACTAACAATGTAAAGAGATATTTAGCCATATGTGAGGGATCTTACCGTCATGATGTTCAAGGTAATATCGTTCCAACTTATAGAGGTTTATCAACATTTTGTGCCATGTTACTTACTATAATCTTGATGTTTGTTTCATTTTGTGCACTTATCATTCATGTGAATGTTTGGTTCTGTTTGTGTATATGCGTATTTATTTGGTTGGAACAAAATTTTTGCAAAATTTCACTTTTATAGGTCCATGCGTCGACGCATAGATTCATGCGCTGACCTATTAAACCTTCGGGATAGCGCATAAACACATGTTCAGTTTCTTTTTAAATTTTCAAGAATCATGCGCCGACGCACAGATTCACAGGTCGACGCATAAATGAATCGTTCAGACTCCTTCTTTACTGGGTTGCGTGCGCCGACCTAGTGGTGTTTACTTTCCCTATATTTTCTCATTGCACATTAATCTATGATTATTGCATGTCATCTCATTAGTCTTTGTGGTCAATCTCTCCCTATCCCTCTCCTTTAAACCTCATCAATCTCAATTACTCTCCACTAAATCCTCATCAAAACCCTAATAAAACACAAAAAAAGGGAGGGAATACAAAGAGAAAATTCTCTATATCTCTGCTGCAAGGTCTTCAAAGTGTTTCACACATCTCCTCTTCCATCTCTGCAAAAATCTAGTGTGATAATCTTTCTTCAATTCTTCTTCAACCATGGCTTCCCGAAGAAATCCTGGTACAAGGGGAACAAGAGGTTCAACTTCACAACCAGCACCAGCCAGAGCATCATCCTCACACCGGGTAACTTTTGAATCTTTAATTTCTGAAAGGCTAGCTACTCCTTTTGGGGAATTATTCTCTAACCGGGTTGTTATAAGACAACATGGGTTTTATCCTCTGATGGGTCCAGATTTTCACATTCCTGAAATTTCTGAACTCATAAATTTTCAAAATCTGAATGAATTTGTAGAATGTGATGACAAGTATAGTGAAGATTTGACTCGGTTGTTCTATTGTGGGATGAAGGGAAAATTTCGTGGGGATGAATTTAGATTCTCTATAAATAATGCAGAATTTCAGGTGACAAATGATGTATGGTCTAAATTGTTTGTTTTGGACACTGATGACACTCTCCCAAAGGTTACTGATAAAGCCTTTGTTCAGGACTATGAATTTAAAACTGCTCTGAATTCAATGTTGAGGGAACCATATCCAGCTGAGTTTGTGGCAAGTGAAGCATTTCCTAAGAGTGTTACTACTGGTCATTTAAAATTTGAAGAACGTATTCTTCAGTGGATTGTTGCTCGCATCTTGAGGCCTAAGAAAGGAGGCTACTCAAGAGTTGAACAAGCAGAGGTGCATCTTATCTATATCCTGAAGAATAAGATCAAAATTAACTGGCCTTATTATTTTGCTTATAGGATGTTCACAACTGGTAGCTCCAACAAATTTCTGGCACTTGGTTATGCATCTGCTGTGGCAAATTTTTTGAATCACTTTGACATTCCGATTCCACATATCTGTCATATTCATATTACTGCTGAACAATAGTTTCTGGCCAGAACCTTGTCCATGATGGGATACCATTGGCAGCCACGTGAGCGCAGGTTCATCCATCGACAAAGAGCTACACATCCTGAACATAATGAACCTGTTCATCTTGAAGCAAGTGAGGATGAAGGCAATCAAGGTAATGCACATCAAGTTGGTAATGATGAAAATATGGTGATGCAGAAAAATGTTGTTATGCAAGACAATGTGGCTGTAGAAGAAGAAGACAATGAGGCATGGATGGGCTATCAACCGGAAGAAACCTCTGACAATCAAGTCTGGGGTCAGTGGCAACAAAACTGCTGGACTAACCTTGGTGTTGCGTATGTTCCTCCATCCTATGATGCGGACTATGAATGGCAGCATCCAGAAAATTCTGCTCCTCCAACTCCACTGTTTCAGCATGATCAACAGTCCTCTGATGAAATTCTAGCAAGGCTGACTGAGTTGTCTCTTCAACATCAAGAATTCCAAGCGCAGCTGGAAACTCGATACCTGACTCAGCAGGAACAACTCACAAATTTTTCTAACCAAATATCGTCTCATGCCACCAACTTCAACAATTTCGCCAATGCAGCTATGAATAGGTTCAATCAAATGGATGCCAATCTGACTCAGCAAAATCTAAACTTGGCAAACAGCCTTGGTGACCTTAATAGCACCTTGATTGAGCTCAACCTTCAACTCGAGGAATTTCCACCACCAAGTCAACACCATAGGGGATGAGGTTATTCGTTTAGGGGGAGGAGACCATAAACCTTAGGGCATTATGTTTAGTTGTGCGTGAATTTGTGTTTTGTGGTTTGATTGTTTTTTAATTCCGACATGTGCTGCCGTTATGTTTAAACTTTCATGGAGTGAATGTTTTGCTTTTATGCCATTGTTCCATATTTAATCATTACTCGTTTACATTAGCGGTGTCATATGTGGATGCTGGTAAATGTTTTGTTGCAAATATCTGATGATCCACTACATATTTTAGTATGTCATTTTGACCACCGTCTTCTCTTCTTTTTGATGTTGTCAAAGGGGAGAAGAATACAAGCAGCAGAAATATTACTAACCAGATGTCAAAGACAGGGGGAGCATTGATCATCTCAAATTACATTTCTCGTGACAACCAAGAAAGTGTTGCCATCATCAAAAAGGGGGAGTATGTGAGGGATATCCTTCTAGCTATCTTGTTTTAATGATGTCAACAAACATATTAGATTGTAATTTGAGCGGTATCACTTCACGTGTCGGGCATAGAGCGTCTTACCGTTATTGGGAATGTGTCTAGATGCATAGGATCTTGTTCTCTCCAAAAATAAAGGTCCACTATTGTTTTAGTAGTGTCTAGCATGTATGTTTGACTTTGGTCTGGTAAAAATGCTCAAAATAATTGAATTTCCTGAAAAATCTGCACTTCATGCGCTGACCCTTAAATTCATGCGTTAACCCCAGAATTCATGCGCTAACCTCCAAAACCTGCGGGTAAGCGCACAAATCTGTGGACTCAAAATTCTCATCTTATGCGTCGACGCATGGATACTGGAGGTCGACGCATAACCTTTATTTCTGCATTTTTTCACTTAATTCCTTTTCAGTTATTTTTCTGTTATTATTTTTGTTGGTCATATTTTTCATATAAATAGTTTTGGTCTTCATTTTTCACCATAACAAGAAACGTGAAAAATATATGTCATTTCTCTCTTCATCTTCATCTTCTTCATTGTGTAAACAAACAATCACACATAATCATCTTTGTTTGTGTCGCCCATTGATCGAAGTGATAACGTACAGAATTTAGGAAGTGTGATCTTCATCTTCTGGGTTGAGAGTTTGGCAGGTGTTTCTTGAATCAAACTAGTTGGGTTTGTCCTCCAAGAATCGAAGAGATTTTGGGGGTTTTTGTACAAACTGTTAATTCTACAGGGATTCGGCTGGATGAAGGTAACCGGAAATTGGCGCAACTGTTTCGGTTTAGTAGCTGTAATCAGAGGATTGTAGAAGAAGGTTTGGGTTCGAATTCTTGGAAGATTTCAATTGACCGAGTGAAGGTAACTGAAGAACGGTGTTTTCTTTCGGTTTAGTAGCGTGGGACGGTAATTGAATCAACCATATTCGGAGCACTTGATTCATCTTGAATCAAGGGAAGAGAAAATTCTGCATCAACGATCGAAAACGTTCCGGGTTTGAATGTTCATAGTTTTCTCTTGTAATAAACAATTTGCAACAACTACATATATATATATATATATATATATATATATATATATATATATCTCAATTCCTTTTGCGGAGTTGGGGGCAGACGTACCCAAAGCGAGGACGATTGGGGAACTGCCTAATCAAATCTCGTTTGTTCTCTCTTTCCCTTAACTCTTTTACATTTCAGTTGTGTTCGAATTTGTGAAGTAGCAAACTATTGAAATTTCTGTCGTAGAATAATTGTACTCTGATAAATTGTTTTGTTAAATCGATACAACTCATTGAAATGTATTTTGGAGCAGCTGTACATTATTCTCCATAGAAATTCTGCACATAGTGTGTTTACGCACACTAGGTGTTTGATAATTTGTTTCAAAGCAAAATTCGAACACATTGCTTTAAATTGCTTATCAATTTACCTCATTGGATTGAAATAAACATCAAGCAAGTGATAATTTGTTGTCTGCGTTTTTAAGTGTAGTATTCATAACTGAATTTTTCTCTTTCGTACTCATCCGTGATATATTCGTGCATATCCGATCCTTTCGGTAGAAGGTTCGTTGTAGACGTTCTATCCAGTGGTAGCTTCCATTAAACAATTTTTTAAAACAGAATTTTTGTAGACTATTTGCGTGTAAAACTCAAGGGATCTATTCAACCCCCCCCCCCCTTCTAGATAAATAGCCATCGTCTAACAGCTGTTTCACTGTAATTCTTCTTTCATAAACTCATATCGACTGTGTAATAATAGTATAGATATTTAGAGTTTCCCCGGCAACTACATATAGCACTAAGCCTTGTTCATTCCTCTTAAAATAGACAAAACTAGATCCCCATAGGATTACCAGATATAGTCTTCCCTCCTCTTGGGGTTAAACAATATGGAGACGTGAAAGGCAGCATTCTCGTTGAACCCTTTCATAGACTGACACCTTTAGAAATCGTCAAAGAAACTCTATTCCCTAGAGATGATCTTTTCTCCGTGAATGGCATCTTTTGAGTTTCTTCCAAATTCTTGAACTTTCCTGGCTTGATCTATTCTCTGTGAATAGCCTGTCTTGAATTTCTCGGGGTTTGGGGACCCACAGGCTTCTTAAAAGCATCCTCGCCTCCTCTTGGGCGTTGTACAAGGACCCGTCGGCTTCTTAGAAGTATTCACAGCCTCCTCTTAGGCTTCGTATAAATGATTTCTTCCTCCGGGAATGATAGCCTACTCTTGGACTTTGTACAAATTATCCCTCGGCTTCTTAAAAGTTTCCAGCCTCCTCTTGGGCTTCGTACAAATTGTCCCGACGACCTCCTAGAGGTATAGGAACAGAAATTAGTCATCTTAATAGAATAGTCTTTCAAAAAGTCTAGATCTTGCTACTGCTGTTTCTTAAACGTAGTACAAAAGATGAAACTCTAGACTTGGACAGTCTAATTCCCTTGAGTCTCAAAGACATTCTCAAGCTCCTTTCAAAACTAGGAGATAAAACCCGTAGACTCGGACAGTCCCAATACCCTTTGGATTTCCCATTTCCTTAAAGAACAGGAAATAACCCTGATCCTCGAATCAAATCCCTGAGTGCAAACAATACTCATATAAGAACTTATTTTCTCTTTAAATCAGCGTACTGGACCTGTCACTCAACTGAAATAGTAACCCTAGCCTCCTCTTGGGCTTTGTACAATGATTCTCCCCAGCGGAGTTAACCTTTTCGGACTCTCTTGTTGAGTCAACCTTTAGCCTTCGTCTTGGGCTTCGTACAAGACACATCTACAAAGACTCTCTTATTGAGTCATCCCTTTTAGCCTCCATCTCGAGCTTTATATGAGATACAAAACACTCTCTTGTTGAGTATAAAAGACTCTCTTGTTGAGTCCAACCTTTAGCCTCCATCTCGGGCTTTGTACGAGATACAAAACACTATCTTATTGAGTATAAAAGACTCTCTTGTTGAGTCCAACCTTTAGCCTCCGTCTTGGGCTTCGTACAAGACACATATAAAAGATTCTCCTATAGAGTCAACCCTTTTAGCCTCTCTCTCGGGCTTCGTACAAGACACACAAAAATCACCCTCTTGTTGGGTCGATAGCCTCTTCTTAGGCTTTGTATAAGGAAACCCCGGTTGAACCAATCAACCTTTTAGCATCAAAGAGTTGTGCCTCTTTCACAGTATACAAACATCAATAACTCCTTTCCCTTCATCTAATTGTTGTAAGCGGAAAGCCTCTGGATCATCTACATCAATGTCACTGTCCCTCTTTTAGCATGAGAATTTCCTAAGGAAAGATGGCATTGCTCTACACTGACTTAAAGTCTTCTCCTTCAGGTCAAAAACCCTTATAAAGGAAATTATGGCATTGCTGGATTCACATATCCCAGTTAAAGTAATCCTCCTTTATAACCAGTCACCCAACAATTGTGACAAACAGACCCCTTTAGAGACGACAAATTCTCTCTAAAGTCAACACCCTTTTAGCTTCACATCTTGGGCTTCGAACAAGATACAAATAGACTCTTTAGCTTCATATCTTGGGCTTTGAACAAGATACAAACCACCTTTAGCTTCACGTCTTGGGCTTTGAACAAGACACCAAAACACCATTTCCTCCCGTAGAATAGGAGGAACTACGATGCTCTGATTTCCCTGTTTCGGTAAACAGGAATACGTAGGCATAAGATTGAAAGAAAAATCTTAGCGAGCACACTCAACAAAAACCCACAATCCCATACCCACATACATCAATTAAAAAGTATCAGTCCTAACCCCCTACCCATGAACATTCCCGGTGCCCCGTTATAAACAAAGAAAGAAGAAAGAGGTCCCACTTCCATATCACATCCGTAACCTAACAGAATGCTGTTTAAACTCGGTATGCAAGCAGGGTTAATTGGAGACATCTATTTCTCTTCCTTCATCAGCTTCAATAGGATAAAAAATGAATCGACCTGTAGTACCCCCAAAAGAGCGACAGTGCATAAGAAACACGTCCAGTTTCGCCCGCTACAGAAAAGTGGCGCCCACCGTGGGGCTCTTTTCTTTTCTTTCTTTCTTTGGGGATTTCGCTGGGTTAGGATTTTTGTTGACTTCACTAGGATCTTAGGTCAAAACCTTTAAAGTTGGGAAGGTACCACAGAATGGTGACTCCGCCGGGGAGCCATTTTTGTCAGGAACATAGGATTCATAGCTCTTTAAAGTCTAGGACTTTAGGACAAATATATATACTGCTTTTCCTAATTGATATCTGTGTTTATTTTTCTGCTAATGGGAATGTGTGTGATGCCGCATGTGGAAAGATTGAGTATACACCTTGGAAAAACCCCTTTAGTGGTGCGGAAGCTATCGAAAATAGTTGTCACGCAATACCACCTTCTTCTGAGGACTCTTCGAAAGAACACCACCTAGCACGGTTCCCGGCCCGCTGGTGTTTTTCTCGACAAGAGTTGATGATGTTGAGAGACAGGTACAAAAATCACTAGTATAAACCTTTGGGACGGGTAGAGCCTTGACTCCATGACACCGACCCTTTGACCCCATGTTTTTTCTATGTTTTTGTGTGCTGCATTCATGCATTCATTTAAAAAACATTACATCAAAGAAAATCTTCTCTTTTAGTCTCTCCTTTTTTCAAATTAAACTAAGACAATGATTGCAAATGTCAGAGAAAAAGACGGCGCTCATGGATTTCGGTAGAAGGAGAACTCATAAGTACACTTTCAAGGTTCCAAAGTTAGAGGATTTGAGAGGTTTGGCGAGAATGGCCACTAACCCTGAAGCTTTCAGAGCCAAGTACGGAGGTCTGCTACCTCTGTTAAGAGTTCATGTGATTGAAGGAATCATGGATGCACTCGTTCAGTTTTACGATCCGGTCTATCACTGTTTCACATTCCCGGATTATCAACTAGCACCAACGCTGGAGGAATATTCTCATCTGATTGATTTACACATCACTGATCGAGCTCCTTTTTCTGGACTGGAAGAAATTCCAAAGGATCAGACCATTGCAAGAGCAATTTATTTGGACGAGTCAGAGGTCAGAACTCACAGGACCACTAAGGGTGGCATACAAGGTTTGCCAGCCCAGTTCTTGACAAAGAAGGCCTTGTACTTCGCTAGTATAGGAAACGTGACTGCTTTTGAAAGCATCTTTGTCTTACTCACTTACGGGTTATTTCTGTTTCCCAACATCAGTAACTTCGTCGATATCAACTCCATTAAGGTTTTTCTCATTGGAAACCCTGTGCCGACTTTGCTCGCGGACGCATATCATTCTGTACACTTAGGGAATTTGTATAACGGAGGGGAGATCACATGTTGTGTACCTCTGCTATACAAATGGTTTATCTCCCATTTGCTTAAGTCTGCTACTTTTTGGGATCAAAAGAATACTTTACGTTGGTCACAGATAATCATGTCTCTTACCAACTCTGACATAGATTGGTGCAATAGGATTTATGAGGGAATCAGGATCATTGACCATTGTGGAAACTTCCCCAACGTACCCCTCATAGGAACTAAGGGAGGAATCAGTTACCATCCAGTATTGGTTCGTCGTCAATTTGGATACCCGATGAGGCATGTCCCGCGGAATACTCATCTGGAAGGTCTTTTCTTCAAAGAAGGAGAAAATGACAGAGCACTAAAGATGGAAATAGTGCACGCTTGGAAACATGTTCATAAGAAAGGACGAGAGTCTCTAGGAAAACCGGATTGTGTCTTGGTGGAGCCTTACCTCCACTGGGTACAAACTAGAGCTCTCAAGCTAAAGATGCCTTATCCTCGTCATGGAGTTCTTCCGCCAAGGGAGTCTGTCATGTACTTCATAACTGAAACGGAAAAACTCCAAGTTACTCTCAGCAAAGTTCAGCGGGAAAGGAGGTCTTGGAAGAACAAGTATCGCACCCTCAATGTGGAGTCTATCAAAATACAGCAACTACTGAAGGATAAAGATGCCCTGATTAAAATTTTGGAGCAGCATGTTGTGGATAATCAGGATGACCAAAGGAATTTGCTCGCTCCTTTCACCTGGTAAAGGAATGACAACCTGACAACGGCCCAAGAGCCCCGGTCCAAGAAAAGGAAAGTACCAGGATCAGCACCCAGTTTCTCCCCAGAGAGGACTCGGGACCCCTTAGCTTAGGTTTCTATTTCCGCACCTTGTAATCTACTGTATTTTTATTTTCGCAATCCTTTGAATTCAATAAAATGGGGTTTCCCCACTGTTTGATATTTGCAATCTAATTGTCGAAGTTTATTTTGATTAAACAAAAAAACACTTAATATAATCATTGCATTCATCATTCTCACGCAACGTATTCTTCTTACCTACGAATCTCACGGTTGTGTCTCGATTCTAGAGTCAAACTGTCTCATTCGTACAATACTCGGGCCAATCGTCAGAAAAAGATGGATGATCTTGAGGAAGAGAACAGAGAGTTGAAAGAAGAGATCGACTCTCTAAGAGAGGATATGAGAAAGCTTCGTAACGACATGCAAGCCATGGCAGAAGCTCAGCTACAAAGAACTGTGATCTCAGAGGTCACCTCAATGCCCATAGTGGAGAAGTATGATCCTGGGTACAAAATGTCGAAAGATCGTCCTTGGGGCATGCCTGTTAACTATATCCCGGAAGGATAAGTTCCGCCGACCACTGGAGATCCAGAAACTTCAGCAGAAGCCGCTGGGCCTGAAGGTTACAATCTTCGGGAAAGCGAAGATGCCAGAGGCATATTGAGGACTCCTGAAGGTTACAAACTTCGGGAAACGCCAAGATTCACGGCCGTAGTCACGGTACCTCCCCCTGTGGTGCACATTGTCCCAGAAGGATAGATTCCACAGATACATTCTGTTAGAAAGGAAACTATGTTCGACAGGATGGACGAGTTCCAGGAACAGTTCCTGGAGATGCAAAAGGAATTGCAAGCCATCCGCGGTCAAGATTTATTTGGAAAGGACGACGTAGACCTTTGTCTGGTCCCCAATGTGAAAGTTCCGCACAAGTTCCAAGTGCCCGACTTTGAAAAATACAAGGGTAACTCTTGCCCTCAGAGTCACTTGGTAATGTATGCTCGGCGAATGTCGGCTCAGACAGAGAATCAGGACTTACTGATTCATTACTTCTAAGATAGTTTAACCGGTGCCGCACTCAAATGGTACATGGGTTTAAACCACGCTACGATCAGCACATTCAGAGATCTTGGCACTGCCTTCGTCCAACAATATAAATACAATCTGGACATGGCACCAGACAGAGATCAGCTCAGATCAATGTCGGAAAAGGACAAAGAAACCTTTAAGGAATACGCTCAGAGATGGCGTGAAATTGCTGCTCAAATTTGTCCACCTCTTGAGGAAAAAGAGATGACAAAAATCTTCTTAAAGACCTTAAGCTCATTTTACTATGACAGAATGGTTGCCAGTGCGCCCAGTGACTTCACCGAAATGGTCGGTATGGGGGTACATCTCGAGGAAGCTGTTCGAGAAGGACGTCTAGTAAAAGACGTTGGATCATCAAGTAGTACAAAGCGATACAGTAGTGCTCTCCCTAAGAAAAAAGAGCAAGATATTGGGAATATCTCTCTCAGAAAGCAAAGGTGACATTATCAACCAGTAGCAGCTGTGACTCCTGCTATCAATCCCGCGCCTACGTATCAACCTCAGGTTGCGCAGAGCCAACCTAATCAACAGCAATTTCAGCAAAGGACACAACAGCCTCTTCAGCAGGCTCGTCCTCCATACAACAGCAACCGTACAACGCAACCACCAGGATTTGATCATATCCCCGTATCATACGCAGAACTATTTCCGTTACTACTAGCCAAGGGGCACATCCAGACTAAATCCCCTCTTGCAGTACCTGAAAATCCGCCTTTTTGGTTTAAGGTGGACCAGACATGCCCTTATCATCAAGGAGGATCAGGGCATAACATAGAGAAATGTCTCAAATTCAAGTCTGACTTGCAAAAGCTTGTTAGGAGCAGGGTCTTATCTTTCAAAGATACGAATCCGAATGTTCTCACGAACCCACTGCCTCAACATGAGAAAGCTGCAGTCAACCTGATAGAGGAAGAGTCTAACAATGTCTATCAAATTCATGATGTACTCTTGTTAAGGACCAATCTGGTCAAGATGCATTGTAGACAGAGTGGGTATGGCCACGTGCCACCTCATACTTATCACCAGTGTGATATCTGCTCTAAAAACAATCAGGAATGTTCTGTGGTGCAATCAGCTTTACAGGAAAGATGGATCTTGGATGGATCCAAGAGTACCGAGTTCGTGGAGTTAACATGGTCTATACGAATTCCAACGTCATTCAAAACCACGACATCCGTGCGATGAATGTCAACCTGGTGGCAATGCACTCAAGGCAAAGCCAGTATCATAATCTGCCACGGCACGATTACAGTTCTTGTCTGACTTGCTCGGGAAACGAACAGGGATGCTCTTTTGTACAGGAGGCCCTCCAGCGTCAGATGGATCTTGGATGGATCCAGGACTACCATGATAGGAACCACTATCAGATCAACATGGTTCAGATCTTCGATATTCGCTTAATGAATACCAACATGGTAGAGTTACATGTTGAGCAGGTCCGACTCGGGTTCCTGATTTCACATAACTATCAAAGCTGTAAGGCGGGTTGCGAAAAAAATCAAGGATGTGCCCTTGTTCAGGAGGCACTTCAACACTTCTTAAATCACTGGTGGATGCCAATCTATATGGATGAAGATACTCAGCAAATTAGTATCAATAACAGGAACCCTACTCGGCGTCAAAGTCAGGATGTCCAATCTATGGAAACTAACCTAGTGAGGTTACATTGCATTCAAAGCGGGCGTGGCCAGGTGCCGCCACACAACTACGAACGTTGTAGAGTCTGTTCAGAAGATAACCAAGGGAGCTACCTTGTGCGAGCAGCTCTTCAGGGTCAGGTGGATCGTAGAGAGATTCGCCCATATCCGGGTTCCGGACCAATCAACTGGGCGTCGGACTACCTCGTTGATCAAATTACGGATGTTGTTGTAATCTCTGATCATCAGAGGGCCAGGGATGTTTGTGCCATCATTCCTCTACTTGGCGAATCGAGAGTTCCTAACCAGGAATGGATTGAAATTGCTTACGACAGTCAGAAAAATCAGAAGGCTCCCATAGTCACCTATCTACCGGGACCAGTACCGTATGAATCAACTAGGGCAATCCCTTACAAATACGGTGCGACGATAATTGAAAATGGAAAGGAAATTCCATTACCCTCCGTCATGAATATCGCAGACATCAGTCGTGTAACAAAGAGCGGTAGAATCTTCAACAGAGGAGTTGGAGAGTCCAGCAAAGAAAAGGAATCTCAGACAGAAGTTCCCAATCCACCGGTCGGTCAGTCCAGTAATCCCGGCCTTTCAAAAAACAATGATGAGATGCTAAAGCTCATCCAAAGGAGTGAATACAATATTGTTAATCAGCTATTACAAACTCCTTCAAAGATCTCTGTGTTGTCATTTTTACTCAGTTCAGAAGCGCACAGGGAGGCTCTACAGAAAGTCTTGGAGCAAGCCCTTGTAGAACAGGATGTAACAATCAGACAGTTCGATAACATTGTCTCTAACATCACTTCCTGCAATAACTTGGGATTTAGTGATGAGGAATTACCTGAAGAAGGTCGCCGTCATAACATGGCGTTCAACATTACAATCAACTGCTATGACGATGCTTTAGCCAGCGTACTGGTAGACACAGGGTCAGCCCTGAATGTCATGCCGAAGTCCACTTTGATGTAATTACCCTTCAAAGGACCCCCGATAAGAACCAGTGAGGTCGTCATCAAAGCATTCGACGGGTCCAAAAAAACGGTTATCGGCGAAGTCGACCTTCCCAAAACTATTGGTCCTCACACTTTCCAAGTCACTTTCCAGGTCATGGATATCCGGGCAACGTACAGTTGTTTATTAGGAAGACCTTGGATACATCAGGCTGGGGCGGTCACCTCGACCCTCCGCCAAAAGTTAAAGTTCGTCCAGAACAACCAGCTCGTCACGGTCTGTGGAGAGCAAGCCTTGCTTGTGAGTAACTTATCATCATTTACTTGTGTAGAACCCAAGGAGGTTATTGGAACTCAGTTCCAAGCATTGTCGGTGAGCAAGGACAATCAATCTGAAGAGGGAACTTCCATTTCCTTAAATAAAGACGCTATCAAAGCGGTCGAGAGTACCAATACAACAGGATGGGGACAACTAGTCATTCCTACTGACAATAAAACAAAGAAGGGTCTTGGTTTTTCTGTAACCTGTACCCAGACGGCTACTACCAGCGACGAAAGTCTTCATCCCATTCGAGACTTCTTCCACAATGGAGGTTTCCTTCACCCAGTGCCTCAAGAAGTGCATACCATCAATAAAGATGATTCCTCTGATATGGAGGAAGAATGGGAGTCCTATCTTAACGAGGATGGTTATATGTCTTAGGACGAAACGCATACTCCATTTTGCTTTCCTGCACAGAGCCCGAGATTTATACCAAGGTCAGATGTCAAAATGATGTATGGAGATTGCGATCCGGAAGGATGTCGTGCTCCACCAAACTCATTAGAGGAAGACACTCCGATGAAAGACAATTTTGACCACAACTATCATGGCCCGATGGATGGCCTGCCAATGTGGCAGCCTTACCCAGGAGACTTGGGGCAAGAGAATCAGCCGAACAATGAAAATCAGCTGAGCATCATTGAACAGAATACCTGTGTCCCCACCATATCATGGGATCAACACCCAGGGTATCCTGAAAATACCCTGAACGACCATGAATTCGCAACGTTCGCAGGATTAGAGTTCATCAACTATGCTTTTCCCGAGGTCAACGTCATCGAGAGAGACGACTCCTCCAATTCCAAAGAAGTATGGGACACCTTGGGACAACCGAGTGGTAAGTTATACTACTTCGTCAAGTACACCGCTCTTGAAAGCTCTCGTATCAGGCTTGAAGACATCCAGCCAACTGGATGGGGAGTTCTACTTGAGAGCACAAATGTTATGCAAAAGGCAACAGAGGAATCCTTCTACGATAATTCTGCCTGGGAGACAGATTCCAATGATCCTGCTCCACCAGAAATCATCGTCATTTCTGAAGACAAATAAAGGAAAGTACCAGACTTTATGATGCACCGAGGAGTTCACCGCCAATGGGTTGCTGTCGATGTTCCGAAGATTGTTCATAAGTGAAAGTAATTGCCATCTTTAGCCTTTCACCCTGCCCAGGTGAACAGATGTTTTGATAGGGCTCGCTTTCTGTAAATTTTCCCTCTTCGTTTTGTCCAAAGCGACAGAGTTTTGTTTTATAGGGCTATAGTTTCAAGAATCGACTTGTTCATTAATAAAATAACGTCGTTCTGTAATTTCTGCGTTAATTGCTGTTTTCTCTTTTTGCTTTTCTCAGAAAATGGTAATCCTAAAAAGCATCTCAAATAATAAAAACAAGCAGTAAAAGAAACACACTGCACACACTCTTGCATTTTCTCTATCTCTTCTAAACACGAATCATCACGTCATGCAGATTACTTGTTTTAAATCCAGTTGAAACATACGATCCGATGCCTTCTCCTAACTTTGAGTTCCCGGTATTTGGGGCTGAAGAAGAAGTTGACAACGAAATTCCAGAAGAGATCTCCCAATTACCCAGACAAGAGGAAAGGTCCATTGAACCTCACAAAGAGCCGTAGGAAACGGTAAACTTGGGTTCAGAAAAAGAGAGAAAAGAGATCAGGATTGGGGCACTGCTCAGTCCAACTGTCAGAGAGGGTTTGTTAAAGCTTCTCAAAGAATTCCCCGATGTATTCGCTTGGTCCTATCAGGATATGCCAGGTTTGGATACCAACATCGTGGAACACCATTTACCATTGAGATCGGAATGTCCGCCAGTAAAACAAAGGTTGAGACGGACTTATCCAGACATGGCCATCAAATCAAAGAGGAGGTACAGAAACAGGTTGACGCAGGTTTCCTCGCTACATCAGAATATCCTCAATGGTTATCCAACATCGTACCCGTTCCGAAAAAGGACGAAAAAGTCAGAATGTGTGTCAATTACAGAGATTTAAACAAGGCTAGTCCAAAGGACGACTTTCCCTTGCCGCACATTGACATGCTGGTAGACAGTACAACAAAGTTCAAAGTTTTCTCCTCCATGGATGGATTCTCGGGCTATAACCAGATCAAAATGGCGCCGAGAGACATGGAGAAAACTTCGTTCATTACCCCATGGGGTACCTTTTGTTATAAGGTAATGCTGTTCGGTTTGAAGAACGCCGGGGCAACCTATCAAAGGACCATGACTACTCTGTTTCATGACATGATACACAAAGAAATCGAGGTATATGTCGATGATATGATTGCAAAATCTAAGACAGAAGAGGAACATGTGACCCATCTGTCAAATTTATTCGAGCGGTTAAGAAAGTACAAACTCCGCTTGAATCCCAACAAATGCACCTTTGGTGTCCATTCAGGAAAACTCTTAGGGTTCATCGTCAGCCAGAAAGGAATTGAGGTCGATCCTGACAAGGTCAAGGTCATTCAAGAATTTCCTTCTCCAAAGACTGAAAAACAAGTAAGAGGATTCCTGGGACGTTTGAACTACATCTCCAGATTTATATTCCTCATGACCGCGACATGTGCTCTGATTTTCAAATTACTGAAAAAGAATCAGGACTGCGTTTGGACAGAAGATTGTCAAACTGCCTTCGACAGTATTAAAGAATACCTGTTGAACCCACCGATTCTATCCCCTCTAGTGGAAGGAAGACCACTGATCATTTACTTAACAATCTTGGAAGACTCAATGGGGTGTGTACTTGGCCAACAAGACGAAACCAGAAGGAAGGAGTCTGCCATCTACAATCTGAGCAAGAAATTCACCGACTGTGAAACTCGGTACACGATGCTCTAGAAAACTTGCTGCGCTTTGGCTTGGGCAACCAAACGTCTGCGCCAGTACATGATTCGTCACACTACTTGGTTAATCTCTGAAATGGATCCAATCAAATATGTATTTGAAAAACCTGCTCTCACGGGAAGGATTTCCCGTCGGCCGATGTTGCTATCAGAATATGACATAGAGTACCATGCTCAGAAAGCTGTTAAGGGGAGTGTTTTAGCCGATCATTTGGCTCATCAACCGATTGACGATCAAGAATCAACCGGGTTTGACTTCCCAGACGAAGATGTCATGTATCTAAAAATGAAAGATTGTGATGAACCGCTACCCAGTGAAGGGCCAGAACCAGATTCCCAATGGGGACTTATTTTTGACGGAGCTGTCAATCATTATGGAAATGGAATTGGAGCAATTATCATAACACCTCAGGGTACTCACATTCCTTTCACTGCCAGACTTACATTCAAGTGCACAAACAACGAGGCCGAATACGAAGCTTGTATTATGGGTCTCGAAGAAGCGATCGACTTAAGGATCAATAACTTGGACGTATACGGCGACTCAGCCCTGGTTATCAATCAGATCAAAGGAGATTAGAACACATACCAATTAGGATTGATCCCTTATAAAGATTACACGAGAAGGTTGTTACCCTTCTTCAACAGAATCAAGTTTCATCACATCCCTCGTAATGAGAACCACATGGCTGACGCTTTAGCCACTCTCTCTTCCATGATTAGCGTAGGTCAATGGAATGGCATACCTAATATCGACATAATGCTCCTTGAGTGGCCCGCTTACATCTTCACGATTGAAGTAGTCATAGACGACAAACCTTGGTATCACGATATCAAATGCTTCCTTCAGAAACGAGAGTACCCACCTGGGGCATCCAGGAAAGACAGAAAAACCCTCAGAAGACTGGCAGGCAGTTTCTTCTTGAGCGGTGATACACTTTATAAGCGGAATTTTGACATGGTCTTGCTCCGATGCATCGACAGACCAGAAGCAGACATGCTGATAAAAGAAATTCACGAAGGGTCCTTTGGCACTCATGCCAATGGACACGCAATGGCGAGAAAAATTCTAAGAGCAGGGTACTACTGGTTAACCATGGAATCCGACTGCTACAAGTACATGAGGAGATGTCACAAGTGTCAGATATACTCCGACAAAATCCATGTACCATCAGCGCATCTCAAAGTTCTTTCTTCCATATGGCCTTTTTCCATATGGGGATCGACATGATTGGCCTGATTGAGCCCAAGGCTTCGAACGGATATCGGTTCATCCTGGTAACCATTGACTACTTCACCAAGTGGGTCGAAGCAGCGTCATATGCTAATGTAACACGACAAGTGGTGATCCGATTTATCAAAAACAATATCATCTGCCGTTATGGTGTTCCGGGCCAGATCACTACTGATAATGGATCTAACTTGAACAATAAGATGATGAAGGAGTTGTGCGTAGAGTTCAAGATCGAACACCATAACTCATCTCCCTACCTACCTAAGATGAACTGAGCGGTAGAAGTGGCTAACAAGAACATCAAGAGGATTGTTCAAAAGATGGTTGTAACCTACAAAGATTGGCACGAGATGCTACCCTTTGCTCTTCACGGTTATCGCACGTCCGTCCGCACTTCAACAGGGGCAACCCCTTTCTCTCTAGTATATGGCATGGAAGCAGTGCTCCCCATAGAAGTAGAGATCCCATCAATCCGGGTATTGATAGAAGCTAAGCTTACAGAGGCTGAATGGTGTCAAAGTCGACACGATGAATTGAACCTGATCGAAGAAAAGAGAATAACGGCACTATGCCACGGTCAGTTGTATCAACGGAGAATGAAGAAGACCTTTGACAAAAAGGTCCGACCTCGTATCTTCAGGAAAGGAGACCTTGTGCTCAAGAAGATACAATCATTTCTCACTGATTCTCGGGGCAAGTGGACTCCGAATTATGATGGCCCCTATGTGGTCAAGAAAGCTTTCTCAGGCGGTGCCTTGAGACTTGCAACTATGGACGGAGAGGAATTTGCCTACCCCACAAATGTTGATGTAGTCAAGAAATACTTCGCCTAAAAAAAATGTCTCGGTGGATTGAAAACCCGAAAGGGCGGTCCAGGCAAAAATTAGAGACATGATCAAAAATCATCCCGGTGGATTGGAAACATCACAGTAAAATCCAGGTAAAAATTAGGGATAATGGCAAGTAACTTTGTTCAACAAAGGGGCAAATCCTTAGCAGCAGTTACGTCGTCCATCAGAAGACTCCAGTCAAGGCCATCTTCGACAGAAGCTCAGGATGTCCAGAATTCAAAGTTGGTAGAAGGATAGCGGTCGTCATGTTTCAATGTAGCCCTTTTCCCTTAAATTACCATTTTCTAACTTTGTAAATACTCTATGGAATCACGCGCTTGGCTGATTTCCATCTTATAAATAAAATTTGAGCCCTATGTGCTTTTGCTTGCAATTCTTATTTGTTTTAGCTTTATAGAACGACATTTTAACATGATCAACGGTTCTTGAAATAAAACAAAAATGAATTTACTTGTAAAACTTTTCTGCTCTAAAATAAAGATGGCAATTTCTTTTGACTATTAAGCATCGAAAGAACATTGCTCGCTACTTCAGAAATAGACAAGCTTCAAAGTGCAGAATCGAAGTACACCTTCTAAGCCAGTGCGCCTGAATGAAGGATCAGTTGTATCAGATGCGGGTTTCCCATCTAATACCCTCGGCCGAGTTCTTATCTCCTAAGCCCGACCAACGATATTCCCCGCAGGGACTGTCTCTCCTAAGCAAGGCAGAATTGCTACTTTTGGATCAACGGTATGACTTCGCCCAGCGATGGCCGAGTATCCCGTCATGTTCATCTTTGAGTCTGTATGTCGCGTCAGTTTTGTCAGCATATACATACATACATCATGCATTCTATTTGCATTCTCATTCATATTGCATCACTATCACTCCAGTCGATATTATCCCTAGTGATAGCTGTCTTCTCAGTCGAGTTGTCAGTTCTTTCCTCGATTAGGAAATGTTGCGTTTGAACAATCTCTCCTCCAGTTTATTTCTGGATTGAAGTTGGGTCCTTGACCACTTTGATAACTTGAACCTCTGAAAGACCGGAGAACCTTCAACCGATGTCACTCTTCGCCATTGAAGATGATATTTTCGCTTTCCCGAATTAAGGAAAATCCCCAGAGAAAGCCTATTAATCAGAGATCCGGCGGTACGGCAGTTTTTCTCCAAAAAACCACTGATGAAAAGGCCATCGTCACCTCAAAATTGTATCCCATCATATGGCATTTCTCCGGGAAGACCCCGAGAAAAGTATGATGTAAGACCCCAAGTGGAAGTAGTCTCTCAAGAGACTCGTTTTCCCTAGTAAGAACAAATGGCGTCTCCAATAGAGAAGTTTGTGCACCTCTACAACTCAGACGATTGGGTTCCACAGCAAGTCTGACATCATTATTTTTCCCATCAAATGGCATCTCCCCAGGAAAATTCGGCGAGAAGTTTGAGGAAAACCGCTACACGTAGCGTCCCTGGTCAATAAGGTTTATTGACAAAAGAAACTGAGACCAGTTCCTTGGTAGGAAACCAGGATCGAGGGGAAGTTTATTTCAGAAACTGAGACTAGTTCCTTGGTAGGAAACCAAGAACGAGGGGAAGTTTATTTCAGAAACTGAGACCAGTTCCTTGGTAGGAAACCAGGATCGAGGGGAAGTTTAATTCAGCAACTTAGACCAGTTCCTTGGTAGACAACCAGGATTGAGGGGAAGTTTTACCTTTTCTAAGCATCATTGCTTAGCAAAAGAAGATGAATGCGTAAGCTACCATTCATAACCACCATCAAAATTTCGGGTATTCCGATATTTAATCCTCTTGCACCCCGAATGCCCGAACACCTTCGTCATTCGCACCTTCGGGTCCAAGAAGATTAAATAGGGGCATCTGTCATACCCCAAATTTTGACCACTAAGATCTCCCATCATTGTGCAAATCATCATCACAATATGGATGAACCATCATACCTCATCAGTCTCCCCAAAGATGGGTGAGCATCCCTACCATCAAACTTAGGGTTTCAAGCCCTCTCAGAGTTCTTAGACAAAGGATAAATCAAGAATTAACATGATCTTAAACTTGTATAAACCTCTCAAACATCCACAATGGATCAAGAGGAATCCCACATCAAGGATTAAGCACAAGGTTGCTCCCTTCTAGGTGGATCAAGCCTCAAGATCGCCAGTGTCACCAAATTAGGGTTTTGGTCGACCAGGGCCTCCAGTTGGAAATTTTCCTCTGGGCATGAGCCAATGCTTCAAAGCATAACCTAATATACTCCATGGAACCTCATGGACCCAAGTATCAAGTCAGTTTGACCTCAGGGGATGCATACATAAAAAATCAGGAATTAGGGTTTCTTGACCTAATTCACCCCTAAGTTCACTTTTGAGATAAATCATGAGCCAAGACCTCAAGAGAGGATTTGAGGGTCTCTAATACACCACATTGATCCATTTGCAACAATGGATTGATCCAAGAAGCTTGAGCAACAAGTCTCAATTTCATCAGTACCACAGTTAGGGTGTTGAGGAAAAAGTCAACTGTAGCTTTGAATTTTGACCAGGACATGCTCCCAAGCCCTAAGACATGATTCAATATACCTTATAACACCCATGAAACATGTCCATCAAGTTTTATTTAGGTCAAGGACATGATTTCCTAAAGGATTGCACAATTTAGAATTCATCGGATAAAAAGTCAACTGTGCACAAAAGTCAACTTTGACTTTTTGAGATTTTTTCACAAAAATGGATTTTTAGCCCTAAAATGATGTTAATGTATGATTTGAATCATCATTCATCAAGAAAAATCAAAGAAAGTGGGATAACTTGTAAAAGGGGTAACCATAAAATGGATTATCTAAGTCATGAACAAAGTGGCAAGGGTACCAACTTTGGAGGATCATAACTCCTAAACCACAAAGCCATTTTTCCCCATCCAAAGCTTGATTTGTAGATCTCACGGCCCTCTACAAAAGCTTAAAACTGACCTCCTTCCAAATTCTTCATGGATTTTGAGTTATGGATTGATCAAAATCACAAAAAATGAAAATGTCACTTTTTTCCAACACTTAGTGAAATTTTCACTAAGTCAGAATCTGCCTTCACTTTTTTCCAAATGTAGAGACATTTTTCACTTGGATCCAAAAAGTATCAAAACCAAATATGATCAAACAGTTGTTGTATCATATAAGGGCTTTCCAAAATGGCCAAGAACATCACCAAGTTCAACTTGAGCCATGAGATATGACAGTGGCAAGTTGCCTTGCTGAAAACTGCCAATGCAAGGCAGAATTTTGAATTTTTGGTCGATTTGCCAAAATCAGCCAATTTCAAGCCTTGCCATCATCTTGGACACATCTGAGGATCAAATCTAAAAGGGACAATCACTGAGCCAAGCCTCCAAAGACCTTGGAACAAGAAGTAGCATGCCAAACCTAGAAATGCCTAAAAGAGGGACAAGACTCCAATTTTGGATTGGAGCATTTAATAGATGCTTAGAGGTGGCATGGACTGACATATTTGCAACTGAATTCAGTCAAGATTACTCCAACAAGTATGGAACCAAAGCTTTGTGCTTTAACCTCTAGTCAATGGCTAGAGGAGACTTGGATTTTCATTTGCCAACATTGGCCAAACCTCTACTGCAGTTGCCATTCACTATTGATCCCAAAACAAACTTGCTCTACTATAAATAGAGCTTATTTGTGCTCAGTTTGAGTACACCAAAGCCATCAAACAGATGCTTTCCTCAAAATCCCTTTCTCTAGGAAAAAATACCTTCTTTAGCAAGGTAACTCTGAGTTTTTTAGTTTGAGAGCTTTTTCAATCAAACCAATCACACACGCACCTCATAAACATCATATGCAGGTAATCCAAACTCTCACAAGTGACCTGTAATCACAAAATCACAAAGTCACATCTCAAAACCTCAAAATAGGTTTTTTGTGCATTTTTCAAGCCATGTCTTGATTCAGTCACTTTCCAAACCAGATAAAACCTCAAACACACTCCAAATATCATCCTTAAACTGTCCCAAATGGTTCCCCCCATCTGGAACACCATTTGAGAGAGTTGCTATTTTGGTCACTTTTAACCCCTTTTGCAAGAAAGGGCCAGTTTGTGTTTTTGCAAGTACCAGCTGATTCCAATCATCCTAAAAGCTTCTAAGGGATCATTTGAGTGTGTCTAAAGCATCAAATCATTTCTGGAACAAGAGGCTTGACAGATTGCACAAAAACTCCAAAAAGCTCAAAAAGAGGTAAGCCTCATGACTTGAACTTTCCAAAATATGCAATGCTTTGAAGTCCACTGATCATGCACACCTCATACATATTATATATGTTGTGTTTGAACCAATTGATCATGTAATTCATGCCTATATCAAAGTGTAGCATAGAACATGCAATTATAGGCCTTTTTCAAAACCACTATCGGGTTTTGAGTAGGGAGTGTGATCTGAAAAAACTACCACCACCATTGGATTCCTTGTAAAATTCTGGTCCAGATGCATATAAATTTTGTCTCAAACCATTAAGAATTGAGAAAGTTATGACCTTCACGTTTCTGAGCCAAAGCTTGCCTTGCCTTGCCTTGGACCAGGCCTAAAACCAAGGCATGACTTGTATATTTGTGTTTTTACTCAAAACAATGGAGGTATCACCACCCCAGTGGTAAGGCGCGCGCCTTGTGACCTTGAGGTCGTGGGTTCAAACCCCACCCATGCCATTTTATGTTTTTTCACATTTTGCCATTTTTTCTAATATTTTTATGTTTTATTAATTAATTGGAAAATTAATAACTCTTTCAATTTTAATTATTTTTTATTGGTTATTTTTGCAAAAAATCACAAAAATGATGAAATATTTTATTCCACAAAAAAATTAAGTTTATATTATTTATTTAATATAATTAGTATTTTTTGTGAATAAATTCATTTTTATTTGTTTTTAAACATTTAAAAATGAACATCCATCTTGAAAAATCAAGACCAAATGAGTTTTAATATCTCTTGTGATTAAAAATTCATTTTTCAAACCTTAAACAAAAATCACAAGTGGTTTATTCAAATTCATTTGGTATTTTTCATTGATTTTCTTTTAATATTTACTGTTAAAGGAAAACAAATTAGGGTTTCTTTGATTTTCACCCTCACAAATCATTTTCAAACACTCATGGGCCTCTATTAGAGTGTAAGACCCAATCCCATTTTAACCAAAACAATTTTTAGGCCTCAGGTATTCTATAAGTCCCTCTGCGTTAAAAGAAAAGATCGGCGCAATCGTCGCCCGTTTAAAATAAACCATCTGGGCCTCTCCTCGAGCTATAAGACCTATTCAAAACTTTTGGGCCTCTATTAGAGTGTAAGACCCAACCCCCTTTGAAAACCAAACCATTTTGGGCCTCAGTCATTGTATAAGACCCACTACGTTCTCAAAAATCTCTGCGCGATCGCCATTTCAAACGAAAAATCATATGGGCCTACCCTCGTGTTATAAGCCCCACTCTTTTTCTTTAAACCTTTTGGGCCTCTTGAGAGAGTGTAAGACCCATCCCTTTGTACAGAGAATCTTTCTCGGGCCTCAGTCACTTGTGTAAGTCCCTCTGTACAAAATGATAGTGCGATCATTGATAAAAAAACCCTGGGCCTCTCCTTGAGCTGTAAGCCCCATTTTTTCTTTCAAAGAACTTTCTCCTTTGATCTTGAATATACTGTTGTTTTCAATCTTTCTTTGTTGAATAACAAACCAAACATCATGGAAGCTCTACAACCGAGTAAGTGGTTATATGCTTTCTTTATCCGCTTTCATATACATATAACTGTATTGTGGGGCTGTTTCACTGTAAGTCTTCTTTCATAAACTCATATCGACTGTGTAATAATAGTATAGATATTTAGAGTTTCCCCGACAACTACGTCTAGCACTAAGACCTGTTGATTCCGTTTAAAATAGACAAAACTAGATCCCCAAAGGATTACCAGATACAGTCTTCCCTCCTCTTGGGGTTAAACAATATGCAGACGTGAAAGGTAGCATTCTCGGTGAACCCTTTCACAGACTATCACGTTTAGAAATCGTCAAAGAAACTCCATTCCCCAGAGATGATCTTATCTCCGTGAATGGCATCTCTTGAGTTTCTTCCAAATTCTCGAACTTTCCTGGCTTTATCTATTCTTTGTGAATAGCCTGTCTTGAATTTCTCGGGGTTTGGGGACCCACAGGCTTCTTAAAAGCATCCTCGCCTCCTCTTGGGCGTTGTACAAGGACCCGTCGGTTTCTTAGAAGTATTCACAGCCTCCTCTTAGGCTTCGTATAAATGATTTCTTCCTCCGTGAATGATAGCCTCCTTTTGGGCTTCGTACAAATTGTTCCTCGGCTTCTTAAAAGTTTCCAGCCTCCTCTTGGGCTTCGTACAAATTGTCCTGACGACTTCCTAGAGGTATAGGAACAGAAATTAGTCATCTTAATAGAACAGTCTTTCAAAAAGTCAAGATCTTGCTACTGTTGTTTCTTAAACGTAGTACAAAAGATGAAACTCTAGGCTTGGACAATCTAATTCCCTTGAGTCTCAAAGACATTCTCAAGCTCCTTTCAAAACTAGGAGATGAAACCCGTAGACTCGGACAGTCTCAATACCCTTTGGATTTCCCATTTCCTTAAAGAACAGGAAATAACCCTAATCCTCGAATCAAATCCCTGAGTGCAAACAGTACTCATATAAGAACTGATTTTCTCTTTAAATCAGCATAGTGGACCTGTCACTCAACTGAAACACTAACCTTAGCCTCCTCTTGGGCTTTGTACAATGATTCTCCACAGCGGAGTTAACCTTTTCGGACTCTCTTGTTGAGTCAACCTTTAGCCTCCGTCTTGGGCTTCGTACAAGACACATCTACAAAGACTCTCTTATTAAGTCATCCCTTTTAGCCTCCATCTCGGGCTTTGTACGAGATACAAAACACTCTCTTGTTGAGTATAAAAGACTCTCTTATTGAGTCCAACCTTTAGCCTCCATCTCGGGCTTTGTACGAGATACAAAACACTCTCTTGTTGAGTATAAAAGACTCTCTTGTTGAGTCCAACCTTTAGCCTCCGTCTTGGGCTTCGTACAAGATACATATAAAATATTCTCCTGTAGAGTCAACCCTTTTAGCCTCTCTCTCGGGCTTCGTACGAGACACACAAAAATCACCCTCTTGTTGGGTCGATAGCCTCCTCTTAGGCTTTGTATAAGGAAACCCCGGTTGAACCAATCAACCTTTTAGCATCAAAGAGTTGTGCCTCGTTCACAGTATACAAACATCAACAACTCCTTTCCCTTCATCTAATTGCTGTAAGCGGCAAGCCTTTGGATCATCTACATCCATGCCACTGTCCCTCTTTTAGCATGAGAAATTCCTAAGGAAAGATGGCATTGCTCTACACTGAGTTAAAGTCTTCTCCTTCGGGTCAAAAACCCTAATAAAAGAAATTATGGCATTGCTGGATTCACATATCCGAGTTAAAGTAATCCTCCTTTATAACCAGTCACCCAACAATTGTGACAAATAGACCCCTTTAGAGACGACAAATTCTCTCTAAAGTCAACACCCTTTTAGCTTCACATCTTGGGCTTCGAACAAGATACAAATAGACTCTTTAGCTTCATATCTTGGGCTTTGAACAAGATACAAACCACCTTTAGCTTCACGTCTTGGGCTTTGAACAAGACACCAAAACACCATTTCCTCCCGTAGAATAGGGGGAACTACGGTCGCTCTGATTTCCCTGTTTTGGTAAACGGGAATACGTAGGCATAAGATTGAAAGAAAAATCTTAGCGAGCACACTCAACAAAAACCCATAATCCCATACCCACATACATTAATTAAAAAGTATCAGTCCTAACCCCCTACCCATAAACATTCCCGGTGTCCCGTTATAAACAAAGAAAGAAGAAAGAAGCCCCACTTCCATATCGTATCCGTAACCTAACAGACCGCTGTTTAAACTCGGTATGCAAGCAGGGTTAATTGGAGACATATATTTCCCTTCCTTCATCAGCTTCAATAGGATAAAAAATGAATCGACCTGTAGTACCCCCAAAAGAGCGACAATGCTTAAGAAACACGTCCAGTTTCGCTCGCTACACCTGTGTCTAGAAACCCATGCAAATAAATGAATGTATGACCTAATGAAAGATGCAGATGAATGTAAAACACAAGCCAGTTAAGGGTAAAAAACATAGGGAAAAATTTGGGGTGCTACACCTAGGTTTGATGTTAATCTTAGCCTCTTCAGTTCCCTTGATCTTAGCAAGATCAAGTAATATAAGACCTCCAATTTGATCCTCTGTTTACCACTACTACTTTGACCAAACCTCCATTCTGCAAAACTTTCACTCGGCTGAATCTAAATTGCGAAATCTTTCCCCAAGTCTTTCAATTGATCCTCCGATTACCACTACTCATTTACAATAACCCCCGTTCTTCAAAGCTTTCACTCGGCTGAATCTAAGTTGCAAAAACTTCTGCAAAAAACCCCAAATCAACACTTGATCTTAGAGGAATAACCCTAAAGGTTTTATCAATGAAACCCCAAAATAAAAACTCAACCCAATTTGATTACACCAACCTAAAGTGGACCTTATCAATCTTATCTTGATGACAAATAACAAAAATGATTATGCACAGTTGTTGAATACATGCAAAGAAAGGTTGAGGATGATGTTAAATCTTTGTATCTTTTAGGTTTCAATTCTTTATATATATGTTTGTGTGTAGAAAAGAAATAAGCAAAACAATTCTTTTAGCCAAAATGAAAATTTTGAAAGTTGGACAGAACTAGTCTCAGTTTCTTTTTGAAATAAACTTCCCCTCGATCCTGGTCTTCAGCCACGGAACTGGTCTCAGTTTCTTCTTGTCGAGTCCCTTCCTTGACAAGGAACGCTATTTGTAGCGATCTTTATCAAACTTCTCGCTGAGGAAAAACAATTTGATGTCAGACTTGCTGGGGAAACCCATTTGTCTGAACCGTAGAGGTGTCCAAACTTCCCTGAGGGAGATGCCATTTGTCGACCTACTGGGGAAAACGAGCCTCATGAGAGACCGTTTTTTGTTTGGTGAGGTTACATCATACTTTCCTTCGAGACCTTTTCGGAGAAATTCCATGTCATGTAATCCAATTTTTGAGGTGCTGATGACTTTATTGAAAATATTTTTTTCGGAGAGAAACTGCCGTATTGCCAAGAGTCTTCGGTTGAGAGGCTTTCTCTGGGGATTTTATTTAATCCGAGTGTCATACCCCAAATTTTAACCACAATATTTCCCATCATTGTGAGGATCATTGCCACAATATGGATGTACCATCATACCTCATCAACCTCCTCAGGGATTGTTGAGCATTCACTACAATCAAGAATTAGGGTTTTGAGCCCTCTCAGAACACTTAGACAAAAGATCAATCTAGAAATGAGATGATCTTTAACTTGTATAACCTCTCAAACATCCATAAAGGATCAAGAAATCTCCCACATCAAGAATCAAGCACAAGGTTGCAACATTCCAAGTGGATCAAGCCTTAAGATCGTCAGTGTCACCAAATTAGGGTTTTGGTCGACAAAGGCCTCCAGATGAAAATTTTCATCTGGGCATGAGCCAATACCTCAAAACATGATCCAAAATGACCAAAGGGACCTCATGGATCCAATCATCAAGTCAAAATAGCCTTAGGGGAAGCATTCATCAGAAATCAAGAATTAGGGTTTTTTTACCTAATTCACCCCTGAGTTGACTTTTGGGGCAAGACATGAGCCAAGACCTCAAGACATGATTTGAGGGCTTCAAACACATTACATTCATCCATTTACAATAATGGATTGATCCAAGAAGCTTGATTCACCAGTTTCAAATTCATCTGGACCACAATTAGGGTTTTGAAGAAAAAGTCAACTATACCTTTGACTTTGGACCAAGTCATAATCCCAAACCTTGGGACATGATTCAAGAAACTCTAAAACACCTATGGAATCTATACATTAGGTTTGAATTAGGTCAAGAACTTGATTTCATAGAGGATCACACAGTTTGGAATTCACCTGACAAAAAGTCAACTGTGCCCAAAATCAAGTTTGACTTTTTGAATTTTTTCACAAATGTGGCTCCCCTAAGTCAAAAACAATGTTAATACATGGTTTTAATCATAATCCATCAAGAAAAATCAAGAAAAGTGAGGTTACTTGCAAAAGGGGCAACCATAAGAAACTTAAATTTTTCTAAGTTATGGAACAAAATAGATTTGGTACCAACTTTGCAAGGTCATAACTTCCAAACCACAAGGCCTTTTTCTTCCATCCAAAGCTCAAATGAAAGTTCACATGACATACTTTAAAAGTGTCAACTACAAAAGATTCCAAATCCTCATGGATTTTGAGTTATGGAATGATCAAAATCACAAAAACATGAAAATGAACACTTTTTCCAACACTTAGAAATTTTTTTAGACAAAATCTAAGTTTTTCACAAACTTTTGGACCATTTTTCACCTTGATCCAAGTTGAACCAGGTCCATTGATGGACATCAAAGTTAAAGTATGTCATACAAGCTTTCCAAAGAGTACAAGAACTCCCATTAATTCAACTTCAGCAAGGAGTTATGGACCTCTCAACTTGCCTTGCTCAAACTGGTTTTCAAGATAGATTAAGTGCAATACTTGTGGCACACGATTCTTGAGTCCAATTTTGGTGACTATGCAAGACTGATCCTCATCCAAATTCAACAAGAATCTCAATCAATCATGAAGAACCTGCACGCTTGGACCCTAAGGCAAGAATTCAATCCCTTTGGCATGTGATCATCAATGTTGCAAATCCACAACCAAGCTTTGTCGTTTGGCATTGATGTGGTGCATTGAGGTGGCATGTGTAACACCCCAAAATTTGCTCTTTTGTTTTGAAGCTAACTGGCTTATGTTTCTTTGCATTTCTTGCATTAGCATTTATGCATAACATTGGTTCTTAGCATGGGATCAAGGTACTTGGTTCATCTCAAAGGAGTCTCAAGCCTCAAGGTGTTTTGTGGAGGTCATCATAGCTTCATAAGATCAAGAATGGCAAAGGATTTCAAGTGAATCTTTCCCTCCTAACCAGAGGGGCCAAATTAGGGTCCTTGGGTTCAAAGAGCTTCTTGAGAAAACTTTGTGGATTCAAGCATGCTCTCATGGGTCCCATATGCTCCCAAACACTCATAGAGGAAGGCTTGGCTAGTGGTTCATTGTGGAAGATGTTCAGTGGATCAGTTGCTTGTGAACCAAGAAAAGTCAACTGTAAGGAGGAAAGTCAACCATGGAATTTTGAGGTCCTCTTCATGATTTTTAAGGTCTTATGCCCTCATATAGTCTTCAAATGTCAAGATTCATGTCATTCATCAAGAGTCAAGAGTTTGTGCAAAAGTTACTATTTTTGGAAAATGACCTATAATGTGAAACTTCCATTTTTGGCAACTTTTCAAACCATCTTTAACTTGACTTTTCATCATCAAAGAAGCTTCAAATGAATTTTCCTTAAACATGAAAGTTGAAGATCTTTCTCTCCCCTTTCCAAAAAGTACTAGATTATCTCCATACCATTTGTGGTTCTCAAGTTATGATCAAAAGAAGGCAAGGTGCTTTTTAGGGTTTTCTCATGTATCCATTTTTCCACCTTTTGCATTTTGATTCAAAATGACTTGTACTGACCTCTAATGCTTCAAGTCACATTTCCATATTCAAGTACACTCCATGAGGACCATTTTTGACCCTTGAATCACTCCAATCTGTGCCATGTACTTCATGAATTTCACAAAATGCAAATTTTCAAAATGGATTGAATCTCACAAATCAGACCACTACAAAGCCCAAACCCAATTCCATTATGATCAGCAAGCAAAATGGAGATGAATCATACTTATTTCATGACCAATGCACGTGTGAACAAGGGTGTGCATCACAACTTGCATTTTTGCAAATCACTTTGGATAACCTTAATCAAGGGATTAACTAAACCCTAATCATGATCAGAGGTCTAACCAAGTCTATATAAGGAGACTCACACGTTCATTCACACCTCATGCACTCTAATTTGCTCTGAATTTCATTTTTCACTCAAAACTTTCTCTCCTTCGAAACTCTCTCCTCACAAGGGTTTCTGAAGAAATTTTTCCATATTCTTGATCCACATACTCCATAGAACAAGAATCAACCATTGTTTGAAGCTCTAAGCAAGGTTTTTATCAGATTCGAATTTGAGTTGCTCACTTTCAAACTTCAAGATCCAACCTGATTCAAGCCTCGTATTGCATTTATATTGCAATCAGAAGTTCCAAGGAGTAGATCTGCAGCTTTCTGAAGGTTTTCTTGGTGTATTTTGAGCTCTACAAGTTTCAGGTTAGTGTGAAATTCATGATCCTAGAACTTGATTTTCTTGTGTGCATATTATTCTTCATGCTTTACTGATCATCCTGATGTGTTTAGATCTTGATTTGCACGTGTATTATGGTTGTAATATGGATATGAAGTTTTTGAGTTCAAACTTTTTTCCTTCGATTTGGTTAATCTATGCATGATCTGTTGATTTGAGTGTGATATTCATGATCCTTGTGAAATTCTGAGCTGAATGATGGTGGAGTTTTTGATTTCTGGGAATTTTTGAGTTTGTGCTCGCCGGAGAAGGTGACCGGAGCTAGGGCTCCGGCACCTGGTTATTTTGCAGGTGATCTGTGGTTTAGAGGAAGAAGATGAAATCTGGACCGTTGGTGGTCCAGATCTGATGGTTCACGTTCAGCCAGATCATTTAAAATCTTCACTTATTTTGTTGATTATGTGTTTTTATTCCATGGTTGTTATTATGCACACACAGATCTGACCCTTGATCTTGCATGTTTTTGTGATTTGTTGACTTGATCTGGCACGTTGATTTGATCTGATGGTGTTGATTGTGCCAACACATTAAATATCATGTGTTATTCACGTGCTTTGATTTTAATTTCTGAATGATGTGATGTACACGCGTGTACCTTTGTTATCATGAACTCTTGATCCTGAGCGTTGATCATGGATACCTTTGATTTTGTTGACTGATTGTGGAACGTTTGATTGATCTGATGGCGTATGTGAGTCAGTCATGTTGACTGAATTCTTTTTTTTTTTTATGTTGACTTGTGCTTTGGATTGGGCTGGATTTTCTTTGCTTTTTCCACCCCCCTCCTTGAGCCCATTTCATTTTCCAACGTGTGATTTGCTTTGTCTGCACCCCCTGGCTTGTATTATTTTCTTTTTATTTTATTTAATTGTTTCATTTTCATTTTTAATTTTTAAAAATAGATTTATGCATCTAAAATTCACCAAAAAAATCATGAAGCATCTTTGGAATTTTATAAAATTTTGTCAAATTTTATTTTCCATTTTTATTTTATTTTGTGCATCTGAATTAATTGTTTGATTAATTTCCTTTGGAATTGTCTCAATTGTGCACACCTTGCCTTGTTGATTTTTGTTCTGATCATTGGTGTATGATTTGTATCCCATTCTTTTTGTATATTTCATAAGACATCTTGAGGTTCCTAAAAACATTTTTCTCATATTTTTAAACTCGTTTCATATTGCATTTTAGTCCCTCTATTTGTGCATTGTTCTTCTTTGTTCTTATGCAACTTTGAAGAATTGTTTGAGGTACTTAACTTGTGAATTTTTGTGTGATATTTTGGCATGTTGCTAGCTTCTGACTTAGGTTGCTTAGGTTTTAATTCCATAATTTTTTAATTTCATTTGATATATGTTTGATTATTTGTGCTTAAGTGAATTATGCATGACCATCTCTTGACATCTCTTAACCCTAATTGCTTTGCCATGCCTAGTTGATTGAGTTTCTTTGTGATTCTTTGTATGAGTATTTGATATGATGTTTACCCCTGGTTGAGGTCCCTTATGACCAAATTTTGAAATTTATGGATCATGTTTGGGTATGCTTTAAGTGCTTATACTCCTTTTGTGGACTTTCTTTGGTGCATAATGTTTCATGTTTTGGTCTTCTCTTGCACATGAGAATTGTTGATGATGGTATGATCTAGATTCTGACTTGTTTTCATCTTCATCTTATTTTTCTCATTTCATCTTGATATGAAGTTCATTGGTGCTTAATTGTGCATTTCATATAAGTATGCTTGCATTCTTTCATGATTACCTTTGCATGCTTACTTGAGATGTTTTGCATGATCTTTGAGACTTGTTTATTGATGTAAGTTGGATATACTTGATATGATGTGCTTGCTGCCCTATCTTGTTTCTTATATCATCCTTCTTGTTGCGGTGAAAATCGGATAACAAATTACTAATTAATTTGCATCATATTTCTTTTACAACCGACTTTGATTTATCCAAAGGAAAGGTTCAAGATCGTTAGAAAAACCTAAGGGGAAGAGATCTGAGGTTCGGGGGTTGGTTACGCCTAGGGAAGGTATTAGCACCCTAAACATCCGTAGTACTCAACGGTAACCTCTTGTTAATGTTATCTTATGTTTGCTAATGGTTCTATGCTAAAGGTTGAAAACCCTAGGGGTTAGTGTCTAAGTATACTCGATAAAGCATCGCACCTTACGCCTACGTATCCTCGGGAATAGAATCAGAGTATGCGTAGTTCTATTTCTACTGAATGATTTACTATGGCCAATATTCAGAGGGGAAATGAGTACAAGCTCATTGTAGAGTCCAAGAACTCTCTAGATCTAGTTGAGATGGACCTATGTTGAAGTTTAGTCAGTAGGGAGGATGATAAATTCATTAGGATGAATACCACCAAGAGTGTAAGAACTCTCTCCTAAAGCTAGTTATGATTCCATGGCCTTTGATGAGGCCAAGAAATGGAGTTTCTTCCTAAGAGGTTACTTAGGTTAAGGTGGGGGCTATGACTTTAAGAGTCAACAATGATCACCTTCCTTTGGAATTGGGGAAAATAGTTGATAATAACAATAAATAAGACATGATACAAGCTAAAACATTGATATAATATGAGGAGATAAAAACAACATAAGCATGAGGATGGCAATATGTTTCATGACAAAATATAGGTAAGATGAATATGATAATTATAAAGACACATCAATATGTTTCAATCTTTAGGAAGACAAACATATAGAATGATATTAAGGATGACAATTAAAGAAAAATAGCATTCACATAAAAGTCAAGTAAACATGGATAGATTAACATGGATATATTAATTCAAGAATTAAACAAGCCATTAGTGAATCACTCAAGATCAACAAAGATGCTTATAAATGATATTAATAATTAAACCAAAAATTGATAATTAATTGACAAGGCAATTGAAATTAACAATTAACACACAATAAGGCAAATTAAATTGACTACACATGGATAATTAACATTTAGAAATTATCAATTAACCATACATTGAAAATCTCAAAATTAAGTCACAAATTGATAATTCAAGATTAACAACATAATAACAATCAGCACAATTTAGAGTTAACAATGCATTTTGAGATATAATAGATAATTTAAAATTAAAAGCTAATAAAACAATTAACAATTAAAAATAATAATTAACAATTAGGAAACATATTAATTAACCACATAAATAATTAAACTGAAATTAAATAAACATTAAGCAAAGATAAATAAAAAAACAAAACATGCAGGGGGGTGCATAAGCAACTTGGTTCAGTTTTAAAAACAAAGGGAAAGTTAATGGGCCAGATGAGAGGGGGGGTGGATAACACAATTGGGCGCAAGGCCCAAAGAGGAAGAGGACAAGGCATAGGCGAAAAATCAGAAAAAACACAAAAAGGGTTGATCCAAGGATCGAACCTAGGCATGGCAAGTGAAAGGCGTATTTAGTGCATGTGTGTGATCGTTGGGACGGCGTGTTCATCCGTTCAATACATACATCAATAAATACATAAGCCAACATAAGACATGAGAATTAATAAAATAAAAACAACACGCGTACAGGACGTGGGGCAGTGTATCATGTGATGATATGAATTGGACGTGGTATTTAATATGCACTACTGGACAAAACAAGAGCAACCAATTAATAAACGCATGGAAAATGGAATACATGCAGAACGTTAAAACATGCTAACATATTTAAATATCATACAAAACAAAAGCAAACCACCCAATCATGCTACGCATGGAAACGACAATCATGCAGAAATGATAAACATCATCGTATTTCAACTTACAACATCAAAATAAATAATCAACTTCTAACAATCATAAACCAATCAAATCTTAATCAACCAACATGAAATAAACTATCAAAATGAAGCATTTTTCAAGTAGAACATAATGGAGCCAAAAGCTGAGCAAGATAGTGAATATAACATGAGCAGTGAGCAGTTGGAAACCAGGGTCCAAACATGAAAAAAAAAGTTTGAGAAAGAGATAATACTTTCTGTTTCAAATGTAAACCAAATACACATTTAAACTTGAACCAAGCAACATGTGATACAAAACTTATTGAACTAAACAACACGAACAAGCTCTAACCAAATAGCATGCTATCAAGTCATCATGTCAACAACACACAAAGCCTTATAAACATGGATTCATGGCATTCACGACATCATCTCAACATAAAATGGAAACAACATATAACATTGTAACATTAACATTTTAGATCACACAAATTTATGAATAACCAAACACACCAGCGTGCTTCCAAAACAAACTCACACCTGATATCAACATTTAAACCACCCAGACAGCCAAGGATAAATGAGAGTGTTCTCGCAACACACTTAACATGAGATTCATGAGATTATTCATGCCATACACATACACAAGAACTCAACAGCATGTAAAAGGTTGACATATATTATGCTTGTAAAGACAACATGATATTTCAAGACAACAATCCAAAATGAAACAGAATATATATATATGATCATGTAGAACATTAACTCCAACCATACAAACTTGTAACCACAACTAGCCAACACATTCAACACAACCACACGTGATGAAATGATTAAAACCTTAGGGCAGCCACTTAGAGTTTTCTCGAACTAACTTAACATGAAGTTCAAAATATTGCAAGCACCTTAAATAAAAAACAACAATACAGATGATCTAACATGGATGTAATACAGTTAACATAATATAATGAGCATGACAAAGGAGAGTTTGAGAAAACTTACCTCTCTTCCACGCAAGTTTGCAAGACTTCTTCTCCCTCATAGCTGACTCTCGTGTGCTCCAAAGAAATGAGTTTTTGAGAGGTTTTAGTGCTTGTTATTGGTGTCCAAATGAAGAAGAGAAGGGTCCCTTTTATAGGGAGCTCAACTGGTCCGAGAGAGTGAAAACCCAACATGCCAAAGGTTTGTCTTGGGAAGAAATATCAAAGGAAAGATTTGGAGATGGCTTGGCTGTTCTGAGCAACATGGAGCCACGTGAAATCCTCTTTTATGCCACTAGGTCAGAAAAATAGCATGCTCTTGGCTTGTGTCCTTTGGTTTAAGGAAGTACACGAAGGAAAGGTTTAAGGTAGCTTGTAAAAGTGAACATGAGAGTACAAGAGCAAGTCATGTGTAGCGTGCTTTTAGGAGAAAAGTGAAGTTGGGAAAAGATGGTAAGTGGCTCTGTAGAGTGTACTTGGAGAGAGGGAAAGGAAATTCAAATTCAAAATGGTGTTCTTGGTGCAAAAACCAATTTCGTGTGGCCTTATTGCTCAAATTATATCTCTTAACTTAATGATCCAATTTTCATGCTCTTAGGTTCAAATGAAAGCTCTTGGATAATACTACAAGTTTGATGTTGGAAGATAGTTAAAATAATGCCTTGAATTGGTAGCAAAATCCCTCACAAGTCGTGTCCTCCAAACTGCCCAAAAGAACTTAGAAAAATTTCTAAGTTATTGAATTTTGACAATTTCAAGTGCCCTTCTTGAATAATTCATAACTTGAGAATGGTTTATCCCCTTGAGATGTTCCACATATGGTTGGAAAGCTCTCATCAAGCTCTACAACTTTCATTTGGGACTCAAGACCTGAATCCAAATGGAAATGGGTGAAAAGTGGCGCCAAAGTTGAGAAAAAGAGTGATGGAAAATGCTGAAAAATTTTCTAAGTGTTTGGCCAAAATGTCTTGCAAGCTTCATAACTCAAAAACCAAGCATTTTTAGACAAAAAGTCATATGGAACAAATTGAAGATCTTAGAAAGAGCTTTCCAATGAGCTTTGAGCCACTCCAATTGGATGTATGGTTTAGGAGTTATGGTCCTTGCAAAATAGGCTATTAGGGGAAAAATCTCACAAATGACACCTTTCTTGGTCAAAACCCTACTTCCCTTGCAAGAAACCTCATGAAACTTGATGTGGATACTTTGTATACTCCATGAGACAATATATGATGATTAGAACCAATAATACTTCATTTGATCCAAAATTCCAAAAGATTAGGGTTCCAGTCAAACCCTAAATTTGACTGTGAATGCACTGAGGTCCAATCTTGTAATCTTGCTTCTTCCTTCTCCTCTAAAGGTCTTAGGAGACCCTTGAGGATGTTGCTAAACCAATGGAACCAAGAATTAAGGCTTAGGGAGACCATCTTGATGAAAAATCAAAGCCGTTGGCTGATAAGTGTCACAGAAACCCTAATTGTAGGCACAGTGAGGCTAAGGCTCAAAATTCTCTTGTTGAGGACCCAAGGATCTTGGATTCTTGTTGAATGATGTCCTTTGAATGTAGATGACCTTAAGTGGTAAATGAACCACACAAATCTTGACTTGATAGAGCCAATTCCTTAGTGATTTCTTCAGAGCAAACCCTAATTCCAAAGTCCTTGCATTGGAGATCCTTTGTTGACTTGACTTGCTTCAAACAACTTGTGGAGCTTCATGATGATAGGTAAACCTAATTTGAACACAAAGAAACAAACTACAAGATATGGGTTAGCTCAAACAATGCAGAGATGCTCCCAAGATGCACAAAAGCTGGATGACATCTAAGGGTAAAAATTTAGGGTACAACACTTCTCTTTCTCATTCTTCTCTTTCACTCTCTTTCTCCCATGAATCTCAAGACTTGTTTAAGTCTTGGATTCTCTCCCTTTAGAGCTACCTAGTCCAACTTAATTTTTGATTAAGCTTGGAGTAGGATTAGCATTAGGTTTTAGGTAGTCGTCTCTTTCCTAAGCCTCACTAACCCTGGGTCATCCATGCATGATAACATTAGGACTCTTAGTTTCCCTTTAGAGTTTCCTTTAGGTCTTCTCTCTTCTCATCTCAAAACTTCTTGAAAACACTTAATAAAGATAAAGTGTATTGCGCATGAGCCTTAAGCGTGGGGAATGAGAAATGAGGGGCTTCCTCTCATCTTTCTAGAGTGCTTAGCGGGCATCCTGTCTTGGGACGATTCGTTAAGTATTCATCCCTGTGCCCTAGACTTTGGTGCAATGCAAGTTATGAACTAACTTAAAAAACACTTCTATCTAAAAAACACAAAAACAAATTCAAATCTTTTTATCCTTCGGGATTGTTGGGTTTCAAATTTCATTTTCAGAAAAGAGCTCATCGCTCACGTAAAAAACACTTACCCATTCGTGGTCGTACCCACGAACTACATGAGCTCTGATTCCTCTCTCTCGTCTGATTGAGGTTATGTAGGCACAAGACAGCGATTGTCTTGGCGAGCAACCTTCCCCCACAATTCCCATCTGAACTACGTTGACTCTGACTTTCCCATTGCACTGAGGGAGTACGTAGGCCTAGGGCATCGAATATGTCCTACCGAGTCCGTCTTAGTCACCCCCATCCCCGTTTCCTTTTGTTCAGCCATAGATAGTAGGACAGCTCACCCTCTGTTTAGACAACAAGCATGGATCCCATCGAGTACGATGGATGCGTGGGGTGCTAACACCTTCCCCTCGCATAACCGACTCCCGAACCCTGACTATGGTTGCGATGACCATGTTTTTCCCCCTTTCTCTTCAGGTTTATGCAGTGTTTCCTTTCCCTCTCCCAGGATAAATACACATTGCTGGCGACTCTGTGTTTTCTGCGCCACTCTCGCGTTTGTACCGTTGGATGCGAATCTTTCGGGAGCGACAGCTGGCGACTCTGCTGGGGACTCTGGTTGACCTCTTGCTGGTCCATCCCCTTTAGCGAGTCGATCCTAGCGCTTGTTTGTTTCTTTCGTTGGGTGTTTATTTGTTGTGCTTTATTATGTTGTATCTTACTGTTTTACAGCTTTTAATGCATTGCATTTCATTTTATTGCAGTCATACTGGATATTACTGTGTTGTGTTGGCTGGTTTCTGTTTGGCAGGTTGGGTTGTTCTGAGAGATAAGCCCAATACCCAAGCTTAAGTACACTCTAGGACTAGAGTGGAGAGTAGTGGGACCTACGTGCCATCTTGGTGCGTTTGTGTGTTCACGAAATTCACAACCAGACGAGGCTATCTTGGGACGCATTCTAACGTGTGTGTCTTGCGTATTTCAGGGTGTTGATCTAGAGAGCTGTCGACTCTGGTGACCGTTTCTCCGATACCTCAGTTGCGCCTCTCCTCCCGACATGTGATAATGGCAGACCAGAAATGGCAAACCCATTACACTTGTCGATCCGAGGACCCAATGCTGAGGGACTCGCATAGGATGACCTTATTTTTTTAGGGGAATCAGTTGAGGCCTCCTCGATTGATGATGATGCCAAACCAGAAATGGTGAACGTATCATCATTTCTCGACCTGAGAGCCCGTGATATTGAGGATCCTCGGTTTTCTAGAACCCACATGTGAGATGGGATGGGTGTTTGCAGGCCTGTAGGTAACCGAAACCTTCAACCTACCCGGTTTTCTGGATTTCTCATCAGTGTTTGATTATCTGGGTTTCTGGTTATCTCAGTGGTTCGGTATTCTAGAATTCTGGTTTTCTAGGTTGTGTTTCTCGTTCAGTTAACAGTACAGCACATCCAGCAGTGATGCCTTGATCCCATGCTTGCATGTGCATATCATTTTTCTTGCATTCTAACATGTTTGAAATTTTTCAGGGCCTGCATCTTACTCTTGATTCCGATTTTCTGAGGTTGCCTTAACATGGATGTCCAGAGAAAGAAGATTGTTGCTTATTCATTCCCAGACCCGACCTTGACGTTGATTCACAAGCTGATTAATATGGCTGGTCCCGGAGTTCGTACAAAGTTCGGTGGAGAGTATGGGAGACTTCTGAAGTTTGTCTACAGTATCTCCAAGTGTGAGAAGGATGCCATTCATACACTTCTTCAGTTCTATGATCCGTCTTTGCGTTGCTTCACTTTCCCAGACTATATCTTGGCTCCAACGTTGGAGGAGTTCTCATTTAGTTTGGGAATCCCCATCAGGCATGACATAGTATTCTTTTCTGAAGAATGCCCCGGGATAAAAGAAATGGCCATTGCTCTTCATATTGGTGAATCCGCTCTGAGCAGTAATATTGTGGAGAAACAAGGAGCTAAGGGTTTCTTATTGAAGTTCTTGTTTGATCAGGCTTGCATACATGTTAAGGAGAGGAATTGGACTGCTTTCCAAGCTATTCTGGCTATGTGCATCTATGGGATTGTCCTGTTTCCCAATGTTCCTGATCTGGTGGATATGCATGCTGTCAGAATCTTTATTTCAAAGAACCCTATACCTACCTTGCTAGGTGATGTGTATCACTCAGTCCACTACAAGAATGAAAATAGGCGTGGAAAAACTGTGAGTTGCTGTGCACCACTCTTATCTACTTGGTTTCTGAGTCATCTCCCTGAAGCTGGCGCTTTCGTTGATACGAGAGATTCTCTGAAGTGGTCAAAGAGGTTAATGGGCTTGACTGCTGACAACATTGTTTGGTTCAACCATGACTTGCTAGGGATGGAGATTATTTGCAAGTGCGGAGAATTCCCTAATGTACCCTTGATAGGGAGAAAAGGTGGAATTAACTATAATTCTTCCCTTGTTATCAGGCAGTTTGGTTATCCTTTGAGAGGTCCACCTGAAGAACGAGATATCAGAGAGTCCTTATTCTTCAATGGTACTGGGGATCAAGAGATGATAAGGAAGATTGTGAATGCTTGGAAGCAGGTGACCAAGAAGGGAAAAACTTCATTCGGGAAATGTAATAACCGGGCTTTTCCTCCCTATGAAGAGTGGATTAAGAAGAGAGCAGAAGAGGAGCTTCTTCCTTTCCCAGTGGAACCACCTTTGTATCCTTTAATGATCGAGGCTCCCATGACTGTTGATATAGAGAAGTATGATAAGTTATGGGCTGAGAAGGAGAAACTCCGAGAGGAGAATCGTGAGCTGGACAGAGAGGTTGGTCAGTTGAAGCACGAAAAAGGCGAAGCTATCCATGTTGCCAGGTTAAAATCAGAACTTTTAGATGTGAAGGAGAAAGAATTGTCTAAAGAAGCCACAGCCAGAGAGAAAGTGGCTCAAGCGTTGAAAAGTGTTAGCAAGGTCCTTTCGTCCAAAAAGAAAGAGTTGGCTTATGCTATGTCAAGAATTCACAGGTTTCGTGACCGTCGGAATACAACAATTACTGCCAACAGGTTGAAAGAGGACAAGTATCTGGAGCAGATTGAAGGTTTGAAGACAAAGCTTCGGAAAAAGGATAAGGAGATTTTATCAGGGGTCTTTGAGAGGAGAGCAATTGAGAAAAAGCTCAAGAAAACCATGGCAGATATGGAACAGCTGAAGATCCAAGCCGAAGTGAAAAGAGCCAGAAGCGAAGGTCCAAGTTCAGGTGGAGCTTCTGGAGAAGATGATTGGGAATTGCATAGTCGTTATTTAACAGGGATCTTGCACAGGAGGGATCTTTTGATTCAGGAGTTGATTCAGAGACCAGAGCATCCTAATACCAAGAAGCTTCTCAAGGAAGTGCATAATTGGTGCAAAAAGAATGACGAATGGGGAATTCTAGCACGGCTGAGTCTTGATGACATGCCTTAGTTTCCTTGCTACTGTTTTCTTTGTATTTCCAGGATCACCGCCAGGCTTGTTGGTCGGGGTCTTTGTTTATGCTTATTCAGACTTGTGTTGTAACAAATGCTTATTCTCTTTATATGATCAGGAATTCAGTTCTCTTCTGTTGTTAAAACTGGAATCAAGGGATAGATCGCCTTGATAATGTTCATACATGTTTGCATTTGCATTTGCATAATCATCTCATTTTGCATAGCAGGTTATCTTGGATTCTCTGGATTTCTTATGCTCTCTCTTTTTGACAGTCAGGATTGATCAACCAGCTCATCGGTATTCTACCAGGCTTAATCAAAGCAGAGTGATGGACAAAGTTCAGGCAGACATGGCAGCTATACAAGCTCGCATCGATCAATTCATGGCGATGATGCAAGGTGTGGTGCAGAGCCAGAATGAATTCAGAACTCTAGTTCAGCCTTTAGTGGCACAGGTTGATGAAAATGGTATCTTACACGGTGGTCTTCTTAATCATGTTATTCCTCCTGGCAGAGGTGGTGTTGGTAACAACATTCCTATCCCTGGTGCTGGTGGACTGGGTGGGATTCCTTCAGTGGTTGGAGAAGGAAGCACTATTCGAGCTATCCATGTCCATCGTTTTGATGATCAACAGGATGATGTTTTTTTAGTCAGAAGCTTGGATGATGGCCCTCCTATGGTCAGTGATGAGAGGATCCGTTTAATCGAAGCGCAATTGAAAGGGGTTATGAAGCAGGGTGATCTGGGAATAGATTCGGACGACCTAGGGTTAGTCCCTGATATTGTCATTCCGCACAAGATTCAGATTCCTACACTGGAGAATTATAATGGTTCTACCTGCCCAAGAACTCGTGTAAAGGCGTATACCAGGAAGATGGCTGCCCATGCCAAGGACGAAAAGCTAATGATGCACTTTTTCCAAGACAGCCTGTCCGGCGCGTCTTTGGAATGGTAAATGGCGCTGGAAAGTATAGATGTTCGTACTTGGAGAGAGTTAGATGCAGCTTTTATCAAGCATTACCAATACAACACAGACATGGCTCCCAACAGAACTCAGCTATTGAGCATGTCCCAGAAAAATGATGAAAGTTTCAAAGAATACGCGCAAAGGTGGCGTGAATTGGCGGCTATGGTACAGCCACCAATGCTGGAGAAGGAGATGTTGGATATGTTTATGGACACACTGCCTAAGCACTATTATGAAAAGCTATTGTCGTGTTCACTAGGCAAGTTTGCAGATGTGATTGCGATCGGACAGAAGGTAGAGGTTGGAATTAAGGCTGGAAAAGTTTCTAGTGGTGACGGATCGTTCTCCGGGCATGGAAAGAAGCCATTTGATGGTTATAAGAAGAAAGGAGAGGCCAATGCTATATCATCTTACAAGGGAAAAGGGAAACAGCGCCAGAACAATAATCAACAAGTAGCATCTGTAACTATCCCAGCAACGTTACCTCCACCACAGCAACAAAGGAATAATTCTAATCAGAACAGGCAGCAGGGCCAGTATCAGAATAGACAAAGAAATGCAGAGAGGCATTTTGAGCAACCACCGATGTCGTATGTAGAGTTGTTGCAACATTTGCTGCAGTTGCGTCTAGTTGAGCTCCGTACCCTGGCTCCACCAACAAGGGAACTCCCACGAGGCTACGACGCTAACGCACACTGCGATTTTCACTCCGGTGCTCCGGGGCATACTGTGGAGAAATGTAGGGCGTTTCATCACAAGGTGCAAGACCTTGTAGACTCCAAGGCTATCAATTTCTCGAATGCTGGGCCCAATGTTATTCAAAACCCGATGCCTGATCACAATGGGCCGAGGGTGAATGAGATAATTGAGGAAGGTAAAGCTTTGAATTTGATCATGGATGTTAAGGAGCTGAAGACTCCGCTGGCTGTGGTTAAAAACAGGTTATTGAAGGGTGGCGTTTATCCGGGTTGTGATGAGAACTGTTCAGATTGTTTGACAAAGGATAATGGTTGTGATTCATTAAAGATGGGTATCCAGAATCTGATTAATGAGGGTTGTTTACAGTTTGATAGAGGTAATCAGCAAGAAGAAGTCGTCAGTGAGAAGGTTGCTACCATCACCATCCCTTTCAAGACGATTACTATTTCAGGTCTGGCAAGGCCACCTCCAGTTATTATCACAAGAGCAGGACCCATTTTGTATGAAAGTACTAAGGCTATTCCCTGGAATTACGGCGCAGAGGTGTTTGTCAATGGGCAAAAGCAAGAATTAATGACTACTTCATCAGTGAGTACTAGTTCAGAGGTTAAAGTTGAGACCGATGCTATAACGAGAAGTGGTAGAGTACTTACTCCTGTTAATGATCAACCCAATACTTCTAGACAAGATAAGGGAAAATAGGTAATGGATGGTTCTGTGCAGCCTCCAGTGATTATTGATTCTACAGTAAAGCCGGTTGATGATGCTTTTTCTAAAAATGTAGAGGAGTTAATGAGACTCATCCGGAAAAGTGATTACAAAATTGTGGACCAGCTACATCAGACCCCGTCCAAGATTTCTATTCTGTCGTTCCTATTGTGTTCTGAAGCTCATAGGAATGCTCTTCTGAAAGTTTTGAATGCGGCCTATGTTCCTCAAGAGATTTATGTTAATCAACTTGAAGGGGTTGTAGCGCACGTGAATGCGGGTAATGGCTTGGGTTTTACAGATCTTGATTTGACTCCCGCTGGGAGGAATCATAACAATGCCCTTCATATTTAGATTGAGTGTCGTGGTTCACTGATGTCACATGTGTTGGTTGATACTGGATCATCGTTAAATGTATTGCTAAAGAAAGCATTAATGAAGTTGGATACCAGGGGACTTATTTGTACACCAAACGACTTGGTGGTGCGAGCTTTTAATGGCTCGAAGAGATCTGTCTTTGGTGAGATTGTGCTTCCGATCAAGGTTGGGCTGGAAACCTTTGATGCAACATTTTATATAATGGATATTCAGCCAGCATATAGCTGTCTGTTGGGTCGTCCTTGGATCCATGGTGCATGCGTTGTAACCTCCACTTTGCATCAAAAGCTGAAATACATGGTAGATGGTCACGTAGTGACGGTGTGCGGAGAGGAGGACATAATGATTAGTCAGCTGTCAACCTTTAAATACATGGAAGTGGATGGTGAAATCCATGAGACGCTGTGTCAGGGGTTTGAAAAAGTGAAGGTGTCTGAAGAGGTTATTCAGTTTGAGGACTTTTCACACTCAAATATTTTGATCTCTGTCTTTCTGTTTTAGTTTTTATTTTTTATTTTTTTGCATTAAAAACCCACATCAAAATGGCAATGTGTTTCTTTTGTTGCATACATAATAAAACATATCTCATCAATCATGTAGGTCTCTTTGTTCAGATGACACGGATCATGACTCGGCTATAGCTCGGTATGACTTTGACAATCCAATCTATCAGGCTGAAGAAGAGACTGACGAAGATTGTGAACTGCCCGAAGAGTTGGCCAGATTGTTAAAGCAAGAGGAGAAGGTCATCCTACCTCATCAGGAGGAAATTGAGATAGTAAATCTGGGAACCGAGGACACCAGAAAGGAAGTAAGGATAGGGGCTGCATTGGAAGACAGTGTCAAGGGAAGATTGATTGAAATGCTCCGTGAGTATGTGGACATCTTCGCTTGGTCTTACCAAGACATGTCTGGGCTCGATACTGATATTGTTGTAGGTTGTGCTTCGGTCAAACAAAAGTTGAGAAGAACTAAACCGGAGATGTCTGTCAAAATCAAGGAAGAGGTTCAGAAACAGCTAGATGCCAGTTTTCTTGCCGTAACAAATTATCCTCCATGGGTTGCTAACATCGTGCCTGTACCTAAGAAGGATGGGAAGGTCAGGATGTGTGTTGATTACAAGGATTTGAACAGAGCAAGCCCAAAGGACGATTTCCCTCTCCCTCACATTGACGTGTTAGTTGACAATACTGCTCAGTATTCGGTGTTTTCCTTCATGGATGGCTTCTCTGGGTATAACCAAATCAAGATGGCCCCAGAGGACATGGAGAAAACAACGTTCATAACACCGTGGGGAACATTCTGCTACAAAGTGATGCCCTTTGAATTGAAAAATGAAGGGGCAACCTATCAGCGGGCGATGGTGACTCTCTTTCATAATATGATTCACGAAGAGATTGAGGTCTATGTTGATGAAATGATTGCGAAGTCACAGACGGAGGAAGAACATCTGGTGAATCTTCAGAAGCTATTTGAAAGATTGAGAAAATTCAGACTGAGGTTGAATCCAAACAAATGCACCTTCGGGGTGAGATCAGGAAAATTGCTGGGGTTTATTGTTAGTGAAAAAGGTATCGAGGTTGATCTTGCGAAGGTAAAAGCCATACAAGAAATCCTTGTGCTGAAAACAGAAAAAGAGGTTCGTGGTTTCTTGGGGAGATTAAACTACATTGCTAGGTTCATCTCGCATCTCACAGCCACGTGTGAACCAATCTTCAAGTTTCTAAGAAAAGATCAAGCGGTCAGGTGGAATGAAAATTGTCAAAAGGCGTTTGAAAAGATTAAAGAATACTTGCAGGAACCTCCGATCCTTATACCACCAGTGCCAGGACAACCTTTGATTATGTATCTCACGGTTCTTGAGAATTCAATGGGTTGTGTGCTCGGTCAACAAGACGAGTCAGGTAGAAAGGAGCACGCCATCTACTACCTGAGTAAAAAGTTTACTGATTGCGAGTCAAGGTACTCGATGCTGGAGAAAACATGTTGTGCACTCGCTTGGGCCGCTAAGCATTTGAGGTAGTATATGTTAAACCACACAACCCTCTTGATTTCAAAGATGGATTCGATCAAGTATGTGTTTGAGAAGCAAGCACTTTCTGGTAGAATAGCCCGTTGGCAGATGGTTCTGACGGAATACGATATTCAGTATGTTTCCCAAAAGGCCATTAAGGGAAGTGTTTTGTCAGAATATCTTGCCGAACAGCCAATTAAGGATTATCAACCGATGAAGTTTGAATTTCTGGATGAGTATATCATGTATCTGAAGATGAAGGATTGTGAAGAACCTTTGCCTGATGAAGGACCTGAGATTGGATCTCAGTGGAAGATGGTTTTTTATGGGGCTGTTAATTCATATGGTAACGGAATCGGGGCAATCATTACGACTCCAAAGGGCTCTCATATACCCTTCACTGCCCGGTTGGCATTCGTATGCACCAACAACGAGGCAGAATATGAAGCATGCATCATGGGGTTAGAAGAAGCAATTGATTTGAGAATCAAGAACCTCGATGTTTTTGGTGATTCTGCGTTGGTGGTTAATCAGATTACAGGTGAATGGGAGACTCGTCAAGCGAATCTTGTTCCGTATAACAACTATGCTAGAAGGTTGTTACCTTTCTTTGACAGTGGACTTCCATCACATTCCCCGGATAGAGAATCAGATGGCTGATGCATTGGCAACGTTGTCATCGATGTATCAAGTGAATCGTTGGAATGAAACTCCTTCAATCAGAATCATGCGCTTGGATAGACCTGCTTTTGTATTTGCGATTGAAGGTGTATCAGATGGCAAGCCTTGGTATCATGATATCAAAGTCTTTTTGAAGAGTCAGGAATACCCAGCTGGGGCATCTTCAAAGGATAAAAAGACATTGAGGAGGTTATCAGGAAACTTCTTTTTGAACAAAGATGATGTGTTATACAAGAGAAACTTTGACATGGTCTTGCTACGTTGTGTTGATGAACACGAGGCAGACCTGTTAATGGAAGAGGTTCACGAAGGTTCCTTTGGTACTCATGCCAATGGGCATGCTATGGCAAGAAAATTGTTAAGAGCAAGGTATTATTGGATGACTATGGAGTCTGATTGTTTTAAATACGCCCGGAAATGTCATAAATGCCATATTTATGCTGATAAGGTGCATGTACCGCCTACTCCTCTGAATGTTTTGGCGTCACCTTGGCCTTTTGCCATGTGGGGCATTGACATGATTGGGAAGATCGAGCCGACTGCTTCGAATGGACATCGTTTTATCCTGGTGGCTATTGATTATTTCACGAAGTGGGTGGAAGCAGCATCGTATGCCAACGTCACCAGACAAGTGGTAGCCCGGTTTATTAAGAAGGACATCATCTGCCGGTATGGAGTCCCGGAGAGGATCATTACTGACAATGGTTCAAACTTGAACAATAAGATGATGAAGGAGCTATGCCAGAGTTTTAAGATTGAACATCACAATTCTTCTCCCTATCGCCCGAAGATAAATGGGGCTGTTGAAGCAGCTAATAAGAACATAAAGAAGATTGTGCAGAAGATGGTAGTGACATACAAGGACTGGCATGAGATGTTGCCTTACGCTTTACACGGATATCGTACTTCGGTACGCACATCAACTGGGGCAACTCCTTTCTCACTGGTGTATGGTATGGAAGCAGTTCTGCCATTAGAAGTTGAGATTCCTTCTTTGAGAATTCTGACAGACGTGAAGCTTGATGAAGCTGAGTGGGTGCGTTCCCGGCTAAATGAACTGAACCTCATTGAGGAGAAGAGATTGAAAGCCATTGCGCATGGCCGATTGTATCAGAGCATGATGAAAAAAGCATTTGATCAGAAAGTGCGTCCTCGGTGTTTCTAAACTGGTGAATTAGTCCTGAAAAGGATCACTCCTCCTCAAACAGATCACAGGGGCAAATGGACTCCGAATTACGAAGGGCCATATGTAGTAAGACAAGTTTTCTCTGGTGGAGCCTTATTACTCTTAACTATGGATGGCGAAGATTTTACGTCCCCTGTGAACGCGGATGTAGTCAAAAAATACTTTGCATAAAAAAGACCCGCTGGACATAAAAAGAAGGTTCAGGCAAAAAAGGGGCATCCTGGAGAACCATAAAAAGAAAAGGTTCGGGCAAAAATTAGGGATAAAAAAGAAAAAGAAATAAACCCGTAAGGTTGAAAACCTGAAAAGGCAACTTTGGCAAAAATGGGTATCCCGGTGGATTGAAAACCCGAAAAGGGCGATCCAGGCAAAAGTTAGGGATTTAAAAGCAAAGACTACGATCCGCGTTCGATCTGTGATCACTATTCACACTTGGAAAATTCGAAGGAAAGGAATCAGTCCAGTCAGTCATCTTCAAAGGCCAAAGCATCTGCGGATAAACAAGTCATATGGGTTATAGCTGAGTCGAGTCATGGTGGATGTCTGTTCCCCACATTGCCGACATGTGTATTTTCTTTTACTTTTTGCGCAATTACCTCTTTTCAGGGATTGCTTCCAAATGTAAATGCTTATTTACAGGCTGATCATTCAATAAAGTTTGCATTTCAGTCAAAGAGCTCTTGTTTATTGTTTTACCTGTTTTGTTTGTGAAAATGTCTGATATTTTTGATAAACAGTACATGCTAAAATGTTAAGCTTTGTGAAACGAGTTGGAAAACAGTGGCAATTGCTTAGGTGTCAGTCACTATGATGATAATCAAAGTAATCATTTTGTATATAAACCTTTCTGTTGGTTTTGCAGGATAACAGGTTTGTACCTCCCTAGTAGAGTTGCTCTCCTTAACTTTGAAGTCTGATCATCCTTAGCAGTTTACTACTCTCCCCAGTCAGAGTATAGAGGATCGTCTTCCTCAACAGAGTATAAAGAAGTTTATCCCCAAGCGGAGTCGTTGAGGATCATCCCCCTCAGCAGGATATAAGAGGTTTACCCCCAGCCAGAGTTGTGATTTGGCTCATCTTTCCTCAGCAGGTAGCCAGAAGTTGTTATTTTTATAGCCTTTTCTGCAAGAGTCTGATAGAGTATCCTCGTTGATTAAAGACAGTGTTTCCCCACTGAGCATGGGGTAATCTATTTTCCTCAAAGTTTCTTTCAGTTTATCCCCAAGTAGAGTTTGTTGGCGATTAGTATCCCCAGCAGGTTTTGAATCCAGGTTCTGAAACATTTGGTCATCCCCAGCGGAGGAGTTTCCATCTTCAGTTTTCAGTTCCTCCCCGATTGAGTGGGTTTTCTCTCTGAGATTCGTCCATCTCCAGCAGAATTGGTGATTGTGATCTTCCCTAGCAGGGTGAAGTTTTCCTCAACTTGTTCTTTGGTTTGATGACAATGTAGTTTGTCGTCCTCGGTGGAGCTGCTTCTGTTCTCAGCGTTTATTTCGCTGAGACGGCCTTTTTGCATTGCATAAGCATTTTTTTGCATGGCATCCTCCTAAATGCATAGCATTTCCACTTCGTGTGGAGCATTACGGCAAAATTCAAACATATGCATCCGAAGCATAAGCCAGGTTTGAGTTTTCCTTCGTCAGGAAAAAACCGGATTTCAGGAAAATATCATTCGACTTTACTCCACAAGTGTTGGGTTTAGTCATTCAAAGCAATATTTGACAGTCCCACGGCAAAGTGTTTTGCCAGGATTGTAAACCCATGATCTCTTTTCACCCCTTTCGTCCAGGTGGCTTTTGACTCATCCCTTCAAGGTTTTTACCTTGACACCCGTCCGTGTTTCCTTCGACACCCGTCCGTGTTTGAACCTTTGATTTCAATACCCGTCCGTATTGACCTGTTGATAACGCCCGTCTGTGTTCAGTTTATCATTTTAATCCCCAATAAGGCCAATCCCCAGTAAATTTAACCCTTTTACACCCGTCCGTGTATTCTTTTCGATATCCGTCCGTATTTACCTCTTTACACCTGTCCGTGTACCTTTTCGATACCCATCCGTATTGAACCTCTTTTACACCCGTCCGTGTATTTTTTTCGATACTCGTCCGTATTTAACCCTTTTACACCCGTCCGTGTATTTTTTTCGATACCCGTCCATATTGAACCTCTTTTACACCCGTCCGTGTATTTTTTCGATACCCGTCCATATTGAACCTCTTTTACAACAGTCCGTGTATCTTTTCGATACCCGCCCGTATTGACCTCTTTACACCCGTCCGTGTACCTTTTCGATACCCGTCCGTATTGACCTCTTTACACCCGTCCGTGTACCTTTTCGATACCCGTCCGTATTGAACCTCTTTTACACTTGTCCGTGTACCTCTTCGATACCCGTCCGCATTGAACTCTCTTTACACCCGTCCGTGTTTATCACTAGCATAGCTAACACTCGTCCGTGTTGTGACAGTGCAGCATTTATTGCTTGTTCCCCAGCGGAGTCGTCCCTCCTTTGGGGATTGCAAATTTCAGGTTTCTTTTGGTATTCAATCTCCGTGAATCCTTTGAACGCATGACAGCCGTTGCTATCATACCTTCAGGACCAAGTTGATTGAATAGGGCCAGCTGTAACACCCCAAAATTTGCTCTTTTGTTTTGAAGCTAACTGGCTTATGTTTCTTTGCATTTCTTGCATTAGCATTTGTGCATAGCATTGGTTCTTAGCATGGGATCAAGGTACTTGGTTCATCTCAAAGGAGTCTCAAGCCTCAAGGTGTTTTGTGGAGGTCATCATAGCTTCATAAGATCAAGAATGGCAAAGGATTTCAAGTGAATCTTTCCCTCATAACCAGAGGGACCAAATTAGGGTCCTTGGGTTCAAAGAGCTTCTTGAGAAAACTTTGTGGATTCAAGCATGCTCCCATGGGTCCCATATGCTCCCAAACACTCATAGAGGAAGGCTTGGCTAGTGGTTCATTGTGGAAGATGTTCAGTGGATCAGTTGCTTGTGAACCAAGAAAAGTCAACTGTAAAGAGGAAAGTCAACCATGGAATTTTGAGGTCCTCTTCATGATTTTTAAGGTCTTATGCCCTCATATAGTCTTCAAATGTCAAGATTCATGTCATTCATCAAGAGTCAAGAGTTTGTACAAAAGTTACTATTTTTGGAAAATGACCTATAATGTGAAACTTCCATTATTGGCAACTTTTCAAACCATCTTTAACTTGACTTTTCATCATCAAAGAAGCTTCAAATGAATTTTCCTCAAACATGAAAGTTGAAGATCTTTCTCTCCCCTTTCCAAAAAGTACTAGATTATCTCCATACCATTTGTGGTTCTCAAGTTATGATCAAAAGAAGGCAAGGTGCTTTTTAGGGTTTTCTCATGTATCCATTTTTCCACCTTTTGCATTTTGATTCAAAATGACTTGTACTGACCTCTAATGCTTCAAGTCACATTGCCATATTCAAGTACACTCCATGAGGACCATTTTTGACTCTTGAATCACTCCAATCCGTGCCATGTACTTCATGAATTTCACAAAATGAAAATTTACAAAATGGATTGAATCTCACAAATCAGACCACTACAAAGCCCAAACCCAATTCCATTATGATCAGCAAGCAAAATGGAGATGAATCATACTTATTTCATGACCAATGTACGTGTGAACAAGGGTGTACATCACAACTTGCATTTTTGAAAATCACTTTGGATAGCCTTAATCAAGGGATTAACTAAACCCTAATCATGATTAGAGGTCTAACCAAGTCTATATAAGGAGACTCGCACGTTCATTCACACCTCATGCACTCTCATTTGCTCTGAATTTCATTTTTCACTCAAAACTTTCTCTCCTTCGAAAGTCTCTCCTCACAAGGGTTTCTGAAGAAATTTTTCCATATTCTTGATCCACATACTCCATAGAACAAGAATCAACCATTGTTTGAAGCTCTAAGCAAGGTTTTCATCAGATTCAAATTTGATTTGCTCACTTTCAAACTTCAAGATCCATCCTGATTCCAGCCTCATATTGCATTTATTTTGCAATCAGAAGTTCCAAGGAGTAGATCTGCAGCTTTCTGAAGGTTTTCTTGGTGTATTTTGAGCTCTACAAGTTTCAGGTTAGTGTGAAATTCATGATCCTAGAACTTGATTTTCTTGTGTGGATATTGTTCTTCATGCTTTGCTGATCATCCTGATGTGTTTAGATCTTGATTTGCACGTGTATTATGGTTGTAATGTGGATATGAAGTTTTTGAGTTCAAACTTTTTTCCTTCGATTTGGTTAATCTATGCATGATCTGTTGATTTGAGTGTGATATTCATGATCCTTGTGAAATTCTGATTTGAATGATGGTGGAGTTTTTGATTTCTGGGAATTTTTTAGTTTGTGCTCGCCGGAGAAGGTGACCGGAGCTAGGGCTCCGGTACCTGGTTATTTTGCAGGTGATCTGAGGTTTAGAGGAAGAAGATGAAATCTGGACCGTTGGTGGTCCAGATCTGATGGTTCACGTTCAGCCAGATCATTTAAAATCTTCACTTATTTTGTTGATTGTGTGTTTTTATTCCATGGTTGTTATTATGCCCACACAGATCTGACCCTTGATCTTGCATGTTTTTGTGATTTGTTGATTTGATCTGGCACGTTGATTTGATCTGATGGTGTTGATTGTGCCAACACATTAAATAACATGTGCTATTCACGTGCTTTGATTTTAATTTTTGAATGATGTGATGTACGCACGTGTACCTTTGTTATCATGAACTTTTGATCCTGAGCGTTGATCATGGATACCTTTGATTTTGTTGACTGATTGTGGAACGTTTGATTGATCTGATGGCGTATGTGAGTCAGTCATGTTGATTGAATTCTTTTTTTTATGTTGACTTGCGCTTTGGATTGGGCTGGATTTTCTTTGCTTTTTCCACCCCCCTCCTTGAGCCCATTTCATTTTCCAACGTGTGATTTGCTTTGTCTGCACCCCCTGGCTTGTATTATTTTCTTTTTATTTTATTTAATTGTTTCATTTTCATTTTTAATTTTTAAAAATAGATTTATGCATCTAAAAATCACCAAAAAAATCATGTGGCATCTTTGGAATTTTATAAAATTTTGTCAAATTTTATTTTCCATTTTTATTTTATTTTGTGCATCTGAATTAATTGTTTGATTAATTTCCTTTGGAATTGTCTCAATTGTGCACACCTTGCCTTGTTGATTTTTGTTCTCATCATTGGTGTATGATTTGCATCCCATTCTTTTTGCATATATCGGAAGACATCTTGAGGTTCATAAAAACATTTTTCTCATATTTTTAAACTCTTTTCATATTGCATTTTAGTCCCTCTATTTGTGCATTGTTCTTCTTTGTTCTTATGCAACTTTGAAGCATTGTTTGAGGTACTTAACTTGTGAATTTTTGTGCGATCTTTTGGTATGTTTCTAGCTTATGACTTAGGTTACTTGGGTTTTAATTCCATAATTTTTGAATGTCATTTGATATATGTTTGATTATTTGTGCTTAAGTGAATTATGCATGATCATCTCTTGACATCTCTTAACCCTAATTGCTTTGCCATGCCTAGTTGATTGAGTTTCTTTGTGATTCTTTGCATGAGTATTTGATATGATGTTTACCCCTGGTTGAGGTCCCTTATGACCAAATTTTGCAATTTGTGGATCATGTTTGGGTATGCTTTAAGTGCTTATACTTTGACTTCCTTTTGTGGACTTTCTTTGGTGCATAATGTTTCATGTTTTGATCTTCTCTTGCACATGAGAATTGTTGATGATGGTATGATCTAGATTCTGACTTGTTTTCATCTTCATCTTATTTTTCTCATTTCATCTTGATATGAAGTTCATTGGTGCTTAATTGTGCATTCCATATAAGTATGCTTGCATTCTTTCATGATTACCTTTGCATGCTTACTTGAGATGTTTTGCATGATCTTTGAGACTTGTTTATTGATGTAAGTTCTATATAATTGATATGATGTGCTTGCTGACCTATCTTGTTTCTTATCTCATCCTCCTCTTTCTCATTCTTCTCTTTCACTCTCTTTCTCCCATGAATCTCAAGACTTATTTAAGTCTTGGATTCTCTCCCTTTAGAGCTACCTAGTCCAACTTAATTTTTGATTAAGCTTGGAGTAGGATTAGCATTAGGTTTTAGGTAGTCGTCTCTTTCCTAAGCCTCACTAACCCTGGGTCATCCATGCATGATAACATTAGGACTCTTAGTTTCCCTTTAGAGTTTCCTTTGGGTCTTCTCTCTTCTTATCTCAAAACTTCTTGAAAACACTTAATAAAGATAAAGTGTATTGCGCACGAGCCTTAAGCGTGGGGAATGAGAAATGAGGGGCTTCCTATCATCTTTCTAGAGTGCTTAGCGGGCGTCCTGTCTTGGGACAATTTGTTAAGTATTCATCCCCGTGCCCTAGACTTTGGTGCAATGCAAGTTATAAACTAACTTAAAAAACACTTTTGTCTAAAAAACACAAAAACAAATTCAAATATTTTTATCCTTCGGGATTGTTGGGTTTCAAATTTCATTTTCAGAAAAGAGCTTGTCGCTCACGTAAAAAACACTTACCCATTCATGGTCGTACCCACGAACTACATTAGCTCTGATTCCTCTCTCTCGTCCGATTGAGGTTATGTAGGCACAAGACAACGATTTTCTTGGTGAGCAACCTTCCCCCACAGTTCCCGTCCGAACTACGTTGACTCTGACTTTCCCATTGCACTGAGGGAGTACGTAGGCCTAGGGCATCGAATATGTCCTACCGAGTCCGTCTTAGTCACCCCCATCCCCGTTTCCTTTTGTTCAGCCATAAATAGTAGGACATCTCACCCTCCGTTTAGACAACAAGCGTGGATCCCATCGAGTACGATGGATGTGTGGGGTGCTAACACCTTCCCCTCGCATAACCGACTCCCGAACCCTGACTATGGTTGCGATGACCATGTCTTTCCCCCTTTTTCTTCAGGTTTATGCAGTGTTTCCTTTCCCTCTCTCGGGATAAATACACATTGCTGGCGACTCTGTGTTTTCTGCGCCACTCTCGCATTTGTACCGTTGGATGCGAATCTTTCGGGAGCGACAACATGAACTAGCAGATATCAGTCTAATTAAGTCAAGGTTTTTGAAAAAAATCAGAAGACCTAAAGCTACAAGACCAGCTCAAGTCAATGGCTAAGAGAAGACTTGGTACCTTGGCATTTAAGGAAGTGATACATGGGCATATCCATTGGATAATAGAGTGAACTAGTTGCCATTCACTATTCTTTAAAAAACAAACTTCCTCTACTATAATAGAGTGTACTAGTTTCCATTTCTGATGTTTCAAACCACACCAAAACAATACCAAAGCCTTGTTTTCTCACTCTCCATCTCTTACTTCATTTTCAAGTCATTATGGAGCAATTTGGGAATTCTTGAAACCAGAGAAAAAACCACTCAAATAACTATCCAAACACATCAAAAATCATCCATTGGAGGTGTTCAAACCTTCATCCTCATTGTACAACATCAAAATCAGAAAGTCAACCTCCAAAACCTCAAATTTTGACTTTTCTGCATTTTTTAAGCCATGTCTTGATCCAATCACTTTCAATACCAATTAACCCTTCAAATACTCTCCAAATATCATCCTTGAGCTGTTCCAACAAGTATCCCTCAACTGTAACACCATTTGAGTGAGATATTATTTTGGTCACTTTTGCCACTTTTGCAAGAAAGAGCCAATTCTTGTTCTTGAGGTTTCCATATGGTTTTGATCATCCTAAAAGCTTCTAACGGATCAATCAAGAGTGTCTAAAGCATTGGATTACTTCTGGCACAAGCATCATGACAGTTAGCACAAGGAGCTTCAAGAGGTAAGTGCATAACAACTTGAACTCTTTAAAATATGCATTGCTTTGATGTCCAATGATCATGAATATATCATACAAATCGTATGTGTTGTGTTTGAACCAATTTACCATGCTATTATTGGTTGTATGATGTGGTAGCATAGAACTTAAAAATCTTGGCCTATTTTGAAACCACTATCGGGTTTTAAAATAGAAGCATCTTTAGAAAATTCTGAGACCACCATTGGATTCCACGTGAAATTCTAGGCAGGATTCATCTAAACTTCATCCAATTTCATGGAGAAATGAGGGAGATATGATCCTTCTTGTAAATCACACAAAACTTGGTTTTTGCCTTAGCCTGACCTGAATTTAGGCTACCCATATATGTTTATGGGGTGGTTTTGATACACAGATGTATCACCACTCCAGTGGTAGCAGCGCGCATGTGTTTGATTGGAGGGCGTGGGTTCAACACCCACCCAGACCATTTTTATTTCCCTCTCATTTTGCTATTTTTTTTTCGTATTTTTCATTATTTTCTTAATTAATCTCAAAATTAATTTCTCTCTCAATTTTAATTATTTTTTATTATTTCCTTTTATGAAAATTCACAAAAATGTTGAAATATTTTATTCCACAAAAAAATTAAACTTATATTATTTATTTAATATAGTTTGAATTTTTGTAATTAATTTCATTTTATTTGTTTTCAAACATTTTAAAATGAGATTTCCACCTTGATCTTTCAAAATCAATTGAATTGCAAGCCTTCATGTGAATAAACATGATTTTCCAAAATATTTTTCAAACCTTACCACTTGTTTTTAAATATATTTTATATTTTATATTTAATTTCCTTTGAAAATTATATTAATTTTAATTAAAACTAGTCGGATACCCGTGCGTTCGCACGGGTACTGGTATGAGACGCGCATTTTTTTTAAATATAAAATAGTTGATATTAAAAAAATTAAATAGTTAAACCAAAAATGTTAATAATTTTAAAAGTTGGTGCCAGAAATATAATGTAGATTCAAAAAAGTTATCATGAAAACCATTCTATTTTTTCACAAATATAAAGTAGATCCAACATATTAAAAGGTTTATACACGTTTGATTTTAGTAATCATATGAAAAATATATTAAAAACATGTGCATAAAATAAATGTCTCAGAAGTGATTCTAAGCAAAAATAGAACATGTGTTAGTATTTCACAAACAAAGTGGTATTAATAATTTGTTGGAGTTAAAATAAAAATAGAAAAATGATGAATAATAATATAAGTATTTTATGTTAACAGCATTGTCAATCCAAAAAGCTGCATGGGCTGGGCAGTTTGAACCTCCCCTAATAAGATGCAACAAAACCTTGAAAAACACTTAAGTATTTGACATCCCTGCTTTTGTAATTTCCATAAAAATGTAATTCAGAATTTTTGCTAACAAAAATGTAAGCCATTAAACCACCCAACAAAGCTTAGTACAGACATGTAATATACATGATATTATCCACCATGTCTACCAAACAGCATGTGTTGTTGAAAGCAAACAACTAAGTTTAGGCAATATAAAATTAAAACATAACATTCCACAAAAAACCCATAAAAAACAGACTTTGAACATCCCATTCACAATCTAACGGCGTTCACCTCTTCTAACAACGGAAACATAAAGCCTTCTGGGAGGAATCGTAATTGTGAACTGAAGCATATCACCCCTACCGAGCATCTTACTGACAGCAAACTGGTACCAGCCATTCGCGATGAACTTCTCCATCTTGTTGATCTTTCCGTTACGCCGGGCGGAACGCACCTCAGCATGATAAATCCTCCCGTCGTCTACATCTACCAACTCGATGTCTCTCTGGTTCACGCCTAAAATGACCCTTGTAACAGTCTTTGGAAAATGCTGAAAAAATGGAAGCATAAGAATGACTTATACAATTTGATAGCGTTAACTCCATTATGTGCAAGGACCGTGTAATTCGAAACTTACCATGACATTCCTTGTAGCCCTGTAACCGAAAGTGACTGTCTTTTCCCAGCAAAATTCATCTTCGCATTCCTGGTCATCCGACATGTCATCAGATTGTTCGTTGTCCGACCGTTGTCCATCATCATCATCATCCACATGAATAATGTCTACACTTCCATCAGATGTGTGTTGGGGAACCTGTTCATTCATTGCAGAGTTGGACGGAATGTTGAATAGATAGTGATTATTATCAGGATTAAATGTAAATAACAGATTGAAAGTGCACTACAATGTCCATTGTTAATGACATGTCAAAAACGTTTCGAACTGAGTTATATTATTCATAGAAAGGATTTTATAACGAAATTGAAATAGTTGACAGCAGTAGTGTTAGGACAAAAAGCAGCGTATATGTTTAGTTATGTAACGTATTACCTGGGTTTTGTTGGGTTGTCTGTGTTCTCCTGTATATTCCCAGTAGGATGCTGTGCAACCATGACGTTCTCAGACGGTAAAGGGTGATCCATCTGAAACTGCCCCTCTGATCCCTCTGTATTCAGTTTCCGTAGTTGGTCGTCAATCTCCTTTCTCTGCCTCAACCATGATTCCACGTTCCTACCATGACATGAAAAAATCAGAAGTAGTAATAATTAGGTAATTAATGTTCAACGAACTTATTTTTGCCTGACCATAGAATCGCTTGTCTACCGATTTGTAATGTTTCAAAGGACGTTACAACCGTGTTAAAGATGCATGAAAGTGTTATATGTGAGATGTACCTTGCCCTACGGATCCTTAGTGCATCTACTTCATTGCAATTTTCAGCAGAATTTACTTGACCTTTCTGACGGCATTCCTGCAACCTATAGACATGTAATATATGGTTTTAGTTAATTATATTAACAACACTAAGAACCTACCATGCCATGGAATATAAGCATTAGATATGAAGTGCATTTTATACTGATGTAAACTTTTGTATTATGCAGAGTGCATGTTATAAAGTAATTTTGTAAGCAAAAAGGGTATACAAAAAGTCATTGCAATAATTGTTTTAATGCGAGATTTTACCCGGAAGTCATTGGGATTGCAGGTGATTCCAGCCGATGGACTACAGCCTTGGCTGGTGGAGAAACCTGTACAGGATCTTCAGCAAATGAGACCCTTTTTTTTCGTAGCGTCCGGTCGGAGTCAAAGTTACCCGCAGATGCTGCCTCTTGAAGGTCCCGAATCTGGGATTCAATCTGCCGTTCGCGCTTCAACCATGAATCATCGTCTCTGCAATGAAAGGATACGAAAATTATATATCATTTCATAAGCTATATGTTAAACATGCATGCACACAAAAGATCGTAACCGTACCTTGGTTTCAAGATTCCCTCTTTTTTCCCACTGCTTCCTTCTTCTGCACCCTTTTCCAAAGACAGTCTGAGATAGTCTCCCTTTGTCAGGACGCCCCTAAGTCGTCTACGATCGTCATCAGTGGTTGCGACTTCAAAAACCAATTTCTTCAGGGTTTCATCAACATCCTGCATGTGGGTGTTGCTGAAAATAGAAAAGCGGAAAATGGAAATCAGGTTAACAATAGACCAGAAGAAAGGGTGGAGAATCGTTACAAACATTCATGTCGTTTGCTTACCCTTGCAGGGAACGTCTTGATCCTTCTTCTGCCATGGATTGTGTGCTATCGCAAGTGTGTTTGTGAAGACCAAATATTCACTCACATACAATGTATTGTGTGTACACATTTCCCAAACTTAAAGCCTTAGAGTTCATCCATCATCAAACCCCATTTTGGATTCCCGAGACACGTTTCCAAAGTATTAGTTAATCCACACGTTAACTGTTCAGTTTCAGTATTTGGAACATGCATAATCCCATTTGGTCTTTGTGTAACTTATTATTTGTCTAACTTATTTATGTAACATATTGAAAACGTTTTTGGCACATGTAATACCCCTGTAGGTCCCCCTTTAATGTAAAATTTGGCACATGTAATACCCCATTAGGTCCCCCTTTAATGTTTAATAATAATATTGAAAATGTTTTTGGCATGATAGTGGCATAGGAATTATGTTATATATTTAAAGGTAATGTGTTTGGTAAACATTAAAATTAGGAAACATAATATACATAATGTTAATGTAAAATATAGAATTGCAATGTAAAATATTTCTTAATGTCATAGATAGGAAAGTTATTTGTTTCATAATGTTTGAAATTGGGTATATCATTTTTAAAGATAAAATCGTAGACATCGTTGATAAGTAATATGGTACGGGAAATGTGTAGTATGAATTATGAAATTATTTTTATGAAATTGCAAAATATTTATAAAAATAACAAAATGTTTCGGCAAAGTCAATTTACTTTTTGAGTGTTCAAAGATATAACGGTAAAGGCGTAAATATAATGGAATGATAAGTATTACGAATTAGATACACGTCATGTTACGTTTCAACTAATCAACCACATTTAGTTATTATTGCAGCATGAGTTGAAAGTATAAATTGAAAAATAAAATGAGATGAAAATGACAGTATAACATGAAATGTTCTGAGAAAATAGAATATTAGTTTTAAATTCCAAAGGCATGTTTGTGATATTGAGGAAGACACTGTTGTTGGCAGTGAACAAAAAATTAAAGGTGAAGTGCAAATTTACATCCAACAATCGGTTTCACTATAACAATAGGACGGACCGAAATAAAATTGCAGAAGTAAAATAATAGCCGTGGAATCCATATAGAAGTGTTGGTTGTTTGGTCGTGTGTTGAAGTTGGAAAAAAACCTGCATTGGAGAAACGGAGATATGCCAGAACCGGAATGTAATGCGTCCGACTTGATAGGAGGTTTAGGAGGAAAAACACGGGTTCCAAATTTGCCACAACATTCTAAGTGTATAGACAGGAAAGGAAAAATGTGATTTTAATGTATGAATAGCATGTTGAAAACCAGAAATTCAATGACAGAAGAAAATGAAAATAGATACCGGCTAAACGTTGTTGAAGACCTCCTTGTAGACGACGTTGGCAGTGGTTGACTTTGGTTTGTTGTCATCGTCATGTATGAGGATTTTGATACCTTTTTTGCTCGTTACCCGTGAGATTGCAACATAGAGCTGCCCATGACTGAATAAATCCTTCGGTATGTATAGGCCAACGTAATCCAAAGACTGTCCTTGAGATTTGTTAATAGTCATGGCGTATGAGACGATGATCGGGAATTGTCTCCGGTTGAGTTTGAAAGGACAAGGTGACTGTGATGGGGACATATCCATTCTTGGTATGTATATTGTCTTTCCATGCCCTTTCCCACCCATAATCTGTGCCTCAAGAACGTGATTAGCCATTTTTGTAACAATTAATCTTGTTCCGTTGCACAACCCTTCCGCTTGATCAATGTTTCTCATAAGCATTACCGGTGTACCTATTTTTAATTTGATGTGGTGGTTGGGCAACCCAGAAGTCCTGAGAGAGCTGAGGAATTCGGGAGTAAGGACTTCGATTATGCCGGTGTCATGAATTTCAGAGCGATCAACGGTGTTAGAGCTATAATAATCCCTGATTTCACCTGTGTGCAAAAAAAACGTCAAAACTGTTGTGATAGTATACAACTAAAGAATGTATGAATTTCAGTTAAATAGAAAGTTGAATGGATTTCATAGAATGGTAATGTGTAATATACCCGGCATCATATCGAGAACAAAATTGTTGATTTGATCAACAACTTCAATTGTTGATGCCAATATTGCACGACTTTTCAAGTAGTCGTAAGAAGTATAATGATCCATGAAAGATGGATAAGTGTTTTCCACAATAGCACGAATTGGGTCGTCAAACTGTTGGATAAGTAATTCTGGTGGAATCTCAATGTCAGCATAACCATCATTGGGTTCGGATATCCGACCTTCTCCCAATTGCAATAACCATCTTGAGAATTCAGCAATATCATTACAATCCTGGGTGTTTAGACCTCCTTTCAGCCTCATATTGCGTGTTAATGTCAACACCTCACAATAATCCCAAATGTAAGACGCATTAATGGCTGAGTGTACAATATCAGATCTATTCCCTCTTGGGATCACAGGCAAGATCTGTCGAAAATCTCCACCGAAAATAACAACTTTACCTCCGAACACAACCTCAGAATTGCCGCAGTTACTCATGACATCCTTTAAAGTCTTATCCAGTGCCTCAAAACAGAATTTGCTACACATTGGGGCTTCGTCCCAAATAATCAGTTTAGTTTGGCGTAGCAGTTCGGCATGCTCATCACCAAAGTCAATCTTGCAGGTTGAATTTTCCAAAGTTGGGACAGGTAGCTTAAACTTGGAATGACCGGTTCTACCCCCAGGTAATAACAAAGAAGCAATACCACTTGAAGCTACTGTTAAAACGATTTGATGCCTTGACCTCAATGAAGTTGCAAGTGTTTTCCACATAAACGTCTTGCCGGTTCCGCCGTAGCCATGCAAGAAAAACACGCCTCCTTTCTGATTTGAAACAGCAAGCATTATCTTGTCATATATTTTGTGCTGTTCATCTACAAAACAATATCAAAGTTGTAATATTGGTTATAGACTGAAGTGTGAAATGTGTAACACCATATCAGTTTAAAAGTTCCAAACCAGTAAGTGAGCTGAAAAGAGTATTGAACTCGGATTTCATAACAGTAGTATCATAACTTCTCTCTTCATAGATAAGTCTATTACCCAGTTGTTGTATAACATAACCATCAGGATATGGAATTGGCTTGAAATCAGTAAGACTGCGACGGTTTGCTTAAAGTAAAGCTTCAATTTCAATCAAAGTTAAATTTTGTAGTTCAACCTCATTCAATTGCAGTTTTGCAGTATGATTTGTCAGAAGCACGCAATGAGGTTCATAATAAATGATGAAAGGCAAAAAATGAAAATTTGGCTAGCTTAAACAGAAACACTAAAATAAGGCAGCAGTAAAAATATATTGCTAAGATTAAAATTAATTACCCTGGTTATTAGCAAGCTCCCTTTGTTTGTGCAAAATTCCATCAGCTAAGAACAACCAGGTTTCATTCCATACATGGACCGGTCTATTGATTGTCCCAGACAGCAGCATTACAACAAACAATTTACGCAAAAAGTGGCCAGACCCCCACTCACTTGCCTCCTTAAGTGCTCCAATGTATTCCCTATCATCTTGAAGAATACCCATGGCGAAGCAAGCATCCCTAAAAGAATCATACTGTTGTTCCCCAACCTTACGAATGTCTCCGTAACATGTAGGTCCTTTGACAATAGTTAGCATCATTCACAGATAAAATAGTTCTCCTGTAGTAGGGGGAACCCAAATCAAGCGGCCAATTGTAAAACCCTTTTTACGCGGCTTCCATGTTCGACTGCTTTTGACATACACAAATTTAGAGACAAATTGTGCATAAGTCAAGTGCTTTGCTTCGTCATACTTGGCATTCGCAATTAACCATGATGTGAACATAGATTCTGTGACACTTGCTTTTTCCAAAATATTCTCCATCCTTTGGAAATCAGTATAGTAGATAGGTTTTTCACCGATGAGGTGGTAAAACATGCGTTCAACAACAGGTTTTCGTCCATGAATCTTGTAAGAAAAGATCCGCCAACATGCCTCACTTGGAGAGACATACCTATAGTCCAAGTATTCCTTTATTTCATCAAGTCCATCATGATGATTGCCCGTACCATTACTTTTTGGAACAACAGTTGCCGTGATTCTGTCGTATCCTTTGTGGATGTACTTGAAAAGGTACTTGATTGAAGTACTTTGGTTGCACCACTCCATGTTGATGTGAGCTTCATATTTTAGCAGCAATCTTGTGTTGTAAGGAACGACATGCCGGTTGTCCAAAGTAATGCCCGACTTGATAATTGTGTGTGTTTTTGAACTTCTTTTGTAAAGTGGAAAACCATCATTGTCAACAACTGTTTCCTCATTGAACTTTTTAGGGAAAAACTTTGAGCATCTTCTATTCTTCATGCATGGAGAAGTTGTCCTTGCCAGTCCACAAGGACCGTGCATCATGTGTGATTTCACTAATTGATACAGTTTTGGATGTTTCACAGGGTCCGGAATTTCGGCAGAGATTATATTGTCAATGTCGGGTGGTGTGGGATACTTACTTTGTGGATGTAAGAAAATTAGTATGTGAGCATGCGACAACCCGCGTTTCTGGAATTCGATAGTGTACATGTCTGCAATAGACTTGAATGATTAGTTAATAAGAATAGCAAGAATAAAAAAACCAGAATACTTGTAATAACTACTAAATGACTTACATGCCAATACTTTCCCAAGGACATGTCGTTTGTTTAGGTCGATCATGAGTTCATCAAATTTGATCTTGAACACCTTAGAAACAATGTCAGGTCTGTCATGTGGCTTCAAATTACTTTTGACAGCAGCCGTGTAATCTCAGGCCAATTCGGATTACATGTAAAAGTAATAAATAAATCAGGAAACCCAAGTGCGCTTGAGATAGCCATACCATCAAAATATAATTGATCCATGTAACGTTTCCCCCCACAAATGAAGAAGGCAATACCACTCTTCTGCCGATTTTGGTTTGTTCGTTCTGTTGATCAGGGGCATGCCGATCATTAAGTTGTCGATACTTGCCAACCCTTAGCTTAGACTGGTTCTTCCTCAACCAATTAAGACGTTCTGTTTCCATCATTGTGTACCCGTCGACCAAAAATTGTTGGAACAGTCTTCGCGAATGCATGAGTGTTTTTGCCTCAGATGCTCTTTCGTGAAGCCGGAAGCATAGCCAATCCTTTATGGTTTGACGGTTTTGGTTCGTAACAACCGTTTCATGCCGATATTTGTGTAGTATGTTAGGCCTGTATCCATCATCACCGTATGGAAAAATCAACGGATATTGATACGCCAAGTAACTTGAATGAAATTCGTCAATCCTTTGTAATTGACCATCACGGTGATGCACAATTATGTCTCTTTTAGGAGCTGAATCTATATCACCGACTATTAGAGCAGCGACTTCGGACACTGTTGGGCAGTTATAAACACGACCATCATTGGATCTATCAGAGATAAGTCGTAGTTTCAAATCTTGATAATTGTTATTCCTCAACGTGTCCCTTGCCATTCGGAAAGCCTTTGCATGAGGGTTATTCTCATCTAAAATGTACTTGAGTGTTGTCACAATTGTTCTATCAATTTGTTGATTGTCACTGTAATCAAAGAAGGAAAATGCAAATGTAGTTGGAATTGGAAGTTAAAATACTAATTTTGAAGTAGTAAAGAAAAGTGCATAACCTGAAACAGCCAATCCTGTTGTCGATTTCATTGTCAGTGTCGAAAATATACAATTGTGCATATTTAGGACGTTGGCCTAATTCGGGCAGCAAGCTTCCGATTCGGTGGCATGTTTGACCATGTAGTCGCAAAGTAGGTGGCCCCCGTCCACCCCTTGTATTGGAAGTGTCAAATTTCATTCCCGGGGATGTAAAAGAAAACATTGCGTTATATGTGCGAATGTTATTCTGGAAATTCTTAGCATGTTTGCATTGAGGATCAAACAGAAGTTTGTGCAAGGCAGGTGGTGCAGGTTTCAGCATTGGAAGGACAACTTTGCCTCCCTTGCAACATAGTGTAAACTTTGGAAGAGTTGAGTGTCTTGACTTTCTTGAACGTTCTTGGTACCACATTATGGCATGACATTCTTCGCACTCCCAAAACTGGTCACCTATGTCTGAATAAACTGAAACAGGGAAAAAACAGAAATGTTAAAGAGGTAGACATTGTAAGCAGGTGGTGGTATTAGTATGCAATGTGTTAAACAATGTACAGACCTTGAGCATGTGAATTTCCCAGTGGAACAGAGTTGTGGTCAGCCTCATCTTCAGAATTGTCTTCAAAAGGGTCGTCGTCATCAGAATTTTCCGAGCTGTCGGTATCAATAGTAGCTGAATTCATAGGATGGGGAGGGTGTGTAGATGTACTTGGTTGACATAATGGGTGGATACTGGCCACCGGGATCGCTGGTGGTTGGATGAGAAATGAAGGCGGGGGAGTCTCCACCGCGTTGAAGACGTTGATTAGATTGATTCCTGGCTGGATAGGTATTCTTGGCCTTTTAAAAGCGTTTGGATGATACTTATGACGATTAGATTCAGCAGTATGCTGCTCATTTGAAAAATGCTAAGACAGTGGAGCAATATTAACAGACATTCTACTCGAGGAAGGTGTGTAATTGTTGTTGTTGGAAACTTGCAGGGGTGAAACATTCTCCTTGTTGCGTTGTTCAGTGGCTATTTTCTTGCTCAACATTGAAAGCTTTCGTTTTTTTCTTGCAATAGATGAAGGTGTTTCATTGTTGGAATTCATTGATGAATCCATAACAGTTGTGTTAAAATGTTCTCATAACATGCATTTATGATGAATTTGAATTAACAGCTTGCATAATACAAATGAGTAATGTGGTAAGGTGCACGGTTGCAGCAGACATCATAAAAAGATACTCCTGGTTTCCATATTTGGATCCGAAGAATAACTTACAATTTGAGTAATGTGTAAACTAATATTTACTGGAGTTGTTTAGTGGGAAAGTAAAGAAAAACAACAACATATTTGGAAGGTGGTGATAAATGGCGGCAATGCTGAAAACAGTAGTATACAAATATTGTTTAAAAAAGTGATATAAAAATCATTAGGTAGCCTTGATACTATACAATTTTATTGAGATAAGTGATTAACTTGGAAAAGTAAACGGCCAGAAATAATAAATCTTGAAAAAAGTGAAGGCATGATGAAATAGGACAACAATATTGATTGATGTAGACATGGCTGTGGACAGGACGCTGTGTATAGCAGAAGTGGCATTGGTGTAGAAGTAGACTGGGTTTTGTTATAAAATATTACTTATCATAACTAAATAAGAAGTGAGATAGTAGTAATATATGCAATGATGTGGTAACGAAATGATTAAAATTTTTCCACTGGTTGAGGTCCCTTATGACCAAATTTTGCAATTTGTGGATCATGTTTGGGTATGCTTTAAGTGCTTATACTTTGACTTCCTTTTGTGGACTTTCTTTGGTGCATAATGTTTCATGTTTTGATCTTCTCTTGCACATGAGAATTGTTGATGATGGTATGATCTAGATTCTGACTTGTTTTCATCTTCATCTTATTTTTCTCATTTCATCTTGATATGAAGTTCATTGGTGCTTAATTGTGCATTTCATATAAGTATGCTTGCATTCTTTCATGATTACCTTTGCATGCTTACTTGAGATGTTTTGCATGATCTTTGAGACTTGTTTATTGATGTAAGTTCTATATACTTGATATGATGTGCTTGCTGCCCTATCTTGTTTCTTATCTCATCCTCCTCTTTCTCATTCTTCTCTTTCACTCTCTTTATCCCATGAATCTCAAGACTTGTTTAAGTCTTGGATTCTCTCCCTTTAGAGCTACCTAGTCCAACTTAATTTTTGATTAAGCTTGGAGTAGGATTAGCATTAGGTTTTAGGTAGTCGTCTCTTTCCTAAGCCTCACTAACCCTGGGTCATCCATGCATGATAACATTAGGACTCTTAGTTTCCCTTTAGAGTTTCCTTTGGGTCTTCTCTCTTCTCATCTCAAAACTTCTTGAAAACACTTAATAAAGATAAAGTGTATTGCGCACGAGCCTTAAGCGTGGGGAATGAGAAATGAGGGGCTTCCTATCATCTTTCTAGAGTGCTTAGCGGGCGTCCTGTCTTGGGACGATTCGTTAAGTATTCATCCCTGTGCCCTAGACTTTGGTGCAATGCAAGTTATAAACTAACTTAAAAAACACTTTTGTCTAAAAAACACAAAAACAAATTCAAATATTTTTATCCTTCGGGATTGTTGGGTTTCAAATTTCATTTTCAGAAAAGAGCTCGTCGCTCACGTAAAAAACACTTACCCATTCATGGTCGTACCCACGAACTACATTAGCTCTGATTCCTCTCTCTCGTCCGACTGAGGTTATGTAGGCACAAGACAGCGATTTTCTTGGTGAGCAACCTTCCCCCACAGTTCCCGTCCGAACTATGTTGACTCTGACTTTCCCATTGCACTGAGGGAGTACGTAGGCCTAGGGCATCGAATATGTCCTACCGAGTCCGTCTTAGTCACCCCCATCCCCGTTTCCTTTTGTTCAGCCATAGATAGTAGGACATCTCACCCTCCGTTTAGACAACAAGCGTGGATCCCATCGAGTACGATGGATGTGTGGGGTGCTAACACCTTCCCCTCGCATAACCGACTCCCGAACCCTGACTATGGTTGCGATGACCATGTCTTTCCCCCTTTCTCTTCAGGTTTATGCAGTGTTTCCTTTCCCTCTCTCGGGATAAATACACATTGCTGGCGACTCTGTGTTTTCTGCGCCACTCTCGCGTTTGTACCGTTGGATGCGAATCTTTCGGGAGCGATAACATGAACTAGCAGATATCAGTCCAATTAAGTCAAGGTTTTTGAAAAAAATCAGAAGACCTAAAGCTACAAGACCAGCTCAAGTCAATGGCTAAGAGAAGACTTGGTACCTTGGCATTTAAGGAAGTGATACATGGGCATATCCATTAGATAATAGAGTGAACTAGTTGCCATTCACTATTCTTTAAAAAACAAACTTCCTCTACTATAATAGAGTGTACTAGTTGCCATTTCTGATGTTTCAAACCACACCAAAACAACACCAAAGCCTTGTTTTCTCACTCTCCATCTCTTACTTCATTTTCAAGTCATTATGGAGCAATTTGGGAATTCTTGAAACCAGAGAAAAAACCACTCAAATAACTATCCAAACACATCAAAAATCATCCATTGGAGGTGTTCAAACCTTTATCCTTATTGTACAACATCAAAATCAGAAAGTCAACCTCCAAAACCTCAAATTTTGAATTTTCTGCATTTTTCAAGCCATGTCTTGATCCAATCATTTTCAATACCAATTAACCCTTCAAATACTCTCCAAATATCATCCTTGAGCTGTTCCAACAAGTATCCCTCAACTGTAACACCATTTGAGTGAGATATTATTTTGGTCACCTTTGCCACTTTTGCAAGAAAGAGCCAATTCTTGTTCTTGAGGTTTCCATATGGTTTTGATCATCCTAAAAGCTTCTAACGGATCAATCAAGAGTGTCTAAAGCATTGGATTACTTCTGGCACAAGCATCATGACAGTTAGCACAAGGAGCTTCAAGAGGTAAGTGCATAACAACTTGAACTCTTTAAAATATGCATTGCTTTGATGTCCATTGATCATGAATATATCATACAAATCGTATGTGTTGTGTTTGAACCAATTTACCATGCTATTATTGGTTGTATGATGTGGTAGCATAGAACTTGAAAATCTTGGCCTATTTTGAAACCACTATCGGGTTTTAAAATAGAAGCATCTTTAGAAAATTCTGAGACCACCATTGGATTCCTCGTGAAATTCTAGGCAGGATTCATCTAAACTTCATCCAATTTCATGGAGAAATGAGGGAGATATGATCCTTCTTGTAAATCACACAAAACTTGGTTTTTGCCTTAGCCTGACCTGAATTTAGGCTACACATATATGTTTATGGGGTGGTTTTGATACACAGATGTATCACCACTCCAGTGGTAGCAGTGCGCATGTGTTTGATTGGAGGGCGTGGGTTCAACACCCACCCAGACCATTTTTATTTCCCTCTCATTTTGCTATTTTTTTTTTCATATTTTTCATTATTTTCTTAATTAATCTCAAAATTAATTTCTCTCTCAATTTTAATTATTTTTTATTATTTCCTTTTATGAAAATTCACAAAAATGTTGAAATATTTTATTCCACAAAAAAATTAAACTTATATTATTTATTTAATATAGTTTGAATTTTTGTAATTAATTTCATTTTATTTGTTTTCAAACATTTTAAAATGAGATTTCCACCTTGATCTTTCAAAATCAATTGAATTGCAAGCCTTCATGTGAATAAACATGATTTTCCAAAATATTTTTCAAACCTTACCACTTGTTTTTAAATATATTTTATATTTTATATTTAATTTCCTTTGAAAATTATATTAATTTTAATTAAAATTAGGGTTTCCCTCAATTTTAATTTTTCAAACTTCATTTGAAACACTTTTGGGCCTCTTGATAGAGTGTAAGTCCCATCCCTTTGTAAATAAATCATTTTGGGCCTCAGTCATTGTATAAGTCCCGATACGTTTTTAAAAATCTCGGCGCGATCGCCGTTTTCAAAAACAATTTTCATCTGGGCCTCCCCTTGAGTTGTAAGTCCCATTTTTCTTCTTTTTCAAACACTTTTGGGCCTCTAATAGAGGGTACGACCTAACCCCCTTTTACATAAATAACTTGGGCCTCAGTCATTGTATAAGTCCCTCTGTGGTGTTCAAAACTACGACGCGACCGTCGCCTTTTCAAAAGAACTCATATGGGCCTCTATTTAAGAATAAGTCCCAAACTTCCTTTTACAACAACTTTCTTTTTGATTTAGATTCAAATTCAAAGTTTTACCAAAACTTTCTTCAATTTCTTGAATAACTAACCATAAAGTTGTGGTTGCTATGCTTGGGCTTGCACAACTGTAAGTTCCACTATCTTTTCAACACATACTTGTTTATATATTTCATCTGTATATATATATATATATATATATATATATGCTTGTACATACTTGCTTAGAGTTTTCCCCAACAATTAGGTCTAGGTTTAGATCAAACCAGTGGTTACTCTTTCAACACAGTCAAAACTAGTTCCCCATAGGAAATTCCAGATATAATCTTGCCTCCTCTTGGGCTTATATAATATGGAACAGAGAAAGGTATTATTCCCGGTGAAAATTTTCTCAAGGCTGTCACAACTTAGAAATATTTGTACAAGAAATTCATTTCCCCAAAGTGGATTAATTCCCGGTGAAACCTCTTCTGAATTTCTTCAAACCCTAGAATTGTTCTGCAAGGAAATGACTAATTCCTGGTGAAACCTTTCTTTGAACTTTTCTTAGGTTTGGACTCACAGGCTTCCTAAAAGCATCCCCAGCCTCCTCTTGGGCTTTGTACAAGGACCCTCGGGATTCTTAGAAGTTCTCAGCCTCATCTTGGGCTTAGTACAAGGACCCGAAGACCTCCTACAGGTATAAGACAGAACTTAGTCATCTCTACTAGTTCAATCCGCCAGAGAGTCAGAATTTCAAAACATCAGACTATCCTAGGGTTGATTCTCATCCCTTAAAACATCAGCCTCCTCTTGGGAATCATACAAAGATCATTTTCCAGCTAAGAGTCAACCTCTTCATACCAGTAGACTTGGAAAGTCTCATCTCCTCTTGGATCTCAAAGAAACCCTCAAGTTTCCTAAAAGCACAGGAAAAACTCTTATCACTTCATCAATCTCCAGCAGAGTTTGAAACCTCCATAGGTTTTCATACTCAAAGTTTAAACCTTTACCATCAATAAAACCTTAACATAATCACAACCTCAGGGCATCTGATATTCTCAGCAAGAGTTGACTCCCCAATTTGGACATGTCTCTGGATCTCAATAATCTTCAGCAGAAGCCAGCCTTCTCGTAGACTTCATATAAGAATTTCCCCAGCCAGGCTCCTCTTAGGCTTTGTATAATGATTTTTCCTCAGCATATTTAGCCACAATCTTGGGCTTTGTACAAGACAGATAAAACCTCTCTCCAGTGGAGTCAATTCTTTTAGCCTCAATCTTGGGCTTTGTACAAGACAGACAAAATACTCCCCAGAAGAGTCCATGTCTTTTCAGCCTCAATCTTGGGCTTTGTACAAGACAGATCATACTCTCCAGCTGAGTCAATCTCCTTTTAGCCTCAATCTTTTTACTTTATACAAGACAGATGTAAAACTCCCTAGTAGAGTCAACCTTATAGCTTCAACCTTGGGCTTTGATCAAGGCACACAAAAATCAGCATCCCCTTAGAGGAAATCAAAAGATCTCTTTGTAGGAAGACATTTCTCTGTATATCACATATCAAAACAAATAATCAAACAAATCCTAATTCCAGATAACTGCTGTAAGTGGCACACTTGTTGATTCAAAAATCCAAGCTGTAATCCCTCTTTTATCCTGGTAAACTTCCTCTTTCATCTAATTCCTGTAAGTGGCAAACCTCTGGATATTTACATCCAAGCCAATGTCCCTCTCTTAGCATGGAAGATTCCTAAGGAAAAATGGCATTGCTCTACACTGAGTTAAAGTTTCCTTCTTCAGGACATCTCCCTTATAAAGGAAATTATGGCATTGCTAGATTCCATACATTCCAGTTAAAGTAATTCTCCATTATAATCAGTTACCCAACAACTGTGATAAACAGGTGAGATACCTCCCTTTAGAGATGACAAATTCTCTCTCAGTCAAACATTTAGCTTCAATCTTGGGCTTTGAACAAGACACAAATACCCTTTAGCTTCACTCTTGGGCTTTAAACAAGACACCAAACATCTTTTTCCTCCCATAGAAATAGGAGGAACTACGATTGCTCTGATTTCCCGAGTACCTTTACGGGAATACGCATAAGATTGCAAAATCTTAGTGAGCACACAAACCAAAAACTTTAGGTCTGATACCTTACCAAAAACAACGGAAAACTCGAAAACAACAAAAAACACTCTCCCAACAATTCCAAAGGAGAAACTTTCCCAACCCATAACATATAAACACCAGAAAGTATTTAAACATGCCAAAGAAGATCTATGGATAACCATATATACACGGGGTAAGTGACAAGTTCCCTTTGTATAACCTGACCCCGACCCCCCAATCTCTTAGCATTTGTTAAAGAAAACATTTGCGTGAAAGGTTAGTTTTAGATAGCTTCCCTTTCCTTTCCAGCTTCATAGGATAAATAAGAAATCAGAAAGTAGCACCCAATTCCAACCATTGCAGTAAGGTGATCGCGTCACCGACAAAAATCGCACGCTGCACCGGGAAAGCAAAAATATCATCTTCAATGGTGAAGAGTGATTTTCCAAAGGTGTCTATCGAATGTCTTCTTGCCTTTCAGAGGTCCAAGTTATCAAAGTGGTCGAGGACAGTCTCCAATCCTGAAAATAAACTGGGGAGAGATTGCTCAGACGATACATTTCTGGACGAGGAAAGAACTGACAACATTATCGGTGAAAGGACATTTATCACTTGGGGATGAAAAATGACCAGAGTGATATTAATGCAACATATGTATGAATATGAATCATTCATGCATGATGTATGTATGTTTATGATGACAAAAACAGACGCGACATACAGACTGGTGAATGAACACGACTGGATACTCGGCCATTGCGGGGGATAAAAAGTATCATTGGTTCAAGATAACAATCATTTCCTGTTTAGGAGGGGTAGACCCTAATGGGGAAAACAGACCAATTATCGGTTGCTGGAGGTAACACATCTACCGGGAATGTCAGATGGGACATTACATCTGAAACAGTTGATCCTTCATTCATGGTGTACTGGTTAAAATGAGTACTTTGATTCTGCATTTTGAGGTTTAATTACTTCTTGAGAAGCCATCGATGTTCCTACTTGTGTTCAGTAGTCAAAAGGATTTACCATCTTTATTTTAAAAGCAGAAGAAAATTTGAAAGTTTAGTTTTGAAAACAAAAGTAAGTTCGTTTTTTTTCAAGAATGTTAATCATATAAACATGTCATTTTGCAAAGCAGAATAAATAAGAGTTGCAAACAAAAGCACTAGGGCTCAAATTTTATTGATAGAATGGTAACCAGCCAAGCGCGTGATCCCATAGAGCATTACAAAGTTTAGAAAATGGTAATTTAAAGGGAAATGAGCCACATTGAAACATAACGGCCGCCATCTTCCCACCAACTTTGAATTCTGGACATTCTGAGCTTCTGTCGAAGGTGACCTTGACTGAAGTTTTTCTGACAGATGATGTTTCCTATGAGGAGTCAATCCTGTTGGTCGTAGTTACTTGCCATGAGTCCCTAACTTTTGCCTGGATTGCCTTTCGAGGTTTTCAATCCATCGGAATGACTTTTGCTTATGTCTCTAATTTTTTCCTGGACTGCCCTTTCGGGTTTTCAATCCACCGAGACGTTTTTTTATTTATTATTTAGGCGAAATATTTCTTGACTACACACTACTACAATTTTAAATTACAATAGCACCACTTTAATAGCGTTTTTTTTTCTAAAGTGCTATTAAAAACTTCACATGTAGGCCTATAATAGCACTTTTATTTCGGGCGCTATTATAGAGAACGCCTTAGAACAGCGCTTTCTACGCAACGCTATTAATAAATCAATTCTATATTTGCGCTTTTTCTACCTCTAAAATATATGAATTTACTAAAAAATATACCGAGTACCAATTTCTTTTTACGCTTACACTGTGTATAACAAAAATTGATTAAAACCTAGCTAAAATTCATTTCTTATGACTTGTTGAACCCCAAAACTATCTTCCCCATCGTTCACCAATGTTCCCGAGCTCATTAAACCCTAAAACCATCTCTTTCCATTGTTCACCATTGTTCCCGAGCTTATTGAACCCAAAAACCCACGATTCACCATCGCTAATCTATTTTATTGCGGTTCCCAATTATATCCAGTATGTTGATGTTGATTTCATTGGAACCTTTTGATTTTAATTTTCTTCATCTTGATTTTAGGTTAATTTAAATGTATGAAAAATATGAATTAGCTTAACCCTACTTTTTTTTCTTCTCTAGTTTGTGTGAAATTAACCCATATTTTTACTCACTGATGTATAGCTTGAGTAATATTTTAAACTTGTGAGCTCAATACAACTTTGGGATTTGATTTATTTTTTTATATTTGGATTTAGAAAGTTCTGTAGACTCTGTAGACTTTGAGCGTGAATTATTTTTGATTTAAATTATTAATCTTTGAGAAAATATACTTTATATATATGTGTTTTATTGAGATTTAGATATAGGTTGCAGGGATTTAAGTCCTCCAAGAAAGAGTTTGATGAGATATTTTAAGAGGTTGAATTTGTTTCTATATAGTCACAGAGTCCAAACAGGGTAAAGTATAGGCCACTTAAAGGTTCAAATGCCCAAGAGGTCAGGGATATGGTTCTGGATGCAAGTCAGGTTTCTATTTGTTTAATATACAATGTAATACAAAATTTTATATGGTGTGCTTCATTGTTGGTCTTTGTTATTTAACATTACTTCAGTTTCTTTGCATCACTTGCGCCAACGTAGGGATGGAAATGGTAATCAGCAGAAAAAAAGAGAAAAAAACAAGGGGCTGATAGAGGATGTGTCTCATAGGCATACTAGGTCAAATGTGCTGGTATGAACTATGGTAGAGGTCATGATATGAAATGTGTGGGAGTAACAATGAATGTAGGATTTCATTGGAAAGCTGCATTTCCTGATGCAGGGGTTACATATAGATAGAAACAATCTATATAATTTTTTGTATTCCGCTTTCATTCTTGTTGGGGGAGGCATATTAAAATACCTTAAAAAACAATCTATATAATTCTATGTAATGTATGGTCGGTTGATCCAGGCCAATACTATTCATTATCTGAGGAAGTAGATATCAACCCAACAACAGCCATTGATGGCATCATCAAGCAGCTTTAAGTTTCTCAGTCTGATGACATACACACCTCTTTTATGGGCATCCAACCTCGACCTTATACCTTCTAATGTCATCTCTCTTGCATATGTAACTATTTATTTTCTCCTTCTTTTTTCTTTTCTAGTTGTCAAAACCCCTAATTATCACTCACATTGTGTTGTGTTATGCATGTTCTTGTGTCAGCTTCCCACTCCAATTCACATATGGAACCTTCCTAATCTCCCACCCAATACTGAAATTTGGCTCAAGCGCGACGACCTTTCAGGAATGCAATTAAGTGGAAACAAAGTCAGGAAACTTGAGTTTTTTTTATGGCTAATGCTTCTACCCAGGGTACTGATTCTTTTATTACCGTTGGAGGCATTCAAAGCAACCACTGTTATGCCACTGCCGTTGCCGCTAAGTTATTGAATCTTGACCGTTTTCTTGTTGAGCGTTTGATTGGAGCTCAACTTCACCTTATATCCCAAGAAGATTACTCACAAATTGGAAGTGTCGTCAGTATCTCCTCCTTCCTTACTTCCATTTCTCAATTTTCAATTACTCACTCACTCACTGCTTTGCTTTTTGTTAGGCTCTTGACAACCTCCTCAAACAAAAGTTGATCAATCAAGGCAGGAACCCATATGTTATTCCAGTTGGTGGATCAAACTCTCTCCAAACATGGTAACTCCTTTCTTAACAAATATATGTTACTTATTGTTATCGAAACACTGTCCCTCTTTTCCTTAATGAAATTCCAGTTTATTCATGTCTTTTCTTTCTGTCATGCTTAGCAAACAACATTGATAATCCGTTTATTTTCACAAAAAATGCTATAGGTTCAAATCATTTATGGTCGTGGCTCTGATTTCAACCTCAACACTTAATCAAACTACTACACTTATCTTATTACTACTCTACTAACAATGTTCCCACATAGGAATTTACAATAGCTTCAACTGGTTCTTCCATCACAATATCTACAAATCATTACATCCTTTATCAACATATATGCTAATTCAGAAACAATGTAAGTTGTAGTTATCAAACCATTATCCAAATATTCCTTAATCAAGTATCTGCTACTAAACTGACATAAATATAAGAGGAAACTGATTTCCAGCAGAGACATTCCGAAGGAGGAGGTTGGTGAAACTTGTCACTACAACAGTGTGAATTACTTCAGTAAGGGTGAGAAGTTTTACTTAGTACTTACCCAATATTTGCACCAGAATGGGTCAAACTCAGTGTTCAACCCTAACAAGAACTCAAGGACCCTATCCCATTCTATGTAGGGGAACAATGGGATTTAATTATTTGCTAACCATAGAAGCTGAGAGATGTGATTTGACATACTTAACACAATATTGTGTTGAAATAACATATTAATTATTCTATTATGTTATTAACGGCTTATATGCCTTAACTTCTAGATGATTAATCACAAGCAGTAGCAAAACCATAGCTTGTAGTGGCTCCTAGCTGTTGCAGTGCTCTTTGTAGTGTCACAGTTAATTATTGTGAGCATTGTTACCATTTCCAATAGGATGCTCGCGTTTGATTATTCTTTTTGTAAATAATTATGCTTATGATTCTATGATGTTGTTCTACATATGATTGTATGTACTTGGAGTTATTGTTTATTACTTGTTTTAATTTTACAGGCCTATGTTAATTCAGTCTTGATTTAGGTTCACACTTTACTAACCGGTTGTGGCGTTGTGCTAGTTTTGATCGAACATTGGCTAGTCATCCTATAACTGCAGCCTGCATGTAGTGGAAGCAACCACAACTTGATTGTTTTACGATTTTTTAATTACATAAACATGTTTCTAGAAATTTTTTTTCTTAAATTTACTTTTTGAGATGATAAAGATTGTAATTTTACTTTTGTGTTCTCAATGCACTTTAATTATTGGTCAAGGTTCTTTTTAATTTGAGGGTGTTGTTGTCATGCATCCTGATAAGATTAGATCTCTAAGAATTTTCTAAAGACCACTTGAATGAAATTCTAAACCCAACAAAGTTCACTATTATTGTCTGACTATCTAATGATTTTATTGATTCATATATATTTATTGAATTGGATTATTAGTTATTAGGCTGCTCTAGGAGCAATAGAAGGCTTATAATATCTTCATTTTGCTTGTAAACCTCAAAAATGATTGATATATCATTAAATGGTATTGTTAGCTGGTTTGAAAGTTATAATTATGAAGTAGTAAATTTGAAATAGACACACACACAATGTATTTGTTAGCAAGAAAAAAGTTTCTTTAATAGCACTTTTCTAGAAAAAATGCTATTAAAGATAGAGTTCTACGATAGTGTTTTTTTGCAAATACGCTATTAAATATTTGGGTTATAATAGCATTTTTTTGAAAATGCACTATTAAATCGTTATTAAATAAGTGTGTACGCATCTAATAGACATAGGCTATGTTAGTGCTTTTCTAAAAGCGCTATTAAAAACTTCACTTTTAATAGCACTTAAAAGCGTTATTTCAGGTAGCCAATCTATAATAACGGAGGATTTAATAGCGTTTAAGAGCACTATTAAACGTCTAAAAAAGCGCTATTAAATACTCTTTTTGGCATAGTGACATCAACATTCGTGGGGTAGGTAAACTCCCCTCTATCCATGGTTGCGAGTCTAAAGGCACCGCCTGAGAAGGCTTTCTTAACCACATAAGGGCCATCATAATTCGGAGTCAATTTGCCTCTGGAATCAGTGAGGAATGATTGTATCTTCTTGAGCACGAGGTCTCCTTTTCTGAAGACACGGGGTCGGACTTTTTTGTAGAACGCTTTCTTCAACCTTTGTTGATACAATTGACCATGGCATAAAGCCGTCATTCTCTTTTCTTCGACTAGGTTCAGTTCATCGTGTTTGCTCTGGCACCATTCAACTTCTGTTAGTTTGGCTTCCATCAATACCCTAATTGATGGTATCTCTACTTCTATGGGGAGCACTGCTTCCATCCCTTATACTAGAGAGAAAGGGGTTGCCACCGTTGAAGTGCGGACAGATGTGCAATAACCGTGAAGAGCAAAGGGTAGTATCTCATGCCAATCTTTGTAGGTTACAACCATCTTCTGAATGATTTTCTTGATATTCTTGTTAGCCGCTTCTACCACTCCATTCATCTTATGCCGGTAGGGAGATGAGTTTGGTGTTTGATTTTGAACTCAGCACACAACTCTTTCATCATCTTGTTGTTCAAGTTGGATCTATTATCAGTAATGATCTGGCTTGGAACACCATAACGACAGATGAGATTGTTCTTGATGAATCGGAGCACCATTTGTCGGGTCACATTGGTGTATGACACTACTTCAACCCACTTGGTGAAGTAGTCAATGGCTACCAAGATGAACCGATGTCCGTTCGAAGCCTTGGGTTCAATCATGCCAATCATGTCGATTTCCCGTATAGATAAAGGCTATGGAGTAGAAAGAACTTTGAGATGCGTTGGCGGTTTATGAATTTTGTCTGCGTATATCTGATACTTGTGACACCTCCTCATATACTTGTAGCAATCAGATTCCATTGTCAGCCAATAATATCCTGCTCTCATAATTTTTCTTGCCATTGTATGTTCATTGGCATGAGTACCAAAGGAACCTTCGTGAATCTCTTTCATCAATATGTTTGCCTCTTGTCTGTCCACGCATCTGAGAAAAACCATGTCGAGGTTTCTCTTATAAAGTGTATCATTATTTAGGAAGAAGTTGTCAGCCAGTCTTCTGAGGGTCTTTCTATCTTTTCTTGATGCCCCATGTGGGTACTCTTATCTTTGAAGGAAGCACCTGATATCATGATACTATGGTTTGTCATCTATGATTGCCTCCATCACAAAGATGTAAGCGGGTCTTTTAAGGCTCATTATGTCAATCTTAGGTACGTCATTCCATTAACTTACACTAATCATGGAGGATAAGGTGGCTAATGCATCAGCCATGTGATTTTTTTCACGAGGAATGTGATGAAACTCGATTCTGTTGAAGAATGGTAACAACCTTCTTGCGTAATCTTTGTAAGGAATCAATCCTGATTGGTACGTGTTCCACTCTCCTTTGATCCGATTTATAACCAGGGTTGAATCTCCATACACATCCAAGTTCTTTATCCTTAAGTCAATTGCTTCCTCGAGACCCATGATGCAAGCTTCGTATTCGGCCTCGTTGTTTGTGCATTTGAATGTCAGTCTGGCAGTGAAAGGAATATGGGTACCCTGAGGTGTTACAATAATTGCCCCAATTCTGTTTCCATTAGTGTTGACAGCTCCGTCGAATATTAGTCCCCATTGGGAACCTGGTTCCGGCCCTTCACTGGGTAGCGGTTCGTCGTAATCTTTCATTTTCAAATACATGACATCTTCGCCTGGGAAGTCAAATTCGACTGATTCCTGATTGTCAATCGGTTATTGAGCCAAATGATCGGCTAAAATATATCCTTTGATGGCTTTCTGAGCATGGTACTCGATGTCGTATTCTGATAGCAGCATTTGCCAACGGGCAATCCTTCCCGTGAGAGCATGCTTTTCAAAAACATACTTGATCGGATCCATTTCGGAGATTAACCAAGTAGTGTGACAAATCATGTACTGGCGAAGACGTTTGGCTGCCCAAGCCAGAGCGCAACATGTTTTCTCGAGCATAGTGTATCGAGTTTCACAATCTGTGAATTTCTTGCTTAAGTAGTAAATTGCAAACTCTTTTCTTTTCGTCTCGTCTTGTTGGCCAAGTACACAACCCATGGAGTCTTCCAAGACTATTAAGTAAATGATCAATGCTCTTCCTTCCACTGGAGGAGACAGAATCAGTGGATTCAATAGATATTCTTTGATGTTGTGGAAAGCATTTTGGCAATCTTCTGTCCATACACAACTTTGATTCTTTCTGAGTAGTTTGAAGATTGGTGCGCATGTCGCGGTCATAAGGGATATGAACCTTGAGATGTAATTCAGACGTCCCAAAAATCCTCTGACTTGTTTTTCAGTCTTTGGTGAAGGCATTTCTTAAATGGCCTTGACTTTGTCAGGATCAACCTCAATTCCTTTCTGGCTGACGATGAATCCTAAGATTTTTCCTGAGCGAACACTGAACGTGAACTTATTAGGATTCAAGCGGAGTTTGTATTTTCTCAGACGCTCGAATAACTTTGACAGGTGTGTCACGTGCTCTTCTTCTGTTTCAGATTTGGCAATCATGACATCGACGTACACTTCAATCTCTTTGTGCATCATGTCGTGAAACAGAGTTATCATGGCCTTTTGATAGGGTGCCCCCGCGTTCTTCAGACTGAACAACATTACCTTGTAACAAAAGGTGCCCCATGAGGTGATGAATGAAGTTTTCTTCATATCTTCTGGCGCCATTTTGATTTGATTATATCCCGAGAATCCATCCATGAAGGATAAGACTTTGAATTTTGCTGTGTTGTCTACCAGCATGTCAATGTGTGGCAGGGGGAAGTCATCCTTTGGACTTTCTTTGTTCAGATCCATGTAGTCTACGCACATTCTGACTTTTCCGTCCTTTTTCGGAACCGACACTATGTTGGCTAACCATTGAGGATATTCTGAGGTGGCGAGGAAACCTGCGTCTATTTGTTTCTACACTTCCTCCTTGATTTTGATGGCCATATCCAGATGAGTCCTTCTCAGTCTTTGTTTTACTGGCGGACATTCTGCCTTTAGCGGTAAATGATGTTCCACGATGCTGGTATGTCCTGAGAGGACCAAGAAAATACATCTGAAAACTCTTTGAGAAGTTTTATCAAGCCTTCTCTGACAGTTGGACTGAGCAGTGCTCCAATCTTAGCTTCTTTCTTTTCTTCTTCTGAACCCAAATTGACCGTTTCCAACGGCTCTTTGTGAGGCTTAATAGACCTTTCCTCTTGCCTGAGTAGTCGGGAGATTTCTTCTAGAATTTCTTTGTCCTATTCTTCTTTAGCTTCAAATATCGGGAATTCAAAGTCAGGAGAAGGCATTGGATCGTATGTTTCAATGGGGTTTAAAACAAGCAATCTGCATGACGTGAGGATTCCTTTTTTTAGAAAAGACAAAGAGAATGCAAGAGTGTGTGCAGTGTATTTTCTGAAAATGCTTGTTTTTATTTTGGGTTGTGTTTTAGGATTAACATTATCTGAAAAAGTGAAAAGTGAAAACAGCAATAAATGCGGGAATTTAGAATGACATTATTTATTTATGGTTTGCCGATTCTTGAAACACAACTCTATAAAACAAAACTTTGTCGTTTTGGGCGAAGCGAAGATGAACATTTACAGAAAAGCAAGCCCTATAAAACATCCATTTCACCCGGGCAAGGTGAAAGTTTAAAACAAAGATGGAAATTACTTCGACTTATGGACGACTTTCGGGGCATTGACTGCAACCCAATGGAGACGAACTCCTTTGTGAATCACAAAGTCTGGTACTTTCCTTCTTGGTTTTCCTTCTTGATCCAAGAAGCTTGATTCACAAGTTTCAATTTAATCAGGACCACAATTAAGGTTTTGAAGAAAAAGTCAATTGTGCCTTTGAATTTTGACCAAGACATGCTCCCAAACCTTGAGACCTGATTCAAGACACCCTAAAACACCTATGGAATCCATCCATTAGGTTTGAATTGGTTCAAGAACTTGATTGCACAAAGGGTCACATAGTTTGGATTTCATCTGACAAAAAGTCAACTGTGCCTAAAATCAAGTTTGACTTTTTGGAATTTTTCACAAATATGGTTCCTCTAAGTCGAAAACAATGTTAATGTATGGTATTGATAATCATTCATTAAGAAAAATCAAGAAAAGTGAGGTTTCTTGCAAAAGGGGCAACTATGAGAAACCAAAATTTTTCTAAGTTATGGAACAAAAGTGATTTTGAACCAACTTTGCAAGGTCATAACTCCTAAACCATAAGGCCTTTTTCTTCCATTCAAAGCTCAAATGAAAGTTCATCTTACATACTTCAAAAGTGTCAACTACCAGAAATTCCAAATCCTCATGGATTTTGAGTTATGGATTGATCAAAGTCACAAAAAGTGAAAATGACCACTTTTTCCAACACTTAGTGAAATTTTCAACAAGTCAGAATCTGTTTCACTTTTTCCAAACTTTGAGGTCATTTTTCACCTTGATCCAAGCTGAACCAAGTCCATTGGTGGACATCAAAGTTTAAGTATGTCATGAGGGCTTTCCAAAATGTCCAAGAACTCAATCAAACTCCATTTGACCTAAGAGTTATGGATCTCACAAGTTGCCTAAAACAAACTATTTTTTTACAGCATTTGGTACAAATATGCATCACACGAATCCTTAGACTAATTTTGAGCACTTTAATCATTCAAATTTTGTCCAATTACAACACCAATGAATGAGGAATCTGATCCTTAACACAAAATGCCAAGAACCTAGCCTTCCATGTGCAAAATCATCATGAAAGGAATCTTGAAATTCAAATTTGGCATCAAGCATTAAAGTGATGCATTGAGGTGGCATGAATGAGCCACAAACCAATCCAAATGAGTCAAGACATATCCAAACATCAGAGGACCTAAACCTGCAAATCTTGGCTCAAGTCAATGGCTAGAGGAGACTTGGACCAAAGGACAAAAGCATTCAATGCAATCTGATCCAAGCCTCCATTCACTATTCCTTGCAAGACAAACTTCCTCTACTATAAATAGAGGCCATTTCTGGTTTATAAGAGTACCCCAAAACATTACCACACATGTTTTCTTGCATTTCACTCTTCACTTCCAAAATTCCAAATGTATGAAATATGAAAACTCGATTGAGATAGAGAGCATTTCTGTCCAAACCAATGATGCAAACACCTCACATACATCATATGTAAGTGATTCCAACACTAAAACAACATCTGGAACATCAGAATCCCAAAGTGGTACCCCATTTGCTGAAGTTCAAAAGCAGATCTGCAGAAGGGTTGGTACAAACCAAACCAAGAGGTGTCTAACCACTCTAAGCATTCAAACAGATCCCTTGGCACCTAAGGAAGCTGTCCAGATCACTCAAACACTTCAAAAACACCTAGAACTGAGAATTCGAATTTCTCTTGCAACAAGTAAGCCTGACACTCTCAAACTCTAAATTCCATGCATCATAAATGATATTTCAAGTTACCATCTTGTTTCTGCATGTATATAGAGTGTTAACCCTCAATCAATTGCCATGAATCAATCGTGTATGGAATTTCATTGTGTTCATGCTGAAATTAGGGTTCTTGAGGTTATCCTTTGATTTCTCACTCCACACTTAATATAAATGCAATTAATTTATATGGTTGTGATCCTTGTTAAAAAACGAGTGAGATTGGTGTTTGAATTGTGCAAAACCATTGAGTAATCAGAGAGAAAAGTGAGAAAATGCAAATTGGAGCAAAACAGGGAACGCGGGCAAGAACAAGTTATTCTTGGCGCCCTTTTTCAATCTTTTGAATTTTTGAAATTTTATTTATTTTATTTAATTGATTCAAAAATTAATTTCTCTAAGAATTTTAATGTTTTTGAATTGATTCTATTTTTCAAAATTCATAAAAATGTTAAAATATTTTATTCTACAAAAATTTCACAAAAATATTATTTATTTTCTATATTTAATATTTTTATAAAGAATTTATATTTATTTGTTTTTAAGCATTTAAAAATGTTTCTTTCTCTTGATTTTTCAAACCCAAATAATTTTTAAATCATTCTAGGGATAAAACATGATTTTTTCAAACATTAATCCAAGATCACAAATTGTTTTTCACACATGTTGATCATTTTAATTGAATTTTATTTAATTAAAATACATTTTTTAATCAAATTAGGGTTTTGATTATTACACACCCTCACAAATCTTTTTCAAAACACTTTTGGGCCTCTAATAGAGTGTAAGACTCATCCCTTGTTGTAAATACCAAATTTTCGGCCTCAGTCATTGTATAAGACCGACACGATTTTCAAAAACGACGGGGCTATCGTTGTTTTTCATTCCGGCCTCTCTCTGAGTTGTAAGCCCCATCCATCTTTTTTTCAAACACTTTTGGGCCTCTAATAGAGTGTAAGATCTATCCCTTGTAATTAAAACCTTTTTGGGCCTCAGTCATTCTATAAGACCCGAAGCGATTTTCAAAACAACGGGTGTTGATCACTGTTTTTCATTTGGGCATCTCCTTGAGTTGTAAGCCCCATGTTATGTATAAAAATAAACTCTTGCGCCTCTAATAGAGTGTAAGACCCAACCTCTTTGTAAATACAATAAATTTGGGCCTCAGTCATTGTATAAGTCCAGGTACAATTTTCCGAATAACGGGGCGATCGTTGTTTTTCATCTGGGCCTCTCCTTAAGTATAAGCCCCAAACTTCCTATCAAAACAACTTTCCTTTTGATTTAGATTCAAATTTATAGTTGTATCAAAACTTTCTTGAATAACTAACCATGCAGCTGTAACACTGGAAGCTTGCTCACTTGTAAGTTCTACCAGCTTTCTTTTATATACTTGCTTATATATTTCATCTGTATATATATATATATATATATATATATATATATATATATATATATATATGCCTGTATATTACTTGCTTAGAGTTTTCCCCCGCAATTAGGTCTAGAACTAGATCAAACCAGTGGTCACTCTTTCAACACAGTTAAAACTAGATCCCCATAGGAAATTCAAGATACAGTCTTTCCTCCTCTTGGGCTTATACAATATGGAACAGAGAAAGGCATTATTCCCGGTGAAACTTTTCTCAAGACTGTCACTATTAGAAATTTGTCTAAGAAATTCATTTCCACCAGAGAGAGGATTAATTCCAGATACACTCAAACCCTAAAACTGTTCACTAAAGAAAGGATTATTCCCGGTGAAACCTTTCTTGAACTTTTCTTAGGTTTGGACCCAAAGGCTTCCTAAAAGCATCCCCGGCCTCCTCTTGGGCTTTGTACAAGGACCCTCAGGCTTCTTAGAAGTTCTCATGCCTCCTTTTAGGCTTAGTACAAGGACCCAACAGACCACCTACATGTATAGGACAGAACTTAGTCATCCTTTGATAGTTTAATCCTCTAGAGAGTCGGAATCTCAAAACATCAGACCAATTTAGGGTTGATTCTCATCCCTTAAAACATCAGCCTTCTCTTGGGCATCATACAAAGATAAACCTCTTTATACCAGTAGACTTGGACAGTCTCGCCTCTTTTTGCATCTCAAGAAACCCTCAAGTTTCCAAAAAAAAAACACAGGATAAACCCTGATCATTTCATTAATCACCAACAGAGTTGAAATCTCCATAGGTTTTAAAACTCAATCTTCAAACTTTTCATCCTAAGTTCCCTAGCTAAGGTCAACTTACTATCAATACAACACCAACAGAATCAGAACCTCAAGGCATCTGATATCTCAACTCTTCTGTAATCCTCAACAAGAGTTGATTCCCCAATTTGGACCTGCCTCTGGATCTCAATAATCCTCAGCAGAAGTTAGCTTCCTATTAGGCTTCATTTAAGAAATACCCAACCAGCCTCCTCTTAGGCTTTGTATAATGATCACCCCTCAGTAGTTTTAGCCTCAATCTTGGGCTTTGTACAAGACACCTATAAATATTCTCCAGCTGAGTCAGTTAACCCTTTTAGCCTCAATCTTGGGCTTTGTACAAGACACCAATAAAACTTCCCTAGTGGAGTCAATCCTTTTTAGCCTCAATCTTGGGCTTTGTATAAGACAAATAAAACCTCTCACCAGTAGGGTCAATCCCTTTTAGCCTCAATCTTGGGCTTTGTACAAGACATACTAAATATTCCCCGAAAGCGTCAATTCCTTCCAGCCTCCTCTTAGGCTTTGTATAATGATCTCCCCAAAAGAGTCAGTCTCTTTTCAGCCTCAATCTTGGGCTTTGTAAAGACAGATATAAAACTCCCTAAATAGAGTCAACCTTTTAGCTTCAAACTTGGGCTTTGATCAAGGCACACAAAAAATCAACATCCCCTCTGAGGAAATCAAAAATCTCTCTGTAGGAAGACATTTCTCTATACAATCAGACATCAAAAACAGACAATCAAACAAACCTTAATCCCAGATAATTGCTGTAAGTGGCACACTTGTTGATTCACATATCCAAGCTGTAGTCCATCTCTTATCCTAGTAAACCTCATTTCATCTAATTGTGTTAAGTGACAAGCCTCTGGATTATTTACATCCAAGCGAATGTCCCTCTCTTAGCATGAAAGATTCCTAAGGAAAAATGGCATTGCTCTACACAGAGTTAAAGTTTTCTCCTTTAGGACAAATCCCTTATAAAGGAAATTATGGCATTGCTAGATTCCATACATTCCAGTTAAAGTAATTCTCTTTTATAATCAATTACCCAACAACTGTGATAAACAGATGAGATGTCTCCCTTAGAGATGATAAATTCTTTCTCAGTAAAACCTTTTAGCTTCAATCTTGGGCTTTGAACATGACACAAAAAAAACCTTTTAGCTTCAATCTTGGGCTTTGAACAAGACACAAATACCTTTCAACTTCAATCTTGGGCTTTGAACAAGACACCAAACATTTTCCTCCCTTAGAAATAGAAGGAACTACGATTGCTCTGATTTCCCTGTTTTCTTTAACGGGAATACGTAGGCATAAGATTGTGAAATCTTAGCGAGCACACATAACCAAAACTTTAGGTCTAGTACCTTACCAAAAACATCGAAAAACTTGAAAACAACAAAAATACTCTCTCAAACATTCCCAAAGGAGAAACTTTCCCAAACCCATGACAAATAAATGTCGATAAGTAGATAACAGTAGAATTTGCTAAACGATCTATGGATAACCATATATAGGATGGGTAATTGACAACTCCCCATTGTATAACCTGACCCCGGGCCCCCTGTAGCGTGCGATTTTTGTCGGTGACGCGACTACCTTATCGCCATTGATTGGAATTGGGTGCTACTTTCAGATTTCATATTTATCCTATGAAGCTGGGAAGGAAAGGGAAGCTATCTAAAACTAACCTTGCACGCAAATGTTTTCTTTAACAAATGCTAAGAGATTGGGGGGTCCGGGGTCAGGTTATACAATTGGGAGTTGTCCATTACCCATCCTATATGTGGTTATCCACATGTCGTTAGCAATTTCTACTGTTTTCTACTTACTGGTGTTTATCTGTCGTAAATGGGAAAGTTTATCCTTTGGGAATGTTTGAGAGAGAGTATTTGTTGATGTCGGTTTTTTTCCGATGTTTTTGGTAAGGTACTGGACCTAAGGTTTTTGTTATGTGTGCTCGCTAAGATTTCACAATCTTATGCCTACGTATTCTCGTTAAAGAAAACAGGGAAATCAGAGCAATCGTAGTTCCTCATATTCTATGGGAGGAAAGAGATAATTGGTGTCTTGTTCAAAACCCAAGATTGAAGCTAAAGGTTATTTGTGTCTTGTTCAAAGCCCAAGATTGAAGCTAAAGGTTTGACTGAGAGAGAATTTGTCATCTCTAAAGAGAGATATCTCATCTGTTCATCGCAGTTGTTGAGTAACTGATTATAAAGGAGGATTACTTTAACTGGGATATACGAATCTAGCAATGCCATAATTTCCTTTTATAAGGGATTTGTCCTGAAGGAGAAAACTTTAACTCAGTGTAGAGCAATGCTATTTTTCCTTAGGAATCTTCCATGCTAAGAGTGGGACATTGGCTTGGATGTAAATAATCCAGAGGCTTGCCACTTACAGAAATTAGATGAAAGAGGGGATTTACCAGGATAAGAGATGGACTACAGCTTGGATTTTTGAATCAACAAGTGTGCCACTTACAGCAATTATCTGGGATTAAGGTTTGTTTGATTATTTGTTTTGATGTGTGATATACAGAGAAGTATCTTCCTACAAATATTTTCTGATTTCCTCTTGAAGCGTGCGATTTTTGTCGGTGACGCGACCACCTTATCGCCATGGGTTTCTCCTCACCGCAATGGTAGGAGTGGGGTGCTACTTTTTGATTTCTTACTTATCCTGTGAAGCTAGAAAGGAAAGGGAAGCTATCTAAAACTAACCTTGCACGCAAATGTTTAACTGAACAAATGCTTAAAGAGATTGGGGAGTTCGAGGTCAGGTTATACAATGGGGAGTTGTCAATTACCCATCCTATATGTGGTTATCCACAGGTTGTTAGAAATTTTCCTTACTGCTTTCTACTGACTGGTGTTTGTCTGTTGTGGGTTGGAAAAGTTTCTCCTTTAGGAGTGTTGAGAGAGAAAGAGTTTTTGTTGATGTCGGGTTTTTCGATGTTTTTGATAAGGTACTGGACCTAAAGTTTTTGATTGGTGTGCTTGCTAAGATTTCGCAATCTTATGCCTACGTATTCCAGTTAAAGAAAACAGGGAAATCAGAGCAATCGTAGTTCCTCCTATTCTATGGGAGGAAAAGATATGATGATTTGGTGTCTTTTTCAAAGCCCAAGATTGAAGCTAAAAGGTTGAGTATTTGTGTCTTGTTCAAAGCCTAAGATTGAAGCTAAAGGTTGGATTGAGAGAGAATTTGTCATCTCTAAAGGAGATATCTCGTCTGTTTATCACAACTATTGGGTGACTGATTATAAAGGAGAATTACTTTAATAGGGATATGAGAATCCAGCAATGCCATAATTTCCTTTATAGGGGTGTTGTCCTGAAGGGGAAAACTTTAACTCATTCTAGAGCAATGCCATTTTTCCTTAGGATTCTTTCATGCTAAGAGAGGGACATTGGCTTGGATGTAAATAATCCAGAAGCTTGTCACTTACAGCAATTAGATGAGAGACGAAGTTTACCAGGGTAAAAGATGGACGACATCTTGGATTTTTTGAATCAGCAAGTGTGCCACTTATAGCAGTTATCTGGGATTTAAGGTTTGTTTTGAATGTGTGATATATAGAGAAATGTCTTCCTACAGATAGGCTTTTGATTTCCTCTGAGGGGATGTTGGTTTTATTGTGTGCCTTGATCAAAGCCCAAGGTTGAAGCTAAGAGATTGATTGACTCCACTGGGGGAGGTCATTATACAAAGCCTAAGAGGAGGCTGGAAAAGACTGACTCAACAAGAGAGTGTTTATCTGTCTTGTACAAAGCCCAAAATTGAGGCTAAAAGAGTTTTGACTCTTTTGGGGATATCAATATATAAATCCTAAGAGGAGGCAAGAGGGAATTGACTTTTTCGGGGAAATATTTTATATGTCTTGTACAAAGCCCAAGATTGAGGATAAAGAAGGATTTTTGATTCCACTGGGGAATATTTGTAGGTGTCTTGTACAAAACCCAAGATTGAGGCTAAAAGGGGAAATTGACTCTACTGGTGAGAGGTTTTATCTGTCTTGTACAAAGCCTAAGATTGTGGCTAAAATGAAATTTGACTCTGCTGGAGAGTATGATTTGTCTTGTACAAAGCCCAAGATTGAGGCTAAAAAAGGATTGACTCTGCTTAGGGAGATTAATTCCCAAAGCCTAAAAGAAGGCTGGGAGGAATTGACTCCGCTGGGAAGATATTTATCCAGAGCTTAAGAGAAGGTTTACAATATTTTTAACTTTGCTGGAGAAAGTTTATATATATGTCTTGTATAAAGCCCAAGATTGAGGCTAAAAAAGAGAATGACTCAACAAGAGAGTGTTTATATGGTGTCTTGTACAAAGCCCAAGATTGAGGCAAAAAGGAGACTGACTCAACAAGATAGTGAGCTCGAGTACGGTCCGTGCGCCTTTTTTCTTCTCTACCATGACGAATCAATTGATTTAATGTAGGCATCGCTCTTTCCTGTCCTTCCTCCCTATTTTTAACCTATCACTAGTGATTACTCCCGATCCGAAGCACCCTTTTAGGAGATTGACTCAACAAGAGAGTGCTGAAAAGGTGATTGACTCAACAAGAGACGGCTTTTGTTTGTCTTGCACAAAGCCTAATATTGAGGCTGAAAGAGGTTAATTCAACAAAAGAGTGTTTTAAGAAAGAAGATTAACTCAACAAAAGAGTGATTTTAAAGCTAACTCTACTGAGGAAAATCATTATACAAAGCCTAAGAGGAGGCTGGCTTCTGCTGAGGATTATTGAGATCCAGAGGTAGGTCCAAAATGGGGAATTAACTCTTGCTGAGGATTACAGAAGAGTTGAGGTATCAGATGCCTTGATGTTCTGATTTGGGATAGTGTTATCCTGATGATAGGCTGACCCTAGCTGGGGGAATTTAGGATGAAATACTGATTTTTAGAAACCATGAGGGTTTTAACTCTACTGGAGATTAATTAAATGACCAGGGTTTTTTCCTGTGTTTGTAGGGAACTTGAGAATGTCTTTGAGATCCAAGAGGAGATTAGACTGTCCAAGTCTACTGTTATGGAAGAGTTTATCTTTGTATGATGCCCAAGAGGAGGCAGGTGTTTTAAGGGATGATAATCAACCCTTAAATTGGTCTGAGGTTTTGACTGTTTAGAGAGACTGCTCTAACAAAGGATGACTAAGTTCTGTCCTATACCTTTAAGAGGTATTTAGGGTCCTTGTATTAAGCCCAAGAGAAGGCATGAGAACTTCTAAGAAGCCTGAGGGTCCTTGTTCAAAGCCCAAGAGGAGGCTGGGATGCTTTTAGGAAGCCTGTGGGTCCAAACCTAAGAAAAGTTCAAGAAAAGTTTTCACCGGGAATAATCTTTTCTTTAGTGAACAGTTCTAGGGTTTGAAGAAATTCAAGAGAGGTTTCACCGGGAATTAATCCTCTTTGGGGAGATGAACTTCTTTGACAATTTTCTAATAGTGACAGTCTGAGAAAAGTTTCACCGGGAATAATGCCTTTCTCTTTGTTCCATATCGTATAAGCCCAAGAGGAGGCAAGACTGTATATGGAATTCCTATGGGGAACTAGTTTTGACGGTGTTGAAAGAGTGACCACTGGCTTTATCTAATCCTAGACCTAATTTCCGGGGAAAATCTAAGCAGGTAATATACAAGCATATATATACAGATGAAATATAGACTGTATGTAAAAGAGGGTAGGAGGACTTACAGGTGAGCAAGCTTCCAGCATTACAAACAAATATATATATATATATATATACAAGTATGTAAAAGAAAGCTGATAAAACTTACAGGTGAGAAAGCTTCCATTGTAACAACTGTATGGTTAGTTGTTCAAGAAATTAAAGAAAGTTTTGATAACAACTATGAATTTTAATCTAAATCAAAAGGGAAAGTTATTTTGAAAATAAGATTGGGGCTTACACTCAAGGAGAGGCCCAGATGAAAAACAGTAATCGTATCGTTGATATGAAAATTGTATCGGGACTTATACAATAACGGAGGCCCAAAAAGGTTTTCTGTACAAAGAGATGAGTCTTACAACTCAATTAAGAGGCCCAAAAGTTATTTTAAAAAGAAAGATGAGACTTACAACATGAGGGGAGGCCCATATGGTTTATGTTTAAAAGGCGACGATCGCGCCGAGATTTTTAAAATCGTATCGGGACTTATACAATGACTGAGGCCCAAAAATGGTTTCCTGTACAAAGGGGTTGGGTCTTACACTCTATTAGAGGCCCAAAGTAATTTGAAAAAGATTTGTGAGGGTGAAAATAATCAAAACCCTAATTTGATTTTAAAATGTATTTTAATTGAATAAAAATTCAATTAAAATGATCAAAATTATCAAACATGTGTGCAAAATAAGTTGTGATATTGGATTAATGTTTGAAAAATCATGTTTCATTCATAGAATGATTTGAAAATCATTTGAATTTGCAAAATCAAGAGAAAGAAATATTTTTAAATGTTTAAAAACAAATAAAAACATAATTCTTTACAAAAATACCAAATATATGAAATAAATAATATTTTTGTGAAATTTTTGTAGAATAAAATATTTTAACATTTTTGGGAATTTTCAAAAAAATAACCAATAAAAAATAATTCAAATTGAGAGAGAAATTAATTAATAAAAACCATAAAAATGTGAAAATTAGCAAAAAATATGAGAAATGGCAAAATGATCTGGGTGGGTGTTGAACCCACGACCTTCCATCCAAACACACATGCACGCTACCACTGGGGTGGTGATACATCCGTGTATCAAAACCACCCCATGAATATATATGGGATGCCTTGTTTTTAGGCCTAGCCAAGGCGCCATGGCCTGGCCCTTGCCCAAGGCAAGGCCTGGTTTTAGGTCTCTTGCATGAAGGCTCTAACTTCATTATTTCTCCATGGATTGGGACAAAATTTAGGTATATCCTGCCTAGAATTTCAGGAGGAATCCATTGGTGCTATAGGAATTTTCAGAAAATGTCCCTATTTTAAAATCCGTTAGTGATTTCAAAATAGGCCTAGATTTGCATGTTCTATGTTATCACATCATACAGGCAGCAATAGCATGGTAAATTGGTTCAAACACAACATATATGATATGTATGAGATGTCCATGATCAATGGACCTCAAATCAATGCATGATTTAGAGAGTTCAAGTTGTGATGCACTTACCTCTTAAAGCTTCTTGTGCTATCTGTCAAGTTCCTTGTGCCAGAAGTAATTCTATGCTTTGAACACCCTTGATTGATCCCTTAGAAGCTTTTAGGATGATCAAAACCAGCTGGAATCCTTAGGAACAAGAATTGGCTCTTTCTGGCAAAAGGGACAAAAGTGACCAAGAAAGTAACTCTCTCAAATGATGTTCCAGATGAGGTAAACCAATTGGGACAATTTGAGGATGATATTTTGAGTGTGTTTGAGGCTTGGTTTGGTTTTGAAAGCAACTGGATCAAGACATGGCTTGTAAAATGCAAAACAGTCAAGATTTAAGGTTTTGGAGGTTGACTTTCTGATTTTAGTGTTTTAGACCAAGGGTGTGTGTTTGGACAGCTTAGATATGATACATTGGATGTGTTTGGATCATGAGTTGTGGTGGAATTGCTCTCTAACTCAAAAACTCAGAGATGACTTGCAAAAGAAGGCATTTTGGCCTAATGAGAGAGATTTTGAGAAAAGCAAGTGTTTTAGTGCTTTAGTGTACTCAAACTGACCACAAATGAGCTCTATTTATACTAAAGCAAGTTTGGTTTGCAAGCAATAGTGAATGGCAGCTGGTACAGGCCTTTGGCCAATGTCGATCCAAGGGAATCTTTAGTCTCCTCTAGCCATTGACTTGGGGTTAGGGCACAAGCCTATGGTCCTTTGATTCATAGTGGAATCTTGACTCATTCAGATAGCAATGTCTCAGTCCATGCCACCTTGATGCATCCATTGAATGCTTGGAAACAAAATTGGAGTCTTTGAGGTTTTTAGCCTTTTTAGGGCACTTATGGCTACATGTAGTTCCTTGGACTTGGGAGGCTTGTGGATCAGATCTTTTCTCTTGGATGTTATCCTCTGATGTGTCCAAATGGATGACAAGGCTTGGAATTATCTGATTTAGCCAAATCGAGCAAATGTCCTATAATCTGCCTTGAACAAAATCAGTCTATGATGCCATGTTCCAAGGGTTGTATCTCCCTACTAAAATTGAATTTGGAGATGATCTGGTACTTGTTGGAAATCCCTCATGGCATACTTCAACTTTGATTTTCACCAATCGACCTGTTTTAACTTTAATCAAGGTGAAAAATGTTCCTACATTTTAGAAAAAGTAAGGCAGATTCCGACTTATTGAAAATTTCACTAAGTGTTGGAAAAGTGGTCATTTTCATGTTTTTGTGATTTTGATCAATCCATAACTCAAAATCCATGAGGATTTGGAATCTCTTATAGTTGACACTTTTAAAGTATGTCAGATGGAATTTCATTTGGGCTTTGAATAAGAGAAAAAGGCCTTGTGGTTTAGGAGTTATGACCTTGCAAAGTTGGGTAAAAACCACTTTTGTTCCATAACTTAGAAAATTTGTGGTTTCTCATGGTTGCCCCTTTTGCAAGAAACCTCACTTTTCTTGAGTTTTCTTAATGAATGATGATCAATACCATACATTAACATTATTTTTGACTTAGGGGAACCATATTTGTGAAAAATTCCAAAAAGTCAAACTTGATTTTGTGCACAGTTGACTTTTTGTCAGATGAAATCCAAACTGTGTGATTCTTTGTGCAATCAAGTCCTTGAACTAATTCAAACCTAATGGATGGATTCCATAGGTGTTATAGGGTGTATTGAATCATGTCCCAAGGTTTGGGAGCATGTCTTGGTCAAAAGTCAAAGGTACAGTTGACTTTTCCTTCAAAACCCTAATTGTGGTCCAGATGAAATTGTAACTTGTGAACCAAGCTTCTTGGGTCAATCCATTGTTGCAAATGGATCAATGTAGTGTATTTTAGGCCCTCAAATGATGTCTTGAGGTCTTGGCCCATGCTTTGCTCCAAAAGTCAACTTAGGGGTGAATTAGGTCAAGAAACCCTAATTCCTGATTTTTTATGAATGTATCCCCTGAGGCTATATTGACTTGATGATTGGGTTCATGAGGCCCCTTGGAGCATTTTGGATCATGTTTTGAAGTATTGGCTCATGCCTAGAGGAAAAATTCCCATATGGAGGCCTTGGTCGACCAAAACCCTAATTTGGTGACACTGTCGATCTTGAGGCTTGATCCACTTGGAATGTTGCAACTTTGTGCTTGATTCTTGATGTGGGAGTCCTCTTGATCTCTTATGGGTGTTTGAGAGGTTAGAAAAGTTGAAGATCATGTGATTTTTGATTGATCCTTTGTCTAAGTGCTCTGAGAGGGCTCAAAACCCTAATTCTTGATTATGGTGAATGCTCACCCATCTTTGAGGAGATTGATGAGGCATGATGGTACATCTATATTATGCTAATGATATTCACAAATGATGGGAAATCTTGGTGGTCAAAATTTGAGGTATGACAGATGCCCCTATTTAATCTTCTTGGACCCGAAGGTGTGAATGGCGAAGATATTCGGACATTCAGGGTGCAAGAGGATTAAATATCGGAATACCCGAAATTTTGACTGCAATTATGAATGGCAGTTTACTCATCCATCTTCTTTTGCTAAGCAACGATGCTTAAAAAAGTGCGGAACTTTCCCTCGATCCTGGTCTTCAGCCACGGAACTGGTCTCAGTTTTTTGAAATAAACTTCCCCTCGATCCGGGTATTCAGCCACAGAACTGGTCTCAGTTTCTGAAATAAATTTCCCCTCGATTTGGGTATTCAGCCACGGAACTGGAATCAGTTTTTTTGAAATAAACTTCCCCTCGATCCAGGTATTCAGCCACGGAACTGGTCTCAGATTTTTGAAATAAACTTTCCCTCGATCCGGGTATTCAGCCACGAAACTAGTCTTAGTTTTTTGAAATAAACTTCCCCCGATCCGAGTATTCAGCCACAAAACTGGTCTCAGTTTTATGAAATAAACTTCCCCTCGATCCGGGTATTCAGCCACGGAACTGGTCTCAGTTTCTTCTTGTCGAGTTCCTTCCTTGACAAGGGACGCTATGTATAACAGTTTTCATTAAACTTCTCGCCGAGTTTTACTACTGGGAGATGCCATTTGATGGAAAAGGTTGAAGGTCAGAATTGTTGGGGGTACCCATTTGTCTGAGTTGTAGAGGTGTACAAACTTCTCTATTGGAGATGCCATTTGTTGACTCTACTGGGGAAACGAGTCTCTCGAGAGACTGCTTTTCGCTTTGGGATATTACATCATACTTTTCTTCGTGATCTTCTCGGAGAAATTCCATGTGATGTAATCCAATTTTGAGATGCTGACCACTTCATTAATATTGACTTTCTTGGGAGAAAAACCAATGTGTTGCTGAGAGTCTTCGGTTGAGAGCTTTCTCTGGGGATTTTCCTTAATCCAGGAAAACAATTATATCATCTTCAATGGCGAAGGGTGATGTTTCAAAGGTGTCGGTCAAATGTTTTCTAGCCTTTCAGAGGTTCAAGTTACCAAAGTGGTCGAGGACCGTCTCCAATCTAGAAATAAACTGGGGGAGAGAGATTGTTCAGACAAAACATTTCCTGACGAGGAAAAAACTGACAACTCGATTGATAAGATGATTTTATCACTTGGAAAATCATACTGACTAGAGTGATAGTAATGCAATGTGAATATGAATATGAATCAATAATGCATGATGTATGTATGTTTATGCTGACAAAACTGAAGCGACATACAGACTAATAGATAAGCACGACTGGATACTAGGCCACGGCGAGGGATGAAAAGTATCACTGGTTCAAAATAGCAATCCTATCCTGCTTGGGAGAGGTAGACCCTGTGCGGAGGAAGAATTGTCAATCGGACTTAAGAGGTACGAACTCTGCCGGGAATGTCAGATGGGACATTTGTATCTGACACAGTTGATCCTTCATTCAGGTGCACTAGTTTAGAAGGAGTACTTTGATTCTGCACTTTGAGGTTTGATCACTTCCGGAAAAGCTTATCGAAGTTTTTTTAGAAGTTCACAGTAAAAAGCAATTACCATCTTTATTTTAAAAGCAGAAAAATTTTGACAAGTAAATTCATTTTTGTTTTATTTCAAGAATCGTTGATCATGTTAAAAATGTCATTCTGTAAAGCTAAAACAAATAAGAATTGCAAACAAAAGCACTAAGGCTCAAATTTTATTGATAGAATGGAGATCAGCCAAGCGCGTGATCCCATAGAGTATTTACAAAGTTTAGAAAATGGTAATTTAAGGGAAAAGGGCTACATTGAAACATAACGACTGTTATCCTTCTACCAACTTTGAGTTCTGGACATCCTGAGCTTCTATCGAAGATGACCTTGACTGAAGTTTTCTTGATGGATGGCGTGACTACTGACGAGTTGAACTGATCAGACGTAGTTACTTTCCATGAATCCCTAACTTTTGCCTGGATTGTACTTTGAGATTTCCAATCCATCGGGATGATTTTTGATTATGTCTCTAATTTTTGCTTGGACCGCCCTTTCGGGTTTTCAATCCACCGAGACGTTTTTTTTTATTTAGGCGAAGTATTTCCTGACTACGTCAACATTCATCGGGTAAGCAAACTCCTCTCCATCCATGGTTGAGGGTCTCAAGGCGCCGCCTGAGAAGGCTTTCTTGACCACATAGGTGCCGTCATAATTCAGAGTCCATTTGCCCCAGGAATCAGTGAGGAATGATTGTATCTTCTTGAGCACGAAGTCTCATTTTCTGAAGACACGGGATCAGACCTTTTTGTCAAATGCTTTCTTCATTCTTTGCTGATACAACTAACCATGGCATAGAGCCTCTATTCGCTTCTCTTCGATTAGGTTCAGTTCATCACGTCCACTTTGACACCATTCGGCTTCTATTAGCTTAGCTTCCATCAATACCCGGATTGATGGGATCTCTACTTCTATAGAGAGGACTGTCTCCATTCCATATACTAGAGAGAAAAGGGTTGCCCCTGTTGAAGTGCGGACATATGTGCGATAACCGTGCAGAGCAAAGGGTAGCATTTCATGCCAGTCTTTGTAGGTTACAACCATCTTTTGAACAATCTTTTTTATGTTCTTGTTAGCCACTTCTACCGCGCCGTTCATCTTGGGCCAGTAGGGAGATGATTTATGGTGCTTGATCTTGAACTCAGCACCCAACTCTTTCATCATCTTGTTGTTCAGGTTAGATCCATTATCAGTAATGATCTGGCTTGGAACACCGTAACGGCAGATGAGGTTGTTCTTGATAAATTGGACCACAACTTGTCGGGTTACATTGGAGTATGATGCTGTTTCGACCTATTTGGTGAAGTAATCAATGGCTACCAGGATGAACCGATGTCCTTTTGAAGCCTTCCCCATATAAAAAAAAGGCCATGGGGAAGAGAGAACTTTGAGATGCGTTGGAGGTACATGGATTTTGTCAGCGTATATTTGACACTTATGACACCTTCTCATGTACTTGTTGCAATCGGATTCCATGGTCAACCAATAATATCATGCTCTCATAATTTTTCTTGTCAGTGTGTGTCCGTTGGCATGAGCGCCAAAGGATCCTTCGTGAATTTCTTTCATCAGCATGTTTGCTTCTGGTCTGTCCACGCATAGGAGCAAGACCATGTAAAATTTTTTCTTATAGAGTGTATCACCGCTTAGGAAGAAACTGCCAGCCAGTCTTCCGAGAGTCTTCCTGTCTTTCCTGGATGCCCCAGGTGGGTACTCTTGTTTTTGAAGGAAGCATTTGATATCGTGATACCAAGGTTTCTCGTCTATGTCTGCTTCAATTGTAAAAATGTAGGTGGGCCTTTCAAGGCGCATTATGTCAATCTTAGGTACGTCGTTCCATTGACCCACACTAATCATGGAAGAGAGAGTGGCTAGTGCATCATCCATGTGATTCTCTTCACGAGGGATGTGATGAAACTCAATTCTGTTAAAGAATGCTAATAACCTTCTCGCATAATCTTTGTAAGGAATCAATCTTGATTGGTATGTGTTCCAATTTCCTTTGATCTGATTGATAACCAGGGCTGAGTCTCCATATATATCCAAGTTCTTTATCCTTAAGTCAATTTCTTCTTCGAGACCCATGATACAAGCTTCGTATTCGTCCTCGTTGTTTATGTACTTAAAAGTTAGTCGGGCGGTGAAAGGAATATGGGTACCCTGAGGTGTTATGATGATTGCCCCAATTCTGTTTCCATAATTATTGACAGCTCCGTCAAAGATTAGTCCCCATTGGGAACCCGGTTCTTGTGAGAGCAAGAGTTGTCTCTACAAGTCAATCTATGTTTTGATGATAACAATACGTATTTGTGAAAGAACTATTTTATGTTCTAATGTGTGTTGTGTGCAGATCATAATCATAGAAGATATCAGATCCAACAAGCACCGGCCATATGTGCGTAATTGATAATATGCGAAGTTATTATGTGTGACACAAGTCACAAGAAGCAAGAACCCTTCTGTATCTGATCATGATCAGTTAGATCCAAGGATGCTGATATTGTTGTTGCAATGCTCTTGTGGATGCTCTCTGAAAGTGGTTGAGATTCTGAAGATAGCGAAGCTTCTAAAGAAGATAATCTTCTGGAGAACCGAAGTGCTGAAGACTCTCTTGACTTGAAGCTCTGAAGGCGGAAGGCACTGAAGACCAAGTGCAGAAAGACTATGAAGACTTATGTGTTCTGAAGATTACGGTTCCAAAGATCAAGTGCTGAAGACTCTGAGGACAGATTCCTAATGGACGAGTTCAAAATACTGAAGACTTGAAGTAGCAAAGGATAATGTTCTTAAAGACAAGTGCTGAAGTTCTGAAGACTGATTCCTAATGGACTTCTTCAAAATACTGAAGACTTGACGTATCAGATATCCAGTTAAGAAGGCTCTACTCATGCTTCAATAAATTACCATCAGAAGCCTCTGAAGTTTGGAAGTCAAATGTTACCGTTGTGAACGACTGTACACAGTGCTCAAGAAAGACATATCCCGTAAATTCTCCCACAGCAAAAAGGAGATGTGTCAGTACAGCTAATTATTACACAACGTCTCTTTTCCAACAGCCAACAGTATTTCAAATGACTATATTTCTACTGGGCTATTTAAAGGAAAGAGTTCTCGCTTCTGAGGCGTCGATTCCATTCATTCATGAATTGACCAAGTCATTGTGTGAAGATAGCAAAAACGATGAGTTCTTGTTGTAACACTTAGAATATCCAAAGTTGTCATTAATTTACACAAGGCCATTGTTGTTGAAGCTCAAAGTTCAAATCAACACAACAACAACAAATTGGTACAGAAGCTGTTGATGAAGAAGACAACATTGAAAATCAGTCAAGTCATCAACCACCTTCTCGTCAGTGCTACATTGAAGATCTGAAGTAAGGCGTTGTTGCTCAAAGCTTGCTCAACCAAGAAGACGAAGACGAAGAAGATCTACAAGATGTCAATAACTGTCAAATCATTATACATCTCTGTAGTTTCTTAGAATAGCAAGGAGTTGTTGCTCATATCTTGCTTGAACACTTGTGTGTTCTTTGTACTTAAACTTAGGAGTAATCTACTTGTTAAGAAGCATTATTGTAATCTTCTGTTGAACTAATTCTTGGTGAATTAGGATTTCTTGAGTGGTTAGTGTGACCGGAGACTCTAGAAGACAATGGCGAGATGTCATTGTGCAAAATCCTGAAATAGGGTCAGTAGCGTTATATTCATTGCGATGAATCCCTGAACGTCTAGCTATGAAAGCCTAGCAGTAGATCTTACGAGATTGGAACCTGCAGGTCAATGTTCGCTCTATTCATTAAGTTGAATCCCTGAACGGTTCATTGCATATTAGTCACAGTGCGGTTGTGCAGTTTGTTAGTCACCAGCTATGTGCTCGTGCATCTGTAATCGAGATTGATTATAGTGGATTAAGATCTTGTGTTCAAGGAGAAATCACCTGAGGAGGGTGGACTGGATTAGCCTTTGTGGTGAACCAGGATATATAGTGTGTTCATTACTTTTATGCTTAATGTCTTTGTTTATGTTTCTATATTAAGGGTCATAACCTTACATAAGCAAGTCAAAACCTTGCAACTCTGATAAGCTTCCGCTCTATAAGTTCTGAATGATGTACATAGCGTGCAGACTCTTATTGGTTCTCACTCTCTAAGCATTGCCAAGTATGAATATAACTTCACAAGTCATAGTCTCTCAATGAACTCTGATGTAACGTAAAATATCTTATTGACAAGAAGCGAAAAGTTGTTAAAATAGTAAATGCACAATTCAAATCCCCCCTTTCTTGTGTCTTTCTCGCACTTTCAATTGGTATCAGAGCTTCGGTTCTGTTATTGATGGATATCAAACACTTAACAGTGTCAGAAAAAGATCCAGATGCGGTGCGAAGAAATACTTGGCGTGAGATTGAAATCCACTTACAATTTCTGTAACAGTTCAGAAGATGATTGTGTACAAAACTGTAATCAATCTGAGTACTTGAGCAAATCACTGATTCAGGAAGTTTTACAGCTGTCAAACAACTAAATCTTCCTCACTTAAGTTTAATGAATATTGAAGAATTAGCTGATAAGATAGATTCATCAGATAATAAGTAGTATCTGTTGAATGCTTATCTTGGAAGATACGAATGGATGAACCACGTATTTGCTCAAAGTTGAATCATCATAAAACAAAAGGTATTGTTTGCTGAAGATTAATTCTTTATGAGTTTTTGAGATGTTTTCAAGAAACAGATTAGGTCCACCCTTGACTTTCTCGTTTAAAGCTCATTCAGAACTTCTTCATGTAAAGAAGAAAGATTGTTGTTCTATGATTTTGAATTTCAGAGTGAAGTCTGTTGAAGTCAGAAAATATGAAGAATTCAAACTCTTAGAAATGATTCAACATCTGAATCTTGAATGATCTAGAGGTTAAGAGATTCATGAAGAACTGAATATTGTTTTCTTGGTGAGTCATGCAGAAAATTGATAGAATATTCAGGAAGAAGAATTTCAAGGATTCATCAAGCACTTGATCAAATATGAACCCTTAAGTTTTGATTGAATCATCACAGCTAAGTTATGATAACTTGAGACTATCTCTCAGTTGAATCAAACGTTATTGATCAGATCTTTATCTGATAAGTTTCTCAGAACTTCCTTAGTACAGAATCAGAAGGTATTAGTCAAAACACTTAAATCTTCTTCTCAACTCAAAAAGACTTAAGCTGCTGATGTTCTTCAGAATGAAGAAATCAGCTGATGTTCCCTTCAGAAGTAAATATGATGTTTTAAGCTGGATCAGCATTGTGAGACAAAGGTGTATCATGCAAACTATGTTTCATGTTGTACATATGCTGAATGATAGTCAGCTCTGAATTTAATCTGCATCAGTTTGAAGAAACAATGTCAGAAGATGTTGTGGAAATCAATTCTAGAAGCACATAATCTTAAATGGTCGATGATTATAAATTAATGATCTTCTAGAGAGCTTGATGGAGGCATGTAGTTCTGACTATGCAGATTTAGAGTCTCTGATTGGTTGTTCTCAGAAGTCAGATGAACAGCTCTGAACAACAAAAGAATGGATTATTTGAAATATGATTTTTATGATTAGTATGTAGAAGATATCTACATTGTTCAAACTCAGAGTTATACATAATTCAGCCAATATCCGGTAGCTTTCTCTGAAGGAAGTTGAAGATGAAAGACGATGATTAGGTGGCTCAAATTGGAATGCACTCAATTGCAGTAAATCTATAAAGTCGACATATTTTCCAAGAGAGGAAGATCAGAGTTAGAGTGAAAAAGGACTTAGATAGTCTGAAATGATCTTTGTATCTTTGAGAAATCTGATGAGTATGATTGAACAAGAAGGAAAGGATTTTTGCAGATTGATTCTAGCTCTCAATCTAGTATCAGAAGCTCAGAAAATGATCACGTTCTTCAGAAAACAGAATGCAAGAGAATCTTGAAGAATCCGAGAACCCATAGAAGTTCACTCAAAAGTAAGCAGAATCAGAATGACAATGGTTAAAAGCTCAGAAAGGAATGCACTCATAAAAAGTATGACATAGAGATTACAGATTCCTTAGAAAGAAAGATCGGAGTCAAAATGGAATGCATTAAGATAAGTCTGTAAAGATCTCAGGTATCATCCTTCTTTCATTTATGACTTATTTAAATTCATGATAACAACCGGAAACACTTTATCAAGTTTTTTTTTATGCTGTGTTAGGTTTCGTGAGAAGTGTTTGGAAATATATTTAGAAAATATTTTGTCATTTTCCGTATGTGTCTGCATATGCTTTTTGAAATAGTAAAAGTAAAACAGTCACATATGTAAGATTCTCCTCATCATGTCATTCACTCTGCTTGACCACATCCTATAACCCATAAGTACACTACAACTAGTACTCCTATTCCAGACCTAACTCTCTCTCTCTCTCTCTCTCTCTCTCTCTCTCTCTCTCTCTCTCTCTTAAAGTCCCTCTACCTAACCTAGTTAGTCTAAGAAACCATGATGTTAAATTAAACTGAACGACACTCTTTTGATTTTTTTTAATCTATCCAAATCTCTACGTAGGAAAATCTCAGCCATCCAAATTTCCTTGATAAGCGCATATTGAGTGGTATATGTTCAGCTATGAAATAGGGAAACATGCTACCTTACCAAAATATCTCATCACCCATGAAATAGCATCTAACTAGGCATAGTCATAAACTGACTAGATAAGATTAGCTTTAAGAATTGGGAATAGTAAAAATCCTCTTGCTAATATCCTTGGCCTTGCTCTCATTAGTATGAAGTTTTCTTTTGAGATCGCATCTCTTCTGTTTCACTATGAGTCAATATTTTCAATTGCGTCAAACAATACTCAACCACATTTATTGCACATACTTAAGTCCTGTCTAAAAATTAATTAAATCTCATGCGTGATCCCTTGGCCTCTCGAAGATTAAAAGACCGTTAGACTTAGTGCCTATAAACTGTCTAAACCCTTGGAAATAAAAACCTATCGTTTGAAGTCACAAGCATTCATTAACTTACACTATGTTCTGCCTATTTAAGGCATCATGCTCACTCTCTTACCCATATCTCAAACCGATATCAATTGTGGTCCTCTCCCCCCACCCCTCTCTATTCTGTGTATCATCTCAAAAATGTCTAACTCACAAACTTTGGCTGCTAAGGGTAAATACTCAGAATCAAAAGTCCTGAATGAATTCTCTATACACCAAAGTTTTCTCAAAGAACTCGGCTTTATAAGAACATATTCTGAATTACAATGTCAGAATTGGGAAGGTTACCTTGACATGCTACCAGGTATCATTTACACAGATTGTGTTAAAGAGTTATGGGCAAATGCTGATGTGTTTTCAAATATGCATTACCAACACATCATTCAATCAACCATCTCCAGAATCCAAGTGTTGATTAATCCATCCATCATTGCTCAAGCAATCAAGTGTGACGAAAGCGGTGACACCCTTGAAGATTACAAGGAAAGAACCATCTTCAATGATCTCATTTGCCAAATTCACAATGGAAATGGTGCCTCCAACTGTGTCTCCACACTCAAACCCTCAGCTAAAGTCTGGCACAGAATAATGGAAACAAACCTTCGACCTAGAGAAGTAGGAGAACAAGTGCTAACCCATTCAGATAGACTTTTCATCTTCCTTCTGATCTACAGAAGGAAAATAAACCTTCCACTAACTATGTTCAATCACTTGAAAGAACAAATTCTTTTGTCTAGAGACAAACCCCATCTTAGCATCCCGTATGGAAGAGTCATATCTCGTGTCCTAGAAATTCAAGATGTGATTACCAGGCTAAACCACTTAGGAGCAACCACTGAATGTTCACCCATAGATCTTACAAATCTATTTGGAAGTTCCTAAGAAGAAATAGAATTAGGTTATAAGGTTTCTGCCAAACTATACTATATCTTGCTCTATGTATTCTTGTTAAGATTATTAAATGAAATATCTTTTTGGAGTCTTAAAAAATACAAAAATCTTTTACCACAAGATTCTACTCTAAAGAACTGCATGAAAACTTTAATCATATCCAAAATGTTCACACTACTTAAAATGATTAAAATACTTGCTCTTTAATTCAATACAAAATGATACAAGACTGTCAATAGCGCATTAACATCCTTTAAGGATAAAGCCATCACACAAATCCAAAGCTTAGTGAATGCTTCCAGTTCCTGTGTGGACCCCATGGAAATAAGAAATATCTGAACTAAGTTCCATGAATGGATCTCAGAGGAAATTGTGAAGAGCAAGAGGCTGGAAATTACTCAAGCAGAAGAAAAGCTGCATACCTCAAGAACTGATGATTCTGAAAGCTTACTCTTATCTTCCTCATCATCATTAGGCTCCTTTTAGTCTAACCCCTAGAAACCTTCTCTCATTAGGGCTATGTTTTGATTACCTTGAACCTTTTAGGATTAAGCTTAACCTATGCTTTATATTTTGTGGTTCTGTGTTAAAGTTTCCATCTAATTATCCATCAAAGATAATGCCTTTTCTGATCTCTAAAGATGCTTATTACTAAAACCGTTCCTTATCATATCTATGTTTTGAATCTAATGCTTTAAAGATAGTATCCTTTGAGTCTAGTTTATGTTCACTATCATATTGATTTAAATAATGCTTAAATGCTCAAATGCTCTAAAACTTTTTGATGATGTCAAAAAGGGGGAGAAATATAATATGATTTTGATTGGAAAGAAAAAATCTTAAAGGAAAGAAAGAAGAATGCAAACTCAAACAAGTAATCAATCATATAAAATGCATTACTACTAATGTTTATTGTTTGATGTTTAATCGAGGAACTCTGAACAAGTTCACTAGGCATTCAAAGAACAGGTTAAGAAAGAAGGACTCTGTTAGAAGTTCCTATGAACTGTTGGTCATATGATAGAAGTTGTACACTTCGTGAACATGTGATCAGAATCAAATCTACCCAGTACTGTTCAGAAGTTGAGAACTGTCTGAAAATCAAAGTTTATCTTGATCTCTGTCTCACTTGGTTCAGAAGCTGTAAGCTGACTAAAAATATGAGATTCAGAATGTAAGAATCAGAAGAAGAAAACTCTGTAAGTAGTCAAGACAAAGTCTACATCTAAGATGCTTATTCAGAAGAATCGTGCAAATCAGAAGTCAAGAATTTTCTGAAGATCCAAATTGAAGATCCAAGAACAAGTAGTTCTGATGTCTACCAAGAACCAATTAAGAAGAAAATGATTTGGTATCAGACTAAATCAACAAATGGTAATCAGACTCAGTATACATAAAGATTGGTATCAGACTCAGTCTGCAGTAATATCAATCAGAGCTAAGCTGTGAAATGTTTTCTATACCTTCATTGGTATCAATCTCAGCACACTAAGGAAATACCCTTCAAGTGGTATGAAAAGAATTCCTTAAGTTGGAATCAGACACAACATACTCTGGTATAACTCAGTATCAGACTAAGATTAAAACATGTGTACCAGTTTCAGAATCAAGCGTTGAGTGATCACAATAATTAACCTTCAATTGGTATCTGATCAAAAATCAAGCTTTGATGAACCACTGAGTTGTGACAGTAACAAGGTTCTGAGATGAAGAACTGTGTTCAAAAGTCAAACTCTGAAAAAGTCATGATCCATATTGGTGATTAAAAACTCATATTCCTGAATTACGATTCTGAAGATCCCAATATCTCACTTATGGAAATTAGAGGGAGACTACCCAGAAGATTCAATTGCAAAATCTAAAATCTTCACAAAGTCTGAAACTCAGGGGGAGTTTCTCAAAAGACAGTGTCTATCTCTGATGAATAGCGATGCTATGTTATTAGATAACAACTGTTCTATTTGTGCTTAAATGAATCTGCTGAAAAGTAGAAATGCTTCAGATGTCTTTGAAGATTATAAGATATGATGCGACTACAAAGGAACTGAGTTCTGAATATCTGAAGATGGAAGTTCTGATGAAATAGTCCAGATGCTAAAGACTCTCTGTTCTCTTATAGTCAAGATAGAGAAGTAATCCTTTGCTATTCTCTGTTCTGGCAACTCAAGTTGTTTTTTTGTATGTCTTTGGATCTTATAAGATTCTAGATGATCACAGATAAAACTTTAAGGATAACACATTCAGGGGGAGCTGTTGTTCCAGACTCTGAATATGTTTGTTTGGTGATTACCTTGTATAAAATGTTCAATCAAAATACTTGGTTTTGTCATCATCAAAAAGGGGGAGATTGTGAGAGCAAGAGTTGTCTCTACAAGTCAATCTATGTTTTGATGATAACAATACGTATTTGTGAAAGAACTATTTTATGTTCTAGCGTGTGTTGTGTGCAAATAATAATCATAGAAGATATCAGATCCAATAAGCACCAGCCAGATGTGCGTAATTGATAATATGCGAAGTTACTATGTGTGACATAAGTTGCAAGAAGCAAGAACGCTTTTGTATCTGATCATGATCAGTCAGATCCAAGGATGCTGATATTGTTGTTGCAATGCCCTTGTGGATGCTCTCTGAAAGTGGTTGAGATTCTGAAGATAGCGAAGCTTTTGAAGAAGATAATCTTCTGGAGAACCGAAGTGCTGAAGACTCTCATGACTTGAAGCTCTGAAGGCGGAAGGCTCTGAAGACCAAGTGCAGAAAGACTCTGAGGACTTATGTGTTCTGAAGATTACAGTTCCAAAGGTCAAGTGCTGAAGACTCTGAGGACAGATTCCCAATGGATGAGTTCTAAAGTTTCAGAAGACTTGAAGTAGTAAAGGATAATGTTCTTAAAGACAAGTGCTGAAGTTCAGAAGACTGATTCCTAATGGACTTCTTCAAAATGCTGAAGACTTGACGTATCAGATATCCTGTTAAGAAGGCTCTACTCATGCTTCAATAAATTACCATCAGAAGCCTCTGAAGTTTGGAAGTCAAATGTTACCGTTGTGAACGATTGTACACAGTGCCCAAGAAATATATATCCCGTCACTTCTCCCACAGCAAAAAGGAGATGTGTCAGTACAACTAATTATTACACAACATCTCTTTTCCAACAGCCAACAGTATTTCAAACTGCTATATTTCTACTGGGCTATTTAAAGGAAAGAGTTCTCGCTTCTGAGGCGTCGATTCCATTGATCATCAATTGGGTGTATCATTCATGAATTGACCAAGTCATTATGTGAAGATAGCAACAACGATGAGTTTTCGTTGTAATACTTAGACTATCCAAAGCTGTCATTAATTTACACAAGGCCATTGTTGTTGAAGCTCAAAGTTCAAATCAACACAACAACAAATAATTGGTACAGAAGTTGTTGATGAAGAAGACAACATTGAAAATCAGTCAAGTCATCAACCACCTTCTCTTCAGTGCTACATTGAAGATCTGAAGCAAGGAGTTGTTGCTCAAAGCTTGCTCAACCAAGAAGACGAAGAAGAAAAAGATCTATAAGATGTCAACAACTGTCAAATCATTATACATCTCTGTAGTTTCTTAGAATAGCAAGGAGTTGTTGCTTATATCTTGCTTGAACACTTGTGTGTTCTTTATACTAAAACTTAGGAGCAATCTGCTTGTTAAGAAGCATTATTATAATCTCCTGTTAAACTAATTCTTGGTGAATTAGGATTCCTTGAGTGGTCAGTGTGACTGGAGACTCGAGAAGACAATGGCGAGATGTCATTGTGGTAAAGCCTGAAATAGGCTCAGTAACGTTATATTCGTTGCGATGAATCCCTGAACGCCTAGCTGTGAAATCCTAGCAGTAGATCTTTCGAGATTGGAACCTGCAGGTCAATGTTCGTTATATTCATTAAGTTGAATCCCTGAACGGTTCATTGCATGTTAGTCACAGTGCGGCTGTGCAGTTTGTTAGTCACCAACTATGTGCTCGTGCATCTGTAATCGAGATTGATTATAGTGGATTAAGACCTTGTGTTCAAGGCGAAATCACCTAAGGAGGGTGGACTGGATTAGCCTTTGTGGTGAACCAGGATATATCGTGTGCTCTTTACTCTTATGCTTAATGTCTTTGTTTATGTTTCTATATTGAGGATTGGAACCTTACATAAGCAAGTCAGAACCTTGCAACTCTGATAAGCTTCTGCTCTGTAAGTTCTAAATGATGTACATAGCGTTCAGACTCTTATTGGTTCTCACGCTCTAAGCATTTCCAAGTCTGAATATAACTTCGCATATCAGAGTCTCTCAACGAACACTGATGTAACGTAAAGTGTCTTATTGACAAGAAGCGAAAAGTTGTTAAAAGAGTAAATACACAATTCAAACCCCCCTTTCTTGTGTCTTTCTCGCACCTTTAGTTCCGGCCCTTCACTGGGTAGCAGTTCATCGCAATCTTTCATTTTCAAATACATGACATCTTCGTCTGGGAAGTCAAACCCGACTGATTCCTGATCATCAATCGGTTGATGAGCCAAATGATCGGCTAAAATACTTCCTTTGACGACTTTTTGAGCGTGGTACTCGATGTCGTATTCTGATAGCAACATCTGCCACCGGGTAATCCTTCTCGTGAGAGCAGGCTTTTCAAAGACGTACTTGATCGGATCCATTTATGAAATTAACTAAGTAGTGTGAAAAATCATATACTGGTGAAGACGTTTGGCTGTCCAAGCCAGAGCACAACAAGTTTTCTCGAGCATAGTGTACCGAGTTTCATAGTCGGTAAATTTCTTGATTAAGTAGTAGATGGCAGACTCTTTTCTTTTGGTTTCGTCTTGTTGGCCAAGTACACAACCCATGGAGTCTTCCAAGACTATTAGGTAGATGATTAATGGTCTTTCCTCTACTGGAGGAGATAGAATTGGTGGGTTCAACAGATACTCCTTGATACTGTCGAAGGCTTTTTGGCAATCTTCCGTCTATATGCAGCTTTGATTCTTTTTTATTAGTTTGAAGATTGGCGCGCATGTCGCGGTCATAAGGGATATGAACCTTGAGATGTAATTCAGACGCCCCAAAAATCCTCTGACCTGTTTCTCAGTCTTCGGTGAAGGCATTTCTTGAATGGCCTTGATCTTGTTAGGATCAACCTCAATTCCTTTCTGGCTGACGATAAACCCTAAGAGGTTTCCTGAGCGGACGCCAAACGTGCATTTGTTGGGATTCAAACGGAGTTTGTACTTTCTCAGACGCTCGAATAACTTTGACAAGTGGGTCACATGCTCCTCTTCTGTTTTAGATTTGGCAATCATATCATCGACATACGCTTCGATTTCTTTGTGCATCATGTCATGAAACAGAGTAGTCAGGCCCTTTGATAGGTTGCCCCGACGTTCTTCAAACCGAACGACATTACCTTGTAACAAAAGGTGCCCCATGGGGTGATGAATGAAGTTTTCTCCATGTCTTTCGACGCCGTTTTGAATTGATTATAGCCCGAGAATCCATCCATGAAGGAGAAGACTTTGAACTTTGTTGTACTGTCTACCAGCATGTCTATGTGTGGTAAGGGAAAGTCATCCTTTGGACTGGCTTTGTTTAGATCCCTGTAGTCTACACACATTCTGACTTTTCCATCCTTTTTCAGATCTGGCACTATGTTAGCTAGCCATTGAGGATATTCTGAGGTGGCGAGGAAACCTGCGTTAATTTGTTTATGCACTTCCTCCTTGATTTTGATATCCATATCCGGATGAGTTCTTCTCAGTCTTTGTTTTACTGGCGGACATTCTAATTTTAACGGTAAATGATGTTCCACGATGCTGGTATCCAACCCTGGCATGTCCAGATAGGACCAAGCAAACACATCTGGAAACTCTTTGAGAATTTTTATCAAGCTTTCTTTGACACCCGGACTGAGCAGTGCTCTAATCTTGATTTCTTTCCTCTCTTCTTCTGTACCCAAGTTGACCGTTTCCAACGGCTCTTTGTGAGGTTCAATGGACCTTTCCTCTTGTCTGAGTAATCGGGAGATCTCTTATGGAATTTCTTCGTCTTCTTCTTCTTCAGCTTCAAATACCGGGAATTCAAAGTTGGGAGAAGCTATTGGATCATATGTTTCAACGGGGTTTAAAATAAGCAATCTACATGGCGTGATGATTCATATTTAGAAGAGATGGAGAGAATGCAAGAGTGTGTGCAGTGTATTTTCTGAAAAATGCTTATTATTATTTTGGGTTGTTTTAGGATTACCATTTTCTGAAAAAAAGAAAAGTGAAAACAGCAATAAATGCAGGAATGACAAAACGACGTTTATTTATTTATGATTTGTCGATTCTTGAAATACAACCCTATAAAATAGAAAATTGTCTTAGTTTCAAATCCGATGTGCAAAAGCTTGTTAGGAGCAGGGTCTTATCCTTCAAGGATACAAATCCAAATGTTCAAACGAACCCGCTACCTCAACATGAGAAGGCTACAGTAAATTTGATAGAAGGAGAGTCTAACCACAACTATCAAATTCATGATGTACTCTTATTAAGGGCTAACCTGGTCATGATGCATCGCAGACAGGGTAGATACGGTCATGTACCGTCTCATAATTATCACCAGTGTGATATCTGCTCTAAAGACAATCAAGGATGTTCTGTGGTGCAATAAGCTCTACAGGAACAGTTGGATCTCGGTTGGATCCAAGATCACTGAATTCGCGAGGTCAACATGAATTATACAAATTCCAACATCATTCAGAACAACGACATTCGTACGATGAATGTCAACTTGGTGGCAATGCACTCAAGGCAAAGCCAGCATCATGATCTGCCACGACACGATTACAATTCCTGTCTGATCTGCTCGGTAAATAATCAGGGATGCTCTTTTGTACAAAAGGCCCTCCAGCGTCAGATAGATCTTGGATGGATCCAGGACTACCATGATAGAAATCCCTATCAGGTCAACATGATTCAAATCTTCGTTATTCGCTTGATGAATACCAGCTTGGTGGAATTACACGCTAAGCAAGTCCATCTCGGTTTTCTGACTTCGCACAATTATCAGAACTACAAAGTATGTCATGAGAGTGACCAAGGATGTGCACCCGTTCAAAGAACACTGCAACACTTGTTGAACCACTGGTGGCTTCCGATCTATCTAGATGAAGACACACAACAAGTCAGTATAATTAATGGGAACCCTACTAGGCATCAAAGTTAGAATGTTCGATCAATGGAAACAGATCTAGTGAAGTTGCACTGCATACAAAGCTGACGTGGCCGGGTGCCACCACACAACTATGAGCGCTCTAGAGTTTGCTCAGAGAATAATCAAGGATGCTACCTCATGCGAGCATCCCTTCAAAGTCAGTTGGGCCACAAAGAGATTCAACCATGGTCAAGTTCTGGTTCAATGTCAAACTATCACCCTGATCAAGACCAAAAGGTTGTCTTGATCCCTAAACGAGAAGTGACCAAAGATGTGTGCGCCATAATCCCTCAACTCCATGAATCAAGATTTTCTCTTGATAGTGGAAGGATTCTCAACCTCGAACCAATTGAGGCCAGCTATGATGGCCAAAAAAATCAAAAGGCTCCTGTAGTTATCTATCTACCGGGACCGCTACCGTATAAATCAACTAAGGCTATCCCTTACAAATACGGTGCAACAACAATTGAGAATGGAAAGGAAATTCTATTTCCCTCCGTGGTGAATATTGCAGACATCAGTCGAGTAACACGGAGCGGTCGAATCTTCAACCGAGGAGTTGAAGAACCCAACAAAGAAAAGGAACCTCAAGCACAATTTCCTGATCAACCGGTCGGTCAATCCAGTGATCTCGACCTTTCAAAAAACAACGATGAGATGCTGAAGCTCATCCAAAAGAGTGAGTACAACTTAGTAGATCAGCTGTTATAGAATCCTTCAAAAATATCTGTGTTATCTCTATTACTCAGTTCCAAAGCTCATTAGGAATCTCTACAGAAAGTCTTGGAGCAAGCCTTTGTGGAACAAGATGTGTCAATAAGACAATTCGACATCATCATCTCCAACATCACTTCTTGCAACAACTTGGGGTTTAGTGATGAGGAATTGCCAGAAGAAGGCAAAAGTCATAACATGGCGCTCAATATTACAGTCAACTGCCAGGACGATGCTTTAGCCAGCATACTGGTAGATACCGGATCGGCTCTGAATGTTATGCTGAAGTCCACCCTAATGCGACTATCATGTAAAGGATCTCCGATGAGAGGCAGTGAGGTCATCGTCAAAGTATTTGACAGATCCCGGAAAGAAGTTATCGGCGAAATCGATCTTCCCATAACTATCGGTCCTCACACTTTCCAAGTCACTTTCCAGGTCATGGACATCCAGGCATCATACAACTGTTTGTTAGGAAGACCTTAGATACATGAGGCTGGGGCAGTCACTTCAACATGTCACCAAAAGCTGAAGTTTGTCAAGAACGACCAACTAGTCACAGTCTGCGGAGATCAAGCCTTGATCGTAAGCAACTTATCATTGTCCACTTGTGTAGAACCAGAAGAGTTTGTAGGAACCCAGTTCCAAGCACTTTCAGTGTGCAACGACAACCAGTCAGAAAGAGGAACATCGATTTCCTCGTATAAAGATGCTCTCAAAGCGATCAAAAGTAACAATACAAAAGGACGGGGACAACTTGTCATTCCTACTGACAACAAGGCAAAGAAAGGCTTTGGTTTTTCTTCAACCTGTACCCAGACTGCTACTAATGATGAAAGTTTTCATCCTATTCAGGACTTTTTCCACAGTGGAGGTTTCCTTCACCCAGTGCCTCAAGAAGTACATACCATTAACGAGGGTGACTCCTCCGATACAGATGAAGAATGGAAGTCATATCTTAACGAGGACGGTTATATGTCTCAGGAAGAGGTGCCAATGCCATTTTGCTATCCTGCACAGAGTCCGAGATTTATACCAAGATCAGACGTCAAAATGATATATGGAGATTGTGATCTAGAAGGATGTCGTGCTCCGCCAAACTCATTAGAGAAGGACACTCTGATGAAAGACAACTTTGACCACGACTATTATGGCCCAATGGATGGCCTGCCTATCTGGCAGCCGTACCCAGGAGACTTGGGGCAAGAAAGTTAGCCCAATGATGCATATCAATTGAGCATTATTGAAAAGAATACCTGTGTCCCCACCATATCATGGGATCAACACTTAGGGCATTCAGATAATACCCAGCACGATGACGAATTTGCAAAGCTTGCAGGACTAGAATTCATCAACTATGCTTTTCCCGAGGTCAACGTCATTGAGGGGGATGACTCCTCCAGTTCCAAAGAAGTGTGGGACACCTTAGGACAGCCGAGTGGCAAATTCGATTACCTGGTTAAGTACACCGCTCCCGAAAGCTCTCGTATCAGGTTCGAAGACATCCAGCCTACTGGATGGGGAGATTTACCTGAGAGCACAAACACTATGCAAGATACAACCGAGGAATCCTCCTACGACAACTCTGCTTGGGAGACAGATTCCAACGATCCTGCTCCACCAGAAATTAGCGTTATTTCTGAAGACAAGTCAAGAAAGAAGGTACCAGACTTTGTGATTCACCGAGGAGTTCGCCGCCAATGGGTCGCTATCAATGTTCCAAAAGTCGTTCATAAGTCTAAGTAATTTCCATCTTTAACCTTTCACCTTGCCCAGGTGAAACAGATGTTTTGGTAGGGCTCACTTTCTGTAAATATCCCTCTTTGCTTTGCCCAAAGCGATAGAGTTTTGTTTTATAGGGCTGTAGTTTCAAGAATCGACTAAATCATAAATAAAATAACGTTGTTCTGTAATTTCCGCATTTATTGTTGTTTTCTCTTTTCGCTTTTTTAGAAAATGGCAATCCTAAAAAACAACTCAATAATAAAAACAAGCAGTTTTCCAAATAAAATACACTGCACACACTCTTGCATTCTCTCCATCTCTTCTAAAAACAATCATCACGTCATGCAGATTGCTTGTTTTAAACCCCATTGAAACATACGATCCAATGCCTTCTCCCAACTTTGAGTTCCCGGTATTTGAGGCTGAAGAAGAAAATGACGAAGAAATTCTAAAAGAGATCTCCCGATTACTCAAACATGAGGAAAGGTCCATTGTACCTCACAAGGAGCCTTTAGAAACGGTCAACTTGGGTTCAGAAGAAGAGAGAAAAGAAGTCAAGATTGGGGCACTGCTCAGTTCAACTGTCAAACAATATTTGATAAAGCTTCTCAAAGAATTCCCCGATGTATTCGCTTGGTCCTATCAGGACATGCAAGGGTTGGATACCAGCATCGTGGAACATCATCTACCGTTACGATCAGAATGTCCGCCAGTAAAACAGAGGTTAAGAAGAACTCACCCAGACATGTCCATCAAAATCAAAGAGGAGGTACAAAAACATATTGACGCGAGTTTCCTCGCCACATCAGAATATCCTCAATGGTTAGCCAACATCATACCAGTTTCGAAAAAGAACGGAAATGTCAGAATGTGTGTGGATTACAGAGATCTAAACATGGCCAGTCCAAATGACGACTTTCCTTTACCACACATTGACATGCTGGTTGATAGTATAACAAAGTTCAAAGGATTCTCCTTCATGGATGGATTCTCGGGCTATAATCAGATAAAAATGTCGTCGAAGGGCATGGAGAAAACTTCGTTCATCACCCCATGGGGTACCTTTTGTTACAAGGTAATGTCGTTCGGTTTGAAGAACGCCGGGGGCAACCTATCAAAGGGCCATGACTACTCTCTTTCATGACATGATACATAAAGAGATAGAGGTATATGTCGATAATATGATTGCGAAATCCAAAACAGAAGAGGAGCATGTGACCCACTTGTCAAAACTATTTGAGTGTCTGAGAAAATACAAACTCTGCTTGAATCCCAATAAGTTCACATTCGGTGTTCGCTCAGGGAAACTATTTGGGTTCATCGTCAGCCAGAAGGGAATTGAGGTTGATCCTGACAAGGTCAAGGCCATTCAAGAAATGCCTTCTCCAAAAACTGAAAAACAAGTCAGGGGATTCCTGGGGCGTCTGAATTACATTTCCAGATTTATATTCCTCATGACCGCGACATGCGCGCCGATTTTCAAATTACTCAAAAAGAATCAGGACTGCGTTTGGACAGAAGACTGCCAAACCGCCTTCGACATTATTAAGGAATACCTATTGAATCCACCGATTCTATCACCTCCAGTGGAAGGAAGGCCACTGATCATATACCTAACAGTCTTGAAGGACTCCATGGGTTGTGTACTCGGCCAACAAGACGAAACAAAAAGGAAAGAGTCTGCCATTTACTATTTGAGCAAGAAATTCACCGACTGCGGGACTCGGTACACTATGCTTGAGAAAACTTGTTGTGCTTTGGCTTGGGCAGCCAAACGTCTTCGCCAGTATATGATTCATCACACTACTTGGTTAATCTCCGAAATGGATCCAATCAAGTATGTCTTCGAAAATCCTGCTCTCATGGGAAGGATAGCCCGTTGGCAGATGTTGTTATCAGAATAGGACATCGAATACCATGCTCAAAAAGCCGTCAAAGGAAGTATTTTAGTCGATCATTTGGCTCATCAACTGATTGATGATCAGGAATCAATCGGGTTTGACTTTCCAGACGAAGATGTCATGTATTTAAAAATGAAAGATTGCGATGAACTGCTACCCAATGAAGGGCCAGAACCAGGTTCCCAATGGGGACTAATCTTTGACGGAGCTGTCAATCATTATGGAAACGGAATTGGGGCAATCATCATAACACCTCAGGGTACCCACATTCCTTTCACCTCCCGACTGACATTCAAGTGTACCAACAACGAGGCCGAATACGAAGCTTGTATCATGGGTCTCGAAGAAGCGATCGACTTAAGGATCAAGAACTTGGATGTATATGGCGATTCAGCCCTAGTTATCAATCAAATCAAAGGAGATTGGAACACATACCAATCAGGACTGATTCCTTACAAAGACTACACAAGAAGGTTGTTACCTTTCTTCAATAGAATTGAGTTTCATCATATCCCTCATGAAGAGAATCACATGGCTGATGCATTCGCCACTCTCTCTTCCATGATTAGTGTAGGTCAATGGAATGACGTACCTAAGATTGACATAATGCACCTTGAACGGCCCGCTTACATCTTCACGGTTGAAGCAGTCATAGATGACAAACCTTGGTATCACGATATCAAATGCTTCCTTCATGAAATTCTGGCACAGATATCAGATGCCCTACACAGATGTTGAGACACTGATATCCAACACAATGAACAAGTTAACAATAATACTAACAGTGCAGAAAGTAAAGAACACAGTGATATGTTTACCCAGTTCGGATCAACAATCCTACTCTGGGGGCTACCAAGCCAGGGACGAAATCAATATACGATAGTATCAATTCACTAATCATACAGCAACCACACCCAGTTACAATCCGATCACTTAATCACTACCCTTCCTATGACTTCTACCTAAGACTCACCTAGGTATGAGGCCCTCCTCAAATCCCTCTTCAATCACAACCCGTGACTGGTTCCTTTCAACACAAGTAACAAAACGAAAGCCACACTTTCAAAACACACAATTCTCAATACTTCAAAACTTATGAGAATTGACACACAAGAAACTCAATGCTTAAAAGCTTATGAGTAACTGACAGAACTTACAACACAAAATCAGTCCTTGTACTGTTATCAGAATGATACTAGTTAGGCTCACAAATAACACTCAGAAAACCCTAACAAAACACACGTAAGTTCCACACCTAAACTAGGTTTACACCAGTCAATATATAGCATTAAATATGGACTGGATTGGGCTTCAAAACGCAGCAAAAAGACTGCACACAATTCTGCAAAATAAACTCCAAGAAAATAGGTCTTCAATCTAAAGTTTCCTAATATGTCTCCATATTTAGAAAGTGCTGAGAATCCAAAAACCAACACACAAACTCAACCCAAAATACTTTGGATGCCACATAGGATAACTAAATATTCATAGAATATTCAGTAACAAATACCAACAACAGAATCTTCCTTTTAAACAAAAATCAGACGCGATGTCCTATGATCCAGGGTGGGACATCTTTATCCGACATGTTAAATGTAGAATATTAGAACATCTTGTTTCAACATCTTGCTGCTAGAATAGTTTTAGCAATATAAATGCCAACCACAAACTCAAAGAAATAACAATCCCCCCTTTGGCTTATTTTGCCTAAAACTACACACCAAACAATCTTGCAAAGAAAACACAAGCAACACATCAATATCAGAGACAGCGGCGAAAAAAACTCCCCCTCAACTGCAGCAACATAACAACATTCAACAATCTCCCAACTGCAACACCACAGCAACATTCAACATTCTCCCAACTGCAGCAACACAACACAGTAACATTCAACATTCTTCCAACTGCTGCAACACAACAGCACAAGCACACTACTCCCCCTTTTTAGCCATAAATATGACAAAGGCAAGTAGAACAGTTCAAAACAAAACAATATAGCAAAAGATAATGTTCAGAAGGAGAGACAGAAATATAGTTATCCTAGGTGTTCAGTCAAAACAACACCAACAACAAAAAAAACAACAACTTCTGCAGTTATTCTGCAGCACCGTCATCATCTTCATCTGACCCAGATTCCACAATTTCTTCACTCTCTCCATCAGTATCACCATCAATATCACCACTCCCAGATGCAGAGTCATCTGAACCCTGTTCACTCTCTCTATCAAATCCACTAGAGGCACCTCCTTCAGCAGTTTCTTTGTTACCTTGGTCTTTACCAACTGTTCCAGCAGAAACATTCTTTTTCTCCATGAAAGTTTTAATTAACTGTTCAAGCTTGGACTTCCTAGCAGTGTCTTTTCTGATGGAATCTTCCAGTTCCTTGCACGTCTCTTGCAGCTGTGCAATGACTTCATCATCAAAGGTAGCATGACTGGAAGTTTGAGAAGATGTCCCAACAATGTCTGAAACATGTGCCCCACCAAGTAACTTGTAGTGTAAGGACATATGAGGTTTTCTTTTGAGGGCACTGTCACTTCCTAACAAAAGGTTAGGAAACTGATCTAAAATAACACCACAGATCAGGGATGGAAAGCAAATAGGCATCTTGACAGCCGTTGGACTTGCTTGTTTCAGGATTTGTTCAAAGATGTGTGTCCCAAAATCAAAAGAGGCATTTTTCCCAATAGCATAAATGAACCTACCAAGTATGGAGGAAATAGTAGATGTATGATTGGTAGGTACCCAATTCACAACAGCAATCCTGTGGAGAATAGCATATTTAACACTTAATTTTCCAGAGGACAACTTTTCTTCATTTGGCCAGTGTTTAAGACAACCACCTGTAATCTCCTTACACACTTCATTGTCTGTGACCTCTAACTCAGGCTGAGGTTCTTCACACCTACCCAGAAAGTTATTGATTACTTCAGGAGAAAAAGTTACGACTTTTCCTCTCACTGACACTTTTCTGAAGTTGTTACTCCTGTTATCACCACAATCTTCAGGGATATTCACAACAAATTCCTTGACTAATTTCTCATAGCAGGGTCCTATCTTGGACACAGTTCTCATTAACCCAACAGCTGCAATAAGATCCATGATTTCTTTATATTTAATGAAATCCTTACCCAGCTCTCTCTCCAAGGCAATCCTCCTTTGATCCCCAATTCTCCACCTATCTGCATTCCTTGTAGAACCATCAGCATAGGTCTTTTTGCATGTAGAGTCTTTCACACCAATGATGTCTTGAACATCTGTTGCAGCCTCATATTCAGACTCACTGTGAGCAGTGACTTTTCTCTTCTTAGTTGGAACAACAACCTTACTCCATTGTTTAGGAGGCCCAGCTCCAACTTTTCCCTTGGTAATATCCACACCTCCAGACTTTTTATACAATTTTGCAGACTTTGAACCTTCAATCATAACAGTTTTCTCTCTTCTTCTCTTAATTCTCCTTAACATCCCAGCAATGGGTTCCTCATCAGAAGTGAGATAATCAACATTAATAACTACATCGGCTTTCTTTTTACTCCTTCTTTCGTGACCCACATGAATGGGGACACCATCATCAGTCATATCTGTAGGGCTGCCATTGGCATTTCCTGTCAAGGATGTTGGAACATCAGACCCAACATCTGTATCAACTCCACTCAAAATCTTGGCAACAAACTTCCTAAGTTCCTTATCCTTTTTTACTACATCAGCATCAGTAGGATTCTTGTTTATACCACATGATTCAGTAGCATTCTTCTTTTCAATCAAACCAGACTTAGACCCCTTTTCAGATAAGTTTTTTCTAGGGCTTATTTGGTCTGCATATAGACTTGTCATTGAGTGAACTTTCTTCCTAGATGAAAAAGGTTTAGACTTCTTACTAGGAATATTGACATCCATTGAGTGAGAAACTTGTCGTTTTCCTTTAGGATCAGCCGGTACTACGTTCAAGGGAGCAATATCAAGCACAAGGTCTGAAAGGTTGATCATTCGAAGTGGTTCATCATCTCCAGCATTGGTCCGAGGAGATCCTGAGTTATCAGAAGAGCCATGCATGGATTCTGATGCATGATGTTGAGACATTTTCGATTGATCACAAGGCACAATATTGAGGATGTTAAGAGAAAACCCTAAGGCCAGTGAACTTTGGAGAGAAAGGGCAAGAGGAACTTTTGTAAAATATGTTTGATGTAGGTAGAGTGTGTTTGCCCGCCTATTTATATTTTTGAGAAGTGGGCCCAAAGAAGCGCGGCAGTCACAAACTTTGAACACTCGATTCGCCTCAAATGTGCATCCATCAAACTTTCCTTCTAAATTTTCCGTGCTGACATACTTACTAAGTTTAACCTTATCATCACAGTTCACCATACTAACATTTTGAGTTGCTTTAAAATTGATCAACACCTGTTCCAACTCAGTATTCTTTCCAATAGCTTTCTTAGTTTCCAAGCATATTGCAGTCCTCTCAGACCTCCACAAATAACAATTATCTGATGCTCTCTCGCCTCTCATGACAACCTTACCCTTCTCATTTGTTATTAGACATTCAAAATTGGTAAAGTTGACCCCGAGACCCTGATCACATAGTTGACTTATGCTTATCAAGTTTACATCTAAGCCTTCAACAAGTAATACCTCCTCCAGATTTGGTTGTCCTGTACAGTCCAATTTTCCAACACCCATTACTCTCCCTTTTGATCCATTACCAAAGGTCACATAGTTAATAGAATGAGACTTAACATCTGACAAACATCCCTTGACACCAGTCATGTGCCTAGAACATCCACTATCAAAGTACCACTTTTCCCTTGTAGAGACTCTGAAAGACTTATGAGCTATGTGTTCTTCCACAGTATTCTTAGGAGTCCACACCTTCTTTGCTCCAACCCAATCCTGTTCCCTACTAGACTGTAACCCAGTTTTGGGGTAGCCATATAATCGGTAGCAAAAGGGTTTTATATGGCCAAACCTTCCACAACAGTGACATCTCCATCTTTGATTCTTTCTTCTTGTGCAATTCTTCTGATGTCTGTGAGGACGTTGCAACATGTTATATGGCGTCTTCAATTCTTTCTTAGATTGAGCAGGTGTCACTTCAGGCCATTTTCCCTTGTCTATCTCACCTGAACTTTCAAACCCAAGACCACTAACATTTCCAACATCTCTCCCTGACTTCAGAATCTCATCAAGCACATCAGAGCTACTATTAAGCATTCTGACAGTCTTGATCATATTGTCCAGTTTTGAATTCAGAATAACCACTTCACTTTTTCAGATCAGAGATAGTAGACAAATGCTCTACCTTTTCAGCTTTTAGATGAGCAATAACTTTCTTTTGTTCTTCTCTCTGCTGACATACTTCTTCATTTTTAATGCATAAATTCTTATAGGAAGCAGCCAGCTCTTCAAAGGTAAGTTCTTCACTGACTGACTCTTCATCAGACTCACACACACATGTTAATGCTAAAATTCTGGCACAGATATCAAATATCCTACACAGATGTTGAGACACTGATATCCAACACAATGAACAAGATAACAATAAAAATAACAGGGCAGAAAGTAAATAACACAGTGATATGTTTACCCAGTTCGGATCAACAATCCTACTCTGGGGGATACCAAGCCAGGGACGAAACCAATATACGATAGTATCAATTCACAGATCATACAATTACCGAATAATCTGCTCACTTAATCACTACTCTTCCTATGACTTCTACCTAAGACTCACCTAGGTATGAGGCCCTCCTCAAATCCCTCTGCAACCACAACTCGTGATTGGTATCTTTCCACATAAGTAACAAATCGAAAGTCACACTTTCAAAAACACACAATTCTCAATACTTCAAAGCTTATGAGAATTGACAGAACTTACAACACAAAAACCAGTCCTTATACTGTTATCAGAATGATACTAGTTAGGCTCACAAAATACACTCAAAACCCTAACAAAAAAACATGTAAGTTCCACACCTAAACTAGGTTTACATCAGTCAATATATAGCATTTAATCTGGACTAAATTGGGCTTCAAAAACGCAGCAAATAGATTGCTCACAAATCTGCAAAATAAACTCCAACAAAATAGGTCTTCAATCCAAAGTTTTCTAATATGTCTCCATAATTAGAAACAGCTGAAAATCTGAAAGACCAACAAATAAACATAGTCCAAAAATGCTTTGGATGCCACATAGGATAACTAAATATTCACAGAATATTTAGTAACAATTCACAGCAACAAAATCTGCTTTAAAAACTAAATCCAGATGCGATGTCCTATGAGCAGGTATGGGACATCTTCATTCGACATGTTGAATGCAGCAAATTAGAACTTCATGTTTCAACTTCTTGCTGCTATAATAGTTTTAGCAAAATAAATGCCAACCACAGAATCAAAGAAATAACAATCTCCCCCTTTGGCTTATTTTAGCTAAAACTACACACCAAAAACAACTTTCAAAGAAGCACAAAAAAAAAATCCATATATCAGACAACAGCGAAATACCAACATCACATAGCAAAACAACATCCAGCATAGCAGCACTCCCCTTCAGCTGCATACAACACACAACACACAACACACAACACATCATAGCAGCATAGCAAAACTCCCCCTCAACAGCTGCAGCAGCACAAGCATATCACACACAAATATACTACTCCCCCTTTTTAGCCATAAATATGACAAAGGTAAGTAGAACAAGTCAAAGTAAAAATAAACCAGAGTAAACGGCATCAGAGAGTAGACGCACAGCACATCACATGCCCAAATGTCATGCACAAACTTCAGCATTTTCCCTTCATTCACACACTGCACTACCAGAACCTCCTTTACTCTTTCCAATCTGGCAGCCAGAAGGAACATTAATTGCTATAGTTCTTCATGAATGCAAACCCCAAGTCTGCTCCTCAGGTTTTCAAACTGAACTGCATCCAGAGCCTTGGTAAATATGTCAGTAAGCTGATTTTCTGTGCTCACATGCTCAAGAGTTATAACTTTGTCCTCCACAAGTTCTCTGATGAAGTGATGCCTGATATCAATGTGCTTAGTCCTGCTATGTTGAATGGGATTTTTGGAAATATTAATAGCGCTCAGGTTGTCACAAAACAATGTCATGACATCTTGTGTGACATTATACTCAGATAACATCTGCTTCATCCATACCAGTTGAGCACAACTACTTCCAGCTGCTATGTACTCAGCTTCAGCAGTAGAAAGCGATACAGAATTTTGCTTTTTACTAAACCATGAAATAAGATTATTTCCCAAAAAGAAACATCCTTCAGAGGTACTCTTCCTATCATCAGCACTTCCAGCCCAATCAGCATCACAGTAACCTACTAAAATGGGACTTGAGTCATGGGCGTACAACAACCCATAATCACATGTACCACTCACATACTTAAGAATTCTCTTAACTTGATTGATGTGACTGACCTTAGGTTCTGCTTGATATCTTGCGCACACACCAACAACAAATGTTATGTCTGGCCTACTTGCTGTAAGATACAGCAGACTGCCAATCATACTTTTATACAAACTTTGTTCAACATTCACTCCCTTTTCATCTTTGGATAACTTCAAGTGAGTAGGAGCAGGAGTCCTCTTATGCTTGGCATTATCCAGTCCAAACTTCTTCACAATGTTCCTCGCTTATTTGCTCTGACAGATAAAAATGGAGTCTTTCATCTACTTGACTTGTAATCCAAGGAAGTAGGTCAATTCACCTACCAAGCTCATCTCAAATTCAGATTGCATTTGATTGACAAAATGTTGGACCATTTCATCCGACATCCCACCAAACACAATGTCATCTACATAAATCTGAGCAATCATTAGTTTCCCATCCTTCTCCTTGACAAAAAGTGTTTTATCAATACCACCCTTCCTGTATCCATTGTTGACTAAGAACTCAGCCAGTCTTTCATACCAAGCTCGTGGAGCTTGTTTCAGCCCATACAAAGCCTTCTTCAGCTTGAAAACATGATCAGGAAAAGTTGGATCCACAAAACCTTTAGGTTGCTCAACATAGACTTCCTCATTAAGGTAGCCATTCAGAAAGGCACTCTTGACATCAATTTGAAACAATATGAATTTCAACAAACATGTCACTCCTAGCAGCAATCTGATGGATTCTAATCGAGCCATAGGAGAAAATATTTCATCGAAGTCTACTCCTTCAATCTGTGTGTATCCTTGAGCAACTAATCTGGCTTTGTTTCTGGTAACAACTCCTTGTTCATCAAACTTATTCTTATAAACCCATTTTGTTCCAATCACATTTGTTCCTACTGGTCGTGGTACCAGTTCCCAGACTTCATTCCTCTTGAATTGACAAAGTTTATCTTGCATAGCACTTATCCAGAACTCATATGTCAATGCTTCTTTGACATTCTTTGGTTCAATCTTTGAAACAAAGCATGCATTTGACACAGTCTCCCTCGTTCTGGTTCTTACACCTTCATTTAGATCTCCAATAATCAATTCCTTAGGGTGATCCTTCTGAATCCTTATAGAAGGTCCCCTGTTAGCATCCTCTACCTCTTCATTCTCGGGTCTAGTGTCGGTTTCTTGAGCACTATCCTCTACAGACTCAATGTCTTGGGAGATTTCATTGTTCATGGGCAGACATGCTCCAACATCATCTGGGACATCTTCGTCTTTGCCAGAGTCATCAACCACCACATTTATGGATTCCATCATCACCTTAGTTCTGGAATTAAATACCCTATATGCTTTACTGTTTGTAGAGTATCCCAAAAATATTCCTTCCTCACTCTTAGGATCCATCTTTCGCCTCTGCTCACGATCCGCCAAGATATAACACTTACTCCCAAACACATGGAAATACTTCACATTTGGCTTTCTACCTTTCCATAGCTTATAAAGAGTGACAGAAGTACCTGATCTGATAGTCACCCTATTGTGTATATAGCAAGCAGTATTCATGGCTTCAGCCCAAAAATGATATGGAAGCTTTTTGGCATGAATCATGACTCTTGCACACTCTTGTATAGTCCTGTTCTTCCGTTCCACCACACCATTCTGCTGAGGAGTGATCGATGATGAGAATTCACAAGTGATTCCCTCAGATAAGCAGAACTCTTCAAACCTGCTATTTTCGAATTCTTTCCCATGGTCACTTCTGATCCGAACAACACCACAATCCTTTTCCCGTTGAATCCTTTGACACAACTCTTTGAAGGCTGCAAATACTTCAGACTTTTCTCTGATAATAGTCATCTACGACAACATAGGCATACTTCTTCCCACCAAGACTTTCAACCTGCATAGGTCCCATTATGTCCATGTGAAGAAGTTCCAGAACTCTAGAAGTTGTGGTAAGATGTTGAAGCCTCTTGTGTGACACCCTTGTTTGCTTCCCAACTTGACATTCACCACATATTTTATCCTCATCAATCTTCAGCTTGGGAATACCTCTAACAGCTTCACTTGACATAACTTTCTTCATCCTTTTCAGGTGTAAGTGACCCAATTTCTGATGCCACAGTTTGGTTTCATCTTCCTTTGACATCAAACAAGTAGACAGACTTTCAGGTTCTTGAGGATTCCACAGATAACAGTTATCCTTAGACCTGGTTCCCTTCATAACAACTTCATCTTTCTCATTGGTTACTAGACATTCAGATTTGGTGAAATTTACTTTGAGACCTACATCACACAGTTGGCTTATACTGATTAAATTTGCGGTCATCCCTTTGACAAATAGAACACGATCCAGATTTGGTTGTCCCGTGTAGTCCAGCTTTCCAACACCTTTTATTTCACCCTTTGATCCATCCCCAAAAGTGACATAATTGGTCGAGTGAGGCTTGATATTTGACAAGAATTTCTTCACACCAGTCATGTGTCTTGAACAACCACTGTCAAAGTACCAATCTTCTCTTGCAGATGCTCTAAGAGAGGTATGTGCTATGAGACCAGCCATCATTTGTCTAGGGATCCATCTTCTCTTCACTTTACCCCAACTCTGTCCTTTATTTTGTTGCTGAGCAGTTTTGGGATAGCCGTGCAGCTTGTAGCAAAAGGACTTTAAGTGACCAATCTTTCCACAGTAATGGCATCTCCATGGTTTATACTTTGATCTACAAACTCTTTTCTGATGCTTCATCTGATGTTGAAACATGTGATTTGACATCCCCTCTTCTTCCTTTATTTTCTGAGGAACAAACTTCAATATAGGCTTCTTGTAAATCTCTGCTTGATTGTTAAAACCAAGGCCTTGCACATTTCTAGCATCTTTCCCATCTGAAGAATCTCATCCAGCTGCGTGGTACCATTGTTCAGCATTCTTATAGACTTGGTCATATTGTCAAGTTTTGACTTTTGCCATTCAACCTCCTCTTTCAGATCAGCAATGATTGATAGATGTTTTTCCTTCTCAGCTTCTAGTTGAGCTATCAGAACCTTCTGTTCCAATATTATCCGACACCTTTCTTCATTCTTGATACACAACTCTGAAAACCCTGTGAAGACTTCTTCCTTAGTGAGTTCTCCAACATAGGATTCTTTGTCAGAGTCAGAATCACAAGTAGTTTCTCCATCAGCCTTACAGATCCCAGTCAAAGCTGTCACCAATTTTGCTGATTCTTCTTCAAGATCACTCTCAGACTCTCCTTCTGACCAAGACACTGATAAGCCCTTCTTCTGCCTTTTGAGATACGTGGGACACTCAGTCTTTATGTGCCCATATCCCTCACATTCAAAACACTGAACTCTCTTCCCTTGATTGGAGTCTTCTTCAGTTCTGGATCTTCTGCCTCCATCCTGGTTCTTACTGATGTCGAGTGACTTGTTCTGAGTATTTGCTCTCGACTTCCAGTCAATCCTTTTCAAAACTTTGTTAAATTGTTTTCCAAGCAATACCAGATCTTTAGACACCCCTTCATCTCTGACCAGGTCACCTTCATCTTCTGAGTCACCAGCATTTGACACAAAAGCTATGCTCTTCTTCTTTTCAGACTTTTCACTGATCCCTAATTCAAATGTTTGAAGAGATCCCACCAGTTCATCCACTTTCATCTTGTCTATATCCTGAGCTTCCTCTATAGCAGTCACTTTCATGTCAAATCTCTTAGGTAGAGATCTGAGGATTTTTCTGACCAGTTTGCTGTCAGACATCTTTTCACCTAGGGCACTAGAGGCATTAGCTATCTCAATAATGTTCATGTGAAAATCATGAATGCTCTCATCCTCTTTCATCTTCAAACTCTCAAACTTGCTAGTGAGAAGCTGAAGCTTTGACATCTTCACCTTTGAAGTCCCTTCATGAGCAACCTTCAAGACCTCCTACGCCTCTTTTGCAATGGTGCAATGTTCAATCAATCTGAAGATATTCTTGTTGACACCATTAAACAATGCATTCATGGCTTTGGAATTTCCCACGGACCCTTTGTAATCTGCATCATCCCAGTCTTCCTCTTCCTTCACCACATCAGTAGGGGTACCTTTTTCATCCTTAACCTTTGGGGGCTCCCATCCTTTTATAACAGCTTTCCATGCTTGATCATCCATGGATTTGATGAATGCTATCATCCTTGGTTTCCAATAGTCATAGTTGGAACCATCAAGCAGAGGTGGTTTGTTCAGAAATCCTCCATCCTTGTCCATTGTACCAGAAAGTACCTTCCCTGAATCTCACCCAGAACCAAACAAGGGTGCAAGCACTTGATGCCAATTGAAATTCTGGCACAGATATCAGATGTCCTACACAGGTGTTGAGACACTGATATCCAACACAATGAACAAGATAACAATAAAAATAACAGTGCAGAAAGTAAATAACACAGTGATATGTTTACCCAGTTCAGATCAACAATCCTACTCTGGGGGCTACCAAGCCAGGGACGAAACCAATATACGATAGTATCAATTCACAGATCATATAATTACCGAATAATCTGCTCACTTAATCACTACCCTTCCTATGACTTCTACCTAAGACTCACCTAAGTATGAGGCCCTCCTCAAATCCCTCTGCAACCACAACCCGTGATTGGTATCTTTCCACATAAGTAACAAATCGAAAGCCACACTTTCAAAAACACACAATTCTCAATACTGCAAAGCTTATGAGAATTGACAGAACTTATAACACAAAAACCAGTCCTTATACTGTTATCAGAATGATACCAGTTAGGCTCATAAAATACACTCGAAACCCTAACAAAAAAACATGTAAGTTCCACACCTAAACTAGGTTTACATTAGTCAATATATAGCATTTAATCTGGACTGAATTGGGCTTCAAAAACGCAGCAAATAGACTGCTCACAAATCTGCAAAATAAACTCCAACAAAATAGGTCTTCAATTCAAAGTTTCCTAATATGTCTCCATAATTAGAAACAGATGAAAATCCAAAAGACCAACAAATAAACATAGTCCAAAAATGCTTTGGATGGCACATAGGATAACCAAATATTCATAGAATATTTAGTAACAATTCACAGCAACAGAATCTGCTTTAAAAACTGAATCCAGACGCGATGTCCTATGAGCAGGTATGGGACATCTTCATTCGACATGTTGAATGCAGCAAATTAGAACTTCATGTTTCAACTTCTTGCTGCTATAATAGTTTTAGCAAAATAAATGCCAACCACAAAATCAAAGAAATAACAAATGCTGTAACCCACTTTCCAGACTTCTCATCAGTTTCAGTTTCAGAGTCATCTTCTGACCATGAAACTGATAACCCCTTATTTTGCCTCTTGAGATAAGTGGGACACTCAGATTTTATGTGCCCAAAACCTTCACACTCATGACACTGAGCTCCTTTCCCTTGGTTGAAATTTTCTTCAGTACTGGCATTTCTCCCAGCATTCTGGTTTTTGCTGATGTCGAATGGCTTGTCCCTAACATTTGATCTTGACTTCCAATCCATCCTTCTGAACACTTTGTTGAATTGTTTGCCAAGTAACACCAGGTCTATTGAAAGGCCTTCATCTCTGTCCAGATTACTTTCATCTTCTGAGTCACCTGCCATTGACACAAAAGTTATACTCTTCTTCTTTTCAGACTTTTCACTGATCCCCAATTCAAATGTTTGAAGTGATCCCACAAGTTCATCCACTTTCATCTTATCTATGTCCTGAGCTTCCTCTATAGCAGTCACTTTCATGTCAAATCTCTTAGGTAGAGATCTGAGGATTTTTCTGACCAGTTTGCTATCAGACATCTTTTCACCTAGGGCACTTGAAGCATTAGCTATCTCAATAATGTTCATGTGAAAGTCATGAATGCTCTCATCTTCCTTCATCTTCAAATTCTCAAACTTGGTAGTGAGAATCTGAAGTTTTGACATCTTCACCTTTGAAGTCCCTTCATGAGGAACCTTCAAGACCTGCCAAGCTTCTTTTGCAATGGTGCAGTGTTTAATTAACCTGAAGATATTTTTGTTAACACCATTAAACAATGCATTCATGGCTTTGGAATTTCCCAAGGACCCTTTGTAGTCTACATCATCCCAGTCTTCCTCTTCCTTCACCACATCAGTAGGATTACCTTCTCCATCTCTAACCTTTGGGGGTTCCCATCCTTTGATAACAGCTTTCCATGCTTGATCATCCATGGATTTGATGAATGCTACCATCCTTGGTTTCCAGTAGTCATAGTTGGAACCATCAAGCAGAGGTGGTTTGTTCAAAAATCCTCCATCCCTGTCCATTGTACCAGAAAGTACCTTCCCTGAATCTCACCCAGAACCATACAAGGGTGCAAGCTCTTGATGCCAATTGAAATTCTGGAACAGATATCAGATGTCCTACATAGATGTTGAGACACTGATATCCAACACAATGAACAAGTTAACAATAATACTAACAGTGCAGAAAGTAAAGAACACAGTGATATGTTTACCCAGTTCGGATCAACAATCCTACTCTGGGGGCTACCAAGCCAGGGACGAAATCAATATACGATAGTATCAATTCACATATCATACAGCAACCACACCCGGTTACAATCCGATCACTTAATCACTACCCTTCCTATGACTTCTACCTAAGACTCACCTAGGTATGAGGCCCTCCTCAAATCCCTCTTCAATCACAACCCGTGACTGGTTCCTTTCAACACAAGTAACAAAACGAAAGCCACACTTTCAAAACACACAATTCTTAATACTTCAAAGCTTATGAGAATTGACACACAAGAAACTCAATGCTTAAAAGCTTATGAGTAACTGACAGAACTTACAACACAAAATCAGTCCTTGTACTGTTATCAGAATGATACCAGTTAGGCTCACAAATAACACTCAGAAAACCCTAACAAAACACACGTAAGTTCCACACCTAAACTAGGTTTACACCAGTCAATATATAGCATTAAATCTGGACTGGATTGGGATTCAAAACGCAGCAAAGAAACTGCACACAATTATGCAAAATAAACTCCAAGAAAATAGGTCTTCAATCTAAAGTTTCCTAATATGTCTCCATATTTAGAAAGCGCTGAAAATCAGAAAACCAACACACTAAACTCAACCCAAAATACTTTGGATCCACATAGGATAACTAAATATTCACAGAATATTCAGTAACAAATACCAACAACAGAATCTTCCTTTTAAACCAAAATCAGGCGCGATGTCCTATGATCCAAGGTGGGACATCTTTATCCGACATGTTAAATGCAGAATATTAGAACATCTTGTTTCAAAATCTTATTGCTAGAATAGTTTTAGCAAAATAAATGCCAACCACAAACTCAAAGAAATAACACTTCCGAAACCAGAGTACCCACTTGGGGCATCCAGAAAAGACAGAAAAACCCTCAGAAGATTGGCTGGCAGCTTCTTCCTAAGCAGTGATACACTTTATAAGAGAAACTTTGACATGGTCTTGCTCCGATGCGTAGACAGACCAGAAGCAAACATGCTGATTAAAGAAATTCACGAAGGATCCTTTGGCACTCATGCCAACGGACACACGATGGAGAGAAAAATTCTAAGAGCAGGGTACTATTGGGTGACAATGGAATCCGATTGCTACAAGTACATGAGGAAGTGTCACAAGTGTCAGATATACTCAGACAAAATCCATGTACCGCCAACGCATCTCAAAGTTCTTTCTTCCTTATAGCCTTTTTCCATATGGGGAATCGGAGCGGTAGAAGTAGCTAACAAGAACATCAAGAAGATTGTTCAGAAGATGGTTGTCACCTACAAAGACTGGCACGAGATGCTACCCTTTGCTCTTCATGGTTATCGTACATCTGTTCGCACTTCATTAGGGGAAACCCCTTTCTCTCTAGTGTATGGCATGGAAGCAGTGCTCCCCATAGAAGTAGAGATCTCATCAATCCGAGTGTTGATGGAAGCTAAGCTAACAGAGGCTGAATGGTGTCAGAGCAGACACGACGAACTGAATCTGATTGAAGAAAATCGAATAACGGCTCTATGCCATGGTCAGTTGTATCAACAGAGAATGAAGAGGGCATTTGACAAAAAGGTCCGACCTCGCATCTTCCGGAAAGGAGACCTTGTGCTAAAGAAGATACAATCCTTTCTCACTGACTCGCGGGGCAAATGGATTCCGAATTATGATGGCCCCTATGTGGTCAAGAAAGCTTTCTCAGGCGTCGCCTTGAGGCTTGCAACCATGGACGGAGAATAATTTTCCTACCCCACAAATGTTGATGTAGTCAAGAAATACTTCGCCTAAATAAAAAAAAATAAAAAAACGTCTCGGTGGATTGAAAACCCGAAAGGGCGGTCCAGGCAAAAATAAGAGACATAACCAAAAATCATCCCGGTGGATTGGAAATCTCAAAGTACAATCCAGGCAAAAGTTAGGGATTTATGGCAAGTAACTACGTCCAACAAAGGGGCAAATCCCCCAGCAGCAGTAATGCCATCGATCAGAAAACTCCAGTCACGGTCATCTTTGACGGAAGCTCAGGATGCCCAGAATTCAAAGTTGGTAGAAGGATAACGGTCGTTATGTTTCAATGTAGCACTTTTCCCTTAAATTACCATTTTCTAAACTTTGTAAATACTCTATGGAATCACGCGCTTGTTTGATTTCCATCCTATCAATAAAATTTGAGCCCTAGTGCTTTTGTTTGCAATTCTTATTTGTTTTAGCTTTATAGAATGACGTTTTAACATGATTAACGATTCTTGAAATAAAACAAAAATGAATTTACTTGTCAAAATTTTTCTGCTTTTAAAATAAAGATGACAATTCTTTTGACTGTTGAACATCGGAAGAACATCGATCACTTCTTCAGAAGTAGTCGAGCTTTAAAGTGCAGAATCAAAGTAATCCTTCTAAACCAGTACACCTGAATGAAGGATCAACTATGTCAGATGCGATTACTCCATCTGACATCCCCGACAGAGTTCTTATCTCTTAAGCCCGACCAACGGGGTTCCCCACAAGAACTGTTTCTCCAAAGCAAGGCAGAATTGCTATCTTGAGTAAATGATACTTCTTCATCCCCTGCAGTGGCCGAGTATCCGGTCGTGTTCATCCACTAGTCTGTATGTCGTGTCAGTTTTGTCAGCATAAACATACATACATCATGCATTATTGATTTACATTCACATTCATACTGCATCACTATCACTCTAGTCGGTCTTATCCCCTAGTGATAAAAGTCCTCTCAATCGAGTTGTCAGTTCTTTCCTCGTGTGGAAATGTTGTGTCTGAACAATCCCTCCTCCAGTTTATTTCTGGATTGGAGCCGAGCCTCGACCACTTTGATAACTTGAACCTCTGAAAATCAAGAGGGTCGTCGATAAACGTCATTCTTCGCCATTGAAGATGATATCTTCGCTTTCCCGGATTAAGGAAAATCCCCAGAGAAAGCCTCTTAATCAAGGATTCGACAATACAACAATTTTTCTCCGAAAAATTTGCTGACAAAAAGGTCATCAGCACCTCCAAATGGGATTACATCACATGGCATTTCTCTGAAAGGATCTCTAAGAAAAGTATGATTTAGTATCCCCAAGCAGGAAGCAGACTCTCAAGAGACTCGTTTTCCCCAGTAGAGTCAACAAATGGTGTCTCCAACATAGAAGTTTGTACACCTCTACAACTCAGACGAATGGGTTCCCCGGCAAGTCTGACATCAGAACTTTTTCCCATTAAATGGCATCTCCCTTGTAGAAAACTCGGCGAGAAGTTTGATGAAAACCGCTACACATAGCGTCCCTTGTCCAGAAAGTTTATTGACAAAAGAAACTAAGACCAGTTCCTTGGTAGGAAACCAGGATCGAGGGGAAGTTTATATCATAAACTTAGACCAGTTCCTTGGTAGGAAACCAGGATCGAGGGGAAGTTTATATCAGAAACTTAGACCAGTTCCTTGGTAGGAAACCAGGATCGATGGGAAGTTTATATCAGAAACTGAGACCAGTTCCTTGTTAGGAAACCAGGATCGAGGGGAAGTTTACATCAGAAACTGAGACCAGTTCCTTGGTAGGAAACCCGGATCGAGGGGAAGTTTATATCAGATACTTAGACCAGTTCCTTGGTAGGAAACCAGGATCGAGGGGAACTTTACATCTAAAACTGAGACCAATTCCTTGGTAGGAAACCAGGATCGAGGGGAAGTTCATTTCAGAAACTGAGACTAGTTCCAGGGTAGGAAACCAGGATCGAGGGGAAGTTTTACCTTTTCTAAGCTTCATTTCTTAGCAAAAGAAGATGGACGGGAAAACTGCCATTCATAACCACCATCAAAATTTCGAGTATTCTGATATTTAATCCTCTTGCACCCCGAATGCCCGAATACCTTCGCCATTCACACCTTCGGGTCCAAGAAAATTAAATAGGGGCATCTGTCATACCCCAAATTTTGACCACTAAGATTTCCCATCATTGTGAAAATCATCACCACAATATGGATGTACCATTATGCCTCATCAGTCTCCCCAAAGATGGGTGAGCATTCACTACAAACAAGAGTTAGGGTTTTGAGCCCTATCTGATCTAAATTAGGAATTAGGGTTTCTTGACCTAAATCACCCCTAAGCTGACATTTGGGACAAAGCAAGAGCCAAAACCTCAAGATATGATTTGAGGGTCTCCAATACACCACATTGATCCATTTGCAATAATGGATTTATCCAAGAAGCTTCATCTACAAGTTTCAATTTCATATGGATCACAATTAGGGTTTTGAAGAAATAGTCAACTGTACCTTTGACTTTTGACCAAGGCATGCTCCCAAACCTTGGGACATGATTCAATACACCCTAAAACACCTATGGAATCCATCTATTAAGTTTGATTTAGTTCAAGGCTTGATTTCATAGAGGATCGCACAATTTGAATTTCATCTGATAAAAAGTCAACTGTACAAAAAGTCAAAGTTTGACTTTTTGATTTTTTTAAGTTATGGAACAAAGTGGCCAGGGTAGCCATAAAAACCTTAGAATTTTTCTAAGTTATGGAACAAAGTGGCCAGGGTACCAACTTTCAAGGATCATAACTTGAGATCCAAGCAACCATTTTGGATGATCCAAAGATGGATTTGTAGCTCTCATGGCATACTTTAAAAGTATCAACTACATCTCATTCCAATTCCTCATGGATTTTTAGTTATGGAGTGATCAAAATGGCTGAAAACATGAAATGTCACTTTTTCCAACACTTAGTGAAATGTGAAATTTTCACTAAGTCAGAATCTGTCTTGCTTTTTTTCAAAATGTAGGGGCATTTTTCACTTGAATCCAATAAGTGTCAAGACAAACTAGGATCATACATGTGTTGTATCATATGAGAGCTTTCCAAAATGGCCAAGAACTCCATCAAACTCCACCTGAGCTAGGAGTTGTGACAGCTGCAACATGCCTTACTGCAAACTGTCTTGGCAAGGAAGATTTGTGCACAAGAGCTCGATTTGTCCAAATTATGCAATAACAAGCATGGTTATCCATTTGCACACCCCAAGGGGGAACAACCAAGGGACAAGAACTTATTCATCAGCCTCCAAAGTCCCAAAATCTACAAGTAGCATGCCAAACCTAAAAAGGCTAAAGATGCTTCAAGACTCCAATTTTGTTTTGGAACATTTAATGGATGCTTAGAGGTGGCATGTATCAGAGCAAAATTGAACACTTCAGTCAAGCCTTATCCTTGAATCAAAGAACCATAGGCCTGTGCTCTAACCTCAAGTCAATGGCTAGAGGAGACTAAAGATTCCATTTGATCACAATTGGTCACATACCTGTTGCAGTTGCCATTCCTTATTCCTTACAAAACAAACTTGCTCTACTATAAATAGAGCTCAATTCTGATCAGTTTGAGTACACCAAAGCACCCAAACTGATATTTTCCTCAAAATCTCCATTTTCACTCCAATTTTGCCTTCTAAAGCTAGTCACTATTGGGTTTTGAGCTTGAGAGCAATTCCAACCAAACGAATCACACACACACACCTCATAAACATCATATGTGAGCTGATCAAACACTAAAATCACAACTGGAACATCAATTTCACAAAATCACCATCCAACTGCTCAAGTTCTTGACAGAGTTGCAGTTGAGGTACCATCTCAAGTTCTAGCTTGTTTCAAACCATTCCAAGCATTCAGACACATCACTTGGCACCTAGGGAAGCTGTTCAGATCATTGGAACTAGCTTGTAACACCTCCAACTCAAAACACGATCACCAGCTGCAAGAGGTAAGCCTCAACTTGGTCATCTCATGATTCATGCATATTTCCTCGCACAATAATTTTGCCATATGTTCATAATCATGTATAGAGTGTTTACCCTCAATCACTTGCTTTGTATGAATCGTGTATGGAATTTCTGAACCTTCATGCAGAATTTAGGGTTCTTGAGGTTTCTCTTTGATTTCTTATTTCATGCTTAAAATAAATGAAATTAAAGACCATAGACATGATCGTGAGTTGAAAACGAGCAGATTGATATATGGTTTGTGTGATTTCATCAAGTATTCAGTGAGATTGATGAGAAAATGCAAATCAGCCAAGAACAGGGCACGCGGGCAAAACCAAGGTGTTCTTGGCGCCCTTTTTCAAATATTTGAATATTTGAATTTTGTGATTTTATTTAATTGATTCAAAAATTAATTTCTCTCTGAATTTTAATGATTTTGAGTTGGTTCTTTTTTTAATAATTCACAAAAATGTTAAAATATTTTATTTTACCAAAATTTCCCAAAAATATTATTTATTTCATATATTTGATATTTTTACAAAGAATTAATTTTTATTTGTTTTTTGACATTTAAAATATTTTTTCCTTCTTGATTTTCCAAACTTGAATGATTCTCAATCATTTTGTGGGTAGAAACATGATTTTTGAAACATTGATCCAAGATCATCACTCATTTTTCACATTTTTTCAATGATTTTTATTAATTTTTAATCAAAATTAATTCCATGTTAAACAAAATTAGAGTTTTGATTGATTTCACCCTAACAAATCTTTTTCAAACACTTTTTGGGCCTATAATAGAGTGTAAGACCCATTCCTTGTAAATAAAATACCTTGTTGGGCCTCATATATTGTAAAAGACCCACTGTGTTTTCAAAAACCTCGGCGCGATCGTCGTTTTCAAACAAACCATCTGGGGCTACCCTCGTGTTGTAAGTCCCATCTTTCTTTTTCAAAATAATCTTTGGGCCTCTAATAGAGTGTAAGACCCAACCCCTTTTTGAAACCATACTTGTTTTGGGCCTTAGACATTGTATAAGTCCCTCTGTACATTTTCAAAAGTTCGATGCGATCGTCGTCTTTTTAAATAGTAAACCTTGGGTCTCTCCTTGAGTTGTAAGCCCCGCCACTTGTACAAAGACAAATCTTTAGGCCTCTACTAGAGTGTAAGACCCAATCCCTTTTTAACTAAAACCTTTGGGCCTCGGACGTTGTATAAGTCCCAGTACAATCTTTTCAAAACAATTTCCCTTTTGATTTAGATTCAAGTATACAGTTGTTATCAAAAATTTATTTAATTTCTTTGAACAACTAACAATACAGCATGGAAGCTTGCTCGCCTGTAAGTTTTATCCGCTTTCATTTACTTGCTTTAATATATATAACTGTATTGTGGGAAGCTGTGCATGGTTAGTCTTCTTTCATTCTTTTACATACATGTCAAATATATATAACTGTATTGTGGGAAGCCGCGCACGGTTAGTCTTCTTTCATACACTTTTACATACTTGTCATATATCAACTGTATATATACTAGTATAGTTATTTAGAGTTTTCCCCGGCAACTAGGTCTAGAACTAGGTAAAGCTCGTTTGGTCACTCTTAAATACAAACAAAAATAGATCCCCATAGGATTTCCATATACACTCTTCCCTTCTCTTGGGGTTAAACAATATGGAACAAAAAGAAAGGCAGTATTCTCGGTGAACCTTTTCTCAGACTGTCACCCCTAGAAATTGTCAAAGAAATTCTACTCCCCGGAGTTGATCTATTCTCGGTGAATAGCATCTCTTGAATTTTTTCAAACCTCAGAACTTTCACTAAATGATCTATTCTCTGTGAATAGCATTTCTTGAACTTTTCTTGGTTTGGGACCCACAGGCTTCCTAAAAGCATCCCCGCCTCCTCTTGGGCTTTGTACAAGGACCCGTCGGCTTCTTAAAAGTTCTCATGCCTTCTCTTGGGCTTCATACAAGGACCCTCACGACCTCTTAAAGGTATAGGAAAAAACTTAGTCATCCTTTGTTAGAGTTGTCTTTCTAAAAGGAGTCACAAAAGCCCTCAGACCAATTTTAGGGTTGATACTCATCCCTTAAACGAGTCAGCCTCCTCTTGGGCGTTGTACAAAGATAGACCTTTCCAATAGACTTGGACAGTCTAAATCTCCTTGAGTCTCAAACACATTCTCAAGTTCCCTACAAACATAGGAGAAACCCCGGCCATTCTGCATCAATTTCCCATAGAGTTAAAACCCATGGTTTCTAAAACCCACTCTCTCTCTCCTAAAAATGCCCTGCCAGGGTCAGTTTATCATCAAAATAATACTACCCTAAATCAGAACCTCAAGGTCTCTGATACCTCAACTCTTCTGTAATCCTCAGCAAGAGTTTATTCCCCGTTTGGACCTGCCTCGGGATCTCAATAATCCCTAGCAGAAGATAGCCTCCTCTTAGGCTTTGTATAATGATCCTTTCCTCAGGAAAGTCAACCTCCTCTTGGGCTTTGTACAATGATTCTTCCCATCGGAGTTAACCTTTTCAGACTCTCTTGTTGAGTCAATCAATTACTTCCCAGACTCTCTTGTTGAGTCGATCACCTTTCCAGACTCTCTTGTTGAGTCAATCACTCTCATAGTCTCTCTTGTTGAGTCAATAACATTTTAGCACTCTCTTGTTGAGTCAACCCTTTTTAGCTTCAATCTCGGGCTTCGTACGAGACAGATAAAAAATACTCTCTTGTTGAGTCAATCCTTCTTAGCCTCCTCTTAGGCTTCATATAATGATATCCCCAAAGAGTCAGTCTCTTTTTAGCCTCCGTCTTGGGCTTTGTACAAGACACCAATACATCCACTCTCTTGCTGAGTCGGTCTCATACAGCCTCCTCTTAGGCTTTGTATAAGGACTTCCCCAGTGGAGTCAATCAACCTCTTAGCTTCAACCTTGGGCTTTAATCAAGGAACACAAAAATCAACAATCCTTCTTTAGAGATGACAAATTCTCTCTCAGTCAACCTTTTAGCTTCAATCTTGGGCTTTGAACAAGACACAAATACTCCGTTTAGCCTCTGTCTTGGGCTTTGAACAAGACACCAAAACATCTTTTTCCTCCCTTAGAATAGGAGGAACTACGATTGCTCTGATTTCCCAGTTTCACTTAAACGGGAATACATAGGCATAAGATTGCGAAATCTTAGCGAGCATACTAATAAAAAACTCTAGGTCCAATACCTTCATACATCAATCAAAACTTAGGTCCAGCACCTTCCCAAAAACATCAACAAAAACTCACTCTCCCTGTCACATTTCCCAAGAAACTTTCCCAAACCCATTACCAGATAAACACCATCAAGTACAAAGCGAAACCTAAAGCTAATATCCTATGGATAACCACATATAGGATGGGTAACTGACAAGTGCCCATTGTATAACCTGACCTCGGACCCCCCAATCTCTTTAAGCGTTTGTTCAGTTAAACATTCGCATGCAAGGTTAGTTTTAGATACCTTCCCTTTCCCTTCCAGCTTCATGGGATAAATAAGAAATCAAAAAGTAGCACCCCTTCCTCCCCGAGGAGGAAAACCCAACCCAACGATAAGGTGGTCGCGCCACCGACAAAAATCACTCGCTACAGTAAAATGGCGACTTCACTTGGGATGTCTTTTTATTGTTTTGGACTAGGATTATTATAGCTCCTAAGAGGTCTAGGATGTTAGCTTTAGGAATGAATATATATATATATATATATATATATATATTGCTTTTCCTACTTGATATCCGTGTTTATTTTTCTGCTAATGGGACTGCGGGTGATGTCGCATCTGGAAAGTTTGAGAACCACCTAAGATAAGTGATGGCATGAGACGAGCAATCTTACAGGGAGTGACTCCCAAATAAGAGGTCCCGGTAGACCATCGGATCAGTGGAGATACCCTTTGCGGATTCAATGCCTATACGACTTCGGTTGTTGAAAGCAGATTGTTCGATTGGGCTGTCCATGAAACTGAGGATTTTAGTAGACTAAGACCATGTTACTATTTTATAGTGCGGAAGCTATCGGAAATAGTTGTCACGGGATACTACCCTCATTTGAGATTACTCGAAGATACATCAGCTCGATCGGGTGAACCAACCTGCTGTTGTTATTCCAAGAGGGGTCAATGATTTTAAGGACAGGTACAAAAAATCACCAGTACAACCTTTGGGGATGGGTAGAGCCTTGACTTCATGACACCGAACCTTTGACCCCATGTTTTTTTCTATGTTTTTGTGTGCTGCATTCATGCATTCATTTCATCTAAAAAACATTAAAACAAAGAAAATTTTTCTCTTCTAGTCTCTCTTTTTCAAATTAAACTGAGACAATGATTGCAAATGTCAGAGAAAAAGATTGCGTTATGGATTTCGGTAGAAGGAAGACTCACAAGTACACCTTCAAGGTTCCAAAATTAGAGGATTTAAGAGGGTTGGCAAGGATGATCACCAACCCTGATGCTTTCAGAGCTAAGTATGGAGGACTGTTGTCTCTGTTAAGGGTCCATGTAATCGAAGGAATCCTGTCCATGCTAATCCAGTTCTATGATCCAGTCTATCACTGTTTCACATTCCCGGATTATCAACTAGCACCAATACTGGAGGAGTATTCTCACCTGACTGATTTACCTATCACTGACCAAGCTCCATTTTATGGACTAGAAGAAATTCCAAAGGATCAAATCATTGCAAGAGGTATCTATTTGGATGAGTCAGAAGTCAGGACTCACATGACCACTAAGGGTCGAATCCAAGGTTTACCATCCAAGTTTTTTTATAAAGAAAGCCCTGTACTTTTCCAGTATAGGGAACGTTGCTTTCGAGAGCATCTTTGTTTTGCTCACATACGGGTTATTTCTGTTTCCCAACATTGATAGCTTCGATGATATCAATGCCATTAAGATATTTCTTATTGGAAACCCTGTACTGACCCTGCTCGCAGATGCTTATCGTACTGTACACTTAAGGAATTTGTATAGCGGAGGAATGATCACATGTTGTGTACCCCTTCTATACAAATGGTTCACTTCCAATTTGCCGAAGTCTGCTGCATTTTGGGATCATAAGAGTACTTTACGTTGGTCACAGAGAACCTTGTCTCTTACCAACTCTGACATTGATTGGTGCAATCGGATCTACTACAGAATAAGAATCATTGACCGTTGTGGGAACTTCCCTAACGTACCCCTCATAGGAATTAAAGGAGGAATCAACTATCATCCAATTTTAGTTCGTCGTCAATTCAGATACCCGATGAGACATATCCCACGTAATGTTCATCTGGAAGGTCTTTTCTTCAAGGAAGGAGAAAATGACAGGGCACTAAAGATAGAAATAGTGCATGCTTGGAAACATGTTCACAGGAAAGGAAGAGAGTCTCTAGGAAAACCAGACTGTGTCTCGGTGGAACCTTATCTCCACTGGGTACAAACTAGAGCTCTCAAACTGAGGATGCCTTACCCTCGTCAGGAATTTCTTCCGTTAAAGGAATCCTTCCTTTATTTTATGTCTGATACGGAAAAACTTCAGGTTACTCTCAACAAAGTTCAATAGGAGAAGAGGTCTTGGAAGAACAAGTACCGTATTCTCAATGTGGAGTGTAAGAAGATACAACAACTGTTAAATGAAAAAGATGTTTTGATCAAGATTTTAGAGCAACATGCTGTAGAAAATCAAGAAGACCAAAGGAATTTGCTCGCTCTTTTCACTTGGCAAAGGAACGACAACCCGACAACGGCTCGAGAGCCCCGGTCAAAGAAAAGGAAAGTACCAGAACCAGCACCTGAGCCCTCCTCAAAGAGGACTCAGGATCCATTAGTTTAGACATTTCCTTTTACAGTACTTTGTAAAACTACTGTATTTCCATTTCCGCAATCTTTGAATTCAATAGAACGGGGTTTCCCCACTGTATGATATTTGCAATCCAAATGTTGAAGTTTCTTTTGAAAATAAAAAAAATTAATCATATAATCATTACATATCATTCATCATTCTCTCATCACGCATTCTTCTTACCTACAAATCTCACATTTGTGCCTCGATTCTAGAGTCAAACTGTCTCATTCGTACAATACTCGGGCCAACATTCAAAAGAAAATGGATAATCTCGAGGAAGAGAACAGAGAGTTGAGAGAAGAACTCGAAGCCCTGAAAGAAGATCTGAGGAAGCTTCACAATGACATGCAAGCTCTGGCAGCAGCTCAGATACAAAGGACATTGATCTCAGAGATCACATCTACGCCCATAGTGGAAAAGTATGATCCTCGGTATAACATGCCAAAGGATCGTCCCTGGGGCATGCCACTCAATTATATCCTGGAAGGATATATTCTGCCAATCACAGAAGATCCAGAAACTGCAGCAGGAACCGCTGGGCCTAAAGGTTACAAACTTCGGGAAAGCGAAGATGCAAGGGGCATAACAGCAACTCCTGAAGGTTACAAACTTCGGGAGAGGGAAGTACCAAGAGTCACTGGCGTAATGACTATACCACCACCCGTGGTACACACTGTCCCGGAAGGACAGATTCCATAGATATCTTCTGGTGGAAATGAAAGTATGTACGACAGAATGAATGAGTTCTAGGAGCAATTCTTGGAAATACAGAAGGAACTGCAAGCTATTCGCAGTCAGGATCTATTTGGAAAGGACGCCGCAGACCTTTGTTTGGTCCCCAATGTGAAAATTCCGCACAAATTCAAGGTACCCGAATTTGAGAAATACAAGGGTAACTCTTTCCCTCAAAGTCACTTGGTGATGTATGCTCGGAGGATGTCAACTCAGACAAAGAACCAACAGCTACTGATCCATTACTTCCAGGATAGTTTAACCGGTGCCGCACTCAAATGGTACATGGTTTTAAACCGTACTAAGATCGTCACTTTCAGAGATCTTGGCGCTGCCTTCGTCTAGCAATATAAGTATAAACTGGACATGGTACCAGATAGAGATCAACTCAGAGCCATGTCACAGAAGAATAAGGAAACCTTCAAGGAATACGCTCAGAGATGGCGTGAAATTTCCGCCCAGATTGGTCCACCTCTTGAGGAAAAAGAGATGACAAAGATCTTTTTGAAAACCTTGAGTTCATTTTATTACGACCGAATGGTCGCCAGTGCGCCCAGTGACTTCACTGATATGGTGAGCATGGGAGTTCGTCTTGAGGAAGCAGTCCGAGAAGGAAATTTGGTCAAAGATACAGGACCATCAAGCAGTACCAAAAGATACGGTAGTGATTTCCATAAGAAAAAAGAGCAAGATATTGGCAATATCTATCTCGGAAAGCAAAGGTGACGGTACCAACCAGTAGCAGCTGTAACTCCTGCTATCAACCCTGTGCCTGTTCCAACGTATCAACCTCAGGTTGCTCAAAGCCAACCACATCAACAACAATATCAACAAAGGACACAACAACCTCTTCAACAGGCTCGTCCTCAGTACAACAACAACCGTACAACGCGACCACCAGGGTTTGACCCTATACCAATGTTGTACGCAGAACTGTTTCCACTATTACTGATCAAGGGGCATGTCCAAACCAGGTCACCTCTTACAATACTGGAGAATCCGCCTTTTTGGTTCAAAGAGGATCAGACTTGCCCTTACCATCAAGGAGGACCAGGGCAAAACATAGAAAATTGTCTCAGTTTCAAATCCGATGTGCAAAAGCTTGTTAGGAGTGGGGTCTTATCCTTCAAGGATACGAAACCCGCTGCCTCAACACGAAAAGGCTACAGTAAATTTGATAGAAGGAGAGTCTAACCTCATCTATCAAATTCATGATGTACTCTTATTAAGGGCTAACTTGGTCAAGATACATCGCAGACAGAGCGGATACGGTCATGTACTATCTCATAATTATCACCAGTGTGATATATGCTATAAGACAATCAAGGATGTTCTGTGGTGCAATCAGCTCTACAGGAACAGTTGGATCTCGGTTGGATCCAAGATCACCTAATTCGTGTGGTCAACATGACTTATACAAATTCCAACATCATTCAGATCCACGACATCCGTACGATGAATGTCAACTTGGTGGCAATGCACTCAAGGCAAAGCCAACATCATAATCTGCCATGACACGATTACAATTCCTGTCTGATCTGCTCGGTAAATAATCAGGGATTCTCTTTGTACAAAAGGCCCTCCAGAGTCAGATGGATCTTGGATGGATCAAGGACTACCATGATAGAAATCCCTATCAGGTCAACATGATTCAAATCTTAGATATTCGCTTGATGAATACCAGCTTGGTGGAATTACATGCTAAGCAAGTCCATCTCGGTTTTCTGACTTCGCACGATTATCAGAACTGCAAAGCATGTCGTGAGAGTGACCAAGGATGTGCACTCGTTCAAAGAACACTGCAACACTTGTTGAACCACTGGTGGCTTCCGATCTATCTAGATGAAGACACACAACAAGTCAGTATGATTAATGGGAACCCTACTAGGCATCAAATTCAGGATGTTCGATCAATGGAAACAGATCTAGTGAAGTTGTACTGCATACAAAGCGGGCGTGGCAGGGTGCCACCACACAACTATGAACGATGTAGAGTTTGCTCAGAGAATAATCAAGGATGCTACCTCGTGCTAGCAGCCCTTCAAAGTTTGTTGGACCACAAAGAGATTCAACCATGGTCAAGTTCTGGTTCAATGTCAAACTATCACCCTGATCGAGACCAAAAGGTTGTCTTGATCCCTAAACGAGAAGTGGCCAAAGATGTGTACGCCATAATCCCTCAACTCCATGAATCAAGATTTCCTCTTGATAGTGGAAGGATTCTCAACCTCGAACCAATCGAGGTCAGCTATGATGGTCAGAAAAATCAAAAGGCTCCTGTAGTTACCTATCTGCCGGGACCGCTACCGTATGAATCAACTAAGGTTATCCCTTACAAATACGGTGCAAAAACAATTGAGAATGGAAAGGAAATTCCATTGCCCTCCGTCGTGATTATTTCAGACATCAGTCGAGTAACACGGAGCAGTCGAATCTTTAACCGAGGAGTTGGAGAACCCGGCAAAGAAAAGGAACCTCAAGCAGAGTTCCTGATCAACCAGTCGGTCAATCCAGTGATCCCGATCTTTCAAAAAACAATGATGAGATGCTGAAGCTCATCCAAAAGAGTGAGTACAACATAGTAGATTAGCTGTTACAGACTCCTTCAAAAATCTCTGTGTTATCTCTGTTACTCAGTTCCGAAGCTCACAGGGAAGCTCTACAGAAAGTCTTGGAGCAAGCCTTTGTGAAACAAGATGTGTCAATAAGACAATTCGACAGCATAATCTCCAACATCACTTCTTGCAACAACTTGGGGTTTAGTGATGAGGAATTTCCAGAAGAAGGCAAAAGTCATAACATGGCGCTCAATATTACAGTCAACTGCCAGGACGATGCTTTAGCCAGCGTACTGGTAGATACTGGATCGACTCTGAATGTTATGCTAAAGTCCACCCTAATGCGACTATCATGTAAAGGATCTCATATGAGAGGCAGTGAGGTCATCGTCAAAGCATTTGACGGATCCCAGAAAGCAGTTATCGGCGAAATCGATCTTCCCATAACTATCGGTCCTCACACTTTCCAAGTCACTTTCCAGGTCATGGACATCCGGGCAGCATACAGCTGTTTATTAGGAAGACCTTGGATACACAAGGCCGGGGTAGTCACTTCAACACTTCACCAAAAGCTGAAGTTTGTCAAGAACGACCAACTAGTCACAGTCTGCGGAGAGCAAGCCTTGATCGTAAGAAACTTATCATCGTCCCACTTATGTAGAACCAGAAGAGGTTGTAGGAACCCAGTTCCAAGCACTTTCAGTGAGCAACGACAACCAGTTAGTAAGAGGAACATCGATTTCCTCGTACAAAGATGCTCTCGAAGCGAACAAAAGTAACAATGCAAAATGATTGGGACAACTTGTCATTCCTATTGATAACAAGGCAAAGAAAGGCTTTGGTTTTTCTTCAACCTGTACCCAGACTGCTACTAACGATGAAAGTTTTCATCCCATTCAGGACTTCTTCCACAATGGAGGTTTCCTTCACCCAGTGCCTCAAGAAGTACTTACCATTAACGAGGACGACTCCTCCGATACAAATGAAGAATGGAAGTCCTATCTTAACAAGGACGGTTATATGTCTCAAGAAGAAGTGCCTACGCCATTTTTCTATCCCGTACAGAGTCCGAGATTTATACCAAGATCAGACGTCAAAATGATATATGGAGATTGTGATCCAGAAGGATGCCGTGCTCCGCCAAATCATTAGAGGAGGACACTCTGATGAAAGACAACTTTGACCACGACTATTATGGCCCAATGGATGGCCTGCCTATCTGACAGCCGTACCCAGGAGACTTAGGGCAAGAAAGTCAGCCCAACGATGCATATCAACTGAGTATTACTGAAAAGAATACCTGCGTCCCACCATGTCATGGGATCAACACTCAGGGCATTCAAAAAACGCCTAGCATGACGACGAATTTACAAAGCTTGCAGGACTAGAATTCATTAACTATGCTTTTCCCGAGGTTAACGTCATTGAGGGGGATGACTCCTCCAGTTCCAAAGAAGTGTGGGACACCTTAGGATAGCCGGGTGGCAAATTTGATTACCTGGTTAAGTACACCGCTCCCAAAAGCTCTCGTATCAGGTTCGAAGACATCCATCCTAGTGGATGGGGAGATTTACCTGAGAGCACAAACACTATGCAAGATATGTAACACCCCTAATCTATACCCCCAATTAAATAAAGCAGTAAAAGAAAATTCAAAATTTCATCAGAGTGTATTTAAATTATCATGGCATAGACGGGGAGAATCACATTATATTGAAACAAATCATACAACACCTACTCATAAAGATATGCAACAGTGGGGTAGCAATCAACAGAGGAACTCAGTTCCTTACACCCACATTTCAGATTTTAGAATAAAAGCGGAAAATCTAAAACTGAATATCATATATATATATATATCACATGAAAAGTTTGTCATTCATCAAGTTATACATCCATAAGCCAAAAGATGTATATATGTAATACACAATAATCACAAACGGTCTCCCTAACTAACCGGTGTCACATATCAGAGCCGACCGACAAAAGAATGAAGTCCAAAGCTTCACAAAAAGACCTCCAGCAACTCTAATCTGCAATGCCTCATAGAGCATTATAAAACAGCAGAAGGGTGAGAAAAACAATCATAATACAATTGCATACAATTATATATAACACAAAAATACACATATATACGGTTCTCACCACAAATCATACATCACCAAGGTATACTAACCACACACAATACAAGTATCACCAACACATATCCATATATCAATTTATCCACAATTCCACACATAAACAACCATTAATGATTTATGCAAATGCAAGAGACCGACACCACGACTCTATGCATATGCACATGCGGTACCGACTTCCAATGTTTCTCATCACTAGTTCATTCAGGAACTCTGCTGGAATCATCGCTCGTTACATCACTATAACTCCCTGTCGGGCATACGATGTTCCCCGTCGCTCACACCCCACACGGGCACACGACGTTTAGGGATCGTTCACACCCCACACAGGCACACGACCCGATCGCTCACACCCCACATGGGCACACGATCGTCTATAACCATCGCTTTCGGTCCTCTTATTTTTAAGGTTATTCATACCTCTTATTTTTAAGGCTCACGATGTTATAGCAGATTCCCTCTGGAATCCAAACCATCACTCAGGACGTCACAACAATGCATATCATGATGCTTGGCATACAAGGACTCATGACATTCAAAATGCACACAGATACACATCCATAATCCTGCATATAATTATCAATTACCACACATTGTACTTTCTTGTCCTAAGGCCACCAATCATCATCACAATATGTATTTCATGCAATTTCATCCCACAACAGTACACATGTCATGCAATATCCACACCAACAGCATATTGCATATACACTTCAAGTTCACACAATTGAAACAACAAAAGTCGACAAAACAACATATTTTCTAATTCCCTACCTAATTTAATCAGCCAACAATCTCAAAACCATCATCATAAGCAAGAATATTTCATAAGCTTTTCAACGATATAATGAACGTTCAAAACGGATAACCAGATCAAAAGTTATGGAATTAAAAAGAAAATAAAAGTGTGAAAAATCCTAAGAACCGCCCGGCGAAACAATTAAACCGCCCGGCACTTGCCCTTCACATCTACTTCGCCCGGCGAAGCAGAGGCGTCACCATTTCTACCAAAATGACTCAATAGATTCAAAAACTTGTAACCTCTGTGCCTCTCCAAAACCGCCCAGCGAAATCACAAATCGCCCGGCGAAAGAAGAAAATCGCCCGACGCTTCACACCAGATGTAGAAAATTCTGCTACGTGTGACACTGTTCCATAACCCCAAAAACCCCATTTTTCCCCACCAAACCATTTCCAACAGCCACACAAACCTCAGCAATTATTCATACATATCACATGATCATACTACAAGATTCGTTTCAATTTTCGTCTGTGAAAACATCGATTTCTACTCGTTTCCGCGTTTTCGACCTATAACCGAAAAACTATGGAAAAAAAACAATATAACATGCAAACACACATACATAATCATACACAATGATAAGATAATCGAGTTTCACACCCTTACCCGATAAAATCGCGTTCTAGAAGGTCGGTTGATTGATTTCCAAATTTTCTCAAATTCTCTCTTTTCTTCTCTTCTCCTTTTCTTTTCTTCTTCTCTTCTTTTCTCTTACTATTTTTCTCTCTTTCTATTTTCTATTTATATTCTAACTCAACCAAAATAAATCAAAATGCCCAAATTACCCCTACACTCAAATATCTCGCAATGTTCCCAAAACGCGATAAAATATATTCACGACGAAAAATAACATACTTTCACATAAAAGTCAGAAATAAAATGAAATAATAATAAAATAATAAAAAACGACTCAATAAATTAAAAAGACAAAACTGACAAAACTGACTGGGGCATTACAACTCTCCCCCACTTAGAAATTTTCGTCCTCGAAAATCTTACCTGAGACGAGCAACTCTGGATACGACTCCCGCATCCGACTCTCCAACTCCCAAGTCAAATTGCCCTCAGCAGCGCCTCCCCACGCCACTTTCACAAGTGCAATATCCTTGCCCCGCAACCTCTTCAACTCACGATCCAAAATACTCACCGACAAAGCCTCAACCGTAAGGTTCTCCCTTACCTCAACCTCGTCCATCGGAATCACATGCGACGGATCTGGAACATACTTCCGAAGCTGTGAAACATGGAACACATCGTGCAAATTCAACAGATTCGGCAGCAACGCCACCCTATACACCACAGCACCCACTCTCGCGGATATCTAGTAAGGACCAATAAACCGAGAAGTAAGCTTCTTCGATTTCAATGCACGACCCACACCCGTTACCGGTGTAACTCTCAAAAATACATGATCTCCCTCTTGGAACTCAAGATCTTTCCGTCTCCGATCATGATAACTCTTTTGCCTACTCTGAGAAGCCTTCATTTTCTCACGAATAAACTTCACTTTTTCCGTAGTCTGCTGTACCAACTCTGGTCCAACCACCGTCCTCTCACCAGATTCGTGCCAACATAACGGTGTTCGACATCTTCGTCTATACAGTGCTTCAAAAGGTGCCATTCCAATACTAGAATGGAAACTGTTATTATACGCGAATTCAATCAACGCAAGATAACTATCCCACGCACCACCTTGTTCAAGAACACACGCTCGCAACAAATCTTCCAAAGACTGAATCGTTCTCTCCGCCTGCCCATCCATCTGCGGATGATAAGCCGAACTCAACCTCAATTTAGAACCCAACGCCTTCTGTAAACTTTCCCAAAATCTCAAGGTAAACCTCGGATCTCGATCCGAAATAATACTTAACGGAACCCCATGCAACTTCACAATTACACTGATATAAATCTCCGTCAACCTCTCTAAAGAAAAACTGATGTCAATCGGAATAAAATGAGCCGATTTAGTCAGCCTATCAACAACCACCCAAATAGCATTATGCCCTCGCTGAGTATTTGGCAACCCCATCACAAAATCCATCGAAATGCTATCCCATTTCCATTCCGGAATATCCAACGGTTGCAAGAAACCACTCGGTCTCTGATGTTCCACTTTCGACTTCTGGCACGTCAAACAAGCATACACAAACTGAGCTACATCTCTTTTCAATCCAGACCACCAGAAAATCTTCTTCAAATCTTGGTACATCTTATTGGCTCCCGGATGTATACTCAAAGTACTCCGGTGTCCTTCCTCCAAAATCACCTGTTTCAACTCCGAATCATCAGGAATACAAATTCGGCCTCGGAATCTCAAAACGCCATTAATATCCACTTGAAAATCACTATTCGCATCTTTTTCTCCAACCAACATCAAATCCACAAATTTCACATCCAACTTCTGTTTCTCACTTACCGTCATCAGAAAATCATTAGTAACCTTCAACATACCAAGCCTTACACTATCTGGCGTCAATTCACAAACCAAACTCAAGTCTCTAAACGATTCCAAAAGTTCCCACTCCTTAACCATCAAAGCGGACATATGTAATGATTTCTGACTCAATGCATCAGCTACCACATTAGCTTTACCAGGATGGTAATTCAAGCCAAAGTCGTAGTCCTTCAAAAATTCCAACCATCTTCGTTGCCTCATATTTAGCTCTTTCTGATCAAACAAATATTTCAAACTTTTATGATCACTAAAGACTTCAAACCTTGCACCGTAGAGATAGTGCCTTCAAATCTTCAACACAAAAACCACAGCCGCTAATTCAAGATCATGAGTAGGATAATTTTCTCATGCACTCTCAACTGCCTTGAAGCATAAGCCACAACCTTACCTTCTTGCATCAAAACACCACCTAGACCAATCAAAGAAGCATCACAATAAACCACTAATGGTTCATTAGGATTCGGCAAAATCAAAATCGGAGCTGTCGTCAATCTTCTCTTCAGCTCATTAAAACTTTCTTCACACCGAATATCCCAAATGAATGTTTGCCCTTTACAAGTCAACTTGGTCAAAGGAAGTGCTAGCTTAGAAAAACCTTCAATAAACCTTCGATAATATCCAGCCAAACCCAAAAAGCTTCGAATCTCAGTAACAAATCTCGGAGCCTCCCATTGTAGAACTGCTTCTACTTTAGATGGATCCATAGAAATACCATTACCTGAAATTACGTGTCCAAGAAAACTCACTTCCGACAACCAAAATTCACACTTAGACAATTTGGCAAAAAGCTTCTTTTCCTTCAAAACCTGCAAAATAATACGTAAATGCTCCGCGTGCTCCTCCCGAGACTTAGAATAAATCAAAATGTCATTAATAAACACAACAACAAATTGATCCAAATGCTCGTGAAAAATACGATTCATGTACTCCATAAACACACCTGGCGCATTAGAAACCCCGAACGACATCATAGAATATTCATAATGACCGTAACGTGTCCTAAAAGCCGTCTTCTAAATATCTTCCTCTTTCACCCTAATCTGATGATACCCTGACCTCAAGTCAATCTTACTGAACACACACGCACCAACCAACTGATCCATCAGATCATCAATCCTTGGAAGAGGATACTTATTCTTAATCGTCACCTTATTCAACTGGCGATAATCAATACACAACCGCATACTTCCATCTTTCTTTTTCACCAATAAAACTGGAGCACCCCAAGGCGACACACTTGGTCTCACAAACCTCTTCTTCAATAATTCATTCAACTGTGTCTTTAACTCAACCAACTCAGATGCCGACATACGATAAGGTGCCATCGATACAGGTCTAGTACCAGGAACTAGATCTATAGAAAACTCCACCTCCCTCTCTGGCGGCAAGTCCGAAATATCCTCAGGAAACACTTCAGGAAAATCACACACAATCGGAAACACATCAAGCGACACTTGACTATCCACCGTCAACGACGCAAACAACCCAAACAATTGAGCTTCATCCGCCAAAAGTCTCTTCAACTCTTTGGTAGATAAGAAACTCGAGTCTTCGTCTTCCTCAAGAGAAGGAAACCTTACCAGCTTATGATAACAATCAATATGAACCCGATTGAATTGCAACCAATTCATTCCCAAAACCACATCCAAACCTTCCAACGGCAAACACACTAAATCCATTTCAAAGTCTTTACCATAAATGGTCAAAGGACAACTTAGACAAACCAAAGAAGTAGTTACTGACCCCATTGCTGGAGTATCAATAACCATCTTACCACCCATCGAAGACAACACAAGATTCAAACGCTTCGCGCACTCAGACGAAATAAACGAATGAGTCGCTCCAGTATCAATAATAGCAACTAAAGGAGTACTATTAATAAAACAAGTACCTCTGATCAGACGGTCTGCACTTGAAGTCTGAGTCCCTGCCAATGTAAACACTTTCCCTCCAGATGGAGCCTGCTTCGGTTTCGGACACTTCGTACTAATATGACCAGGTTCACCACAATTGTAACACTTCACCACATTCTTCCTTGCACAATCAGCTGCAACATGTCCTAAACCTCCACAATTAGTACACTTCCTCATATCTTTCCGGCACTCAAACTGACGATGCCCCAACTCCCCACATCTATAACACCTCAGCGGACCAGACATTCCTCCTCCACTTGACCTTTTCTCAAAAGTACCCCTTTGTTTACCCTTATCAGCTGGTGTTACATAAGGACCACCACGGAACTGTTGCTTCCCTTTCCTCTCGCTCACACTCTTATAGTGAGTAGAACGAGCCTTACTATCCTCTTCATAAATCCTACAACAGTCTACCAAATCAGAAAACCTCTGAATCCTTTGATACCCAATTACCTGCTTTATCTCAGGACGCAAGCCGTTCTCAAACTTAACACACTTAGAAAATTCCGCAGCCGCTTCAGCATAATGAGGATAAAACTGCACAAGTTCCACAAACTTAGCAGTATAATCAACAACAGACATATTACCTTGTTTTAACTCCAAGAACTCAATTTCCTTCTTTCCTCTTACATCTTCAGGAAAATACCTCCTCAAAAACTCCATACTAAACACAGCCCAAGTGATCTCCTCCTCTGCAGCTTCCAACACACGACGAGTACTAACCCACCAATCATCAGCTTCTTCCAGTAACATGTGAGTACCCAGTCTCACCTTTTGATCCTCAGCACAATCCATCACTCGTAAAATCCTTTCAATCTCCTTCAGCCAAATCTGTGCACCATCAGGATCATATCTTCCCTTGAAGACAGGCGGTTTGTTCTTCCTGAACTCATCATTACTTGCAGCATTAGGTGCACCATGCACAGCACGAGCCATTTCCTGCATCGCAGCAGCCAAAGCAGCATCATTCCTACCATCCATATTATGTTCATTTCCAATAACAGAAACTATGGTTAAACAAACAGCTCACCCAACCACAACGACCAATAAGGACTGACACAACTGACACGGACTGGCACGGACTAACACAAACTGGCTCTGATACCACTTAATGTAACACCCCCAATCTATACCCCCAATTAAATAAAGCAGTAAAAGAAAATTCAAAATTTCATCAGAGTGTATTTAAATTATCATGGCATAGACGGGGAGAATCACATTATATTGAAACAAATCATACAACACCTGCTCATAAAGATATGCAACAGTGGGGTAGCAATCAACAGAGGAACTCAGTTCCTTACACCCACATTTCAGATTTTAGAATAAAAGCGGAAAATCTAAAACTGAATATCATATATATATATATCACATGAAAAGTTTGTCATACATCAAGTTATACATGCATAAGCCAAAATATGTATATACGTAATACACAATAATCATAAACGGCCTCCCTAACTACCCGGTGTCACATATCAGAGCCGACCGACAAAAGAATGAAGTCCTAAGCTTCACAAAAAGACCTCCAGCAACTCTAATCTGCAATGCCTCATAGAGCATTATAAAACAGCAGAAGGGTGAGAAAAACAATCATAATACAATTGCATACAATTATATATAACACAAAAATACACATATATACAGTTCTCACCACAAATCATACATCACCAAGGTATACTAACCACACACAATACAAGTATCACCAACATATATCCATATATCAATTTATCCACAATTCCACACATAAACAACCATTAATGATTTATGCAAATGCAAGAGACCGACACCACGACTCTATGCATATGCACATGCGGTACCGACTTCCAATGTTTCTCATCACTAGTTCACTCAGGAACTCTACTGTAATCATCGCTCGTTACATCACTGTAACTCCCCGTCGGGCATACGATGTTCCCCGTCGCTCACACCCCACACGGGCACACGACGTTTATGGATCGCTCACACCCCACACGGGCACACGACCCGATCGCTCACACCCCACATGGGCACACGATCGTCTATAACCATCGCTTTCTGCCCTCTTATTTTTAAGGCTATTCATACCTCTTATTTTTAAGGCTCACGATGTTATAGAAGATTCCCTCTTGAATCCAAACCGTCACTCAGGACGTCACAACAATGCATATCATGATGCTTGGCATACAAGGACTCGTGACATTCAAAATGCACACAGATACACATCCATAATCCTGCATATAATTATCAATTACCACACATTGCACTTTCTTGTCCTAAGGCCACCAATCATCATCACAATATGTATTTCATACAATTTCATCACACAATAGTACACAGGTCATACAATATCCACACCAACAGCATATTGCATATACACTTCAAGTTCACACAATTGAAACGACAAAAGTCGACAAAACAACATATTTTTTAATTCCCGACCTAATTTAATCGGCCAACAATCTCAAAACCATCATCATAAACAAGAACATTTCATAAGCTTTCCAGCGATATAAAGAACGTTCAAAACGGATAACCATATCAAAAGTTATGGAATTAAAAAGAAAATAAAAGTGTGAAAAATCCTAAGAACCGCCCGGCGAAACAATTAAACCGCCCGGCACTTGCCCTTCGCCGCTACTTTGCCCAGCGAAGCAGAGGCGTCACCATTTCTACCAAAATGACTCAATAGAGTCAGGAACATGTAACCTCTGCGCCTCTCCAAAACCGCCCAGCGAAATCACGAATCGCCCGGCGAAAGAAGAAAATCGCCCGGCGCTTCACACCAGATGTAGAAAATTCTGCTACGTGTGACACTGTTCCATTACCCCAAAAACCCCATTTTTCCCTGCCAAACCATTTCCAACAGCCACACAAACCTCAGCAATTATTCATACATATCACATGATCATACTACAAGATTCGTATCAATTTTCGTCTGTGAAAACATCGATTTCTACTCGTTTCCACGTTTTCGACCTATAACCGAAAAACTATGGAAAAAAAATAATACAACATGCAAACACACATACATAATCATACACAATGATAAGATAATCGAGTTTCGCACCCTTACCCGATAAAATCGCGTTCTAGAAGGTCGGTTGATTGATTTCCAAGTTTTCTCAAATTCTCTCTTTTCTTCTCTTCTCCTTTTCTTTTCTTCTTCTCTTCTTTTCTCTTACTATATTTCTCTCTTTCTATTTTCTATTTATATTCTAACTCAACCAAAATAAATCAAAATGCCCAAATTACCCCTACACTCAAATATCTCGCAATGTTCCCAAAACGCGATAAAATATATTCACGAAGAAAAATAACATACTTTCACATAAAAGTCAGAAATAAAATAAAATAATAATAAAATAATCGAAAACGACTCAATAAATTAAAAAGACTAAACTGACAAAACTGACTGGGGCGTTACAAGATACAACTGAGGAATCCTCCTACGACAACTCTGCCTGGGAGACAGATTCCAACGATCCTGCTCCAACAGAAATCAGCATTATTTCTGAAGACAAGTCAAGAAAGAAGGTACCAGCCTTTGTAATTCACTGAGGGGTTCGCCGCCAATGGGTCTGTGTCAATGTTCCAAAAGTTGTTCATAAGTCTAAGTAATTGCCATATTTAACCTTTCACCTTGCCCAGGTGAAACAAATGTTTTGATAGGGCTCACTTTCTGTAAATATCCCTCTTCGTTTTGCCCAAAGCGACATAATTTTGTTTTATAGGGTTGTAGTTTCAAGAATCGACTAAATCATGAATAAAATAACGTCGTTCTGTAATTTCCGCTTTTATTGTTGTTTTCTTTTTTCATTTTTTCAGAAAATGGTAATCCTAAAAAACAACTAAATAATAAAAACAAGCAGTTTTCCAAAGAAAATACACTGTACACACTCTTGCATTCTCTCCATCTCTTCTAAAAACAATCATCACGTCATGCAGATTGCTTGTTTTAAACCCCATTGAAACATTCGATCCAATGCCTTCCCCCAACTTTGAGTTCCCGGTATTTGAGGCTGAAGAAGAAAATGACAAAGAAATTCCAGAAGAGATCTCCCGATTACTCAGACAAGAGGAAATGTCCATTGAACCTCACAAGGAGCCGTTGGAAATGGTCAACTTGGGTTCAGAAGAAGAGAGAAAAGAAGTCAAGATTGGGGCACTGCTCAATTTAACTGTCAAACAAGATTTGATAAAGCTTCTCAAAGAATTCCCCGATGTATTCGCTTGGTCCTATCAGGACATGCCAGGGTTAGATACCAGCATCGTGGAACATCATCTACCGTTACGATTAGAATGTCCACCAGTAAAACAGAGGTTGAGAAGAACTCACCCAGACATGGCCATCAAAATCAAAGAGGAGGTACAAAAACATATTGACGCGAGTTTCCTCGCCACATCAGAATATCCTCAATGGTTAGCCAACATCATACCAGTTCCGAAAAAGAACGGAAATGTCAGAATGTGTGTGGATTACAGAGATCTAAACATGGCCAGTCCAAATGACGACTTTCCTTTACCATACATTGACATGCTGGTTGACAGTACAACAAAGTTCAAAGGATTCTCCTTCATGGATGGATTCTCGGGCTATAATCAGATAAAAATGGCGTCGAAGGGCATGGAGAAAACTTCGTTCATCACCCCATGGGGTACCTTTTGTTACAAGGTAATGTCGTTCAGTTTGAAGAACGCCGGGGCAACCTATCAAAGGGCCATGACTACTCTCTTTCATGACATGATACATAAAGAGATAGAGGTATATGTGGATGATATGATTGCGAAATCCAAAACAGAAGAGGAGCATGTGACCCACCTGTCAAAACTATTTGAGTGTCTGAGAAAATACAAACTCTGCTTGAATCCCAATAAGTTCACATTCGGTGTTCGCTCAGGGAAACTGTTAGGGTTCATCGTCAGCCAGAAGGGAATTGAGGTTGATCCTGACAAGGTCAAGGCCATTCAAGAAATGCCTTCTCCAAAAACTGAAAAACAAGTCAGGGGATTCCTGGGGCGTCTGAATTACATTTCCAGATTTATATTCCTCATGACCGCGACATGCGCGCCGATTTTCAAATTACTCAAAAAGAATTAGGACTGCGTTTGGACAGAAGACTGCCAAACCGCCTTCGATAGTATTAAGGAATACCTGTTGAATCCACCGATTCTATCAACTCCAGTGGAAGGAAGGCCACTGATCATATACCTAACAGTCTTGAAGGACTCCATGGGTTGTGTACTCGACCAACAAGACGAAACAAAAAGGAAAGAGTCTGTCATCTACTATTTGAGCAAGAAATTCACCGATTGCGAGACTTAGTACACTATACTTGAGAAAACTTGTTGTGCTCTAGCTTGGGCAACCAAACGTCTTCGCCAGTATATGATTCGTCACATTACTTGGTTAATCTCCGAAATGGATCCAATCAAGTATGTCTTTGAAAATCCTGCTCTCACGGGAAGGATAGCCCGTTGGCAGATGTTATCAGAATACGACATCGAATACCACGCTCAAAAAGCCGTCAAAGGAAGTATTTTAGCCGATCATTTGGCTCATCAACTGATCGACGATCAGGAATCAATCGGGTTTGACTTCCCAGACAAAGATGTCATGTATTTAAAAATGAAAGATTGCGATGAACCGCTACCCAGTGAAGGGCCAGAACCAGGTTCCTAGTGGGGACTAATCTTTGATGTAGTTGTCAATCATTATGGAAATAAAATTGGGTCAATCATTATAACACCTCAGGGTACCCACATTCCTTTCACCGCCCGACTGACATTCAAGTGTACCAACAACGAGGCCGAATACGAAGCTTGTATCATGGGTCTCGAAGAAGCGATCGACTTAAGGATCAAGAACTTGGATGTATATAGTGACTCAGCCCTGGTTATCAATCAAATCAAAGGAGATTGGAACACATACCAATCAGGACTGATTCCTTACAAGACTACGCAAGAAGGTTGTTACCTTTCTTCAACAGAATTAAGTTTCATCATATCCCTCGTGAAAAGAATCACATGGCTGATGCATTAGCCACTCTCTCTTCCATGATTAGTGTAGGTCAATGGAATGACGTACCTAAGATTGACATAATGCGCCTTAAACGGCCTGCTTACATCTTCACGGTTGAAGTAGTCATAGACGACAAACCTTGGTATCACGATATCAAATGCTTCCTTCAGAAACAAGAGTACCCACTTGGGGCATCCAGAAAAGACAAAAAAAAACCCTCAGAAGATTGGCTGGCAGCTTCTTCCTAAGAAGTGATACACTTTATAAGAGAAACTTTGACATGGTCTTGCTCCGATGCGTAGACAGACCAGAAGCAAACATGCTGATAAAAGAAATTCACGAAGGATCCTTTGGCACTCATGCCAACGGACACACGATGGCGAGAAAAATTCTAAGAGCAGGATACTATTCGTTGACAATGGAATCCGATTGCTACAAGTACATGAGGAAGTGTCACAAGTGTCAGATATACTCAGACCAAATCCATGTACCGCCAACGTATCTCAAAGTTCTTTCTTCCCCATGGCCTTTTTCCATATGGGGAATCAAAATGATTGGCATGATCGAACCCAAGGCTTCAAACGGACATCGGTTCATCCTAGTAGCCATTGACTACTTCACCAAGTGGGTCGAAGCAGCGTCATACGCCAATGTAACCCGACAAGTGGTGGTCCGATTTATCAAAAACAATCTCATCTGCCGTTATGGTGTTCCAAGCCAGATCATTACTGATAATGGATCTAACTTTAATAATAAGATGATGAAAGAGTTATGCGCTGAGTTTAAGATCAAACACCATAACTTATCTCCCTACCAACCCAAGATGAACAGAGCGGTAGAAGCAGCTAACATGAACATCAAGAAGATTGTTCAGAAGATGGTTATAACCTACAAAGACTGGCACGAGATGTTACCCTTTGCTCTTCATGGTTATTACACATCTGTCCACACTTTAATAGGGGAAACCCCTTTCTCTCTAGTGTATGGAATGGAAGCAGTGCTCCCCATAGAAGTAGAGATCCCATCAATCCGGGTGTTGATGGAAGCTAAGCTAACAGAGGATGAATGGTGTCAGAGCAGACACGACAAACTGAATCTGATCGAAGAAAAGCGAATAACGGCTCTATGCCATGGTCAGTTGTATCAGAAAAGAATGAAGAAAGCATTTGACAAAAAGGTTCAACCTCGCGTCTTCAGAAAAGCAGACCTTGTGCTCAAGAAGATACATTCATTTCTCACTGATTTCCGGGGCAAATGGACTTCGAATTATGATGGCCCCTATGTGGTCAGGAAAGCTTTCTCAGGCGGCGCCTTGAGGCTTACAACCATGGATGGAGAAGAATTTGCCTACCCCATAAATGTTGATGTAGTCAAGAAATAATTCGCCTAAATAAAAAAAAAGAAAAAAAACGTCTCAGTGGATTGAAAACCCGAAAGGGCGGTCCAGGCAAACATTAGAGACATAATCAAAAATCATCCCGGTGGATTGGAAATCTCAAAGTACAATCCAGGAAAAAGTTAGGGATTCATGGCAAGTAACTACGTCCAACAAAGGGGAAAATCCCCCAGCAGCAGTAATGCCATCCATCAGAAAACTCCAGTCACGGTCATCTTCGACGGAAGCTCGGGATGCCCAGAATTCAAAGTTGGTAGAAGGATAACGGTCGTTATGTTTCAATGTAGCCCTTTTCCCTTAAATTACCATTTTCTATACTTTGTAAATACTCTATGGAATCACGCGCTTGGCTGATTTCCATCTTATTAATAAAATTTGAGCCCTAGTGCTTTTGTTTGCAATTCTTATTTGTTTTAGCTTTACAGAACGATGTTTTAACATGATTAACGATTCTTAAAATAAAATAAAAATGAATTTACTTGTCAAAATTTTTCTGATTTTAAAATAAAGATGGCAATTCTTTTGACTGTTGAACATCGGAAGAACATCGATCACTTCTCCAAAAGTAGTCGAGCTTCAAAGTGCAGAATCAAAGTACTTCTTCTAAACCAGTACACCTGAATGAAGGATCAACTATGTCAGATGCGATTACTCCATCTAACATCCCCGACAGAGTTCTTATCTCTTAAGCCCGACCAACGGGGTTCCCCACAGGAACGTTTTCTCCTAAGCAAGGAAGAATTGATATCTTGAACAAATGATACTTCTTCGTCCCCTGCAGTGGCCGAGTATCCAGTCGTGTTCATCCACTAGTCTGTAAGTCGTGTCAGTTTTGTCAGCATAAACATACATACATCATGCATTATTGATTTACATTCACATTCATACTGCATCACTATCACTCTGTTCGGTCTTATCCCCTAGTGATAAAAGTCCTCTCAATCGAGTTGTCAGTTCTTTCCTCGTCTGGAAATGTTGCGTCTGAACAATCCCTCCTCCAATTTATTTATGGATTGGAGCCGAGCCTCGGCCACTTTGATAACTTAAACCTCTGAAAAGCAAGAGGGTCGTCGACAAACGTCATTCTTCGCCATTGAAGATGATATCTTCGCTTTCCCGGATTAAGGAAAATCCCCAGAGAAAGCCTCTTAATCAAGGATTCGGCAATACAGCAGTTTTTCTCCAGAATATTCGCTGACGAAAAGGTCATCAGCACCTCCAAATGGGATTACATCATGTCATACCCCAAATTTTGACCACTAAGATTCCCCATCATTATGCAAACCATCATCACAATATGGATGAACCATCATGCCTCATTAGTCTCCCTAAAGATGGGCGAGCCTTCATTACAATCAAACTTAGGGTTTCAAGCCCTCTCAGAGTTCTTAGACAAAGGATCAATCAAGGAATGACATGATATTCAACTTGTCTAGCCTATCAAACACCCACAATGGATCAATAGGACTCCCACATCAAGAATCAAGCATAAGGTTGCAGCATTTTGAGTGGATCAAGCCTCAAAATCAACAGTGTCACCAAATTAGGGTTTTGGTCGACCAGGGCCTCCAGATGGAAATTTTCCTCTGGGCATGAGCCAATGCTTCAAAGCATAACCTAAGATGCTCCATGGAACATCATAAACCCAATCACCAAGTCAATTTGGCCTCAGGGGATGCATTCACTAAAAATCAGGAATTAGGGTTTCTTGACCTAATTCACCCCTAAGTTGACTTTTGGGACAAATCATGAGCCAAGACCTCAAGACATGATTTGAGGATCTCTAATAAACCACATTGATCCATTTGCGACAATGGATTGATCCAAGAAGCTTGAGCAACAAGTTTCAATTTCATCAGAACCACAATTAGGGTTTCGCGGGAAAAGTCAATTGTGCCTTTCACTTTTGACCCAAGCATGCTCCCAAACTTTGGGACATGATTCAATACACCCTATAACACCTATGAAATCAATCCATCAAGTTTTATTTAGGTCAAGGACTTGATTTCATAGAGGATCTCACAGTTTGGAATTCATCTGACAAAAAGTCAACTGTGCATAAAAGTCAACTTTGACTTTTTGAGATTTTTCACAATTTATGGTCCCCTAACCCTAAAATGATGTTAATGTGTGATTGGAATCATCATTCATCAAGAAAAATCAAGAAAAGTGGGATAACTTGTAAAAGGGGTAACCATAAAAACTTAGAAATTTTTCTAAGTTATGGAACAAAGTGGCTAGGGTACCAACTTTGGAGGATCATATCTCCTAACCCACAAGGCCATTTTCCCCATCCAAAGCTAGATTTGTAGCTCTCATGGCCCTCTACAAAAGCTTCAAACACAACTCATTCCAATTCCTCATGGATTTTAAGTTATGGAATGATCAAAATCACAAAAAGTGAAAATGTCACTTTTTTCCAACACTTAGTGAAATTTTCACTAAGTCAGAATCTGTCTTACTTTTTTCAAAATGTAGGGGCATTTTTCACTTGGATCCAAAAAGTATCAAAACCAATTATGATCAAACAGTTGTTGTATCATATGAGGGATTTCCAAAATGGCCAAGAACTTCATCAAATTCCACTTGGGACATGAGATATGACCATGCCAATATGCCTTGCTGGAAACTGTCATGGCAAAGCATATTTGGGAGTTTTGCTCGATTTGCTCAAATTTTGCAAAGGGCAAGCAAATATATCCATCTGAACAGCTCAAGGGGAGACTAAGGAGGGACAAACACTGATCCATAAGCCTCCCAAGTCTTTGGAACCAAAAGTAGCATGTCAAACCTAGAAATGCCTAAAAGAGGGACAAAACTCCAATTTTGGTTTGGAGCATTTAATGGATGCACCAAGGTGGCATGAACTGAGCTATTTCCAACTGAATTCAGTCAAGACTTATCCAATACCAAGGGAACCAGCAGCCTGAACCCTAACCTCTAGTCAATGGCTAGAGGAGACTTGGATTCTCATTGATCAACATTAGCCAAACCTCTGCTGCAGTTGTCATTCACTGTTGTAGCCAAAACAAACTTGCTCTACTATAAATAGAGCTCATTTGTGATCAGTTTGAGTACACCGAAGCACTACAATTGATGCTTTCCACAAAATCTCTTTCTCTTGGCAAAAATGCCTTCTTTAGCAAGGTAACTCTGAGTTTTTGAGTTAGAGAGCAATTCCACCACAACTCATGATCCAAACACATCCAATATGTCATATCTAAGCTGTCCAAACACTCACAAGTGACCTGTAACACCAAAATCACAAAGTCACCAGATAAAACCTCAAACACACTCCAAATATCATCCTTGAATTGTCCCAAATGGTTCCCCCCATCTGGAACACCATTTGAGAGAGTTGCTATTTTGGCCACTTTTGCCCCTTATGCGAGAAAGAGCTTAAACTTGTTCCTGAGGTTTCCAGCTGATTCCAACCATCCTAAAAGCTTCTATGAGATCATTTGAGGGTGTCCAAAGCATCAAATCATTTCTGGAACAAAGCACTTAGAAGATTGTACAAAAGCTCCAAAAAGAGGTAAGCATCTCAACTTGAAATCTTTGAAATATGCATTGCTTTGAGGTCCACTGATCATGCACATCTTGTACATGTTATATGTGTTGTGTTTGAACCAATTCATCATGTAATTCATGCTTGTACCAAGAGATAGCACAGAAAATGCAAATCATGGCCTATTTCAAAACCACTATCGGGTTTTTCAATAGGAGCATGATCTGAAAAAAAACACCACCACCATTGGATTCCTTGTGAAATTCTAGGAAAGATAGACCTAAATTTTGTCCCAATCCATGGAGAAATAAGAAAGTTATGGCCTTCACGTTTCTGACCAAAATCTTGCCTTGCCTTGCCTTGGGCCAGGCCAAAAACAAGGCAAGCCTTGTATATTTGTGGTTGTGTTTCAATCAACGGATGTATCACCACCCCAGTGGTAAGGCGCGCGCCATATACACAAGAGGTCTGGGGTTCGAATCCCCCTCGCCCCAGACCCTCTTTTTGCTATTTTTCCACTTTTCTACTATTTTTCATATTATTTTTAATAGTTTGGAAAATTAATAACTCTCTCAATTTTAATTATTTTTTATTGGTTCTTTTTGCAAAAAATCACAAAAATGTTGAAATATTTTATTCCACAAAAAAAATCAAGTTTATATTATTTATTTAATATAATTAGTATTTTTGTGAATAAATTCCTTTTTAATAGTTTTTAAACATTATAAAAGTGAATATTTACCTTGAAAATCAAAACCAAATGAGTTTTAATTCATCTTGTAATTAAAACCACATTTTTCAAACCTTAAACAAAAATCATAAGTGGTTTATTAAAACTCATTTGGTATTTTTATCATTTTTATTGATTTTCTTTAAATATTTACTTTTAAAGGAAAATAAAATTAGGGTTTCTTTGATTTCAAACCTCATCAATCATTTTAAAAACTCTTTGGGCCTCTTGGTAGAGTTTAAGACCCAATCCTTTGTAAATACAAACCTTTTTGGGCCTCAGTGTATTGTATAAGTGTCGCTCCCAGGATCTTCATCCAGGTACAAACGCGAGAGTGGCGCGGAAAAACAGAGTCGTCAGCCGTGTAAATTTATCCCAATAGAGGGAAAGGGAACACCGCATAAACCTTAGGAAGAGGGAAAGGAATGGTCATCGCAACCATAACCTGGGTTCGGGAGTCGGTTACGCGAGGGGAAGGTGCTAGCACCCCAAGCGTCCATCGTACTCGATGGGATCCACGCTTGTTGTCTATTCTATGGGTGAGTTATACTATCATCTAGGGTTGTACTAAGACGGGGAAGGAAAGACAAAGACCGACTCGGTAGGACGTCGACGTCCTAGACCTACGTACCCCCCTTGTGCAATGGGGAATTCAGAGTCAACGTAGTTCGAACCAAGTTCTTTTTTTGTGTTTTTTTATGAGCGACGTTAAGTTCGTGTCCGGCAGTTAGGGTCGATGCCTGTTTGCGACTCAGACGGAAGGTAACGTGCCCTTTTTGAAAATAGCCTTTAAGTTTGGAAATCCCGAAGGACAAAAAGGTTTGAAGTTGGTTTGTGTTTTTTAGGACAGAAGTGACTTAAGTTAGTTCCTAAGTTGCATTGCACCAAAGTCTAGGGCACAGGGGCGAGTACTTAACGCATCGTCCCAAGACAGGACGCTCGCTAAGCACTCTAGAAAGATGAGAGGAAGCCCCTCATCTCTCATTCCCTACGCTTAAGGCTCGTGCGTAATACACCTTATTATTATTAAGTGTTTTAAAGAAATTTAAGATGAGAAGAGAGAAGACACAAGGGTAACTCTAAGGGGGGACTATGAGTCCTAAAGTTATCATACATGGGTGGCCTATGGTTAGTGAGGTTTGACGACAACCTAAATCCTAAAGGAAGAAGATGAGGGAAGGAAAAAGTAAGGGCGTCCATGGATACTTACCCATACCCTTAAAGAACTTACCTTAGACCCTGCATAAAAGATTAGCACAGAATAGACATAAGTAAGAGAGATGAGGTGAAAGAAAATCAAGCAAAGGCAAACAACAATGATAATAATCCAAACATGAACTCAAAGAAACAAAGGACAGCCCTAAAACAAATGGCACAAGTGCCTTTTCAAAGAGATAATCACACAAAGTCAAAGATACGCCTGCAAGAAAATCTCAAGTGAAAACAAATCAGATAATTAGAAAAATGACTCCTAAAAGTCCCAAATTAAACATTAAAGTTCCTCAACCAGGGGTAGACAACATCTCAAAAGTCCCTGCAAAAAATCAAGATATTAGTCATTCAAATGGTTAGGTAGATCTCAGGTGGGAATTAGGGTTCAGTGGGCAAAAGGGAAGGACCTAAATACAATATGAAATAAAATTTAAAAATGAAAGAAAAATATTTTTAAGTACTTTAGAATTTTAATGAATGAATGCAAAAGGAACAGATAAAAAATATTTTTCAAATACAGAGAAATAAAATAAACAAATTAAGTATGCATGAAATGTGTAATGCAAAAAGGAAATTAAGAAAATAATTAATTAAGATGATGAAAATAAAATAAAAATAAAAAATAAAATTTGTAAAAATTTTATAAAATAATACAGATGATATATTAATTTTATGATGATTTTTAGATGTAAAAAACTATTTTTAAAATTAAAATATGAAAATGCAATGAATTAAATAAAATAAAAAAGAATTGAATGCGCATGGGGGGGTGTATTGAGTAAAAGAAACAAGTTGGAATTGGAGACTGGGCTGAAGGTTGGGGGTGCGTATAGCAAGCCTGGCCCAATAATTCATCAGAAAAAAAAAAAGAAAAAAGAGGAGGACTTACCGTATGCCCACCACGTGCAGGGCGCGTGCATTTTTAATGCGCTGGCACGATGAGGATCGTCTGATCCATCAGACGGTGCTTGACTTAGTCAACGAAACTAAAGTAGGCCAAAGGAGATAACATGATTGGAGGTATACGGTTATTACAGTGGGTGAATAAACACACATTCACACAATTAAATTTCAGAAAAAAAATAAAATAAAAACACATGGCACGCTGATGAACGTTGGATGAAGGAATCGGACGGCCAGGAGGTCGTCTTCCTCGTTGAACCTCTCACCGGCCGGAGATTTCCCAGGTCGCCGGAGCCCTAGCTCCGGCCGCCTGCCGCCACCACCTGCAACCTACAAAACACCCAGAAAATACCAAACCGCATACCATTTTGTCCAGATTTTTATGAGGATCATGAATACCCTATTGCTTTTCGCAAAAGATCAACATACAAGGAAATTCGAAGGAAATAAAAAGTGGGTCTGAAACTTTAAATCAACACAACAAGCAGTTCACACGTCCAAAATCAAAACCAAATACATCATGATGATCAGCAGGCATAACACGTCCTTATGCATATCAAAAAGAGAGGTTTTGTGACCACGAAAAAAACGACAAACCTGAGATGGCACTGCCTTAACCCCTGCTTTTAGATTCAAGTGGCAGTTGGTTTTTGTCCCAGGGATCCCAAGGGTTAAGTTTGTGGAAGAACTTTGTAATGAGACCTTCTGAGTCGTGAGTTTTGGCGAAAAATCCTCTTTTAGGGTTTTCTTGAGAGCTCCTTTAATTTCACGTGCATGAACCCTAACCAGTGCATGAATAGGTTTTAAATACTTAGGGTTATTCTTCTGATGATGAGTTGGGCCTGAATAATCCATTGTTTAATTATTTTTGAATTATTTCATTTAATATTGAATTTTAACTAATTAAATCCAATAAAAATAAAATAAAATGAGGAAAAATCAAATATATGCTCTTTGGGTCGTTCATGGCTTTATGTTTGAGGTTGGTTTAATAAACTTATGGCCCATTTGTCAAAATTTGGATTTTAGGCATAGTTTGCTTTGTGCACCTCCTCAAAATTGCCCAACTTTGACTAAGCATAACTCCTTCAATTTTTAGCTCCTTAATGCAAACTAATACTTTTTAGAAACCTCAAGATGTCCTCTAACCAACCCTTTTGGTCCCATGTCAATTTGATCTTCCATGTTCAAGTTATGAGCTTTTGAAAAAGGTTGACTTTTGTTGACTTTTAAAATGACCTATAATGTCTTGGCTCATATCTCCCAAATGAAGCATTTCTGGACTTGGCTTGTGAGACACAAAGTTGTAGGGAATTAAATTTCCTTCAAGATTGACTTTGGTTGAGGAATTTTTAATGAAGTATGTGGAAGTTAGGCCTGGTCAAAGTACAGTTGACTTTTCCTACAAAAAACCCTAATTTAGTAACTCCTGATTCTTGATGATTCTGAGGTTTCCTTGATGAATCATGATCAACCCTTGATCAAATGATGAATTTCACCCCATAATCTTGATGTTGACCTAAAATCTTGAGATTTGACTTTGTGTTGACCACAATTGACTTTTTGACCAAGTTATCTGATTTTCAATCCATTGGCCAATTGAACTTCTCCTGAATCAAACTGATGGACAACCTTCCACTCCTAGGTACTCAGGGACCCAAGGAATACCATGGAATCGAGTCTTGCCCAAAAAATCAGAAATAAACTGACTTTATAGCAAACCCTAGTTTTGGTACCCTCAGTCTATGAGGAAATAACACAGTCTCCAAATCCAAATTCCTCTGAATATGATGTGTATCCTCTCCAACAAAGATAAGATATGCCATTTGCTGATGATAAAAACCCAAGGAGCTTGCCTATTGGAGCAATAAACCCAAGAATCTCAAAACCCTAATTCATGCACTGGTTAGGAGGGAGTAATCCACTTGAAATCCCTTACCACCTGTGAACCCCTGATGATGTAGTAGCCCAGATAAGACCTTTCTGAACTGCCTCAGGCACCTTGACCCCATGCTAATGATATGCATACATGATAATGCAAAATGCAATGCAAAATAAGCCAGTTAGTAATAAAGTAAGGAGAGCAAATTTGGGGGTGCAACAGCTGCCCCTATTCAATCAACTTGGTCCTGAAGGTATGATAGCAACGGCTCTCAGACATTCCAGGGTACACGGGGATTGAATACCGAAAAGAGCCCCGGAAATTTGCTTATGGTAAGAATAACGAGATAGAGTGTGCTGAAAAATAAGGAATATGCCCTCAACCATATCCACAAGGAAAGAACAAATACGACCTTAATCGTACCCAAAAGACAAATACAACCTCAAAGGAAGACTGACCTCAATCACTCTACCCACGAAGAAAATAAAAATACGACCTCGATCGCACCCACAAAACGAATACAACCTCAATTATACCCGCAAAGGAAAACTGACCTCAATCACTCTACCCGCAAAGAAAATAAGAATACGACCTCAATCGCACCCATAAAACGAATACAACCTCAATTATACCCGCAAAGGAAGATTGACCTCAATCATTCTACCCACAAAGAAAATAAGAATACGACCTCAATCGCATCCACAAAACGAATACAACCTCAATTGTACCCTCAAAGGAAGACTGGCCTCAATCACTCTACCCGCAAAGAAAAGACGAATACGACCTCGATCGCATCCACAAAACGAATACAACCTCAATTATACCCGCAAAGGAAGACAGACCTCAATCACTCTACCCACAAAGAAAATAAGAATACGACCTCAATCGCATCCACAAAACGAATACAACCTCAATTATACCCGCAAAGGAAGACTGACCTCGATCATTCTACCCACAAAGAAAATAAGAATACGACCTCAATCGCATCCACAAAACGAATACAACCTCAATTATACCCGCAAAGGAATACTGACCTCAATCACTCTACCCACAAAGAAAATAAGAATACGACCTCAATCGCATCCACAAAACGAATACAACCTCAATTGTACCCTCAAAGGAAGACTGACCTCAATCACTCTACCCGCAAAGAAAAGACGAATACGACCTCGATCGCATCCACAAAACGAATACAACCTCAATTATACCCGCAAAGGAAGACTGACCTCAATCACTCTACCCACAAAGAAAATAAGAATACGACCTCAATCGCATCCACAAAACGAATACAACCTCAATTGTACCCTCAATGGAAGACTGACCTCAATCACTCTACCCGCAAAGAAAACACGAATACGACCTCGATCGCATCCACAAAACGAATACAACCTCAATTATACCCGCAAAGGAAGACTGACCTCAATCACTCTACCCACAAAGAAAATAAGAATACGACCTCAATCGCATCCACAAAACGAATACAACCTCAATTGTACCCGCAAAGGATAACCAACATAAAGTGGACTTCACTGGGGATAACGTGAAACAAGACTCACAAAAGAAAAAGGCCAAAATGAGGCAAACACAGACAAACTTCTAACGGACTCTTGATCCACAGATAAGATGACTCCGTTGGGGAAGGTGAAGTCTAAATAAAAGACTCTGCCGGGGAGCACAAGTATGAGGAACTCATCCCTCCAAAATCTCCTGAGTTATGCCATCTCTGCTGAGAAAGAGAACTGGCAAGGAAAGTACCAGACCTGGCTTATGCTTCGGAATGCAAATGTTTGAATTTTGCCGTAATGCTCCACACGAAGTGGAAATGCTACGCATTTTGAGGATGCAATGCTTATGATATGTAAAAGAGAGTCCCTCCGGCAAAATAAATGCCGGAGAGGAAAGATCAATTCAGCCGGGGATGACAAAAATAAATTGTCCTCTGAACCTAGGAACTCCGCTGAGAAGGATCACACTGACCGACTCCTTGGATCAACAACTTCTGCTGGGGATGAAAGAACTACCGGGGACCCCACCTGTCTGAAGGTAACATCCAACCTGAAATTTCTCCTCTGCTAGGGGAGTTAAGAATAAACGCCAATGACGAAACCGGAAGTCCGTTACTGAGGATTGCTGATGACCAATTGGGCTTAGGACCTGCTGGGGGATGCCAGCCCATAATACCATCATGCTTAGGGGATACTTCTGAACTTAACCTGCTGAAGGGAATAGTACCCTTGCTCTTACCTTGCTGGGGATTAGAATATGACATTATTGGTGAAAGTACACTTCCTGACTGGATGGGGGAAGTGAGCACCATGATTCTGTGGGGAAATAACGTCTTGATTCGGAGAAAATACTTTCCAAGTCTTCTGCTGGGGGGAGTCTGCTCTGCTGAGGAAAGTTTTCCCTACTGGGGAAGGAGCAATCTCAATGCTGGGGAGAGCCAACTGCTGGGGATGTACAATCTGTTGCCCTGCAAGTCAAATACCAACAACCAAAGGAGAATGCCACAACATAACCATTGCTGTTAACGCCTAAGTAATTTCTACTGCTTTTCGTTATGCTTCGCAAAGCTCAGAGTTTTATATGCAATGTTTATCAAAAATATCGGACGTTTTTGCAACAGTAAAAGTAAAACAAGCAACAGAAAGATCTTTGAATGAAATGAATATTTTATTGAGAAAAGTGGCCTGTAAATAGGCATTTACAATGGGAAGCAATTCCTAGAAAGAGGTAATTGCGCAAAAACAAAAAGAAAATACACATGTCGGCAATGTGGGAACAGATATCCACCATGATTTGACTCAGCTATGACCCATACGACTTGCTTATCCACAAATTTCTTGACCTTCGAAGAGACTAACTGTACTGATTCCTTTCTTTCAGAACTTCCAGGTATTGAGAATGTTCACAGATCGAACGCAGATCGTAGCCTTTCGCTTATAAATCCCTAACTTTTTCCTGGATCGCCCTTTTCGGGTTTTCAATCCATCGGGATACCCATTTTTGCCAAAGTTGCCTTTTCAGGTTTTCAACTTTGCGGGTTTACACATTTATTTTTACATTTTATCCCTAACTTTTTCCCGAACCTTTTCCTTTCTATGGTTCGCCGGGATGCCCCTTTTTGCCTGGACTTTCTTTTTTATGTCCAGCAGGTCTCTTTTACGCGAAGTATTTTTTGACTACGTCTGCATTCACAGGGGATGTAAAATCTTCGCCATCCATAGTTGAGAGTTGTAAGGCTCCACCAGAGAAAACCTTTCTGACTACATACGGCCCTTCGTAGTTTGGAGTCCATTTGCCCCTGTGATCTGTCTGAGGAGGAAGGATCCTTTTTAAAACCAATTCACCTGTCTGAAAATTTCGAGGGCGCACTTTCTGATCAAAGGCGTGCTTCATCCTGCTCTGATACAAACGACCATGTGCGATGGCCGCCAATCTCTTTTCTTCAATAAGGTTCAACTGATCCAACCTGGAACGCACCCATTCAGCTTCATCAAGCTTCACATCTGCCAGAACTCTCAAAGACGGAATCTCGACCTCTAAGGGTAAAACTGCTTCCATACCATATACTAATGAGAAAGGGGTTGCCTCAATTGACGTACGCACCGAAGTACGGTAGCCATGTAAGGCGTAAGGTAACATCTCATGTCAGTCCTTATACGTTACCACCATCTTCTGTACAATCTTCTTGATATTCTTATTTGCCGCCTCAACAGCACCATTCATCTTTGGGCGATATGGAGAAGAGTTGTGATGCTCGATCTTAAAACTCTGACATAGTTCCTTCATCATCTTATTATTCAAATTCGAGCCATTATCAGTAATGATTCTCTCCGGGACCCCATAACGACAGATGATGTCCTTCTTTATAAACCGGGCTACCACTTGCTTGGTGACGTTGGCGTACGAGGCTGCCTCCACCCACTTTGTGAAATAGTCAATGGCAACCAAAATGAAACGATGCCCATTAGAAGCAGTAGGCTCAATCTTTCCAATCATATTTATACCCCACATTGCAAACGGCCAAGGAGATGACAACACATTTAGAGGCGTAGGCGGTACGTGCATCTTATCTGCATAAATCTGGCATTTATGACACTTCCGAGCGTACTTGAAGCAATCAGACTCCATAGTCATCCAATAATATCCTGCTCTCAACAGCTTTCTAGCCATGGTGTGTCCACTGGAATGAGTACCAAAAGAACCCTCGTGAACTTCCTCCATCAATGAGCTTGCCTCGTGTTCATCAACACAACATAGCAAGACCATATCGAAGTTCCTCTTATATAACACATCATCCTTATTCAGAAAGAAGTTCCCTGCCAACCTCCTCAGAGTCTTCTTATCTTTGGTGGAGGCACCCTCTGGATACTCCTGTCTCTTTAGAAAAACCTTAATATCATGATACCACGGTTTACCATCAGACACATCTTCAATTGCAAACACAAAAGCCGGTCTGTCCAGACGCATGATTCTAATCGAAGGTGTTTCATTCCAACGGTTCACCTTATACATAGATGCCAATGTCGCCAACGCATCAGCCATCTAATTCTCAGCTCTGGGCACATGATGAAAATCCACCCTATCAAAGAAAGGTAACAACCTTCTGGCATAGTTGTTATAAGGTACCAAATTTGCCTGACGAGTCTCCCATTCTCCTGTAATCTGATTAACCACCAACACAGAATCACCATAGACATCGAGGTTCTTAATCTTCAAATCAATTGCTTCTTCTAACCCCATAATGCATGCTTCATACTCCGCCTCGTTGTTGGTACACACGAATGCTAACCGGGCAGTGAAAGGTATATGAGAACCCTTCGGAGTTGTAATGATTGCCCCAATTCCATTACCATATGAGTTGACAGCCCCATCAAAAATCATCTTCCACTGTGATCCAATCTCAGGTCCTTCGTCAGGCAGAGGCTCTTCACAATCCTTCATTTTTAGAAACATGACATGCTCGTCTGGAAACTCAAACTTCATAGGCTGATAATCCTCGACTGGCTGTTCAGCAAGATATTCTGACAGAACACTTCCCTTAATGGCCTTCTGAGAAACATACTGAATATCGTACTCTGTCAAAACCATCTGCCAACGGGCTATCCTTCCAGAAAGTGCCTGCTTCTCAAACACGTACTTAATCGGATCCATCTTCAAAATCAACAAGGTTGTGTGATTTAACATATACTGCCTTAGGCGCTTGGCTGCCCAAGCGAGTGCACAACATGTCTTTTCCAGCATAGAGTATCTTGATTCGCAATCAGTGAACTTCTTACTCAGGTAGTAAATGGCGTGCTCTTTCTTACCCGTCTCATCGTGTTGACCGAGCACACAACCCATCGAATTCTCAAGAACCGTAAGGTACATAATCAACGGTCTCCCAGACACCGGTGGCATAAGGACTGGAGGTTCCTGCAAATACGTCTTTATTCTTTCAAACGCCTCTCGACAATTTTCATTCCACCTGACCTCTTGGTCCTTCCTTAACAACTTGAAAATTGGTTCACATGTAGCTATCAGATGAGAGATGAACCTGGAAATGTAATTCAACCTCCCCAAGAAACCACGAACCTCTTTATCTGTTCTTGGCTCAGGCATCTCATGTATGGCTCTTATCTTTGCAGGATCAACCTCTATGCCTCTTTGACTAACAATGAATCCCATCAATTTACCAGACCTCACGCCGAAAGTGCACTTGTTCGGATTCAACCTCAATCTAAACTTCCTCAACCTCTCGAACAGCTTCTGGAGGTTTACCAAGTGTTCTCCCTCTGTCTGTGACTTCGCAATCATGTCATCAACATAGACTTCAATCTCCTTGTGAATCATATCATGAAAGAGAGTCACCATCGCCCGCTGAGAGGTTGCCCCAGCATTCTTCAATCCAAAGGGCATCACCTTGTAGCAAAATGTTCCCCATGGTGTTATGAAAGTAGTCTTCTCTATGTCCTCTGGGGCCATTTTGATTTGGTTATACCCAGAGAAGCCATCCATGAAGGAAAACACAGAATATTGAGCGGTATTGTCCACTAACACGTCAATGTGGGGGAGCGGAAAATCATCCTTCGGGCTCGCCCTATTCAAATCTTGGTAATCAACACACATCCTGACCTTCCCATCCTTCTTAGGTACAGGTACAATATTAGCAACCCACGGAGGATAATTTGTCACAGCAAGAAATCTGGCGTCCAACTGTTTCTGAACATCTTCCTTGATCTTGACAGCCATATCTGGTTTCGTCCTTCTCAATTTCTGCTTGACTGGAGTACAACCCTCTTTAAGCGGTAGCCGGTGTGAAACAATGTTCGTGTCAAGCCCAGGCATGTCTTGGTAAGACCAGGCGAAGATATCCACGTACTCTCAAAGTAACTCAACCAATCTTCCCTTAACAGTGTCTTCCAGGGTAGCCCCAATCTTTACTTCTCGTTTAACATCCTCGGTTCCCAGATTAACAGTCTCAACCTCCTCCTGATGAGGTAGAATAACCCTTTCCTCTTGTTTCAGTAACCTGGCTAATTCTTCTGGTAAGTCACAGTCTTCGTCAGTCTCTTCTTCGGCCTGATAGATGGGATTGTCGAAGTCGTATCGAGCCATAGCTAAGTCATGGGTGGAATCTGAACAAAGGAACCTGCATGATGGATGTTTTATGTTTATTATGAGTGCAACAAACAAGAAAACACATTGCCATTTTGATGTGGGTTAATGCAAAAAAGTAAAAATAGAAAGATAGGGATCAAAATATTTGGATGAAAAAAACGTCCTTTATTGATGATAAAAATAGCAAATAAAACATCCAAGCCTTACAAATAAATATCACTACGCCTTGGGCAGAGCGTAGGACTCAACATAACAGAAAACAAAAGTAAATTACTCCGGGCGCGTCACTTGGATAACTTTCTCGGAGGACCAGTTGCCTAGACTCTGACCAGGAATGCAGGGGCGGATCCATTCATCCATGTCACAATCACTATCTCCTTCATCCTCAATAGCATTGACTCTGTCGAAGAAAACACCGGCACTGGTGAAACGGACTGGACCATATAACTTGGGAGGCTCTTCAGAACGCCTAGGTGGCCTGTAACCCAGTCCATGAGTATCTTGCTTCCTTTGAACATCAATAACACTGCCCCACTTCTGAGAACTACCAGCTTCAACTATAGCACGTGCCTCTTTGAAAGAGGACATTGGAATTTCAGGTTGTATGACGACTTCAGGTTGGGCAACTGCCTTTGGGGGTTCCTGGGGAATCTTCACAGCTTCAAAGGCTTGGCACAAAGTTTCCTGTATCTCACCATCTACCTCTACATACTTGAAGGTTGATAGGTGACTCACCATGATATCTTCTTCACCACAAACAGTCATAATGTGGCCATCCACCATATACTTCAACTTCTGGTGCAGCGTAGAAGTTACTGCCCCAGCACCGTGGATCCAAGGGCGACCCAACAAACAACTATAGGTAGGCTGAATGTCCATTATGTAAAAGGTGGTGTTGAAAACCTCAGGACCCATCTTGACCGGCATAACTAACTCTCCAAACACTGACCTCTTGGAGCCATCAAAAGCAAGTACCACCAAGTCACTTGGTGTACAAATCAACCCACGAGTATCCAACTTCATCAGAGCCTTCTTCGGTAGCACATTCAAAGATGACCCAGTATCAACTAACAAATGCGATATTAAAGAACCACGACATTCCACTGAAATATGCAGAGCGTTGTTGTGATTCCTCCCAGCTGGAGTCAGATCTAAATCGGTGAAACCCAAACCATTACCAGCATTCACATGAGCCACAACCCCTTCTAACTGATTGACAGATATCTCCTGCGGTACATAAGCCATATTCAGAATCTTCAGCAATGCATTTCGGTGTGCCTCAGAGCACAACAGTAAGGATAGGATGGAAATCTTCGATGGAGTTTGGTGAAGCTGGTCAACAATCTTGTAATCACTTTTTCTGATCAACCTCATAAATTCTTCTACATCTTCTGAGAAAGTATCCCCACCCGGCTTTGTCGCAGAATTATTAGCTTCCTGCCTCTGTACAGACTCATCTATCATCTGCTTACCTTTGTCTTGTCTTGAACTGCTAGCTTGATTCTCGGAGGGAATAGAGACTCTACCACTCCTAGTGATAGCCCCTGCTTCAACAAGATTTTCCACCCCTGTGTTCACAGCTGATATCTTTTCCAATTCCAGCTTCTTACCATTAACAAACACCTCGGCCCCATAATTCCATGGGATGGCCTTGGTACTCTCATATGGAACTGGTCCGGGAACAATGATAGTGACCGGTGCTGGTCTCGCCGGCGCTGATATAGTTATCGTCTTGAATGGAATTGTTATCGTGGCAACATCAATCTCTCTTTCAGTAACGATACTCTGCTTACAGCCCTTGTCAAACTGCAATACCCCTTCGCTGATCATTTTCTGAATACCTGCCTTCAATAAATCACTACCGCCTGGCTGCGACACACATTTTACACAACCTTCATCACAACCGGGAAATACTCCTCCCTTCAACAGTCTTTCCTTCACCATACCCAAGGGAGTTTGGATTTCGTTCACATCTGAAATCAAACTCAAGTCTTCACAGTCTTTAATAACAGCATTGACCTTTGGCCCACCGTGATTCGGCATCGGATTCTGATTCACATTCGGGACGCCATTGGAGAAATTGATGGCTTTGGAATCCAGCAGATCTTGAACCTGATGCTTAAAAGCTTTACAGTTCTCAATATAATGTCCGGGTGCCCAAGAATGGAACTCACAGTGGGCGTTGGCGTCATAGCCGGGAGGTGGATTACCAGTAGGTGGAGCCAATGTTCTCTTCTGGATTAACTGTAGTTGCAGCAAGTACTGAAATAATTGAGCGTATGGAAGAGGTGGAGTGTCAAAATGCCTATCCCGCCTAGTCAGAGGCTGAGACCGGCGAGGAGCCTGATTTTGTTGCTGAGTCACTGCTGGTTGTTGAGGTGCTGCTGGGATGGTTACATAAGCCACCTGCTGATTGTAATTCTAACGAGGTCCCTCTCTACCACGATATGACGACACAGAGTTTGTATCTCCCTCCTTCTTCTTATAACCATTGACATAAGGCTTCTTGCTTCCTCCAGATGAGGACCCATCACTGCCTGATATCTTTCCTGCCTTAATTCCGCTTTCTACCATCTCTCCTACCAAGATTAAATCAGCGAACTTTCCAGACATACATGGTACCAATTTTTCAAAGTAATGACCCTGCAAGGTGGCCATAAACATAGTTATCATTTCACGCTCTAACATGGGAGGCTGAACCCTCGCCGCCAGTTCACGCCACCTCTGGGCGTACTCCTTGAAGCTCTCATTGTTCTTTTGTGACAGATTCTGCAGCTGTGTTCTGTTATGAGCCATATCAGTGTTATATTGGTAATGTCTGATAAATGCCTCTGCCAGATCTCTCCAACTGCGCACATCCTTCCTTTCCAGTTGCATGTACCACTCCAGGGATGCCCCAGATAGGCTATCCTGGAAGCAATGCATCATCAGCTTTTCATTCTTCGCATATGCAACCATCTTGCTTGCATACGCCCTAACGTGGGTCCTCGGACAAGTCATACCATTATACTTCTCGAAAGTGGGAGTCTGAAATTTGTGTGGAATAACAACGCCTGGAACCAGCCCCAAATCCTCTAGATCCATTCCCGCAGAATCCTGATTCACAACACCCCTTAGTTGTTCCTCAATCACCCGGATCCTCTGATCCTGATCAGTCTGGGGACCAGCATCCCCACCTGGAAAAGAAAATACATCATCCTGAACATCATCATACTGACGTCCCTGAACTGCGCCAGTACCAGTACCACCTCCCACTGCAGTGGGAACCACAACACTTTCTACTCCGCCCGGAGGAATCACAACACCAGAAGCAGGAACACCTCTGCCAGTAGGACCATTCTGACCATCATCAGTAACACCAGTCTGAAGTCCTCCATGAAGGACACCATCATTATCAACCCTCGCAATCAGTGGCTGGATGAGAGTTCTCAACTGTTCTTGTCCCTGAGCAACCCCTTGCATCAATTCCATGAATTGGTTCATGCGAGTCCGCATCTCAATGATCTCATTCTGTAGATGATCCATGAGTCTCTTCCAATTTTGCTTAGTAGGATACCGGTGAATACGCTGATCTGCAATTCTGAGATGAGAACAAGATAAGAATACTGGAGATAAACACTTGTCATGCAAAATGATTATGCAAAATGATTATGAATATGCAAATGCAAATGGACGTGTTTGAGAATTCACAGGGCGATCCACCCCTTGATTCTGATTTAATAACAAGATATAATGGAACTTCTGCTCGTACATTAAGAAAAGCAGAGAAAAGCCAAATGTCAACAATCACAAATCCGAGATAACAAGTCTGAATATAAAAACCATAGGTCCCAACCAACAAGCCTGGTGGTGATCCACATACAATGAAAGAAAACAGAAAACTGGGGCATATCATCAAAGTCCACACGAGTCAATCCCCCCCATCCATTATGCTTTCTGCACCAGTCTTGAACCTCCTTGAACAGCTTTCTGGTATCGGGATGCTTCGGCCTCTGAATTAGTCCTTGAATGAGAAGGTCTCTCCTGTGTATGATCTCATCCAAGTATCGGCAATGTAACTCCCAAGCGTATTCCCCAGAAACACTATCCATGCTAGGACCCTCATGTCTAGGTTTCTTCACTTCAGCTTGGACTTTCAGTTCTTCCACGGAGGCTATGGCTTCCTTGAGTCGATCTTCAACTACTTGTCTCTTGAGTATCCCTGATAAGATCTCGGCGTCTTTCTTCTTGAGCGTTGACTTCAACTGATCAATCTTGGCTATGTAGTCGTCTTCCTTTCTCTTATTCTCAGCCATGGCAACTTCTCGGTGATCATTGAACCTGTGAATCTTTAACAAAGCCTTGCCTAATTCCTCATCCTTGGACCTGAGAACGCTACTGATACCATCCAAAGCTTGTTTCATTCTTTCCCTGGATGCGACCATGTCAGCAAGCTCTTTTTCTGCTTTAGCAAGGAGCTCTGTCTTTAACTTGGCGGTATGAATAACTTCACCCCGCTCATGCTTCCACTGATCAATCTCTCTCTTTAATTCACTATTCTCTTCCCGCAACCTTTCCTTTTCAGCCCATAATGTGTTATACTTCTCCAACTCAACGGTGGTAGGAGGCTCGATCACCAAAGGATACAGAGGTGGTTCCACCAGGAATGGAAGAAGCTCATCTTCTGCTCTCTTCTTAATCCATTCTTTATAGGGAGGAAAAGCCTGGTTATTACATTTCCCGAATGACATTTTACCCTTCTTAGTCACCTGTTTCCAAGCATTCACAGCTTTCCTTATCAACCCTTGATCCTTAATACCATTGAAGAACAAGGACTCACGGACATCTCGCTCTTCGGGTGGATTCTTCAAAGGATAGCCAAACTGTCTGATAGCTAGGGAGGGATTATAGTTAATTTCACCTTTCCTCCCTATCAAGGGAACATTAGGGAATTCTCCGCATTTTCAAATAATCTCCATCCCTAGCAAGTCACGATTAATCCAAACGATGTTAATAGCAGTCAAGCCCATAACCCTCTTAGACCACTTCAGAGAATCTTTCGTATCAACAAAAGCGCCAGATTCAGGGAGACGACTCAGAAACCAAGTAGCTAAGAGAGGCGCACAGTAACTCACAGTTTTCCCATGCCTATTCTCATTCTTATAATGAACTGAATGGTACACATCACCTAGCAAGGTAGGTATAGGATTCTTCGAAATAAAAATTCTGACGGCATGCATATCCACCAGATCGGGAATATTCGGAAACAGAACAATCCCGTAGATACACACAGCTAGAATAGCTTGGAAAGCAGTCCAGTTCTTCTCTTTGACATGTATACAAGCTTGATCAAACAGGAACTTCAACAGGAAACCCTTAACTCCTTGTTTTTCTGCAATATTACTGTTAAGAACGGATTCATCAATATGAAGAGCAACAGCCATATCTTTCACCCCGGGGTGTTCTTCAGAAAAGAAAACTATATCATGACTGATAGGAATTCCCAAAATAAATGAGAACTCCTCCAACGTCAGAGCCAAGATGTAGTCCGGGAAGGTGAAGCAACGCAGAGGCGGGTCGTAAAACTGAAGAAGTGTGTGAATGGCATCCTTCTCATACTGGGAGATATTATAGACAAATTTCAGAAGTCTTCCATACCTTCCACTGAACTCTGTACGAACTCCGAAACCGGCCATAATAATCAATTTGCGAATCAGTGTCAAAGTTGGCTCCGGGAATGAATAGGCGACAGTCTTCTTTCTCTGAACATCCATACTGAAGCAACCTCAGGAAACCGGAATCAAGAGTAAGATGCAAGCCCTGAAAAATGTCAAACACGTCAGAATGCAAGAAAAACGATATGCTTATGCAAACATGGGTTCAAGGCACACTGCTGGATGTGCTGTGCTGTTAGCTGAACGAGAAACCAGAAAACCAAAACTCTGAACCACTGAGGAACCCAAATAATCAGACATTGATGAGAAATCCAGAAAACCGGGTAGGTTGAAAGTCTCGGTTACCTGCAAACCTGCAAACGCCCATCCCCTCTCACATGTGGGTACTAGGATGTTCAGTATCTCGGGCTCTCAGGTCGAGAAATGATGATACGTTCACCATTTCTGGTTCGGCATCATCATCAATCGAGGAGGCCTCAACTGATTCTCCAAAGCGGAAGGTCCTCAGCTTTGGCACTGAGGTCGAGAAATAATAGTACATTCATCCCTCGGGGTACAGTACTAAAGTAAATCGAGGAGTGCCTCTCTTCAAAACGTAGGGGCCATCCTATGCGAGTTCCAAAGCGGGCCCTCGGGTGCGAATGGGTTTGCCACAGGATGTGGTCTGCCACTGTCACCACTAAAGAGGGATGTTTCCACTAAGGTCCTCAATGATCGGTCACCAGAGTCGACAGCTCTCTAGATCAACACCCCAACATGCGCAAGACACGCACGTTAGAATGCATCCCAAGATAGCCTCGTCTGGTTGTGAATTTCGTGAACACACAAACGTACCAAACGGGCACGTAGGTCCCACTACTTTCCACTCTAGTCCTAGGGTATTCTCAAGCCTTGGTATTGGGCTTAGCTCTCGGTCCCACCCAACCTGCAAAACAGAGACAGCCAGCACAGCACAACAGCATGACAGTAATAAAAAATGAAATGCAGAAAATGCGGTAAAAATAAAAAAAATAAAAATAAAATACAACACATAAAGCAAATCAAAACAAAACACCCAAAGAGAACAAAGACAAGCAAGCGTTAGGACTGACTTGCTTAGGGATGGACCAACATAGGTCAACCTGAGTCCCCAGCAGAGCCGCCAGCTGTCGCTCCCAGGATCTTCATCCAGGTACAAACGCGAGAGTGGCGCGGAAAAACAGAGTCGCCAGCCGTGTAAATTTATCCCAAGAGAGGGAAAGGGAACACCGCATAAACCTTAGGAAGAGGGAAAGGAATGGTCATCGCAACCATAACCTGGGTTCGGGAGTCGGTTACGCGAGGGAAAGGTGCTAGCACCCCACACGTCCATCGTACTCGATGGGATCCACGCTTGTTGTCTATTCTATGGGTGAGTTATACTATCATCTAGGGCTGTACTAAGTCGGGGAAGGAAAGACAAAGACCGACTCGGTAGGACGTCGACGTCCTAGGCCTACGTACCCCTCTTGTGCAATGGGGAATTCAGAGTCAACGTAGTTCGAACCAAGTTCTTTTTTTGTGTTTTTTTATGAGCGACGTTAAGTTCGCGTCCGGAAGTTAGGGTCGATGCCTGTTTGCGACTCAGACGGAAGGTAACGTGCCCTTTTTGAAAATAGCCTTTAAGTTTGGAAATCGCGAAGGACAAAAAGGTTTGAAGTTGGTTTGTGTTTTTTAGGACAGAAGTGACTTAAGTTAGTTCCTAAGTTGCATTGCACCAAAGTCTAGGGCACAGGGGCGAGTACTTAACGCATCGTCCCAAGACAGGACGCTCGCTAAGCACTCTAGAAAGATGAGAGGAAGCCCCTTATCTCTCATTCCCTACGCTTAAGGCTCGTGCGCAATACACCTTATTATTATTAAGTGTTTTAAAGAAATTTGAGATGAGAAGAGAGAAGACACAAGGGTAACCCTAAGGGGGGACTATGAGTCCTAAAGTTATCATACATGGGTGGCCTACGGTTAGTGATGTTTGACGACAACCTAAATCCTAAAGGAAGAAGATGAGGGAAGGAAAAAGTAAGGGCGACCATGGATACTTACCCATACCCTTAAAGAACTTACCTTAGACCCTGCATAAAAGATTAGCACAGAATAGACATAAGTAAGAGAGATGAGGTGAAATAAAATCAAGCAAAGGCAAACAACAATGATAATAATCCAAATATGAACTCAAAGAAACAAAGGACAGCCCTAAAACAAATGGCACAAGTGCCTTTTCAAACAGATAATCACACAAAGTCAAAGATACGCCTGCAAGAAAATCTCAAGTGAAAACAAATCAGATAATTAGAAAAATGACTCCTAAAAGTCCCAAATTAAACATTAAAGTTCCTCAACCAGGGGTAAACAACATCTCAAAAGTCCCTGCAAAAAATCAAGATATTAGTCATTCAAATGGTTAGGTAGATCTCAGGTGGGAATTAGGGTTCAGTGGGCAAAAGGGAAGGACCTAAATGCAATATGAAATAAAATTTAAAAATGAAAGAAAAATATTTTTAAGTACTTTAGAATGTTAATGAATGAATGCAAAAGGAACAGATAAAAAATATTTTTCAAATGCAGAGAAATAAAATAAACAAATTGAGTATGCATGAAATGTGTAATGCAAAAAGGAAATTAAGAAAATAATTAATTAAGATGATGAAAATGAAATAAAAATAAAAAATAAAATTTGTAAAAATTTTATAAAATAATACAGATGATATATTAATTTTATGATGATTTTTAGATGTAAAAAACTATTTTTAAAATTAAAATATGAAAATGCAATGAATTAAATAAAATAAAAAAGAATTGAATGCGAATGGGGGGGGTGTATTGAGTAAAAGAAACAAGTTGGAATTGGAGACTGGGCTGAAGGTTGGGGGTGCGTATAGCAAGCCTGGCCCAATAATTCATCAGAAAAAAAAGAAAAAAGAGGAGGACTTACCGTATGCCCACCACGTGCAGGGCGCGTGCATTTTAATGCGCTGGCACGATGAGGATCGTCTGATCCATCAGACGGTGCTTGACTTAGTCAACGAAACTAAAGTAGGCCAAAGGAGATAACATGATTGGAGGTATACGGTTATTACAGTGGGTGAATAAACACACAATCACACAATTAAATTTCAGAAAAAAAATAAAATAAAAACACATGGCACGCTGATGAACGTTGGATGAAGGAATCGGACGGCCAGGAGGTCATCTTCCTCGTTGAACCTCTCACCGGCCGAAGATTTCCCAGGTCGTCGGAGCCCTAGCTCCGGCCGCCTGCCGCCACCACCTGCAACCTACAAAACACCCAGAGAATACCAAACCGCATACCATTTTGTCTAGATTTTTATGAGGATCATGAATACCCTATTGCTTTTCGCAAAAGATCAACATACAAGGAAATTTGAAGGAAAGAAAAAATGGGTCCGAAACTTTAAATCAACACAACAAGCAGTTCACACGTCCAAAATCAAAACCAAATACATCATGATGATCAGCAGGCATAACACGTCCTTATGCATATCAAAAAGAGAGGTTTTGTGACCACGAAAAAAATGACAAACCTAAGATGGCACTGCCTTTACCCCTGCTTTTAGCTTCAAGCGACGGTTGGTTTTTGTCCTAGGGATCCCAAGGGTTAAGTTTGTGGAAGAACTTTGTAATGAGACCTTCTGAGTCGTGAGTTTTGGCGAAAAATCCTCTTTTAGGGTTTTCTTGAGAGCTCCTTTAATTTCACGTGCATGAACCCTAACCAGTGCATGAATAGGTTTTAAATACTTAGGGTTATTCTTCTGATGATGAGTTGGGCCTGAATAATCCATTGTTTAATTATTTTTGAATTATTTCATTTAATATTGAATTTTAACTAATGAAATCCAATGAAAATAAAATAAAATGAGAAAAAATCAAATATATGCTCTTTGGGTCGTGCATGGCTTTATGTTTCAGGTTGGTTTAAGAAACTTATGGCCCATTTGTCAAAATTTGGATTTTAGGCATAGTTTGCTTTGTGCACCTCCCCAAAATTGCCCAACTTTGACTAAGCATAACTCCTTCAATTTTTAGCTCCTTAATGCAAACTAATACTTTTTAGAAACCTCAAGATGTCCTCTAACCAACCCTTTTGGTCCCATGTCAATTTTATCTTCCATGTTCAAGTTATGAGCTTTTGAAAAAGGTTGACTTTTGTTGAATTTTAAAATGACCTATAATGTCTTGGCTCATATCTCCCAAATGAAGCATTTCTGGACTTGGCTTGTGAGACACAAAGTTGTAGGGAATTAAATTTCATTCAAGATGGCCTTTGGTTGAGGAAGTTTTGATGAAGTATGTGGAAGTTAGGCCTGGTCAGAGTACAGTTGACTTTTCCTGCAAAAAACCCTAATTTAGTAACTCCTGATTCTTGATGATTCTGAGGTTTCCTTGATGAATCATGATCAACCCTTGATCAAATGATGAATTTCACCCCATAATATTTATGTTGACCAAAAATCTTATGATTTGACTTTGTGTTGACCACAGTTAACTTTTTGACAAAGTTAACTGATTTTCAATCCATTGGCCAATTGAACTTCTCCTGAATCAAACTGATGGACAACCTTCCACTCCTAGGTACTCAGGGACCCAAGGAATACCATGGAATCGAGTCTTGCCCAAAAAATCAGAAATAAACTGACTTTATAGCAAACCCTAGTTTTGGTACCCTCAGTCTAGGAGGAAATAGCACAGTCTCCAAATCCAAATTCCTCTGAATATGATGTGTATGCTCTCCAACAAAGATAAGATATGCCATTTGCTAATGATAAAAACCCAAGGAGCTTGCCTATTGGATCAATAAACCCAAGAATCTCAAAACCCTAATTCATGCACTGGTTAGGAGGGAGTAATCCACTTGAAATCCCTTGCCACCTGTGAACCCCTGATGATGTAGTAGCCCAGATAAGACCTTTCTGAACTGCCTCAGGCACCTTGACCCCATGCTAATAATATGCATACATGATAATGCAAAATGCAATGCAACATAAGCCAGTTAGTAATAAAGTAAGGAGAGCAAATTTTGGGGTGCAACAATAAGTCCCAACACCATCAAAAAGTTTGGCCTCAATGCATTGTATAAGACCCAGTATGTTAAAGAAACCTCGGCACGATTGCCAGTTCAAAAATCAAATCATCTGGGCCTACCCTCGTGTTATAAGCCCCATTCTTTTTCTTTAAACCCTCTGGGCCTCTTGAGAGAGTGTAAGACCCATCCCTTTGTACATAAAAACTTTTTGGGCCTCAGTCACTTGTATAAGTCCCTGTACAAAACAACAGTGCAATCACTGATAAAACCTTGGGCCTCTCCTTGAGCTGTAAGCCCCAACAATCTTTTCAAAGCACTTTCTCCTTTGATTTAGAATATAATATTGTTATCAAAGCTTTCTTTGTTGAACAACTAACAAAAACATCATGGAAGCTCTACAACCGAGTAAGTGTTTACTCGCTTTCATATATATATATATATATATATATATATAACTGTATTGTGGGGATGCTCACTGTAAGTCTTCTTTCACAAACTTTTATATACTTGCTATATATCCACTGTGTAATACTAGTATAGTTATTTAGAGTTTTCCCCGACAACTACGTCTAGAACTAGGTAAAGCCCTGTTGGTCACTCTTAAATACAGTCAAAACTAGATCCCCATAGGATTACCAGATACAGTCTTCCCTCCTCTTGGGGTTAAACAATATGGAGACGTGAAAGGCAGCATTTTCAGTGAACCCTTTCTCAGACTGTCACCCTTAGACATTGTCAAAGAAATTCTACTCCCTAGAGGTGATCTATTCTCGGAGAATGGCATCTCTTGGGTTTCTTCAAACCGCGGACTTTCATTAAATGATCTCTTCTCGGTGAATTGCATTTCTTGAACTTCTCTCGGTTTGGGACCCATAGGCTTCTTAAAAGCATCCCCATCTCCTCTTGGGCGTTGTACAAGGACCCTTCAGCTTCTTAAAAGCTCTCATGCCTTCTCTTGGGCTTAGTACAAGGACCCAGAGACCTCTGCAGGTATAGGAACAGAACCTAGTCATCAATTTGCCAGAGCTGTCTTTCTGAGTCAAGTGTCAGACCAGTTAATGGGTTGACCTTCATCCCTTAACATACCAGCCTTCTCTTGGGCATCATACAAAGATCATTCACTATCAGAGAATCAATTTCTCACAACATCAGTAGACTTGGACAGTCTCAATACCCTTTGGATTTCCGATTTCCTTAAAGAACAGGAAATAACCCTGATCCTCTGATCAGTGCCAAGGCACAACATTACCTTTAATCTTTCCTTCATAAGAACTGATTTTCTTTTTTATCCAACATACTGGACCTGTCACTAAACTGAAACAGTCACCAGCATAAGTAGCCTCCTCTTGGGCTTTGTACAATGATTCTCCCCAGCGGAGCTAACCTTTTCACACTCTCTTGTTGAGTATAAAAGACTCTCTTGTTGAGTCAAGTCCCCTTTAGCCTCCATCTCGGCCTTCGTACGAGATAGAAAACACTCTCTTGTTGAGTATAAAAGACTCTCTTATTGAGTCAATCCCTTTAGCCTCCACCTCGGGCTTCGTACGAGATATAAATCACTCTCTTGTTGAGTATAAAAGACTCTCTTATTGAGTCAAACCCTTTTTTAGCCTCCGTCTTAGGCTTCATATAAGACAGATAAAAATCACTCTCTTGTTGAGTATAAAAGACTCTATTGTTGAGTCAACCTCTTTAGCCTCCATCTCGGGCTTCGTACGAGATAGAAAACACTCTCTCGTTGAGTATAAAAGACTCTCTTGTTGAGTCAAACACTTTTAGCCTCCATCTCGGGCTTCGTACGAGATATAAATCACTCTCTTGTTGAGTATAAAAGACTCTCTTGTTCAGTCAAACCTCTTTAGCCTCCATCTTGGGCTTCGTCTAAGACATGTAAAAACACCCTCTTATTGGGTCAATCGCTCCTCTTAGGCTTTGTATAAAGAAAACCCTGGTTGAGTCAATCAACATTTTAGCATCAAAGTTGTGCCTTGCTCACAGCATACAAACATCAACAACTCCTCTTTAGAGATGACAAATTCTCTCTAAAGTCAAAACCCTTCAGCTTCACATCTTGGGCTTCAAACAAGATACAAATAGACCCTTCAGCTTCACATCTTGGGCTTTGAACAAGATACAAACCACCTTTAGCTTCATGTCTTGGGCTTTGAACAAGACACCAAAACAACCTTTTTTCCTCCCATAGAATAGGAGGAACTACGATCGCTCTGATTTCCCTGTTTCATCAAACGGGAATACGTAGGCATAAGATTGAAAAAATCTTAGCGAGCATACTAATCAAAAACCTAAAACCCAGTATCTCCACCAAATCAACCCAAAAGCAGCAAATTTAAACGCATCATCAAAAACCTCACAAATAATCCAGACACTATGTTCTTAACAAAATAATGGAAGATTGGGCCCCACATCCACATAGCATCTGTAACCTAACAGACCGCTGTTCAAATTCAGTATGCAAGCAGGGTTAATTAGAGACTTCTATTTCCCTTCCTTAATCAGCTTAATAGGATAAAAAATGAATTGAGCTGTAGTGCACAAGCGATCGTGACTCAGGACCACAAAAATCGCATTACAGAAAAAATGGCGCCCACTGTGGGGTCGTCTTCTCTTTCTTATAATCTTCGGTGAAAACCTTGAGTTCACCAAAATGTCACAGAAATGACGACTCTGCTGGGGAGTCATTGTCTGTATAGGATCATCAGACTAGAGGTCTAGGATGATTAAGACAAATATATATACTGCTTTTCCTAATTGATATTTGTGTTGATTTTTCTGCTAATGGGAATGTGTGTGATGTCGCATATGGAAAGATTGAGTATACACCTAAGATAGGTGATGGCAATGCGGGTAATCTTGCGAGGAGTGAATCTCAGTTAAGAGTTCCCGATCGACCATCAAACTCAGTAGAGACTCCCTTTGCAGATACATTGACTATACGACTTCGGTTGTTGAAAGTAGTGTGGTTGACTGGGTTATCTGAGAAGCTGAGGTTTTTAGTAGACTTAAGCCATTTTGTAGTGCGGAAGCTATCAGAAATAGTTGTCACGCGATACTACCCTCATTTGAGATCGCTCTAGGATACATCAGCTCGCTGGCGATCCGCTTGCTGTTATTATCCCAAGAGGGATCAATGATTTTGCGGACAAGTACAAAAAATCACCAGTATAAACCTTTGGGGGGGGGGGGGGGTAGAGCCTTGACTTCATGACACCGACCCTTTGACCCCATGTTTTTTCTACGTTTTTGTGTTCTGCATTCATACATTCATTTAAAAAACATTCAAAAAAGAAAATCTTCTCTTCTAGTCTCTCTTTTTCAAATTAAACTAAGACAATGATTGCAAATGTCAGATAAAGGGATTGCGCTATTGGATTTTGGTAGAAGGAAAACTCATAAGTACACCTTCAAGGTTCCAAAACTAGAGGATTTAAGAGGTCTGGCGAGAATGATCACCAACCACGAGGCTTTCAGAGCCAAGTATGGAGGATTGATGTCCTTGTTAAGGGTTCATGTAATCAAAGGAATCCTGTCCACACTAATCCAGTTCTACGATCCGGTCTATCACTGTTTCACTTTCCCAGATTATCAGCTAACACCAACACTGGTGGAGTACTCTCACCTGACTGGTCTGCACATTACTGACCAAGCTCCCTTTTCTGGACTGGAAGAAATTCCAAAGGATCAAACCATTGCAAGAGCAATTTATTTGGACGAGTCAGAGGTCAGGACTCACATGACCACTAAGGGTGGAATCTAGGGTTTCCCAGCCCAGTTCTTGACAAAGAAGGCTCTATACTTTGCTAGTATAGGGAACGTGGCCACTTTCGAGAGCATCTTTGTTTTGCTCACTTACGGGTTATTTTTGTTTCCTAACATTGATAACTTCGTAGATGTCAACGCCATTAGGATTTTTCTAATTGGAAACCATGTACCGACTTTGCTCGCAGATGCTTATCATTCAGTACACTTAAGGAATTTGTACAGTGGAGGAATGATCACGTGCTGTGTACCCTTGCTGTACAAATGGTTCACTTCTCACTTGCCCAAGTCTGCTGCATTTTGGGATCAAAATAATACTTTACGTTGGTCGCAGAGAATCATGTCTCTTACCAACTCTGACATCGATTGGTACAATCGAATCTATGATGGGATCAGAATCATTGACCGTTGTGGAAATTTCCCAAATGTACCCCTTATAGGAACTAAGGGGGGAATCAACTATCATCCAGTTTTAGTTCGTCGTCAATTTGGATACCCGATGAGACATGTCCCGCGTAATGTTCATCTGGAAGGTCATTTCTTCAAGGAAGGAGAAAATGGCAGGGCACTAAAGACGGAAATAGTGCATGGCTGGAAACACATTCATAGAAAAGGAAGAGAGTCTCTAGGAAAACCAGATTGTGTCTCGGTGGAGCCATATCTCCACTGGGTACAAACTAGAGCTCTCAAGCTGAGGATGCCTTACCCTCGCCAGGAAGTTCTTCCATTAAGGGACTCTGTCCTTTATTTCATGTCAGACACGAGTACCATATTCTTAATGTGGAGTGCAAGAAAATACAACAGCTATTAAAATAAAAGGATGCTCTGGTTGAAATTTTAGAGCAACATGCTGGAGAAAATCAGGATGACCAAAGGAGTTTGCTCGCTCCTTTCACTTGGCAAAGGAATGACAACCCGACAACGGCTGAGGAGCCCCGGTCAAAGAAGAGGAAAGCACCAGAACCAGTACCTGAGCTCTCTTCAGAGAGGACTCAGGATCCATAAGTTTAGATTTCCTTTCGCATCACTCTGTAAATTACTGTATTTCCATTTCCGCAATCCTTTGACTTCAATAAAACGGGGCATCCCCACTGTGTGATATTTGCAATCCAATTGTCGAAGTTTACTTTGAATAAACAAAAACATACAACTAATATAATCATTGCATATCATTCATCATTCTCGCGTAAACACATTCTTCTTACCTGCGAATCTCATGTTTATGTCTCGGTTCAAGAGTGAAACTGTCTCATTCGTACAATACTCGGGCCAATCGTCAGAAAAAGATGGATGATCTCGAGGAAGAGAACAGAGAGTTGAGGGAAGAGATCGACACTCTGAAAGAGGATCTGAGAAAGCTTCATAACGACATGCAAGCTCTAGCAGAAGCTCAAATGCAACAACAAAAGACCGTGATCTCAGAGATCACATCAACGCCCATAGTGGAGAAGTATGATCCTAGGTACAAAATGTCGAAAGATCGTCCCTGGGGCATGCCACTTAACTATATCCCGGAAGGATATGTTCCGCCGATCACTGAGGATCAAGGAACCACAGCAGGAGCCGCTGGGCCTGAAGGTTACAAACTACGGGAAAGCGAAGATGCCAGGGGCATGACAGCAACTCCTGAAGGTTACAAACTTCAGGAGACACCGAGAGTCTCGGCCATAATGACTATACCACCGCCCGTGGTACAAATTATCCCGGAAGGACATATTCCACAGATACCTTCTGGTGGAAACGACAGCATGTTTGACAGAATGAATGAATTCTAAGAACAGTTTCTGGAAATGCAGAAAGAGCTGCAAGCCCTTCGCGGTCAGGATTTATTTAGAAAGGATGCCGGAGACCTTTGTTTGGTCCCTAATGTGAAAGTTCCGCACAAGTTCCAGGTACCCGGCTTTGAAAAATACAAGGGTAACTCTTGCCCTCAAAGTCATCTGGTGATGTACGCTCGGCGAATGTCAGCTCAGACAAAGAACCAGGAGCTACTGATCCATTACTTCCAGGATAGTTTAACCGGTGCCGCACTCAAATGGTACATGGGTTTAAACCGCACTAAGATTGCTACTTTCAGAGATCTTGGCGCTGCCTTCGTTCAGCAGTATAAGTATAACCTGGACATGGCACCAGACAGAGATCAACTCAGATCGATGTCACAAAAGGACAAGGAAACCTTTAAGGAGTACGCTATGAGATGGCGTGAAATTGCCGCCCAGATTTGTCCACCTCTTGAGGAAAAAGAGATGACAAAGATCTTCTTGAAAACCTTAAGCTCATTTTACTACGACAGAATGGTTGCCAGTGCGCCCAGCGACTTCACCGAGATGGTAGGCATGAGAAGGACGTTTAGTTAAAGACGTTGGATCATCGAGTAATACAAAAAGATAGGGTAGTGCTTTCCCTAAGAAAAAAGAGCAAGATATTAGTAATATCTCTCTCGAAAAGCAAAGGCGACGATACCAACCAGTAGCAGCTGTAACTCTTGCTATTAACTTTGTGCCTATTCCTACGTATCAATCTCAGGTTGCGCAGAGCCAACCGATTCAACAACAATATCAGCAAAGGACACAACAGCCTCTTCAGCGGGCTCGTCCTCCGTACAACAACAATCGTACAACGCGACCGCCAGGGTTCGACCCTATACCCATGTTGTACGCAGAACTGCTTCCATTATTACTGGTCAAGGGGAACGTCCAAACTAAGTCTCCTCTTACAGTACCGGAAAATCCGCCTTTTTGGTTCAAAATGGATCATACTTGTCCTTACCATCAAGGAGGACCAGGGCATAACATAGAAAACTGTCTCAGTTTCAAATCCGATGTGCAAAAGCTTGTTAGGAGCGGGGTCTTATCTTTCAAAGATACGAATCCGAGTGTTCTCACAAATCTGCTGCCTCAACACGAGAAAGCTACAGTCAATTTGATAGAGGGAGAGTCTAACAACATCTATCAAATTCATGATGTACTCTTATTAAGGGAAAATTTGGTCAAGATGCATTGTAGACAGAGCGCATACGGCCATGTGCCACCTCATAACTATCACCAGTGTGATATCTGCTCTAAAACTAATCAGGGATGTTCTGTGGTACAATCAGCTCTACAGGAACAATTGGATCTCGGGTGGATCCAAGAGCATCGAGTTCGTGGAGTCAACATGACCTACACGAATTCCAACATCATTCAGAACCACGACATCTGTGCGATGAATGCCAACTTGGTGGCAATGCACTCAAGGCAGAGCCAGTATCATAATCAGTCGTGGCACGATTACAATTCCTGTCTGACTTACTTGGTAAATAAACAGGGATGCTCTTTCATACAAGAGGCCCTCTAGCGTCAGATGGATTTTGGGTGGATCCAGGACTACCATGATAGAAATATTTATCAGATCAACATGATTTAAATCTTTGATATTCGTTTGATGAATATCAGCTTGGTGGAGTTACACGCCAAGCAGGTTCAACTCGGTTTTCTCACTTCGCTTAATTATCAGAACTGTAAAGGATGTTGTGAGAGTAACCAAGGGTGCGCTCTCATTCAAAGAACTTTGCAACACTTGTTAAACCACTGGTGGCTTCCAATCTATATGGATGAAGACACGCAACAAATCAGTTTAGTTGACGGGAACCCTACTCGGCATCAAAGTCAGGATGTCTGATCTACGGAAACTGACCTGGTAAGATTGCACTGCATTCAAAGCAGACGTGGCCAGGTGCCACCACACAATTATGAACGCTGTAGAGTCTGCTCGGAGAATAACCAAGGATGCTACCTTGTGCGGGCAGCTCTCCAAGGTCAGTTGGATCGTCAGGAGATTCACCCGTGTCCGAGTTCCGAGCCAATCAACTGGACGCCGCACTACTTTGCTGATCAAATCAAAGACGTTGTCATAATCTCTGATTATCAACGGAACAAGGATGTTTGCGCCATCATCCCTCAACTTGACGAATCAAAAGTTCTTAGCCAGGAACTGATTGTAGTTACCTACGACAGTCAGAAAAATCAGAAGGCTCCTGTAGTTATCTATCTGCCGGGACCACTACCGTATGAATCAGCTAAGGAGATCCCTTACAAATACGGTGCAACAATAATTGAAAATGGAAAGGAAATTCCATTACCCTCTGTCGTGAATATTGCAGACGTCATTCGGGTAACACGGAGTGGTCGAATCTTCAACCGAGGAGTTGGAGAGCCTAACAAAGAAAAGGAACTTCAGACAGAAGCTCCTGATCCACCAGTCGGTCAATCCAGTAATCCCGACCTTTTGAAAAACAATGATAAGATGTTGAAGCTCATCTAAAGGAGTGAATACAATATTGTTGATTAACTATTACAAACTCCTTCAAGGATCTCTGTGCTATCACGTTTACTCACTTTCGAAGCTCACAGAGTGTCTTAGAGCAGGCCTTTGTGGAATAGGATGTGTCAATACGACAGTTCGACAGCATCATCTCTAACATGACTTCCTGCAACAACTTAGGATTTAGTGATGAGGATTTGCCAGAGGAGGGCAAAAGTCACAACATGGCGCTTAATATCATAGTCAACTGTCAGGATGATGCTTTAGCCAGCGTACTGTTAGACACAGGATCAGCCATCAATGTTATGGCAAAATCCACTTTAATGCGATTATCATTCAAAGGATCCCCGATGAGGGGTAGTGAGGTCATCGTCAAAGCCTTTGACGGATCTTGAAAAGCAGTTATCGGTGAAGTCGACCTTCCCATAACTATTGGTCCTCACACTTTCCTAATCACTTTCCAGGTCATGGATGTCCGGGCATCGTACAACTGTTTATTAGGAAGACCTTGGATACACCAGGCTGGGGCAGTCACTTCAACGCTGCACCAAAAACTGAAGTTCGTCAAGAACGATCAACTCGTCACGGTCTGTGGAGAACAAGCCTTGCTCATGAGTAACTTGTCATTATCTACTTGTATAAAACCCGTGGAGGTTGTTGGGACTCAGTTCCAAGCACTTTCGGTGAGCAGTAAGAATCTATCAGAGAAAGGAACCTAGATTTCCTCATACAGAGATGCTCTCGAAGTGATAAAAAATAACAATACAAAAGGATGGGGACAACTTGTCATTCCTACCGATAACAAAACAAAGAAGGGTCATGGTTTTTCTGCAACCTGCACCCAGATAGCTGCTAACGACGAAAGTCTTCATCCCATTCAGGACTTCTTCCACAGTGGAGGTTTCCTTCACCCAGTGCCTCAAGCAGTCCATACCATCAACGAGGAAGATCCCTCTGATACAGATGAGGAGTGGAAGTCCTATCTTAACGAGGACAGTTATATCTCTCAGGAAGAGGTGCCTATGCCATTTTGCTATCCCGCACAGAGTCCGAGATTTATACCCAGGTCAAATGTCAGAATGATATACGGAGATTGTGATCCGGAAGGATGCCGTGCTCCACCGAACTCATTAGAGGAGGACACTCTGATGAAACACCACTTTGACCACGACTATTATGGCCCAATGGATGGCCTGAATATGTGGCAGTCGTACCCAGGAGGCTTGGGACAAGAAAATCAGCCGAACAATGAAAATCAGCTGAGCATCATTGAAAAGAATACCTGCATCCCGACCATGTCATGGGATCAACACTTAGGTCACTCAGAAAATATCCAGTACGACGATGAATTTTCAAAGCTTTCAGGACTAGAATTCATCAACTATGCTTTTCCTGAGGTCAACGTCATCGAAAGTGATAACTCCTCCAGTTCCAAAGAAGTGTGGGACACCTTGGGACAACCGAGTGGAAAATACGACTTCATGGTCAAATGCACCACTCCTGAAAGCTCTCGCATCAGGCTCGAAGACATTCAGCCAACTGGGTGGGGAGATCCACATGAGAGCACAAATACTCTGCAAAATACAACAGAGGAATCCTCCTACGACAACTCTGCCTGGGAGACAGATTCCAATGATCCTGCTCCGCCAGAAATCAACGTCATTTCTGAAGACAAATCAAGGAAGATACCAGACTTTGTGATTCACCGAGGAGTTCGCCGCCAATGGGTTACTGTCGATGTTCCGAAGATTGTTCATAAGTCAAAATAATTGTCGTCTTTAACCTTTCACCCTGCCCAGGTGAAACGGATGTTTCGATAGGGCTCACTTTCTGTAATTATCCCTCTTCGCTTTGCCCAAAGCGACAGAGTTTTGTTTTATAGGGCTGTAATTTCAAGAATCGATCGTTCATAAATAAAATAACGCCATTCTGTAATTTCCGCATTTATTGTTGTTTTCTCTTTTCGCTTTTTTCAAAAAATGGTAATCCTAAAAACAAACTCAATAATAAAAATAAACAGTTTTCAGAAAATACACTGCACACCACTCTTGCATTCCCTCTATCTCTTCTAAAACAAATCATCACGTCATGTAGATTGCTTGTTTTCAACCACATTGAAACATACGATCCAATGCCTTCTCCCAACTTTGAATTCCTGGTATTTGGGGCTGAAGAAGAAGTTGACGATGAAATTCCAGAAGATATCTCCCGACTACTCAGACAGGAGGAAAGGTCCATTGAACCTCATAAAGAGCCGTTGGAAACAGTCAACTTGGGTTCAAAGTAAGAGAGAAAAGAGATCAGGATTGGGGCATTACTCAGTCCAACTGTCAAAGAAAGTTTGACAAAGCTTCTCAAAGAGTTTCCCGATGTATTTGCTTGGTCCTACCAGGACATGCTAGGGTTGGATACCAGCATCGTGGAACATCATCTACCGTTAAGGTCAGAATGTCCGCCAATAAAACAAAGGTTGAGACGAACTCATCCGGATATGGCCATCAAAATCAAAGAGGAGGTACAGAAACAGATTGACGCAGGTTTCCTCGCCACATCAGAATATCCTCAATGGTTAGCCAACGTCGTACCAGTTCCAAAAAAGGACGGAAAAGTCAGAATGTGTGTGGACTACATAGATCTGAACAAGGCTAGTCCAAAGGACGAATTTCCTTTCCCACACATTGACATGCTGGTGGACAGTACAGCAAAGTTCAAAGTTTTCTCCTTCATGGATGGATTCTCGGGCTATAATCAGATCAAAATGGCGCCGAAAGACATGGAGAAAACTTCCTTCATCGCCCCAAGGGGTACTTTTTGTTACAAGGTAATGCCGTTCGGTTTGAAGAACGCCGGGACAACCTATCAAAGGGCCATGACTACTCTGTTTCATGACATGATACACAAGGAAATCGAAGTATATGTCGATGATATGATTGCCAAATCTAAAACAGGAGAGGAGCATGTGACCCACATGTCAAAACTATTTGAGCGGTTGAGAAAGTATAAACTCTGCTTGAATCCCAACAAATGCACATTCGGTGTCCGTTCAGGGAAACTTTTAGGGTTCATCGTCAGCCAGAAAGGAATTGAGGTTGACCCTGACAAGGTCAAGGCCATTCAAGAAATGCCTTCTCCGAAAACCAAAAAACAAGTTAGGGGATTCCTGGGACGTTTGAATTACATTTCCAGATTTATATTCCTCATGCGCGCCGATCTTTAAATTACTCAAAAAGAACCAGGACTGCGTTTGGACAGAAGATTTCTAAACCACCTTCGACAGTATCAATGAATATCTATTGAACCCACCGATTCTATCACCTCCAGTGGAAGGAAGACCACTGATCATCTATCTAACAGTCTTGGAAGACTCGATGGGTTATGTACTTGGCCAACAAGACGAAACCAAAAGGAAAGAGTCTGCCATTTACTATTTGAGCAAGAAATTCACTGACTACGAGACTCGGTACACTGTGCTCGAGAAAACTTGCTATGCTCTGGCTTGGGCAGCCAAACTTCTTCGCCAGTATATGATTCGTCACACTACTTGGTTAATCTCTGAAATGAATCCAATCAAGTACGTCTTTGAAAAACCTGCTCTTACAGGAAGAATTGCCCGTTGGCAGTTGTTGTTATCAGATTATGACATAGAATGCCACGCTCAAAAAGCTGTTAAGGGGAGTATTTTAGCCGATCATTTGGCTCATCAGCTGATTGACGATCAAGAATCAATCAGGTTTGACTTCCCAGACGAAGATGTCATGTACGTGAAAATGAAATACTACGATGAACCGCTACCCAGTGAAGGGCCAGAACCAGGGTCCCTATGGGGACTTATCTTTGACGGAGCTGTCAACCATTACGGAAACGGAATTGGGGAATTATCATAATACCTCAGGGTACCCACATTCCTTTCACTACCCAACTGACATTCAAGTGTACAAACAACGAGGCCAAATACGAAGCTTGCATCATAGGCCTCGAGGAAGCGATCAACTTAAGGATCAAAAACTTAGATGTATATGGCGACTTAGCCCTGGTTATCAATCAAATCAAAGGAGATTGAAACACATACCAATCAGGATTGATTCCTTACAAAGACTACGCAAGAAGGTTGTTACCCTTCTTCAACAGAGTCGAGTTTCATCATATCCCTCGTGAAGAGAATCATATGGCTGATGCATTAGCCACTCTCTCTTCCATGATTAGTGTAGGTCAATGGAACGACTTACCTAAGATCGACATAATGCGCCTGGAACGGCTCGCTTACATCTTCGCGATTGAAGAAGTCATAGACGACAAACCTTGGTATCACAATATCAAATGCTTCCTTCAGAAACATGAGTACCCACCCGGAGCACTAAGGAACGACAGCCCTTCAAAATACTGGCAGGCAGCTTCTTCCTGAGTGGTGATACACTCTATAAGAGAAATTTTGACATGGTGTTGCTCCGATGTGTAGACAGACCAGAAGCAAACATGTTGATGAAAGAAATTCACGAAGGATCCTTTGGCACTCATGCCAACAGACACACAATGGCGAGAAAAATTCTAAGAGAAGGGTACTACTGGTTGACCATGGAATCTGACTTCTACAAGTACATGAGGAAGTGTCACAAGTGTCAGATATACTCAGACAACCCACACATCTCAAAGTTCTTTCTTCCCCATGGCCTTTTTCCATATGGGGAATCGACATGATTGGCATGATCGAACCTAAGGCTTCGAACGGACATCGGTTCATCCTGGTAGCCATTGACTACTTCACCAAGTGGTTCGAAGCAGCGTCATACGCCAATGTAACCCGACAACTGGTGGTCCGATTTATCAAAAACAATCTCATATGTCGTTATGGTGTTCCGAGTTAGATCATTACTGATAATGGATCTAACTTGAACAATAAGATGATGAAAGAGTTGTGCGACAATTTCAAGATCAAACACCATAACTTATCTCCCTACCGACCCAAGATGAACGGAGTGGTAGAAGTGGCTAACAAGAACATCAAGAAGATCGTTCAAAAGGTGGTTGTAACCTATAAAGACTAGCACGAGATGCTACCCTTTACTCTTCACGGTTATCGCACATCTGTCCGCACTTCAACAGGGGAAACCCCTTTCTCTCTAGTGTATGGAATGGAAACAGTGGTCCCCACAGAAGTAGAGATCCCATCAATCCGGGTATTGATGGAAGCTAAGCTAACAGAAGCTGAGTGGTGTCAAAGTCGACACGATGAACTAAATCTGATCGAAGAAAAACGAATAACGGCTCTATGCCATGGTCAGTTATATCAACAGAGAATGAAGAGGGCATTTGACAAAAAGGTCCGACCTCGCGTCTTCCGGAAAGGAGACCTTGTGCTCAAGAAGATACAATCCTTTCTCACGGACTCTCAGGGCAAATGGACTCTGAATTATGATGGCCCCTATGTGGTCAAGAAAGCTTTCTCAGGCGGCGCCTTGAGACTTGCAACTATGGATGGAGAGGAATTTTCCTACCCCACAAATGTTGACGTAGTCAAGAAATACTTCGCCTAAATAAAAAAAAACGTCTCGGTGGATTGAAGACCCAAAAGGGCGGTCCAGGAAAAAATTAGAGACATAATCAAAAATCATCCCGGTGGATTGGAAATCTCAAAGTACAATCCAGGAAAAAATTAGGGATCAATGGCAGGTAACTACATCCAACAAAGAGGCAAATCCCTCAGCAGCAGTTATGTCATCCATCAGGAAAACTCCAGTCAAGGTCATCTTCGACGGAAGCTCAGGATGGCCAGAATTCAAAGTTGGTAGAAAGATAGCGGTCATCATGTTTCAATTTATCCCTTTTCCCTTAAATTACAATTTTCTAAACTTTGTACGTACTCTATGGAATCACGCGCTTGGTTGATTTCTATCATATCAATAAAATTTGAGCCCTCGTGCTTTTGTTTACAATTCTCATTTGTTTTAGCTTTATAGAACGACATTTTAACATGATCAACGATTCTTGAAATAAAACAAAAATGAATTTACTTATCAAAATTTTTCTGCTTTTAAAATAAAGATGGCAATTTCTTTTGACTGTTGAACATCGAAAGAGCATCGATCGCTTCTCCAGAAGTAATCGAACCTCAAAGTGCAGGATCAAAGTACACCTTCTAAACCAGTGCGCCTGAATGAAGGATCAGCTATGTCAGATGCGAGTATTCCATCTGACATCTCTAGCAGAGTTCTTATCTCCTAAGTCCGACCAACGTAGTTCCCCACTAGGACTATCTCTCCTAAGCATTGCAGAATTCCTACTTTTGAACCAGCGATACCTCTTCGTCCCCAGCAGTGGCCGAGTATCCAATCGTGTTCATCCATTAGTCTGTATGTCGTGTTAGTTTTGTCAGCATATACATACATACATCATGCATTATGGATTTACATTCATATTCATATTGCATCACTATCACTCTAGTCGGTCTTGTTCCCTAGTGATAAAAGTCCTCTCAATCGAGTTGTCAGTCCTTTCCTCGTCAGGAAGTGTTGTGTCTGAACTATCTCTCTTCTCCAGTTTATTTCTGGATTAGAATTGGCCCTTGACCACTTTGATAACTTGAACCTCTAAAAATTCAGATAACTTTCGACAAACATCACTCTTCGCCATTGAAGATGATGTCTTCGATTTCCCAGATTAAGGAAAATCCCCAGAGAAAGCCTCTTAATCAGAGATTCGGCAATACAACCGTCTTTCTCCGAAAATATTTCGCTGACGAAAAGGTCGTCAGTACCTCAAAATTGCATTACATCATATGGCATTTCTCCGTGAAGATCCCGAGAAAAGTATGATGTAATCCCCCAAGCGGCAGCAGTCTCTCAAGAGACCTGCTTTCCCCTATAGAGCCAACAAATGGCGTCTCCAACAGATAAGTTTGTACACCTCTACAACTCAGACGACTGGGTTCCCCAGCAACTTTGACATCAGATCATATATCCATCAAATGGCATCTCCCCAGGAAAATTCGGTGAGAAGTTTGAGGAAAATCGCTACACACAGCATCCCTTGTCAAGCAAGTTTATTGACAAAAGAAACTGAGACCAGTTCCTTGGTAGGAAACCAAGATCGAGGGGAAGTTCAAATCAGAAACTAAGACCAGTTCCTTGGTAGGAAACCAGGATCGAGGGGAAGTTTAAATCAGAAACTAAGACCAGTTCCTTGGTAGGAAACCAGGATCGAGGGGAAGTTTAAATCACAAACTAAGACCAGCTCCTTGGTAGGAAACCAGGATCGAGGGGAAGTTTACCTTTTCTAAGCATCATTGCTTAGCAAAAGAAGAAGGATGCGTGAACGACCATTCTTAACCACCATCAAAATTTCGGGTATTCTGATATTTAATCCTCTTGCACCCCGAATGCCCGAATACCTTCGCCATTCACACCTTCGGGTCCAAGAAGATTGTCATACCCCAAATTTTGATCACTAAGATCTCCCATCATTGTGTAAATTATCATCACAATATGGATGAACCATTAGTCTCCCCAAAGATGGGTGAGCATCCACTACCATCAGAATTAGGGTTTCAAGCCCTCTCAAAGCTCTTAGACAAAGAATCAATCAAGAAATGACATGATCTGCAACTTGTCTAGCCTCTCCAACATCCACAATGGATCAAAAGGACTCCCACTTCAAGGATCAAGCACAAGGCTACTCCCTTCTAAGTGGATTAAGCCTTAAGATCGCCAGTGTCACCAAATTAGGGTTTTGGTCGACCAGGGCCTCCAGAGGGAAAATTTCCTCGGGGCATGAGCCAATGCTACAAAGCATAACCTATGATGCTCCAAGGGACATCATGAACCCAATCATCAAGTCAATTTTGCCTCAGGGGATGCACTCATAAAAAATCAGGAATTTGGGTTTCTTGACCTAATTCGCCCCTAAGTTGACTTTTGGGACAAAACATGAGCCAAGACCTCAAGGGAGGATTTGAGGGTCTCTAACACACTACATTGATCCATTTGCAACAATGGATTGGTCCATGAAGCTTGAGCAACAAGTTTCAATTTCATCTGAACCACAGTTAGGGTTTCGCGAGAAAAGTCAACTGTACCTTTGACTTTTGACCAGGAGATGCTCCCAAATCCTAAGACATGATTCAATACACCCTATAACACCTATGAAATCAATCCATCAAGTTTGATTTAGGTCAAGGACTTGATTTCATAGAGGATCGCACAGTTTGGAATTCATCTGACAAAAAGTCAACTGTGCACAAAAGTCAACTTTGACTTTTTGAGATTTTTCACAAAAGTGGGTTTTTAACCCTAAAATGATGTTAATGTGTGATTTGAATCATCATTCATCAAGAAAAATCAAGAAAAGTGGGATAACTTGTAAAAGGGGTAACCATAAAGACTTAGAAAATTTTCTAAGTTATGGAATAAAGTGGCTAGGGTACCAACTTTGGAGGATCATAACTCCTAAACCACCAGGCCATTTTTCCCCATCCAATGCTGGATTTGTAGCCCTCATGGCTCTCTACAAAAGCTTCAACTACACCTCATTCCAATTCATTAGGAATTTTGAGTTATGGAATGATCAAAATGGCTGAAAACATGAAATGCCACTTTTTCCAACACTTAGTGAAATTTTCATAAAGTTAAAATCTGCCTTCACTTTTTTCCAAATGTAGGGGCATTTTTCACTTGGATCCAAAAAGTATCAAAACCAATTATGATCAAACAGGTATTGTATCATATGAGGGCTTTCCAAAATGGCCAAGAACTCCATCAAATTCCACTTGAGCCATGAGATATGACAATGGCAATATGCCTTGCTGAAAACTGCCAAGGCTAGGCAGAATTTTGCACTTTTGCTCGATTTGGCAAAATCAGATAATTCCAAGCCTTGTCATCACTTTGGACACATCTGAGGATCAAATCTAAAGGGAACAAACACTGATCCAAGCCTCCAAAGTCTTTGGAACAAGAAATAGCATGCCAAACCTAGAAATCCCTAAAAGAGGGACAAGACTCCAATTTTGGATTGGAGCATTTAATGGATGCACCAAGGTGGCATGGACTGACACATTTGCAACTGAATTCAGTCAAGAATGATCCAACAACTAGGGAACCACAGCTCTGTGCTCTAACCTCTAGTCAATGGCTAGAGGAGACTTGGATTCTCATTTGCCAACATTGGCCAAACCTCTGCTGCAGTTGCCATTCACTATTGATCCCAAAACAAACTTGCTCTACTATAAATAGAGCTCATTTTGTCGCTCCTGAAAGATTCGCATCCAACGGTTCAAACGCGAGAGTGGCGCAGAAAAACACAGAGTCGTCAGCAATGTGTATTTATCCCGAGAGAGGGAAAGGAAAGACTGCATAAACCTGAAAGAAGGGAAAGAGCATGGTCTCACGACCAAGAGAAATGGGTACGGGATTCAGTTACACGAAGGGAAAGTGTTAGCACCTAACACGTCCATCGTACTCGATGGGATCCACGCTTGTTGTCTGCATCAAAGGGTGTCGTCGTCTGGAGCTCCACTGCTACTGGACCGGAGAAGAATGAGAACGGAAAGAACATAGAAATGAAGAAGAAAAGAAAAAAGAAGTGACTCGATAGGACGTTATCGTTGTCCTAGGCCTATGTACTCCCTCAGTGCAATGGGAAAGTCAGAGTCAACGTAGTTCGGACGGGAACTACGTGGGAAGGTTGCTCGCCAAGACAATCGCTGTCTTGTGCCTACATATCCTCAATCGGACGAGAGAGAGGAATCAAAGCTAATGTAGTTCGTGGGTACGACCACGGATGGGTAAGTGTTTTTTACGTGAACGACGAGCTCTTTTCTGAGAAAAAGAAGTTTGAAACCCAACAATCCCGAAGGATAAAAAGATTTGAATTTGTTTTGTGTTTTTTAGACAGAAGTGTTTTAAGTTAGTTCATAACTTGCATTGCACCAAAGTCTATGACATAGGAACGAATACTTCGCGTATCGTCCCCAACAGGACGTACACTAGGTACCCTAGAAGAATGAAGGGAAAACCCTCACTCCTCACTCCCCACGCTTAAGGCTCGTGCGCAATACACTTTATCTTTATTAAGTGTTTTCAAGGAGTTTTGAGATGAGAAGAGAGAGGACACAAAGGAAACTTTAAAGAGAAACTAAGAGTCCTAATGTTATCATGCATGGATGACCTATGGTTAGTGAGGCTTGGGAGAGACGACTACCTAACCTAATGCTAATCCTACTCCAAGCTTAATCAAAAATTAAGTTGGACTAGGTAGCTCTAAAGGGAAAGAATCCAAGACTTAAACAAGTCTTGAGATTCATGGGAGGAAGAGAGTGAAAGAGAAGAAAGAAGCATCTTAAATGCTAAAGAAAACACAAGTATCAAATCTTAAAAGAGAAAGTAGAAGTTAGAATGTGGATAACTATCCACATCCCATTCACTTACCATTAGCCCCTACATGGTTAGCAAAAACAAACATAAGCAACAATAAGACAAATGAAACCCAAACAAGTCACAACCCAAAAGAAATGGTTACAAACCAAATGAAACTCATCCAAGTCAGAATGTACACCTTAGAGGTGACCCATAATGTTTACCAAACAAGATCAAGCAAAGAGAATGCAAACAAGCGGCAAAACATACAAGAAAGTCATCAAAGAAGGAGTAGAAGAGGAATGAGTGGACATGCAAGGTGATCATGCAAGAATGCTTCAAATAATATCAAAGTCAGAATTTGGATGACCTAAACATGTGCCTAAACATGCTATACAAGTGTCACATAAGGCATACAAGCAAGTATCCAAGCATTAAGAATCATTAGAAGAAGGAGAAGGAAGCATGTAAGTGAAACATGTTAAAGGATGCAAAATGAAACATGAATGCAAAGCTCCAAGGTCATAAACATACATCAAATGAAGTACAAAGGAATGATATGGCATGGCATACACAAAACCAAATATAAGTCATGAATGAGCATAGATGAGAAGAGGTGAGAAGATGAATCAAAAGAGGCATGTAAATCAAACATTGAACATGTGCACAAAATATGCAACAACCTCACACCAATGACCTATAATTGTAATCAAATGACCTATAATGATTCAAACATGGTTTATGAAATCAAATAAACAATCCCAAATAATGGCACAAGTGCCTTCTCAAACATGTAATCAAACATGATCAAAGATGTGCATAAAAGAAGACCTCAACCAAAGAGCAATCAAAAAATTAGCAAACATGATTCAAAAATCATAAAATTAAATCAAAAAACACCTTAACCAGGGGCAAACATCATATTAAAAACTCATGCAAAAATTCACAAGATAAGTCCTTCAATCAATCATGCAAAGTCACATGGGAATTATGAATCAATATGCAAAAGAAAGGGACCAAAATGCAATATGAAAAGAGTTTTAAAATATGATAAAAATATTTTTAGGAACCTCAAAATGTCCTCTAACAAAATGCAAAAAGAATGAGATGCAAATCATGTATAGATGATGAGAAATAAAATCAGCAAGGCAGGGTGTGCATATATGAAACCATTCAAAAAGAAATTAATTAAACAATTAATTCAGGGGCACAAAATAAAATAAAAATGGAAAATAAAATTTTAAAAAATTTTATAAAACCCTAAACATGCTTCATGAATTTTTTCATAATTTTTGGATGCATAAAACTATTTTTAAAAAAAATGAAAATGAAAATGCAACAAGAATAAAATAAAAAGAAAAGAAATAAACAGTCAGGAGGTGTCAATAGCAAGGGATTCACGTTAGAAAGGCAAATGGGCTTAGGGGGAGGTGTGGATATCAAGCCCAGGTCAAAAGACCCATCAGCAAAGTCAACACACCCCACATAGAATTCAGTCAACAAATAGGACTAACCCACACCCTCTGATTGATCCAACGTGCCATATCAAGTCATCAAAACAATAGGTAGCCATGATGAAAGGCACAGATCCACACGCACATGCTAAGAATGATGCACACACACACACACCAAATCATCAGTAATTAACATAAAAACACGTGAGAGGCATGTGGTGAATTAATGCGTTGGCCCAACATACACCCTTAGATTAATTAGACGTGCACAAATAAATCATCAAATCACAAAATCAGCAAGATGAGTGGCTCATATTGGTGGTACACGTTAACTAAAATGGATTAACAAACACACAATCAAATAAAATAAAAGAAGAAATTAAAAACGTGGCACACTTATGACCATCAGATCAAACAATCCAACGGTCCAAACATTATCACCTTCATTGAAACCTCAGGCCACCTGAAAGTGAACTAGACGCCGGAGCCCTAGCTCCGGTCGTCTTCTCCGGTGACACTAAACCACAAAATCTCCAGAAATCAAAAACAATACCATAGTTCTACTCAGAATTCAACAAGGATCATGGATATGCAATTATTTTCACCAAATGATCAACACACAAGCCAAATCGAAGGAAAACAAGTTAGATCTAAAAACTTCAATCATCAAATACTCCCATGATACATGTCCAAATTCACAATAAATCATATCAGCATGATCAACAACTCACGGAGAACACAATGAACATAAGAAAAACAAATTCTAGGATCATGAATTTCACACTAACCTGAACCTTGTAGAACTTGAAATACGCCAAGAAAACCCTCTGGAAGCTGCAGATCTACTCCTTGGAACCTCTAATTGAAAAATAAACGCAACTAGAGCTTGGAATCGTGCTAGATCTTGAAGTTTGAAGAAGTTGAATCCAAATCCGATTATGGCCAAAACCTCAATATGAGCTTCAATCAGTGGTTGATTCTTGCTCTATTCTCTTCACTGATCAAGAATGTGAAGAGAAATCTCAAAGAAACTCCAAGGAGAGTGAGTTTCGAAGAGAGAAAGTGTGAGAGCAAAAATTCAAATCTGAGCAAATGAGAGTGCATGACCTAGTAGTGAGGGCATGAGTTAGCTTATATACATCCCATTAGACCTCTGATCATAATTAGCAATTGGTTAATCCCTTGGTTAATGAGTTTGGATGGTTTATGCCAAAATGCATTTTGTGATACCACCACTAATCCACATGTGCATTCCCATGCTTTCTATGATGGATCACTCATATTTCATTTGCTAATCACACCTTAATTGAATTTGGGCCTTGAAATGTATTGATTTGTGAGTTTTGAACCATCTTGCCATTTTGCATAATGTGAAATAAGTGATGAATATGGCATGGATCCACTTGATTCAAAGGCCAAAAATGATCCTCATGAGGTGTACTTGGATGTGTTAACATGAATTGAACCATTAGAGGTCATTTGAAACCAATTGGAACCAATTTGCAAAAGGTGGAAAAATGGAATACATGGAAAACCCTAAAAAGCACCTTGCATTGTTTTGACCATAACTTGAGTTTCACAAATGATATGGAAACCATCTAGTACTTTTTGGAAATGGGAGAGAAAGATCTTCAACTTTCATGTTGGAGGAAAATTCATTTGAAGCTTCCTTGATGATGAAAAGTCAAGTTGAATGTGGTGGAAAAATTGCCAAAAATGGAAAGATCTCATTATAGGTCATTTTCCAAATTTAGTAACTTTTGCACAAACTCTTGATTCTTGAAGAATGATGTATTCCATGCTATTCCTTGACCAAATAAAGGTACATGGACTTGGGTAACAGGATTTGAACCCTTGAAAACCCATGGTTGACTTTCCTTTTGAACTGTTGACTTTTGCTTACTTCACAAGTAACTGATCCACTGAAAATCCTCCACAATGAATCACTAGCCAAGTCTTCCTCAATGAGTGTTTGTGAGCACATGGAAACCATGAGATCATGCTTGAATCCACAAAGCCCTTCAAGAAGTCCTTTGGGTCAAAAACCCTAATTTGGACCATCTGATTAGGAGAGAAAGATTCACTTGAAATCTCTTGCCAATCTTGATCTTATGAGGATGTGATGAACTCCTCAAACCACCTTGAAGCTTGAGACTCCTTTTAAATGAACCAAGTACCTTGATCCCATGCTAAGAACTAATTCTATGCACAAATGCTAATGCAAGAAATGCAAAGAAACATAAGCCAGTTAGCTAAAAACAAGGAGGCAAATTTTGGGGTGTTACAGCTGCCCCTATTCAATCAACTTGGTCCTGAAGGTATGATAGCAACGGCTGTCATGCGTTCAAAGGATTCACGGAGATTGAATACCAAAAGAAACCTGAAATTTGCAATCCTCAAAGGAGGGACGACTCCACTGGGGAACAAGCAATAAATGCTGCACTGTCACAACACAGACGAGTGTTGGAAATCAACACATACGATGCATTGAAAAGTCTTGAAATAAACACAAACGAGTGTTAGCTATGCTGGGGATAAACACGGACGGGTGTCAAGGAATCAAAGATATCAGATACGGACGGGTATCAAAAAGTTACACGGACGGGTGTAAAAAGTTTTCAATACGGACGGGTACTGAAAAGGTACACGGACGGGTGTAAAAGGATTCAATACGGACGGGTACTGAAAAGGTACACGAACGGGTGTAAAAAGATTCAATACGGACGGGTACTGAAAAGGTACACGGACGGGTGTAAAAGGATATCAATACGGACGGGTATCGAAAAGGAACACGGAAGGGTGTAAAGGTTTCAATACGGACGGGTACTGAAAAGGTACACGGACGGGTGTAAAAGGTTCCAATACGGACGGGTACTGAAAAGGTACACGGACGGGTGTAAAAGGATTCAATACGGACGGGTACTAAAAAGGTACACGGACGGGTGTAAAAGGATTCAATACGGACGGGTACTGAAAAGGTTGTAAAGCAACTTTTATCGGGGATTAATCTCGCTGGGGAATGGAAGGCAACACGGACGAGTGTCATCAAAAGATCAATACGGACGGGTATTGAAATCAAAGGTTCAAACACGGACGGGTGCCGAAGGAAACACGGACGAGTGCCTGATAGTAAAAACCTTGAGGGGATAAACTAAAGGAACACCTGGACGAAGGGGTAAAAAAATGAAATCATAGATTAACAATCCTGGCAAACAACTCTGCAAGGGAATGTCAAATATTGCTTTGAATGACCAAACCCAACACCTGTGGAGTAAAGTCAAAAGATATCTTCCTGAAATCCGGCCTTCCTGACGAAGAAAAACTCAAACCTGGCTTATGCTTCAGATGCATATGTTTGAATTTTGCCGTAATGCTCCACACGAAGTGGAAATGCTACGCATTTAGGAGGATGCCATGCAAAAAATGCTTATGCAATGTAAAAGACCGTCCCAGCGAAATAAACGCTGAGAACAGAAGCAGCTCCACCCAGGACGACAAACTACATTGTCATCAAACCAAAGAACATGCTGAGGAAAAACTTCACCCTGCTAGGGAAGATCACAATCACCAATTATGCTAGAGATGGACGAAACTCCGATAGAATACCCACTCTGTTGGGGAATATCAAGATCAACAACTCTGCTGGAGATGGACGAAGCTCTGAGAGAATACCCACTCTGCTGGGGAAGGAGATGAATACTGAAGATGGAAACTCCTCCGCTGGGGATGACCCACTGTTTCAGAACTTGGAGTTGACGCCCGCCAAAAACGATTGGACTTAAGACCTGCTGGGGATACCAATCACCACCAGACTCTGCTTGGGGATATGAGCTTAATCTACTGCTAGGGAAATAACAGTTGTCAACATCCACTCTGCTAGGGGATAAACACATATTTCCTGACTAGCTGAGGAAAAAACGACTGCCCCATACTCTGTGGGGAAACACCACCTGCTGAAGAAAGGTGAACCAAATCACAACTCTGGCTGGGGGAAAACCTCTTATACTCTGTTGAGGAAGACGACCCTCGATGCTCTGATGGGGAAGACTAATAAACTGCTGAGGACGATCAAACTTCAAAGTTGGGGAGAGCTCTACTGGGGAGGTACACCTGTCATCCTGCAAAACCAACAGAAAGGTCTACGTGAAAAAATGATTACTTTGATTATCGTCATAGTGACTGTTGCCTAAGAAATTGCCACTATTTTCCAACTTGTTTCATAAAGCTCAACATTTGGCATGTAATGTTTATCAAAAATATCGGACATTTTCACAAACAAAACAGGTAAAACAAAAACAAAAGCTCTTTGACTGAAATGCAAACTTTATTGAATGAATTGGTCTGTAAATAGGCATTTACATCTGGAAGCAATTCCTGAAAAGAGGTAATTGCGCAAAAAGCAAAAGAAAATACACATGTCGGCAACGTGGGGAACAGACATCCACCATGACTCGACTCAGCTATAACCCATGTGACTTGTTTATCCGCAGATACTTTGGCCTTTAAAGACGAATGACTGGACTGATTCCCTTCCTTCGAATTTTCCAAGTGTGAATAGTGATCACAGATCGAACGCGGATCGTAGTCTTTGCTTTTAAATCCCTAACTTTTTCCTGGATCGCCCTTTTCGGGTTTTCAATCCACCGGGATACCCATTTTTGCCAAGGTTGCCTTTTCAGGTTTTCAACCTTGCGGGTTTATTTCTTTTTATTTTTGTCCCTAATTTTTGCCCGAACCTTTTCTTTTTATGGTCCGCCAGGATGCCCCATTTTTGCCTGAACCTTCTTTTTATGTTCAGCGGGTCTCTTTTATGCAAAGTATTTTTTGACTACATCCGCGTTCACAGGGGACGTAAAATCTTCGCCATCCATAGTTGAGAGTAATAAGGCTCCACCAGAGAAAACTTGTCTTACTACATATGGCCCTTCATAATTCGGAGTCTACTTGCCCCTGTGATCTGTTTGAGGAGGAGTGGTCCTTTTCAGAACTAATTCACCAGTTTGAAAACACCGAGGACACACTTTCTGATCAAATGCTTTTTTCATCCTGCTTTGATACAACCGGCCATGCGCAATGGCTTTCAATCTCTTCTCTTCAATGAGGTTTAGTTCATTCAGCCGGGAACGCACCCACTCAGCTTCATCAAGCTTCACGTCTGTCAGAATTCTCAAAGAAGGAATCTCAACTTCTAATGGCAGGACTACTTCCATACCATATACCAGTGAGAAAGGAGTTGCCCCAGTTGATATGCGTACCGAAGTACGATATCCATGCAAAGCGTAAGGCAACATCTCATGCCAGTCTTTGTATGCCACTACCATCTTCTGCACAATCTTCTTTATGTTCTTATTAGCCGCTTCAACAGCCCCATTCATCTTCGGGCGATAGGGAGAAGAAATGTGATGATCAATCTTAAAGCTCTGGCATAGTTCCTTCATCATCTTGTTATTTAGGTTTGAACCATTATCAGTAATGATTCTCTCCGGGACTCCGTATTGGCAGATGATGTCCTTCTTAATAAACCGGGCTACCACTTGTCTGGTGACGTTGGCATACGATGCTGCTTCCACCCACTTCGTGAAATGATCAATAGCCACCAAGATAAAACGATGTCCATTCGAAGCGGTCGGCTCAATCTTTCCAATCATGTTAATGCCCCACATGGCGAAAGGCCAAGGTAACGACAAAACATTTAGAGGAGTAGGCGGTACGTGCACCTTGTCAGCATAAATCTGGCATTTATGACATTTTCGGGTGTATTTAAAACAATCAGACTCCATAGTCATCCAATAATACCCCGCTCTCAACAATTTTCTTGCCATAGCATGCCCATTGGCATGAGTACCAAAGGAACCTTCGTGAACTTCTTCCATTAACATGCCTGCCTCGTGTTCATCAACACAACGTAGCAAGACCATGTCAAAGTTTCTCTTGTATAACACATCGTCTTTGTTCAAAACGAAGTTTCCTGATAACCTCCTCAATGTCTTCTTATCCTTGGAAGATGCCCCAGCTGGGTATTCCTGAATCTTCAAAAAGACTTTGATGTCATGATACCAAGGCTTGCCATTTGATACCCCTTCAACTGCAAATACAAAAGCATGCTTGTCCAAGCGCATGATTCTGATTGAAGGAGTTTCATTCCAACGATTCACTTGATACATTGATGACAACGTTGCCAACGTATCAGCCATCTGATTCTCAACCCTGGGAATGTGATGGAAGTCCACTCTGTCAAAGAAAGGTAACAACCTTCTGGCATAGTTGTTATATGGAACAAGATTCGCTTGACGAGTCTCCCATTCACATGTAATCTGATTAACCACCAACGCAGAATCACCATAAACATCGAGGTTCTTGATTCTCAAGTCAATTGCTTCTTCTAACCCGATGATGCATGCTTCATACTCTGCCTCATTGTTGGTGCATATGAATGCTAATCGGGCAGTGAAGGGTATATGAGAACCTTGTGGAGTTGTAATGATTGCCCAGATTCCGTTACCATATGAATTAACAGCTCCATCAAAAACCATTTTCCACTGAGATCCAATCTCAGGTCCTTCATCAGGCAAAGGTTCTTCACAATCCTTCATCTTCAGATACATGATATGCTCATCTGGAAATTCAAACTTCATCGGTTGATAATCCTCAATTGGCTGTTCGGCAAGATATTCTGACAAAACACTTCCCTTAATGGCTTTTTGGGAAACATACTGAATATCGTATTCTGTCAGAACCATCTGCCAACGGGCTATTCTACCAGAAGTGCTTGCTTTTCAAACACATACTTAATCGGATCCATCTTCGAAATCAAAATGGTTGTATGGTTTAACATATATTGCCTCAAACGCTTAGCGGCCCAAGCGAGTGCACAACATGTTTTCTCCAGCATCGAGTACCTTGACTCACAATCAGTAAACTTTTTACTCAAGTAGTAGATGGCGTGCTCTTTTCTACCTTACTCGTCTTGTTGACTGAGCACACAACCCATTGAATTCTCAAGAACCATGAGATACATAATCAAAGGCCTTCCTGGCACTGGCGGCATAAGGACCGGAGGTTCCTGCAAATATTCTTTAATCTTTTCAAATGCCTTTTGACAATTTTCATTCCACCTGACCACTTGATCTTTTCTTAGCAACTTGAAGATTGGTTCATACGTGGCTGTGAGATGCGAGATGAACCTAGCAATGTAGTTTAATCTCCCCAAGAAACCACGAACCTCTTTTTCTATTTTTGGCACAGGCATTTCTTGTATGGATTTTACCTTTGCAGGATCAACCTCAATACCTTTTTCACTAACAATGAACCCCAACAATTTTCCTGATCTCACCCCGAAGGTGCATTTGTTTGGATTCAACCTCAGTCTGAATTTTCTCAATCTTTCAAATAACTTGTGAAGATTCACCCGATGTTCTTCCTCCGTCTGTGACTTCGCAATCATATCATCAACATAGACTTCAATCTCTTTGTGAATCATATCATGAAAGAGAGTCACCATCGCCCGCTGGTAAGTTGCCCCTGCATTTTTCAATCCAAAGGGCATCACTTTGTAGCAGAAAGTACCCCATGGTGTTATGAATGTTGTCTTCTCCATGTCTTCGGGGGCCATCTTGATTTGGTTATACCCAGAGAAGCCATCCATGAAGGAAAACACAGAATACTGAGCTGTATTGTCAACTAACACGTCAATGTGAGGGAGCGGGAAATCATCCTTTGGGCTTGCTCTGTTCAAATCCCTGTAATCAACACACATCCTAACCTTCCCATCCTTCTTAGTGTAGGGAGCGATTTTGGACGCGGTTCTTAAGCGTTGGTCGCTCTCTGCGGTTTGAGCTTAAAACTACAGGTCGATTCATTTTTTATCCTATTGTGAGCTGAATAAGGAAGGGAAATAGATGTCTCCAATTAACCCTGCTTGCATATTGAGTTTAAACAGTGGTCTGTTAGGTTTCGGATGCTATTAATGTGGGGGGCCTTTGTACTGGTTATTTGTATTTTCGCCAATACTGTTTTCTTTCTTTTAATATAGGCAAAGGGTTTCTGGCGGGGAACAAGGATTAGGATGTTAGGACTGATGTTTTTTGAATTACTGCTTTTGATTGATGAAGATATGGGATTTGGGTTTTTTGTTGATTGCGCTCGCTAAGATCTTTTCTTTCGATCTTATGCCTACGTATTCCCGTTTACCGAAACAGGGAAATCAGAGCGTTTGTAGTTCCTCCTATTCTATGGGAGGAAATGGTGTTTTAGTGTCTTGTTTAAAGCCCAAGACATGAAGAGAAAGGTGATTTGTATCTTGTTCAAAGCCCAAGATGTGAAGCTACAAGGTCTATTTGTGTCTTGTTCAAAGCCCAAGACGTGAAGCTGAAAGACCTCGACTTTAGAGAGAATTTGTCATCTCTAAAGAGGGGAGAAGGAGAATTACTTTAACTGGGATACGCGGATCCGAGCAATGCCATAATTTCCAAAGAAAGGGTTTTAACCTGAAGGAGAAGACTTTAACTCAGTGTAGAGCAATGCCATCTTTCCTTAGGAATTTCTCATGCTAAAAGAGGGACATTGGCATGGATGTAGATGATCCAGAGGCTTGCCGCTTACAGCAATTAGATGAAAGGAAAGGAGTTATTGATGTTTGTGTACTGCGAACGAGGCACAGCTTTAATGCTAAAAGGTCGATTGGATTAACCAGTGGTTTTCTTATACAAAGCCTAAGAGGAGGCTAATTTCCGCTAGGAAAATCATTATACAAAGCCTAAGAGGAGGCTATTTTGTGTCTCATACAAAGCCCGAGAGAGAGGCTAAAAGTTTTTGACCCAGTGGGGCATATCGTTGTACAAAGCCTAAGAGGAGGCTAGCAAAGAGTTGACTCAGTTGGAGAATCTTTTATACTCAGTAATAGAGTGTTTTTGTATCTCGTACAAAGCCCGAGAGAGGCGAAAAGGTTGTTTTGACTCCACTGGGGAGAATTTTGGTATCTCGTACGAAGCCCGAGATGGAGGCTATGGTAACTGTTTCAGTTGAGTGACAGATCCAATATACTGATTTTAAAAGAGAAAATCAGTTCTTATATGAGCAACGCTGTACTCAGGGATTTAATTTGAGGATCAGGGATATTTCCTTCTCTTTGAGGAAACGGGAAATCCAAAGGGTATCGAGACTATCTGAGTCTGCGAGTTTCCTTCCTATTTAACGAAGGGTGCTTGAGAATGTCTTTGAGACTCAAGGAAGTTAGACTGTCCGTGTCTAGAGTTTTATCTTTTGTACTATGCTTCGAGAAATAGTAGTAGACTCTATGAAAGGACTGTTCTATGAGGATGACTAGGTTCTGTTCCTATACCTCTAGGAGGTCGTCGGGATAATTTGTACGAAGCCCAAGAGGAGGCTGGAAACTTTTAAGAAGCCGACGGGTCCTTGTACGAAGCCCAAGAGGAGGCTATCATTCCCGGAGGAAGAGATCATTATACGAAGCCTAAGAGGAGGCTGTGAATACTTCTAAGAAGCCGTAGGGTCCTTGAATAATGCCCTAGAGGAGGCCGATGCTTTTAAGAAGCTCGTGGGTCTATCATCTCCTTTCCATTAGGAGAGATAACTCTTTTAAAGATAAAAACCACTGGTAAACGTGCGAGGTTTACTATCCAGCGACTTTTAACTTTTAAAGAGGGTTCCTTAGTTAAGGTCCAAGATTATGACCGTAGTGGGTACCCAAACCCCGAGACATTCAAGGCAAGCTATCCACAAGGAATAGATCAAGTCAGGAAAGCTCGAGAATTTGGAAGAAACTCAAAGATGCCATTCACGGAGAATACATTCATCTTGGGGAGTAGAGCTTCTTGACGATTCCTAAGGAGGACAGCCGAAGAGAAGACTGTATTTGGTGCTCCTATTAGGGATCTAGGCGTCTATTTCTACGAATAAATGAAACGGCATCACCTAGTTCTAGACGTAGTTGCCGGGGAAACTCGAAATATCTATACTATTATTACACAGTAGATATGAGTTTATGAAAGGAGACTTACAGTGAGCAGCCCCACAATACAGTTTATAATATGAAAGCAGTAAATGAAAGCGATAACCACTTACTCGGTTGTAGTGCTTCCATGCTGTTTGGTTAGTTGGTCAACAAAGAAAGATTAAAAATAACAGTATATTCAAAATCAAAGGAGAAAGTGCTTTGAAAAAGAAAGATCTGGGGCTTACAGCTCAAGGAGAGGCCCAGGGTTTTATCAGTGAGCGCACTGTTTGAATTTGTACAGAGGGACTTATACAAGTGACTGGGGCCCAAAATGGTTTTCTGTACAAAGGGATGGGTCTTACACTCTCTCAAGAGGCCCAAAAAGGTTTAAAGAAAAGAGTGGGGCTTATAACGCGAGGGTAGGCCCAAATGATTTTTCGTTTAAAAATGGCGATCGCGCCGAGGTTTTCTTTTAACGCAGAGGGACTTATACAATAAGTGAGGCCCAAAAATGTTTTGGTTAAAAAAGGGGATTGGGTCTTACACTCTATTAGAGGCCCAAAGTGTTTTAAAAAAAGAAATGGGTCTTACTACTCGAGGGTAGGCCCAGATGGTTTTTGTTTTTAAACGGACGACGATCGCGCCGTTTACTTGTACAGAGGGACTTATACAATGAGTGAGGCCCAAAAAGTTTTTGTACAAGGGGGGATGGGTCTTACACTCTCTCAAGAGGCCTAAAGAGTTTTGAAGAAAAAAAAATGGGTCTTACTACTCGAGGGTAGGCCCAGATGATTTTTGAAAAGGCGACGATCGCGCCGTTTGTTTTTTTACGGTATCGGGACTTATACAATAAGTGAGGCCCAAAGAGTTTTTGGTCAAAAAAAGGATTGGGTCTTACACTCTAATAGAGGCCCAAAGTGTTTTGAAAATGATTTATGAGGGTTGAATTAATCCAAAACCCTAATTTGTTTTCAAAATGTATTTAATTGAATAAAAATTCAATTAAAATGATCAAAAATTGTTTAACACATGGAAAACAAATTGTGATCTTGGATTAATGCTTCAAAAATTAAGTATTGACCTACAAAATAATTAGAAAGCATTAAAAGTTGCAAAATCAATGTAGAAAAAATATTTAAAATGCCAAAAACAATCAAAATATTAATTCTTTACAAAAATATCAATTATATGAAATAAATAATATTTTTGGGATTTTTTGATAAAATAAAATATTTTAACATTTTTGTGAATTATTAAAAAAAGAATCAACTCAAAATCATTAAAACTCAGAGAGAAATTAATTTTTGAATCAATTAAACAAAATCACAAAATTCAAATATTTGAATTTGAAAAAAAGGCGCCAAGAACAAGCTGAAGAACACGCGCGTGTTCTTGGTTTCTCAGATTTGCGTTTTCTATCCAATCTCCATGAATACGTAATCATATCATGCAATCCACATATCATTATGCTCGTCTCAACCTCACGATCATGTCTATGTACTTTAATTTCATTTAAATTAAACGTACAACAAGAAATCACGAAGAGACCTCAAGAACCCTAATTTCTGCATGAAGGCTAGGATTTTTGATACACGATTCAAACAATTCAATTAATTGAGGGAAAACATTCCATGCATGATTATGAACATATGGCCAAATTATTGTGTGAGGAAATATGCATAGATTGAGAGATGACCAAGTATGTGCTTACCTCCAAGCCGTGACAGCAAGTTCAAAGTGATTTTTGATTTGGAGGTGTTACAGATGAGTTGTGATGATCTGGACAGCTTCCCTACACCCTATGGATTGTGTTTGGATGGTTGGACTTGATTGAAATTGGCTGGATCATTTTGTGGTACCTCAGCTGCACCTTGTTTGAAAATTTGAGCAACCAGCTGGTGATTTCATGAAATTGATGTTTCAGAAGTTATGTGAGTGTTTGATCAGCTCATATGTGATGTATGTGAGGTGTGTGAGTGATTGGTTTGTGCAGAATTGCTCTCAAACTCAAAACCCGATAGCTACCTTGCTAAGAAAGGCATTTTTGCCAAGAGAAAGAGATTTTGAGGAAAGCATCTGTTAGATGGCTTTGGTGTACTTAAACTGACCACAATTGAGCTCTATTTATAGTAGAGCAAGTTTGTTTTGTAAGGAATAGTGCATGGCAGCTGGTAAGTAGGTTTGGCCAATGTTGTCCAATGAGAATCCAAGTCTTCTCTAGCCATTGACTAGAGGTTAGGGCAAAGAGCTTTGGTCCCCTTGGTCTTGGATAAGTCTTGACTGATTTCAGATGAGAATGGCTCAGTCCATGCCACCTTCATGGTTTCATTGAATGCCTCATTCCAAATTTGAAGTCTTGTCCCTACTTTGGCAACTCTAGGTTCAACATGCTATTCCTTGTTCCTTGGACCTTGGAGGCTTGGCTCAGTGATTGTCCCCTTTAGATTCAATCCTCTGAGGTGTCCAAGTGGATAGGAACTATTGAAATTGGCTGATTTTGGCAAATCGAGCCAAAGTGAAAATTATGCCTTGCCTTGACAGATTTCAGCAAGGCAACTTGGCAAACTTGATGGACATGTTCCATGGGTGTCATAGGGTATATTCAATCATGTATTAGGGTTTGGGAGCATGTCTTGGTCAAAAGTCAAAGTTACAGTTGACTTTTCCCTTAAAACCCTAATTGTGGTGCAGATGAAAATGAGACTTGTTGCTCAAGCTTCTTGGATCAATCCATTGTTCCAAATGGATCAATATGGTGTATTAGAGACCCTCAAATCATTTCTTGAGGTCTTGGCTCATGGTTTGTCCCAAAAGTCAACTTAGGGGCGAATTAGGTCAAGAAACCCTAATTCCTGATTTTTGATGAATGCATCCCCTGAGGCAAAATTGACTTGATGCATGGGTTCATGAGGTTCCATGAAGCATATTAGGTCATGTTTTGGATCATTGCCTTGTGCCCAGATGAAAATTTCCATCTGGAGGCCCTGGTCGACCAAAACCCTAATTTGGTGACACTGTCGATCTTGAGACTTGATCCACCTAGAAGGGAGCAGCCTTGTGCTTAATCCTTGAAGTGGGAGTCCTTTTTGATCCATTGTGGATGTTTGAGAGATTAGACAAGTTGAAGATCATGTCATTTCTTGATTGATCCTTTGTCTAAGCACTCAGAGAGGGCTTGAAACCCTAATTTTGATTGTATTGGATGCCCACCCATCTTTGGGGAGACTGATGAAGCATGATGGTTCATCCATATTGTGATGATAATTTTCACAATGATGGGAAATCTAAGTGGTCAAAATTTGGGGTATTACACTTAGGTACAAGCACGATGTTAGCAACCCATGGAGGATAATTTGTCACGGCAAGAAAACCGGCATCTAGCTGTTTCTGAACCTCTTCCTTGATTTTGACAGACATCTCCGGTTTAATTCTTCTCAACTTTTTCTTGACCGAAGCACAACCTTCTTTAAGTGGTAGCCGGTGTACAACGATATCAGTATCGAGCCCAGGCATGTCCTGATAAGACTAGGCGAAGATGTCCACATACTCACGGAGAATTTCATTCAATCTTCCCTTGACACTGTCTTCCAATGCAGCCCCTATCCTTACTTCCTTTCTGGCATCCTCGGTTCCCAGATTCACAATCTCAATTTCCTCCTGATGAGGTAGGATGACTCTCTCCTCTTGCTTCAACAATCTGGCCAACTCTTCGGGCAGTTCACAATCTTCGTCAGTCTCTTCTTCAGCCTGATAGATTGGATTGTCAAAGTCATACCGAGCTATAGTTGAGTCATGATCGGTGTCATCTGAACAAAAAGACCTGCATGATTGATGAGGTATGTTTTATTATGTATGCAACAAAAGAAACACATTTCCATTTTGATGTGGGTTTTTAATGCATAAAAATAAAAACAGAAAGACAGAGATCAAAATATTTGAGTGTGAAAAGTCCTTTATTGATGATAAAGCAAAACATGCAACAGTTAAAAGCCCTACAAATAAAATCACTATGTCTTGGGCAGAACGCAGGATTAACATAATAGGAAAACAAAGTAATTACTCGAAGCAAGTCACTTGAATGACTTTCTCGGAGGACCAGTTGCACAGACTTTCTCCTAGGACGCAAGGGCGGATCCAGCTATCCATGTCACAATCACTGTCCCCTTCTTCCTCAATGGCATTAACTCTGTCGAAGAAAACACCGACACTAGTGAAACGGACTGGGCCATAGAATTTGGGAGGATCCCCGTCTCTCCTGGATGGCTTGTATCCTAATCCATAAGTATCCCTCTTCTCCTGAACTTCAACCACCTGGCCCCACCTCTGTGAGCTACTAGCTTCAACCACAGCTTTGGCGTCTTTAAACGAAGACATAGAAACCTCAGGTTGATCTGCCACTGCAGGCTGCTCTATAGTCTCAGACTGGACAACCTCTTCAGAAACCTTCACCTTTTCAAACCCCTGACACAACGTCTCATGGATTTCACCATCCACTTCCACGTATTTGAAGGTCGACAGCTGACTAATCATTATGTCTTCTTCTCCGCACATCGTCACTACATGACCATCAACCATGTATTTCAGTTTTTGATGCAAAGTGGAGGTTACAGCGCCTGCACCATGGATCCAAGGATGACCCAATAAACAGCTGTACGCTGGCTGAATATCCATTATATAAAATGTTGCATCAAAAACTTCTGGTCCAACCTTGATCGGAAGCACAATCTCACCAAAGACAGATCTCTTCGAGCCATCAAAAGCTCGCACCACCAAGTCGCTTGGTGTACAAATAAGTCCCCTGGTATCTAACTTCATTAACGCTTTCTTTGGCAATACATGATGATCCAGTATCAACCAATACATGTGACATCAGTGAACCACGACACTCAATCAAAATATGCAGGGCATGGTTATGATTCCTCCCAGCAGGAGTCAAATCAAGATCTATAAAACCTAAGCCATTACCCGCATTCACGTGTGCTACAACCCCTTCTAGCTGGTTAACAGAAATCTCTTGAGGAACGTAGGCTGCATTCAAAACCTTTAGAAGAGCATTCCTATGAGCTTCAGAGCATAACAACAAAGACAGAATAGAGATCTTGGACGGGGTCTGATGTAACTGGTCCATGATCTTGTAATCACTTTTCCGGATGAGTCTCATAAACTCCTCTACATTTTCAGAAAAATCATCATCAACCGGCTTTACTGTAGAATCAATAACCACTGGAGTCTGGACAGAACTATCAGCTACCTGTTTTCCCTTATCTTGACTTGAAGTACTGGGTTGATCATTAACAGGAGTAAGCACTCTACCACTTCTCGTTATAGCATCAGCTTCAACCTTAACCTCAGGACTAGAACTCACTGGTGAAGTAGTCAATAATTCCTGCTTTTGTCCATTGACAAACACCTCTGCGCCGTAATTCCAGGGAATAGCCTTAGAACTTTCATACGGAATGGGTCCAGCCCTTGTGATAATAACTGGAGATGGCCTTGCCGCACCAGAAATAGTAATTGTTTTGAACGGAATGGTGATAGTAGCAACCTTCTCACTAACAACCTCTTCTTGCTGATTACCTCTATCAAACTGTAAGCAGCCCTCATTAATCATACTCTGGATACCCATCTTCAACGAATCACAACCATTAACCTTCGTCAAACAATCTGAGCAGTTCTCATCACAACTCGGATAGACGCCACCCTTCAATAACCTATTTTTAACCACAGTCAGCGGAGTCTTCAATTCCTCAACATCCATGATCAAATTCAAAGCTTCGCATTCCTCAATTATCGCATTCACCCTCGGACCATTATGATCAGGCATCGGGTTTTGAATAACATTGGGCCCAACATTCGAGAAATTGATAGCCTTGGAGTCCACAAGGTCTTGCACCTTGTGATGAAACGCCCTACACTTCTCCACAGTGTGTCCCGGAGCACCAGAGTGAAAATCGCAGTGTGCGTTAGCATCGTAGCCTCGTGGGAGTTCCCTTGTTGGTGGAGCCAGGGTACGGAGCTCAACTAGACGCAACTGCAGCAAATGTTGCAACAACTGTGCATATGACATTGGTGGTTGATCAAAATGCCTTTCTGCATTCCTTTGTCTATTCTGATACTGGCCCTGCTGCCTGTTCTAATTAGCATTATTTCTCTGTTGTTGTGGTGGAGGTAACGTTGCTGGGATAGTTACCGATGCTACTTGTTGATTATTGCCCTGACGTTGTTTCCCTTTTCCCCTGTGAGATGATACAGCGTTGGCCTCTCCTTTCTTCTTATAACCATCAAATTGCTTCTTTCCATGCCCGGAAGATGATCCGTCACCACTAGAAACTTTTCCAGCTTTAATTCCAACCTCTACTTTCTGTCCGATAGGAATCACATCTGCAAACTTGCCTAGAGAACAAGGCAATAGCTTCTCATAATAGTGCTTAGGCAAGGTGTCCATAAACATATCTAACATCTCTTTTTCCAGCATTGGTGGCTGTACCCTAGCCGCCAATTCACGCCACCTTTGCGCGTATTCTTTGAAACTTTCATCATTTTTCTGGGACATGCTCAACAGCTGAGTTCTGTTGGGAGCCATGTCTATGTTGTACTGGTAATGCTTAATAAAGGCTGCAACTGGCTCTCTCCAAGTACGAACATCTCTACTCTCCAGCGCCATATACCATTCCAAAGACGCGCCAGGCAGGCTGTCTTGGAAAAAGTGCATCATTAACTTTTCATCCTTGGCATGAGTTCTCGGGCAAGTAGAACCATTATACTTCTCTAGTGTAGGAATCTGAATCTTGTGCGGAATGACAATATCGGGGACCAACCCTAGGTCGTCCAAATCTATTCCCAGATCATCCTGTTTCACAACCCCCTTCAATTGCGCCTCAATTAAACGGATCCTCTCATCACTGACCACAGGTAGGCCAGCGTCCAAGCTTCTGACTGAAAAAACATCATCCTGTTGATCATCAATACGATGGCCATGGATAGCTCGAACAGTGCTTCCTTCTTCAACCACTGAAGGACTCCCACCCTGTCCACCAGCGCCAGGAATAGGAATGTTGATACCAGCACCACCTCCGCCCGGAGGAATAACACGATTAAGAAAACCACCGTGTAAGATACCATTTTCATCAACCTGCGACACCAAAGGCTGAACTAGAGTTCTGAATTCATTCTGAATCTGCACTACACCCTGCATCATTTCCATGAATTGATCGATGCGAGCTTGCATAGCTGCCATGTCTGCCTGAACTTTGTCCATCACTCTGCTTTGATTAAGCCTGGTAGAATACCGATGAGTTGGTTGATCAATCCTGATTGAAAAAAGAGAGAGCATAAGAAAACCAGAGAATCCGAGATAACCTGCAATGTAAAAATTATCATGATTATGCAAATGTGAATGCAAAAATGCAAACAAACATATTTGAACATTTCCAGGACACATCCGCTTTGATTCCATTCCATGAAACCTGGCAAGGGATTAGACACACTATCAGAAAATAAATCCGAACCCAGAAATACCACCGGATCAAACCACAGGGACAAACCCTCTCTGAAAACCAGAACTGCCAGAGCACAGATAGTTAAACCAAATATTCCATTATCGAAAACAAAGTAATTCTTACAGACAAATTCAAGCATAATCAAAGATGACTCCATCAACGAACCTGATGGTAATCCCAAAAACGATAAACAACAAAATCAACTACAAATCAATTCCAAACAAACTAGCTTCAACTTCCTCAAGAAGGTCCACAGTGTCAGGATGTGTAGGTTGCTTTATCAGCCCTTTGATCAGCTTGTTTCTTTTTGCAATCTCTTGGTTCAATTTAACAATCTGCTCTTCAGCATTGTTGTCCTCGCACCTCGACTTCTTGACCTCGGCTTGCAACTTGAGCTCTTTAATTTCCTTCTGTGCTTCTTTCCACTTGGCAAAGTAACGATCTTTCCTTGCTTTCACTACCTGAAGTTCTTCTTTCAGTTCTCCATTCTCAATCTTGACCTCCTCCCACATATCCTGATACGTGGCAAGCTTGTCTTTTGCTTTAGTCAAAAGCTTCTTGTTTTTCCTTTTAGCTTTGCCTGATGATTCAGCAGCCATACTGACTTTTTTGAAGTGCTGAGCTCTGTCAGCAAAATCCTTCTCTCTTTTTTCTAGATATGTTGTCATGTCTTGAACTTTCCATTTCAACTCCAAGTTGTCATGTAGAGCATTCTGTAGCTGACTACTCATATCAGAGTTTTCCACCCTCAGATCAGATACCAACTTTCGCTGCTTGTCGAATTCTTTGAGTGGTACAGTGAGTCTCTCTTCCACAATCTCTGGATACAAGGGAGGCGCCCGATCAAAAGGTAAATATAACTCTTCTACCCTCTTCTTTACCCATTCAACATATAGAGCGAAAGCTTGATTATTGGGTTTACCCAAAACGGTTTTACCTATCTTCTGTCTGCTGAGCCAAGCTTCAGAAGCTTCTTGTGCAATGGCCACACCATCAGTCATATGAAAATATAAAGATTCTTCCAAATCTTTTCCAACTGGAGGATCTTTTAGGGCGTATGCAAACTGCCTGATAGCCAAAGACGGGTTGTAGTTAATACCTCCTTTTCTTCCGATCAAGGGTACATTAGGATACTTGCCATAGCTATGCAAAATATCAGTCCCCAATAATCCCTTATCCACCCAAAGAATATATTTAGCAGCTAGGCCCATCAGACACTTACTCCACTCTAAAGAATTCTTTGAATCCACAAAAGTACCTGACTGGGGTAAACGTTTGGCAAACCACTTATAAAAAAGAGATGCGCAACAAAAAACCACCCCACCTCGTCTTTTCTCATTCCTGTTGTATAGGGTATAGTGGAGATCACCTAACAAAGTCGGTACCGGATTCTGAGCTGTAAATATCTGAATAGCATCCGTATCGACAAACTCATACTCATTAGGGAATAACACAATGCCATATATACACAGAGCCAATATTGCATTGAAAGCCATCCACCTCTTCTCCTTAGCTTCTTCTCGAGCCCTCTTCACCAAGTACTCCAAGTGATATCCTCGGGATTTTCCCTTCTTAGAAAAGTCAGCCTCCACTGTCGATTTGCTCAAATAAATAGCCTCAGCCACTGCTTGGAAATCACAATCTCCTTGGGAACCACAGAAAGGAACACCTTCTTTGACAGGAATCCTCAAAATGTTGGAGTACTCTTCCAGAGTAGGAACCAACACATAATCTAGCATCACAAAGCACCTCAAGGAAGGGTCATAAAACTGCATCAAGGTGTGTAGCCCATTATATTCATATTCACTGAGGATCCGAACTAGGGATAATATCCAACCATACTTCTCTTCAAAGACTCCCAAAACTTCTGGACCAGCCATACTCTGTAAACTGTTCAACGGGCCAAGAGTGATCTTCGGGAACTTGTAGACGATAATGTGCTTTTTACCCCTCTTAGTGTCCATCCCTATGAACGCCCTCTGACTGGAATCAAAGACTAGATACTACCTGAAAATGCACAAACATGAATGTCAGAAAAATGGAATGCAATGCGAAGCATGGGATCAAGGTATCCACACAAACTGGCTGCACTGCGCTGACTGAACAAACCAAGGCTCTGTACCAAAACCCAGAACAAAAGCAACCACAGTGACAAAACTAGAAAACCAGGTAGGTTGAAGGTCAAGGTCACCTGCAAACCTGCAAACACCCATCCCTCTCACATGTGGGTACTAAGATCCTCAGTATCCCGGGCTCTCAGGTCGAGAAATGATGATATGTTCACCATTTCTGGTTTAGCATCATCATCAATCAAGGAGGCCTCAACTGATTCACCAAAACGAAAGGTCCTCAGCTTCTGGCACTGAGGTGAGAAGCAATAGTACATTCATCCCTCGGGGTACAGTACTATCGCCAATCAAGGAGCACTTCCACTGATTCACTTTCAAAAAAAAGATCCTATGGCAAGTTCCCAGCATTGGGTCCTCGGGTCGAGACTCATAATGGGTTTTCCATTTCTGGTCTGCCATTATCGTTCTCGGGAGGAGTGTCGTTACTGAGTCCTCGGGAATGGTCATCAGAGTCGACAGTTCCTCAAGAGAATAACTACTGGCCTGTATCAATATACAGTAGCAGATATCTCTCGATAGAACCTCGTTTGACTATGGGGATCGTGATCACCCGCACGTGGCCAACACCACGGGAGTGTCACGCCTGCCCACACTAAAACCTATGTGTATGCTCGAACCTGGGTAGTGGGCTCATCTCTCAGAACCTCCCAACCTGCCAAACAGAAAACCAGCACAGCGCAGCATAGTCCAGCATAACAACGAAATGCAATGCAGTAAAATGTGGTAAAAACAGTAAAGCAGTAATACAGTAAATAGGAATACAGTAATATACAACAAAACAAAGCACCACAAAAACAAACACCCAATAAAAACAAACAAACAAGCACTAGGATAGACTCGCAAAAGGGGATGGACCAGAAAGAGGTCAACCTGTCCCAAGCAAAGTCGCCAGCTGTCGCTCCCGAAAGATTCGCATCCAACGGTACAAACGCGAGAGTGGCACAGAAAAACACAGAGTCGCCAGCAATGTGTATTTATCCCGAGAGAGGGAAAGGAAACACTGCATAAACCTGAAAGAAGGGAAAGAGCATGGTCTCACGATCAAGAGAAACAGGTACGGGAGTCGGTTACGCGAAGGGAAGGTGTTAGAACCCAACACGTCCATCGTACTCGATGGGATCCACGCTTGTTGTCTGCATCAAAGGGTGTCATTGTCTGGAGCTCCACTGCTACTGGACCGGAGAAGAATAAGAACGGAAAGAACAGAGAAATGAAGAAGAAAAGAAAAAAGAAGTGACTCGACAGGACGTTATCGTTGTCCTAGGCCTACGTACTCCCTCAGTGCAATGGGAAAGTCAGAGTCAACGAAGTTCAGACGGGAACTGCGGGGGAAGGTTGCTCGCCAAGACAATCGCTGTCTTGTGCCTACATATCCTCAATCGGACGAGAGAGAGGAATCAGAGCTAATGTAATTCATGGGTACGACCACGGATGGGTAAGTTTTTTTTACGTGAGCGACGAGCTCTTTTCTGAAAAAAAGAAGTTTGAAACCCAACAATCCTGAAGGATAAAAATATTTGAATTTGTTTTGTGTTTTTTATACAGAAGTGTTTTAAGTTAGTTCATAACTTGCATTGCACCAAAGTCTATGACATAGGAACGAATACTTCGCGTATCGTCCCCAACAGGACGTACACTAGGTACCCTAGAAGAATGAAGGGAAAACCCTCACTCCTCACTCCCCACGCTTAAGGCTCGTGCGCAATACACTTTATCTTTATTAAGTGTTTTCAAGGAGTTTTGAGATGAGATGAGAGAAGACACAAAGGAAACTTTAAAGAGAAACTAAGAGTCCTAATGTTATCATGCATGGATGACCTATGGTTAGTGAGGCTTAGGAGATACGACTACCTAACCTAATGCTAATCCTACTCCAAGCTTAATCAAAAATTAAGTTGGACTAGGTAGCTCTAAAGGGAAAGAATCCAAGACTTAAACAAGTCTTGAGATTCATGGGAGGAAGAGAGTGAAAGAGAAGAAAGAAGCATCTTAAATGCTAAAGCAAACACAAGTATGAAAGCTTAAAAGAGAAAGGAGAAGTTAGAATATGGATAACTATCCACATCCCATTCACTTACCATTAGCCCCTACATGATTAGCAAAAACAAACATAAGCAACAATAAGACAAATGAAACCCAAACAAGTCACAACCCAAAGAGAAATGGTTACAAACCAAATGAAACTCATCCAAGTCAGAATTTACACCTTAGAGGTGACCCATAATGTTTACCAAACAAGATCAAGCAAAGAGAATGCAAACAAGCGACAAAACATACAAGAAAGTCATCAAAGAAGGAGTAGAAGAGGAATGAGTGGATATGCAAGGTGATCATGCAAGAATGCTTCAAATAACATCAAAGTCAGAATGTGGATGACCTAAACATGTGTCTAAACATGCTATACAAGTGTCACATAAGGCATACAAGCAAGTATCTAAGCATTAAGAATCATTAGAAGAAGGAGAAGGAAGCATGTAAGTGAAACATGTTAAAGGATGCAAAATGAAACATGAATAGAATATGACATGAATGCAAAGCTCCAAGGTCAGAAACATACATCAAATGAAGTGCAAAGGAATGATATGGCATGGCATACACAAAACCAAACATAAGTCATGAATGAGTATAGATGAGAAGAGGTGAGAAGATGAATCAAAAGAGGCATGTAAATCAAACATTGAACATGTGCACAAAATATGCAACAACCTCACACCAATGACCTATAATTGAAATAAAATGACCTATAATGATTTAAACATAGTTTATGAAGTCAAATAAACAATCCCAAATAATGGCACAAGTGCCTTCTCAAACAAGTAATCAAACATGATCAAAGATGTGCATAAAAGAAGACCTCAACCAAAGAGCAATCAAACAATTAGCAAACATGATTCAAAAATCATCAAATTAAATCTCAAAACACCTTAAACAGGGGTAAACATCATATTAAAAACTCATGCAAAAATTCACAAGATAAGTCCTTTAATCAATCATGCAAATTCACATGGGAACTATGAATCAATATGAAAAAGAGAGGGACCAAAATGCAATATGAAAAGAGTTTAAAAATATGAGAAAAATATTTTTAGGAACCTCAACATGTCCTCTAACAAATACAAAAATAATGAGATGCAAATGATGTATAGATGATGAGAAATAAAATCAGCAAGACAGGGTGTGCATATATGAAACCATTAAAAAAGAAATTAATTAAACAATTAATTCAGGGGCACAAAATAAAATAAAAATGGAAAATAAAATCTACCAAAATTTTATAAAACCCTAAACATGCTTCATGAATTTTTTCATAATTTTTGGATGCATAAAACTATTTAAAAAATAAATAAAATGAATATGCAACAAGAATAAAATAAAAAGAAAAGAAATAAACAGCCAGGGGGTGTCAATAGCAAGGGATTCACGTTAGAAAGGCAAATGGGATCAGGGGGAGGTGTGGATATTATGCCCAGGTCAAAAGACCCATCAGCGAAGTCAACACACCGCACATAGAATTTAGTCAACAAATAGGACTCACCCACACCCTCTGATTGATCCAACGTGCCATATCAAGTCATCAAAACAATAGGTAGCCATGATGAAAGGCACAGATCCACACGCACATGCTAAGAATGATGCACATACACACACACCAAATCATCAGCAGTTAACATAAAAACACGTGAGAGGCATGTGGTGAATTAATGCGTTGGCCCAACATACACCCTTAGATTAATCAGACGTGCACAAATAAATCATCAAATCACAAAATCAGCAAGATGAGTGGCTCAGATTGGTGGTACACGTTAACTAAAATGGATTAACAAACACACAATCAAATAAAATAAAAGAAGAAATTAAAAACGTGGCACACTTATGACCATCAGATCAAACGATCCAACGGTCCAAACATCATCACCTTCATTGAAACCTCAGGCCACCTGAAAGTGAACCAGACGCCGGAGCCCTAGCTCCGGTCGTCTTCTCCGGTGACACTAAACCACAAAATCTCCAGAAATCAAAAACAATACCATAGTTCTACTCAGAATTCAACAAGGATCATGGATATGCAATTATTTTCACCAAATGATCAACACACAAGCCAAATTGAAGGAAAACAAGTTAGATCTAAAAACTTCAATCATCAAATACTCCCATGATACACGTCCAAATTCACAATAAATCATATCAGCATGATCAGCAACTCACAGAGAACACAATGCACATAAGAAAAAAAAATTCTAGGATCATGAATTTCACACCAACCTGAACCTTGTAGAACTTGAAATACGCCAAGAAAACCCTCTGGAAGTTGCAGATCTACTCCTTGGAACCTCTAATTGCAAAATAAATGCAACTAGAGCTTGGAATGGTGCTAGATCTTGAAGTTTGAAGAAGTTGAATCCAAATCCGATTATGGCCAAAACCTCAGTATGAGCTTCAATCAGTGGTCGATTCTTGCTCTATTTTCTTCACTGATCAAGAATGTGAAGAGAAATCTCAAAGAAACTCCAAGGAGAGTGAGTTTTGAAGAGAGAAAGTGTGAGAGCAAAAATTCAAATCTGAGCAAATGAGAGTGCATGACCTAGTAGTGAGGGCATGAGTTAGCTTATATACATCCTATTAGACCTCTAATCATAATTAGCAATTGGTTAATCCCTTGGTTAATGAGTTTGGATGGTTTATGCCAAAATGAATTTTGTGAAACCACCACAAATCCACATGTGCATTCTCATGCTTTCTATGATGGATCACTCATATTTCATTTGCTAATCACACCTGAATTGGATTTGGGCCTTGAAATGTCTTGATTTGTGAGTTTTGAACCATCTTGCCATTTTACATAATGTGAAATAAGTGATGAATATGGCACGGATCCACTTGATTCAAAGGCCAACAATGATCCTCATGAGGTGTACTTGGATGTGTTAACATGAATTGAACCATTAGAGGTCATTTGAAACCAATTGGAACCAATTTGCAAAAGGTGCAAAAATGGAATACATGGAAAACCTTAAAAAGCACCTTGCATTATTTTGACCATAACTTGAGTTTCACAAATGATATGGAAACCATCTAGTACTTTTTGGAAATGGGAGAGAAAGATCTTCAACTTTCATGTTGGAGGAAAATTAATTTGAAGCTTCCTTGATGATGAAAAGTCAAGTTGAATGTGGTGGAAAAATTGCCAAAAATGGAAAGTTCTCATTATAGATCATTTTCCAAATTTAGTAACTTTTGCACAAACTCTTGATTCTTGAAGAATGATGTATTCCATGCTATTCCTTGACCAAATAAAGGTACATGGACTTGGGAAACATGATTTGAACCCTTGAAAACCCATGGTTGACTTTCCTTTTGAACTGTTGACATTTGCTTACTTCACAAGTAACTGATCCACTGAAAATCCTCCACAATGAATCACTAGCCAAGTCTTCCTCAATGAGTGTTTGTGAGCACATGGAAACCATGAGAGCATGCTTGAATCCACAAAGCCCTTCAAGAAGTCCTTTGGGTCCAAAACCCTAATTTGGACCATCTGATTAGGAGAGAAAGATTCACTTGAAATCTCTTGCCAATCTTGATCTTATGAGGATGTGATGAACTCCTCTAACCACCTTGAAGCTTGAGACTCCTTTGAAATGAACCAAGTACCTTGATCCCATGCTAAGAACCAATGCTATGCACAAATGCTAATGCAAGAAATGCAAAGAAACATAAGTCAGTTAGCTAAAAACAAGGAGGAAAATTTTGGGGTGTTACACATGTGTGCCCAGTTTGAGTACACCAAAGCCATCAAACAGATGATTTCCTCAAAATCACCTTCTCACTTCCAATTTTGCCTTCTAAGGCAAGTCACCATCGGGTTTTGAGTTTGAGAGCAATTCCAACTAAACCAATCACACACACACGTCATAAACATCATATAGAAGTGATCCAAACACTCACATAACATCTGGAACACAAAAATCAACAAATCACCAGCCGATTGCTCAAGCCTTTGACAGATTTGCAGTTGGGGTACCATCTCAAGTTCCAGATCATTTCAATCCATTCCAAGCATCCATACACACTCCATATCACCTAGGGAAGCTGTCCATAACCTTGGAACCAAGCTGTAACACCTCTAACACAAAACACGATCACCAGCTGCAAGTGGTAAGCATGAGCTCTTCTAACTCTATGATCCATGCAATTTTTGTTGCACAATAATTTGGCCATATGTTCATAATCATGCATGGAGTGTTTTCCCTCAATCAATTGCTTTGTATGAATCGTGTATGGAATTTCTGAACCTTCATACAGAATTTAGGGTTCTTGAGGTTTCTCTTTGATTTCTTATTCCATGCTTAAAATAAATGAAATTAAAGACCATATACATGATCATGAGGTTGAAACGAGTAGATTGATATGTAGATTGCATGATATAATCAAGTATTCAATGAGATTGGATAGAAAATGCAAATTTGCAGAAACAGAGGGTGGCACGTGTTCTTGGCCTTGTTCTTGGCGCCCCTTTTTAAAAATTTGAATATTTGAATTTTGTGATTTTATTTAATTGATTCAAAAATTAATTTCTCTCTGAGTTTTAATGATTTTGAGTTGATTCTTTTTTTAATAATTCACAAAAATGTTAAAATATTTTATTTTACCAAAAAATCCCAAAAAATATTATTTATTTCATATAATTGATGTTTTTGCAAAGAATTAATATTTTAATTGCTTTTGACATTTAAAATATTTTTTCCTTCTTGATTTTTCAAATTTTAATGACTTCTAATCATTTTGTAGGTCAAAACTTGACTTTTGAAACATTAATCCAAGATCACAATTTGTTTTCCACATGTTTAACAATTTTGATCATTTTAATTGAATTTTTATTCAATTAAAATACATTTTGAAAACAAATTAGGGTTTTTGATTAATTCAACCCTCATCAAACTTTTTCAAATCCTTTGGGCCTCTAGTAGAGTGTAAGACCCAACCCTTTTTGAAAACCAAAATAATTTGGGCTTCAATGTATTGTATAAGTCCCGATATAGTCAAAAAATTCGGCGCGGTCGTCGCATTTCTAACAAATCAAACCCTTGGGCCTACCCTCGTGTTATAAGCCCCATTCTTTTTCAAAATCATTTTTGGGCCTCTAATAGAGTTTAAGGCCCAATCCTTTGTAAATATAAACCTATTTTGGGCCTCAAATGTTGTATAAGTCCCATTGTATTTCAAAAGTTCAGCGCGATCATCACCCCTTTAAAACAAATCATATGGGCATATCCTCGTGTTATAAGCCCCATTCTTTTTTCTTTCAATCATTTTGGGCCTCTTGAGAGAGTGTAAGACCTATCCCCTTGTACAAAAAACATTTCTTGGGCCTCAGTCACTTGTATAAGTCCCTGTACAAAACGACACTGCGATCACTGATAAAACCCTAGGCCTCTCCTTGAGCTGTAAGCCCCAACAATCTTTTCAAAGCAATTTCTCCTTTGATTTTGAATATAATATTTTTATTAAAGCTTTCTTTATTGAACAAACTAACAAAACAGCATGGACGCTCTACAACCGAATAAGTGTTTACCCGCTTTCATTTACCGCTTTCATATGTATATAACTGTATTGTGGGGCTGTTTCACTGTAAGTCTTGTTTCACAAACTCATATCAACTGTGTAATAATAGTATAGATATTTAGAGTTTCCCCAGCAACTACGTCTAGAACTAGGCAAAACCTCGTTGTAGCACCCCAAAATTTGCTCTCCTTACCTTAGTACTAACTGGCTTATGTTTCATTTCATTTTTGCATCATCATGTGTGCATATCATTGGTTCTTAGCATGGGGTCAAGGTGCCTGAGGCAGTTCAAGAGGAGAAGATGTTCTTCAAAGGGTCAAGCAAGAGTCCTTGTATTGTCCAAGAGATTAAGAAGAGAAGGGTTATTGATGCCACCATTATTTGAGTCACTAAGGGGCCTTGGGGCTCAAGAGATCCTATTTAGTCCATCACATCATCAGGAGTTCACAACTGGCAAGAGATCTCAAGTGAACCACTCCCTCCTAATCAGTGCAGAAATTAGGGTTTTGAGATTCTTGGATTTATTGCTCCAATGGGCAAGCTCCTTGGGTTTTTATCATCACCAAATGGCACATCTTATCTTTTTTGGAGAGGATACACATCATATTCAGAGGAATTTGGATTTGGAGACTGTGATATTTCCTCCTAGACTGAGGGTACCAAAATTAGGGTTTTGCTATAAAGTCAGTTTATTTCTGATTTTTTGGGCAAGACTTGATTCCATGGTATTCCTTGGGTCCCTAAGTATCTTGGAATGGAAGTTTGTCCATCAGTTTGGTTCATGAGAAGGTCAATTGGCCAGTGGATTGGGAATCAGGAGAATTGGATAAAAGTCAACAGTGAGAAGGGAAGTCAACTGTGAAATTTTGAGGTTCTCTTCAAGGGTCTCAAGGTCTCACATCCTCATATGGTCTTCAAGAGTCAAGTTTCATACCATTTATCAAGAATCAAGGGTTGGTACAAAAGTTACTAAGTATGGAAATGACCTATAATTTGAAAGTTTCCTTTTTGGGCATGTTCTTACATTACATTCAACTTGACTTTTCATCATCAAGGAAGCTTCAAATGAATTTTCCTCAAACATGAAAGTTGAAGATCGTTTTCTCCCCTTTCTAACAAGTACTAGATGGTCTCTATATCATTTATGAAACTCAAGTTATGATCAAAAGAGGGCAAGGTGGTTTTTAGGGTTTCCTTATGGTCCCATTTTCATAACTTTTGCATTTTGGGACATAGTGACCTATATTTGGTTCCATTGCTTCAAGGAATATTATAACATCAAAGTACACTCCATAAGGACCATTTTTTGCCTTTGAATCAATTGAATCCATGGCTTATTCATCACTTATTTCCCATTATGCAAAATTGCAAGATTATTGAAAACTCATGAACCAAGACATCTCAAGGCCCAAATTCCATACAGGTGTGATTAGAAATTGAAATATAAGTGATCCATCATAAGAGGCTTGGGTGTGCATGCATGGAGGAGGGTGTATTTCACATTATGCAAATTTCCAAAATCACTCTAAACTCATTAAGTGAGGAATTAACAAGGCCCAAGTGATGATCAGTGGATTAACCCTAGGTATTTAAGCTAACTCATGCACTGGTTAGAGAGAAGACACGTGATTTTGAGGAGAACAAAAGTTTGAACCCTAAAACTTCAATCATTCGAATCTCACAATCCACAAAGGCTTTGGGCGAAATTCTTTCACAGTCTTCATCCTTGGAATCCATAGAGCACAAACCATCCATCGTTGGAAACTAAAGGCAAGGATATGGATTGCTTGATCTCAGGTTAGTGATAATTTTCATGCTCTTAAAATTCCTCTTTTTGATGTGCATAATGATGTGTGACATTCACTGATAATTATGGTATGGTTTGTTTTGAGTTTGGACGCATGGTTTGTTTGTATGATGAGTTTGAAATTTTTTAGCACTAACTTGTTTCGTTCGAATCTCTTTATGTGATGGTTGTTTGTGAAAAATAATTTGATATTGTTGATCCTCGTGGAATTATGGTCAAGAGGGTATACTCATATGCAATTTCTGGGAATTTTTTGGGTGGTGGTTACCGGAGAAGACGACCGAAACCCTAGTTCCGGCGTCTGGTGCAGTCTCCGGCGAAGTTAGGGTTTGGAGGTAGGTGATGAAATCGTGATCGTCCATTTGTTTGATCGTGTGGTCCATACTTTGCCACGTCTTTTAAAAATATGTTTTAATTTAATGGTTCGTGTGTTTGCTAGCCTATGTTAACTATCGTGTGCCTCAGATCTTAATCTCTCATCTTGATTAACTTTTTGAACGTTTGACTGATTTGCGTGCGTTGATTAGATCTGACGGATGTGGTTGTGCCAACAAATTAAAATAAGCATGTGCATATCACGTGGAGTCATATTTAGGTCAGACCATGATTAGTGTGTGTTTCCCTATGACTGATACCATGCGCTTTCAATCCTGACCTTCCATCTTGCTTACCTATGATTTGTTTGACTTGATTTAGAACGCATGATTGATCTAATGGTGTGTATGAGTCTCCAATGTTGACTGAATTCCGCATGTTCTCTTTTGACTTCGCTGATGGACTGTTGTGGTTTGGGCCTTGCTTTTCACACCCCCATTTAAGCCCAGTTTCATTTTTCAACGTGTATGGATTGATGCTCACACCCCCTTTGCTATTTTCCTTTTTATTTTTCATTTTAATTACATTATTTCATTTTTCATTTTTAAAAATAGATACTTGCATTAAAAAATTCCCAAAAAAAATCATGAATCATATTTAAGGTTTTATAAAATTTTCTCAAATTTTATTTCATTATTTTATTTTATTTTTGGCGTCTGAATTAATTATTTTAATAATTTATTTTTGAATTTGTTTCATCTTGCACACATTGCATTGTAAAATTTATTCCTCATCATCCATAAAACATTTTGAACTTATTCTTTTTACATTATTTCATCAACATATTGAATGTCATTAAAACATTTTTCTATCATTTTTAAAACTTTTTCATATTGCATTTTAGTCCTCCTCTTTTGCATATTGAGTCATGTTTCTTGTCTGAACTTTGCATAATTGTTTGGGTGACCTATCTTGTGAATTTTTGTATGAGTTTTTAACATGATGTTTGCCACTGGTTGAGGTGTGTTAGGTTTTAATTTGGTAATTTTAGAAGATGTTTTGCTAATTGTTTTATTGCTCTTTGTTTGAGATCTTCTTGTATGCACATCTTTGACTATGTCTGATTACTTGTTTGAAAAGGCACTTGTGCCATCATTTGGGTTTGCTTATTTGACTTCATAATTCATGCTTAGGTCATACACATTCTGCCTTGGTTGAGTTTCATTTGGTTTACAACCATTTATCTTTGGTTTGTGATTTGTTTGAGTTTCATGTGTCTTATTGTCACTTATATCTGTTTGTACTAACCTTTTATGCAGAGGCTGAGGTAAGTTATTTAAGGGTGTGGATAGTTATCCATGTCCACTCTCATTCTTTCTTTCTCCCATATTTTCTGTTCTTTAGGCTTAGGTTGTTATCAAACCTCCCCTTAGGGCCATCTTTGCATGATAACATTAGGATAGATTTTCCCCGTAGTGTTTTTCTTTTCTTTTGAGTCCCTCTTCTCATCTCAAAACATCTCTAAGATACTTAATAAGGTCAACTTGCCTTGCACACAAGCCTTAAACATAGGAAATGAAGATTGAGGGGTCCCCCTTATCTCTTCTAGAGTGTTGAGCATACGTCCCATTGGGGACGACCATGCGACGCATTCGTTCCCGTGTCATAGACTTTTGTTCAAGTTGAGTTATGAACTAACTCAAGTCACTTCTGTCCTAAAAAATACAAACAAACTTCAAACCTTCTTATCCTTCGGGATCGTCAAACTAAAGGCTATTTTCAAAAAGGGTACGTTACCTTCCGTCTGAGTCGCAAACAGGCATCGACCTTAACTGCCAGACGCGAACGTAACATCGCTCATAAAAAATACAAAAAGAACTTGGTCCGAACTACGTTGACTCTGAATTCCCCATTGCACAAAGGGGGTACATAGGCCTAGGACATCGACGTCCTATCGAGTCTGTCTTTGTCTTCCCTTCCCCGTTTTAGTGCAGCCATAGATTTTAGGATGACTCACCCTTAGAATAGACAACAATCGTGGATCCCATCGAGTACGATGGACGCGTGGGGTGCTAGTACCTTCCCCTCGCGTAACCGACTCCTGAACCCAGGTTATGGTTGCGATGACCATTCCTTTCCCTCTTCCTCAGGTTTATGCGGTGTTCCCTTTCCCTCTCTTGGGATATTTTTACACGGCTGGCGAATCTGTTTTCCGCGCCACTTTCGCGTTTGTACCTGGATGAAAATCCTGGGAGCGACAGCTGGCGACTCTGCTGGGGACTTCTGGTTGACCTATGCTGGTCCATCCCTAAGCAAGTCAATCCTAGCGCTTGCTTGTCTTTGTTCTCTTTGGGTGTTTTTGTTTTGCTTTATTTGTTGTATTTTATTTTTACCGCATTTTCTGCATTGCATATTATTATCAGCTGCTGCACTGTTTTTCTGTTTGGCGGGTTGGGAGTTCTGAGAGATAAGCCCAATACCCAGGCTTGAGCATACACGTAGGATTAGCGTGGCAAGTAGTGTGACTCGTGTGGCATTTGGCCAGACGTAGTATACATGAAAACTCCACATCCAGACGAGGTGTTCTTTGGTAATGTTCTATCCTGCGCATTGGTGCAGATGATTGAATGTAACCTGGAAAACTGTCAACTCTGGCGACCATTCCCGAGGACTCAGTAACGACACTCCTCCCGAGACGTGATAATGGCAGACCAGAAATGGCAAACCCATTACACATGTCGATCCGAGGACCCAATGCTGGGAACTTGTTATAGGGTTTCCTTTTGGGAAAGAATCAGTGGAAGCACTCCTCGATTGGCGATAGTACTGTACCCCGACGGATGAATGTACTATTGCTTCTCGACCTCAGTGCTGAAACTGAGGACTTGCCATGGGATGTTTTCTTTTGAGGGGAATCAGTTGAGGCCTCCTCGATTGGTGATGATGCCAAACCAGAAATGGTGAACGTATCATCATTTCTCGACCTGAGAGCCCGTGATATTGAGGATCCTCGGCTTTTTAGTACCCACATGTGAGAGGGCAGGGTGTTTACAGGTTTGCAGGTAACCTTGACCTTCAACATACCCGGTCTTCTGATCAGCAGATTTATCAGTATGGCACTATGGTTATTTTGGCATTCTGGGTATTTGGGCAGACCTTTGAGATTATACAGTGGTTCAGTGCAGCAGTTGTCCAGTCTGTGTGGCATCCTTGATCCCATGTGTGCATTTGCATCATCATTTTGCATCCTAACATGTTTATTCATTTGCAGGGTTGCATCCTAACTTTGATTCTGGTTTTGAAGACTATTGAGAATGAGTACTGAGAAGAGAAAGAGCATCATAGTGTACAAGTTCCCATCACTTTTTCTGGATACTGTTCACAAGATTGTATCTATGGCAGAACCTGGGGTATTGGCAGACTTTAGAGGAGAGTATGGAAGAATTCTGAATTTTGCTCGCGACATCACTGAATACGAGTATAGGGCTTTGCACACTCTGGTGCAATTTTATGACCCTCACCTGCGTTGCTTTCAATTCACTGATTATCTTTTGGCTCCGACATTGGAGGAATTTTCTCTCATTCTGGATGTTGCCATTAAAGAAGAAGCTCCTTTCTATCCTTCTGAAGAACTTCCTGATTTGGGAAAGGTCTCCGAGGCTTTGCATTTGGATCCATCTTTGTTGAAAAATAATATTTCCAGTAAGGGAGGGTGTAAAGGCTTTCATGTGAAATTTTTGATAGAACAGACTGCTGTATATGCTAAGGCTAGATGTTGGTCAGTTTTCAACGCCATCTTGGCTATGTGTGTCTATGGAACAGTGTTGTTTCCAAATATGAAGGATTTTGTGGACATGCACGCTGTCCGGATATTTACCATGAAGAATCCGGTACCTACTTTGCTTGGAGATCTGTATTATTCCGTGCATTATAAGAATGAGAAGAGGAGGGGAGGACCCCTTTATTTTTGTGTGCCAGTCTTCTACAAATGGTTTGCTGATCGTCTTCCCAAATCTGGGGCATTTGTAGATACACAAGGAACTTTGGAGTGGTCCAAAAGACTGATGGGCTTGAGGGCAAATAATTTAATTTGGGTTAATCGTGACTTGTTGGGCCAAGATATCATGATTAGTTGTGGAGGTCTCCCAAATGTGCTCTAATAGGAAGGAAATGGGGAATTAACGACAACCTTATTCTTGCTATTAGGTAATTCGGGTATGCCTTGAAAGAGCCACCAAGAGACGAGGAGGTCCAAGAATCTTTATATCTGAGTGGGGAAATCAATCCATAACTGTTGAAAGAAGCTGCGAATACTTGGGAAGATCGTCATAAGAAGGGGAAGCTTTCTTTTGGGAAGAGCAACAATAGAACATTTCCTTCGTACGAAGATTGGATTCAGAAAAGGGTAGAGATGGAGCTTTTGCCATTCTCCAAAGAACCACCATCTTACCCCTTGCTGATTGAGCCTCCTACCACAGTTGAGATAGAGAAGTTTAACAAGTTGTGGGCTGAAAAGGAAAAGCTGCGAGAAGAAAATAGTGAGCTACAAAGAGAGATTTATCAGTTGAAACATGAGCGGGTTGAAGCTGTTCATATCGCCAAGTTGAAGACAGAGCTTCTCGCTAAGGCAGTAAAGGAGCTAGCTGACAAGGTCACATCCAGACAAAGGATGAAGCAAGCTCTAGAGGGTATCAGTAAGGTTCTCGAGTCTAAGAAGGAGGAATTGGACAAGGCTTTGTTGAAAATTCACAGGTTCAATGCTCACCGAGACACTGCAATGGCTGAAAATAAGCGAAAGGAAGACGATTACCTAGCTCAGATTGATCAATTGAAGTTGAAGCTCAAGAAGAAAGACGCTGAGATCCTATCAGGGGTATTCCAGAGACAAGCAGTCAAGGGTCGACTCAACGAAGCCATAGCCTCCATAGAGGAACTGAAGATCCAAGCTAAAGTGAAGAGACCTAGAAATGAGGGTCCTAGCATGGATGGTGTTTCTGGAGAAGACGCTTGGGAGTTGCATTGCCGATACTTGGAAGGGGTCATGCATAGGAGAGACGTTCTCATTCAAGAGCTAATTCAGAGACCGGAGCATCCCGACACTAAAAAGCTGTTCAAGGAAATTCAAGACTGGAGCAAAGAGCATGATGGATGGGGGGATTGGCACTTGTGGACTTTGATGACATGCCGTAGTTTTATATTTTCTTTTATTGTATTTGGATCACCGCCAGGCTTGTTGGTTGGGATCTACGATTATTGTGTTCAGACTTATTATCGTGAGTTGTGATTGTTGACATTTGGTTTTCCTCTGGTTTTCTTAATATATGAGCAGAAGTTCCGTTCTGTCTTGTTGTTAAACTGGAATCAAGGGGTGGGTCGCCCTGCGAATTTCTCAACATGTTCATTTGCATTTGCATATTCATAATCATTTTGCATAATCATTTTGCATAACAGGTGTTTATCTCTGGTGTTCTTACTTTGTTCTCCTCCGCAGTACAGGATTGAACAGCCAGTTCATCGGTATTCTACTCAGTCTGTGATAACCAGGGGATAGCCATGGAACAACTCCATGCAGAGATGCTTGAAATGAAGGTTCAGATGAGGTAATTTGGGGAAGACATGCTGGTCATGTCCCAGGAGCAGAAGACGCTGAAGGAGGAGGTCAATCAGATGAAGACTCATATGGGTTTGGTCATGGATATTTTGAAAGCAGTGTTAAAGAAGGAAAACAGTCATGTGCTCGCTTCTGCGACAGAGGTCCTTACTCCTCCCATCCCTTTGGGATTTGATCTAGATCGTGGATTGCCTCGTGAATCTCTTCCACAAGCTGAAGTTCCAGAACTTTCCCAACAGCAACTAGGTCTCATCCCCCAAGATAAGCCTAAGAATAAAAAGTGTGCACAGAGACCGAAGCAGCCTGAAAGAGTTTTTCATCCACTCCCTATACCATATTCTCAACTATTGTAGCATCTCCTTCAGTTGCAACTGGTACAGAAAAGGACTTTGGCTCCTCTCACTAGTAATCCCCCACCAGGCTACAATGCAAGAGCCCATTGTGATTTCCATTCTGGGGCACCAGGGCATACTGTGGAGAAATGTAGGACCTTTCAGCACCAAGTCCAGGATTTGATTGATGCAGGGGCAATTGAATTCACGTCGGGCAGCGTAAGTATACAAGGTGATTTTACCCCAATTGTTGCAAAAGAAGTGAAGACTCCTCCCCTCTTTACAGGATCCACCTCATGTCATGGACTTTCTCCATAACCTTTTGCTGCAGAAGCTCTACGTCAGCAACCTTTATTTGTTCCTCAGCCAAATGTGGAAAGGAAAGTGCAAGCGCGGGTGGGGCGCCCAAATTAGCATCGACAGCAGAATTATCAGCAGCAGGGGCAACCGAGACCAAGAATGCCCAAGAGGATATTTGATCCTATTCCTATCCCTTATAGTCAGTTGTTTGCTCGTCTGCTCGAGAACTCTCTGATTCAAACGAGGAGTACCACGTCAGTACCGTACCCTATTCCTCCGAATTATGACATGACTACTAGGTGCGAGTTCCACTCGGGAACGTTTGGGCATACAATTGATAAGTGTAATGTATTCCAGCACAAGGTGCAAGACTTGATCGACTCGAAGGTCATCACGCCAGATGGTACCCCTTTGGACTGAAGCTTTTGTGTCAGAGTAAGCATCAGATTGCAAGAGCGCCATCAGAAACAATAAGTCCAGACTGAGCCGAGTCTCCTCAACGATGGCGATCTTCAGTTTCTTTACTGCCTTTTCATTTGTAGTTTTTTCATTTCTTGTTAAAGCATTGTACGCATGTAGAAACTTGTTTGTTTCTTAAATGACAATCATAATACAATGAGCATGTTTTTCTTGAAGTAATTCATTCGTGTTCACTCTTAAATGTTTATATGCACTGCAATACCAATTTTCTTGTTTAGAACTCTTGAGGGAGGATGATGAGATGAAAACGTAAAATCTCTGGTTGTATGTTCGAGGATAGAACCTTGTTGAGGATGTACAGGCATTGTTTGAAATCCCTAAACACTGGAGATATGAGGGAGATAGACCCTCGTTAACCCCTTTGAGCCTTGAAGTAGGAGTTTCTTTCATACAAAAAAAAACCCTCATACTTAACCCAGGGGCAGGGTAGGCGTCAGTTAGTTTGACTGAGCGTTCAAATTTCAAGGAGAGTGTGCATCTGAGGATCCATTACCTTCTACCCCACCGTCAAGAGGTCAAGAGATGTGAAACCACAATGGTTATCCATCAACAATCAAGGAGTGAGGCAGTCACAAACCTGTCAAGCAAGTAAGACAACCAGTGTCACAAGCTTTGTTCCAAAAGGGAAATAAAAAAAAATAAGAAAGCCCGCTAAGTCGAGACTTGAAAAGCGACTTAGGCAAAAGTTAGGGCATCCCGCTGGACTTCAAAATCGAAAAACTCAAAAGAGTCAGTCCAGGCAAAAATTAGGAATCAAAAAAACAAAAGAAAGAAAAAGCGAAAAGCATTACAAGAGAAAATCCTCGATAAGAACAAATTTGTGTGATTACAGACACAAAAGATAAAAAGGGATGACTGTCACTCCAAAACCTCCTTAGGTGTCAAACCATTAGTTGCGTGGATCCCTTAAAGATCGTAAACCTTTTAAGAGATGAGCGTTTGTGTCAGATTAACTGAACATAGGACTGGAGAACATCATGGAGAGTGGGTGGGCACCGATAAATTTTGAGCCATAAATCCTTTTTCTGAAACCGTGAACCAGACCACGATACAACCCTCAAAAGTCCTAATTGAAACAGGGTTTATTCCGACGGCGTACTTCATTCAGATAGCGTTCCTGACTCCTGTGAGTTGTGCTAATAAGATTGGTTGGTATTGCATGTGCGCATTGTTTTGCCATTAAAAAATCAAGGTCGCATCCCAACCAGTGATTCGTTCACGAGGCTTGGCGACACATTTTCAACAAAACTTCAAGGTTAACATGAGTGTTGCATTAGAATTGTCATTCTCATAATAAATATTTTCTGCTTGCATGTGTTTGATATCCAAGAAACTTACACGATGAACGACAGTCGAGAAGCTCGATCACGCCAAGTTGAGATGGTGAAAACTCCGAAGGACAATCATGTCAAAGGGGTATGTGGCTAAGAGATTGCGCGCAGCCTGGGAGCTCCCGATAAATGGTGATAAGATGCAGCTAATCTGGAGCAGTCACATTGAAAACTCTCCCTAAAGCAGCTGAACAGGGGCAATCAGGTCGATTTGACAAATCTCTGTAAGATCAGTCAGGGGAAAAGTTCCTTCAAGACTTGGGACAGGCCTCCTCTAGAGCTTGAGAAATTGTCTACTCTTGAAAATGGTTAATTGAAAACACCTCTTCAAAGTTCAGAATACTGGGACAGAGTATTTTTCGAGTCATTACAATTCCTTTCGAGGTAATGTACTTCATGGATTATGAAGCCTGGGGCAGTTATATCAAGATCTGATAAATCTCTCCAAGAGTTTAGAGACCCTGGGGCAGTGCGAACGCCCGGTCTTCTGTAAAATCCTCTTGAGATGATTTCTTCCATTAGACCTGGTGGTCTGGGGCAAGTGGAGAGTTCAAAGGGCCATTTATGAACGTAGAGACAAGTAAGGTTGAGTGGCAACAAGATCGTACTTCCCCAGTAGGGTTGCTCTCCCCAGCATTGAGATTGCACCTTTCCTCAGCAGAGCAGACCTTCCCCAGCCGGAGACCTGGGAAGTTTTTTCTCTAGATCAAGACGTTATTTCCCCACAGAATCAGGGTGTTCACCTTCCCCATCCAGTCAGGAAGCGTGCGTTCGCCGACGATGTCATATTCTAATCCCCAGCAAGGTGAGAGTAAAGTCATTCTCCCCATCAGCAGATTAAGTTTAGCAGTATCCCCAAGCAGGATGGTATTATGGATTGTTTTCCCCAAGCAGGATGATTATGGGCTGGCGTCCCCCAGCAAGTTCTAAGCCCGTTGGTTATTAGCAATCCTCAGCAACTGACTTCTGGTTCTGTCATTGGCATTCATTCTCAACTCCCCCAGCAGAGGAGAAATCTCAGGTTTTGGATGTTACCTTCAGTATAGGTCATGTGTAACCCCCGGTGGTGTGGATGTTCTTTTGGAATTTCATCCCCAGCAGAAGTTACTGATCCAAAGAGTCGGTCAGTGTGATCCTTCTTAGCAGAGTTCATGGATTCAGAGGACAATTTATTTGTGTCATCCCCTGCTGAATTGGTCTCTTCTCTCCAGCATTTATTTTGCTGGAGGGGCCCCTTTTGCATATCATAAGTATTCGCATTGCATCCTCAAACGCGTAGCGCTTCCATTTTGTATGGAGCATAATATTTGCATTCGAAGCATAAGCCGGTTTTGATACTTTCTTTGCCAGTTCTCTTTCTCAGCAGAGATGGCATGACTCAGGAGATCCTGGAGGGACGCGTTCCTCATACTTGTGCTCCCCGACAGAGTCTTTTATTTAGACTTCTCCTTCCCCAGTGGAGTCATCTTGCCTGTGGATTTTGAGTCGGTTGGGAGTTTGCCTTTGTTTGGCCTTTATTTTTTGTGAAATCCCGTTCTCACCTGGTAGTCAATTCTTGCTAGACATATTTTGCCCGTCAGTTGCCTTTATCAGCAGGGATGGCATTTATTTTGCTAGTTCTCTTTATTAGCAGAGATAGCAATCCTTTTAAGATTTTCTTCGTCAGTTCCCTTTATCAGCAGGGATGGCATTTATTTTGCTAGTTCTCTTTATCAGCAGAGATAGCAATATTTTGAAGATTTTCTTCGTCAGTTCCCTTTATCAGCAGCGATGGCATTTATTTTCCTAGTTCTCTTTATCAGCAGAGATAACAATCCTTTGAAGATTTTCTTCGTCAGTTCCCTTTATCAGCAGGGATGGAATTTATTTTGCTAGTTCTCTTTATCAGCAGAGATAGCAATCCTTTGAAGATTTTCTTCGCCAGTTCCCTTTATCAGCAGGGATGGCATTTATTTTGCTAGTTCTCTTTATCAGCAGAGATAGCAATCCTTTGAAGATTTTCTTCGTCAGTTCCCTTTATCAGCAGGGATGCAATTTATTTTGCTAGTTCTCTTTATCAGCAGAGATAGCAATCCTTTGAAGATTTTCTTCGTCAGTTCCCTTTATCAGCAGGGATGGCATTTATTTTGCTAGTTCTCTTTATTAGCAGAGATAGCAATCTTTTGAAGATTTTCTTTCGCTAGTTCCCTTTATCATCAGGGGTGGCATTTATTTTGCTAGTTCTCTTTATCAGCAGGGATAGCAATACTTTGAAGATTTTCTTCGCTAGTTCCCTTTATCAGCAGGGGTGGCATTTATTTTGCTAGTTCTCTTTATCAGCAGAGATAGCAATCCTTTGAAGATTTTCTTCGTCACTTCCCTTTATCAGCAGGGATGGCATTTATTTTGCTAGTTCTCTTTATCAGCAGAGATAGCAATCTTTTGAAGATTTTCTTTGTCAGTCCCCTTTATCAGCAGGGATGGCATTTATTTTGCTAGTTCTCTTTATCAGCAGGGATAGCAATCTTTTGAAGATTTTCTTCGTCAGTTCCCTTTATCAGCAGGGATGGCATGTTTCGAGATTCCTTTGTCAGTTCCCTTTATCAGCAGAGATGACATAACCTGGGAGAGTTTGTCTTACTTTATCTCCAGCATAGCTAGCACTCGTCCGTGTTGTGACAGTACAGCATTTATGGCTGATTCTCCAGTGGATTCGTCCCTCCTTTGAGGATTGCAAATTTCTGGGTTCTTTGGTATTCAATCTCCGTGTATCCCGATTGTCTGACAGCCGTTGCTATCCTACCTTCAGGACCAAGTTGATTAAATAAGGGCAGCTGTAGCATCCCAAAATTTGCTCTCCTTACCTTAGTACTAACTGGCTTATGTTTTATTTCATTTTTGCATCATCATGTGTGCATATCATTTGTTCTTAGCATGGGGTCAAGGTGCCTGAGGCAGTTCAAGAGGAGAAGATGTTCTTCAAAGGGTCAAGCAAGAGTCCTTGTATTGTCCAAGAGATTAAGAAGAGAAGGGTTATTGATGCCACCATTATTTGAGTCACTAAGGGGCCTTGGGGATCAAGAGATCCTATTTAGTCCATCACATCATCAGGAGTTCACAACTGGCAAGAGATCTCAAGTGAACCACTCCCTCCTAATCAGTGCAGAAATTAGGATTTTGAGATTCTTGGGTTTATTGCTCCAATGGGCAAGCTCCTTGGGTTTTTATCATCACCAAATGGCACATCTTATCTTTGTTGGAGAGGATACACATCATATTCAGAGGAATTTGGATTTGGAGACTGTGATATTTCCTCCTAGACTGAGGGTACCAAAATTAGGGTTTTGCTATAAAGTCAGTTTATTTCTGATTTTTTGGGCAAGACTTGATTCCATGGTATTCCTTGGGTCCCTAAGTATCTAGGAATGGAAGTTTGTCCATCAGTTTGGTTCATGAGAAGTTCAATTGGCCAGTGGATAGGGAATCAGGAGAATTGGATAAAAGTCAACAGTGAGAGGGGAAGTCAACTGTGAAATTTTGAGGTTCTCTTTAAGGGTTTCAAGGTCTCACATCCTCATATGGTCTTCAAGAGTCAAGTTTCATACCATTTATCAAGAATCAAGGGTTGGTACAAAAGTTACTAAGTATGGAAATGACCTATAATTTGAAAGTTTCCTTTTTGGGCATGTTCTTACATTACATTCAACTTGACTTTTCATCATCAAGGAAGCTTCAAATGAATTTTCCTCAAACATGAAAGTTGAAGATCTTTTTCTCCCCTTTCTAACAAGTACTAGATGGTCTCCATATCATTTGTGAAACTCAAGTTATGATCAAAAGAGGGCAAGGTGGTTTTTAGGGTTTCCTTATGGTCCCATTTTCATAACTTTTGCATTTTGGGACATAGTGACCTATATTTGGTTCCATTGCTTCAAGGAATATTATAACATCAAAGTACACTCCATAAGGACCATTTTTTGCCTTTGAATCAAGTGAATCCATGGCTTATTCATCACTTATTTCCCATTATGCAAAATTGCAAGATTATTGAAAACTCATGAACCAAGACATCTCAAGGCCCAAATTCCATACAGGTGTGATTAGCAATTGAAATATAAGTGATCCATCATAAGAGGCTTGGGTGTGCATGCATGGAGGAGGGTGTATTTCACATTATGCAAATTTCCAAAATCACTCTAAACTCATTAAGTGAGGAATTAACAAGGCCCAAGTGATGATCAGTGGATTAACCCTAGGTATTTAAGCTAACTCATGCACTGGTTAGAGAGAAGACACGTGATTTTGAGGAGAACAAAAGTTTGAACCCTAAAACTTCAATCATTCGAATCTCATAATCCACAAAGGCTTTGGGCGAAATTCTTTCACAGTCTTCATCCTTGGAATCCATAGAGCACAAACCATCCATCGTTGGAAACTAAAGGCAAGGATACGGATTGCTTGATCTCAGGTTAGTGATAATTTGCATGCTCTTAAAACTCGTCTTTTTGATGTGCATAATGATGTGTGACATTCACTGATAATTATGGTATGGTTTGTTTTGAGTTTGGACGCATGGTTTGGTTGTATGATGAATTTGAAATTTTTGAGCACTAACTTGTTTCGTTCGAATCTCTTTATGTGATGGTTGTTTGTGAAAAATAATTTGATATTGTTGATCCTCGTGGAATTCTGGTCAAGAGGGTATACTCATATGCAATTTCTGGGAATTTTTTGGGTGGTGGTTACCGGAGAAGACGACCGGAACCCTAGTTCCGGCGTCTGGTGCAGTCTCCGGCGAAGTTAGGGTTTGGAGGTAGGTGATGAAATCGTGATCGTCCATTTGTTCGATCGTGTGGTCCTTACTTTGCCACGTCTTTTAAAAATATGTTTTAATTTAATGGTTCGTGTGTTTGCTAGCCTATGTTAACTATTGTGTGCCTCAAGTCTTAATCTCTCATCTTGATTAACTTTTTGAACGTTTGACTGATTTGCGTGCGTTGATTAGATCTGACGGATGTGGTTGTGCCAACAAATTAAAATAAGCATGTGCATATCACGTGGAGTCGTATTTAGGTCAGACCATGATTAGTGTGTGTTTCCCTATGACTGATACCATGCGCTTTCAATCCTGACCTTCCATCTTGCTTACCTATGATTTGTTTGACTTGATTTAGAACGCATGATTGATCTAATGGTGTATATGAGTCTCCAATGTTGACTGAATTCTGCATGTTCTCTTTTGACTTCGCTGATGGACTGTTGTGGTTTGGGCCTTGCTTTTCACACCCCCATTTAAGCCCAGTTTCATTTTGCAACGTGTATGGATTGATGCTCACACCCCCTTTGCTATTTTCCTTTTTACTTTTCATTTTAATTGCATTATTTCATTTTTCATTTTTAAAAATAGATACTTGCATTAAAAAATTCCCAAAAAATTCATGAATCATATTTATGGTTTTATAAAATTTTCTCAAATTTTATTTCATTATTTTATTTTATTTTTGGCATCTGAATTAATTATTTTATTAATTTATTTTTGAATTTGTTTCATCTTGCACACATTGCATTGTAAAATTTATTCCTCATCATCCATAAAACATTTTGAACTCATTCTTTTTTAATTGTTTCATCAACATATTGAATGTCATTAAAACATTTTTCTCTCATTTTTAAAACTTTTTCATATTGCATTTTAGTCCTCCTCTTTTGCATATTGAGTCATGTTTCTTGTCTGAACTTTGCATAATTGTTTGGGTGACCTATCTTGTGAATTTTTGCATGAGTTTTTAACATGATGTTTACCACTGGTTGAGGTGTGTTAGGTTTTAATTTGGTAATTTTAGAAGATGTTTTGCTAATTATTTAATTGCTCTTTGTTTGAGATCTTCTTGTATGCACATCTTTGACTATGTCTGATTACTTGTTTGAAAAGGCACTTGTGCCATCATTTGGGTTTGCTTCTTTGACTTCATAATTCATGCTTAGGTCATCCACATTCTGCCTTGGTTGAGTTTCATTTGGTTTATAACCATTTCTCTTTGGTTTGTGATTTGTTTGAGTTTCATGTATCTTATTGTCACTTATATCTGTTTGTACTAACCTTTTATGCAGAGGCTGAGGTAAGTTATTTAAGGGTGTGGATAGTTATCCATGTCCACTCTCATTCTTTCTTTCTCCCATATTTTCTGTTCTTTAGGCTTAGGTTGTTATCAAACCTCCCCTTAGGGCCATCTCTGCATGATAACATTAGGATAGATTTTCCCCGTAGTGTTTTTCTTTTCTTTTGAGTCCCTCTTCTCATCTCAAAACATCTCTAAGATACTTAATAAGGTCAACTTGCCTTGCACACAAGCCTTAAACATAGGAAATGAAGATTGAGGGGTCCCCCTTTTCTCTTCTAAAGTGTTGAGCATACGTCCCATTGGGGACGACCATGCGACACATTCGTTCCCGTGTCATAGACTTTTGTTCAAGTTGAGTTATGAACTAACTCAAGTCACTTCTGTCCTAAAAAATACAAACAAACTTCAAACCTTCTTATCCTTCGGGATCGTCAAACTAAAGGCTATTTTCAAAAAGGGCACGTTACCTTCCGTCTGAGTCGCAAACAGGCATCGACCCTAACTGCCGGACGTGAACGTAACGTCGCTCATAAAAAATACAAAAAGAACTTGGTCCGAACTACGTTGACTCTGAATTCCCCATTGCACAAAGGGGGTACGTAGGCCTAGGACGTCGACGTCCTATCGAGTCTGTCTTTGTCTTCCCTTCCCCGTTTTAGTGTAGCCATAGATTTTAGGATGACTCACCCTTAGAATAGACAACAAGCGTGGATCCCATCGAGTACGATGGACGCGTGGGGTGCTAGTACCTTCCCCTCACGTAACCGACTCCTGAACCCAGGTTATGGTTGCGATGACCATTCCTTTCCCTCTTCCTCAGGTTTATGCGGTGTTCCCTTTCCCTCTCTTGGGATAAATTTACACGGCTGGCGACTCTGTTTTCCGCGCCACTCTCGCGTTTGTACCTGGATGAAAATCCTGGGAGCGACACTCGTCTCTTTACCTCCGACGTTCACCCGGATATACCTTAACCCTGAGAATTTTATTTTACAATAATTTTAGATAACTAGATCTAAGAAATCTCCCCCTTGAAAAGTTCATATACAAAAGGCTAATGTTCCAAGTGAAACCCCTTCTGGAACTGTTCATCAGCCTCCTCTTAGGCTTAGTGCAAGGACCCACAGGCTTCCTAAAAGCATCCCCGCCTCCTCTTAGGTGTTGTACAAGGACTCGTCGGCTTCTTAGAAGTTTTCACATCCTCCTCTTAGGCTTCGTATAAAGATTCTTCCTCCGGGAAGATAGCCTCCTCTTGGGCTTAGTACAAATTGTCCCTCGGCTTCTTAAAAGTTTTCTCGCCCCTCTTGGGCTTCGTACAAATTGTCCCGACGACCTCCTAGAGGTATAGGAACAGAAATTAGTCATCTTAATAGAACAGTCTTTCAAAGAGTCTAGAGCTTACTACTACTGTTTCTTAAGCATAGCACAAAAGACAAGACCCGTAGACTTGGGCAGTCTCAATACCCTTTGGATTCCCCGATTCCTTAAAGAACATGAAATAATCCCGGTCCTCAGATCAAATCCATGAGTACAACATTACCCATATAAGAACTGATTTTTTCTTTTAACCAACATACTGGACCTGTCACTCAACTGAAACAGTAACCCTAGCCTCCTCTTGGGCTTTGTATAATGATTCTCTGCAGCAGAGTTAAAATTTTAGCCTCCATCTTGGGCTTCGTACGAGATACAAAAACACTCTCTTGTTGAGTATAAAAGACTCTCTTGTTGAGTCAAACCTTTTTTAGCCTCCATCTCGGGCTTCGTACGAGATACAAAAACACTCTCTTGTTGAGTATAAAAGACACTCTTGTTGAGTCAAACCTTTTTTAGCCTCCATCTCGGGCTTCGTACGAGATACAAAAACACTCTCTTATTGAGTATAAAAGACTCTCTTGTTGAGTCAAACCTTTTTTAGCCTCCATCTTGGGCTTCGTACGAGATACAAAAAAAATCTCTTGTTGAGTATAAAAAACTCTCTTGTTGAGTCAAACCTTTTTCAGCCTCCATCTCGGGCTTCGTACGAGGTACAAAGACACTCTTGTTGAGTCAAGCGCCTTTAGCCTCCGTTTTGGGCATCGTACAAGACACATACAAAAGCACTCTCTTGTTGAGTCAACCCTTTCAGCCTCTATCTCGGGCTTCGTACGAGACACAAAAGCATCCTCTTGTTGGATCAATAGCCTCCTCTTAGGCTTTGTATAAAGAAATCCCCGTTTGATTCAATCAACCTTTTAGCATCAAATTATGCTTTAGTCACAACATAAAAACATCAACAACTCATTTTCCCTCGTCTAATTGCTGTAAGCAGCAAGCCTCTGGATTATTTACATCCACGCCACTGTCCCTCTTTTAGCATGAAAAATTCCTAAAGAAAGATAGCATTGCTCAAAACTGAGTTAAAGTCTTCTCCTTCATGTTGAAAATCCCCTATAAAGGAAATTATGGCATTGCTGGATTCACATATCCCAGTTAAAGTAATTCTCCTTTATAACCAGTCACCCAACAGTTGTGACAAACAGACCAAATATCCCCTTTAGAGATGACAAGTTCTCTCTCATCAATAAACCCTTTAGCTTCATATCTTGGGCTTCGAACAAGATACAAATAGACCCTTCAGCTTCACATCTTGGGCTTTGAACAAGATACAAACCAGCTTTAGCTTCATGTCTTGGGCTTTGAACAAGACACCAAAACACCGTTTCCTCCCATAGAATAGGAGGAACTACGATCGCTCTGATTCCCTATTTCGGTAAACGGGAATACGTAGGCATAAGATTGAAAGAAAAATCTTAGCTAGCACACCACATCAAAAACCTCTGGCCACAAATCCTCACATATCCATCAAAACATCCAAGTCTGTATCCCCCACCAAAAGTCTGAACTCGATCAAAATAACCCAAGAGAGGCCCCCCCACATTGATCGCATCTGTAAACGAACAGTTTGACTGTTTAACCTCAATTTGCAAAGCAGGGTTAGTTGGACACATCTATTTCCCTTCCTTCATCAGCTTCAATGGGATAAAAAATGAATCGACCTGTAGTACCTCCCAGAGCGACAGTGCTTAAGAACCACGTCCAAAATCGCTCGCTACAGAAAAATGACGCCCACCGTTGGGCAAAGACGTATTTCATCTCTGGGGTAGAAACCAAGGAGTGAGGACTTCACTGGGGTTAAGACTTTTTTTGTTGACTTCACTAGGATCTTAGTTCAAAACCTTTAAATTGGGAAAGTACCACAGAATGGCGACTCCGACGGGAAGTTATTTTCTGTCAGGAACATAGGATTCATAGCTCTTAAAAGTCTAGGACATTAGGACAAATGTATATACTGCTTTTCCTAATTGATATCTGTTTTTATTTTTCTGCTAATGGGAATGCGTGTGATGCCGCATGTGGAAAGATTGAGTATACACCTAGGAAAAACCTTTTTCAGTAGTGCGGAAGCTATCGGAAATAGTTGTCACGCGATACTACCCTCTTCTGAGGTTCTTCAAAATAACATCACCTATCACGGTTCCCGGCCCTCTGATGTTATCTCGACAAGAATCAATGATTTTGAGAGACAGGTACAAAAATCACTAGTATAAACCTTTGGGATGGGTAGAGCCTTGACTTCATGACACCGACCCTTTGACCTCATGTTTTTTCTATGTTTTTGTGTGCTGCATTCATGCATTCATTTAAAAAACATTAAAACAAAGAAAATTTTCTCTTCTAGTCTCTCTTTTTCAAAATTAAACTAAGACAATGATTGCAAATGTCAGAGAAAGGAGATTGCGCTAATGGATTTTGGTAGAAGGAGAACTCATAAGTACACCTTCAAGGTTCCAAAGTTAGAGGATTTGAGAGGTTTGGCAAGGATGATCACAAACCATGAGGCTTTTAGAGCTAAGTACGGAGGTCTGCTACCTCTGTTAAGGATCCATGTGATTGAAAGAATCATGGAGGCACTCATTCAATTTTATGATCCAGTTTATCACTGTTTTACATTCCCAGATTACCAGCTCGCACCAATGCTGGAGGAGTATTCTCACCTGACTGGTTTACATATTACTGATCAAGCTCCCTTTTCTGGACTGGAACAAATTCCAAAGGATCAAATCATTGCAAGAGCAATTTATTTGGATGAGTCAGAAATCAAGACTCGCATGACTACCAAGGGAGGAATCCTAGGTTTACCAGCCAAGTTTCTGGTAAAGAAAGCTCTGTACTTTGATAGTATAGGGAACGTGACAGCTTTTGAAAGCATCTTTATGTTACTCACCTACGGGTTATTTTTGTTTCCCAACATCGATAACTTTGTAGATATCAACGCCATTAAGGTTTTTCTCATTGGAAACCCTATACCGACTTTGCTCACAGATGCGTATCATTCTGTACACTTAAGGAATTTATACAGCAGAGGAATGATCACGTGCTGTGTGCCCCTGCTATATAAGTGGTATATTTCCCATTTACCTAAATCTATCGCTTTTTGGGATCATAAGAGTACTTTACGTTGGTCGCATAGAATCATGTCTCTTACCAACTCTGACATAGATTGGTACAATCGAATCTATGATGGGATCATGATCATTGACCGTTGTGGAAATTTCCCCAACGTACCCCTTATAGGAACTAAGGGAGGAATCAATTATCATCCAGTCTTAGTTCGTCGTCAATTTGGATACCCGATGAGGCATGTCCCGCGTAACGCTCATCTAGAAGGTCTTTTCTTCAAGGAAGGAGAAAATGACAATGCACTAAAGATGGAAATAGTGCACACTTGGAAATATGTTCATAAGAAAGGACGAGAGTCTCTAGAAAAACCAGACTGTGTCTCGGTGGAGCCTTATCTCCACTGGGTACAAACTAGAGCTCTCAAGCTAAAGATACCTTATCCTCGTCACAGAGTTCTTCCGCCAAGGGAATATGTCATGTACTTTATGAATGAAACAGAAAAACTTCAGGTTACTCTCAACAAAGTCCAACAGGAGAGGAGGTCTTGGAAGAACAAGTACCGCATTCTCAATGTGGAATGTACCAAAATATAGCAACTGCTGAAAGATAAGGATGCTCTAATTGAGATTTTGGAGCAACATGCTGTAGAGAATCAAGATGACCAAAGGAATTTTCTCGCCCATTTCACTTGGCAAAGGAATGACGACCCGACAACGGCCCAAGAGCCCCGATCCAAGAAAAGGAAAGTACCAGAATCAGCACCCGAGTTCTCCTCAGAGAGGACTCGGGACCCATTAGCTTAGGTTTCTGTTTCCAGCACCTTGTAAATTACTGTATTTCCATTTTCGCAATCCTTTGAATTCAATAAAACGGGGATTTCCCCACTGTTTGATATTTGCAATCTAATTGTCTAAGTTTATTTTGATTAAACAAAAAAAAACACAATTAATATAATCATTGCATTCATCATTCTCACGTCACGTATTCTTCTTACCTACGAATCTCACATTTGTGTCTCGGTTCTAGAGTTAAACTGTCTCATTCGTACAATACTCGGGCCAATCGTCAGAAAAAGATGGATGATCTCGAGGAAGAGAACAGAGAGTTAAAAGAAGAGATCGACGCTCTGAGAGATGATATGAGAAAGCTTCGTAACGACATGCAAGCCATGGTAGAAGCTCAGCTACAAAGAACTGTGATCTCAGAGATCACCTCAACGCCCATAGTGGAGAAGTATGATCCTAGGTATCAAATGCCGAAAGATCGTCCCTGGGGCATGCCTGTTAACTATATCCCGGAAGGATATGTTCCGCCGATCACTGAAGATCAGGGAATTATAGCAGAAGCCGCTGGGCCTGAAGGTTACAAACTTCGGGAAAGCGAGGATGCCAGAGGCATATTGAGGACTCCTGAAGGTTACAAACTTTGGGAAATGCCAAGATTCACTGCCGTAGTAACAGTACCACCTCCTGTGGTGCACACTGTCCCGGAAGGACGGATTCCAGGAGCAATTCCTGGAAATGCAAAAGGAACTGCAAGCTATTCGCGGTCAGGATTTATTTGGAAAGGACGCCGCAGAACTTTGTTTGGTCCCCAATGTGAAAGTCCCGCACAAGTTCCAAGTACCCGATTTTGAAAAATACAAGGGTAACTCTTGCCCTCAGAGCCACTTGGTGATGTACGCTCGGCGAATGCCAGCTCAGACAGAGAACCAGGATCTACTGATTCACTACTTTCAGGATAGTTTAACCGGTGTCGCTTTAAAATGGTACATGGGTTTAAACCGCGCTACGATTTGCACTTTCAGAGATCTCGGCACTGCCTTCGTCCAACAATATAAATATAATTTGGACATGGCACCAGACAGAGATCAACTCAGATCAATGTCGCAAAAGGACAAGCAAACCTTTAAGGAATACGCTCAGAGATGGCGTGAAATTAACGCTCAAATTTGTCCACCTCTTGAGGAAAAAGAGATGACAAAGATTTTCTTAAAGACCTTGAGCTCATTTTACTACGACAGAATGGTTGCCAGTGCGCCCAGCGACTTCACCGAAATGGTCGGTATGGGAGTGCGTCTCGAGGAAGCCGTTCGAGAAAGACGTCTAGTCAAAGACACTGGGTCGACAAGCGGTACTAAAAAATACGGTAGTGTTCTCCCTAAGAAAAAAAGAGCAAGATATTAGGAATATCTCTCTTGGAAAGCAAAGGCGACGGTACCAACCAGTAGCAGCTGTAACTCCTGCTATCAACCCTGCGCCTATTTCTACGTATCAACCTCAGGTTGCTCAAAGCCAACCATATTCGCAGTAATTTCAGCAAAGGACACAACAGCCTCTTCAGCAGGCTCGTCCTCAATACAACAACAACCGTGCAACGCGGCCACTAGGATTTGATGCTATACCCGTATCGTACGCAGAACTATTTCTATTACTACTGGCTAAGGGGCATGTCCAGACTAAGTCTCCTCTTACAGTACCAGAAAATCCGCCTTTTTGGTTTAAGGTGGATCAGACTTGCCCTTACCATCAAGGAGGATCGGGGCATAACATAGAGAGATGTCTCAGTTTCAAGTCCGATGTACAAAAGCTTGTTAGGAGCGGGGTCTTATCTTTCAAAGATACGAATCCGAATGTTCTCAAGAACCCGCAACCTCAGCACGAGAAGGCTACAGTCAATTTGATAGAGGGAGAGTCTAACAACACCTATCAAATTCACGATGTACTCTTATTGAGGGCCAACTTGGTCAAGATGCATTGTAGACAGAGTGGATATGGCCATGTGCCATCTCATAATTATCACCAGTGTGATATCTGCTCTAAAAGCAATCAAGGATGTTCTGTGGTACAATCAGCTCTACAGGAACAGATGGATCTCAGATGGATCCAAGAGCACCGAGTTCGTGGAGGTAACATGGTTTATACGAATTCCAACATCATTCAAAACCACGATATTCATACGATGGATGTCACTTTGGTGGCAATGCACTCAAGGCAAAGCCAGTATCATAATCTGCCGCGTCACGATTATAATTCCTGTCTAACTTGTTCGGTAAACAAACAGGGATGCTCTTTTGTACAAGAGGCCCTCCAGCGTCAGATGGATCTTGGATGGATCCAAGACTACCATGATAGGAATCATTATCAAATCAACATGGTTCAAATCTTCGATATTCGCTTGATGAATACCAGCCTGGTGGAGTTACATGCTAAACAGGTCCGGCTCGGGTTCCTGGTATCACATGATTATCAGGGCTGTAAAGCGGGTTGCGAAGATGATCAGGGTTGTGACGTTGTCTAGGAAACACTTCAGCACTTGTTGAACCACTGGTGGCTTCCAATCTATATGGATGAAGACACCCAGCAAGTTAGTATCACTAACGGGAATCCTACTAGATATCAAAGTCAGGATGTTTGGTCGACGGAAACAGATCTAGTGAGGTTACACTACATTCAAAGCAGACGTGGCCAGGTGCCACTACACAACTATGAGCAGTGTGGAGTTTGCTCAGTGAATAATTAAGGAAGCTACCTCGTGCAGCAGCCCTTCAAAGACAGTTGGACAATGAGGAGATTCAACCATGGTCAAGTTCTGGATCAATCAACTATTTCGCTGATCAAATCGAGGTCGTTGTCGTAATCTCTGATCATCAGAGGGCTAGGGATGTTTGTGCCATCATCCCTCTACTGGACGAATCGAGAGTTCCCAACCAGGAACGGATCGAAATTACTTACGATGGTCAGAAAAATCAAGAGGCTCCCATAGTCATCTATTTACGGGACCACTACCATATGAATCAACTAAGGTTATCCCTTACAAGTACGGTGCAACCACAGTCGAGAATGGAAAGGAAATTCCATTACCCTCTGTCGTGAATATTGCAGACATCAGTCGAGTAACACGGAGCGCTCGAATCTTCAACCGAGGAGTTGGAGAACTTAACAAAGAAAGGAACTTCAGACGAAAGCTCCTAATCCACCAGTCGGTCAATCCAGTAATCCCGACCTTTCGAAAAACAATGATGAGATGCTGAAGCTCATCCAAAAGAGTGAATATAACATTGTTGATCAGCTGTTACACACTCCTTCAAAGATCTCGGTATTATCACTGTTACTTAGTTCAGAAGCGCACAAGGAGGCTCTACAGAAAGTCTTGGAGCAAGCCTTTGTAGAACAGGATGTAACAATTAGACAGTTCGATAACATTATCTCTAACATCACTTCCTGCACTAACTTAGGATTTAGTGATGAGGAATTACCTGAACAAGGTCGCCGTCATAACATGGTGCTCAACATTACAGTCAACTGCCAGGATGATGCTTTAGCCAGCATACTAGTAGACACAGGGTCAGCCCTGAATGTTATGTCGAAGTCCACTTTGATGCAATTATCATTCAAAGGACCTCTGATGAGAACCAGCGAGGTCATCGTCAAAGCATTTGACAGATCCAGAAAAACAGTTATCATCGAAGTCGACCTTCCCATAACTATTGGTCCTCACACTTTCCAAGTCACTTTCCAGGTCATGGACATCCGGGAAACATACAATTGTTTATTAGGAAGACCTTGGATACATTAGGCTGGGGCGGTCACTTCGACCCTCCACCAAAAGCTAAAGTTCGTCCAGAAGGGCCAACTTGTCACGGTTTGTGGAGAACAAGCCTTGCTCGTAAGCAACTTGTCATTATCTACTTGTGTAGAACCCGAGGAGGTTGTTGAAACTCAGTTCCAAGCGCTTACGGTGAGCAATAAGAATCAATCAGAGAAAGGAACTTATATTTCCTCATACAAAGATGCTATCAAAGCGGTCGAGAGTACCAATACAACAAGATGGGGACAGCTTGTCATTCCTACTGATAATAAGAAAAAGAAAGGTCTTGACTTTTCCTCAACCTGTACTCAGACTACTACTAATGATGAAAGTCTTCATCCCATTTAGGACTTCTTCCACACTAGAGGTTTTCTTCACCCAGTGCCTCAAGCAGTCCATACCATCAATGAGGGAGATTCCTCCGATACAGATAAGGAATGGAAGTCCTATCTTAACGAGGACGGTTATACGTCTCAGGGCGAAACACAAACTCCCTTTTCCTTTCCTGCACAGAGCCCGAGATTTATACCGAGGTCGGACGTCGAAATGATATATGGAGATTGTGATCTGGAAGGATGTCGTGCTCCACCAAATTCGTTAGAGGAGGACACTCTAATGAAAGACAACTTTGACCACGACTATTATGGCCCGATGAATGGCCTGCCTATCTAGCAGACGTATCCTGGAGACTTAGGGCAAGAAAATCATCCGAATAATGAAAATCAATTGAGCATCATTAAACAAAATACCTGTGTCCCCGCCATGTCATGGGATCAACACCCAGGTTATCCTGAAAATACCCAGCACGACGATGAATTCGCAACATTTGCAGGATAAGAATTCATTAACTATGCTTTTCCCGAGGTCAACGTCATCGAGAGGGATGACTCCTCTAGTTCCAAACAAGTGTGGGACACCTTGGGAAAACCGAGTGGAAAGTACGACTTCATGGTCAAGTACACCACTCCTGAAAGCTCTCGTATCAGGTTCGAAGACATCCAGCCAACTGGGTGGGGAGATACAGCAGAGAGTACAAATACTATGCAAAATACAACAGAGGAATTCTCCTACGACAACTCTTCCTGGGAGATAGATTCCAATGATCCTGCTCCACCAGAATCAGCGTTATTTCTGAAGACAAATCAAGGAAGGTACCAGACTTTGTGATTCACCGAGGAGTTCGCCGCCAATGGGTCGTTGTCGATGTTCCGAAGATTGTTCATAAGTCAAAGTAATTGCCATCTTTACTTTAACCTTTCACCTTGCCCAGGTGAAACGGATGTTTTGATAGGGCTCACTTTTTGTAAATATCCCTCTTCGTTTTGCCCAAAGCAACAGAGTTTTGTTTTATAGGGCTGTAGTTTCAAGAATCGACTTGTGCATTAATAAAATAACGTCGTTTTGTAAATTCCACATTAATTATTGTTTTCTCTTTTCGCTTTTCTTAGAAAATGGTAATCCTAAAAAATAACTCAATAATAGAAACAAGCTGTAAAAAAAAATATACACTGCACACACTCTTGCATTCTCTCTATCTCTTCTAAACACAAATCATCACGTCATGCAGATTGCTTATTTTAAACCCAGTTGAAACATACGATCCAATGCCTTCTCCCAACTTTGAGTTCCCGGTATTTGAGGCTGAAGAAAAAAATTAAGACGAAATTCCAGAGGAGATCTCCTGACTACTTAAACAAGAGTAAAGTTCCATCGAACCTTATAAAGAGCCGTTGGAAACGGTAAACAAAGGTTTGGAAAAGGAGAGAAAAGAAATCAGGATTGAGGCACTGCTCAGTCCAACTGCCAGAGAGGGTTTGATAAAGCTTCTCAAAGAGTTTCCCGATGTATTCGCTTGGTCCTATCAGGATATGCCAGGGTTGGATACCAGCATCGTGGAGCATCACTTACCATTGAAATCGGAATGTCCGCCAGTAAAACAGAGGTTGAGACGGACTCACCCAGACATGGTTGTCAAAATCAAAGAGGAGGTACAGAAACAGATTGACGCGGGTTTCCTCGCTACGTCTGAATATCCTTAATGGTTATCCAACATCGTACCTGTTCAGAAAAAGGACGGAAAGGTCAGAATGTGTGTCGGTTATAGAGATCTAAACAAGGCTAGTCCGAAGGACGGCTTTCCTTTACCATACATTGACATGCTGGTAGAAAGTACAACAAAGTTCAAAGTTTTCTCCTTCATGAATGGATTTTCGGGCTATAATCAAATCAAAATGGCGCCGAAAGAAATGGAGAAAACTTCGTTCATCACCCCATGGGGTGCCTTTTGTTACAAGGTAATGTCGTTCGGTTTGAAGAATGTCGGGGCAACCTATCAAAGGGCCATGACTACTCTGTTTCATGACATGATACACAAGGAAATCGAGGTATATGTCGATGATATGATTTCCAAATCTAAGACAGAGGAGAAGCATGTGACCCACCTGTCAAAACTATTCGAGTGGCTGAGAAGGTACAAACTCTGCTTGAATCCCAACAAGTTCATATTTGGTGTTCGTTCGGGGAAACTCTTAGGGTTCATCGTAAGCCAGAAAGGAATTGAGGTTGATCCTGACAAGGTCAAGGCCATTCAAGAAATGCCTTCTCCAAAAACTGAAAAAACAAGTCAGAGGATTCCTGGGACGTTTGAACTATATTTCCAGATTTCATATTCCTCATGACCGCGACATGCGCGCCGATTTTCAAATTACTGAAAAAGAACCAGGACTGCGTTTGGACAGAAGACTGCCAAACCGTCTTCGACGGTATCAAGGAATACCTGTCAAACCCGTCGATTCTATCACCTCCAGTAGAAGGAAGACCACTGATCATCTACCTCGCAGTCTTGAAAGACTCAATAGGTTATGTACTTGGCTAACAAGACGAAACCAAAAGGAAAGAGTCTGCCATCTACTATCTGAGCAAGAAATTCACCGACTGCGAGACTCGGTACACTATGCTTGAGAAAACTTGCTGCGCTTTGGCTTGGGCAGCCAAACGCCTTCGCCAGTACATGATTCGTAACACTACTTGGTTAATCTCTGAAATGGATCCAATCAAGTATGTATTTGAAAAGCCTGCTCTCACGGGAAGGATTGCCCGTTGGCAGATGTTGTTATCAGAATATTACATAGAGTACCAAGCTCAAAAAGTCGTTAAGGGAAGTATTTTAGCCTATCATTTGGCTCATCAACTGATTGACGGTCAGGAATCAGTCGAATTTGACTTCCCAAATGAAGATGTCATGTATTTGAAAATGAAAGATTGCGATGAACTGCTACCCAGTGAAGGGCCAGAACCAGATTCCCAATGGGGACTTATTTTTGACGGAGCTGTCAATCATTACGAAAACGGAATTGGGGCAATTATCATAACACCTCAGGGTACCCATATTCCTTTCACCGCCAGACTTACATTTAAGTGCACAAACAACGAGGCCGAATACGAAGCTTGTATCATGGGTCTCGAAGAAGCGATCGACTTAAGGATCAAGAACTTGGATGTATATGGTGACTCAGTCCTGGTTATCAATCAAATCAAAGGATATTGGAACACATACCAATCCGGATTGATTCCTTACAACGATTACGCGAGAAGGCTGCTACCATTCTTCAACAGAATCGTGTTTCATCATACCCCTCATGAAGAGAATCACATGGCTGATGCATTAGCCACTCTCTCTTCCATTATTAGTGTAGGTCAATGGAATGACTTACCTAAGCTTGACATAATGCGCCTTGAGTGGCCCGCTTACATCTTCACGATTGAAGCAGTCATAGACAACAAACCTTGGTATCATGATATCAAATGCTTCCTTCAGAAACAGGAGTACCCACTTGGGGCATCCAGAAAAGATAGAAAAACCCTCAGAAGGCTGGCAAGCAGTTTCTTCCTGAGCGGTGATACACTCTATAAGAGGAACTTTGACATGGTCTTGCTCCGATGCGTCGACAGACCAGAAGCAGACATGCTAATAAAATAAATTCACGAAGGATCCTTTGGCACTCACGCCAACGGAGACACAATGGCGAGAAAAATTCTGAGAGCATGGTACTATTGGTTGACAATGGAATCCGATTGCTATAAGTACATTAGGAGGTTTCATGAGTGTCAGATATACTCAGATAAAATCCATGTACCGCCAAGGCATCTCAAAGTTCTTTCTTCCCCATGGCCTCTTTCCATATGGGGAATCGAAATGATTGGCATGATCGAGCCCAAAGCTTCGAACGGACATCGGTTCATCCTAGTAGCCATTGATTACTTCACCAAGTGGGTCGAAGCAGCGTCATATGGCAACGTAACCCGACAAGTGGTGGTCCGATTTATCAAAAAAAATATCATCTGCCGTTATGGTGTTCCAAGCCAGATCATTACTGATAATGGATCTAACTTGAACAACAAGATGATGAAGGAGTTGTGCGCTGAATTCAAGATCGAACACCATAACTCATCTCTCTACCGACCCAAGATGAACGGAGCGGTAGAAGCCGCTAACAAGAACATCAAGAAGATTGTTCAGAAGATGGTTGTAACCTACAAAAACTGGCACGAGATGCTACCCTTTGCTCTTCATGGTTATCGCACATCTGTCCGCACTTCAATAGGGGCAACCCCTTTCTCTCTAGTATATGGCATAGAAGCAGTGCTCCCCATCAAAGTAGAGATCCCATCAATCCGGGTATTGATGGAAGCTAAGCTAACGGAAGCTGAATGGTGCCAAAGTCGACATGACGAACTGAATCTGATTGAAGAAAAGCGAATGACGGCTTTGTGTCATGGTCAGTTGTATCAACAAAGGATGAAGAGAGTGTTTGACAAAAAGGTCTGACCTCGTGTCTTCAGGAAAGGAGACCTTGTGCTCAAAAAGATACAATCATTTATCACTGATTCTCGGGGCAAGTGGACCCCGAATTATGACGGCCCCTATGTGGTCAAGAAAGCTTACTCAGGCGGTGTCTTGAGACTTGTAACCATGGACGGAGAGGAATTTGTCTACCCCATAAATGTTGACGTAGTCAAGAAATACTTCACCTAAATAAAAATAAATAAAGAAAAAACGTCTCGGTGGATTGAAAACCCGAAAGGGCGGTCTAGGTAAAAATTAGAGACATGATCAAAAATCATCCTGGTGGATTGGAAACCTCAAAGTACAATCCAGGCAAAAATTAGGGATAATGGCAAGTAACTATGTTCAACAAAGGGGCAAGTCCCTCGGCAGCAGCTACATCATCCGTCAGGAAAATTCCGATCAAGGTCATCTTCGACAGAAGCTCGGGATGCCCAGAATTTAAAGTTGGTAGAAGGATAGTGGTCGTTATGTTTCGATGTAGACCTTTTCCTTGTAAATTACCATTTTCTAACTTTGTATATACTCTTTGGAATCACGCATTTTGTTGATTTCCATCCTATCAATAAATTTGAGCCCTCGTGCTTTTGTTTGCAATTCTTATTTGTTTTAGCTTTACAGAATGACATTTTAACATGATCAACGATTCTTGAAATAAAACAAAAATGAATTTACTTGTAAAATTTTTCCGCTTAAAGTAAAGGTGGCAATTTCTTTCGACGGTTGAACATCGAAAGAACATCGATCGCTTCTCCAGAAGTAAGCGAGCTTCAAAGTACAGAATCAAAGTACTCCTTCTAAAACCAGTGCACCTGAACGAAGGATCAGCTGTGTCAGAGACCATGATTCATCTGACACCCCCGACAGAGTTCTTACCTCCTAAGCCCGACAAACGGTTGTTCCCTGAAGGGACTACTTCTCCTAAGCAAGGCAGAATTGCTACTTTTGGACCAGCGGTACTTCTTCGCCCCGCGATGGCCGAGTATCCAGTCATGTTTATCTATTAGTCTGTATGGCGAGTCAGTTTTGTCAGCATATACATACATGCATCATGCATTATTGATTTACATTCGTATTCATATTGCATCACTATCTCTCTAGTCGGTCTTGTCCCCTAGTGATAGACAGTCCTCTCAATCGAGTTGTCAGTCCTTTCCTCGTCAGGAAATGTTGCGTCTGAACAATCTCTCTCCTCAAGTGTATTTCTGGGATGAAGTTGGTCCTTGATCACTTTGATAACTTGAACCTCTGAAAACCAGGGAACCTTCGACAAATGTCACCCTTCGCCATGGAAGATGATATCTTCACTTTCCCGGATTAAGGAAAATCCCTAGAGAAAGCCTCTCAACTAAAGACTTTCGGCAACACATTGGTCCTTCTTTCTAGAATGTCAATGTCAACAAAGTCATCGGCACCTCAAAATTGGATCACATCATATGGCATTTCTTCGAGAAGATCTCCGAGAAAAGTATGGTGCAATATCCCCAAGCAAGAAACAGTCTCTCAAAGAGGCTGGTTTTCCCCAGTAGAGTCGACAAATGGCGTCTCCGAATAAAGAAGTTTGTACACCTCTACAATTCAGACAGATAGGTTCCCCATCAAGTCTGACAAGAAAAGATTTTCCCATCAAATGGCATCTCCCTTGTAGAAAACTCGGCGAGAAGTTTGATGAAACCCGCTACACATAACATCCCTTGTTAAGAAAGTTTATTGACAAAAGAAACTAAGACCAGTTCCTTGGTAGGAAACCAGGATCGAGGGGAAGTTTATATCAGAAACTTAGACCAGTTCCTTGGTAGGAAACCAGGATCGAGGGGAAGATTATATCACAAACTTAGACCAATTTCTTGGTAAGAAACCAGGATCGAGGGGAAGTTTATATCATAAACTGAGACCAGTTCCTTGGTAGGAAACCTGGATCGAGGGGAAGTTTACATCAGAAACTGAGACCAGTTCCTTGGTAGGAAACTAGGATCGAGGGGAAGTTTATATCAGAAACTTAGACCAGTTACTTGGTAGGAAACCAGGATCGAAGGGAAGTTTACATCAGAAACTGAGACCAGTTCCTTGGTAGGAAACCAGGATCGAGGGGAAGTTCATTTCAGAAACTGAGACCAGTTCCCTGGTAGGAAACCAGGATCGAGGGGAAGTTTTACCTTTTCTAAGCATCATTGCTTAGCAAAAGAAGATGGATGGGCAAACTGCCATTCATAACCACCATCAAAATTTCGGGTATTCCGATATTTAATCCTGTTGCACCCCGAATGCCCGAATACCTTCGCCATTCACGCGTTCGGGTCCAAGAAAATTAAATAGGGGCATCTGTCATACCCCAAATTTTGACCACTAAGATTTCCCATCATTGTGCAAATCATCACCACAATATGGATGTACCATTATGCCTCATCAGTCTCCCCAAAGATGGGTGAGCATTCACTACAAACAAGAATTAGGGTTTTGAGCCCTATCTGAGCACTTATACAAAGGATCAATCAAGAAATGACATGATCCTTAACTTGTCTAAACTCTCAAACACCCATAAAGGATCAAGAGGACTCCCTCATCAAGGACTGAGCACAAGGTTGCAACCTTCCAGTTGGATCAAGCCTCAAGATCGCCAGTGTCACCAAATTAGGGTTTTGGTCGACCAAGGCCTCCAGGTGGAAATTTTCATCTGGGCATGAGCCAATGTTTCAAAGCATAACCTAAGATACTCCACGGGACCTCATAGACCCAATCATCAAGTCAATTTAACCTCAGGGGATGCATTTATCAAAAATCAGGAATTAGGGTTTCTTGGCCTAAATCACCCCTAAGCTGACTTTTGGGACAAAGCATGAGCCAAAACCTCAAAATATGATTTGAGGGTCTCCAATACACCACATTGATCCATTTGCAATAATGGATTGATCCAAGAAGCTTGATCTACAAGTTTTAATTTCATCTGGATCACAATTTGGGTTTTGAAGAAAGAGTCAACTGTGCCTTTGACCTTTGACCAAGGCATGCTCCCAAACCTTAGGACATGATTCAATACACCTTACAACACCTATGGAATCCATCTATTAAGTTTGATTTAGGTCAAGGACTTGATTTCATAGAGGATTGCAAAGTTTGACTTTTTTTTATTTTTTAGTCAACCAAGGTTCCTTAACCCTAATACAATGTTAATTTGTGATTTGAATCATCATTCATCAAGAAAAATCAAGAATAGTGAGTTAACTTGTAAAAGGGGTAACCATAAAAAACTTAGAATTTTTCTAAGTTATGGAACAAAGTAGCTAGGGTACCAACTTTCAAGGATCATAACTTGAGATCCAAGCAACCATTTTGGATGATCCAAAGATGGATGTGTAGCTCTCTTGGCATACTTTAAAAGTGTCAACTACATCTCATTCCAATTCCTCATGGATTTTTAGTTATGGAGTGATCAAAATGACTGAAAACATGCAATGTCACTTTTTCCAACACTTAGTGAAATTTTCACTAAGTCAGAATCTGTCTTGATTTTTTTCCAAATGTAGGGGCATTTTTCACTTGGATCCAAAAAGTGTCAAGACAAACTAGGATGATACATGTGTTGTATCATATGAGAGCTTTCCAAAATGGCCAAGAACTCCATCAAACTCCACCTGAGCTAGGAGTTGTGACAGCTGCAACATACCTTGCTGCAAACTATCTTGGCAAGGCAGATTTATGCACAAGAGCTCGATTTGTCCAAATTATTCCATAACAAGCATGGTTATCCATCTGCACACCCCAAGGGGGAACAACCAAGGGACAAGAACTGATTCATCAGCCTCCAAAGTCCCAAAATCTACAAGTAGCATGTGTCGCACCTCGAAAAAATCGCTTAATCGAAGACACGACCCTTCGCGCGAAAGGCGCGGAAAATGGTTCGACAGAGTCGCCACCGAACTTTATTTATCCCAAAAAGAGGGAAAGGAAAATATCTAGAAAACCATTAAGGGAGAAGATAAGAACATGGTCGTCGCAACCACATTCTGGGTTCGGGAGTCGGTTACGTGAGGGAAAGGTACGTGCACCCCCTCACGTCCATTGTACTCAACGGGAACCTCTTGATTCAAATTACGATACTCGTTAGCTAAGCTTGTTTGTTTTCTTCTCTAAAATAAATGCTAAAAGGTAGGATAAAAGGGAAAAGATGCTAAGGGGGAAATGGGGTGGTTTAAGGATAGAGTGCTCGGCAAGATCATCGCGACCTCGGGCCTACGTATGCTCATTCAGACGAGAATGAGGAATCAGAGCAATCGTAGTTTGACTACGGGGTTTGACGGAAAAAGACGGTAGTGTGGAAAAGGTGGAAAAAGAAAAAGTGTGGACGTAAACGGGGGAAAAAGGAAAAGTGTGGAAATGGGGGAAAAAAAGTGTGCACGCCAAGATCATCGCAATCTTGTGCCTACGTATCTTTACTCGGACGAGAATAAAGAATCAGAGCAGTCGTAGTTCATGGTACGCCCACGAAACAAGGGAGTTGGTTAATTTTTAAAAGAGGCATCAATTGCTCACACACAAGTAAGAGAACTCGCACCCAAACAATCGAAGGAAGATCAAAGACTTGAACCCCTATTTTTCACCTTGAAAGAGTTTCGATAGTTGTTAGGTTTGATTATGAAAGTCCGCTTGACGTTGGATCAAGGGTTTATTTGTATGCGAAGAGGTTAGTTTGAAAATGATTTGATTTGTTAAAAGAAGAGGCGTTAATTGCTCACACACGCGTAAGAGAACTCTCACCCAAACAATCGAAGGAAGATCAAAGACTTGAACCCCCATTTTTCACGTTAAAAGAGTTGTGATAGTTGTTAGTCATTTTGAGGTTTGATTATGAAAGTCTGCTTGACATTGGATCAAGGGTTTATTTGTATGCGAAGAGGTTAGTTTGAAAAGGATTTAATTTTTTAAAAGAAGAGGCGTCAATTGCTCACACACGAGTAAGAGAACTCGCACCCCCATTTTTCACCTAAATAATCAAAGGAAGATCAAAGATTTGAACCCCCATTTTTCACCTTAAAAGAGTTGCGATAGTTGTTAGTTGTTTTTGAAGTTTGATTATGAAAATCCGCTAGACGTTGGATCAAGGGTTTATTTGTTATGAAAAGAGGTTAGCTTGAAAAAGGATTTGGTTAGAGGTTGATTTGAAAACGGCTCGACGACGAATCGAGGGTTTGGTTGAATATGGGTTTGTTTGAAAATGGCTCGACGGCGAATCGAGAATTAGTTTGAAAATGGGTTGTCTATGCTAGTCCCTAGGGGTGCTCCTAGTAAACAAACAACAATCAAAAGAACACTAAATGCATACATCGGAATGGGGAGCGGGACACATGTAAATTACAAGGGATGACATGAAAATAAACGGTCTCATTGTAAGGTAGCCCAAGAGAAAGCCGTGTGTGTACAAAGTGTCCTAGACTAAACCTTGAACCAAGAGTCGGACAAAAGCTCCAAGCAAAGGATAGTAACCAATAGTCCACCAATTAGTTTTTTTTAGGTTTCGATAATTGTTAGTGTGTTTTGATTAAGTGTATAAACAAAAAAAAGTGGTTAGATGAATAAGATATGAATATGATATGAACAATGATAATAAGATAATATGAACAATAATATAATCAAGATGATATGAACAAGATATAATATTGACATAAAAGTAAATCAAGATAATATTGACGGAAATGTAAAGTTAGTGGTTAATCGGATGAATCGGGTCCAGTGTAGCGCTAAGCCATCTTAGCACAATCTATGACGAAGATCATACTATAGGAGGATGCGCAATTTGATCTTTGTGCCAAAACACGATGGAGAAATGATATTGAGGACCATTCTCCAATGAAATTGTGCCACACGAAAAGAAAAAGTGAAGATCTCGTCTTAATCACAAACTTTCGTCGATTAATCGAAGGTAACCTATCACGATCCCAAAGTATAGAAAGAGATCTCGATGATCACTCACTACAGATTTGAAATAATGAAGGTTAATCGCTTCAACAATCAACATTCGCGAATAGAAAGACTTCATCGATCGAAAATGAGAAAATAGAAGAAGATAATAGAAAATGAAATGGAAATAGAAAATAAATCGAAGTGGTCTCGTCTTAATCAAGATTTAATCGAGAAATCGATAATCAACGATATTTGACTTTCATTTACCAAAAGTGAAAATAAAAGAATATGTGAAATGAAAATCATAAGAAATGAAACAAAATCGAGAAAAATAAGAGAGGTCTCACCTTTATCAAGATTTTAAATCGAAAATCGATTAATTTTTGATGTTTGGTTTTCATTGACCCAAAATAAATGGTAAAAACAAATAAATCAAAAAGAAAATAAATAGGCCTCATATTAATCAAAATTTATAGATCTACTTGAAATAAATCCACAAATCATGATATTTTAGATATCATTGGCCCAAAAAATGAAAATAAAATGGGAGTGAAATTAACTTAAAACTTAAAAAAAAAAAAGAACAAAACCATATTAACAATTTTAAAAAGAAGATAAAATGTTTTTTTTTAAGAAAACTTTAAGACATAAGATGAATTGAAACAAACCCCTAAAGATGGGTGTGGTGCTGCAAGACTGTGCAAGATAGAATCATTTGGGCTTTCCCAAAAACCCATCATCAACAAAAATAAGGTGCAAAAATAATTAAGGAAGGGTGGATGAGCACTGGATCATTGAGAGAAGTGGAATCATATGGGCCCAGCCCATCATCCACTCACCTAAACACGATTAGAAAAAGAAGGGAAACAGCAACCCATTATGAATCATAAGCAATAGCCATAATGGCTCGGTCAGAAAGTCAACACAACATTAAACCATTTTTAACAACACAAATAAAAACGGTCTGCAACATTTCCCAAAGGTAATAGCCAAAACAAAACGATCAAAACAAAGCAAGGGTTCAAAATAAAGTTTCAAACTGAATGAGAAGAATCAAGGGTGAAACAACAACAACACGGCGCATCGCAACACACCCAACCTTCTTTTATCAACTTCCTCGACCTCACTCTTCGCTCGCTTGGTCTCGGATTCAAACGAATAAGTCTCTCTCTGTCTTTCCAGTTTGTTCCGTTTGTCCAGGTTTCTCTTCTCCTTCGCTTTCAGTTTCATTTTTGGGTTTGAGTTTTGGTGTTTATGAGTTTGAAGAAGGTTTGCTGTTGTTGATGGTGAAGGAAGGGGGTTTGGGTCATTGTGGTTGCGAGGTTGGAGAAGAAGATTTGGGGTTGAAGGTTAAAGAAGGTTTTGAAAGGTGTTTAAGTGGGTTGAAATTGATTTCGGTTGAGAAGGATTTGAGGCAGAGTTTTGTGGCGGCTCCCCCCCCCCAAGACGAATGAAGGGGCGCATATTATATAGGAGAATGAAAGGGTAAACTTGGAATAAAGTTGAGGGAATTGATGAGCTGGAGATTAGGTCGTGGCGTACAGTTTCGTCGTGATATTTGCGTAGGAAATGGTTTGCTGATGGCTGTGAGTTTTGCAAAGGTTTATGCAGGGTACGATTCATAGCTTTTTCCATGACCTTTACTTTTCTGTTGATGCTGCAGGCCAGTATGATGGGTGAGGGATCATTATCATGGTTATTCAGTGTGTGGGTGCAGTCACAAGTCTTACAATTTCGCAAGCTGGTATGTGGCATTTTGTGGCTCACGGTTTTCAACTTTGTGGGCAGGGCAATGTTTGTAATCCATGTGTATTGATGGGAAAAATTGTAGCAATATATGGTGCTGATTTTTTCATGATGTGTATTGGTTTGCTTCGCAGGTACAACTTGGTTGAAGGTCTGTAGCGACTTGGAAAGTGATGTGGTTCATGTTGGTATTGGCTGCGGTGAATCGTGGTTCGTGGCTTAAAGTTATGCAGGTACATGTGCGGATCATTTGTTATGGAGAAAGCTCGTGGGGTCGCACAAAATTGGTGATGTGGATCAAGTGGCAGGCTAGAATTTCCTGTAGCAAGCATTTCTCTTCTTTTTTTTTGTCTTTTGTTGTTATAATGTATTCTGAAGGTTGAGGTGTTATGAATCATGTTGCTAGGTGTTTTTTGCAAGTGGCCATATCAAAAATGTGTGTTGGATGTAATGAGTTTATTGACTTTTTTTGTGATTTTCTTGTAATGGCGATAAATACAAATGGGATTCTAAAATAGAAAATAATAATGGGCCCTTATTGAATGGAATTTTTTTTAATGACATTTTTATGGGGTTTGGTGATTTGAATGGCAATATGGACAAATTAAAATAGAAATTGGTTGAATGAATAGATTTTTGGATTTAGAAAAAAAGGGATTTGGATATGAAATAGAAAAACATAGAAAAATGGATATGGTGAATAAAAAATGAGAATCGAGAATATGGTATAAATGAATTTGGTCACAAATTGCCTTTCCACTGATTCTTTAACAACACATCCGCCACTTAACCTCTCAAGTGAAACTTCTAAACCACAACCTGCCCAATTTAAATCAAAGCCATAAATGAACCATTACGAAAACATATGAATTTGCCACATTCTGACAACTTGACCCATATACATTGCTTGTACAGGCACACAACCCTAATCAGATCCTCAACCACACACCACCTGAGTCAATGCACCCTGACATAACTTTGCTTGACCTCAAATGAACGACATATTTTTTGGATTTTGTGAATATGGTTAGTGGATGGATGTACAAGTGAAATGCGATTTACAGGTAGGAAAAATTTGAGGTGTGACAGCATGTCAAACCTAAAAAGGCTAAAGATGCTTCAAGACTCTAATTTTGTTTTGGAACATTTAATGGATGCTTAGAGGTGGCATGTATCAGAGCAAAAATGAACACTTCAGTCAAGCCTTATCCTTGAATCAAAGAATCATAGGCTTGTGCTCTAACCTCAAGTCAATGGCTAGAGGAGACTAAAGATTCCATTTGATCACAAATGGCCACAGGCCTGCTGCAGTTACCATTCCCTATTCCTTGCAAAACAAACTTGCTCTATTATAAATAGAGCTCAATTGTGATCAGTTTGAGTACACCAAAGTACCCAAACTGATGCTTTCCTCAAAATCTCCATTTTCACTCTAATTTTTCCTTCTAAAGCAAGTCACTATCGGGTTTTGAGCTTGAGAGCAATTCCAACCAAACCAATCACACACACACCTCATAAACATCATACGTAAGCTGATCAAACACTAAAATCACAACTGGAACATCAATTTCACAAAATCACAATCCAACTGCTCAAGTTCTTAACAGAGTTGTAGTTGAGGTACCATCTCAAGTTCCAGCTTGTTTCAAACCATTCCAAGCATTCAGACACATCACTTGGCACCTAGGGAAGTTGTTCAGATTATTGGAACCTGCTTGTAACACCTCCAACTCAAAACACGATCACCAGCTGCAAGAGGTAAGCATCAACTTGGTCTTCTCATGATTCATGCATATTTCCTCGCACAATAATTTTGCCATATGTTCATAATCATGTATAGAGTGTTTACCCTCAATCACTTGCTTTGTATGAATCGTGTATGGAATTTTGAACCTTCATGCAGAATTTAGGGTTCTTGAGGTTTCTCTTTGATTTCTTATTACATGCTTAAAATAAATGAAATTAAAAACCATAGACATGATCGTGAGTTGAAAACGAGCAGATTGATATATGGTTTGTGTGATTTTATCAAGTATTCAGTGAGATTGATGAGAAAATGCAAATCAGCCAAGAACAGGGCACGCGGGTAAAACCAAGGTGTTCTTGGCGCCCTTTTTCAAATATTTGAATATTTGAATTTTGTGGTTTTATTTAATTGATTCAAAAATTAATTTCTCTCTGAATTTTAATGATTTTGAGTTGGTTCTTTTTTAATAATTCACAAAAATGTTAAAATATTTTATTTTACCAAAATATCCCAAAAATATTATTTATTTCATATATTTGATATTTTTACAAAGAATTAATTTTTATTTGTTTTTTGACATTTAAAATATTTTTTCCTTCTTGATTTTCCAAACTTGAATTATTCTCAATCATTCTGTTGGTAGAAACATGATTTTTGAAACATTGATCCAAGATCATCACTCATTTTTCACATGTTTTCAGTGATTTTTATTAATTTTTAATCAAAATTAATTCCATGTTAAACAAAATTAGGGTTTTGATTGATTTCACCCTAACAAATCTTTTTCAAACACTTTTTGGGCCTCTAATAGAGTGTAAGATATATTCCTTATAAATAAGATACCTTGTTGGGCCTCAGATATTGTATAAGACCCACTGTGTTTTCAAAAATCTCGGCGCGATCACCGTTTTCAAACAAACCATCTGGGCCTACCCTCGTGTTGTAAGTCCCATCTTTCTTTTTCAAAATAATCTTTGGGCCTCTAATAGAGTGTAAGACCCAACCCCTTTTTGAAACCAAACTTGTTTTGGGCCTCAGACATTGTATAAGTCCCTCTGTACATTTTCAAAAGTTTGACGCGGTCGTCGTCTTTTTAAACAGTAAACCTTGGGTCTCTCCATGAGTTGTAAGCCCCACCACTTATAAAAAGACAAATCTTTGGGCCTCTACTAGAATGTAAGACCCAATCCCTTTTTAACCAAAACCTTTGGCCCTCAGACGCTGTATAAGTCCCAGTACAATCTTTTCTAAATAATTTCCCTTTTGATTTAGATTCAAGTATACAGTTGTTATCAAAACATTCTTTAATTTCTTTGAACAACTAACAATACAGCATGGAAGCTTGCTCGCCTGTAAGTTTTATCCGCTTTCATTTACTTGCTTTAATATATATAACTGTATTGTGGGAAGCTGCACATGCACTACTACAAAAAACCCATTTTACAACGGTTGGAAATGACATATAATGACGGGGGCGAAGGCGTTGTTATGTAGAGTGTTGTTGTATATGAGGTACGTACAATGACGGTCTGGGAAACGTTGTTGTATTCCAGTATGCGCGCACCATTTCACGACGGTTAGTTTAGTCAACCGTTGTGATATACTAAACTGTGATCTGATTCGATTCTCAGCAACAACATTTTTTATTTATATTAGCGTTTGACATACAACTACGGATAGGTTTATAACCGCTGCCAAAAACAGACTGTTTTAAATATAAAATTTATATGCTTATCAAATTATTCCCATAATTTATCATGTCAAAACAACTTTTATTTACATGCATTAGAGAATATGCATCATACACAATTTATCTGCTTATCAAATTATTCCCATAATTTATCCTGTCAAACATAATATGTGCATCAAACACAACTCTTCCTATATTTTATCCTTATAAATGAATCAGAGAATTTACATCAAAAGAAATTTACATCAAAAGCTAAATGATTCAGAGAATTAAACTGCTAACATTGTTTAAATCAAAAGTCAATATTATTGATTTCATTATGTGCATCAAAAGCTAAAACTATTATTCACATTATGTGCATCAAAAGCAAAAAATATGTGCATCAAAAAAAGCTATTGATATATCATACAACAGGAGCAGAACCCTTAAGCTCATTGTGGATATACGCCCAACGTTAACGAAGATCCACAAAGTCCTCAAGGGGGAATGGGGTTTCGTCGTTAAACATCTACATAAGAGCAAAAAATTGAAGATCATGCATGATAATAATTCAATAGTCAAATTATATATTAATATATGTAAACATTTTATGGCATATATTACCGTATCCCATGAATCAACAGTGCCGGCAAGGACGATGTTTAACATGTGTTTCATGATAAAATACCCACACTCGTAACTCCCGCGTTGTTTCCTCGTCTACAAATTACATGAATATAAAAACATGAATACAACCACACATGCATGATGTAAATGAAATAAACAGGTAATCGGGTCACTTACTTTAGGAGCAAGGTATGTGGGCTTTTTTCTAACATTATTCAATATATTAACTTGCTCCACAATACTGCACATTGAAAATTGAATTAAACATATTACATGATAAACTAATTACAATTAATGCCAAAGAAAATGATATTAAACAAAGACACTTACGTTAATACAAGATCTTTCATTGGTTTATGGAGTGGATCGTGCAAGGAACACAGTAATGTCACCGTATTTGTCCTAAACGATATTACGATCAATTGCCAATGACCACTGAATGAACACGAGAATATATATATATATATATATATATATATATATATATATATATATATATATATATATATATATATATATATATATATATATATAGTTGTTACTAAAACAAAACTAAATATAGAATATAGAAATAAATTACAACAATACTAACCTACATAGGAATGGTGCAAGGTAACATTCTTTTCCTCTGTCATTTAGCCGGCTTTTCAAGTACTTTTCTCTGATATTTTTTTCATTATACGCCCAAGCAATAAAACTTGGGTCCAAGATTCCATAGGTACTTGATTTATTCAATTCAATACAAACACGGTGAATGTACCTAAATGGTCAAAGAAAATGAATAAATTAAGGGAGAAAATACAAAAAATGATAATGTTCTATAATGACAGGTATATTCGACTATATAGTTACGTGCACCAAAATTGCAAAATAGATATGTCAAGCCACTTATATCCTGCGAGAAAATCCCTCACATCTTCATGAGTGTAATACACTAAATCCAATTTTGGGCAATGTTCTAGCGAGAGAGCTTGCGCAAGGTCTGTTGTTGAAATGGAGTAGTATAAATTTGTTATTTCATTTGGACAAGGGTCCAATATCCCATTGTGGTTATCTACAGGTGGGGGAGGGGATGTACAATTACTCCCTTTTGTAGAAGCGTGATTTACGAGACTTCTACTTGGAGTTTGATCATCACCAACGCAACGACGATCTTCATTAGTTCGTTGTTCGAGGCTTTCACTTAATCTCTACATCATAACATTCAATTAGAACATAACACAAAAATAAGCACAATATATTCAATTAGAACATACAATATATATCATACAAAAATAAGCGCGATTTACGACACATACCGAATACATCTCTTGTAACCTTTCCACTTCTTTCTCCCTTTTTTCCCTCTCCTCCTCAAACAGCCTTCTTTGCTCCGCCAATTGCTTCTCAATATTATCAATCTTTTGTCGTTGAGCAAGAAATTCAGCGGTTTCGGTGCTTCTTCTTTGAGATCCAAAGTATGACCTCAAGTCGACACCATCTCCAACACCACGGACACGGCCACCATGCTCAGCTGTTCCGATAGCTTCGACTAATATGTCATGTCGTGCTTGCGGAACAAATGTGCCTTCACGGGCCACCACAACCAAATTATCCTACACAACATGAGCAACTTACATAAGCAAACGCATTTAACTAACAACTCATGAGCAACTTACATAAGCAAACACATTTAAACAAAACATTTACTTACAATTTTCTCAGCAACTACTCTTGAAGCCTCAGAGGTGTACTCTCCATTAGGTCTTAATCGAGCCCTCTTCCATTTCTCTTGTCTTGAAGATGGAGATGGAATGTCCCCATCTCGTCCTTCTTGTAGTTTTTCCTGCAGGATCCTCTTCTCAAGTTTCCTGTAACCCCCACGAGACAATCTATGGGGGTACATGTTTTTCGCCTTGTTCTGAATTCCTACTTCGCTTTTAGCCTGTTATTAACATAGTGAAAAATGTGTATGATTAGTATCTATAACTCATTAGCATAACATTATAGGTTACATAAGACTAGTACTAATCTTGAATTCCTCAGAACGGCGTTTCTTCGCAAACTTGTGCCACACCTTCTTCGATAAAAAACTATACCGAATCCATGGAGGTTGAAGACCGCTCTTAGGCTTCGTAATATAGTCAGCCGTGAGCCGTGACTTAAATCCCCTCCAACGAATACCGGCATAAGTTATCCACTTTCTTTTCAATTTTGAGTCATCGGGAAACTCAAAATTCAACTACATTAAATCAATATATAAGTATGAATTAGAAACTATAGGTAGTGATATCAAATATATGAAAATTATAGTATGAAATACCTTAACGTCTGTCCATATGCTGTCTTTGACATTAACATCCACTTCTCTCCAATCATCAATCAGTATACTGACTTTGCTACGTGCAAGGAACGCAACATAACTCCTAAAAGTAGCGTAATGTGGACAATCCACTAATCTGTAGTGCGAATCAAACTCGATCGGAATTTTTGCACCAGATGAGTTGCGGACTGATGTGAATTGGGGCATCATTGTGACACCTCTTTGTGATCTTTTCGTTTGACTTTCAGTTATTTGAGTTTCATTCGCTAACCTTTCATTTGTTTGAGTTTCTTCACTAGTTTATGATGAAGAACTCGACAAGGTCGACATCTAAGTTCAAAAACAACAACAACAACATGAACAACAATGGCAAAAGAGTTTACTGTAGATGCATGGGGAAAATATTTTACGTACGCTAAACGTGATGACGAAGTAAACGATGTTGGTGTTGGTGTTGTTGTTGTCTTCCTTCCTTACGACAACGACGGTGTTGTTGTTATCTTCCTTCTCGACGGTGACGGTGATGACGACGATGTTGGTATGTGGGTAATCTTTTATTTTCTTCACGATCATGACGATGATGACGAAAATGACAACAAATGGATACTGATGATGCAAGCTTTGGTGGAATTGTGTATTGAACGTTAGGGTTTAGGGTTGAAATCGTGTAACGTTTCGTCTGGTTTCTATTTTCAATGGAAAAAAGGATACTGAAGAGACAATGAAACTAGCTAGGTTGGAGAATATTGAAAAGCTACTGCGACGGTCAAGAATTTACACCGTTATGATATATTATTTACATAATGAAATTTCATATTAAAGCGCCAGAGTTATTTTTAGAATTAAAAATTAAAAAAACATACAAAATATATCACAACGGTGTATATAAACAACCGTAGTCATAACTTTTAATTTTTTTAATTAAAAGTAAATAAAAAAGTAAAGGCGCGCTTTAACATAAAAGGAATAATATATATGAATGCGTTGAGGTTCGAACACATGAAAGCTTGAAGGTATCACCACGGTTGATTTATCAACCGTTGTTATATACAGATAATCACCACGGTTGGTTTAACAACCGTTGTCAATAAACAAATAAAATACAACCGCACCTTGGTTTAGATATGTCACAACGGTGTAGGGATGAAGCGTTGTGAGCATGGCGTCGTTGTTTACGCGTTTTGTAGTAGTGATGGTTAGTCTTCTTTCATTCTTTTACATACATGTAAAATATATATAACTATATTGTGGGAAGCTGCGCATGGTTAGTCTTCTTTCATTCTTTTACATACATATCAAATATATATAACTGTATTGTGGGAAGTTGCGCACACTTAGTCTTCTTTCATACCCTTTTACATACTTGTCATATATCAACTGTATATATACTAGTATAGTTATTTAGAGTTTTCCCCGGCAACTAGGTCTAGAACTAGGTAAAGCTCGTATGGTCACTCTTAAATACAAACAAAACTAGATCCCCATAGGATTTCTAGATACAGTCTTCCCTTCTCTTGGGGTTAAACAATATGGAACTAAGAGAAAGGCAGTATTCTCGGTGAACCTTTTCTCAGACTGTCACCCCTAGAAATTGTCAAAGAAATTCTACTCCCCGGAGTTGATCTATTCTCGGTGAATAGCATCTCTTGAATTTCTTCAAACCTCCGAACTTTCACTAAATGATCTATTCTCTGTGAATAGCATTTCTTGAACTTTTCTTGGTTTGGGACCCACAGGCTTCCTAAAAGCATCCCCGCCTCCTCTTGGGCTTTGTACAAGGACTCGTCGGCTTCTTAAAAGTTTTCATGCCTTCTCTTGGGCTTCATACAAGGACCCTCACGACCTCTTAAAGGTATAGGACAAAACTTAGTCATCCTTTGTTAGAGCTGTCTTTCTAAAAGGAGTCATAAAAGCCCTCAGACCAATTTTAGGGTTGATACTCATCCCTTAAACGAGTCGGCCTCCTCTTGGACGTTGTACAAAGATAGACCTTTCCAATAGACCTGGACAGTCTAAATCTCCTTGAGTGTCAAAGACATTCTCAAGTTCCCTACAAACATAGCAGAAACCCCGGCCATTCTGGATCAATTTCCCGTAGAGTTAAAACCCATGGGTTCTAAAACCCAGTCTCTCTCCTAAAAATCCTCTGCCAGGGTCAGTTTATCATCAGTATAATACTACCCTAAATTAGAACCTCAAGGTCTCTGATACCTCAACTCTTCTGTAATCTTCAGTAAGAGTTGATTCCACGTTTGGACCTACCTCAGGATCTCAATAATCCCTAGCAGAAGAAAGCCTCCTCTTAGGCTTTGTATAATGATCCTTTCCTCAGGAAAGTATGCCTCCTCTTGGGCTTTGTACAATGATTCTCCCCATCGGAGTTAACCATTTTAGACTCTCTTGTTTAGTCAATCAATTACTTCCCAGATTCTCTTGTTGAGTCGATCGCCTTTTCATACTCTCTTGTTGAGTCAATCACTCTCATAGACTCTCTTGTTGAGTCAATCAGCTTTTAACACTCTCTTGTTGAGTCAACCCTTTTTAGCCTCAATCTCGGGCTTCGTACGAGACAGATAAAAAATACTCTCTTGTTGAGTCAATCCTTTTTAGCCTCCTCTTAGGCTTCATATAATGATATCCCCAAAGAGTCAGTCTCTTTTTAGCCTCCGTCTTGGGCTTTGTATAAGATACCAATATATCCACTCTCTTGCTAAGTCGGTCTCATACAGCCTCCTCTTAGGCTTTGTATAAGGACTTCCCCAGTAGAGTCAATCAACCTCTTAGCTTCAACCTTGGGCTTTAATCAAGGCACACAAAAATCAACAATCCCTCTTTAGAGATGACAAATTCTCTCTGTTGCGGTGAAAATCGGATAATAAGCTATTAATTAACTTGCATCATTTTCTTTTACAACCGACTTTGATTTATCCAAAGGAAAGGTTCAAGATCGTTAAAAAACCTAAAGGGGGAGATCTAAGGTTCGGGGGTTGATATGCCTAGGGAAGGTATTAGCACCCTAAACGTATGTAGTACTCTACAAGAGCCTCTTGCTAATGTTATGTTGTGTTATGTTCGCTTGCTAAAAGAATCTATGCTAAAGGTTGAAACCCTAGGGGTTAGTATCTAAGTATACTCGACAAGGCATCGCACCTTGCGCCTACGTATCCTCGGGAATAGAATCAGAGTATGCGTAGTTCTACTAAGTAATGAACTTTTGAATATGGTCAAAGTTCTCAGGGGAGAATGAATACAAGCTCATTCTAGAGTTCAAGAACTCTCTAAATCTAAGTTATAATGGTCCTATGTTGAAGTTTTAGTCAATAGGGAAGGTGAGTATTCATTAGGATGAATATCACCAAGAGTGTAAGAACTCTCTCCTAAGGCTAGTTATAACTTATTGGCTTTTAGGAGGCCAAGAAGTGAAAATTATCTCCTAAGAGGCTACTAAGGTAAGATGGGGGCTAATGACTTAGGAGTCAACTTAGTTCACCTTCCTTTGGAATGGGGGAAAGATAATAGTTGTAAGATTCTAAAAGATAACCAGATTATAATGCAAATAAGATAATGCAATAACATATGAATAAGATAATGAAATGAGATAGAATCATGATATCCTACAAATTAGAATCACATATGTTAGACAAAGATCAAGCATGATAGATAGACATAACATAGTATGACATGTTGAATAAAGAAGTGCAATAATATCCTATATAAGCATTTATGATCTAATCATGCATAAAGGTCTTAAAAATTAATACTTTTGTCAATTTCTTTTTATATATGAAAAATAGGTTCAATTAGGAGTAATTATCAAAAAGAAGGGGAGAGAAATGATAAAAAGCGAACAAGTTATGATATTTTAAAGATTGAAGCACCAACATAAAAATGATAAAGTAACAAGCGATAAAAAAGAGAAGAAATGGCAAGTCTAGGGCTTGAACCCATGACATCTCGCTCACAATCTAAAATCAAAGCCAGCTGAGCCAGTGCGCGCGTTTGACAAATAATGGATTCACAAATATACATATTAAGTCAAGCGAAAAAACAGAAAAAACACAAAATGGGTTGATCCGCAGGATCGAACCCAGGCATGGTGTGTGAAAGGGAAAGGCATGGCAAGTGTGCTACCGTTGGGACGGCTGTTTCATCCAAACAATATACGCTTCCAATAATACATAAAGCAAAATGTTTCACAAATGCCCTAAAAAACAAAACCAAACTCAACTTGCCCAGCCAACATTCCTTCATCCATAACTCAAACAAAACTCAGCCAAATTACACAAAGTAAAGGTTTAAATTAACCCGCAAGAAACAAGGCATACAAAAGTGTCAATTGTTCTATCTAGATTCTATCATACAACACAATGTAAGCTAGCAAAGATGAAGCGCCACAAGGGTTCAAGAAACACATGTAGGGATTCTTGTAGCATCAAGGCAAGTTCAAGGCAGAATATTATACTATTGGTTCAAGGTTTAACAGGGCAAGCAAAACAAATGCAAACACACAAGTTCAACATAAAACGCATAGTCTTAAACCCTAAGTATATAATCATTGAAACCTAAACCAAAGTGTAGAACAAAATCAAACAGCACACCACATAGGATTAAACATGCAACTGATCAAACAAGAGAGTAACAACTAAATCAACCAAGTAAAAGCAGGACAAGCAAACAGAGACTCATGTCAGCCTGAAGTAATCATCATGCTAAGAACTTATACAGCTTGGTAAACATAGTGCACGAAGGGAAATATTGAACATATTATGACATTGACATTAAAACTGCAAACCAGGTTCTACAGGGAAACAAACATTGCCAAGTTGATATTCAAAAAGCAAAACCAGAGCATAATTTTAACAAACCAAAGACACATCAGTTAGCATGTGTTAAAAAAACCTAAATTATAAAACCATTCAAAAACAAACTGTCAAAAAGAAGAAGCATAACCAAATTATTATGTGCAAACCAACAAATTTCTAATTATGGCGTAAGTGTGTAGTTAATGGAAAGAGTCATTAGCCAAAGTGATTGTACTATAGCAGTCAACAAACTTAACAAAAGAAAAGGCTCCAATCAGTCATAAACACATACACACATATTGAAAGGAAATAGGTTAGGTCATCAATCCACTGAAAACCAATTAACACAAGTTGCCAAGGATTTAAACAAACACGATTTAAATGCACCATAGTTGACAGACCAACAACCCATGACATATTGTGTGTGTATATCAAGATGTGTACAAGCATGAATAGGTAAACAGAGGCATAAGTTCATGGTATAGCAGAGACACATCAAGAAAACGTGGTCATAGAAATGGATTAAAGTTTGTCAAAGTAGCAGTTCAAAGCACAAGGTCGGGTTATGATTCTCAGCAGATTTAGAAAATAGGACTATGATCAAGCAATTTCAAGAACACAAACACATATGGATTGGTAGCATCATTATCAAAGTTAATGTATACATTCTTGGCACAGAACTACAGCAAGGCATGAAACTCAACAAAAGCAAGATGAAAGCAAACTTAGAGGTATGGAAAATGTGCTTAATAAAATGAACCATGATGTAGACTATATCAGTTCACTCAAACATCAGAACTAAGCTAAAGACAAACCAACAAGTCAATCTATAAGAGAGTAGTTATAACCTTGATAAAACACTGAAGCAAACAACATGATATTCATACAATAGTATTCAACAGAACAAAGGCAAACCATGAAAATAACTCAACATCAGACATACCTCCGCCACACATATGGAAACCAGCTACTAAATTGGATCAGCAAAATACAAGGCAAGAGTCTCATACCAAAGTTTTAGGGATTAACACATACATTCTTAGCAGGGCATAAACATAGAGCAGACATAGATACATATAACTCACAGCATAGAGGCATATGGCTACAAAAACAATCCAACAGGGGGTAACACAAATAGCTAACAGTTTACACCATCTACCCTTGAACATGTGAACAAGCAACAAAGTCATCAATGCAGATCAATTGTAAACAGAACCATGAACACACAACCTTCACTATGGTAACTCATCATCACATACACGTATAGCAATCAATGTAGAACATCATTTACTTTGTAAATTCAAACCATAGCAACATTTTTTAGGCATATATTCAGACAGATACAATGAAATGCATATAGTAAAGACTAAATCAAAATGAACATTATTAACAAAGGGGTAAGAACACAATACCAAATGGAATAAATTCCACTGTCTTTAGGTGTGATGAATGCCCTCTCTTCCAAGAACAAGCTCCAATGACCAACTCCAAGTTGCTAGCCCCAAACTCTTTATGGAACTTCAGAGAACTTTTTAAGTGTTTTTCTGAGATAGTTGTTGATGGTTTCAAATGTTGTAGTGAGCTCCTTATATAGGCCAACTCATTGGGCCGGGTTAAATTTAAATTCCAAATGTTGGAGGCTAGGGTTTACAAATGGGATCAAATGTTCAAACTTTGGGGAACATACGCTCCTTGCTGCACCAATGCTCTGAATTCGCAGGGTCAAATGCTAGAATGGGCATTGCTTCTTAGCTAAACTTCTGGTGGTAAGCAGGTAAGTATTGAAAGAGGAAGTGGATAAAGACATTGCTCTGATCATTTGCAAGAATCGCAGGGTAAGCTGAATATGGAAGGCTTAGGATTGCTTTAGATGAATCAAATTTTGGAAGCTCAAAGAGGAAATAAACTCAGAGAAATTGAAATTGATGAACGCGCCAAAGGTGAATTGAAACGGTTATGAATTTGAACAAGTTGATGAGCTTGGTTTGTTTGGATTTTCCTTCTTCCATTTTGAATTCGCGAGCAAGGACGAGGGAGGAGAAACAATTTGGTTGTTTTTGGTTCTCGGTATGCCACACGTCAGCTTTCCATTGGTTGGAACTTTGAGTTGAAAAGTCAACAACATGAGCTTGATCCTCATTGGTTGTTGGTTAATGAAATCCATCCAATCATGAATTAAGAAATGCACACGGTGGACCAAATGGAAATGTTTTCTTAATTTGAATTAACGATATGATTAATAAAAATAATAATAAACTAATTAATATTCTAAATTAAAAATTAGCTAAAAAAAAACTAAATGAATAATTAATCTAATTAAACTAATTATTAAAATTAAATTAAATTAAATTGAAGATTAATTAAAGTTAATAAAACATATTAAAATAAAAGAAATAAGGAAAAACTATATTGAAATTAAAATAAAAACAAATAAAATATTTAAAATAAAAATTAAATGAAAATAGAAGAAACAAATAAAACACTAAAATAAATATTAAATAAAATAACAACAAATAAAAAAAAGCATATTAAATTGAAGTGCAGAGAAAAATAAATCAAACATCAATTAGCAGGAAATGAGGGTAAAATTTGAGGTACAACAGTTGCCCCTATTTAAATATCTTCACCTGATGACATGAGAGATGAAGATCCTCATGTAATCAACAGTGAAAGATATTTAAATACAGATAACCGAAAATTTTGCCCTCAGATGCACACAAATGCAATGCAACAAACATGATGCCAAGAAGATGCAGAGATGCAGACACAACGAGACTCCAAAGGACAAACAGGAAGCAAAATGATTAGCTTCACTGGGGAAGGAAAAAAAAGTTAGCATCCACGAGAAACGCTCACTGGGGATACAGGCTAACCAATGCAAGAGGCTCACCAGGGAGACTCCCAAGAAACACTAGGGAAAACAAAAAGACAATCTCCACTGGGGAAAGATCCGGGGAGATAGACTACTGGGAATAAAGCAACATACTCTTTCTAGGCATGAAACCAGAAAGAAAAACCTGATCACCGGAGATCAGTCCGAAAGAGACAAACAACCAAGCAAGGACTTCCTGTGGTTTTCTTATGCTGAAGAGTTCAAAATGGGATCTTCAAGAAAAGCCAGAAAAACAGAGACAAACTCTGCGCATCAGATAAGAGTCTTGGTAAGGTAAATTGTTCCAAGAAGCTTAGCTTAAAGTTTCAAAAATCAAAGGTAAAGGTTCATGTTCAACTCGATTCGAACAATAACAAAAGAAATAAATAAGGATAAACAACGAGCCCATGATAACTCGAGGTTTAGGTCCACTGTTCGACTCGATTCAAACAGGGAAAGTTTAAAACAAGAGGCAATGTTTGACTCGATTCAAACAAAGACTCAGTTTAGGTCTGACTCGATTCAGACAAGAACGGTTTTAAAACAAGAGGCAATGTTCGACTCGATTCAAACAAAGACTCGGTTCAGGTCTGACTTGATTCAGACAAGAACGGTTTTAAAACAAGAGGCAATGTTTGACTCGATTCAAACAAAGACTCGGTTCAGGTCTAACTCGATTCAGACAAGAACGGTATTAAAACAAGAGGCAGTGTTCGACTCGATTCAGACAAGAATGGTTTTAAAACAAGAGGCAGTGTTCGACTCGATTCAAACAAAGACTCAGTTCAGGTCTGACTCGATTCAGACAAGAATGGTTTTAAAACAAGAGGCAATGTTCGACTCGATTCAAACAAAGACTCGGTTCTGGTCTGACTCGATTCAGATAAGAACGGTTTTAAAACAAGAGGCAGTGTTCGACTCGATTCAAACAAAGACTCGGTTCAGGTCTGACTCGATTCAGACAAGAACGTTTTAAAATAAGAGGCAATGTTCGACTCGATTCAAACAAAGACTCGGTTCAGGTCTGACTCGATTCAGACAAGAACGGTTTTAAAACAAGAGGCAGTGTTTGACTCGATTCAAACAAAGACTCGGTTCAGGTCTGACTCGATTCAAACGAGAACGGTTGCAAAAATATTAAGGCAAGACTTCTTGAGGAACAAAAAAAGTGTAAAGATTCAAATCTGGCGCGCAAAGGTGAAGACCGAACAAGCACGACACAAACAAAGAAAAACCAGGAATGTCCTTACTTCACTGGGGAAATAAAGACCGAAACGTCTTAATTCCAGAGTAAAACTTAGTTTATCTTTGTGTTTCCTTAGAAACTGCAACATTTCCATTTTCAAAAAAAAATCAAGTGAGAATGACAAAGTTTTGCAAAATAAAGATGATAGCGTTTTAAACAAGAAGATGGTTCAATAGCTGATATTCATTGAAAAGTGGTACTTGCCAAATAGCAGAGTCCCATGAAAAATTACAAATGCAACAAAATGGCAATTTGGCAAAGGTTACATTGTATTCAATGACCAATAACCCTAATGACTAAGGACTCTAGTTGTAGCAAAACTTGAGTTTCCTTGGGGATTCCTGGATACCGGTGAGGTGTCCTTGTCTCAAGCATAATACTTCCGCACCGAATCAGCATTCACAGGATGCGCAAGCTGTTCACCGTCCATAGTAGTAAGAATTAGAGACCCTCCTGAAAACACTGTCTTGACTACGAATGGACCTTCATAATTGGGTGCCCATTTCCCACGGGCGTCTTTCTGCGATGGCAGGATCTTCTTAAGTACCAACTCGCCTACTCAGAATTCCTGAATGCGGACCTTTTTATCAAATGCTCTCTTCATCTTCTTCTGGTACAAATGACCATGACACATGGCTGTCAAGCGCTTCTCGTCAATTAGATTCAGCTGATCGTATCTTTCTTGAACCCATTCAGCTTCATCAAGCTTTGTTTCCATCAATATCCTTGGAGAAGGTATCTCAACTTCTATAGGGAGGACAGCATCCATTCCATATACCAACGAAAAAGGGGTTGCCCCTGTCGAAGTTCGGACCGAAGTTCTATATCCATGTAGTGCAAACGGTAACACTTCGTGCCAATCCTTATAAGTCTTGACCATTTTCTGAAGAATTTTCTTGATATTCTTGTTTGCAGCTTCGACCGCTCCGTTCATCTTCGGACGATACGGTGAAGAGTTATGGTGTTCAATCTTGAAGTTATCACACAATTCCTTCATGGTTTTGTTATTCAAATTGGTTCCGTTGTCAGTTATGATTCTGCTCAGAATCCCATAACGACAAATGATGTTGTTCTTAATGAAGCGAGTAACTACTTGCTTAGTCACGTTCGCATAAGAGGCGGCCTCCGCCCACTTGGTAAAGTAATCTAGAGCCACCAAAATGAAGCGATGCCCATTAGACGCCTTAGGCTCAATTGCCCCAATCATATCGATACACTACATAGAGAACGGCCAGGGCGATGATAACACATTCAACAGAGTAGGAGGAACATGCATTTTGTCCGCATAAATCTTACATTTATGGCATTTTCTAGCGTACTGGATGCAATCAGTCTCCATAGTTAACCAATAGTATACAGCCCTCAAAATCTTCTTAACCATGGCATGTCCATTGGCATGGGTGCCAAAAGCTCCTTCATGGATATCATGGATCAGCAAGTCTGCTTCTCTCTTATCGACACATCTTAACAAAACCATATCATGATTCCTTTTGTACAGTACACCGTTACTGATGAAGAACTTGGCTGACAATCTTCGCAGAGTCTTCCTATCAAGAACGGAGGCGTTGGCCGGATATTCTTGATTCTTCAGGAAGTTCAAAATGTCATGGAACCAAGGTTTACTGTCTGATTCTTCGTCAACGGACTGGCAGTAGGCAGGCTCAGTCCTCCTTTCAATACTGATTACTGGATCTTCGTTGATAAATCTAACTTGCCACATCGAAGCCAGTGTTGCTAAAGCATCAGCCACATGATTCTCAGTACGTGGCACATGGCAAAAAGTTATCTCATCAAAACACTTAATCAACTCCAAAGCATATGCCTGATAAGGGATAAGTTTCTCATCTTTTGTCTCCCACTCGCCTCTGATTTGATAAATGACTAGAGCAGAGTCACCCATAACTTCAAGAAAACAGATTCCAAGATCGATTGCAGCTTCCAGACCCAGAATGCACGCTTCATACTCAGCAATATTATTCGTACACCCAAAATCCAATCTAATTGTAAAAGCGGTGTAGCCACCTTCAGGATTAATTATAACAACACCTACTTTATGCCCCTTGTAATTGGACGAACCGTCGAACATCATCTTCCACCTATACTCAGCCCTAGGATCTTCTTCAGAGCTTGACTCTTCACAATCTTTCACTACCATAATATCCTCGTCAGGGAAATCAAACTTGAGTGGTTCATAGTCTTCAACTGGTTGATCGGCAAGATATTCTGAAAGAACACTTCCTTTAATGGCCTTTTGAGTGACATACTGAATGTCATATTCAGATAATAACATGTGCCAGCGGGCAAGTCTACCCGTTTGAGCAGGTTTCTCGAAAATGTACTTTATCGGATCCATCTTGGAAATCAACAAGGTAGTATGACAAATCAGGTACTGTCTTAGACGTTTGGCGGCCCAAGCCAGAGCGCAACAAGTCTTTTCCAGTAGTGAGTAGCGGCTTTCACTGTCTGCAAACTTTTTACTCAGATAATAAATTGCATGTTCTTTCCGGCCAGTCTCGTCATGCTGTCCCAAAACACAGCCCATAGATTCTTCCAAAACAGTCAAATACATAAAGAGAGGTCTTCCGGGAACCAGAGGAACCAGAATAGGAGGTTCTTGGAGATAACTTTTGAGTTTCTCGAAAGCCTATTGACAGTCAGCATTCCATTCTACTGGCTGATTCTTACGGAGCAATTTGAAAATTGGTGCACATATTGAAGTCTTGTTGGAGATGAACCTAGAGATGTAATTCAAACGGCCCAAAAATCCTCTGACTTGAGACTCGGTTTGCGGAGCTAGCATTTCTTGAATTGCTCGCACTTTATCTGGATCCACTTCAATACCCTTCTGGCTAACAATGAAACCCAATAACTTCCCTGACCTGACTCCAAAGGTACACTTTGCAGGGTTTAACCTCAACTGATACTTTTGAAGTCTCTTAAACAATTTTAACAAATGGTCTATGTGCTCCTCCTCACTCTGTGATTTGGCTATCATGTCGTCCACGTACACTTCAATCTCCTTGTGGATCATATCATGGAGCAGGGTCACCATAGCTCTCTGGTAAGTGGCCTCGGCATTCTTCAATCCAAAAGGCATAACCTTGTAACAATAAGTACCCCACGGGGTGATGAAAGTAGTCTTGTCCATGTCAGCTGGATCCATTCTAATCTGATTGTAGCCTGAAAAACCATCCATAAATGAGAACATTGCGAAACGAGCCGTGTTGTCTACCAGCATATCGATATGCGGTAGAGGAAAATCATCCTTGGGACTAGCTTTGTTAAGGTCTTTATAATCCACCCACATTCGTACCTTTCCATTCTTCTTCATAACTGGAACAATATTAGCTACCCACTCTGGGTATTTGGAAACTGCTAAAAATCCGACATCCAACTGTCTCTTAACTTCATCTCGAATTTTGAGGGCCATGTCAGGATGACTTCTGCGAAGCTTTTGTTTTACTGGCGGGCACTCAGGCTTGAGCGGTAACTTGTGGACCATAATATCTGTATCCAAGCCAGGCATGTCTTGGTAGGACCAAGAGAACACGTCCACATACTCTTCAAGGAGTGAAATCAACCGGTGTCTAATTTTTGGTTTCAGCGATGCCCCAATCTTAACCTTTTTCCTCTCTTCCTTAGTGCCAAGATTGATGACATCCACCTGCTCTTCATGAGGCTGGAGATCCGTATACTGGTAATCACATATATCTGCTAGATCCTTGGGCACCTCATAATCTTCCTCCTCCTCAGCTTGATAGACAGGGGAGTCGAAGTCAATGGTAAGAGCAAGGTCATTGAATACAATAGGTTTATGATTCATTTTGCACGATAAAATGACTTATCTTATCAAAATGCACAACAATTCAAGAACATGCGAGATGAGGATGTTTTTGTTTTGAAAAGATTGCCATTTTTTAGAAACGGAATGCAATAAAGTAAAGACAACGAGAATTTTAGCAAAATGTCATTTCATTGATTAAGATATTGAAAACGGAGGCCCGTACAAAATAATCCACTAGCTTTGGGCAAGACTAGGGAAATGAAAACAACAAATCAAAACAAGTTACTCTGGTTCTGGGTACAAAGTTGGGATCTCAACAGACTCCCAATTGCTTAACGCGCCTTCCTGGCGTAAAACCAAACGATCAATATCTTCCTCTTCCTCAGCACTTCCAATGATTGTGTGGACCTGATGTCCACCTCTGACAAATGTTTCCTGCACAGTCTTTATCTTCATCCCTCTTCTTCTTATACCTGAAGCAGCCTCTTCTTCTGGAGTTGGTCTGTAACCCAACCCTTGGTGTCGGTTCCTCTTCTCAACCTCAATAACTTCGCCCCAACCTGCAGGCACGCCTTCTTGAAGGGCAGACTGGATACTTTTATACAAAGCAAAGGATATATATTCCGGTACCACCGGCTTCTCATTGTCCATCATAACTGCATTAGCTATTTCCAGGGCTTGGAAAGAAGTCTCCAACGCGTCCTCATCAGCCTCAATGTAACGGAAGGACGACAGATTACTAACCATCAAATCTTCTTCCCGATGCACAATGACCAACTTATCATCAATCACAAATTTCATTTTCTGATGTAGGGTTGAGGTGACAGTGCCAGCCTCATGGATCCAGGGCCTTCCTAGCAAACAGCTATAGGCAGGATTAATATCTAAGACTTGAAACAGCACATTGAATTCCTGAGGGCCAATCAAAATAGGTAGCTTAATTTCTCCCATCACAGATCTACGTGAACCATCAAAAGCTTTGACAATTAGTGATGTGGGTCTCATTATTCCTCCTTGGTATGCCAACTTATCGAGAGTCCTCTTCGGTAAAAATTCAGAGAAGATCATGTATCTACGAGAACTCTAGCCAACGTGTCCTCATGACATTTCATTGATATGTGTAGCGCAAGATTGTGTTTCCGACCCGCTTGGGTCAACTCTTCGTCACTGAAGCTGAGTGTATTGCATGAAGTAATATTAGAGATAACATGATCAAACTGCCCGGCGGTAATATCCTGAGCTACATGAGCCTGGGCCAAGACTTTCTGCAGTGCTGATCGGTGGACTGGTGAATTAATCAACAGAGATAAAATGGAAATTTTTTACGGAGTCTGGTGGAGTTGATCCACAACCTTGTAGTCACTTCTTTTTATTATTTTGAGAAATTCTTCGTCATCCTCTTTGGAGATCACTTCTTTACCTTTGTCATTGGCGGGTACATGAATCTTACCTTCTTTACTGGACACTTCTTTGTTCACAGGAGTATAAATCCTTCCACTCCTCGTCATTTTCCCCGTTCCTACTATACTGGACACATTTTTTTCATCAGCCCCCACCTCCTTCCTTGGGACTGGTTCTTCTATAACGACCCCCACCTCTTTCCTTGGGATCATTTCCACCTTCTTCCTACCACCTGTAATGTCTTCGTAGATCCACGGTAACGATTTGGTTCCCCTGAACCTGAATGGGACTGGTCTTGGGAAATTATTTCGCCTGGCATGATTAACAGGAGAAACAACTTCAGGTTTGTTGAATCTTGGAACTGATTGTTTAAACGCGGGACTCACGGTATTTGCCCCTGGACTGTTAAACACAGGAACCACAGCACTTGGCCCTGGATTATTGAACACAGGAACTACTGATATGTATTCCTCTTCGTCAAACACTGGCACCTGCTTTGGCAAATTGAACACCGGTTCAATCACTGCTACTCTGCTTTCTTTTCTGAAAACCTGTAGGAAACCTTCATTAATCAACTGCTGAATATCATCTTGAACTAACTGACACCCTTTACTACTACCATCACACTCTTCACAACCATCATGGCATACTTTGACCAAACCGGCGCTAAACAACTTGGCATGAAACGTTCTCATGGGAGTTTTAATCTTCGCTGCATCTGAGACCAACACTTCATCATTCTCGTCTTCAATAGCATTAGTTGACCCATGCGTTGGCAAGGGGTTACTCTTCACGTTTGGCTGATTATTAGCGAAAGACAGAATGTTTTTCTCCATCAGACTTTTCACCAGATTCTTTAATGCCAAACATCCTTCTAAATCATGACCCACCCCTCCTTGATGGAAAGCACAGGTTGCATTGGGGTTGAAGAACTGCAGAGACTTCTCAGATGGTGGCCCCAACGGCCTAGTAACAACTAATCCTTGCTCCACCAGAGAAGGATACAATGATGTGTAGGTCATTTGTATGGGTGGAAAATTTGGTGTTACCGCTTGTCTTCTTTGAGGGGTATTTTACTGTGGCGCTGGCCACCTCTGCTGCTGGTAATTCTGATTTTGATTTCTCGGCCACTGCTGTTGATTCGGTGGCTGGGGAACAGGAACTGGTTGCATCATCTGATGGTTAAAAGCGGGCGTAACGGCCGCCACATACGGTTGTTGTGCGAACTGCATAGGGTAAATCGGTTGTTGAGGAAAATTGGGACTTGGTTGTTGTTGAAAGAGAGATCGTTTCCATCTAGGATTCTGACTCTTTGACATAACAGCATTAGTCTCACCTTCTTTCTTCTTATGAAAATTACCCGGAGACTTATTGACACTGTTACTAGTGGAACTACTAGGTGAACTGGCTACTTTTCCATTCTTCAAACCCGCTTCTACTTTCACACCAATGGCAATAATATCAGAAAAATTGGCACCAATATTACTGATCATCTTCTCATAAAATTCAGGCTTTACGGTATCCACAAACCAATCAGCTAATTCTTTTTCTGTCAACGGCGGTTCAACCTGCGAGGCCGTCTCCCTCCATCTTTGAGCGTACTCTTTAAATGACTCGGTGTTATTTTGAGTCATAGTCAGCAGTTGTCTACGATCCGGAGCTAAATCCAAATTATACTTATAATGTCTCACAAAGGCGTCCATTACATCCTGAAAACACTTGATCTGAGACTAATCCAAACCTAGGTACCATTTTGCAGCGGCGCCCTTCAGGCTATCTTGGAAACAATGTATCAATAGCTTATCATTGTCCATGTACACAGCCATTCTCCGGAGGTACATGACCAAATGCGCTTTGGGGCACGTAGCACCAGAATACAATTCAAAACCTGGCAGCTTGAACTTCGGTGGAATTACTAGATTTGTAACCAAACACATGTCCTTGAGGTCAGTACTGAAGACATTACTTCCCTCCATAGCTTTCAACTTCCTCTGCATAACTTCCACACTCACCCTCAACTTCTCATTAAGATCATCCTCCTCCACAGATATATTGTTATAATCAAAATGATGTTGATTCTGAAAAATATGTTGGAACTGGGTCTGCACCACAGGCGGAGCATAAGTTGGAATAGTTTGCTGATTCTCACTAAACAACGGCACTGCTTGTTGCGTAGATTGAGGAGTCATGGCTCGTATAAAATCAAGTGGCATCCCTAGAGTAGGGTTCACAACACGTATAACCGGCAGCTCTACAGTTGTAGCAACGACCTCTGAGACTACGGTGACCTGCGTATCCATCTTTGCTCGTATAACATTCAAAGCTTCCATGATCTGCCCCATTCCTCCTCTCAATTTGTTGAGTTCGTTGTTAACCTGATCCAAATTCTCGCAATCCTCAGACATTCTTCTTCTTCGAGCCTGTGCCCGGGTGTTGTAACGATGTAGAGAATTCAGGGTGATGGTTCTGGAGAAGATAAAACGACGGTGAGACACGGAAGAATGCACATGCACACGCGAAGATGCAAATGAGATGCAAATGCCGGTTAAACCATCAAGAACTAAAAATTATTTGCAAACAGTGTAAACAATAGGATTACCAACAACATAAACTCCTTCCCATTGAAAGATAATACAAGTGTTTACAAAAAGGAAATACTACAACCATTGTTCGAATTACATTAAAAGAAATACAAATTAAAACAGGATTACAATAACTGATCATAAAACAGGAAACTTAAAAGCTACAACTCTAAATAAGAGGACCCTCCACCTTCCCTGATCCCTTTCATGATCTCCTTGATGCGCTGCTTGGTTCTGGCCTTTTCAACAATCAGCTCTCCCAACAACTCCAGCCTCTTCTGCTTGGCACTCGTGGGTATCTCGTAGTAGGTAAAAGGCTTCTTCATACTGAGCAAAATCCCTCGCGCCCATTTCAAATGAGCTTCTGTGACGGGACCGGCAATGGTCCACCTCTATTGATTAATATGGAACCAGGCGTGCCCCATTTTGAGTTTGTCTTTAAATCCCTCTCCATACCCATAATAGATCAACTCCATCTCCTTGGGATTTGGTTGTTCCTCAATGGGATGACCCAGTTGGCAATGAGCGAGCACTAGATTGTAGTTGATGCAACTATTCTGTCCCATGAGCGGCACGTTGGGATAGTCCCCACAGCTTACAATCATAAGGGTCCCTCTCGGGTCTGAATCATACCACCTGATAGCAGAACGTTCTAGCTCCATCAGTTTCTTAGCCCAAAGGGTGTCGTCTCTTACCTCCCAAAATGTTGGAGTTGTAGGCAAATACAAAATGAACCACTTATAGAGCAGTGGAGCACAACAGACAATCATACCCTCTCTTTTCATGAATTGTGTAGTAACTAAGAAGTACATATCAGCTAATAGAGTGGGGACAGGGTTCTGACTCATAAATATTTGGATAGCCTGGACGTCAACGAAGTCTTCGACATTGGGAAACAGGAATAACTCGTACACTAGCAGAGCAAAAATTGATTCAAACATTACAGAGTCTCCCCTTCCTTGAAAGTGAAGAGCCCTTTCAATCAAAAACTGAGCTGGTAAACCACGATACCCTTCTCTAGTAGTCATGTTCTCTCGTATATGCCTCTTTCGGATCCTTAACCCTGCAGCAATCTCTTGGTTAAGGAACTCCCCTTCCACACCAGAAAATGGAGGATGATGCTGAATTGGTAAACTCATCATAGCTGAATACTCCTCTATAGTTGGAACCAGCTGAAAATTAGGAAATATGAAACAACGGTATGCAGGATGATACAGTTGCACCAAGGTTTCCAGTAATCCTTCCTTCACCTGTAGTTTCATTAGGGACAGAAGGTCTCCGTACTTGTCGATGAAACTTAGCGGGTCTTCAATTCTTCCTCCGATCTCTATCAGCTGCTCGACGTTAGGGATCAGGAAAGTAAAGGGCCTGTTTATCTTCTTGGTAGCCTCCATTCTCTACAACGTCTGCAAAACAAAGTTTAGTGTCTTGATAGCTTAGCAGAATACAATGCAAATGCAAAGTTTCATGGAATTCAGACGTTTTGCGGAATATCGTAGAATATCAAAAGACCTCATTTTCATTTAAAATGGATTACAACAGTTAATACACTTCTGAGAGTCATAGAAAACAAACTAAATAAAAGCCTTGAAAGTCCTAAGGATATTCTCCTAAGAGTCGTAGCTTGAGCCTTTTAATTTCTTCCTCCATCTGATCTCTTTCTGTGACGAGGTTGTCGACAATCGTCTTCCAAGCTGTAGACTGAACAATAGAAGAACTTGGGCCTTCTTGGACCTTCCTTTTCTTGTAAGAGGTCAGTTCTTCATCCTTGGCGCGCAGTTGTTTTCGAAGTTCAAAATTCTCCTCAACAACCACCTGATACTTGAGTCTCCATGCTTCCTCTGGTCGCTGGGTCTGTTTCAATGATATCTCTAATTCCTCTTCTTTCGACATGAAGTACAAAATAGGCTCTTCTTTCATGGGAATTGGTTCCTCCCTCTTGTATGGCATCTTCAATTCAATGGCTCTCTTGCGGATCCACTGAAGATATGGCTCCAAAGAAACACAATTGGGTTTCCCCAAGGAGCTACTTCCTCTTTTACACTTGCTACCCCAGGCTTTTAAGATTAGATCCCTGTTCTTCATTCTTATCATACTCTTCAAAATAAATTCCCTCTACATGAATGCTTAGAGGTTTATCCTTCAGAGGGTATCCCAATTGACGGCGTGCCAACACCGGATTGTAACTGATTCCACCTTTGATGCCAAGAAGAGGCACGTTGTTATATTGGCCACAACTGTCTGTTATTGAGATTTTGTCGTACACTCGATTGTACCAGTCAATGTCTGCATGGGAAAGGGCCATAATCTTCTTAGACCACCACCCCTTCTTAGGATCCCGGAATGCACCTTTCTTTGGTAAATGTGAAACAAACCATCTATATAGCACGAGGACACAGTAAGTGATATGTCCGTTACCATGGGCATTTCTCGTATGGACTAAGTGATAGGCTTCAGCAAGTAAGGTAGGTACAAGGTTTTTCTTCAAGAAGATATTGATTGCGTTTAGGTCTACGAAGTTGTCGATGTTTGGGAACAGAAAAAGTCCATAGATGAGTAGAGCAAAAACAGCTTCAAAGGCGTCCTTGTTGGAGTGCTTAGCGAAGTAATGGGCTTTTCCAAATAGGAACTTAGCAGTTAACCCAAAAATTCCTCCCTTGGAAATTAAGTTGTTTTTTATGTCAACCAATTCCAGGTGAGTCTCTTTAGCTATCTCTTCCTCTTTTGGGTCTCTGTTGAAGATAGGAAACGGAGAATCATCCTTGACGGATAAACCAACTATCTGAGAATATTCTTCAAGTGTAGGCAAGAGCTGATAGTCGGGAAAGGTGAAACAATGATACTTTGGGTCATAGAACTGGAGCAAAGTTGAGAGGAGTCCTTCATCAGTATTTTTCTTCAACAAGGTCCATAACTTTCCATATCTGTCTTCGAATCCTTCAGGGTCTGTTAGCAAATCTCCCAATCTCCTTAGGTCATCCAATCTAGGACTCTTGAAAGTGTATTTCACAGTTTTCCTTCTTGATTCGTCCATGATATTTCTGTGATATTTCACAAAAAGAAGTCTGAGTTCCATGAAACTGATATGCATATGCTTATGCTATATGGATGCAACAAACACATACAAATACAAACACGTAAAGGTTTGGGTTAAGAGCATGGAGTCAAGGTTCACCCTCCCATTGGTATGTACTATGGGTTTCCACATGCCGAACAAGGTTCTAAAGGGTTCCCAGAGTCTACGATCCATCTTTCGGATTTTGTCGACTTCCCAAATGACTTGGTAATCAACAAAATTCTCAAGAGAACCTCATCTGAGTGTTGTATCGCGTAGCAACTAATTCAGAAATAGACTTCTTCATAGTCCCTGCACTACATCTAAAAGGCTTAAGTGGGGTTTGGAAACTACGGCTCTCAGTATCAATGGCACCTAAATTGAGAGTAGCACGCTTTCACGAATAGGATCGTTCAACATGACTAAACTCTCAAGCGGGCCTAAACTGAGTGATGGTGTCTCAAGTTAACTTTTTCAGGAATCGACTCCTTCAAAGCCTCCTTGAATATACCATCGCCCTATCATAAGTGCACTCAAAATCCGGGTTAGGATTTATCTCACCACTTAACAATGTCAAACCCAAAGAAAGAACTCAAGCAAATATACAGACATACACAGGTATGTACAAGCATAGTAAACAAACATAAATAACATAAGCAAAAGCAAGGTGGGCTTAACCCTCAAAAACTTTGCTCTTCTTTCCCCAGTAGAGTCGCCATTTATGTTGCGGTGAAAATCGGATAACAAGCTATTAATTAACTTGCATCATTTTCTTTTACAACCGACTTTGATTTATCCAAAGGAAAGGTTCAAGATCGTTAAAAAACCTAAAGTGGGGAGATCTAAGGTTCGGGGGTTGGTTATGCCTAGGGAAGGTATTAGCACCCTAAACGTCTGTAGTACTTTACAGGAGCCTCTTGCTAATGTTATGTTGTGTTATGTTCGCTTGCTAAAAGAATCTATGCTAAAGGTTGAAACCCTAGGGGTTCGTATCTAAGTATACTCGACAAGGCATTGCACCTTGCGCCTACGTATCCTCGGGAATAGAATCAGAGTATGCGTAGTTCTACTAAGTAATGAACTTTTGACTATGGTCAAAGTTCTCAGGGGAGAATGAATACAAGCTCATTCTAGAGTTCAAGAACTCTCTAAATCTAAGTTATAATGGTCCTATGTTGAAGTTTTAGTCAATAGGGAAGGTGAGTATTCATTAGGATGAATATCACCAAGAGTGTAAGAACTCTCTCCTAAGGCTAGTTATAACTTATTGGCTTTTAGGAGGCCAAGAAGTGAAAATCATCTCCTAAGAGGCTACTAAGGTAAGATGGGGGCTAATGACTTAGGAGTCAACTTAGTTCACCTTCCTTTGGAATGGGGGAAAGATAATAGTTATAAGATTCTAAAAGATAACCAGATTATAATGCAAATAAGATAATGCAATAACATATGAATAAGATAATGAAATGAGATAGAATCATGATATCCTACAAAGTAGAATCACATATGTTAGACAAAGATCAAGCATGATAGATAGACATAACATAGTATGACATGTTGAATAAAGAAGTGCAATAATATCCTTAATAAGCATTTATGATCTAATCATGCATAAAGGTCTTAAAAATTAATAATTTTGTCAATTTCTTTTTATATATGAAAAATAGGTTCAATTAGGAGTAATTAGCAAAAAGAAGGGGAGAGAAATGATAAAAAGCGAACAAGTTATGATATTTTAAAGATTGAAGCACCAACTTAAAAATCATAAAGTAACAAGAGATAAAAAAGAGAAGAAATGGCAAGTCTAGGGCTTGAACCCATGACATGTCGCTCACAACCTAAAATCAAAGCCAGCTAAGCCAGTGCGCGCGTTTGACAAATAATGGATTCACAAATATACATATTAAGTCAAGCGAAAAAAACAGAAAAAACACAAAATGGGTTGATCCGCAGGATCGAACCCAGGCATGGTGTGTGAAAGGGGAAGGCATGGCAAGTGTGCTACCGTTGGGACAGCTGTTTCATCCAAACAATATACGCTTCCAATAATACATAAAGCAAAATGTTTCACAAATGCCCTAAAAAACAAAACCAAACTCAACTTGCCCAGCTAACATTCCTTCATCCATAACTCAAACAAAACTCAGCCAAATTACACAAAGTAAAGGCTTAAATTAACCCGCAAGAAACAAGGCATACAAAAGTGTCAATTGTTCTATCTAGATTCTATCATACAACACAATGTAAGCTAGCAAAGATGAAGCGCCACAAGGGTTCAAGAAACACATGTAGGGATGCTTGTAGCATCAAGGCAAGTTCAAGGCAGAATATCATACTATTGGTTCAAGGTTTAACAGGGCAAGCAAAACAAAGTGCAAACACACAAGTTCAACATAAAACGCATAGTCTTAAACCCTAAGTATATAATCATTGAAACCTAAACCAAAGTGTAGAACAAAATCAAACAGCACACCACATAGGATTAAACATGCAACTAATCAAACAAGAGAGTAACAACTAAATCAACCAAGTAAAAGCAGGTCAAGCAAACAGAGACTCATGTTAGCCTGAAGTAATCATCATGCTAAGAACTTATACAGCTTGGTATACATAGTGCACGAAGGGAAATATTGAACATATTATGACATTGAGATTAAAACTGCAAACCAGGTTCTACAGGGAAACAAACATTGCCAAGTTGATATTCAAAAAGCAAAACCAGAGCATAATTTTAACAAACCAAAGACACATCAGTTAGCATGTGTTAAAAAACCTAAATTATAAAACCATTCAAAAACAAACTGTCAAAAAGAAGAAGCATAACCAAATGATTATGTACAAACCAACAAATTTCTAATTATGGCGTGAGTGTGTAGTTAATGGAAAGAGTCATTAGCCAAAGTGATTGTACTATAGCAGTCAACAAACTTAACAAAAGAAAAGGCTTCAATCAGTCATAAACACATACACACATATTGAAAGGAAATAGGTTAGGTCATCAATCCACTGAAAACCAATTAACACAAGTTTCCAAGGATTTAAACAAACACGATTTAAATGCACCATAGTTGACAGACCAACAACCCATGACATATTGTGTGTGTATATCAAGATGTGTACAAGCATGAATAGGTAAACAGAGGCATAAGTTCATGGTATAGTAGAGACACATCAAGAAAACTTGGTCATAGAAATGGATTAAAGTTTGTCAAAGTAGCAGTTCAAAGCACAAGGTCGGGTTATGATTCTCAGCAGATTTAGAAAATAGGACTATGATCAAGCAATTTCAAGAACACAAACACATATGGATTGGTAGCATCATTATCAAAGTTAATGTATACATTCTTGGCACAGAATTACAGCAAGGCATGAAACTCAACAAAAGCAAGATGAAAGCAAACTTAGAGGCATGGACAATGTGCTCAATAAAAGGAACCATGATGTAGACTATATCAGTTCACTCAAACATCAGAACTAAGCTAAAGACAAACCAACAAGTCAATCTATAAGAGAGTAGTTATAACCTTGATAAAACACTGAAGCAAACAACATGATATTCATGCAATAGTATTCAACAGAACAAAGGAAAACCATGAAAATAACTCAACATCAGACATACCTCTGCCACACATATGGAAACCATCTACTAAATTGGATCAGCAAAATACAAGGCAAGAGTCTCATATCAAAGTTTTAAGGGATTAACACATACATTCTTAGCAGGGCATAAACATAGAGCAGACATAGATACATATAACTCACAGCATAGAGGCATATGGCTACAAAAACAATCCAACAGGGGGTAACACAAATAGCTAACAGTTCACACCATCTACCCTTGAACATGTGAACAAGCAACAAAGTCATCAATGCAGATCAATTGTAAACAGAACCATGAACACACAACCTTCACTATGGTAACTCATCATCACATACACGTATAGAAATTAATGTAGAACATCATTTACTTTGTAAATTCAAACCATAGCAACATTTTTTAGGCATATATTCAGACAGATACAATGAAATGCATATAGTAAAGACTAAATCAAAATGAACATTATTAACAAAGGGGTAAGAACACAATACCAAATGGAATAAATTCCACTGTCTTTAGGTGTGATGAATGCCCTCTCTTCCAAGAACAAGCTCCAATGACCAACTCCAAGTTGCTAGCCCCAAACTCTTTATGGAACTTCAGAGAACTTTTTAAGTGTTTTTCTGAGAGAGTTGTTGATGGTTTCAAATGTTGTAGTGAGCTCCTTATATAGGCCAAATCATTGGGCCGGGTTAAATTCAAATTCCAAATGTTGGAGGCTAGGGTTTACAAATGGGATCAAATGTTCAAACTTTGGGGAACATACGCTCCTTGCTGCACCAATGCTCTGAATTCGCAGAGTCAAATGCTAGAATGGGCATTGCTTCTTAGCTAAACTTCTGGTGGTAAGCAGGTAAGTATTGAAAGAGGAAGTGGATAAAGACATTGCTCTGATCATTTGCAGGAATCGCAGGGTAAGCTGAATATGGAAGGCTCAGAATTGCTTTAGATGAATTAAATTTTGGAAGCTCAAAGAGGAAATAAACTCAGAGAAATCGAAATTGATGAACGCGCCAAAGATGAATTGAAACGGTTATGAATTTGAACAAGTTGATGAGCTTGGTTTGTTTGGATTTTCCTTCTTCCATTTTGAATTCGCGAGCAAGCACGAGGGAGGAGAAACAATTTGGTTGTTTTTGATTCTCGATATGCCACACGTCAGCTTTCCATTGGTTGGAACTTTGAGTTGAAAAGTCAACAACATGAGCTTGATCCTCATTGGTTGTTGGTTAATGAAATCCATCCAATCATGAATTAAGAAATGCACACGGTGGACCAAATGGAAATTTTTTCTTAATTTGAATTAATGATATGGTTAATAAAAATAATAATAAACGAATTAATATTCTAAATTAAAAATTAGCTAGAAAAATAAACTAAATGAATAATTAATCTAATTAAACTAATTATTAAAATTAAATTAAATTAAATTGAAGATTAATTAAAGTTAATAAAACATATTAAAATAAAAGAAATAAGGAAAAACCATATTGAAATTAAAATAAAAACAAATAAAATATTTAAAATAAACATTAAATGAAAATAGAAGAAACAAATAAAACACTAAAATAAATATTAAATAAAATAACAACAAATAAAAAAAAAGCATATTAAATTGAAGTGCAGAGAAAAATAAATCAAACATCAATTAGCAGGAAATGAGGGTAAAATTTGGGGTACAACACTCTCTCAGTTAACCTTTTAGCTTCAATCTTGGGCTTTGAACAAGACACAAATACTCCGTTTAGCCTCTGTTTTGGGCTTTGAACAAGACACCAAAACATCTTTTTCCTCCCTTAGAATAGGAGGAACTACGATTGCTCTGACTTCCCTGTTTCATTTAAACGGGAATACGTAGGCATAAGATTGCGAAATCTTAGCGAGAATACTAATCAAAAACTCTAGGTCCAACACATTCATACATCAATCAAAACTTAGGTCCAGCACCTTCCCAAAAACATCAACAAAAACTCACTCTCCCTGTCACATTTCCCAAGAAACTTTCCCAAACCCATTACCAGATAAATACCATCAAGTACAAAGCGAAACCAAAAGCTAATATCATGTGGATAACCACATATAGGATGGGTAACTGACAACTCTCCATTGTATAATCTGACCCCGGACCCCCAATCTCTTTAAGCGTTTGTTCAGTTAAACATTCGTGTGCAAGGTTAGTTTTAGATACCTTCCCTTTCCCTTCCAGCTTCATGGGATAAATAAGAAATCAGAAAGTAGCAAAACCCAACCCAGCGATAAGGTGGTCGCGTCACCTACAAAAATCGCTCGCTACAGCGGTACATGACCGTACCCGCTTTGTCTACAATGCATCCTGACCAGATTAGTTCCTAATAGGAGTACATCGTGAATCTGATAACTGCGGCTAAATTCTTCTTCTATTAAATTTACGGCAGTCTTCTCATGTTGAGGCAATGGGTTCGTCTGAACATTTGGATTAGTATCTTTGAAAGATAGGACCCTGTACCAAACAAGCTTCTATTCATTGGACTTGAAGCTGAGACAGTTTTCGATTTTTAGCCTCGATGCTCCTTGATGGTAAGGGCAAGTTCGATCTGCCTTGAACCAGAAAGGCGGATTTTCCTCTACTGTAAGAGGAGACCTGGTTTGGACGTGCCCCTTGACCAGTAGCAGTGGAAACAATTCTGCGTACCACATCGGTATAGGGTCAAACCCTGGTGGTCGTGTCGTACAATTGTTATTGTTGTACTGAGGACGAGCCTGCTGAAGAGGTTGTTGTGTCCTTTGCTGATACTGTTGTTGACTTGGTTGGCTCTGAGCAACCTGAGGTTGATACGTTGGAGCTGGCGTAGGGTTGATAACGGGAGTTACCGCTGCTACTGTTTGATACCTTCGCCTTTGCTTTCCGAGAGAGATATTACCAATATCTTGCTCTTTTTCTTTTGGAAAGCACTGCGTATCTTTTGGTACTACTAGATAGCTCTGCATTTTTTACCAATCGTCCTTCTCGGACTGCTTCTTCAAGGCGTGCACTGGCGACCATTCGGTCGTAGTAGAATGAGCTTAAGGTTTTCAAAAAGATCTTTGTCATCTCTTTTTCCTCAAGAGGGGGACAGATCTGGGCGACAATTTCACGCCTTCTCTGAGCATATTCCTTAAAAGTTTCCTTGTCTTTTTGCGACATTTCTCTGAGTTGATCTCTGTCTGGTGCCATGTCCAGGTTATACTTATACTGCTGAACAAAGGCAACACCGAGATCTCTGAAAGTGTTGATCTTGGTGTCGTTTAAACCCATGTACCATTTGAGTGCGGCACCAGTTAAACTGTCTTGGAAATAATGGATCAGTAGCTGTTGATTTTCTGTCTGAGTTGACATCTTTCGAGCGTACATCACCAAATGACTTTGAGGGCAAGAGTTGCCCTTGTATTTTTCAAAGTCAGGCACCTTGAATTTGTGCAGGATTTTCACATTAGGGACCAAACAAAGTGTAAGAACAAGAGTTAGTTCTGCATTAATACCTCTGAGTTTTGATGATATCAAACAAGTATGTTTGTATAAACAATTTTAAAAGACTAATGTTTGTTATTTGTAAGATTCTAACAAACAGGTTATGCTTCCGTTAATTAATATGGACATAATGCTAAAAGAATACTTTGCCTACGCGTTGATGTGCTAAATTTCTTCAGACGAATCTGAAGATCATAGACTCTGATATAATATACAAAGAAAGCAAGTTCTGAAAATAAGAAGACTGAGGTTCTGATGAATGAGGTCCAAATGCTGAAGATTTTCGCTCTCTAATAAAGGTTCTGAAGATTCAACAAATAGTCTCTACTCATGCTTCAACTAAATACTATCTGAAGCCTCTGACAATATGAAGACAATATTCTAAGTGAACAAGGTTCTGAAGACCAAGTGCTGAAGACTCCGAAGACGCTGCTCTGAGGACTCCAAGACTTGAAGATCTTAAGAATCAAGCTACGTTTTCCCTTCTTACTCATGCTCGCAGTAGCCTCTGAAGTTAAGAAGATTAGAAGACTAAGCAACGAAGTTCAAACGAAGATATCTTGGTAACTGTGAAAAAATTTCAAATTAAGGTTTCTTGGTAACAGTGCCAACGAATATATACTGACAAGACTGGACACAAAAGGTTTTATCTGTCCTCACGCTTCCACCAAACCGCCGTCAATAGTCATGATTACTTTACAACGGCTACTTTTACTCGGCTATAAAAGGACTTGAAGACTCAAAGAATGAGTACAAATGCTCCGCTTAATATAACGATCTATCTTGCTATTATCATTCTACAAGTCATTTTTCTGTGCTGTAAAATAGTTTACATATTCAGCTTATGCTAGAAGCAATACATTATAAACAAAACCTTTTTCAAACTTCTGTTTGAAGATCCTTGAGAAAAACCTAGTGAAGTTAAAATTCTTGAGAAGTCTAGGACTAGTGAGAGTCTTAGAGGTTGTTCCTTAAGAGAGACCAGTGTGGGTTGATCTCTTGAGAAGTCTAGAACTTGAGAGTTTTAGAGGTTGTAGTTAGTCACCAGCATTTTGGCTTGTGCATTGTATTAATTTGTTTGATTAGTGGATTAAGACCTCGATTGAGAGAGGAGAAATCACCTTGGCGGGTGGACTAGACTAACTTGAGAGATTCTCAAGTGAACTAGTATAAACACACAATTTTATCTCTTTCAAGCTTCATTAAGACAATCAGTCATAAGTAAAAAGTTGTTATAAAGGGAGTTAGTCGAAAAGAAAATATTTTATTTTGAAAAACCAATTCAAACCCCCCCCCCCTTTCTTGTATTTTTCACACCTTCAATTGGCATCAGAGCTCCAGTTCTGAGGTGATAAAAAGGTTGAGTTTTTATCAAGCACTTAACAGTGTTCAGTACCGATCCAAGTGTGAAAAACAATGGCTGCACCTGATCTAAATGTTACCACAAATGAAAGAGATTCCTATAGTGCAAAACCTCCTATCTTTGATGGGGAAAAATTTGACTATTGGAAGGACAAAATTGAAATTTGACTATGAAAAAATCACAAACAAAGAAACTGCAAAGTCTATCTTTGATTCCCTCAAAATGACTCATGAAGGCAACGCTCAAGTCAAAGAGACAAAGGCTCTTGCATTAATCCAGAAATATGAGGTCTTCAGAATGGAAGATGATGAATCTGTGGAAACTATGTTTTCAAGATTTCAGATGCTTGTTGCTGGACTCAAAGTTCTAGACAAAGGTTATTCTACAGCTGATCACGTCAAGAAGATTATCAGAAGTCTGCCTGTCAAATGGAGACCAATGGTAACAGCCTTGAAACTAGCAAAGGACTTGAACAACATAAGTCTTGAGGAACTAATTAGCTCCTTAAGGAGTCACAAAATAGAACTTCAAGGAGATGAACCTCAGAAGAAAGGTAAATCTATTGCTCTAAAGGCTAAATCTGAATAGAAAAAGGCTTATCAAGCAGAGGAAGAATCAGAAGAATTTGAAGAAGATTCAGACGAAGATGAACTGTCTCTCATATCAAAGAAGATAAGTCAACAATGGAAATACAGAAGGAATAAGTTCAGAGGACCAAGAAGAAAGCCTGAGTATACGCATGGTCAAAAGAAAGCTTATGGAAGAGAAGTTACGTGTTTTGAATGCAAGGAACCTGGACATATCAAGAATGATTGTCCAAAGTTCAAGAAAGATGGAAAACCTAGAAAAGCTAAAAAGGGTCTTATGGCAACCTGGGATGATTCAGAGTCAGAAGAAGATTCCGACAGAGAACCGGCCAATGTTGCATTCATGGCCAAGACTAGCACGAACGAAGTTCTATCAGAAGAAGAACTATCAGACTCTGATGACGACAGAGAGGTACTTTCTTCCTTATCTCGTTCTGAATTAGAAATAGGATTATCTGAAGTTATGGATAGGTATCAACTTCTTTTAAGAAAACACAAAACTCTGAAAAAGACTCTTGTGGTTCCTTCAGAAGATCTTACTAAAAGCGAGCAAACTATTTTGGAATTAAACGAAAAATTATCCCTCTTAGAAAATCAAATGTTGTTTTAAAATGTAAAGTAGCCAAGTTAGAGGAAGAGATCACGTCTGATATAACTATCACTAATGAAGCTGTCAGATATGACAGAGCTTTTCAGCACTTCCTTGCTAAAAGCATAGATAGAAGTAAAATGGCGTCAATGATCTATGGAGTTAGCAGGAATGGGAGTAGAGGTCTAGGATATTCAGGACCATCACAACCATATGATGAAACCAAGAATATAAAACTAATACCTCTATCTAAACATTTTGTGCGTGCCGATACCAAGCTAAAATGTTCAGAACCAGAAAGTTCTAAGTCCAGTATATCACAAACATAGACACGGAAGAAAACATCCAAACATAAACACTATACACAAATACCACACTATTATTCTGCTGCACGAAGTTCCAAAGGTGTCAGAACCTCTGGAAAGGCTAATGTGAAAGGACCCACAAAATGGGTACCTAAGAATAAGATAATCTATGTTGCAGATATCCTTAATGGCACCACTAAAACACCAATCATGGTACCTGGACAGTGGATGCTCACAACACATGATGAGAGAAAGGCATATGTTCCAAGATCTAAAACTTAAGCCTGGAGGTGTCGTTGGTTTCGGAGGAAATCAGAAGGGAAGAATCATTGGCTCTGGAACTGTTGGTAATGGTAATCTTCCTTCTATAAATAATGTTCTATTAGTTGAATGCTTAATGCATAATTTATTGTCAATTAGCCAACTTAGTGACAATGGTTATGACGTTATTTTAAATCAAACATCCTGTAAGGCTGTCAGTCAAAAGGATGGATATGTTCTGTTCAATGGAAAAAGGAAGAACAATACTTACAAAATTAAATTATCAGACTTAAGACACCAAAATGTAAAGTGTCTTTTGTCTGTAAATGAAGAGAAATGGGTCTGGCACAGACGTTTGGGTCATGTTAGCTTGAGAAAAATCTCACAGCTGAACAAGCTTGGACTTGTCAGAAGTTTGCCAAATCTGAAGTACTCTTTAGACGCTCTTTGTGAAGCATGTCAGAAAGGCAAGTTTTCAAAAACTTATTTTAAAGCAAAGAATATTGTTTCTACCTCTAGACCATTGGAACTTCTTCACATTGATCTATTTGGACCAATAAAAACTGCTTCAATCAATGGTAAGAAATACGGACTAGTCATCGTTGATGATTACAGTCTTGGACATGGATAAAATTCTTAAGACACAAGGATGAGTCACATTCTGTGTTTGCTTCCTTCTGCACCCAAGTGCAAAACGAAAAGAATTGCAAAATCGTCAAGGTCAGAAGTGATCATGGTGGAGAATTTGAAAACAAAGATTTTGAAAAACTTTTTGATTCACATGGAATATCTCATGATTTTTCTTGTCCTAGAACTCCTCAACAAAATGGAGTTGTAGAAAGAAAGAACAGAACTTTACAAGAAATGGCTCGCACCATGATCCAAGAAACTGACATGGCTAAGCACTTTTGGGCAGAAGCAGTTAACACAGCGTGCTATATTCAAAATAGAATCTCTATAAGACCTATCTTGAATAAAACTCCTTATGAATTGTGGAAGAATAAGATTCCCAACATTTCTTATTTTCATCTGTTTGGATGTATTTGTTTTATGTTAAACACTAAAGAGAATCTTGGCAAGTTTGATTCCAAAGCACAGAAGTGTCTGCTGTTAGGATACTCTGAACACTCAAGAGGCTACAGAGTTTATAAAACAGAATCATGGATTATGGAAGAATCAGTTCATGTCAGATTCGATGATAAGCTTGACCCTGAAAAGGTAAAAGAAGTTAAAAGTCCAGAAGTCCCTACTCACAATATCATTGATGAATCTTCTAATACTCCACAACAAAAGAAAAGGAGAATCTCAACTTCACATCCTGAAGAACTAATTATGGGTAGCAAGGACGCTCCCATCAGAACCAGATCATCCTTCAAACCATCTGAGGAAACGCTTCTAGGATTGGTGTCTTTAATTGAACCAACGACAGTTGATGAAGCTCTTATGGACAAGGACTGGGTTCTGGCAATGGAAGAAGAACTTAATCAGTTCTAAAAAAATGATGTATGGGATCTCGTTCCAAAACCTAAAGGTTTCCACGTAGTTAGAACCAAATGGGTTTTCAGAAACAAGCTAAATGAAAAAGGTGAAGTCATCAGAAACAAGGCACGACTTGTTGCACAAGGTTACAGTCAACAAGAAGGGATTGATTATAACAAAACTTGTGCTCCGGTCGCCAGACTTGAAGCAATACGATTATTAATCTCCTTTTTGGTAAATCATAACATCATCTTATACCAGATGGATGTTAAGAGTGCATTTCTGAATGGTTACATATCAGAAGAAGTTTATGTCAAACAACCTCATGGTTTTGAAAACTCAGAAAAGATAGATTTTGTTTTTAAACTTAAAAAGTCTCTCTATGGTCTAAAACAAGCTCCCAGAGCTTGGTACGATAGATTAAGCAAATTTATTTTAGAAAATAACTTCACCAGAGGCAAAGTTGATACTACTCTCTTCTGTAAATCATTCAAAAATGATATTCTTATAGTTCAGATTTATGTTGATGATATTATTTTTGGTTCTGCTAATCCCTCTCTATGCGAGGAATTTTCAAAGTTAATGCAAGCAGTATTCAAAATGAGTCTAATGTGTGAATTGAAGTTCTTCCTGGGAATTTAAATTGATTAAAAACCAGGGGCTACTTACATTCATCAAAGTAAGTACACCAGAGAACTTCTGAAGAAATTCAACATGATGGATTGTAAAATGGCTAAGACTCCAATGCATCCAACATGCATAATGGGGAAGGAAGAAGCAAGCAGTAAGGTTTGTCAGAAGATGTACCATGGTATGATTGGTTCTCTTTTGTATCTAACTCCTTCTAGACCTGATATCTTATTCAGTGTACACCTTTGTGCTAGATTCCAATCAGATCCCAGAGAACCTTATTTAACTGCAGTTAAGCAAATTCTAAGGTATCTAAAAGGAACAACTAATCTTGGCTTGATGTATGAGAAAACATCAGAGTACACTCTTTCTGGTTACTGCGATGCAGACTATGCTGGAGACTGACTGGAAAGAAAGAGCACATCTAGAAACTGTCAGTTCTTAGGGAACAATCTAATATCATGGTCAAGTAAGAGACAATCAACAATTGCTCTCTCAACAGCAGAAGCAGAATACATATCCGCTTCCTTATGTAGTACGCAGATGTTGTGGATGAAAAATCAGCTAGAAGATTATCAGATACATGAGAGTAACATCCCTATCTATTGTGATAATACTGTTGCTATCTGTTTAAGTAAAAATCCAATTTTACATTCTAGGGCTAAGAACATAGAAATTAAACATCACTTTATTAGAGACTTTGTTCAGAAGGGAATTCTATGCTTAAAATTCATCGATACGAACCATCAATGGGCTGATATTTTTACAAAACCCTTGGCTGAAGATAGATTTCAATTTATTCTGACACATCTGAAAATGGATTTTTGTCCAGAGTAAGATCGTATCAGAATCAGATGTGCTTAGTCAGAGTCTAAAGAAATAATTTTTTAATCTCAGTTATCAGAGGCTACTTCGGTCAGGATTGTCTCTGATCTGATGGAAACTCTTGAGCTATCCAGACTCTGAGAATATTTAAACGTGTCACTTGAATTAGAAAATGATTAACGCGTGTAACCTAGGTTATATCCAAATCATTACATCTATTTTAAAGTACACATTGAACAGTAATCTCTCTTGGGATTGATTTAAAATTTTAATTGCATTCATTTCTTAACTCCCAATACTTTATTTTTTTTCAAATTTCAAAAACACTTTACACTATCGCACATTCATTTCCTCGCCTTCAGAAACCCTAAAACCCCCTAATCGCTTCCTTCTCTCTCTCATCTGCTCATTGTTCTCATCTCAATCAATCACAAACTTCATCAAGATGAATCACATTCAACAAGAAACTGTCAAATCTTCAAAGAAACTGAAGCATCTTTGAATCCTTCGAAAGGGTCATCATCTCATCAGTCGTGCATGCTATCACCTTCACAACCACAGCTACTGTTGCTTCGGCTTCACCATCTCCTTCTAAGATTTATGAAAACCATGTTACTCAGAGAAATACAGCAGTTACGTGTGTGCGTCCTGCGGATGAACTAACTGTTCTCAAGGAATTGCATGTGGATTTCCAGAATCTTGCAACCAATAGGGTTGATCTTTCTGCCGAACTTAAATGTCAAGGATGGAATAACTACTTTGAAAAGTTTAAAGGCCCTATCTAAGAATGTCTTGTAAAAGACTTCTAGAGAATGGCTGATACTGGTGATTATCATGTCGTTTCCTTTATCATGGAGAAGAAGATTATCATTACTAAAAAGTCGATTTCAGATCTTCTAGGTTTGAAATTCTTAGATGGGAAACGAGTCTATGGAAAGCTTGAAAAATCTGACATTGCCATCAGCAAAGAAATCTTTACGAACTATCAACCTAAGAAAACAGATTATAAAAGTGTAGACTTGCATGATAAACTAAGAATGTGGCACAAAATCATTCTTGGTTGTATCAACCCAAGACCTCTGAAAAGTTCTGCAGACTACTTCAATACTACTCAAAAGAACATGTTGTACTGTTTGCATAAAAGGAAGAAAATGAAATTGCCATTCATTCTATTTTCCTATCTAAGAGACAAAGTGCGCAAATCCAGAACAACGGCTTCACCTACAAAGAAGATTCCAACCTACATTCCTTTCGGGATATTGCTCTTTGACATTTTTGTTGAAAGTGGCTTAGTGGAGTATCAGACTAAAGAAGCCAGATACACAGAATATTTGGATCCATGCATTGGAGAGCCTTTAAGTGCCAATACCCTGAAAAATATGAAAATAATCAAGGATGTTCAACTCAAACCTACTGTTACCCCTCATGAAAGTGTGATACAAAGCAGAGTTCAGGTAAAAGATTATCCTTTCTTTGATAGCTGTGAAAACAAGGAAATTATTGTTGGACTTATTGCTATAATGGAAAAGGAATGACAAGATGTGTCTAAGGTCAGAATTGAAGAAGTTGAGCCTAGTAAAGGAAAAAGAAAGCTAATTGAAGAGGATCCTAAACCAAAGAAAAAGAAGAAGGCTAACAAGTCAGAGACCTCCAAGATTTTTGCTTAAGTTTCTCAATCTAAAAGAGCTAGTAAGTCCACCATCACTTCTTCTATGACAACAGTTAATACAGAACCTACCACTATTTCTTCATCGTCTCAACAAGCTACCTACATTCCCACTTCAAATCCACAAGTCAACTTCAAGTCACCATCTTTTTCAATTCCACCACCACCAATCTCTATTCCTGTAATTCCACAAATTTCCTTTCCATCAATCAGTACACCTATCCAATCCGAAGCAATTCCTACATACACTTCATCAACAACCACCTCAATCATCCAACCAGATTTACCGGTCTCACCGATGTCCTACGCTTTTTATCATAAAATCATTATTGAATCCCCAATCCAACACTCTGATCCTCCATCTCCAAATTTTGAATCTCTCATGGTTTCAGTTACCCCAGAGGTATCTTCTCCTACTAATCAACAAACGACTGAACATATTCTTACTGAGATTGTCTCTCAGCCAGCACCATCTGAAACCAACTCTGCTGAACATGACCTTGCTTTAGTCATCTATGATGTACCCCTTCCAACAACCCTTGAAGAATGCATTATTCAATTTCGTAACAAGGCGTTAAAGAAGGTTACAAAGTTAAGAGCAGAAATGAACACAAGTGGCAAGCCTCTAGAGCTTGAAAATTCTTGTCAAAACTTCCAGAAATGGTTGGATTCAGAAGTTGCAAGAATTACAAGCTTCTCTGACACCACTATAACTGCTGGAGTTCAGCTGGAAAAAGAAAAGGCAGAAGCTGAAGAGCGGATTAAGGAACTCAGGTTTTTGGCCGCAAAACAAAAAGAAGCTGAAGAAAAAGCTGCTGAAGAAACAAGACTTCTAGCAGAAAATACTGCTGAAAAAGCCAGATTGGCGCAAGAAGCTGAAGCCATGGAAAAGGCCAAACAAGATGTTGTAGTTGTTTCCTCATACGACCCTGCTGTGAAGCGATTGGAGAATGCAATTAAAGAAATCAGAGGAGAACAACAGAAATTCAGAGAAAATTTTGAAGAACAAAAGACCGTCAATGCAAATGTCCAGAGCATGCTTCAGAAGATTTTGGACAAAATGTCCTCGGGAAGCACCTAACATTTTCCTGTTTTGTTTTGGTTCTACGTCTTTAGAATTTAGAACTTTGTTTTTCACCCATTGTTCACGAAGCTTTTTTATTATGACAAAAAGGGGGAGAAGTTATAAAATGCGAATTTTTGGTTCTTATAGTCAATCCTTGAAGAACAAGTTGTTTACATTCTAACCAGTAAAATTGCTATCTCTGTTAGTTGTGTTTTCTTTGTCCCTCTTTTCAGGAATTCTCTGAAGGATCATAAACTCACAAGAATCAGGGGGAGTATCTCATGTGAAGGATAAAGAATTCTCTGAAGGATCATAAACTCACAAGTCAGAAAATTTAATCTTCGCCCAGTCTAAGAATCAGGGGGAGTATCTCAAGTGAAGGATAAAGTATTTCTTAAACCTTCTTATTTCGATTACCCGTATGTTATGTACAAAAATTGTGTCATCAAAATACATAGTTTTGTCATCATCAAAAAGGGGGAGATTGTAAGAACAAGAGTTGGTTCTGCATTAATACCTCTGAGTTTTGATGATATCAAACAAGTATGTTTGTATGAACAATTTTATAAGACTAATGTTTGTTATTTGTAAGAGACTAACAAATAGGTTATGCTTCCGTTAATTGATATGGACATAATGCTAAAAGAATACTTTGCCTACGCATTGATGTGCTAAATCTCTTCAGACGAATCTGAAGATCATAGACTCTGATATAATGTACAAAGAAAGAAAGTTCTGAAAATAAGAAGACTGAGGTTCTGATGAATGAGGTCCAAATGTGAAGATTTTTGCTCTCTAATAAAGGTTCTGAAGACTCAACAAATAGTCTCTACTCATGCTTCAACTAAATACTATCTGAAGCCTCTAATAATATGAAGACAATATTCTAAATGAACAAGGTTCTGAAGACCAAGTGCTGAAGACTCCGAAGACGCTGCTCTGAGGACTCCAAGACTTGAAGATCTTAAGAATCAAGCTACGTTTTCCCTTCTTACTCATGCTCGCAGTAGCCTCTGAAGTTAAGAAGATTAGATGACTAAGCAACAAAGTTCAAACGAATATATCTTGGTAACTGTGCAAAAAGTTCAAATGAAGATTTCTTGGTAACAGTGCCAACAAAGATATACTGACAAGACTGGACACAAAAGGTTTTATATGTCCTCACGCTTCCACCAAACCGCCGTCAATAGTCATGATTACTTTGTAACGGCTACTTTTACTCGGCTATAAAAGGACTTGAAGACTCAAAGAATGAGTACAACTGCTCCGCTTAATATAACGATCTATCTTGCTATTATCATTCTACAAGTCATTTTTCTGTGCTGTAAAATAGTTTACATATTCAGCTTATGCTAGAAGCAATACATTGTAAACAAAACCTTTTTCAAAGTGATGTTTGAATATCCTTGAGAAAAACCTAGTGAGGTTAAAATTTTTGAGAAGTCTAGGACTAGTGAGAGTCTTAGAAGTTGTTCCTTAAGAGAGACCAGTGTGGGTTGATCTCTTGAGAAGTCTAGAACTTGAGAGTTTTAGAGGTTGTAGTTAGTCACCAACATTTTGGCTTGTGCATTGTATTAATCTGTTTGATTAGTGGATTAAGACCTCAATTGAGAGAGGCGAAATCACCTTGGCGGGTGGACTAGACTAACTTGAGAGATTCTCAAGTGAACTAGTATAAACATACAGTGTTATCTCTTTCAAGCTTCATTAAGACAATCATTCATAAGTAAAGAGTTGTTATAAAGGGACTTAGTCGAAAAGAAAAGATTTTATTTTGAAAAACCAATTCAAACCCCCTCTTTCTTGTGTTTTTCACACCTTCACAAAGGTCTGCGGCGTCCTTTCCGAATAAATCCTGACCGCGAATGGCATGCAGTTCCTTCTGCATCTCCAGAAATTGCTCCTGGAACTCATTCATTCTTTCGTACATGTCTTCATTTCTACCAGAAATTATTTGTTGAATCTGTCCTTCTGGGACAGTGTGTACCACGGGTTGTGGTATAGTAATTATGGCAGTGAATCTTGGTGCTTCTATGCCCCAAAGTTTTTAACCTTCAGGTGTTGCTGTTATAACCTTTGCGTCTTCACTTTCCTGAAGTTTGTAACCTTCAGGCCCAGCGGTTCCTGCTGCAGTTTCTGGGTCTTCAGTGATCGGCGGGATATATCCTTTAGGGACAAAGTTGATAGGCATGCTCCAGGGGCGATCCTTAGGCATGTTGTAACGAGGATCATATGTCTCTACTATAGGCGTAGATGTGATCTCTGAGATCACAGTCCTTTGTTGTTGTCTCTGAGCTGCTGTCAGGGATTGCATGTCACTGTGAAGTTTTTTTCAGTTCTTCCTTCAGAGCTTCGATTTCTTCTCTCAGCTCTCTGTTCTCTTCCTCAAGATCATCCATTTTCTTTTGTCGATTGGCCCGAGTATTGTACGAGTGAGACAGTTTGACTCTAGAATCGTGACACATACGTGAGACTTAAAGATAAGAAGAACGCGTTATGTGAGAATGATGAATGATATGCAATGATATATATATATATATATATATATATATATATATTTGTTTTTTCGCTTTAATCAAAAAGAAACTTCAACAAATAGATTGCAAATATCATACAGTGGGGAGACCCCCTTTTTATTGAATTTGAAAGATTGCAGAAAGGGAAAATAGAGTATTTTACAAAGTGCTGTAAAAGGAAATGTCTAAACTTATGGATCCTGAGTCTTCTCTGAAGAGAACTCAGATGCTGGTTTTGGTACTATCCTTTTCTTTGACCGGGGCTCTTCAGCCGTTGTCGGGTCGTCAGTCCTTTGCCAAGTGAAAGAAGTGAGCAAGTTCCTTCGGTCTTCTTGATTTTCTACAACATGCTGCTCTAGTATCTTAATCAGGGCATCCTTTTCCTTTAGCAGTTCCTGAATCTTAGTACATTTCACATTGAGAATTCGATACTTGTTTTTCCAAGAGCTTTTCTCCCGCTGAACCTTGTTGAGAGCGACCTGGAGTTTTTCCGTATCAGACATAAAATAAAGGACATATTCCTTTAACGAAATAACTTCTTGACGAGGGTAAGGCATCCTCAGATTGAGGGCTCTAGTTTGTACCCAGTGGAGATAAGGTTCCATGGAGGTACAGTCTGGTCTTCCTAGAGACTCTCTTCCTTTCCTATGAATGTGTTGCCAGGCATGCACTATTTCCTTCTTTAGTGCCCTGTCATTTCTCCTTCCTTGAAGAAAATACCTTCCAGATGAACATTATGCGGGATATGCTTCATCGGGTATCCGAGTTGACGGCGAACTAAAATTGGATGATAGTTGATTCCTCCTTTAGTTCCTATGAGGGGTACATTAGGGAAGTTTCCGCATCTGTCGATGATCTTTATCCCCTCGTAAATCCTATTGTACCAATCTATGTCAGAGTTGGTAAGAGACATGATTCTCTGTGACCAACGTAGAGTACTCTTACGGTCACAAAAAGCATCAGACTTGGGTAAATGGGAAGTGAACCATTTGTAAAGTAATGGTACACAGCATGTGATGATTCCTCCGCTGTACAAATTCCTTAAGTGTACAGAATGATAAGCATCATAATTGATTCATACATAATTGACTCATACTCATATTTATATTGCATTACTATCACTCTGGTCAGTCTTATCCCCAAGTGATAAAGTCCTCTCAATCGAGTTGTCAGTCCTTTACTTGTTAGGAAATACAGCGTCTGAGCAGTTTCTCCCCAGTTTATTTCTGGATTAGAGACGGTCCTCGACCACTTTGATAACTTGAACCTCTGAGAAATAAGAAGACATTCGGCAAACGTCACTCTCTACTATTGAAGATGATGTTCTCGCTTTCCCGGATTAAGGAAAATTCCCAGAGAAACCCTCGCAACTAAAGACTCTCATCAACACATTGGTTTTTCTCTCCAGAAAGTCAATATTAATGAAGTCATCAGCACCTCAAAATTGGATTACATCACATGGCATTTCTCTGAGAAGATCTCGAATAAAAGTATGATGTAATATCCCCAAGCAGGAAACAGCCTCTCAAGAGACTCGTTTTCCCCAGTAGAGTCAACAAATGGCGTCTCTAACAGAGAATTTTGAACACCTCTATAACTCTTACGAATGGGTTCCCCATCAAGTCTGACATCAAAACTTTTTCCCATCAAATAGCATCTCCCCGGGAAAATTCGGCGAGAAGTTTGATGAAAACCGCTACACATAACGTCCTTTGTCAAGAAAGGAACTTGAAAAAAAAACTAAGACCAGTTTCGTGGCTAAAGACCAGGATCTAGGGGAAGTTTATTGACAAAAGAAACTAAGACCAGTTTTGTGGCTAAAGACCAGGATCGAGGGGAAGTTTAAAGTCAAATCCCTGAACGTTTAGCTGTGAAATCTTGATAGTAGATCTTGCGAGATTGGAACCTATTAGGTCAATGTTCGTTATATTCATTAAGTTGAATCCCTGAACGGTTCATTGTGGGTTAGTCACAGCTGAGGTTATGCAGGATGTTAGTCACCGGCTGTTGCCCGTGCATCTGTAATCGGTTTTGATTATAGTGGATTAAGTCCTTGTGTTCAAGGCAAAATCACCTTGGAAGGGTGGACTGGACTAGCTTGGGAATGGCTCAAGTGAACCAGGATATATCGTGTGTTCTATACTCTTGTTTATGCTTTGTTTGATTGTTTATGTTTCTGTATTAATTATCAGAACCTTGCTTAGCAAGTCAGAACCTTGCAACCAAACTCTGATGAGCTTCCGCATTGCAAGTCTGATTCAAGCTCGCTAATTCAGATTTGCCTTGTCACTTATGTTTCATACATAGCACAATCTGAATGACGTTTCGCAAGACAGAGTCTTTCAACGTAACTCTGATATTCACTTGTACGTCAATAAGAGGCGAAAATTTAGTAAGAGTTAAAACACAATTCAAACCCCCCCCCCCTTTCTTGTGTCTTTCTCACACCTTCAATGATGAGTGGGGAGTCTTTCCTTACTTCTTCTAGAGTGTTTAGCATACGTCCCGTTTAGGGTCGATCTTGCGACGCATTCGCTCCTATGTCATAAACTTTAGTGCAATATGAATCTCAAACAAGATCAATTCACTTCTGTTAAAATCCATAAACAAACTGAAAATCACTTTGTCCTTCGGGATTGTCTGTCAAACTTTTTCAGAAAAAGCATGTTATTTTTGTTCTACCGCAAACAGGCATCGACCCTAACTGCTGGAACGCGAACTTAACGTCGCTCATAAAAAACACTTAACAATCAGGCACAAATTACGGACGCTTTAATTTCTTCATTCTTGTGTGAATGAGGATACGTAGGCACAAGACGGCAAAGTCTTGGCGAGCACTCTTCCCACCTTTCTTTCGTAAGCCGGACTACAAACGCTCTGACTTCTTCATTCTCGTATGAATGAGGATAGGTAGGCACAAGACAGCGAAGTCTTGGCGAGCAACCTTCCCTTCATCCACCTGTAGTCCTCAGAACTACGTTGACTCTGACTTTCCCATTGCACGAGGGAATACGTAGGCCTAGGACGGAGAAGTCCTATCGAATCTTCTTTTGTCTTCCCTCTTTTTATTTCTTTTCGCTTCCGCTTAGTAAGTAGGCTTTAGATAAACACACCCTTTGATTAGAACACGAGCGTGGATCCCGTTGAGTACAACAGACGCGAGGGGGTGCTAATACCTTCCTCTCGTGTAATCGACTCCCGAACCCAGGATTTGGTTGCGAGACCAAGTTCTTTCCCTTCTAAGGTTTTTTCGATCATTTCCTTTCCCCGTCGAGATAAATAACGTTCGGTGGCGACTCTGTTATTCTGCTGGTTGTTTTTCGCGTTGCGACAACATGCATGCTAAAGTTCAAGTTATTTGAGATGGATGTGAAAAATGCCTTCTTAAATGGGTACTTAAATGAAGAAGTATATGTTGAACTACCCAAGGGGTTCATAGATCCTAGTTTTCCAAATCATGTTTACAAATTAAGGAAAGCTCTATATGGATTTAAACAAGCACCTAGGCCTTGGTATGAAAGGTTAAATGAGTTTCTTGTCTATAATGGCTACAAAAATAGAGGAATATACAAGACCTTGTTTGTTAAAAAAGGGCATGGTAAACTCATGATAGCTCAAATATATGTTGATGACATAGTGTTTGGTGGGATGTCAAACCAGAAGGCCCAAAATTTTGTCAAGCGAATGCAATTTGAATTTAAGATGAGTCTTGTTGGTGAACTAATTTATTTTATTGGTCTTCGAGTTAAACAAATGGATGATACTATATTCATTTCTCAAAGCAAGTATGCTAAGAATATAGTAAAAAAGTTTGGCTTAGAAAATGCAAGTAACAAAAGGACACATGTTGCAACATGCTTGAAATTAACTAAGGATGAAAAAGGTGTTGATGTGGATCAAAGTTTATACATGAGTATGATTGGTAGTTTGTTGTATCTTACAGCTAGCAGACCAGACATCACTTTTGCTGTAGGAGTTTGTGTTAGATATCAGATTGAGCCTAAAATGAGCTACATAACTCAATTAAAGAGGATCTTGAAATACATTAATGGTATAGTCCAAATTCCAAGCTTGTAGGGTTTTGTGATGCAGATTGGGAAGGTAATGCTGATGATTGAAAAAGTACTTCTGGAGGATGTTTCTTCTTGAGAAACAAATTTATCTCTTGGTTCAGTAAGAAGAAAAATTGTGTGTCTTTGTCTACTGTTGAGGCTGAATAAATTGCAGCAGGAAGCAGTTGCACTCAATTAATGTGGATGAAACAAATGCTGAAGGAATATAATGTCCAACAGGATGTCATGACATTATACTGTGATAATCTGAGTGCAATCAACATTTCCAAGAATCCCATTCTACATAGCAGGGCAAAACATATTGATATTCGTCACCGTTTTATTAGGGATCTTGTTGTGGACAAAATTGTGACTCTTGAGCATGTAGCCACTGAGAAGCAACTGGCGGATATATTCACTAAGGCCTTGGATGCAAGTCAATTTGAAAAATTAAGGGGCGAATTGGGAGTTTTTACTTTTGAGGAGTTATAGCAATTACTACTATAGAGGCGTGAAAAGAATATTTTATGTTCCCACCATTCAATTGTGCACGTGATTTTAGGCAAATCATTACAAGCTTACCATAAACATTTTCCAACACTCCTTCAACTACTCAGTTCCTACTACATTGTTCCTACTCTCAGAAAACTATTCATCTCCGTTATTCACTTGCACTCTCATCTCTCATCTCTCTCAACCAAAATGTCTGAGGCTTTTGTCTCAACACCCAGCAAGAGCTCCAACGAGCAGTCTATTCCCACTCCTGCAAAGGCTAAAGATACGCATGCAAGCACCAAAAATGATTCCACTGATGTTATCATTGATGTTGTTCTGGTTTCCGTTGTTCCTCCATTTGTTCCATCAAAAGGAAAGTCAAAAACTCCTAAGGCGAAGAAGACGAAGTCTTCAAAGGTTAGTGAATCGTCAACCCCCAATGTGTCTGTGAAGAAAATCCGTGGTAATAAGAAAGTTGAATCGTCTGTTGTCAGGAAACCACATTCCATGACGAGTCTGTATCTTGATCCACTCCCTACTCCAAATGTTGGGTCCTCTGCTGATGAACCGGTTATGTCAAGTATTGATGTTAAGGTTAACAAACTTGTCACTGAATTTGTTGGTCTGGACAACCCTAATAATGTTGAAAAGTCCCTATGTCAAACTAGTGTGGATGTTGCTATGAAAGACACAATTGATGAGAATGTTCATGTTTCACCCTCCAAAAATGTTATTGATGATCCAGAGTTAAGTGTTGTACCATATGTTGAAACATCTTTGGCCTATTTTGAGTCCCCTGTTGAAACCATTCAAGAAAACTCTATTGATGATTCTTACAAAGAGATTGGTTATGTTGAGTCTCAGGGAGATGTGCCTAAAGAAAATTCGATTGATAGTGATAAAGATGGTTCTGGTAAAGAAAGCATGTATGTTGATAGTAAGGAAAAATTGTATGATAAAGGGGGAAGTTCTGGGGAGAAGTCTACAGAAGTTGTCAATGTTGACAATCATAATTCTGATGATGAACCTATTGCAAAGAATCTGGCGCCTGGTATTGCCAAGAGACTAAAAGATAGGTGAGGCGAGGTTGTTATGTCTACAAGAAAGCCTTTTAAGGCTTCAAAGAAAAGTCCTAGTGTGGGTCCTAAGAAGGGATGGAGCAAGGTTGTGACTCCTGCCACCAAGAAAATATCTTTGAAAAGGAAGAAAGCTCCTGCTAGTGATACTGATTATGATGTCACACAAGATGTTCAGGACATCGTGCCTTCAACCAGGAAGATTGCTTCTAGGAAGAAAACTCTTGCTAATGTACCTAAAGTTGCCATTGACAACAGCTCCCTTCACTCTGTGAAGAATGTTGAAAAATGGAAATTTGTGTATCAAAGAAGGTTGGCTTTGGAAAGAGAACTTGGCAAGGATGCTTTGGAGTGCAACGAAGTGATGAAACTGATTCAGGAAGCTGGATTAATGAAGAGTTTCGTTGGTCTTTGGAAGTGTTATAATATGTTGGTATAAGAATTTATTGTCAACATCTCCACGGACTGTGATAACAAGAAAAGCAAGGAATATAGGAAAGTGTATTTCAGAGGAAAGTGTGTTGATTTCTCTCTAGAAATTATAAACAGATACGTGGGAGGAATGAAGAAGAACAGACTGAGGTACAAGTAAGTGACAATGATGTTTGCAAGGAAATCACTGTTACTCAAGTGAAGAGTTGGCCAAGGAAGAAAAAGTTGTCTACCAACAAGTTAAGTGTGAAGTATGTTGTTCTACACAGGATTAGAGCTGCTACCTGGGTGCCTACAAATCATACTTCAACAATTGCTACAAGTTTGGGTAGGTTCATTTACATTGTTGGAATAGAGACTACTTTTGATTTTGGGTTGTATGTTTTTTAACAAACCATGAAGCATGCAAATACTTTTGCTGTCAAGTTGCCCATTGCTTTTCCTACACTGATTTGCGGTATCATTTTGAGTCAGCATCCTGGTATCTTAGTTAGTTTTGATGCAGCTTGTAAGAGGGAATCCCCTTTGTCTTTACACTATAAGTTGTTTAAAGGGACACATGTCCCAGATATTGTCGTGACATCTGGTAAAGGAGTTGCTAGTTCAACTTCCAGAGAAGGGGTCATTGCTGAGTTGAAAGACACTTGCAGAACCTTTGATGAGACTATAAAGGCATGTACTGAGAAGAAAATCAACCTTGAAAACCTGATTAATGCTTTGTCTAAAGAGGATCCTACTGAGAACTTGGTTGATGATGAGGAAGAGAGTGATGAAGAAGAAGACAATGAGGAAGAGAATGTTGCTGGTGATGGTGGTGAGGAAACAGAAGATTAGTGATGTTATCTGAACTGTTTTGATTTTTGCTTCTAAACTTTTGTTTCTTTGTTTGTTTTTGTTCTGTACTTTTGTAGGCTATGCCCTAGGATTTGAGCACTATGAGTGCTTTTGGCCTGTAACCTTTAACTGCATTTTTTCTGCGTGCCTACTGGTATGATCTGCTACTAGTGTATGACAGGATATTTTGACTAATTTTTGGTTAAAAAGGGGGAGTAAAAGTAGAATAGTAGTTTGTCAAGTATGTTGTTTGTTAGTAGTTGTTTGGTTCCTTTTTTGCCTGAGTACTACTTAAGGGGGAGTAGTAATTTTTTTGTCTTGAGTTGAGCTTCATGGTGAACATGTCTGCATGATTTCCCTTATTGGTGGATGTTGCTTAAGTGTTGGTTTTTGTGTGGTTGAGCGTTGAGATGTCATATCTGATGTCACGACATCTTGTCCTTGGTTGACTGCTGAAGTAGTTGTTTTTTAGAGTTTATTTTTCTCTGTGTGTGTGCTCTGAGAGGATGGAGTGTTTCTCTGTTGCGCGGTATCTGGTGTGTCTTGGTGATGTTTTTTTTGCTTTGTGGTGCGTAGTTTTTGAAAATGTACTGGTGGCAGTAGTTTTTTATTATAAAAAAATGTGTTTTGTGCAAAGATTGTTTTAGCAAAAAATTCGCCAAAGGGGGAGATTGTTAGGTTTATGATTGGTTGCGTTTTGGTAAAACAAGTTGTCTAACGAGATGTTGTACAAGATGTCTTGACATGTTGGAGCGACATCAAAGCATATCTTATTGCAAGCATTTTGGAGATCTGGTTTAATAATCGAAGATTCTTTCAAGATTTGATTTTCATAGCTTTCGGTCCAAGAAGCGTGTTTTCTTTAGAAGCATAGAATAGTTTGTGCTTTGCCTTGCTTCGTAAGAAATGAGGTTATAACTTTTAAGAAATATTAGATTTGATATGATTTGATTCTTCTGCAGATTTCGTTGCCATCATTAGGATCTGCATTTAAGGAAATATTATATCCACATTTAGGAAATAAGATGTTCCATTCAGATTTGTTTATTGACCAGTTGTGCCAAGCTCATAAGTTTCTTGTGCTATAAAAAGAAAGGATCAAAACCCTTGCAAGGGTGAAGTCGCATATTGTGGGAGTGTGTATTAAGGTTTTTGTTCATTGTTAATTGTGAGCCACTCTTGTATCACCTTTATACTAGAGCTGGACTGCTTCTAGTAGAGTTGTAATTGTGAATCACTCCTAAACTTTTAAGCAAGAGTGCATTCTATTTCTTAGAGTGTGTCTTCATTTTTGGCTGATAGTTTTATCATCATTGTTGTGTGGTTGAGGGGGAGTGAGAGGGGTCTCTTATCTAAGAATGTCTTAGATAGAAATTGCACGGGTAGTGATTAGGTGCGAAAATTGTAAACTGCAGGTTGTTTACATAAAAGCTTCAAACTAATACTATTATAGTAGATTTTCTTCCTGACTCTGTAGCCCCCAGATGTAGGTGACGTTGCACCGAACTGGGTTAACAACTTCCTAGTGTTTTTTATTTCCTGCATCTTTCTTTAATTCATGTATTGTTATTTCTGCTGTCACGATGTCTTAACATTGCATTCAACATTTTGGTCTCCTGACATCATATTCGATATTTGTCCATTACGTGTCAGATTTTCAAATGTTCATAATGCAAGTGGTGTTGTTGAACCTATAAGATCCTCTAGAAGAAAAGATACGTTGCAGAAGAAAGTCGCCACCACTTTTTTCACCTAAATCTAAATCTAGGTCAAGAATAAAGGAAGTGGTAGTAGTAGAAAAAGGATCTAACCAAGGATAAAGGAACTGGTAGTAGTAGAAAATTCTGATGTTGATCAAAAATATATTGAGACGGTCGAAGAGGATGTAGAGAATGAAGAGGAAGACAAATCCAGTGGAGGAGAAATTGATGATGAAGACTTGAATTTTCTTGATGCTTGAACTTTTATGAGACTTAAATTAAGTGTTTGTTTTTTTTAATGTTATTGACAGCTGAAAGTATGTTTTGATTAAGACCTAACTTTTATTTTTAATTATGAATGTTTTATGAATTTTGAGTAATTAATTTTAATTTTTAACTACGTTCCAATTTGCATTCCTGTTCCATTCCAATTTTTTGAATGGTAGCGCCATTCTCCGAGTTTAACAACAAAAGGAAAATTAGGTCTTGACTTTATCAAAAGTTTTGAATTTATTTTATTTGTTGTTTTTACATCACAATTACTATTTTTTGGCTTCTTAACCTGTGCCCTGCATGACCCATGTATTATATTTGTCTTTATAAAAAAATCGAACAGAAAAAAACCAAAAACTTTCATGATATGTCATAACTGATACAATTGTAAACACTATTATGATGTGATTGTAAACACCTAAAGTCTCTGATATCTCCTCAATCCTACAAGTTACAGAAATTGGTGGTATAAAATGAGCGCAGACATTTATATAGAACTTACATTTACAAAGGTGAAGGATGGTCATCTAATTGAAATGAATGGCCTATAATCTTGACAAATTTCCTTTTCAATTCAATAGGGAAGAAGAGTGTGCTAGTGATGGATTTCATTAGGCAGTGTTGGAAGCTTCTTTCTAAATACATGCTTCCTGCAGCGTTCGAAAATACTATCATAGATCAAATCAAACTGCACTCCGGCTCTCTCGCGGTTAATAATGAATAATACATGATCACCCTCCACATATTTGTAGTACCTGTTTCATCAAATATCATAATTTGGTCAGTTCACAAAACAATTTCTCAGAACAAAAAATAGACTAGGCTAAATTCACAACAAAAAAGTCGTAATTTCAAAAACAGTTTGTTGAGGATTCCTGCACAATTAAAGCATGTCAAATGGCATTTGTGGAAATTAATAATTGGTTGACCAATATAAACAGTTTGTAGGCCATGTAAGCAATTCATGGTCAAAGAAAATAATGCAAAGTCAAGCTCTCTAAAGCGGATTGTTAAAATATTGACTGTTGAACCAAGAACAGGAAGGTAGTTTAACAAACCAGATGCCAGGTTGCATTGGTTGGCAATCTGAATCCTTCTCCACAAAACGGTTGGGGTGTTCAATCGGGAAACGAGGATGAGTCATCGATATTGTGTTTAGTGCTCCATCATTGTCTTGCCAGTCCTCATCCCTGCACACACAATTACACAACACTTAATTTATCAAGCTTAATTCGTTTGATACTTGAGTATATTGCCGCAGGAAGGTGAAAACAAAACCTATTGCATTTAAGAAGCCTACCTGTATCCTTTATACGGGGGAGAAACATCTGAAGGATGAGTCCACTGGCTCATTTGCAATACTCTTATGAAAAGCAAAGGGTGAACTCCGAGTATGCTTGAAGGAGCCGTTACACCCATGATCTTCCTTGTCTGCTTGGTCGCGTAGCTAAAGTAGTATGTGTTTGGGAATGTTTGCAGGCGGTAGTTGATTTTTATAGACCCTTGAATTGAAAGATCAGGAAGGATCCAATCCTCTGATGTAAATGGACCTGCATTCCCCAATAGGCAATCAACAAGACCCCATACACCGATCTTTCTCCATGACATGTTGAAGTGATCAAACCCAAAATTGTAGTAGTTTTTCAACCAGGCAATGTCTAACCAATCATATAGTATCACCCCAATTCGGCAAAGCTGTAGCAGGCAAATAGGTTTCAATGTTTTCCCATCTTCCGGCCTGAAACAATAATAGATACTAGCTTAGCACCTACGGGTAAAAATTTAAGAAAAAATGCATAATTGAATGTAGTGGGACACGCCTTCAATCTGAAGAGTTGATTCTACATAGCTTATCACTGACTGTTTGCCAAATGGAGATAACTATCTGGTTTTAGCAATATATATATTTAAGCAGAAACTAAAGTTAGGTAGAACTCACTGAATGCCATCAAAGTAGGTTCTTGTAGTCCCATTAAATGCTCCAGATAAGGATGTGATGCTTATCACCCAGTTTTCTGAAGTGTTTTCATGTCCCTTGAATGCCTGAAGACAATATGAATATCAAATTATCAAGAAAAAATAAATAAAATACATTAAAAAAAAAAAAACATATTTAAACACATAACATTTTGCCAATTAGAATGTTGAAAGAACTGGATTTTGTAAAGGCAATTTGATGGGGTTATTTTTTACCAAAATGAAAACTACCTTATACACTATCCACATATGCATGAAAAACATAAAATTAAGACCAACACCAACCTTATCAGCAAGCATTTGCTGCAAAACACGAACAACCTGTGCTCCAGCAGAATGTCCCACAAAATGAAGAGGGTGATCCTCATCCCACTCAGAATAATGCCCTTCATGTACCAAAATAACAAAACAAAACACTTTTAATAAATAAAAAACATTAAAAAAATTCACAAAGGTAAAGTGAAAAAAAAATTGCTACAAACAACAAACATAACATGAAGATCTCCAATGTCCAAAAAGTCCAAACCTTGTTCATAGATTCTTCCAAACTGCGAGTGTCCACACTCCTTGCTATGTTCTTCACCATAATCAACTTGTCCTCCTTTTAAATAATAGAACAATTCCCTTGCCCTGAGAAACCAAAAATTACAAAACCCTTTGAAGACTTTTCACAAACACAAAGCATGCAATCAAAACCATTAAGATAAAACCTAGCAAACTCTAACCCTTTAAACCCTCACCTATCATATATACTTGTTAAAGACCCTAGATCAGGAACAAGAACCCTTTCATCTTTCTTCTCTGCTCCAGCAAAGTATGACAAACCACCCAACCTCTGATAAATCAAAAAACAACATTAACAAAACCGAAACAAACAAAAAATGTAACTTTTGAGACAGAGTTACAGAAACAAAACAAATGAGCATTACCCCTTTCCCAAATCCAAAAATTCCATGCACCAAAACAATAGGAGGAAGATCATCCCCAAATTTGGATTGATTTTCATCAAGGGTCAATTTATCTTTAACCTCAACAACATTCATATTAGGCTTTTGAAAATATTCATTAAGAACCTGTGATAAATCTCCAGCAACAGCTGAGCTAAATATGTAAAACCCATAAAGCAAATGAACCAAAGAACTCACAAAAAGCTCCATCAAATGAAGATAATTGAACCATAATCTCAACATTTTTTCTCTTCCTCAATGACCCAAAAGAAAATAATAAAAAAATTTCAATTGTTTCCACAAGAGCCTTCTTTTTAGCTCTACAAAAATCTACCAAAAGAAGGCTCTTGTAAGCCGATTAAAGGGTTAAAATTAAAATAAAATAATAAAGGTTTTAACAAACCCTTGTTGTAGGTGAAAGAAGGCTTTGATTTTACATGAGACAGAAAAAATTTGCTATTAAAGTTAAGAATGAGTGGAAGAAATTGAAAAGGGATGAAAATTGTGCTGTTGTTGTTGTTGTTTTTGTTGTGGAAATATATATGCGGTTTTTGGGGTTTATTTAATTCTTTGAAATACTAGTATGGTGAGTTTCCCACATTTTCTTCGTTTCCTTTCTACCTCATAAATTACGATGGCCGTTCACAAAGTCGTTGCCATCTGTTTACTCTTTATTTGTCAATGCAATTATCAACCATTTGATTTTATTATAATTAATCAACCATGCTAGTATTCCATAGTTACACGCATTGTATGAATATACATGTCAGATTTTAATATATAATATTTAGACACTCGCACTCTCTTTTTAATTATAGTATTTTATTTTCTTTTTAATTTTGTTGTAATATATTATTTGAATTAGTTACATGTTAATAATTTTTAATTTACATATGCGACAATATTAGATCAACTAATATTTATTAAAATTAATTAATGTGATTAATATCTAAATAAGGGGTTCTCTTTTTTGCCCTCCGCTCTTTGTATTTATAGTTGTATTTTTTATGTTCTGGAAATAAGTAATGATCAGAGGAGTTGAACAGTTTAACTGTTTGTATATTGTAGTGGTTCAAGGTTTTGATGCAGTGGAGAGAAGTTGATTTGTAAGGTTAACACTTCAATGTTCAAATCAGAAAGAGGAGTAAGAAGTGAAGTTTGAATGGAGAAGATATTCAACACCTAGAAAATGCTGTGACCATTCTTCTAAATATAAGAGTTAGTTAACAAAGCAATTCACGTGTGGGTGTGAAATTGGTCGATCGTTAGATGAAACTAGATGGTGAGATTTCACATGTAAGTTCACATGACTGGCTTGGAAGATAAAACCCATTTATTCTTTTTTTTTTTTTTTTGAGCTTAACCAATATTGGGCTTCCACACTTTTTTGGCCTTACGGGCGGCCAGAACAGTTGCTCCACAAACCTTTGTTCCTGCTATTTAGGGCAACGGTTTGTAATGGTTGATTTTTGTATGGTCATGAGTCATGGAAATAGAAGTATTCAATGGGACATTACCCTCCCTGGGAATAATGATGTGTATCCTTAATCAAGTTAATAATGATGTTATTCCTCAATTTAGGGTGCTTGAGTGTCTTTTCAATCATTTTGGGTGAATCTTCACTGTTGATAGTTCAAAGTTATCAGACAATCTTTAGCATTTTGAGGGGGCATATAAGGTTCTCAAAGTGTCATTTTTGCGCTTTTAACCGTTATTGACTTTGCACAAGAAAGTGTTCTCGTTCTTTTCATTTCTCACTAAAGGTATTCTTGTACGAGTGTCGGTTTAGACTAAGGAAAAATTTCTTGTCGGTTTCATCTTTGTGTCTCTGCTTTTTCATTCTGCTTCTGAGTTTTAATATTTTAGTCTTTCACTTCCGCCTTTGTTTTACATGTTTTAGGGTTTTAGCACTTGAGTGTTTGAATTTGTTTGTTATCTTTGTTACACCTGCATTTATTTCTTAATGTATTTAATCATGATTATTACATCAATCTCGACCAAGAAGGATTGTAAAGACATTTCACGAGGTTGGGTGAATTCCGAAATATTTGAGGTTGCTTATGTGTTCTCTCCTGGAGAAGTTTTTGTTCAAACGATAATCAACATTGGTCTATTAGAAGATTGGGGCGTGTTTCCCCCTAGATGATGGTCAACAAATTTGCAACTTGAAATTCTAGTTAAGCAGATCACGAAGATGTCAGACAGGATGTCGTGACACTTAATCTCTGCTTCTCACAAGGATCTAAGGAAGAACAAATATAAATAGCAGAAAGTAAATAACACCAAAGATTATTAACCTAGTTCGATGAACAACAACACCTATGTCTGGGGGCTACCAAGCCAGGAATGAAATCACTAAGTAGAATTGGTTCTAAGCTAAACTCAAACGTTTACAACTTAGTACCTAGAAACTACCCTTCCTAGATTTCTACCTAAGACACTCCTAGGTATGAGACCCTTCTCAATTCCCTTTCAATCACAGCAGTGACTGAAAATATTACAACTCAATAAGAACGTCCTTCTCAAGTATTCAGACAATACACGAGAAGCTCACAAGTACAAACCCTAGTACTTCTAAATAGCTGCAACAACCAACCACAACTAGATTAACTCTAACCTATTTATATTGTAAACCACAACTGGACTTGGGCTTCAAAAGCGCGGCAGATAACTTCCTCAGAATTAGCGACATAATTCTTTCTTCTATCCCAAGTTACCAAAAATGTCTCCTTCACAAGGAAACCGCAAATACAATTAGAATCAGAATCTCTGATTCCCCAATCTCAGGTGCCACCTGGAATCCTAGTCATATTCCAATCACACCTGTTAACAAAGACAGTTAATCCAAAACAGTAACAGACAAAGATGTCGAGTCCTCCTGATATGACATCTTGTCTAACATCTCATCTTGCAGTTAGTATAACATGTTGGGACATCTTGTCCAACATCTTTCAGCTAAGTTAGTTTTACCAAAATTAATGCCAACCTCAGAAGCAGGGACTCAACAATCTCCCTCTTTGGCAGATTTTGGCTAAAACTAACTTCCATATACCTGCAGAAACATATCAGGGAGACCACTATCAGAGCAGCAGCGGAATCAAAATATGTCTCCCCCTCAATCAGATCAGATCTACTCCCCCTCAGTAGTTAGTAGATCATCAGCAATCAGCAGTGGTTAGTGATGTTAGTAATTCTCCCCCTTTTTAGCCACAATATGACAAAGGTAGAAAGACTAACCCAAAACCCAATAAACCAGTTCAAAGTAAAAGTTAAGTTACACACCCAACAGAAAAAGAAAAAAATTATCCTGGGCTCACAGCCCTTACATAACCAAAAAGAACAAAGCAAGAATAAGAGATAATACTAAAAAATCCTCTCACTATGGTGAGAATACATATTCAGAGATCAGAATATTATTCCCACCCCAACCATTAGAAAGTTATGCCTCATCAGAAAGGCAAACTCCAAGCTTGCCTCTCAATGTCTCAAATTGATTTGCATCTAGAGCTTTAGTGAAGATGTCTGCTAATTAATTTTCTGTGGCCACATGTTCCAGAGTGATGACTTTATCTTCCACCAGATCTCGAATAAAGTGATTCCTGATGTTAATGTGTTTAGTTCGGCTGTGCTGGATGGGATTCTTAGAAATATTTATAGCACTTAAGTTGTTACAGAAGAGTGTCATAACATCTTGTGGGACATTGTATTCAGTCGGCATTTGTTTCATCCACATCATTTGAGAGCAGCTACTCCCCGTAGCAATGTACTTAGCTTCAGCAGTGGACAGGGAAACACAATTTTTCTTTTTGCTGAACCAAGAAATTAGATTGTTTCCTAAGAAGAAGCATCCCCCTGAGGTACTTTTCTATCATCTGCATTCCCAGCCTAGTGAGCATCACAGTATCCTATTAATACAGAGTCAGAGTTGTGTGTGTAGAGTAAACCATGGTTGTATGTCCCATTCACATACTTCAGAAACCTTTTAACTTGATTAATATGACTTGCTTTGGGTTCAGCCTGATACCTTGCACAGACTCCTACAGAGAACATTATATCAGGTCTACTGGCTGTAAGGTATAGGAGACTTCCAATCATGCTTCTATAGAGACTCTGATCAATGCTTACACCATTCTCATCTCTTGTCAATTTCAAATGTGTAGGGGCAGTAGTCCTCTTGTGTTTTGCATTTCCCAAGTCAAACTTCTTGACAATATTCTTGGCATATTTCTCTTGACAGAGAAAAATGGAGTCTTCCATTTGTTTGACTTGGAGACCAAGAAAGTAGGTTAATTCCCCGACTAAACTCATTTCAAACTCTGACTGCATTTGCTTAACAAAATGTTGGACCATTTCTTCCGACATTCCACCAAAAATAATGTCATCAACGTAGATTTGAGCTATCATAAGGTTACCTTCCTTTTCTTTGACGAAGAGAGTTTTATCAATTCCTCCCTTTATGTAGCCATTTGTAACAAGGAACTCAGTCAGCCTTTCATACCAGGCCCTTGGTGCTTGTTTCAACCCGTATAAGGCTTTCTTCAGCTTGTAAACATGACCTGGAAATGTTGGATCAACAAAGCCTTTGGGTTGTTCCACATAGACCTCTCCGCTGAGATATCCGTTCAAAAAGGCACTTTTAACATCCATTTGAAAGAGTTTGAACTTCAGAAGACAAGCTATTCCAAGGAGCAGTCGTACAGATTCCAGTCTAGCTACAGGTACAAAAGTATCATCAAAGTCCACTCCCTCTATCTGGGTATATCCCTGTGCGACAAGTCTGGCCTTGTTTCTTGTGACAACTCCATGTTCATCAGACTTGTTCTTAAAGACCCACTTAGTACCGATCACATTTGATCCTTCGGGCCTGGGTACCAGATCCCAAACATTATGTCTCTTGAACTGCTCAAGCTCTTCTTGCATTGCATTAATCCAGAATTCATTTGGCAAGGCTTCCTTAACATTTTTTGGTTCTATCTTTGACACAAAGCAGACGCTTGCCACCATGTCACGTGATCTAGTCATCCTACCTCCATTTGGATCCCCTATTATAAGTTCCTTGGGATGATTCTTCTGTATTCTAATGGAAGGTCCTTTGTCAACTCTCTCGGACACAGTAGACTCATGATTGTCATCGTTGGGTACTGCAATATCTTCAGAGTCGTCTGGAGGTGTTTCAACATCTTCTGTGACATCTTCCTCCTCCATTGGGAAGAATGCTCCAATGTCATTTGTAGCTTCAACCTCCATAGGAGAGTCATCAACCACAACATTTATGGATTCTAATACAACTTGAGTTCTTGGATTGTAGACACGGTATGCTCTGCTGTTTGTGGAGTAACTTAGGAAGATTCCTTCCTCACTCTTGGGATCCATCTTTCTCCTCTGCTCACGGTCTGCCAGAATGTAGCATTTGCTTCCGAAGACATGGAAGTATTTCACCGTTGGTTTTCTACCCTTCCATAATTCATACAAGGTAGCAGAGGTTCTCGACCTGATGGTTACCCTGTTTAGAATATAGCAAGCTGCGTTCATTGCTTCAGCCCAAAAATGATATGGAAGTTTCTTTGCATGGAGCATGACCTTTGCACACTCTTGAATAGTTCTATTTTTTCTTTCAACCACACCATTCTATTGAGGAGTGATGGGTGAAGAGAACTCTTGACTAATTCCTTCTGAGGAGCAGAACTCATCAAACTTACTGTTTTCAAATTCCCTCCCATGATCACTTCTGATTCTGATTATACCACAGTCCTTCTCTCTTTAAGGTCTCTGGCACAATCCCTTAAAAACTTCAAACACCTCTGATTTCTCCTTGATAAAGTGCACCCAAGTGTATCTAGAAAAATCATCAACAACTACATAGGCATACATTTTTCCTCCAAGACTTTCAAATTGCATAGGTCCCATTAAATCCATATGAAGAAGTTCTAAGTTCCTTGATGTGGTTTGTTGTTGAAGCCTTTTGTGTGACATTCTAGTTTGTTCCCCAATCTGGCATTCTCCACATATCTTTCCCTCATCTATCTTAAGATTTGGAATTCCTTTGACAGCTTCCTTGGATATGACTTCTTTCATCCCTTTTAAGTGCAAATGCCCCAGTTTCTGATGCCACAGCTTTACTTCATCCTCCCTATACACTAAACAGGTGGAGGGACTCTAAGTTTCGTGAGGAGCCCACAAATAGCAGTTATCCTTGGATCTGGCACCTTTCATAATGAGTTCTTCTTTCTCATTTGTAACCAGGCACTCAGATTCAGAGAAGTTTACTTTAAGACCTTGGTCACACAGTTGGCTGATGCTAATTAGATTTGCAGTCAATCCCTTAACATACAAAACTTTATCAAGACAGGGCTGACCTTCATACTTCAGTTTGCCAACACCTTTGATTTCTCCTTTTGAGCCATCTCCAAAGGTGACATGACCAGTGGGATGAGGTTTAATGTCAGCCAAGAACTTCTTCACACCAGTCATGTGTCTGGAGCAACCACTATCAAAGTACCAGTCTTCTTTGGCTGAGGCTCTAAGAGAGGTATGGGCAATGAAGGCTAAAGTTTGACCTTTAGGTATCTATTTCTTCTTCCCTTTGGGAGTCTTCCTTCTTCTTCTTCTGGATTGTATTGAAGATTTAGGATATCCATTCAACTTGTAGCAGTGAGTCTGTATATGACCAACATTTCTGCAGTAGTAACACTGTTTGTCCTATTTTTGTTTTCCTAGAGAGTTGTTCTGAGGCCTTTGATGATGTTGAGACATCCTTCTTGACATCACTTGGGCTGAGTTCCCTCCAGTCTTATGTCCTTTGATCTCAACTTGATCATTATAGCCCAGACCCTTTCCACTTCCGGCATTTCTTCCTGACATAAGGATTTCATCTAGCATGTCTGAACTGTTGTTCGTCATCCTTATATACTTGGCCAGGTTGTTGAGTTTGGAGTTTAACCACTCCACTTTATCCTCCAATTCTGAGATCGTTTCCAGATGGTTCCGTCTTTCATCACACAGTTGTGAGATAAGATTCTGCTAATTTTGTCCTAGTTGAAACAGTTCAGTCAAGACATTAGAATTGAGCGATACATTATCTGACTCCTTGTCAGAATCATATACTCCTGTCATTGCAGACACCTTCTTAGTAGTCTCTCCATCGCTTGAGGAGTCATCCTCTGACCATGAAGTGGACAGGCCTTTCTTCTCCTTCTTGTGGTATGTGGGACACTCACCTCTTGTGTGTCCAAAACCCCCACACTCAAAGCACTGAACTCCCTTCCCTCGGTTGAGTTTCTTGTCATAGATAGGTCTTCTCCCAAAGTTTCTTGATTTATAGATGTCAGAAGTCTGAGCCTTGACATTTGTCTTAGACTTCTCATCCAATTGCTTTGCCAGTTAATGATACTGTTTTTCCAAGAACCCTGCAACTTTGGACATATCCTCTTTGGTGTCCCTCTCTTCTTGGTTGGTCACCAAAGCAAGACTTTTCTTCTTTTCTTCCTTTTCACTAATTGACATCTCAAAGGTTTGGAGTGATCCCATAAGCCCATCTACCTTCATGGTATTAATGTCCTGAGCTTCTTCAATAGCCGTCACTTTCATATCAAACCTCTTGGGGAGAGACCTCAGAAACTTCCTGACTAACTTGGCTTCAGGAATTTTGTCTCCAAGAACACTAGATGTGTTGGCAATATCAACAATATTCATATGAAAGTCATGTATACTTTCATCTTCTCTCATCCTCAGGTTCTCAAATTTAGTAGTGAGAAGCTAAAGCCTTGAGGATTTGACACGAGAGGTCCCTTCATGCGCAGTCTTCAGAATTTCCCACACATTCTTTGCAACAGTGCAATTCTTAATGAGTTTGAAGATGTTCTTGTCCACCCCATTTAACAGGGAATTCAAGGTTTTAGAGTTTCCTTGAGCAAGTTTATCATCTTCATCATCCCAATCTTCTTCTGGTTTCAGGTCCTCGGTGAGCTTCCCGTCTTTGTCTTTGATCTTTGGTGGATCCCACCCCTTGACCACAGACTTCCAAGCCTTTCCATCCATAGACTTGATAAACGCCACCATACGAACTTTCCAATAATTATAATTGGAACCATCTAGTATTGGCGGTCTATTCAGAACTCCTCATTCTTTATCCATCGTACCAGAAAGTATCGTCCCTGAATCTCACCCAGATACAGAGCAGGATGCCTGCTCTAATACCAATTGAAATTCTGGTTAAGCAGATCACGAAGATGTCAGACAGGATGTCGTGACACTTGATCTCTGCTTCTCACAAGGATCTAAGGAAGAACAAATGTAAATAGCAGAAAGTAAATAACACCAGAGATTGTTAACCCAATTCGGTGAACAACAACACCTACGTTTGGGGGCTACCAAGCCAGGAATGAAATCACTAAGTAGAATTGGTTCTAAGCTAAACTCAAACGTTTACAACTTAGTACCTAGAAACTACCCTTCCTAGATTTCTACCTAAGACACTCCTAGGTATGAGACCCTTCTCAATTCCCTTTCAATCACAGCAGTGACTGAAAATATTACAACTCAATAAGAACGTCCTTCTCAAGTATTCACACAATACACGAGAGGCTCACAAGTACAAACCCTAGTACTTCTAAACAGCTGCAACAACCAACCACAACTAGGTTAACTCTAACCTGTTTATATTGTAAACCACAGCTGGACTTGGGCTTCAAAAGCGCAGCAGATAACTTCCTCAGAATTAGCGACCTAATTCTTTCTTCTATCCCAAGTTACCAAAAATGTCTCCTTCACAAGGAAACCGCAAATACAATTAGAATCAGAATCTCTGATTCCCCAATCTCAGGTGCCACCTGGAATCCTAGTCATATTCCAATCACACTTGTTAACAAAGACAGTTAATCCAAAACAGTAACAGACAAAGATGTTGAATCCTCCTGATATGACATCTTGTCTAACATCTCATCATGCAGTTAGTATAACATGTTTGGACATCTTGTCCAACATCTTTCAACTAAGTTAGTTTTACCAAAATTAATGCCAACCTCAGAAGCAGGGACTCAACACAACTTATATGGCATTTGCACAATTACATTCCATGAGTGCCTATCCTCTCTCATCAATTATCGTCTTCCCTTTAACGAGTTTGAAGTTGGTCTCTTGAACCATCTGTTTGTCACTCCCTCGCAGCTCTACCATATGATTTGGGCATTCGTTAAAAAATTTCAACATTGGTGTGAATACACTAGAAGTAAGCTAATTATGACGTTGTTTTTCCACCTCTTCAAGGTACAAAGTGGTGTTAAGTTTCCAAATGGTTTTGGCATACTTTCTCTGAGATGAAGTGTCAAATACTTTGATACTTACTCTAATTGTGTGAAGCATTTCAAGGATCATTTATTCTTGTTTTTCTCCTCTTAGTGAGGAGGCTCATGCAAATTTTTATCGCTTGGCGCCTCCTTTACTAGTACGAACAACTTTTGTAAGTACTAGACTCAAAGTCACTTCTTAACCAGAGTTAGGATGTACCATTACCAGGAGGAAGACTTGTTTGAGGAAGAATTATACTTGAAACCTTAGTTGGAGGTCTTCTGTCAAGAAATTGGTTGCGTCAGACGAGTTGTTCCATCTTATTTGGCATTCAAAACTCGATTGCAGAGGTGCATACAAACCCGCTGGCTGGTGGATGCTAAACCCAATAGGGAAGGAAGAAAATCTTTGGTGAGTGGGCCCTGGGATTATACCCCCCTTATTTTTTTCCTCTACATTATCCCTGATGTCTCCCTTGTTTTTGTAGATGCCATTAAGGAAATTCGGGTTGTTGCTGCTTTGATTGGAGATCCAAGCACGCCTTCTACCATGGGAGTTTTTGCTTCAGATACAACCATCGGGACCCCCTATGGACGATTTGTCAAACAGTAAATGCAAACTACCTCTCATCACGATAGAGAGGAGATCTGGGCTTTTCCGGACTGTGTCTGTTAGAATAAGATTTGGTTCTGCTGGATATCTCTAAGTTTTGATAATAACAAAGTAGTATTTGTGTGAGAACAATTTTGGTACTCTAATGTTTGTTTTTCTGAAGGATTAACAAAATAGACCCTAACTCTGATAGAGACCATGTGCAACGTCACTCTGATTTGACCAAAAGTCGCTTCTGCGCCAAAGAAGCAAGTCTACTTCTGATCTACTCACATTCAAAAAGATTCTAGGAAGACAATATGTTACTGCTGTAATGCTCTCTTGGATTCTGTCTCTGAGCGTGACTCTGATGATTTACTTCTGAAGCCTTTCTAGCTTTTGAAGTCATTATCTTCTGAAGACTAAGTGCCAAAGACTCTGAAGACAAGGTTATGCTTAACAAAGTTCTGAAGATTCTGAAGACTTGAGTTTCTGAAGACTAAGTGCTGAAGACTCTGAAGACAAAGTTCTGCTTAACAACGTTCTGGAGACTCTAAAGACTAAGGGTTCTGAAGACTAAGTGCTAAAGATTCTGAAGACAAGGTTCTGGTGAACAAGTTCTGAAGACTCAAGACTCTAAAGACCCAGTGATCAACTCTTCTACTCATGCTTCAATCATCTCTATTCAGAAGCCTCTGATGTACAGAAGATAAGATCAAAAGTTTATGAGGGAAAATAGTACATAGTACGTATCAAACACATTCCATTCCACTACCCTGATTTGGTGGTACAAAGGACAACTTTTGTGTATGATTTTCATCCCTACGTAACGAAATTATTTCAAGTCGCCAGCTCTCTCAAGGATATTCCTTATTTGCCCTTCAACGTATCTCTTACTGGCTATATAAGGACTTGGCGACTTGAAGAAAATAGAGACAATGGAAGCAAGACAGTGAAGCACTATAATACAACGCAAGAACATTGTTCATACTGTGAAAATTATCTTTAAGTTATTTTTGTTATTCATAGTGTTTATATCTGCTTGTAAAGAAGCATCTATTTGTAAACGTTATTTTTTAAACAGTTGTTTGTAATTCCTTAAGGGACCAGTTAGGTCAGAATCCTTAAGAAGAGACAGTTAGTCTTTGTGGTTGTTAGTCACTAGCAGTTGCTAGTGCAAATTATAATCAGTTGATTATAGTGGATTAAGTCCTTGTGTATAAGGCGAAATCACCTTGGCGGGTGGACTGGATTAGCTTGATATTTTTCAAGTGAACCAGGATATATCGTGTGTTTTTCTCTCTTGTTAGTATCTTTGTGATCTTTGTTTGAGTTTCACAAAAAGCTTTCATTTTTGAAAACCCAATTCAAACCCACCTTCAGTGTCGTGGTAGAAGAAACTTTGCCATCTCAAAAAGGCTCAGGATGATGGCCCTTTTTGTAAGTGTCTTTGGCCTAGGCATGTAGGCAGGCGATCCTATGTGCTGACTAACTCGAGTCCCGTATAGTTAACGCATCTTGGTCTAAGAATGAATAGAGAGTTTCGCTCCTTAGTATCCGATGAAGATTATTCCTACTTCTCGGGGCTCTCTGGCGAAATTTATCAAAGGGAGTTGGTCGAATTAGCTTATCATGTTTGTCAAGCATCATTTATTTTGGCCTTATTTTCCACTAGTTGGGAAGAAGTCTTTTTAACTTATCACCTTCGTCAAGAGAGAGGGAGGTTTGAGAAACATGTTAGTGATCTTATTATCGAACGAAATAGGACCTGGAAGAGATCTAGGGTGCTTAAAATTTTTTTCTATCCATATAAGCGCCTCTAGAACCTTTTGGGTATCTTGGCGCTCTGGTTAAAAAGGTGAAATAACTTGTTCGGGGAGTGGTTGAGAAAGGCGAGTCTTTAGAATAAGTGAACCGGTCCTTGGAGCTTGCTCGTAAAATAACAAAGGAGTTGGAGAACTCCTTGAAAGAGTCTCGAGAGAATCAGAAGAAATTTAAGGTTGACCTTAATCCAATGCGCTAAGAGAATATTTCTCTCTATAAAGAGTTAGCTAAGTCCTTGCAAATTGGTTTTTCCGTGGTTGAAGATTCCTTTGAGAGTACTCTAAAGTAGGTGGAATAATTCTATCAGACTGGGCCTATTTTTCAAGATCGGGTTCGTCTTAACCAGTTCGTCGAGGATGGGAACATAATATCTTTGGATATATAGTGTTGTGTGTTTTTTAGGTCAACGTGCTTGTACCTGGCTTATGGGTGGCTATGGAACTTCTATCCTGTAATGTACATATGTAAATATATTAATACTTTAGTTCGCTATTTATTTGAATTGTACCTACTTTGGGGTGTTGTTTCTGGTTATGAGTTCTTATCTCTAAGACTCAGCTTTTTCCTCCGAAATTTTATGCTTGAAGTTCATTAGACATCTCTAGAAATTGTACTAGATCAAGGGTTGGTACTCCTTCCTATGCCCCTGGTATAAACCTGGTTCGAGGTTGATGTATCGACAGACCTGCCACTGCCTCTCGAGTGGTTAGCTACTATGAGGGTAGGTCAGTTATTTGCCATTTTTTAGGATTGCTTTCATTGTGTTTATGCATTATCGTTGTAGGGTTTTTACTGCTTTAGCCATACGCTGCTGGCATTTGTGACAGCACTCTTGGGTACTTGTGATGGGGCTTTGATCCCTTTAGTCGTACCAAGGACCCGTCGTCACTTTTCATGATCATAGGGGAAAAGACAATTAAGTGAAAAAATTATTTCTTTTCTTCAATAATTGTAATACATTATGCACATTATGATTTTCTTTACTATAAAGGGAATATGAAATTAACATAACAGCCACCGCTTGTTTGCCATGGGGTTCGTGGTCATTGCTTTGTGTCTTTCCTGGGTCAACCACTTCTGTTTGCAGGCTGGACTGTCGTTTGTTTTGGTCGGAGGTTGAATAGATGTGTTCTTGAGCTGGAAGATTAATGAGGCCGCATTGATTTCCATGGTTCTATATTCGCCTTCCTTATGATCTTGTTGTAAAGCCTGGTAAATCCTCTTTGATTTGGAGAAGTTGGCGCTGATTGTAATTGGCACATCCTGAAATTTATGGTATTTCAACTTAAGATGAACTGGGGAAGCTAATGTATCCAATGTGGCCGCAAAGGGGCACCCTAGGATTCAGTTATAGATACTTCTTTAGTGGACAACCAGGAACTGCGAGTTAATAATCCTTATGTTTTTTCCTTCCCATGAGGTTACCATTAGCTCTACGTACCCTCATGTGAGGGTTAGTGTGTTTTTGAAGTATTGAAGGTCTGAACCTTCATAGGGCCACAATTTTTCTTTCTTCAAGACCATTTTCTCAAAGAGATATAAATATATCATGTCATTATAACCACCACCGTCGATCAATATCTTAGAAGCATCAAAGTTGATGATGGTTGTCGTGATTACCAGGGGAAATTTTCATTGGGGATTCCTCGGACTTCTAACTATCTCTGAACCCTAGAATTGTCCTTTCAAAGTTTGTGATCGATGTTTCTCTTTTTTCCTTGCTAATGGCTGATAACTCAACAATTTTTCTCTTCATCATACTCTTGGGTTGGTTGCTTATCTAACGGGTTTCCCCAGTTACTGAGGTGATATATTGGAGTTCCCATTATGCCTTTCTTCTTCCCCGTTGTTTGTTTTTTTACCTTTATTGGTGGCCATAACTTCCATAGTCTTTTTGGAGGATTGTTTCTTTCAACTGGGTGTGATTATTAGTGTTGGGGTTGTGGCACTTGTGGAAATGAAAGTATTTGGACTTGTTAGTCCGAGCATATTCTTAGACCGAATAAGGGTTTCTTATTTTGACCTTCTTGAGTTATATATTAGTGCACTTTGTTAAAATCCTCTCTCGTGAGGTTTTCAAGGGAGTGTAAGAGTCAAATTTCAAACGAGGTCTTCTTTTGTGTTCCTCTATGGGCTTCCCTGAGTCTTTTTCCAATGTTCGAATAGATCCAGAGTTCCCCAATCCCTTGTTGCCTCCATTGGCCAGTTGTTTCTCCTCATAGTTAATGTAGGGTTTCACCCTACTCAAAAATTCCTTTAGGTTGTGAGCCTCGTTGTGCCCTAACTTTTCTGGAATGTACAATCTGGTCTAAGTCCCTTCTCAAAGATCCAACACTTAAGGCTCTCATTCAAGCCTCCAACTACTACTACCACATTAGTGAAACAGTCGATATATATATATATATATATATGTGTAAAGTTTGCTTTTTTCCCTAAGTAATTCCATTAAGAGTGGCCACAGTGGTTGGTTGTCTTTTCATGGCAGTGAAATGGGCAGTGAAAGTCTCGCATATATTAGACCATGAATCTATGGTTTTGTTTGGGAGTGAGTTAAACCAGGATTAAGAAGACTCGATTAAGGTGGGTTTGAAGAGCTTACACTTCATGTCTCCATTGACATGGTAGTAGTCTAATCGGTCATCCACGTGTTCAACGTGCTTGTCATGGTATCTGATTTTGTTACAACTATGGAGTGTTTGGGTTTTCTCTAGAGACTTCAAAATTCTGTTGTCCAATATGTGAATGGTCAGATAACTTTTTTTCCTAGGTCGTGCGGGGTCCTCTCCTTCCTTCTCTTCTCTTCTCATTAGTTGACAGGTTTTAGAGGGAATGTGATTACCCTTTCCTCCTTTGGGACCTAGGGAAGGAGTATGACACCCATGTCATTGATTGTTCAGGGATTTGTGGACCTCTTATAAATCCTTTCTTGGCTCAATGATCTTATGTGAAGCCACCTTCTGCATAGTGTGGTTCTTTTGGATATTGTTTTGTAGGCTCTTCTTAATCCGAGTATGTTTGTTTGCAAAAGCAAGGTAGTTTTGTTGTTCAATCATCTGGTACGTATTATTCAACAAATCATTAGCATTTTCTGGGTTGAGATTAGCCTGCAAGAGTCATAAATCTGGGAGCACCCTTGCATCTGGTTACAATAGGTGGTAATGTAGGCCTGAAGGAGGGTTTCCCTATGTGGAATTATGAAGCGGATCCGATGAATGGAGGAAGTTGAGAAGTTCCTTAATCTACCCCTAAGCTGAACAAAATTTGGTGGTGGAGGAACAAAAGGAGTAGTTGTTGCGACTTGATCATATGTACCATGATGAGGCAAAGGAGAATTCCTAGTTGCTTCTACAGTTGCAGTTGCTTGCATGAAATGGAGGAACAAGTGGCTTTTGAAGTTTCCATCATCTAATAAATATGGTGCAAAGAGTTTGACTATGGACTAGAGGAAATTTACTTTGAGACGTAGATACGCATCTTCGTTGAAAGAGATATGCATCTGGTTCATTTGAATCGATAAATGGTGGATTCTGGAAATTGTAGGAATCAAAGGTTGATTTCCACAAACAATGCCAATATTCCACTCTATAACTAAGTGATGATTGAAGGGGTTGAACTTGTGGTATGGTACAGTGGTTCATGGTTCTAATAAACTAGAGAGAGAAGAGATTCAATACTTTGGAAAATAAGCAACCATTCCTTTAAAAAGAAGAGATAATTAGCAGTAAAATGTACATGTGAGCGTGAAATGCAGTCAATCATCAAATGGATCTGGGTGGTGGTGATAGATTTTGCGTGTAAGTTCACCTGAGTGATTTGGAAAATGAAACTCGTGCATTCCTTACATTTTTGTTTTGATATTTACCAGTATTGGGCTTCTAAGCTTTTTTAGTCTTATGGGAGGCTCAAAACATTTGCCCCTCAAGCCCTTGTTCTTGCTCTTGACGGGGGATTTTAATGAGTGATTATTTTATGAACAGGAGTCATAGAAATAAGGGTCTTCGATGGGACATCCCTTCATTGGGAATAAGCACATTAAATACTAGTCTCTTGTGGTACTACATGACGTTGGGAAAGGAAGACATGTATACATACTCTAGTCATTAAAGACAATATTCCTCTATTTAGGGTGTTTGAGTGTCTTTCGAATTGTTTTGGTTGAATTGTCACTATTGATACTGTAAAGTGACTATCTTTAGCATTCTGAAGAAGCATATAAGGTTCTCAGAGTGTTGTCTTTTCCCTTTTGACTGTTATTAACTATGAACATGAAAGTGTTCTCATTCTTTTCATTTCTCTCTAAAGGTATTCTTGTATGAGTGTCGGCTTAGACTAAGGAGACTTTGCTTGTAGATTTCATCTTTGTGTCTCTGATTTTTTATTCTTCTTATGAGTTTTAATATTTGAGCCTTCTACATTTTAGTACAACTTTCATTTTCTTGACCATTATGGGTGTAACATTCTGGACATTTAATGTCTTGTTCTTTTGTCTTAGTTTCATTTATGTAATTTCTATCAAAATTTGTTATACGAGTCTAGGCTCAGTTTATTTCCTACCTCAAATTCAAGTCGACCCCCTAGTTGGATGACTTTGCTCAGAGTACATGTTATGGACCAGAGGTAAGCTATTCAGTATGATGCGGGGTTGGCTTCATCTCGCCTATGTTGATTTAAGAACTCTCTGATAATTTAGCGTGGTCTAGTTTTAATGGGTTGAGGTCAACTGATGTTAAATGGACTTAGATTATTTATAGACATAATAGTCCACAAGAAATCAAAAGGTAATAGGTCAGCAAAAAAGAATAACTCATCTTGGAAACGCCATGAGTCGAGCATAAGATTCTGCAAAAAAAACTGCAACATTTGGGATCTCATTACGCCCTATGGATACCCTTATGGCTTAAGTGGTATCTTAATGTCCTAAAGAACACCTCTAAGAGAAATATCTGTTATATCAACCTTTTCTACAGATGTGAAATGGCTCGCTAAAACAAATATGTACAAGTAAAAAATTCAGCGAACGTATAAATATGGATAAATAATGAAGTTAAAACAAAGAATTCCATTAAAACAACAGATCCCTAAGAAGGGTGTGATTATAGGGATCATTTCCAAAATAAAAATAAAAATAACACTTACGGAGATGAAAAAACACACATATTAACGTTCCCACGCCGCCTGAATGGTTTCATCATCTGGTCATATTTGGGAAGTGGCGCTGACTCTTTGTCAGGAATAGGAGCATCATCCTCCACGAAAGAGAAACATATTCGTTAACCTCTGCACCATTCTCTTCCGTTAACTTCCCATTCTGAATAGTCCTGAATAACCCAAGCTCGTCCAAGTCGAGATCATGGTACATGAAGTGGACATATTCCTTTGCCTCCTTAAAGACCTTATCATAAAAGATAAGAGACTCCATACAATAATCCTTCTAATAAGTGTGTAATGCTTATACGGTAAAAACATGATTCTGTGTCGCCTTCTTAAGACTTTGCATTTCCTCATTAACAAGACATATTGTTGGCATGTGTTTTATGGGTCTCTCTCATTGTTTTCTCCTCCTCCGTAATCTTTTTCTTCTTTTCTTTTCTCCTATCATTTTTAGTGAATTATCATGTTACTTACTGAATCACTTCATCCTTGGTAGTCTAGTGCTAGAGAGACTGTGAACTATAATGTTACTTACTTAATCACTTTGTCCATACGGGCCTCCTGCTTGAGGGATTGTGAATCATCATATTGCTTATTTAATTAATTTGTTATTACATACTTGATGCTTGAGGAACTGTGAACCATTATATCATTTGCTTAATCATTTCACCCTTACATGATTTGTGCTTGAGGGACTATGAACTGTTATAATAACTCAAGACAATTTAGCATCAACACACCCCAGTTCATTCACTATATAGCACATTGAACCTCACAATGTACTTAAATCTGCACATCTGAGGTGAAGTCGACCCTAAGTCCTAAGGTTAGCTTGTCGCGACATGTTTTATGGGCGGAGTAGTCATCCAACCAGGAGTTTGATTTAACTTTTAGGTAACAAGTTGGCTCATCCTTGTGTCACATAGACGATTTTGATAGGAATTATGCAATTGAGACCCAAGCAAAGGAACGAGAGAATAAATATTTATAATGATTTAATGTCTTTAATAGTCAAGACCATGAAAAATGAATTAAAGATTACACTATAAATACGGTAAGACGGGAGGGTCAAGCAAGAGGATAATTTATTCAAATATTAACCACATTAAAGCTTTGTTTCTACATCTCTTGTAGACAGGCCCGACCCAAGGGGCAGGCCACCAAGGCTGCTGCCTTGAGTCTCAAATTTTTACATAGACTATTCATTTATATTTTATTAAAAAAAATGCCTCACATATTTTAAATTGTGAATGTATTTATAGGTGATTCTAATCAGCGTGTCTCATAATTATTAAGTTAGGAATAAAATATGACAACACAAAAAATAATATATCCTTGCAAAACTTTTCATCGAAAATGAAATGATTAATATATTATTTTATTTGTCTATTATTTACTCAACAATTTAACAACTACGGATGAAATTGTGAGTTTATTTTTTTTTTTTTTTTTTTTTTTTTTTAGATAAAACAGAAAGACATTATCATAAATTAAAAATATATTTAAAATCTTGAATATTAAAAACACACACACACACACACACACACACATATATATATATATATATACATTAGACATGATGTATATAGTATTATTTATATTGTACAATTAATTGAAAAAAAAATCAATTACAAAATGCAGGATTTTTTAGACTAATAAAACTATTATAAGATATATGAAGTACAATATAAATAAAAAGTAAGACTGACATATTTGTTTGTTTGGATTTTATTACTTTTTTTTGGAAAAAGGATAATTATATTACCAAAAAACAATTACAAACCAAGTCAATCTAACGATCCAGGCTACCAACTGACAAACCAAACCACATGGCAGCAAAACACAAAGAAACCATCAGAACAAATTACAAAACAAGTGTAATTTTCTATCTAACTCTATTCGAACTCGCACAATATCTATTATGTCGGTACTTTTCAATTCTTCAATCGTGTTGTCTTGAAAAATGATACGGTTTTGCACTAGCCAAATTTGATAAGTTGTCTCCGCAAGCACCATTTTAAGCAACTTTCGTTTACAGCCCTTGCCTCGAGTCATCTGGCTTATCCATCTAAGCTCTGAATGCCAATCTCCGGGCGTATGACGAATTCCCATCCAAGTGAGCATTTGATTCCAAATATGTTTTGTAACACACATTCAAAGAATAAGTGGTTACAACTTTCTTGTGAACCACAAAAAACACATTTGCCGTAAGTTTCCACACCAAATTGTTGCAATCGATCTTTCGTTGTCAGCCTGTTGTTACAAGTCAACCACAGTTGAAAAATCGCTCTAGGCCGAGCCAAATTTTCAATAAAAAGTTTACTCCAAGGAACTCTAGGCTTCCCCCCCCCCCCCCCCTTCTCAACATTTGATACATTCTCCTAGTGTTATACCTGCCATCTTTCTTGAAATCCTCCCAGACTGTTGAATTCATTAGCTCATCTCTATGCTTGAAAATGGCCTTAAGTATCCAAGAACAGGTTGTTGTTGGCTGGTATGTAGTAGCTTCATCCTTTTTCATATAATAAATGTGTATCCATTTGATCCATAACTTGTCCTTTTTTGCCCAAATATTCCACAAGAGTTTACCAATTGTTGCAATGTTCCAAGCTGTCAAGAAAATAATATTTAGGCCACCTGCATTCCGCGGATCACAAACATGATCCCAGACAATAGGAGCCTTTCTGCTATTAGAGTTTTTACCTGTCCAAAGAAATTTTCTGCAAAATGTCATCAATGTGCTCAATCACCTTCTTTGGTAAAGGTATGATCTGCATCCAATAGTTTGCTATAGAAAATAGGACATTTTTCACCAATTGATATCTGCCCACATAAGACAATAGATGTGTGCTCCAATGATTAAGTCTCTTTAACATCTTCTCAACCAAAGGCTGACAGTGGGCAATAGTCAATTTTTTATTGTCCAAAGGAATTCCCAGGTACTTGAAAGGCATGGTGCCTATTTAAAATCCTGTTTCAAGTTGCATCTGCTTTTGAGTATCTCTATCAGCACCACCTAAAAAGATTTTACTTTTAGGATTGCTAATGTGAAGGCATGTAGCTTCAGTGAACTCCTGCATTTTCTTCATGATTAACTTCAAAGAGTCAAGATCTCCTCTCAGAAAAACCAAAATATCATCAGTAAAGCAAATGTTCAAAATTCTTAATTTCTCACATTTGGGTGGTAATTGAAGTTAGGATTGTGCTGCAGACCCTGGAAAATTCTATGTAGATATTCCATAATAATAACAAAATGAATGGGAAATATGAGATCACCTTGTCTTAGCCTTCTTTTAGCTTTAACCAAACCTGAAGGCACACCATTAATAGCAAATCTGTAGGAAACTGTGGTTACACATGCCATAATCCACTTTATGAACAATTGAGGAAATCCCAGCTCAATCATAATTTGATTCAAACTACTCCAATCAACTATATCATACGCCTTTTGAATGTCCATATGGACCATGCACCCAGGGGAGATATTTTTCCTACCATAGCCTCTAACCAACTCTTCTGCCAACATTATATTGTCATGAATAGTCCTTCCTAGAATGAATGCATACTGGCTATCCTCAATTAGAGAGTCAATCACCTTCGCTAGCCTGGTTGTAAGGATTTTGGAAATAATTTTGTACAAGGTACTACAGCAAGAGATAGGTCTCATCTAGGGATGGAAATAGGCTGGACCGAGCTAGGCTTTGCCAAGCCTAAGCCTGGCCTGCCAAAAAAATTGAAGCCTAAGCATGAGCTGTAGCCTGTCATAGGCTTATTTTTAGGCCTGTGCCTGGCCTTTTCTAAGGTCTGGTTAGCCTGTTAGCCTACATAAAAGCCTATTATTTTATAAATATGTAAATACACAATTAAAATAATGTTTAAATAAACTAACAGACTAAAAAATCAATGAGACTAAAAGTTTGTTTGCATTGACTTATTTTAACATACCTATTAGCATAAGTTTTGTGAGACTATTTGTTTAAGATAACCTATGAAAACAACTTATAACATTGTTCATAAGGTGTTTTCATCTTATTTTCATAAGTTCTCCAAAATAACCAATTTTTATATATGTATTTTAACTCAAAGTACAAAACATAACATAAGATAATAAAAAAATTATTCATATTTATTTAAATAGGCCGGCCTGTTAGGCTTAAAAGGCTTTTTTTATGGCCTGAGACCTAGCCTTTTTAACTAAATAGGCTTATAAAAAAGCCTAGGCCTTTTCTATTTAAAAAATAGCTTGGCCTGGCCTAAGCCTATGTAGGCTAGCCCGTAGGCCCCTGTTATCGGCCTGACCTACTTCCACCCCTAGTCTCATCTCTTTTATAGTAGGGGCTTCAGGGGACTTAGGAATCAGAGTAACTAAGGAGCAATTAACTGCCTTATATAGTCTACTATAAGCAAAGAAATCTGATACAACTTCAATAACATCATTTTTTATAATTTTCCAAGCTGATTTAAAGAAGTAAGAATTGGATCCATCCATACCTGGTGCTTTGTTATTACCAATACTAGATAAATCTTTCCATATTTCACTCTCTTCAACAGGCTTGATTAATTGGAGAGCAAGGTCTCTTGATAAAGTTTTCCCATTTCTCACACTAGCCACATCTATACTCTTCAGATCTGTTGTTTTTGTTCCTATTAACTTGGTGTAGTACTCTAATATCTCTTTTTCAATAGCCTCTTGACTGCTGAGGAAATCACCATGTAAAGATGTCATAGTATAAAGTTTTGTCTGCTTGTTTTTCTCCTTCACTAAGGCATGGAAGTAAGAGTTATTGTTGTCTCCCAATTTAAGCCAAGTCACCTTGGCATTTTGCATTAAAATAGCTTCCTCCCTTTGATTCAAAGTAATCATTTTGTCTGTACATTGCTTAACCCGTTCCACTGCTTGTGTGTCAAATAAATTTTGTTGAAGATTTTCTTGAGCCTGGAGCAGATCATTTCTAGCAAGGTGGATGTGCATTTGGATATCAGAGAACTGTCTGTTCATGGGCTTGAGGATGGGTTTGAGCCTTTTAAGCTTAGTCCACAACTTAAACATAGGATTACCATGGATTTCTTGGGGCAAAATATTATCTGCATAAAGGAGGGGTCCTGAGTAAGACAATTCAGAAATTTAAACATGTTTTTCTTTTTCCTTATTTGCACCTGCACATTAATTCTCAAAGGGGAATGATCAGAAATACTAGGAGGGAGGACCTTAACAACAGCTTCATGATATTTTTGGTACCATTATGCATTTCCAATCATTCTATCTATTCTTGAATAGATCATTCCATTCACATGTTTATTAGACCAGGTGAAATGACATCCTTTAATATCAGCTTCAAAAAGCCCAACATTTTGCACCATGTCCATTAAATCTCTGAATTCAGCTTCCTTCACAGTGTTGCCCCCACTCTATCACGACTGGTTAGCACATTATTATAGTCTCCCATCACTATCCAACGCTTGGTCAAACTGGTCCCTATTTTTTCAATTTCTTTCGAAAGAATTTTCCTCTGCTCCAACTGGTTAAAAGCATATATAATCGTGATCATATACTGAAGGCTCTGATTTAAACCCTGAATCTCAGCATGGATGAATTGCTCATGAGTCTGCAGAATTTTAACAACAATTTCATTATGTTTCCATAACAACCATATTCTCCCATTCTCATGGCAATCATAGTTATCAGCATATAGCCATTTATTCCCTAATTTATTTCTAATTCTATCAACTTTATTCCTCTTGACTCTAGTTTCCAGCAAAGCAACAATATGCACATTAAAATTAGTGATACAAGTACTAACCTTCTTATGCCTTGCTTCTTTATTTAGTCCTCTCACGTTCCATGTAACAATCATTGGTCACGACTTGTTTCCCCTACAAGACCTTCTCCAATCCTTAGGGGTGTGAATGTGTTCTGATACATCATGAAAGAGCTCTTAGGGGTATGAAATGTCTTATTCCCTTTATCCACCCTACCAGAAGTAACAACTGTCCAATCTTCTGCTTGTGGCTTCACATTTGTTTCCTTTCCATCCTCCTCTTTGTTGGTATCATGTCCCACCATTGGATTTGGATGTCTTTCCTCCTATTGTTCCTCCTTATTTGCTTGTTTTGCAGCTGGTTTCCATACCTTAGTTGGTGCTTTCTTCTTGTTTTGTTACTTTAACTCACAATCATGTCCTATTCTTAAACAGGTTTGACAATAATGTGGCTTCCATTCATATTTAATATTATGCTCCATCATCTTTCCATTGTGATCTTTGATCCAAATTGATTCCCTGGCTTTTGTGTGATGTCCACTTCAACCAAAACACGGGCATATGAGATTCACAGTTTTTTGGTTGTAGATTCATCAGTGGTTACATGTTTTCCAATGGCACTAGTGATCTTTGAGATACTTGTTTCACCCCACCAAAGATGTAAAGGCAAGCTAAGTAAGGTTATCCATAGCGGGAGGACACGCAACAGATCTTCTTTCATTTCAAAATTTGTTGTCCATTGTCTAATGAAGAATGGTTTGCCAAAAATGAAATAGGGACCCTGTGCCATAACATTTTCGTTGTCTTCCTTATTCTTGAATCTCACTATGAAGTATCCTTCCTCATTATAGTAGAGGTCTGAGAGCGTGACAAAATTCCACAACTTTTCCATAAATTTCTTCACAGCATTCATTGACAGCGATTCACCCAGCGCAAATAAAATAATTGCGTGTTCCCAGAATTCCAATTCCTCTATAACATCTTCTTGTTCGATTTCTATCTCTTATTCTCCATTAACAATCTTGGGTGCTACAAAGCCCAATGTCATTCCACGATTCAAGCTACGGTTGCCTTATATAACATCTACCCATGGTTTAGGTTGAGCTTCATCCTTCTTTTATGGTAATTCCTGCTGTGCAGTTAGGTCTTCATCTATCTTTTGTATTTCATTCCAGATTTGAGTCGGTTGATACACCTCTTCAGATAGGGTTTCTCCTGGAATTTTTTCACCGTCTTTGCTCGTATCTTCTTCTTCTTGTATTGTTTCCACCACTGCTTGCGTGACTATTGTTTATTTTGCTCGTATCCGATTCATCTCCGTCTGCTTCTTCGACTGGCCGACGCCCCTCTTGCCCATGGCTAAACCCTAACAGAGCTCAGAGCAAAACAAGTACAAAACTCTTGGTTGTAACCTAACACTTATTACATTTATTATACTTGGATTTATCAATTATTGTTTTAACAATTATATTTTAAATTTAAATTAAAAATATATATTTGTCGTGAAAGACTAAATTGCAACAAAAAAATGGCCGTTTTTGAATTTTTTTTTAATGATGAATTACTTGTTTCATTTTAGAATATCTTTTTTGTTATATAGTAATATATAATTATTTTTTTTCATTTTAGAATATCTTTTGTCATATATATATATATATATATATATATATATATATATAGGTGAATTCTTATTTACCAAACTCAAAAAGTTGGGTAAGGTTATCTTCAATGTAAAATGCTTTGAAAACAACAAATAATTGTACTATTTAATAAATAATTAAATATGTTAAATTTAGATGATATCATGTGATTGGTTGAAGGTACATTACCCACCTTTTGGTGATGGGTAGAGAAGTTATCTCCACATATATATATATATATATATATATATATCATTAAAATGGCAAGTTGGATTGTGACACTTGGCATTGGGGTGGCCTTGAATCCAATTATGTTCAATGTGGAACCCATAAATTGAACAAAATCTATTTAAACCATTCCTAATATTATCGCCAATGAAAAAAAAGAGTTTCTAGGCGTTTCCACGAGCTGGTGTGCTGGAAAAGAGCTGGAAGGTTCCCAGCTGCATTCAATTCAGCTTATCCATTATTTGTTTTGTAACGCTTTTTTTGGAAGTTCTATACGTTGTCCAAATGGGGTCCAAACGCGCTTAATTGATTCCACGTTCAAATTGTGTGGGAGAAAAACAGTGAGTTTTAAAAGGAGTCAATTAATTACTCTGCTGTTGACGTAAGTAGTGATGATGAGACTGGATTTTATCCAATATTATATCCAAACACGTTGCATGACAAAATTAAAATACTGCCTAACTAATTTCTCAAATTAAAATTTTGTTTTTCCTTTTTTGGGAAGCTCGTTATTAAAATCTATAAAAGGATGTTTATTTCTGAATTTATATGTGATTAAAAATATCCCGAATAAATTGACAGTCTTGTCATATAAAAAATTAAAATATCAACGTATTTAGCAGAAAATAATTTCAATTTTCCTTTTTGTACAAAACTTTAAAAATAACATACTATACATTACCTTTTTAAATGTAAAGAAATTATTTCTTAAACGTCAATTTTAGTATTTATAGTTTATTATGTTGTGTTACAATTGAGTCATTGTTTTTTCATATGAAAACTGTTGGCTCGCTAATTATTAATTAATAAAAAATAATTAAATATATAATATTATTGTGTTTTTAATAATAATAACATAACATCTTATAAGTAAGTGAATATTTAATGTCTAAGAAATAGTCTTATATTGAAATATTAACTCACTTATTGTATATACTCATTTTATATATATATATATATTAACTCATTAAGGAATTAAAAAGGAGAGAGTGTCACATGAATTAATGTGGTGGTCCCAAGTTTTTAAGCCACTTGGTACCTTCTCACTCCCATTCGACGGTGTTGTCGGACCCAATGTGTGGGCGTAAAGGCGCTAGTAGCGACTTGTAGGTGGTATTTGAATATTTAGGCAAGACGCATCAGAGCGAGTTATGCACGATGTGTCTTTTAGCTGGCGGCGTCAACTTGCCACACGTAGCAGTGGTCGTTGCTCCAGTTTATTATTTTTGAATTTGAATTGTTGCATGCTTGGTGAAATAAGTATTTTATCAAGAGTCACAACCTTGTGAATGTACATCATTTAGTCTATAAATAGATTGTTTCAGATTTAAAAAAAAATATGAAATTTAAACTCCTCTCTTCATTGCTTAATTTCAGATTTTTTTCTTCCTTACATTCGAGTTTTCATATGTCTTCTACAAACTCGAAATAGAATGAATTATCCTGAGTATTTCCACATGTAGACTCTAAGACAATTTATAGAGTTCTTGAAATATTGTTACGAAAGTGCTTACGTGTCTTGTGTATCAAATAATAATACCTAACAGTATAATAGTATATCAAATAATAACAATCGAGTCTTCCATCTCAAGTATCAAAGTGATGAACCAAGATCTTGTGAAGTTCGACTATTTCGATGGGACAAACTTCACTCTCTAGCAAGGCAAAATAATCTTCCTCCTGACTGCCTTGAAGATCTTATATGTCTCGGATCCTGAATTGGAAAAAATTCCAAAACCGCGAGACAACGATTCTGAGTAACTCAAGACAAAATGCAAGAACAAATGGAGGGTGAACTGTTGTGCCGTAGGCACATTTTCAACACACTATCTGATTTTCTCTACTATCTCTACACAGGCAACCAATCGCTAAGGGAAATTTGGAAGGCACTCGAGTTCAAATTTTGTGCTTAGGAGAAAGCTACTAAAAAGTTTATGATTTCAAAGTACTTTGAATTTAAAATGTTGGACTCTAATCTTATACTTGCACAAGTGCATGAGTTAGAAGTTCTTGTAAATATACTAAGGGATGTGAAGATCGATATTCCTGAAGCTTTCCAAGTTGGTGCAATTATTGCAAAATTTCCATCTTCCTAGAAAAGCTACATGAAGAAGTCGATTCATAATTCTGAGCACTTTTTACTAGATCAAATCTAAAAACATCTTCGAATCGAGGAGGAATCGAAAGATAAAGAGAAATTAGAGGTTGTTGGATATTTTAAGACCAATGCAGTGAGCGTAAAAGACAAGAAGAAACAAGATGGTAAGAAGAACTATCTTAGCCCTAAGAAAAATCAAAATAAGTTCAAGAACCCTGACAGATAAAAAAATCCCCAAAGGCGGTTGTTATGTGTGTGGCAAACACAATCACTATGCTTGAGATTGCAAAAGCAACAAATCCCAAAATGAGGCAAATGTTGGTCAAGTCGATGATAACATAATTATTATCGTGAGCAAAATTATGGCGATCAAAGGCAAGGTACAAGGATGATGGTATGATACTTGTGTTATTATCCATGTTTCCATGATAAAATGGCATTCAAAACCTATTTTGATGCTACCGACGGACAAGAGGTTCAAATGGGAAATGAAGGACATTTGAGGGTCATTGGAATGGGAATCGTGGAATTCAATTTTACTTTTGGGAAGAAAGTTATCCTTATTAATGAACTTCATGCTTCCGACATGAATATGAACCTTGTTAGTGAGGATCTTTTGGAAAAACTGGGAATTAAATCCGACATGAATATGAACCTTATTAATCAGACAAGTTAATCTTGACCCGTAAATATGTATTTATTGTTAAGGGTTATTCCGTTTAGGGAATGGTTAAGCTTTGTAGTCTTGATAAAATTATTAATAAAGTTTATATTTATGCTTATATAACTGAATCTGTTTCTCTATGGTATAATAAATTTATTTATATTAGTATTAGCACTATGAGAAGATTAATTAAATATGGTTTTGTTTCATGTTAATAATTTCAAAAAATTTGAAAAATGTATTAAATAAAAAATGATTAAGAAACATTTCCATAATGTAGAAAGAAATACCAACTTACTTGATCTTGTAAATTCAAATTTATGTGAATTTAATGGCATGTTAATCCATAGGAGAAATAGGTATTTCATTACTTTTATTGATGATTGCTCTAGATTCACAAATTTATATCTTTTAAAGCATAAAAATTATGTCGTTAATGCATTAATTTTTTTAAGCGGAAGTAGAAAAATAGTTAAGTATAAGTATTAAAGTCCTTATGAGTGATAGGACGGTGAATATTTTTCTACTGAATTTGATGCATATTGTGAAGAATATGGTATTATACATGAATGTTCCACACCTCATACACCAGAACAAAATGTCATAGCCGAAGGAAAGAATATGACATATCAAACAATTATAAATTTTATGTCAATGCATTCTGAATTTTCATTTAATTCATGGGGTGAAGCTTTTATATCTGGTTGTCATATAATGAATATAATTCCTTTGAAGAAAATTAGTATTTCTCCATATGAGGTATGGAAGGGTAGAGTGTCAAATATTGATTATTTTAGAGTGTGGGGGTGTGTATCTTATTATAAGAACATGGTTCCTAAAAGGAATAAAAGTTAGGTCTTCGAGGGATCAAAAATGCTTTTGTAGGCTATGCACCTAACAGTAAAGCACATCAAATTCTGAATTTGGAGTCTAATATAATTATTGAATCCTGAGATGTGGAATTCTTTGAGAACCTTATCACGAAGGATAAGGAATCTCAGATTCCCACAAATGAAAAACCTCGCGAGGAAGGTTCTTCATGAATTGTCGAAACATAACCCAAAACTTCTTCACAGATTGTTGAAACACAACCCATATTTAGGATAAGCAAGATATTTCGAAAGGCTTAGGATCTAGGACCGAATGAAAATGATTCTCGGCTTATTTATTTTTATCTAGTAGTTAGAAATAGTGATAATTTTTTTCATAAGATTACCATTATTCCTCAAGTGGAAGATGATCCTAAGACTTATAAGAAATCAGTAGCTTCAATAGACTTCTTCTTTTGGAAAAATTCTATCAAAGGCGAAATGGATTCAATAATGTCAAACCACACTTGGGAGCTTGACAACTTGTCGATCTACCTAAAGGATCATAACCCATTGGATACAAGTGGATGTTTAGAAGGAAGTATCATAGTGATGGTACACTAAACACATACAGGCTAGATTAGTAGCCAAGAGTTTTAGACAAAAAGAAGATGTTAATTATTCTAACACATATGTTGTGGTAGCAAGAATAAAGACAATTAGAGTATTATTTGCATTAGTTTCTTTACACGGCCTTATAATTCATCAAATGGATGTCAAAATGGTATTCCTAAATGGAGATCTCAATGAAGAGATTTACAAGGAGTAACCGAAATGTTATGTGCTTCCTGATAATTAACAAAAGGTGCGCAAGCTTGTCAAATCCTTGTACGCATTAAAATAAGCACCAAAACAATGACATCAAAAGTTTGAATTTGTCATACTTTGAAATGGATTTGTTCCTAACTCTTGTGACGAGTGTTTGTATATAAAGGTGAGTGAGAACATTGTGATATTCCTTTGTCTCTATATGTCATGTTAATCATTAGCAACGAGATGAATGGAATTTTATAAACAAAGAGGTTTCTAAATTTCACATTCAATATGAAAGATCTTGCGCTAGTTGACACTATTTTAAGGATCAAAGTAACGTGAAATAGTGGGGGTTATGAACTTAGTCAAACACGCTATGTTGAGAAAGAGCTTTATAAGTTCAAACAATTACGTTTCAAGGAAGTGAATACTCCATTTGATCCTAGTGTCAAGCTTCAAAAGAATGATGAAAGATTTTTGGATCAATTGGAATATGCAAGTGCAATTAGTTGTCTAATATATTTGATGCAATATATTAGACCAGGCATAGCATTTGCAGTTAGTAAAATGAGTAAATTTACTAGCATTTAGAATGACAAGCATCAGAAGGCCATCATAAGGATTTTCGGTTATCTTTTAAAAACCAAAAATATTGGTCTACATTATAGTAGGTTTCTTGACATATTAGAAGGATATATACTGATGCGAGCTGGATATCGAGTGTTGGAGATCATAAATTTACAATTGGCTCGATATTTACTCAAGTTGGAGGTGAAATTTCTTGGAAAATCAAGAAAGAAACGTGTATCACTCTCTCAACTACGGAATCAAAGTTTGTGGCTCTTGTTTCCGCTGGTTAAGAAGTTCAATGGTTGGGGGACCTTCTGTTGGAAGTTCCATTGGCTAAAGATAATGTTTCAAAGTTGTTGACACATTTCAATAGTCAAGCCACTTTAGGAAGAGCATACATCAAAGTGTATAATGGAAAGTCTAGGTATATAGGTCTTAGACATTACCTCATGAGAAAATTGATTAAGGATGGAATCATTTCACTCACATATATACGTTCAAAATAAAATTTAGTTGATCAATTTACTAAATCGTTGGATGAAGATTTAGTAAATACTACATTGAGAGGTATGGAATTGAAACTCCTTAAGTAAGAGTTCCAACAACAGTAACTAATCAATATAACGTTAAGAAAACATAAATATTAGATCCAATGGGTAATAATAAACCGTTGATTTGGATGTCTATGCAACATTATGTAATTATGTTGACTATTGCATTTGGAGGGTTGAGTTTTTTCAAACTCTTAATGAAGTTCGATGTTTAGAATAAGTATCTCAAGTAAAGTAGATACAATATGAACTTCACCTATGTGAATTTTGAGATGGTTTCGTCTCATAGTGAGAGTTGGAGTTTCTCTCACGATAAATTCACGAGACAAGAAAAGTACATGGCCAAAAATAGTGACAGGCGAGAGATGTAGGCAAAGTACCATTAAAGTGTGTAAGTGTGTGCGTGTGTGTGTGTGTTTATGCGTGCATGTGTGTGTGTGTGTGTGAGTTTGTGTGTGTGTGTGTGTGTGTGTGTGTGCGTGTGTGTAAGGTAACCCCAATCTAATCACAAGGAATAACAAGTTCAAAATTTTGCTACCAAAAATTTCGATTAGATTTTGTCTTGTCTTTACTAAGGTTAACTTCATATCAAAAGATACTTAACTCTATTAGAATTCTTTATTTCCTTTTCTTGAATTTAGTCTTGTCATTATTAAAACAAGTGGGGCATTGTTGTAATTATTAATTAATAAAGATATTAATTAAATACATGTTCTGGACTGGGCCGAGGCCTGCTCATCAGTCGAGCAGGCCCAACCCACACGTCCTGGGATGGCCCAACAAGGGCCTTTTTGGCATGACCAGTGTCGGGCACTTGCCCTCTCCCCGTGTCGGGCACACGCACGGTATAGAGCGTCGGGCGAGACGCTAGGCCTCCCCGGGGAGCGTCCCTCCTCGACACCCAGGGTGCTCCTCCCCCGCGAGGAACCCACCTTCTGCACATGAGGGTCCTTCCCGCGAGGACACGTCTCTCCCCGACACGCAGAAATCCTCCCCGCGAGGACACGTTCTCATGTAATCGCCCACTCCCGATGGAATCGGTCTGCCATAATTCCGGAGATTTAGGAGCGGTTACCCCAGGGCGAAGACCACGTGCTGGTCTTCACTATACCACGTAAGCCCTGACAGTTACTTGGATTGGGCCTGACAATCCAGCCCAATGCAAGTAACCGTTGGCCCCACGCTGGAGGCTCTCTATAAATACCCTCTCACTTGAGAAGGTCAGGTTACGTTCACTTCTACTCTCATTTCTGTACTTGCTATTCTCTGACAGTTATCTTACTTGAGCGTCGGAGTACCTTGCAGGTACACCCCCCGGCTGTCTTTCAACCTCACCGGAGCTGAAGCCCAGACGACGTCGTTGGCCACTAGAAATTGTCTGATCCAGGTACGATTAGTGGCGCCGTCTGTGGGAACCATTTGCTTCCCCCGTTTTCCTTCATTAAACCAAAGCAACTCTCATTCATCACCAACATGGCCAATCCGTCAGTTACCCAGGCTCTGGACACCGTGCTCGCACAACTCGAGAACGGGAACCACCGTGAGGACACCGTCATCCTCAACGGCGGTGAAGGCGACATAAGAGACTGGCAGACCGCCTCCTCGGACTCCCAAGATGTGGCTTACAACGCCGCCCGCCAAGACGATCAGCAAGCCATTTTTTAACCAGTTGCTCCTCCGCCCAATGCGGACCCGAGCACCGTGGCCCTATTCGCCTTGATCAATCAGACCAACCAGCCGATCGCACACCAGAATACCAGAATTGAAGCGTTGAAGCAAGGACGGGCACAACGATCTTCCCCGCGAAGACATCATCGTCCACCGTCACCTCGCCGTTTTCCTTCCCCGCGAAGGACTCCTTCCGAAGAATATCGGACCCCGTCGGCGGTACGCCAGGGTCGTCGACCATGTCTCGAGCGCCCCCAGTCGACGATCTCCCAGAAACGCCCTCGTTCCCCGCCTCGGAAGGAACCCAGGGCCTCCACCACTTCCAAGAAGTCCAAGCAGATCGAAGAAAGACCAAAGAACCGTTCGAGGAACTCCCCTCCACGACATCATCGATCACCTTCGAGATCCCCGGCTGGTAGCGACGACGAGGACCAAAGGACCCCTCTGTCGTGGGAAATCATGAATGCCCCAATCCCTACAAGCATGGAGAAACCCCCACCATTGGGGACCTATGACGGCCTGACCGACCCCGACGATCACGTCGAGAGTTTCGAAGCAATGCTCGACTTCCGAAATGTCAGGGGAGCCATCCGGTGCAGGCTGTTCCCCACCACCTTGCGGAAGGGAGCCATGACTTGGTATAAGGGTCTGGCACATGGGTCGATCACATCCTGGAAGTAACTTAGGCAACGCTTCACCAAACACTTCACCGCGTCTCGTCGACACCCGAAGACGGAGGCTGCCCTAGAAAGCATCTTCCAAGGGAAGAACGAATCTCTCCGAAACTACATCGAGAGATTCAACAAAGAAGCTGTCGAGGTCCATACGACCGACGACATGAAGAAATATTTAATTCTCCATGGATTGCGTGCCGGATCTGACTTTACCAAATCCATAGGCCTCCGCAGACCCTGACGTCTCGAGGACCTTCTCGCTCGAGCTCAGAAGTACATTGAACTCGAGGAGACGGAGGCAGCTCAGATCGCCCTTGAGACGAGACGCAGAGAAGGCCCCTGCGGCCACAAAGATGAAGACTCTTCTCCCCGACGAGGAGGAGAAAGAAAGAAAGAGAACCGTAACCGTGATCCTCGGGAACCGCGTGGACCAGCTGGCCGATTCACGGAGTACACCCCGCTTAACGCTCCCCGGGCTCGAATCCTCTCTGAATGCCAGAATTCCGAGTTTGTGAAAGGGGAAGTTCGCTTCCCGAATCCAGCTGCTCCCAAATCGAACGTTGACAAATCAAAGTACTGCAGGTTCCACCGGAGCCACGAACATGTTACCGAAGACTGCATCCATCTCAAGGATGCGATCGAAATTCTGATCAAGGAAGGGCACTTGAAGAAATACGCCCAAAAGAACGATACTCCTCGTCCCAGCTCCCGGGAAGCCCAGAACGTCGAGGAGACGACGCCTCCTCCCGACGAGAGTCACCTTCAGGTCACCCTCAGTGTCACCCGACCCGAAGATTCTTTGTCCCCCCAATCATTGAAGGACAAGAAGCAATTCGCAACATGTGGGCGACATTTCCCCACGAGGACCCCGTAACTGCCCGTAGCACCTGGGAAAGCTTCCCCAGGGCGATGGTCATCTCCGGGGGAGGACCAGAGAAGCTGTCCATCGGATCAATCAAGCGGAAATTTGACGAGCTAGAATCTGCAACATCGGCGAAGGCGACCACCCTCGAGAAAGGGCAGGGAAACTCCAACCCCATCACCTTCTACCTCGAGGAACTCCCCGGGGGAGCACCAAACGCCACTATTCCCCTCCTGATCAGGGCACAGATTGCGAACTTTGACGTTCGAAGGATCCTAGTTGACCAGGGGAGTTCGGTCGACATCATGTATGCTCATCTGTTCGGGACCCTTCAGCTCAACGAGAGGCATCTGACCCCGTACGTCGGTTCATATCTACAGGGGTTCAATGGAACCACCACCAGACCATGGGGTTACGTGGAGCTAATGGTTACATTCGGGGCCGAAGACACTGCCCGGCAGGTGAAGATCCGTTTCCTGGTGGTCGAATGCTCGTCCCTTTACAACTACATCCTCGGGAGGACCACCCTGGCTGAACTTACGGCGGTACCATCAACGGTCCACCTCAAAATGAAGTACTACACGACCAGGGGACGAGTAGTGACGATGCACGGGGACATCGACGCGGCCAGAAGGTGCTTCGACGTCGCCATCAAAGGCCTGAGTTCCATCGGCCCTAAACCCAAGACCGTGGCCAAGCCACCCCAGGACGCCGAGCAGATACCTCTCCCGCGCGTCAACGCGGTCGAACTCGACAGCAGGTTCCTGGGCGAGCCCGATGAAGACAGGGTAGAGGACCTCAACCTCCAGGCGGAGAACAACGGGCGGCCTCTCTACCCAACGCGCCCCATCCCAGACGGAGACTTTGAGCTTGTGGTACTCGGGGACGATCCAGACCGTAACGTGAAGATTGGCACTGAGATCCCTGACCTGGCAAAGGAGCAGCTGAAAGCATGTCTAAGGGAGAACGCTGACCTCTTCGCATGGAGCGCGTCCGAGATGCCTGGCCTCGACCCCGAGGTGGCTTGTCATCAACTCGCAGTAGATCCAGCCGCTAGGGCTATAACACAACGTATGCGTAAGCAGTCTCCCGAAAAAGCGGAGGCTGCTGAAAAAGCTGTAAAAGACCTCCTAGAGGTAAATTTTATTTCAGAGGCCAAATACACGACCTGGCTGTCCAACGTTATACTTGTTAAAAAGAATAATGGAAAATGGAGAATGTACGTTGATTATACCGATCTTAACCGGGCTTGCCCGAAAGACTGTTATCCCTTGCCTAACATCGACCAACTGGTCGACAATTCTGCAGGTTACAAACTATTATCCTTCATGGATACTTACTCGGGATACAATCAAATTCCCATGGACAAGGTCGACAAACAACACACGGCCTTCATGACTGCGTCGGGCAACTACTACTACAACATAATGCCCTTTGGTCTGAAGAACGCCGGTGCGACCTACCAACGCATGATGAACAAGGTTTTTCAGGATGAAATTGGCAACATGCTCGAGGTCTACATGGACGACATGATCGTCAAATCCGCAGAAGAAGTCGATCATGCCGCGCACCTCAAGAGGGTGTTCGACACGGCGAGGAAATGCCGCATGAGGTTTAACCCCGACAAATGCACCTTCGGCGTTCGGGCAAGTAAGTTCCTCGGGTTTTACCTCACAGAGCGAGGAATCGAGGCCAACCCCGACAAGTGTAGGGCTTTCTCCGAGCTCCCTACCCCGGACTCAAAGAAGTCGATACAATTATTGAACGGGATGCTCACCGCCCTTTCCCGCTTCGTCGCCAAATCCGCACAGTACGCACTCCCATTTTTCAAACTTCTTCGACAAAAAGAGGAGTTTGATTGGAGCGAGGAATGCGAGCAGGCACTCGTCCACTTAAAACAAGTCCTATCACAACCCCCGGTCCTCTCACGGCCTGAGAACGGGGAGACACTCTTCTTGTATCCTGCGATCACGAGTGAAGCAGTCAGCGCCGTCCTCATTCGGGAAACCCCGGACGGGCTGAGGCCAGTTTACTTCACGAGCAAAGCCCTCCAAGGCCCCGAGCTCAGATATCAGCAGATTGAGAAAGTCGCCCTGGGCCTCATCATCGCGGCCAGGGGGCTACGCCACAACTTCCTTGCCCACACCGTCATTGTAAGAACCGAACAACCTATAAGGCAACTCCTCGGACGACCAGACATGACGGAGAGGATGCTCAGGTGGTCGCTCGAGCTCGCCGAGTTCGACATCCAATACGAAGGGAGGAAAGCCCTGAAGGCACAGGTACTGGCCGACTTCATAGCAGAGATGACCGTCCCGGAACCTTCGGCCAACGGATCACAGAAATGGACTATCTATGTCGACGGAGCATCCAGCCCAAAGGGAAGCGGGGCGGGCATCATCCTCGAAAACGAGGAAGGCATCTTGATCGAGGTATCCCTCGAACTGTCCTTCCCGACATCGAATAACCAGGCCGAATACGAGGCCTTCCTCGCAGGACTCTGGCTGGCTGAAGACCTCGGCGCCAAGGAGGTCAAACTTTTCACCGATGCCCAGCTCGTGGCCTCGCAAGTCCGAGGAGAGTACTAAGCCAAGAACGACAGCCTCATAGAATACTTGGCCTTGGTGAAAGAAAATATGAAAAAGTTCACCTCCGCGGAAGTAACTCACATCCCCCGCGAGCACAATGCCCGGGCAGATGTCTTGTCCAAATTGGCAAGCACAAAGAAGAAAGGCGGGAACAAATCCGTCATACAAGAAGTGCTTTCCCACCCGAGCATCGACAGACCGCCATGGTTTTGGACATCAACGCCATCGGGGACAGCAACTGCTGGATGACCCCGGTATACGAATACCTCATGACAGGCAAACTGCCCGAAGATCCCAAAGAAGCAGGAATAGTCAAGAGGCGGGCGAGCTCGTACACTGTAGTCGAGGATAAGCTATACCGGCGAGGGTTCTCTATCCCCCTCCTCAGGTGCGTCGAGGAGACTAAGGTCCCCGGCATCCTCCAGGAAATCCATGAGGGAATCAACACACAGCACCTCGGCGGCCGCTCGTTAGCCCGTAAGGCGCTTCGAGCAGGGTACTACTGGCCCACCATGCAACAAGACGCCAAGGAACACGTCAAGAAGTGCGATAGATGCCAACGACACGGGGACATGCACCTCGCTCCTCCTAGCGAGCTCAAAACGCTATCCTCCCCATGGCCATTCGCATGGTGGGGAATGGACATACTTGGACCCTTCGTCATAGGATCATGCCAAAACATATACCTCATCGTCGGGGTGGATTACTTCACGAAGTGGATCGAGGCGGAAGCATTGGCCAAAATCACGGCCTTTAACATACTGCGTTTTTACAAAAGAAACATCCTCCCCCGATTTGGCGTGCCTCAAGCCATTGTCACCAACAACGGGACACAGTTCACCGACAAGAACTTCCAAGACTTCGTCCCCAAACTAGGCACGAAGCAGCACTTCACGTCGGTCGAGCACCCCCAAACGAACGGGTAGGCTGAGGCAGCGAACAGGGTAATCCTCCGAGGATTGAGAGGCCGATTAGGCGACGCCAAACAACGGTGGGTCGAGGAGCTACACAGCATCCTCTGGGCCTACCGAACGACCCCACACTCCACGACCGGGGATACCCCTTTCCGTTTGACCTACGAAACGGAAGCGGTGATCCCCGTGGAGATCAGGGAACCCTCGAGGAGGACATAAGCCCCCCTCGACTGGGACACGAACGACGAAGCCTTGAGGGAAGAGCTCGACTTCGTCGAAGAAACACGCTCGGACGCTTCTCTCCGAGAAGCTTCACTTAAACAAAAAATAACACTACGTTATAACGACAAAGTTATCAAACGTGATTTTCAGGTACGCACCCTCGTCCTACGCAGGAACCAGAAGGTCTCGCGAGAAGGCAAACTCACCGCGAACTGGGAGGGCCCGTACTGCGTCCGCGGGAAAACGGGGACAAGAGCCTACTTCCTCGAAAATCTGCACAGGGAAGAACTTGCTCGACCATGGAATGCTGAGAAGCTCAAATAGTACTACAGTTAAGCACTGCCCGCGGCTCACTAGCACCGCGATCACGGGGACACGCTAAGGTACGAGCGTGACACCCCTATACAAAACACGATGATCAGAGACCGCGTTGTGTGTGCACGAGGACCTTTGATCCGACGGGGATACCTCGATCGAGGCCCACCGTCGTTGTACCAATTGGGCAGAACACCCAGCTCGCGATGGGAAGTTCATGCCACGAAGCTAAGACCTCGACCGAGCTCTTAGCCTCGTTAAAGGTCGGAATACGCCTCTGGCTGCCTGACCAGCTCTCCACACGGTCAGGGACTATCAAGGTCGAGCAAATCCCAAAGTCTTATTACTTAGACAAAAATAAAGTATAATAAATGCACCACACACAATCAAAACCATACAAGTAACGACAATAGCGGATAAACGAAAATGCTTAGAAGCGGGCAGAAGCCCAGTGTACAAATATTACAAAGATGTCAAAAAGCCCCTGGGCGCGCAGGCCGGTCAGAAATATTACAATAAATAAAAAATGGCTCGCAGGCCAAACAGAACGGGGAGAAAATCCTACTCAGCAGCGGTCCCCTCAGGCTGCTCGGGATCATGGACCTCGTCGACTCTCATCGGTTGCACGATCTGACCATCGACCACCTCGTAGCCGGGGTCAATCCCCTCGGTCGAAAGGTCGGGGTAGAGGACCTTAAGCTGCTCCACCGCGTTCTTGAAACTTATACCTGCCACCACGAGATTGTCTTCCTCGGCTTCACGGAGCTTCGCTATCAGCGCAGCCCACGAAGTCAACAGCCTATCCTCTTCGATTTCCTCCTCAGCGGGGCAGACAGCTTCCTCCAGCTTAGCGATCCTCACCATGAGACGATCCCTTTCCTCCTCGACACTGGCTAGACATTTCCGCTCCTCCTCGGCATTCTTCAGTTTTTCCTCCATTTTTTGTTGAAGCTCGAGCTGGGCCTGGTTCTGGCTTTTGCAGTCAGCCAGCTCCTTACTCACCCTCTCCATCTCAGCCAATATGGATTGAAAACTCTTCTGCAACCTGTTCATCTCGCTTGCGGGGCACGCCTCATCGTTCAGAGCCAAGGCGGCCGCGCAAACCCGCATCACGGCAGACACGTCCTCCACCAACATCCTCCGCCGAGAAGCCTTATCGATGCTTAGGATGGCCTGAGTTTTGGAGCCACCCACGCACAGGGAATTGTTCTCCGTAAAGATGTTCGGCCTTGTGTGATAGGGCGGGAGCACAAATTTCACAGCAGGGGGACTATCGTGCTTGGTGAGGTCGACATCCACAGTTTCTGCAATCCTTTGCCTCTTCGGAGAACCCGGGGGGCTGACGGAGTCACTACCCTGGTGAGAGCCAGAGGAAACCCCGGGTGTCGGGGCGGGGACGAACATCTGCACTCGGAGTTGGTCGACACGACTCTTGCCCCCTTTTTTAGCACGGTTGGCCTTCAGCTTCTTGAAGCGCTCCTCAGCGTTCGACATCTTATCTGCAAAGAAAACAAAGAGGTTAGCAATTCGAAAAGAAAGGTAAAAGGAAGGACATGTCGGGGAGACCACCCCCACCTAACAAATCGAGGGCCTCCTCGTCAGAAAACGTCTCGAGAAGAGCCCTAGTATTGATCACTCGATGCCTCGTCAAGATGTGCCCGTCATCACCCCGAATGAAGTCCCCGTTTGGCGTCACGAGCTTTGCTTTGTTAAAACCATTAACGAACGCTACTGTCTGCTCGTAGGCCAAGGGATCCCCCTCGTCGAGACGGATGGGCCTGACGATATAGCTGTCCATTCCCTTCTTAAAATGTTCTTCGGTCCAGAACAACGGGAACTTAGGCACGAGGGTCTCCTCTCGTCGTCCGCCCACCTGTTTGACAGCCCGAGTGTACATGGTATTCACCGCCTCATGTGTGATCGGCCTCACGAGATAATATCGGTACTTGAAATTCCGCACGGAGTCCATATACGTGTGAAACAGGCTTGTCACCTGTTTGAAGGACACCCAACCGTGCCTACCGTCCCCGGCCTGTCGCTGGAGGTGGAAAATGCGGAAAAACAAGAGCACAGTAGCCCCGATCTTCAGATACTTGCATACCAGCTCGAAGGCCCTAATAAATGCAATAGAGTTGGGGTGGAGTTGAGAGGGGGCCAAATGTAGCCAGGTAAATACGCCCTGCTGGAAGTTGGTGAAAGGCAGACGCCACCCCGCCTCGTCGAACATGAACTCGTAGACGGGGAACCGCATCCCGCTGTACGCCGAGCAGATCCGATGGTATGGTAAAGGCCTAAACACGTTCCACGACTTCGGGGAGCCTATAAGGCGGTGCTCGACAGTACAGAATATTCCTTCCTCCTCCAGGTCGACGAACTCGGACATCATGTTCACGGGCTCCTCGCAGGCCCAATCGTCGGGCGTCCTCTCCCCGGCGCTGGACGCCTCCGCCATAGGTGAACTAGGCCCGTCGTAAATATCCAAATACCCTACAACCACTTGCAGTGCGTCCATTTACCTGAAAAGCAGAAGGAAATGGTGAATTCGATGACCCATATCAAATCCACCCATTCCACCGCTGATCAAGTGAAAGGGCGAGGAGGGAACGTCGGGGAACGCGAATCCGCGACCGTCCTCGGGAGATTCAACAAAAAGAAATGAGACGTTCGTCCCACGACCCCGAGACATTCTTCATGCCCTCGTGGATCTCATCGTCTCTCCCCGCGAGACTCGACGAATAAACTATGAAATTCCGCCGTTTTCGCCGAACATTTCGTGATTTCCATGGGAACTTCGCCAGTTCACCTTAAAAATCACCCTACAAATGCAAGCGAAAAAAGGAAAAAGAAGAAAGAAACTTACTTGAAATACGCTTTTTGGGTTTCCGGCACGGCGATCGACGGTGGATAACGGCGGAGAACGGTGGAAGGTAGCGGCAGAAGAACGGAGATGGAGAAGAGAGAGGGTCTGAGAGGAAAAGAGCAAAAGGTGCAAATGAAACGAGGTGAGACCTATTTATAGGATCCTCACGGAATTCGAAGAGTCTAGGCTACTTGAGTGCACTACTCTATCCTAGCCGCCCTACGCAATGATGGCGCCTGACACGTGGCATACATGCGACCCTTCGTTCCCCAACACGCGCGTCTCTCCATTCGCTCTGACACCAAAGGTCAAACTTCTCGCATCCCCGATGAGTCATCCATCCGCGAGCTACCACGTTCGAGCCCGCACCCGCTACTCTCCCCAACGATATGACCAGTGGATCCCATACGTTCCCCTCATCGCGGCCACGCGATCGATATTCCCCCCGACATGCTCGTTGGCCCTTAAGTCATCACTCCGACACTTCGGAGTAACGACTTGGGGGGCTCCTGTTCTGGACTGGGCCGAGGCCTGCTCATCAGTCGAGCAGGCCCAACCCACACGTCCTGGGATGGCCCAACAAGGGCCTTTTTGGCATGACCAGTGTCGGGCACTTGCCCTCTCCCCGTGTCGGGCACACGCACGGTATAGAGCGTCGGGCGAGATGCTAGGCCTCCCCGGGGAGCGTCCCTCCTCGACACCCAGGGTGCTCCTCCCCCGCGAGGAACCCACCTTCTGCACATGAGGGTCCTCCCCGCGAGGACACGTCTTTCCCCGACACGCAGGAATCCTCCCCGCGAGGACACGTTCTCATGTAATCGCCCACTCCCGATGGAATCGGTCTGCCCTAATTCTAGAGATTTAGGAGCGGTTACCCCAGGGCGAAGACCACGTGCTGGTCTTCACTATGCCACGTAAGCCCTGGCAGTTACTTGGATTGGGCCTGACAATCCAGCCCAATGCAAGTAACCGTTGGCCCTGCGCTGGGGGCTCTCTATAAATACCCTCTCACTTGAGAGGGTCAGGTTACGTTCACTTCTACTCTCATTTCTGTACTTGCTATTCTCTGACAGTTATCTTACTTGAGCGTCGGAGTACCTTGCAGGTACACCCCCCGACCGTCTTTCAACCTCACTGGAGCTGAAGCCCAGACGACGACGTTGGCCACTAGAAATTGTCTGATCCAGGTACGATCAATACATAATCATTGTTGTGTTCCAATAATAACATGACACCTTGCAAGTGAGTAAGTGAGCATTCAATGTATAGGAACTAGTCTCACATTGAAAGTTTAAGTCACTTTCATTCTCCTTATATAAAGTTGCATTTATTAGCTCATTAAGGAGATAAAGAGAAAATAGTGCCACATGGATAATTGCGGTGGTCCCAAGTCCTTATGATACGTGTCACCTTCTCACTCCCCCTCGTTGGTGTTGCCACTGGCGATAGTGACTCCGGGATCGGTACCGTAGGCGTGGGCGTAGAGGCACTAGTGGTAGCTTATAGACATTTGATCAAAATTATTTTTTTTGACCATTTTCTAATTAGGTTTTTCCTTATGTTTTTGTTTTGTTATTTGTTTTACTCCCCAAAATTGGTATTTTGTCTATGTTACAGGCACAATAAGAAATATCATTGATTCTTGAAGAAAAGGTAAAAGAAACACAAAGAGGATGAGCAAACAACGGTGGTTACAGTCACCCCATAAGCATCTCATTATGATCGTAACCACTGTAGAGTGTTGAGGCATGCCATTAGTAGGCAACAAGAATTACAGCCAGCATATAAGCACCCATTACGACCATAATCCCTCCAGATTATTAATGTGACTTTTAGCTTCTCTCTGTTTATGTTATGCATCAATTGAATTTCTTGAAGTTAAGCTTCGTTTTTAGGACACTTTACTGCGAATTAGTGTCATTTGGAGCCTATAAATATGATGTAATCATAGAACAAAAGGAAAAATAAGTATTGTGCTAGATTTTGCTTAAAACTTCTATGTTAGTTAAGTTTTATGTTTTCTTGCATTTCTGCTTTTGGTGTATTATTCAAGACTCTTTTGGAGCAATTCAATTCATGGTTATTTTATGCATTAATTAGGTTTTATCACTCTTTATTGTTGTTATTATCGTTGTTAGTATGTATGTCATATATGCTTTCACTGATTTATTGATTGCCATGTCTGAGTAGATAAATTTGGAGTCTAAGACATGGGGACCGTTGTAATGCCCATTTTATTTTAAATTATTTTTCGTAATTTAATTATGTGAGGTTGTGTGTTTAGATGTGATTAGGTGTGCTTTGTTGTGATTGGGGTACCCTGCGGTAGGGGGTAGTGACCTGATGACCTTAAGAGTAAGGGGTGTGTGGCTAATTTTGTAGAAATGGGTGGTATGGTGAGAATGATTAATAAGTATTATTAGTAATAATTGATTATTATTATTAATTTAAATCATTAAGAGATAATTTCATTATGATTTAAGTTGTAAAATTTATTAGTAATAATAATATTGGAATTATAATGATATAAAATATTAAGGTGAATATAAAAATATGGGGCAGAATTGGCAATTGGGAGAATATTGAGAACATAATAGAGAGTTAGTGGAGTAAGTGAAGGCATAAGATGTAAACCATAAAAAGAGTCATAGGGTTAAAGAAGTAAAACAAGGAAATAGATTTCATTCTGTACGATTGTGACTTTTGAGAAGAACAGAAGAAAGGCTAGAGTTGAAGAAGAAGAGGAAACCACTATTTGTGAAGGTTTAGGAAGCTCAATTACAAGGTAAGGGTGGGGTTCTGATCTTTTAAGGGTTAGTATGTTGAATAGTGGATAAAAGTTAGGGTCTTACCTTATGGGTTGTGTGCTGTGTGTTGTTCAATGATATGATTATTGTGAAGTAATTGATAATGAAATTGTTTAATTGGTATGTGATGAATGATAATTTGTTAATTGGTATGTGATGAATTTCGTTGCTTATATGTGTGGTGTTTCTGTTTTGGAATTGTTGAAAAATTCCTCCATTGTTGAGTTTTGAAGTTTCGAGTCGTAAGTATGAAATTGATGATGATATGATATTAATACATGAGTAAAACATGGTATGTTTGAGTTTTATGGTGTTATTTTTAGTATAAAATTGAATCTATGATGATGGGTTTTCTTAGCATAGGCTCTAATATGAAAAGCTAACGTGAAAGCGCTTTTAAAAAAAAGTGATTTTTGAGGTTCGAAACAGCATGCATCGACCTCCAGGGTCTTTTGGGTCGACCTGATGCTTCTCGAATCAAATATTGTGAAAATTGGAACAGCATGCGTCGATACAAAGCCTTCGTGTTGACCTATATACCCTGCGCGTCGACCCTTGCGTCGACACATAGGCAGAAAAATGCTAGAAACAGTTTCGATCATAACTTTTTAACCGTTTATCCAAATGACGAATCGTTCGAAGTGTTGGAAAACTAATGAGTAGAAATTTAACACAGTATAATTAGATGAACAATTTTTCCAATAATTTTATGTTTAATATGTTTAGGAATGTGACTATTAATTGTTGCTTATGTCAAGAAGTCTTGTTGTAACTGACGAAACTTGAATGTTGTTATAAAGAGGTTGTTGTGGTGTTATTAGTGGAATATAAGCATGTTTAATGATGTTGTTGTGATTTCATTATATATATATATATATATATATATATATATATATATATATATATATATATATATATATATATATATATATATCCACACTGTATGAAATATATTTTTATGCGTGTTGGCCAATTTGGGCGGTGTACAATAACCATGGTGGTGGGTTATTGTACATGATGATGTTGTTGTTGTTGTATGCATAAATAGTTGCATTGCATACATTTGTGGACAAATGATCCGTTGTTGGTGAGCCTAAAATCCCATTGTGTGGATTGGGCCGGTAGCTGATTCGGAGGTGATGGATTAGTGAGTGGTTCTGATCCTAGGAGGTGGGGATCAGAACGGTGAACCTGAGTGTTCACGAAAATTGATACCACATGCATAAGTATTGATTTAGGTGTGAGTCTCATTGCATTATATATTATCCATGTTGCTATGTCGATAAACATGTGGTGTTATGTGATTAATCGATTTGCTATCGTGTGATTTCCTGTTGGTTGGTGAATAATTGGTGATGATATTGTTGAGTGATTGATGTGAGATGTTTAGTTGAATTGTTGTTGTGTTAACTTAATGCATGCCGTTTAACATGCTTTCCTTTATAATATCATGATATCTCACATCTTCTGTTTGAATATTGCCTCCACGTGGGTAATGTGCAGATACCCCGCAGTAGAACTCATATGTGAGTTGAAGATGGAGTCTCTATACCTTTTACTTTGTAGTTGGCGTCTGCTCTGTTTGTAACACTAGGAAGTCGTGGGAACTTGTTTTTATAACTATACTTATTTGAGATTTGTGGATATCTCCCTTATTATGTTTAGTTGTTGTTTGATGAATTACGTGATTCTAAGATAAATGAATTTTATTATTCCGCTGCAATAAAAGTAACATTCAGACATGTTCACGTTTTCATGATTTTGAAAAAATATAAGTGTTACATAGTCAGTATGATGAGCGGGTTTTGTATGTTGACTGTAACATCCTAAGTTGCATGTGTTTGAATTAATTACTCTGATGTTTTATTTAAAAATATTACGGGGGAAATTTAAGGTGTTACAATCGTCATACCGACTAACGTTGTGCAAGTTTCTTGAGTATCGATTTGTAACGAGATTTTTTTTTTTTTGCGATTTATATCTTTAAATGTAAATATGTTCTATACAAAAGTATGAATATATAGATATTGTTTATGCACCGAAAGGGTATTAAATGATATCCAATTTAGAAATTCGAACAGTTGAATCTGAGATTGCGAAAGTGTTTCAAATTCAACTAAGGAAATAATTTTCTTTTAAAAAGGTTCTAAATGCACAAATTAAGCTGCAAAATTAGAAGATTTGCGTTGTTAAAAATTCTTGTTACGATTGTTATAAACACTACTAAAAATATTATATTTTATGACAAACCTTTCACCTCACTCAACAAAAAACCAAGTTAAAACTTCATGACGTGTTTTTTTTTCTCAAGAAATTATCATTTATTCCCTCGGTTTAAGAAAAAAATTAAGGGGTAAACTAATTCAGGGTACATGCTTCGAGTCCCAACAACTGTATCTTTTATTTTTCTTCTTCTTTAAAAGTGACGCCTTTATTATTATTTAAGATTTCATTTTATTAAGTAATCTATTCTCTCGGTTTCTCAAATAATCGAGGGGTATCATACACAAATTTTACTATAAAATTATTCATTCACTAAGTTTTACCCTAAAACTAACTCACAAGTTCAGTCGCTCCATACTCTTAAACATTATTCAATCTGATGGATTGCGAGGCAAAATAAATTGGTTCCGTGTTATTGTTCTTCTTACACCAACCTTTAATAAATCATTTTCTGTTCTTGCAATCTATCTCACGTAATGGTGATATTGTTGTTCTTATTGTTGTTTATGTCATTGTTTAATGGAATAACTTTTCAATATTGTTAATCAAAGAAAACTTTCTATAATATATATTGATTTTTTCGGTTGACAATATTGAGAAATTTATTCTTAATCATATTGTAACTCACAAAGAAATTGGTGAATAGTAAAAAATTAAAAAAGGAAACAATACATGTTACTTCAATTTTTTTTCCATTCACCATTTTTTTCGCAATATAATTCATTTATTACCTTGGTTCTTTTAGAAACTGAGGTTAAAACCGAATGGACAAATAAGCGTGTTTATTGAGTTTCTCTGCAGTTCTTAAACAAATCTTTGTTGTCCATTTAGTGAGTATCAACGCTCAAGACACTGTCATTAGTGATATGTGTGAAACCTAAAAGACATCTATTCAGAAGGCTCATGCCACATTATAAAAGCATTCTAAATATCAAAAATTGACTGTGAAAGCATTTGTCATGAAAACATTGAAACTTATTTGTTTTATATCAGAAACATTGAAACATTGTTCTCTATGACGGATTGCATGAGAATACAAATATTTGGGTTTAAGGATCAAATATTTGGGTTTAGGGTTTGTGTTCTTAAATAATCATATAACTGGATTCTATTTTATTTATCTAACCCTTTTTTTGTTTTATATCGAAAACAAATGCATAAAATATCCAACATTTAATCTTCCCTAAGATTCAATGAAATGAGGATCCAATATTTGTTATTCACCTACAGTGATGATGATGAATTGAATTCAAAATTTGTTATATATTTTTACTTTAATATTCTGTGTAAACAATGTAATATTCTGTCTAAACAACATAATTTGTAAGCAATTTAATTTAATATTCTGTCATAAACTGAGAGGTATGTGACGCTAATTTTGAAAATATAAAAAAATGTTGTTTTTGGGGATCGAACCAATGACAATTTCAACTATCCACTCAGTTATTCAGGAACTGAGGGATAAAGTGACAAGTTTGTATGACGTCCTTCGTACTTCATGTAACACCCTTCTAAACCCCGCGGAAAACATATAAATAAATCAGAGTAATGCATTTCACAAAAGGGTGTCACATGTATTTTCAAAACATCCCAAATACACCTGTCATGCTCATTAACACTTAAATGATTTCATGCTTTTCAAAAACTTTCACATAAACATGTAGCAGCGGAATCACTTCCATTAAGAATCTCATAACATTCAAGTCTCAAATAAACTTCCTTCATTAAATCAACTTAGGCATAAAAAGCCACTTCACCATAAAATTCAAATCAGATTAACAAATATATAGAGTATACAATCGTATCTCTTAAAACATGAATCCAACGTTCCCCAATGTTACATAATCAGAGCACGACTCAACCCAAAATAAATAAAGACACTAAACAGCTACTCCAAATAGTTATCCTTGTACTAGCAAGCAACTCTAATATTCGGTACCTGAGTGATGTCGTATAAAACATCATTCCAACAGAAGGGTGAGAATTCACATCAATATTGAAATTGTAAGATAATGATTAATGTAAAGCACATAAACATAAATACAAACAATTCCACGCTTCAATATTCATCAACAAGTATCGCTCAAGTATCCACACAATTCACATTAATTTCCAATATTCAACAAGTCACATGCATACATATACTTCCATATAACAATCATTTATGCAATGCGACTCGATGCAAACTCAATGCAACTCATGCCATGTGGTACCAACACTTGTTTTTTTTTTCCGGTTTTTACATTTAAACCGGGTATGTCCCCTAGACCAATAACAAACAAAAGCCCGTCCCCTAGACTTTCAAACCCCACTCTAGGTTTGGGACAAGTCACTAGCTCCCACGGAACTAGCAAACATTGCCACTTGACACAAATGATGCGTATGCAATCAACAACAATATGCAATTAAGACCATTCCCTAATCTTAATATCATGCATATCTCAAATAATTCATCACACTTGAATTATCACATAATCACACACACAAATACATTTCATAATTAAAGTATTTCATACTTTAAATTTAGTCACCACAATCGACCAATAATACACAAGGACTAACTAAATCCAATCACAACTCTAAACATAATTTACCGATTAGATAGGGACTAATAGTCAATTACCATTAATTGAACCCAATATCCAAATAAATAATCAATTTAATATTCCATAAATATATAATATTTAATAACTACTAGTACTTTAATTAATTAATTAAAATTTCAAAATAACTAATTAATATTGAATAAAAGAATTACTGTTTTAATTAAAATTTTAATATATTAATTAAATATTTTATAATTAAATTAATTAATTCATTGCCTTGATATAAGTAGTACAATAGAGGAAGAAAATCCTCTTACTGAAGAACCCCACTCGGCGCAGCAAATTAGGGGGGCGGTTGCTACTCCATTTCATTAGTTAACCAATAAATTAATACATATTTATATATCACATGAAAAGATATTAATTAATTCTATCAATTCCAAATATATTTGTACCTACTTATTCTCTTCTCATTACTTGTAATTTCCTGCGAACAATCAAGTGGCAAGAGGCCCATTTAATCTATCCAATAAACTATTGTCTTATATTTGAGAGCTACACTACTAAAAAAATGTAATTTAGAGACGGAAATTAGTGAGAGAATTAAATTCTTACTAATTGCGATAAATTTAGTGAGGGAAAATTGTGTACATAATTATTTAAGAATGAATAAAAATTAGTGAAGACATTTGTGCGATAATTATTCCGTCACAAAAAATCTCTCACGAATTTGATAACCATACATTTGGTGAGGGAATTTGAGAAGAATTTATTTCTCACTAATATTTCCCTCACAAATTCCCTCATAAATGTATTAGATGTTTTTGTGAGGAAAATATTCCCTCCCTAATATAATTTCTTATATAAAATAATTTAAGTTAAAATTTTGGTTGATAAGAATATAGCTAAATTTTAATAAAATTATAGTAAAATATTTTTCTAAAATAAGTTATCATTCTATATTAAAATAAAGGCTTAAATAGTGTTTTCGTCCCTGTAAATTAGCGTATTTTTGGTTTTTGTCCCTGTAATTTATTTTTCTTGGTTTTAGTCCCTATATTTCACATTCGCGTTCGTTTTAGTCCTTAAAAACAAAATCCGCAGGAAAATCAGCAGGAAAACCCGCAGGAAACCTTCGTATTTTCCTGCGGATTTTGGCTTTAGGGACTAAACAGCAAGCAAAAAGTAAGATATAGAGACTAAAACAAAAAAAAAAAATTTACAGTGACGAAAACCAAAAACTCGCTAACTTACAGGGACAAAAATACTATTTAAGCCTAAAATAAATTTTGATATCTCTTTACATTTTAAAACATAAATATATGTAAAGTATTTTATATTATATATAAACTTTTTAGAAATAAATAAAAATTTCATAGATTAAAATTGCAAGTAATTAACTTAAAGATGAATATAAAATAAATAAAAATTAAAATATGATTTTATCTTGAATTACATTAGCTACATTAGCTACATGATGCACCCATAAACCTGCTCTTCGCATGAATAGTGGAACCATGAGAGGAGGAAGCCTCTCACTTCCTGCACTTGGCACATAGTGGCCACTCTAATTCAATTAACATCATTTCTTTATTTACTTGCTTCCAGATTACATGTATATATATATATTAACATCTTGTAACAGTAGAAGAAAAAGAATAACAATTCAGATTTTTTTAGTTTTGATAGATACTCCAAATATCAAATGGGTCTCTAAATTATTACCAAAAATTAATTTTTAAACATCTAAAATTAATAATCTCAGAATTTAATCTTAACCTAATTAAATTCAGTTTCATAGAAAATTTTAGGATTTTATTTTAACACTATTTCTACCCAATAATCAACACCCAATAACTCCAATAATGAGAGAAAAAACCCACCCTTACCTTGGATTTCTTGGTGATGTTGTTCTCGCTCTATGGTTTTCTCTTCTTCTCCCCTTCCTCCTTTTTCTCCTCTTTTCTGGTTTTTACTCCCTCTTTTCAACTCTTACTAACTCTCTAAACCCTACTATTCATTCCACAAAATGGGCCTAATTCAACCATATTATTTATTTACTGTTAACATCTCCCTCAAAGCCCACTAATTTCCAACGACTATAATATCATATAAAATAGAATAGATTAAATAGTTTACTAAATACTAAAAATCTAATTAAAATAAATAATTAGATAAATTCCACAATTCAATTTATTTTCAAATAATAAATTAAATCACATATTTCAATTTAATCACTTAAATCAATAAATTCACATAAATTGAATAGACGAATTAATTTATATAAACTCAATATATTATATAAATCAAATAATTCATATAAATTCACTAAATCAAGTAATTCATTTAAATCAAATATTTCAAATGAATTAGATAAATCACATGAATCAATATTTCGCCAAATCACTCAATAATTAATTACTAAAATCGGGGTGTTACACTTCACTTATATCACCGAGGTAAAATCTCCTTCGTGCCTGAGGTAACATGTGTTTTTTGTAGTAGCGAAAACTTGCATGATCAAAGTTGGTTGATAGGAATCAAGTTCTTATACCCTTACTTTAAATTATTAAGTCCAAAATTATTCTCATAGTCAAAATCCAGAGAATTGATCATTTTAACTTAACACTGAAATAATAAAACTCTGAAATTTGATTTTGGTCTCTGTGGACGATAATTTTTATTACTTTGATATGGTCGTACACTTGCAGTGTATCAGTGGCACTTGAAAACTTAGGCACGATGCATTAGAGCAATTAGGCTACTCGCGGCTAGCCTTCGCCTGGGTAGTGGTGGCTAGCTGTCACATGTGGCATGTTACTCTAGTTCGTTATTTTTGAATTCAAATAGTTGTAATATTTAGTAAAGAGTCACAACACTTAGTGAGAAAAGTTTTAATACTTAGTGAAATTGTGTATTTTATCAAGAGTTGCAACTTTGTGAAACTACACAATTTAGTGTATAAATATAGACTATTTCAAATTCAAAAAAATACATGAAATTTGAATTCTCAGCCTCTTCAGTGCTTAATTTCATATTTATTTCTTTCTTACATTCGAGGTTTAATCTATCTTATATAAACTTGAAATAGACTGATATATCCTGAATATTCTTATAAGTTCATTTTTAAATAATTTAGGGAGTTCTTGAGATATGCTCACATGTATGATATCAATTTAGAATCAACACCTAAAATTATTAATTAAATCTAAATAACTAAACTTTTATAATATAAGTATTAAACTAATTTATAAGTTTGTCACAACATCGACTTCTTATACTCTGGAAGAAAAGAGATATCAATGTGTCTAATATATTGTAAACTATAATCTATAGATAGTGAGGTAACTAATATTTCTTTTGTTTCGAAATAGGCATTAACTAATATTGACTGATATTAAGTTTATAAAAATTAATTAAATATATAATTAATTATATAATAAAAAACTAATAAATACTATTACTTAACTTGAACTCTAATCGATAAAGCCAAACTTCTAATATGGTTGAAAGGTAGCTTTTTAGTTCGATAATTCGAAAGAATCTTATCATGCCGTCGAAGTCTGTTCGCATGTTGTAGTCGAAGTATGCTATGAGTGTTAGCATGTCGAATTGGGTCTTGGTTGTAAGCCCAATTGTTTAAGTTATCTTGTTTCCTAAATTATCTTGTGTAATGGGCATGTGTGTAAAAGCCCATTGGGTTAGTATGTTAGTTTTCTTAAAAATAGCATGCTAGTCTCTCATCTTTGGAGCGTGGTGCAAATCCTAACTAGGGCGAGGGAGGTTATTTTCTATTTTGTAACACTTGTAATCTTGTTTCAAAGAGAAAGTAAAGAATATGAGTTTATAACCAATTTCATTGTGTTCTTCTTGTTTTCCTCGTTTTCTTACCCTTAAGGGTCTTGCTGATCAAGAAACCAATTATACTTTGTTATTTCGCTATCATTTTTCACAATAAATTGGTGCGGTGATCGTGGAGAAGATGGCGTCAACAAAGTATGGGATTGAAAAGTTCACCGGAGTGAACAATTTCGGTCTATGGCGTTCAAAGATGAAAGCCCTACTGGTTCAGCAGGATTGTTTAGAAACATTGAAGGGAGTCGCAGCCACGGACGTTGCGTTAACGGACAAATAAAAATGACTATGGTAGAGAAAGCCCACATCGTCATCTTATTGAGCCTTGGTGATAAGGTTTTTCGACAGGTTTCGAAGGAGAAAACGACGTCTGGGTTATGGCGAAACTCAAAAGTTTGTACATGACCAAATCGTTGGTCAACCGCCTCTGCCTGAAGCAAGATATGTATTCATTTAAGATGAGTGAAGACAAAATTCTGACTGAGCAGTTGGATATGTTCAACAAGCTGATTCTTGATCTTGAAAATATCGATGTCAAGATCGAGGATGAAGATTAAACGTTGTTGTTGTGTATTTTGCCCAGATCACATGTTCACTTCAAAGAAACTCTCTTGTATGGAAGATAGTCTCTGACCTTTGAATAAGTTCAATCAACCTTGTATTCTAAGTATTTGAACGAACGAAAGGAGCACAAGTCATCTTCGACCGGTGAAGGTCTGGAGATTCGACAAGTTCATGACACACATAGGTTTCATTAGAAGTCAGTTCGACCACTGTGTTTACTTCAGATTTCGACCTAGAAATTCATTTGTTATTTTGTTGCTTTATATGGATGATATTCTCATAGCAAACAACAATGTCGAGGATGTAATGAAAGTGAAGGTTGAACTCAATAAGGCGTTCAATATGAAGGATCTGGGAGTTGTATCCAGGATTCTTGGGATTGACACCCAGAGAGATAGAAAGTAGTAGAGATTATGCTTATCTTAGGAGACATACCTGAAGAAGATTCTCGACAAGTTTGGTATGTCGAATTCAAAGACTGTTCTAACTTCAACAAACCCTCAATTCAAGCTGAGTACAGATCAGTGTCCCAATACTGAGGTCGAAAGAGCTTATATGAATAACATCTCATATGCTAACATAGTAGGTTCTTTGATGTATGTTATGGTATGCACTAGACCTGACATAACATATGCAATAAATATTGTAGGCAGGTACATGGCGAATCCTGGAAAGACTCATTGGCAAGCATTAAAGTGGATTCTAAGGTACATAAACGAGTCTCTAAATAGAGTCCTGATTTATGGTGGAGCATATGGTGAAAATAGTAAAGCAGAAATCGAAGGGTATGTCGATTCTGATTATGCAGGTAGTATGGATTCCAAAAAATCTATTTCTAGATATGTGTTAACTATGTTTGGCACAGCTATCAGTTGTAAAGCAACACTTCAAAAGGTTGTTGCCTTATTAACCACTAAAGCTGAATATATCGCCCTTACTGAAGCTGTGAAAGAAGCATTGTGGCTTGAAGGTTTTGCTAAGGAGCTTAAACTTCAAGGTCGAGTTGTCACTGTTAAATGTGATATTCAAAGTGCTATACACCTGTTGAAGAATTCAACCTATCATGAGCGAACCAAGCACATCGATGTGAGGCTGCATTTCGTCAGAGGGGTAATCGAGCGTGGAGAAGTCCAAGTGCTGAAGGTTTCGACAGATCACAATGCTACTGATATGATCACCAAGACATTACAAAGTTGCAAGTTCTTCCACTGCATGCAGTTGATAAAGCTGCATGACGAAAGCTACTTTGTTTCCTTGATGTTATAAAGTTTGTTCCAAGGTGGAGATTTGTGAGACATTGGATCGAACTCCAGTATGATCGAAGAGTAGCTTCTTAGTTCGACAATTCGAAAGAATCTTAGCATGTTGTCGAAGCCTGTTCGCATGTTGTAGTCGAAGTATGCTAGAAATGTTAGCATGTCGAATTGGGTCTTGGTTGTAAGCTCAATTGTTTAAGTTAGCTTGTGTAATGGGTCTGTGTGTAATAGCCCATTAGGTTAGTATGTTAGTTTTCTTATAAATAACATGCTAGTCTCTCATCTTTGGAGCGTGCTGCAAATCCTAATTAGGGTGAGGGAAGTTATTTGTTATTCTGTAACACTTGTAATATTGTTTCAAAGAGAAAGTAAAGAATAACAATTTATAACCAATTTTATTATATTCTTTTTGTTTTCCTCTTTTTCTTATCCTTGAGGATTTTTTTTGATAAAAAAATCAATTATACTTTATTATTTTGATATATTTTTTACAACACATATAATAATTAAATCAAATATTTAATAAATATTCAAATGCGTGTCTCATATTTTATATTATTACTAGAATCAAGAATACCTTGAAAATAAAAAGAAAAGAAAAAGGAATACCAAAAAAGCAAGGTTAAACTAAAGCCAATAACCATGGAAGAATTATATAATCATTAAAATCTAAAAATATAGTCATCTAATCCAAAATCTATAAAAGTCTATTCTATTATGTAAAAGTCCAACCTAATAAATAATGGAAAAAAAATTTGGTACAACCCAGCATAATCTACATTAGTAGCTCCATGGGAAGTTAACCTAAAAATTGGATAGAAATAAATTAAATTATTCTTTTAAAAAAATCATCATATATTTTTTGTGTTGGTTTTAAATATACATTACGTGTTATTTTTATGTATAGACTATGGTACAATTTCATTACCAAAAGAGATACAAGTGACAAAAAAGAAGTTGAATCATGGATTCATGGATTACAGATGAGTCTACATGTATGTAATTATAGCGTGGCTTGCACGGTTTCAACATAAGTGGTTCGGTTGATCATTTCAATTTACGATGATTGAGTAGCACATGCATATATATTACTGTACGTGTTATTTTTATGTATTAGCTATATATGGTACAAATAATAAACAACATTAACTTTTTTGGGAAGAAACAAAATAAAATACGTGAAAATTGAAGCAGTGGGTATAGACAGTGTATCTGTCTCAACCACTTCTTTTAATAATTTGGACGAATATTTTGGTGAGTTTTTTTTTGTCATTTAACAATCTCATCTTTTGTTTTATAATAATAAGTTAAAAAAGAAGAGTATTCTCTTGTTTAGAATTTCGAACTTTTTAAAGATTCGACTCATTTTGATGGATAAACAAAAGTGTTTAGCATCTTAAACATCGATTATTTTGTTGGATAAACAAAAGTTGTTTGATTTGGTTCTTATTTTAGTCGTTAACATTGTTTTGCACGCGTTGATTTAAATTCTCAGTTTTCTGACCAACCATTAAAGTTCATTAAAAAACACGGCACTCATATATTGACATTAAAGTCCAACGCATACAGTGACGTTTTAAATAAATAATCACAAAGAAGATACTAATGAATAAAAGGTAATATAATATATAGTGAAATGATTGAATACAAGAGATTAGAAAAATTCACTTAAATTTCTGGATTCTCGCTCAACCAAACGTAGGAGTTTGAAAATGGGTCTAATTTACTGAAATTAAGGAGTATCACACTCACTCGACCAATCGTAGGAGTATGGAAAGGAGTCCATCGTGTTAAAGATGAGGGTCATAACATATAACATATATATGTACCATTTTCAAACAAAAATTATTAGTCAATACATAAATAATTTTTTTGTTTAGGGGGGAAGTTAAATTGTCTGTGGTGTTTAACCAGTTAATTTGGTCGGATGTGAATCCATCTCGATGAAGTATATGTCTCATTTTTTTTGCATAAGGGCCTTGAAGGATGGTTCACATGTCATATGATGAAACAATTAAAACAAATTGAAAGGTAACAACATCCAGTGTTTCTGTTTTAGAGAATTATGAATTAATTTAACCCATCTAGAATGTTTGATTTTTTTTTTTTGAAATAAAAAAGTATCAATGCTCTTTTCATCATAGCTGAGAAATCAAGGGATAGAAATTAGATTTTATGAGTTATATAATCTTCCTTGTCCTAATCGAAGAGTTAAATAAGGTAACTAACTTTGTTATTATTTAGGCTATTATTAGTACTCCTACTTTTTATCTGCAAAATATTTGATAATACAATTGTATTGAACATTACATATAAAAGCAAAAACACCGGCTAATTAATGATATGAATCTCATGATTTAAATGAGTTTTCCTCGATGTGAGGATAAGATTTGTAGGAACAACAAGGTGTTTAAAGACAATCTTATTTTTGCTACTGATTTAATTTATTCCATAAAGGTTCTGTTATGGAAAGGGTTTAATAGTAGAGAAAACATTAATAAGTGTAGTCTTTTTGAGTGGTTTTGTGCTCCGGTAGATTGTATGAAGCGGACGTAACATTCCCGCCTTTTGTTTCCGGTCATTTTGCACTTCTTGTGCTCTGTAATATACTCCTCTTGTTTATTAAAAAAAAAAGATTGGTCTCTAGAAGTTTCCATGTTTTGGAATTGTATTATTTCATTTAGCTCTTCAACCAAACATAATATAAATACATGGATATTTAGTTCATGCAGCTCTTCTAACAACAACAATATTAATACATGGATATTTATATCATCATATATCAATTAACAAAGTCGATGCGTGTACATCGTGTAAGAATGGTAAAATCAATGGTGCCAAATAATATAATAAATTAAAGTAAAATAATCGTGACTTATCATAGTCGTTAAGTATTTTATTTGTTGGAGGGATGATATTATTCCACTAAGGTTACACAAAGAATGGTTACTCTACTATTTTTGCGTGCAGCGCATTACATTACTTAATAGCTAAGCACACTACTACTTATAAACACAAACAATAATGTCACGTAGGCAAAATACTAAAATACTGAATTACTCTTCAATGCCATCCCTTAATTCTGAATTTAACTAATCAAAACTAACATAACCAATTCCATCCCTCAAGCGGAGAAATTGATCAGTCTTGATCACTTTCGTCAGAACATCTACCAGGTTCTTCTGGGTGCTACAGTGCACAAATTCTAGCACTCTATTCTGGACTTGACTTCTCAGGAATTGATACTTTGTCTCAATATGCTTACTTCTCTCATACAACACTGGGTTCTTGGCAAAATTGATTGCAAACTTGTTATCAATCATCAACTTCAGAGGCTTATTTACCTCGATCTTCAGAGACTTGACTTCATCCACTATGGTGAATCTGCCGGGTGCCGAAACTTTCCATCTATAATTCTTTCATCTGCATGCCAAGTCAAGTGTTTTGCATCGGTTTCACTACGAAACATGCATCTAAATCTTGGAATTATAGGAAAATACCATAAGACTTTTGCTGGAGACATTTTTTTCTAATATCGAGAGACACCGCATTTAGGGCACTCATTTAACGATGCATATTCATTCCGAAACAAAATGCAATCATTTGGACAAGCATGTATCTTATCATAACTCATGCCAATAGAGCACAATATTTTTTGGCCTAATAGGTTTGATTGGGAAGAACATTATCCTCCGGAAGCATATCTTTCATAAGAGCTAATAACTCTGTGAAACTTTTATCCGACCATCCATTACCCGTCTTTAAGTTGTACAACTTTAGTACCGCAGACAATCTTGTGAATTTAGTGCAACCTTTATACAACAGTTTCTCTGCATCACTTACTAACCTCTCAAACATTTTGGGACAATCCTGAAGATCTTCTTCAAGTGCTTCTGCAATCTCTTCGACTCGATCACAATCATGTGTATCTGTGTCATTTTCGTTTGAAGCATAGGTCGTATTATCCCCCGGTTCAACATTCTCGTTACTCTCACCATGTAATATCCAACATGTATAACTTCGATCAATTCCATGCCTCATTAAATGCGATTCGGACTGAACTGCGTTAATCAGACAACCATAACAGCAACCTAAGCAAGGACATGTGATCCGACTGGGGTCTTTGGCGTGTTCAACCGCAAACTTAACGAATTCTGATACTCCAGTCTCGTATTCTTTTGACAATCGATTGGAAGACATCCATTTTCGATCCATGGTTTTACTAAGTAATCTAAACAAACACAAAAGAACAACTAATTATAAGTACCTATATAGAGGTCAGTAACTTTTGGACTTAACCACAAAGTATAAGATTCTTGAAAACGATCTGAATTTCACTCTTCTCGGATAACCCCTATAGCATATTCACTAAGTTAGTAACTGATGATGTATACCAAATATAACAAGACAAATTTAGTAGGTTGCAACAATTAACAAAGTAATCATCTTCAACCTCAACAAAGAATCATCAATTCGAGCATAAATCAACCTTAACAAAGAATCATCAATTAGCAGCATCTCAACAAGTTTAAAAACAATGAAAATAACCAACAGAGTTCCAATTATCTAACTAACAGCTTGCAACCAACCTTAACAGAATTTTTCACAAAATAATGTCTAACCAAATTGCCTAACTCTAATTCTAACTTTTACTAACCAAACTCCAAACTGTTAACCAATCACCAAAGGATTAAACTCACTGCATTAATTCACTGCATGGTATAATTAACTTGAATGTCAACATACTAACCAAAGTCATTCTAACACTTAACAGACTCCTAACTATACTAACTTCGACTCTAACCTTTATATACAGTTAACAGTAAACTATTAATAAGTTTAGAATCTTATTGCATTTTTTAATAAGTTTTGTTTGGGTTCATTAACAGCAACATACAATAACATAATAAGCAACTTAACAAGTTTCTAATTGATTTGTTTCAACATCAACATAAAACAAATGCTAAAACGGAAATGGAAATGAAAAATGAAATGGAAATGGAATGCGAAACAAGAAATGGAAATGAAAAATACCTTGCTTAAACGGCCGGAGGAGCAGCGACGACAGCGGATCAGTGACGCAAACAATGATGGAGGAACAGTGACACAAACAGTGACGGAGGATGATGGCCGGAACTGGGATGGTGGCGAACAGTGACGGAGGAACAGGGACGATCGCGATCAGTGACGGAGGAACAATAGCGATTGCCAAGAATGGAGAGAGTCGTGAAAGTGAAAACGCAAATGAGAGTGTTAAACAGTAGAAATGATTTGTTACTGGTTTCCCGCGTTTTAATTTTTACTAACTAAAGCACCTTTAACAGCGCTTTTAGAAAGCGCTTTCGTAGGCTGAGCTTTAGCAGCACTTTCTGGAAAAAGCACTTTTTAAGGTGTGTAGTGAATTGGGCCTTTAGCAGCGCTTTCATAAAGCGCTGTCTAAAGTATGGTATACCTTGGGCCTTTAGCAGCGCTTTCCAAAAGCGTTGTCTAAGGTATGGCTTATGCAAGACCTTTAGCAGCGCTTTCCTAAAAGCGTTTTCTTAAGGGTAGCCTTAGTTTGGCTTTTAGCAGGGTTTTCTGAAGTCCACCTTTAGCAGCGCTTTTTTAAGCGTTGTTTTTTTTTTGTTTTTTATAAAACGTATTGCAGTGTTTTCTTTGAAAAACGTTGTCTTTGTAGAGCTGCCAAAAATCATTTTTGGCGTAGTGCTCGACCAATCGTAGGAGCATGGAAATGAGTCCATCGTGTTAAAGACGGCGGTCATAACATATAATATATATATATATATATATATATATATATATATATATATATATATATATATATATATATATATATATATATATATATATATATATATATATATATATATATATATATATATATACCATTTTCAAATAAAAATCATTGGTCAATACATAAATAATTTTTTGTTTAGGGGATAAGTTAAATTGTCCATGGTGTTTAACCAGTTAATTTGGTCGGATGCGAATCCATCTCGATGAAGTATATGTCTCATTTTTCTTTGCATAAGGACCTTGAAGGATGTTTTAGAGAGTTATGAATTAATTTAACCCATCTAGAATGTTTGATTTTTTTTGAAATAAAAAACTATCAATGCTCTTTTCAGCATAGTTGAGAAGTCAAGGGATAGAAATTAGTTTTTATGAGTCATATAATCTTCCTTGTCCTAATCGAAGAGTTAAATAAGGTAACTAACTTTGTTATTATTTAGGCTATTATTAGTACTTTTTATCTGCAAAATATTTGATAATACAATTGTATTGAACATTATATAAAAGCAAAAACACCGGCTAATTAATGATATGAATCTCATGATTTAAATGAGTTTTTCTCAATGAGAGGATAAGATTGTTCTCTAGAAGTTCATGCAGCTCTTCCAACAAACATAATGTAAATACATGGATATTTAGTTCATGCAACTCTTCTAACAACAACAATATTAATACATGGGTATTTATATCATCATATATCAATTAACACAGTCGATGTGTGTACATCGTGTAAGAATTGTAAAACCAATGGTGCCAAATAATATAATAAATTAAAGTAAAATAATTGTGACTTATCATAGTCGTTAAGTATTTTATTTAGTCGTTAAGTATTTTATTTGTTGGAGGGATTATATTATCCTCATACGGGGCATGTTGGTGCATAAGGGGGTAAGAGAGAGAGAAATTTCCACTACTATTCTACTAACGGTTACACAAAGAATATTCTACTATTTTTGCGTACAATGCGTTACATTACTTAATGGCTAAGCACATTACTACTTATAAACACAAACAATAATGCCACGTAGGCAAAATACTAATATACCGAATTACTCTTCAACGCCATCCCTTAATTATGAATTTAACTAATCAAAACTAACACAACCAATTCCATTCCTCAAGCGAAGAAATTGATCAGTTTTGATCGCTTTCGTCAAAACATCTACCAGGTTCTTCTGGGTGCTACAGTGCACATATTCTAGCACTCCATTCTGGACTTAAATTCTCAAGAATTGATACTTTGTCACAATATGCTTACTTCTCCATACAACACTGGGTTCTTGACAAGATTGATTGCAGACTTGTTATCAATCATCAGCTTCAGAGGCTTATTTACCTTGATCTTCAGATCCTGCAGTAAATTCAGAAGTCAAACAGTTTGACATGCAACCACAACACCTGCAATGTATTAAGCTTCACAGGTTAATAAAGCAACAACTGGTCACTTCTTGGAACACCAAGAAATATGACCTCATAGATACTTAAACAAATATCTATAGGTACTTCTTCTGTCAACTCTGTCTCCACACCAATCAGAGTTCGAGTAACACATCAGCTCTGAATTATCCTTTTCACTAGAAGGGAACAAAACGCTATACTTCAGAGTCCTTTTAATATACCTCAGAATCCTGACAGTAGCTTGGTATCGAGACCACTTCGATTTATTGATAAACCTACTCACCATTCCAACTGCATAGCAAATTGTAGGTCTAGTATTACACAAATACCTCAGAGATCCACCAACTGCTTGAAAGTTGTAGCATCTACATAATCACCCTCAGGATTAGAATCCAATTTGTGATTTGTTTATGAAGGTGTGACAACAACCTTACAATTCAGCAGCTCGAATCTCTTCAAAAGCTCAAGTTCATACTTCAGCTGATGCAAAATGATACCCTTCTCAGAGTACATAAACTATGTCCCTAGAAAATATGTGATATTTCCTAGATCAGTCATCTCAAACTCATTCATCAGCACCTTTTATAACTTAAATATCTCATGTTCACAACTCCCTGTTAGCAACATGTCATCTACATAGAGACACACCAGAATCATGTTGCCTTCAGAAGTAGGCTGAACAAAAACGCCATACTCCATCTCACACTTTCTGAATCCTTGAAGCTTGAAAATGAATGAATTTTCAAATCCAAGCTCTAGGAGCTTGTTTCAGTCTATACAATGCTTTATGTAACTTGTACACTATCCCTTCCCGATTCTTTTTCTCAAATCTAGGAGGTTGTGAAACGTATACCTCTTATAGCAATAGACCGTTCAAAAATATATATTTCACATCTAAATGTACCAGAGACCAATTTCTTCTAGCAGCTATCGCAATCACCAATCTGATTGTCTCATATCTCGTTATAGGCGCAAACACTTCAAAGTAATCTAACCCAGATTTTTGTATAAATCCTCTTGTTACTAACCTTTATTTTTGTTTGCCAATTAATCCATTTGGCTTCAGTTTCTTCTTGAAAACCCATCTGACACTGATGGTTTTCATGTCTTTTGGAAGCTCAGTCAACTTTCAAGTATTGTTTCTTTCTATAGCCTCAAGTTATTATTTCATGGCCTTCAGCCACACTTCCTTCTTGAGAGCTTCTTCAACACTGACTGGTTCAGAGTCTACTAACATGGCACACCGAATGACTTCCCCTTCAGAGTCTACTTCAATATTTTGCACCATGCCAAACTCTACATATCTTCTTGGTATGTTTTTATTCTCTGTGGCCTCAGAACTTGTTCAGAATCTTCTTTGAACTCTGGAACAATATCAAATGCTGGAATCCCATAAGTACCACCTTCACTGTCATGACCACCTTCAGAGTTTGGAATATTCTGAGAGTGTGGATTTCCATCAATGTCTAAATCACCATCAGAATCTGGATCATAATCAGATTCAACTTCAAAGTCTTCTTCAGCTTCAGAGTCACCTTCAGACTCTGGCTCATCTTCATACTCACCTTCAGAATCAGCTACTAATTCTGACTCATCTTCAAAACCTTCAGATTCTGAAGTATCTTCAAAAGTTAACTGAGGTGTTAACACCGCACCAGATTTGGATTGAGATTCACTCAAATCCCACACTTCTGATTATTTCAATAACGTTTCTATTGAATTCAACCTTGTTAGTGACAGGACAGTAAAGCTTATAAGCACCTATACTGCAGTGCCCTACAAGCAGCATGACTCTGCTTCTGTCATTCAACTTCCTTCTATTAGCATCTGGAACTTGTTTGTAACAAACAAAACCAAATACCTTTAGGTGGCTCACACTTTGCTTATCTCTAGTTCACTTTTCTAAAGGAACAATTTCCTTCAGCTTCTTGGTTGGACACACGTTGAGCACACATGTTGCAGTTGCAATAGCTTCTCCCCACAAGGTGTGAGGGAGTTTCTTTTCCTTCAACATACTCCTTGTCATATAAAGAAAAGTTCGGTTTCTTCTTTCAGCAAGACCATTGTTTTGAAGAGTGTATGGAGCAGTCACCTCATGCTCAATTCCATTCTCCTCACATAAATTCTTGAACTCTGTATAGTTATACTCACATCCACCATCAGTTCTGAGAATTTTTCAGCTTCTGACCACTTTGTTTTTTAGCATTCACTCTGAATTTCTTAAATTCAGCAAACACCTTGTGTTTGAACTTTATAAGGGATACCCATGTCATCCTTGTGAACTCATCCACAAATCAAACTAAGTATTTATTCCCTCCAAGTGAAGGTACTGGAAATGGTCCACACACATCAGAATGTACACCCAAATCATGCTTTTCTCTTAGAAGCATTTCAGATGCAAATGGTAGTCTTGGTTGCTTTCCTCTCATGCACACATTGCATGACTTCTCTGGCTTCTTAATTGAAGGAATTCCTTATACCAACTTCTTCGAATTTAGATGCCCTAAGCTTCTGAAGTTCAAATGACCAAATCTTTTGTGCCACAACTCACTTTTCTTCACAACACTTGTTGCACTTAAGCATTCAGCGTCTGTAGTTTTAACATTCACTTTGAATGTTTTATTCCTTACCTGTTCTGACTTCATCAACTTCTGATTATAGTTATACAACCTTAAAAGATTGTCATTCATGGTAACTGAAAATCCTTTCTCAATTAAGTGACCTACACTCATCAGATTGCTTTTCATGCTAGGCACATACCACACATTCAGAATTAATGTTATTTTACCATTATTCTGAACTACTTTAACATTTCCCATATCTTCACCGTTGAGGTATTTATCATCAGCATATATGATCTTTCTCTTCTTTCTAGAGTCAAAATCAACTAGCCATTTCTTATTTCCAGTAAGATGATTTGAGCAGCCGGTGTCCATATACCACCAGTATGTCAAATATGAAGGTTGAGAAACACAAGAAATGGGGGTTTGAATTGGGTTTCATATTTCATCCCCATTTACGGAATTTAAATCAAATGCATTAATAAGTAAATAAAATAAATGAACACAATTATTTTATCCTGGTTCACTGTTAACGAAGTTACTCCAGTCCACCCCTCAAGGTTATTTACCCTTATCACAAGGACTTAATCCACTAATAATCAACATGATTACAACCACAATGGAAACCCTCCATTGTCTTCTTGAAAATCCTGGATCTCACTAGCCTCTTAAGGAATCATCCACTAAGCTATTAGAAGCACGCTTAGTCTTCTCAAGCTTTCTAGTCTTCACTCAAACGCTCAAGGAACAACCTCTAAGCCGCTAAACCACGACTTGGCCCTCTTGAGCCTTCTGGTCATCATTCGACCACTCAAGGAACATTACCTTTTTCAAGGATTTTCTTCTGCACTATTTATGCTTCTTATAAGCTGATTACACAAATGAAGTACATAGCAAGTTGAGAGCAACAACTCCTTGCTTTCTAATACATAAACTATCTAAAAATAAATCTCTAAGAGATTATAAAGCTCCCTAGTTCTGTATTTTCTTAAAAGCTTTCTTATGAGCACTGCGGCTTCTTATCATTAGGTTTAAGCTTCTATACTCCTTTTTGAGTAAGTAATGCTTCTTCCAGCTTAACTATCAAGATCAACTAAGTTACTATGCTTCACTTATTGATGTTTCACTTGATAAGTTTCACATGGCTTTAGCATGTTGCATCGTTGTGCATTCTTCATCATTCTACTTCAACTTCTTCTTCATTGAGAATTCTCCGTTTAAGCTTCAGCTTGCAGCATCTTTTACTTCTTTCTTGAGCATATAATGCTTTTCCAATTCAACCATCAAGTTCAACTAAGCTACTATGCTTCACTTATAATGTCTCACTTGAGTAGTTTCATATGGTGTTAGCATAATCATCGTTTGTGCACACTTATAATAACAACTTTATCTTTGCTTGCTACGTGTTGATTTGTTTGCTGTATTGAGTGATAATCCTTTGTATGAAGAACAATCAACAATCTTTTATCTTTCTCTCTTGTGATCAATGGATGCTTCAGCAATAATCTATGAGCTTCTAGCCATGAGCAACATTTCTTCAAGCTTCAAAGTCTTCAATTTATAGAGCAGGAGAGAATATATCTGTTGAGGGGTATTCTTGGAAACATATTCCAACAGCAATATCCCAATGTTCACATGAAGGAATGGTCAACATCACTGTACAAAAAGCTGCTCCTGTGCCACTTTCTCGAGGTAGAGGATACATAGTTTTAATACTATTATATTCAACTTAAAACCATTCTGATCTTCAGTCTTCTAACATCTTCAGAGGCTTTGGATATTGACTTGATGAAGCGTGTTGTAGAAGAGTCATTCTTTGTGTAGTCTTCAGAAACTCAGTCTTCAGAAGATCTTTGTTCAGCAGAATCTATCTTGAGAATCTTCAACACTCGTTCTTTTAGAAGCATAATCTTCTGAGTCTTCAGAACCTGTTCCTTCAGAACCTTATCTTCAGAGTCTTCATATTTCATTGAGCATATTCTTTGTCTTCAGAGTCTTTAGCACTTCGTCTAATCGGAATCTTTTCTTCAAATACTCTTCAGAACTTGATCTTCATAAATAGTGTCTTCAGAATCTTTAGAACTTTGTTCACCTGAACCAAGTCTTAAGAATCTTCAGAACTTGTAACATTAGAAGCGCATCTCATTAGAAAGTCTTGTAGACCTTTCTCATAAAGTCTTAATTAGAATGTCCAGAACTAACGTTCATTAGAACCGTTGTTTTAGAAACATTCATGAATATTGACTTTAACTTGTACATACACATATGTTTTCTTCCATAGTATTGATAATGGAGTCTGATGATGTCACACGCCTTCTTATCAGAGTTAAAATCATATTGACAACAACCACACACTAGACAGAAATCATATCATACAAAATTGTTCTCTTTAGATAATATGTGCAGTTATCATCAAAACTTAATGGCCAGATGTAGAACCAAAACTTGTTCTTACAAAATATGCCTCATCAGATTCAGAAGCCATCAATAGCACATATTCATCATCATAATCTCTTATGGTTACATTTTTTTTTTCTGATTTCCTTTCCTTGTTTGACCGACAATCAGCAGTGAAGTGGCAAAACTTCTTACAATAGTAGCATTGAACCTTTCTCTTGTCATACTTTTCTTTCCCCTTTTGAGCACTCTTCTGCCTTTCAGAAGTTGAGGTTTTTGACTTCTGAACACCATCAGATCTCTTCCTAGCTTCTGATTATGACTGCTTCTGATACTTCTTACCAAATGCTGCTTCCTAGCTAACGTTCATCACAATTCGAATTAAGAGGTTCCCGTTGAGTACAACGGACGTGAGGGGGTGCGCGTACCTTCCCCTCACATAACCGACTCCCGAACCCGGAATGTGGTTGCAACGACCATGTTCTTATCACCCTTAAAGGTTTTCTCGATATTTTCCTTACCCTCTTTTGGGATAAATAAAGTTCGGTGGCGACTCTGTCGAACCGCAATTTCTTCTGTGCCTTTTGCGCGAGGGTCGTGTCTTCGATTGGATTTTTTGAGGTGCGATAGCTGGTGACTCTGTTGGGGATAATTTGCTCCATGCAAGAGAGAGTCAAGCCCATCTTGATTCGAATCGCAAGCTCGTTAACTTTGTTTGCTTATTTTCTTCTCGTCTCTTTATTTATTTGATTTCCTATTTCCTTATATGTGTTACCTTTTGTGACATTATTGGGTTGTTCTCAGATTGGGAACTTTGCGAGATGGCTCTACACCTGGGTCGAGAAAAACCCTAGGATTAGGATTGCGGTTGTGTAGTGGAGGCTTGCGTGGTCTCTTCCGCGTGAGTTGAATCGAAAACCCCGCTTGGAGTAGATTCCCTTGGGGATGTTATTGTTGTGGTGAGTCTTTGCCATGGCGATAATGTTTTCGAGCCTGAATCGTTGATCCCAAGGACTATAAACCCATTTTATCCATGGTGGTTGGTAGTGTTAACTCCTCTTGGGTTAATACGAACGCCCCAATCAGATGAGATCCCTTGAACGTATTACTTCCTACCAGTAATATTTTCAACCTCGATCTATGACTCTGAGAACCCTACATAGAACCCGTGTGTCGATGGTTGTGTAGTGGACGCCTCAGAGGAATCTTTCTCATGGGGAAGATACGAAGACCTCACCTAGAGGAGGTTCTTTCGAGGATATTATAGTCGGATGTCCCTTCGTCATGGCTATAATGTCTTTGAAAGATATCTGTGACTCTAGACACCTACCTATCTTAGAAACCTACCCGTGGGCTTTCTTTGATCCGAGTTGTGGTTCTTGACCCGTCATCTCCGGCCAACATCAGAACTGTTTAAACCTGTGATCTGCGATCCTGGTTCTTTCATTTTGCATGGCATGTCATTGTATTGCATTGCATCTTTTGTGCATCTTGCATTCCATTTCATCTTCAGAATCTCATGTTGCCTTCCTTCATCTCCAGTAAATCAAGCTGATTCCTCGACACCAGTATGCAAATCGAGCCAACACTAGACGCATGATGAAGCAGATTCAACAAGAGCAAGCCGCCTTTAGAGAAGAGTTGGACTCTATCAAAGAAAATATTGACCAGATTCTCGAAGCCATCATGATGGCCAGAAAGGAAGAAGAACTTCGTGAAGCCGCTGCCGCCAACAACAATGTGCCTGTGCAAGGATCTACCTCAAGGCTCTCAGTTCCTGTTCCTACCCCCATCACTTATGGGATACCGATAAACTTCACTCCTGCCGCTGATGGAGTCACTTCTTAACCACTTCCAACATCTGGAGTTACTGTTGGAGCTATTTCTCAAGCCCAACTTGCTGTCACCCAGATTTCTATTCCTCATGCTGAAGAAAATCTGCAAGATCAGTATGATAAGGTTCAAAACAACCATGCTGCTATCCCAATTGTCAATCCTACTACTGCTCAGGATTCTGAAGCTATCAAAATGTGTTGTGATCTAGCTGAGAAACTCCGAGTCATGGAGGGGCACAACTCAAACTCTCTGAATGCTCTAGAAATGTGCTTGGTGCCAGATGTTATCATTCCTCCCAAGTTCAAGGTGCTAGAGTTCTCAAAGTACAAAGGCCTCAGTTGTCCTAATTCATCTGAAGATGTACTTTCGCAAGATGGCTGCCTATGCCAGAGATGAAAATCTAATGATTCATTGCTTCCAAGACAGCTTGTCTGGAGCATCACTCAAGTGGTATATGCCGCTGGAGTGTAGTAGTGTGTGCACTTGGGCTGAGCTAGCTGATGCGTTCGTCAAGAAATACAAATATAACACTGACCTTGCTCCGAATCGTACTCAGCTTCAGAGTATCGCTCAAAAGGACAACGAATCCTTTAAGGAGTACGCGCAACGCTGGAGAGAGCTAGCTGCAAGAGTACATCCACCTCTTGTTAACCGTGAGCTGATTGATATCTTCATGGGTACCTTGCAAGGCCAACACTACAAGAAGCTGATTGGTAGTGTTTCGGCTGGATTCTCTGACTTGGTAATCGTCGATGAGAGAATTGAAGAGGGTCTGAAGAGCGGAAAGATCCAAGGAGGTTCTAGTAGTCAGTCTGGAGCTAAGAAGCCTTTTAACGGATACAAGTAAAATGAGGTCAAAACAAATGTCGTCTCTTCTCAGAAAGGCCAAGCTCAACAAGCTCCCGCTCTAATGGCTTTTCAACTCCCCTACTTCCAGTATCTGTATGTTACTGCTGCACAATATGCTCCAATGCCTTATCAACCAGCTGATCCTCTAATGTCTCAGCAACAGGATCCTCAGCAACAGTTCTACAATCAGCAAGGGTATCAGTATCCTCCTCAGAATCAACAACAACGAGCTGCTCAACAACAACGCCAGCCTAATCAACAAAGGACAAGGAGGCCAGATAGTAACTTTGATCGCTTACCTACGTCGTATTCTCAGATCTTTGCTCAATTGCTGGAGAAGAGGGACATTACTCCGAGAGACCTAGCTCCTCCAACTTTCATTCCCCCAGACTATGATGTTAATGCTCATTGCGAGTATCATAAGGGCTATCCAGGGCACCAGATCGAGGACTGCAGAGCCTTCAAACACAAAGTTTAAGACCTGATCAATTCCAAGCCCCTCACATTTAATGGGAAGTCTCCAAATGTCATCAACAACCCTCTGTCGCCGCCAAACTATGGCCAACATCAACATCAAGTCAAGTTAAGTCAAGTTCATCCCCCGAAGAAGGCAGTCAGCATGCCATCCCATCATTTTCATTCTTGTATTTTTCTTATTTAAGTACTGTATGCTTTGAACATTGCCTTTCGTATTTTGTTTTGTTAATGTAGTGACAATTCATGTTTTAGTTATGTCGTATTCACTCATTTTTTCCATCTACTGCAAATCACCGACACATTTATCCACTTCGCTCTCTTTATCAACTATGGTTTAGCAATGATTGGAGGGAGGATGATGACAACGAAATTCCCATAATTGCAAACCGTATGCTTTCAGACAAAATCCTGCCAATGATGTACAAACATTGTTTCAACCCCCAAACACTTGAGAGACAAGGAGTTAATCCCTAGTAAACCACTTCGAGCCTAGAAGTAGCACTTTCCTTTGGATCTACAAACCCTTACACTCAACCTAGGGCAGGGTAGTGTTTAGTTAACCTGGTTACACACTCAAATCACAAAGCAAAATCCAAGAGACATGACGGTTGTTCATCAATGACCCATGACTTGGCAGTCATAATCCCCCAACAAAATCGAAAAAAATCAAAAAATCGAAAGCCTGCTAAGTCGGACACCTCAAAAGGAGACTTAGGCAAAAATCAAGGCAATCCCGATGGACTTGAAAAGTGAAATTAGTCCATGCAAAAGATAGGGATCAAAAAACAAAATCAAAAGAGGCCCTCAAATCCTCAACAAAAACAAAATAAGATTCAGCGGCCACCATGTCAAAATCAAAGGGTCACCGACATCCATCAAAACAAAATAAGGTGACTGCCATTTCGAGCTAACCTTGAAACATCGCTCTTACACCGTAGACCCTTTTGGAAGACAGGCCTGTGCAGAATTAACTGAACGTAGGACTGGTGATCATTAAGAAGAAGGGGTGGGTACAAATAAGTTTCGAGCCTAATATCCTTTGTTTCATGAACCGTGAACCAGGCCACATTACAACCCTAGAAAGACCTAATTGAGGCGAGGTTTATTCTGAAAGCATACTATTGCAAAGTTGCATAAACTGACTCCCCACATATTTTCTAATCCTCAACATTGGAGTCATTCACCTTATTATATCTTTCATACACCAAAATCAGCACAAATTATGGGCTAACGATCCATTCTTCTCACAATATCACGACACTCCAATAAACGACTATTTTTCAAAACTTGCATAAGCATTGCATTAAGATTACCATTTGTGGATGTACAATTTTAACTTCAAATAAGGGCTAGATGTCAAAGACACTCCAACAAGGGGCAATCAAAGAGGAACTTGAACTTCCAGTTGTGCCGAACCGGATCAAGACTACTTCATAACCCACAGGCTGGGGCAAATCATTCAACTGCTCGATCAGGGGCAAGCTATCTCAGAAGCACATCAAAGCTCAGCTTCCAAAGATCAGACCACTTCAGAACTGGTTAATTAGGGGCAGACCATTACCATGTTCAGACTAGGGCAAGACCAGTTGCAGAAGGCATATACTCTCTGTATCTTCAAACTTGGACAATCATATCTTGTCAGACACCGGCTATCATCGAGTTCAAAGCAAGAGCGTAATCTTCATGAGTCAGTCACGTCACTACGCTCATTTTCAAGTCATCCTGACCATCAAGCACAGAGTTGTGGTTCTCTCAAAAATGAACCCACGACTTATCATCAAGTGAACAAACTTGAAGCATCAAGAATTATCTTCGTCTGCTTCAATCACGGTGTCTTCAACTAACTGAGTGTCGAGGAAATCAACCCATCCCACCACCCGAAAGTCTAATCTGCATTGGCAACTACCCCAAAGACCACCATGCTGGCACCTACCAAACATATCCAATCACCTATCTGCAATCATACACATGATACACATCATATGTATCATCAATATCACGTGCATCATATGCATGCCAAAAACCAGATCATACTTCCCTAGCACTTGCATCTCTGCGCGTCAGCATTTACATTGCATATTCATTTGAGATGGAACATCATTACAAAATCAAGCATTCATACATGCACAAGTCAAGATCCAGGATCAATCTTAAGCTCAAGATGATCTTCATCCCAGACAGGGGCATCTTCTGCAAATCCGTGGGTGTTCCTCACGAAGTTGTTTAACCTTTTGTTGATCAAGCTCAAGACGATCTTCAGACCAGACAGGGGCATGTTCTGCAAGTTTCATGGGAATTCCTCATGGAATTACCTCAACCTGTTGTTGATGAAGCAGTGATCTCCAAGCAAGTCAGTGGATGTTCCTCATTGAGTTGTGTTCCTTAACCTTTTGTTGATGAAGTTGTCATCCCCAGCTCAACCAGTAGCGTTTCTCCGAGTCATTGGATGTTCCTCATTGAGTTGGATCTCTTCAACCTTTTGTTGATGGAGTTGTTATTCTCAAACCAGTCAGTGTTTCTCCTACAAACAAATTCAACCTTCCATTGGGCGTTCCCCAGTGAGTTTCTTCTTTCAACCTTTTGTTGATAAGGATGGTGTTCCTCAATGACTTCTTTGCTTCAACCTTTTGTTAATGTTTCCAGATAAGCCTTACTTATCATATCCCCAACAAACTTGACCTTTTGTCAATTGCCTCACTATCATCCTTTTGGTGATAGCCAAATCTTATCAATTTAACCTAACCTGCATCCTTTTAGTGTTGGTAATTCTCAAAATCAGAAATTTACTATCATCCTTTTGCTGGTAGCTATTCATATTGTTTCAACCTAACCTTCATCCTTTTGGTGTTGGTGGCCCTCAAAATTGGGAAGTTCCTATCATCCTTTTGGTGGTAGTAGCTTGTTTTGTTATCGTCATCCTTTTGGTGTCGGCGATCCGTGAACCTTTGGTCTGTGTATCATCCTTTTGGTGAATGGCAGCCTTTGATATCGTTTTGATTACTATTATCCTTTTGGTAGTAGTAAGTTGTGACCTCACTTTCATCCTTTTGGTGAAGGGTCATGGTGTGTGTGTGTTTACTATCATCCTTTTGGTGATAGGTTTGTCATCCTTTTGGTGTCAGATATCCCAGTGTGTGAGTTCACTATCATCCTTTTCATGATAGACCTGTCATCCTTTTGGTGTCGGGAATCCAGTGTGTGCTCTATTATCCTTTTGGTAATATCGAGCTTTGACCTCATTTTCATATTATTGGTGAAAGGTCTTTGTGTGTGTGTGTGTGTGCTCTATTATCCTTTTGGTAATAGCGAGCTTTGACCTCATTTTCATCCTTTTGGTGAAGGGTCTCTGTGTGTGTGTGTGTGCTCTATTATCCTTTTGGTAATAGCAAGCTTTGACCTCATTTTCATGCTTTTTATGAACGGTCGAGTCGTGTGTGTTCATTATCATCCTTTTGGTGATAGGTCTGTCATCCTTTTGGTGTCAGATATCTCTGTGTTCCCTATCATCCTTTTGGTGATAGGTATGTCATCCTTTTGGTGTTAGATATCGTGTGTGCGTGTTTACCATCATCCTTTTGGTGATGGGCCCGTCATCCTTTTGGTGCCGGTAATTCGTGGATCTTTGGTTTGTGAGTCATCCTTTTGGTGAACGACAACATCAGAATCCTATGTGTTTGGTGCTCTATTATCCTTTTGGTAATAGTAAGCTTTGACCTCATTTTCATTCTTTTGGTGGAAAGGTTTGTGTGTGTGTGTGTGTGTGTGTGTGCTCTATTATCCTTTTGGTAATAGCAAACTTTGACCTCATTTTCATCCTTTTGGTGATGGGTCGAGTTGTGTGTGTTTACTGTCATCCTTTTGGTGATAGGTCTGTCATCCTTTTGGTGTCAGATATCCATTATGTGTATACTATTATCCTTTTGGTAATAACGAGTTTGACCTTATTTTCATCCTTTTGGTGAAGGGTCTTTGTGTGTACTTATTGTTATCCTTTCGGTAATAGCAAGTCGAGTCATGTGAGTTTACTATCATCCTTTTGGTGATAGGCCTGCCATCCTTTTGGTGTCATATTCTCTTGTTATCATCCTTTTGGCGATGACGAACTTTGCAAGTTATTCAATGTCCACTCGAGGGTCGATACCAATTTATCATTCCACCTCCTAAGCTTTTCTTTCTTTTTGGACAAATTTGAAGTCTTCTTCATATCTAATTGACTTCTACCTTGAAACAGTGAACCCCATAGCAGTTCATCTTACTCAGTTTAAATCAATTAGATAGGAGCATCTGTCTTACCCCAAATTTGTCCTACCTGTGTATAATTTTCATCTGTAGATCCACCCACTAACCTTTATTCAAAAAAATATGTGTTGTTTCTGCTCAAGGGAGTGGTAGGTTGAACCATGTTTCAGGCAGGGTGATTTAGTCAGGTGTACGTGTAGCATGAACTGAGGTATATTGGTTTGGTTCAATCTGTTGGTTAGACAAGTTTGTTTTAAGATAAAGGCTTGGGTTTGATGTCATATTCAAGGCAGTGGTGTTGTCAAGGAACATGGGTGTGGCAATGGTTGAAACTTAAGAGAAGTTTAACCTCATCTTCGTTAGACAAGTAGTTTACTTCATCCTCAAGATGTCGGGCCATGGCAAAGTCAGAATGTTTAAATGCAATGCACTTGGCCTTATTATATGGTTCAAGGAAAAGTCAGGCAAGCCATTGGTTTAAGATGATGTCAAGTTGGATGCAATTTCGATCCTATTTCAAGGGTTTGTTCAAGAATGGTTAAGATTCAGGAATTGATTCACTTTTAGTCAGATTCAAGATTCATTTCAAAGTCAGTGGTAAAATTCAAAGATTAGTTCATTGGTGGTTTCATTGTGTCAAGGCTTTAATTCATTCGAAGATCAAAATTGATTTATGGTCAATGATATAACAAAAGGTCATAGATGAAAATCTTGATCAATATGAGACCATTTTATTTTTTTATTGGTCAATGAAAGTCAAATATCATAGATTATCGATTTCTCGATTTAAAATCTTGATTAAGATGAGACCAATTTTATTTTCATTTCGATATCCATTTTATTTCACATTGTCTTCTTCTATTTTCTTTTAATTTCGATCGATGAAGTCTTTTTATTCATGAATGTAGATTATCGAGGTTGTTAACCTTCATTATTTCAAATCTGTAGTGAATGATCATCGAGATCATTTTCTATACTTTGGGATCGTGATAGTTTACCTTCGATTAATCAACGCAAGTTTGTGATTAAGACGAGATCGTCACCTTTTCTTTTCGTGTGGCACGATTTCTTTGGAGAATGATCCTCAATATCATTTCTCTATCGTGTTTTAGCACAAAGATCAATCGCGCAACCTCCTATAGTATAATCTTCGTCATAGATCGTACTACGATGGTTTAGCGCTACATGTCCCGTATCAGAAAATGAATTTTCATGGCCCAAACTTATGTTTGAAAGCCCAATGATGGTTTTTTAACCATCGTGGATCATTCGTTCTAACAATAAACGATTAATCACTAACCACTAACTTTAATTTCAGTTAATATACTCTTGCTTTACTTTCTTGTCAATATTTTATCTTGATTATATTCATATTGTTCATATCATATTCATCTTATTTATCTTGAATATTTTATCATGATATGAACAATATGAATATAATCAAGATAAAATATTGACAAGAAAGTAAAGCAAAAGTATATTGACTAAAATTAAAGTTAGTGGTTAGTGATTAATCGTTAATTGTTAGAACGAATGATCCACGATGGTTAAAAAACCATCATTGGGCTTTCAAACATAAGTTTGGTCCACGAAGAATCATTTTCTGATACGGGACATGTAGCGCTAAACCATCGTAGTACAATCTATGATGAAGATTATACTATAAGAGGTTGCACGATTGATCTTTATGCTAAAACACGATAGAGAAATGATATTGAGGATCATTCTCCAAAGAAATCGTGCCACACGAAAAGAAAAGGTGACGATCTCGTCTTAATCACAAACATGCGTTGATTAATCGAAGGTAACCTATCACGATCCCAAAGTATAGAAAATGATCTCGATGATCATTCACTACAAATTTGAAATAATAAAGGTTAACAACCTCGATAATCTACATTCGTGAATAAAAAGACTTCATCGATCGAAATGAAAAGAAAATAGAAGAAGACGATGTGAAATGAAATGGAAATGGAAATTAAAATAAAATTGGTCTCATCTTAATCAAGATTTTAAATCGAGAAATCGATAATCTATGATATTTGACTTTCATTGACCAATAAAAAAAGAAAATGGTCCCATATTGATTAAGATTTTCATCTATGACCTTTTGTTATATCATTGACCATAAATCAATTTTGATCTTCGGATGAATTAAAGCCTTGACACAATGAAACCACCAATGAACCAATCTTTGAATTTTACCACTGACTTTAAAATGAATCTTAAATCTGACTAAAAGTGAATCAATTCTTGAATCTTAACCATTCTTTAACAAACCCTTGAAATAGGATCGAAATTGCATCCAACTTGACACCATCTTGAACCAATGGCTTTCCTGACTTTTCCTTGAACCATATAATAAGGCCAATTGCATTGCATTTGAACATTCTGACTTTGCCATGGCCCGACATCTTGAGGATGAAGCAAACTGCTTGTCTAACCAAGATGAGGTTAAACTTCTCTTGAGTTTCAACCATTACCACACCCATGTGCCCTAACAACACCACTTCCTTGAATATGACATCAAACCCAAGCCATTATCTTAAAACAAACTTGTCTGACCAATAGATTGAACCAAACTAATATACCTCAGTTCATGCTACACATACACCTGACTAGATGACCCTGCCTGAAACATGATTCAACCTAGCACTCCCTTGAGTAGAAACAACACACGTTTTTTTGAATAAAGGTTAGTGGGTGGATCTACATATGAAAATTATACACAGGTAGGAAAAATTTGGGGTATGACAGCCACTAAAAGACTAGGCGTAAGATTTTATAAGGATTCACCAATCTATTTCCTTTTAGATGTTTACAATTAGTTAATATAAGATTCACTTTCTTCCCCTTAAGAAATTTAAAATAAGAACCATTTATTAGGATCAATGATATATGTCTTGTGATTATCAAGTATCTTTACCAAAATTATAAATATGGAATATATAAAATAGAGTAATTTGAACTTATCTTTTTAGGGTTCATGGTAGCTTTGCCTAGCGTTATTTTCGGATGAGGTTGATAATTGATATAGAAAGAATGGATTAGTTTATTTTTAGGATTCTTTTTAAACAATCATTAGCAAGCCCCCATAATAGACATAGGCAACCTCTGATGCATTAGTTACAAATTTGACAAGCTCAGCTACTGGCACGTCAAAACTAGTTATCATGTTTTTCATCGTTTGGTGAATCTTAGCCACTTGAGTAGCAAGGGCAGTGGTCTTAGTGACTTCATGAACACCGACTAACTTCTTTTGAGTGGAGATAATAATAACTCTTTAAACTGGCCATTGGTAAGTATTGGTCATAATACTTTCAATCAAATTGTAATCTTCTTCATACAAAGCTCCACCACTGGATGTATCCAGCATGTTTCGTGAGGATGAAACCGTCCATTATAGAATGTCTCTAATTGAATATTGATTGATATTCCACGGTGGGGACGTTTCCTCAATAACTTTTTATATCTTCCCCAAGCATCAGACAAAGACTTATCATCTCCTTGTCTAAATGAAGTAATTTAATATCTCATCTTAGAATTCCTGGCAGAAGGAAAATACTTAGCTAAATTTTTTCCAGCCAATGCATTCCACGTGGCTATGGAATTCGGTCCTAGAGAGTTCAACCAGCTTCCGGACCTATCCCTTAGAGAGTGTGGAAACAACCTAAACGTGAAGGCGTCATCTAAAATGTTAGGAATATTGAAGTTACTTGCAACCTCCATAAATTTCCTCAAATGTAAGTGCAGATCTTCAGTAGCACCGCCTGAGTATTGACCAATAGCTTGCAACATTTGAAACATCATTGGTTTGAACTCAAACTAAGCCACAATAATCTTTGGTCGAATGATACTCGTGTTTATGGCGTTGGGATTAAATACATCATAATCCCTTATGTTTTTTGCCCTATCATTAGCAATGGTAATAATGTCATTATCTACCACAACTTCTTCTTACCCCATTTGTATTTCTCCAATATTTCATTCAATTGGTTCTTTAAAGTATCCTTAAAGGGTTCCAAATATAAGAGCAGGTGAATAGATCCTAGTAAGTTACAAGTAGCTTGAAATCTCCTTAGCAATTTGAGTGGTCTTTTAGGCTCAGGATCTCCTCTGTATACTGGATTCAGCAACATGTGTATGTAACAACTAAGCATTTGTCCTGTCACTAGATTTTAGAAAATGTCAGAAGCTCAAATTTTCTTTTCACATAAATAATAGTCTTTTTATACAAAATTATAAATGTGTGGTGTCACATGCAAGTATACATGTTCTTAAAGTAGCAAGTGGTATAATAGTAAGGATATTGAGCCCACATGGAATGGAAATAATTTAGATTGAATTTTCGCAACTAACTTCTCTGAATGAGATGAGCAAAAATAACAATAATTGATGGTTGTCACGGGTTCAATTATAAAGTAAACAATAGCATAAATATCTCTAGTTTAGATAAGTGAATTCAGTGGTGGAGAATATGTTAGGCAATGATCCATTAATTTAAATTGTATATTATGTGTATGTGATATGTTATGTCATTCCAGATGAGGTCAGAATATGATCCAAAGGCGTATTCCTACAACATCATAAACATATAGAATTAAGCAAGGGGACAAATTCCTAAACCTCACATTTAACTTTAATGCATGTTTGGTTTCATTCCAGATATCCTCTATGATTATAGCTTTTTATGCCTAAAGTAGCTAATCTAGAGAATATTCATATCCTACTATTTTTAATTACATTTATCCTGAATTCCATTTGTTGTTGGATTCCTCAAAACAACAAGCTTGCATCTTTATCTAAGTTGATCAGCCAAAGAATTATATTTATAACAATATAATGCATGATAAAACAAAACACTAACAACATATAATTTAACACAAAAATACTACTTCATATTAACTTCACATTTCTCAACATAAGGAGTTTAGATCACAATGAACTTAATACATATATCAATACTGGATCCTAAGATAAACATTCTTAAACACACAATGAAAAAGAAATGAAAACCTAAGAGCAACTTCTTTGTCTTCTTGAAATCTTCAACCAGGAAGAGATGAGTTCTCTCACGCAAGATACTGGTATCTTATACTTGAGTTAAAGAGATAAGAAGTTATCCACTCTGATTCAGATTACGTTCACACCAGCCTCTACCAAGTGTTTCTCTCGGAGTCTCTAAGTTTTTAAAGTTCTTAAACTCTTTGAATTTCCTCTAATTAATGACAAAATAAAGTGTATTCTCTCTCATGCAAAGTCATCAAAAGCATTTTAGGGTGAAGCATTGATAACTGCAGAGGATTTGATCAATCTTTATCCTTCTCTTCCACTTGATGGTGATGTTCTAAATGGTCAGGGAAAGATGTCTCTCATGGTTACTTGTGAGTGTTTGGTTGCATGGCTTTTGTTCACATTCCAAGAGATGGGAGATACAAGATTGATAGAAGATCTAAATAATGTGTGTTTGTAGGTTATGCTCATGAATAGTTTGGTTATAGAATGTGGGGTCCAATTGACAAGAAAATTTTAGAAGTTGTGATGTGATATTTCTTGAAGACCAAACTATTAAAGATTTTGATAAAATAAAGAAGCCAAATTTTGATGGTTGAAGCTACATTGATATTGTGCCTAAACCTCTTAGTAGAAATTTTCTTGATGGGGGAGATATACAGGTAGATGATGATAATGTAATCAATGACCAATAACTTTATCATGGTGATCAAGTTGAAGAGGCTTCGTTTGAGTCATCGTTTAAACATGAGTTAAGAAGATCTACTAGAGAGCTTCAAGTTTATCAAAGATATCCTTCACACGAATATGTTATGATCACTGATAGTGGAGAGCCAAAATACTACCAAGATGATATTTCAAATCTTGATAAAGAAAAATGGTTGAAGGCCATGCAAGAAAAGATGAATTCCTTGCATGAGAATCATACATCTGAGTTGGTGAAATTGTATAAGGGTAGAAGTGCGCTCAAGAATAAATAGGTATACAAGATAAAGTCTGAAGAGAATAAATCTCAACCAAGATACAAGGCAATATTGGTTGTGAAAGTTTTAATTAGAGAAAAGGTACTAACTTTGAAGAAACTTTTTCACCTGAGTTGAAGATAATATATATTCGAGTTATGTTGGGATTAAAAGCTAGCTTAAATCTAGAGGTTGAATAATTGATGTGAAGGTTGCTTTCCTTCATGGTTATTTGGATCAAGATATCTATATAGATCTGTTAGGTCTTTGATTAGCTACATTTTGGCTAAAATAAATTTACAGCAAGATGTTGGGTAAGATGTCTTGACATGGTTGATCAGACATCAGTATAGATATGGTTATAATACTTGGCAAGATGTTGAGTAAGATGTTGAAGCATCTTCATTAACTGTCATGACAGTATTACTGTCATGACAGATGTCATGACATCTTGGTCTGGTACAACAGGTGCTGCTGTTATGTGTTTCAGATAGATGTGGAAGACATATGTCATGACATCTTAGTCTGGTACAGCAGATGTTGTTGTTTTGCTGTCATGTGACTTTTAATCAAGATGTCGAAGGAGATGTCACGACATCTTGTCTGGAACAACAGGTGGTGTTGTGGTATATCTCTTGACAAATTTATTTTGTCTTGATGAGAATGTTTTGGATATGTCTCATCATTATACGCAGGTCAAGGAGATTTATTAGGAACAAAATGCAAATTTAATTGGATTTCATAAAAAGGATCATGGAGACTTTTTAGGACACTATTTGGAGATTTGTTCCTATTTTTGTGGAGAAGATTCTGCAGAAGATTTACAATGTGAAGATTGGACCTAATTGAAGAGTCTAAGCCCATTCTGGAAGAGTCTATAATTAAGGACTTGCTAGACCTAAAATAGAAAGCACACACAACAACAAGTTGTTGGTGCAACATAAGGGTTTAGGGTTTTGAGAGTCTCTTGTGTAGTTTGTAAGTCACCCATGTATCTTTTGATACTATGTGGTCGACATAGGTTGTTGTAAATTGTTCTCACTCGAAGCTTTGAAGAAAGAGTCGAGTATTGTTCTTGGTTGAAGCTTTTAAGCAAAACCGAGTATTCTTGTTAGTCAAGAGTCTTGGCTGAATATTATTATTGGAAGGAATGTTTTTCAATTGAATAGATTAATTTAGTTGCTGGAGATTGTAACTGTTAGATATCACTGAGGTGATTTAGGAATTGAGACGGGTTTCTTTTATCTAGATGGTGATTTCTAGATACAATTGTACTGGGTAGGGATTAAGTGAGGAGTTGTAAACGGGGAAGTTTAGCTCTAAATTAATACTACTAATAGTGAATTCATTCCAGGCTTGGTAGCCCCCAGACATAGGTGATTTTTACCGAACTGGGTTAACAATTCTTGTGTGCTGTTTTCTTTCTGATGTTTGTATTCTGTTCAAAATATCAGTTTGTTTGTTCTGTTCTTTGTTTAAATGTTTATGCAGAACAATGTCTTGACATGTGTTAGGACATCTATTGTCTGTTATGCCAGAATTTCAATTGGTATCAGAGCAGGCATCCTGTCTAGTTCTGGATGAGATCTTTGGGAGATACTTTCTGGCGTTTAAACAAGGAGGAGTTTTAGAGATCAGATCAATCAACTCAGACATACTCAAGGGTATTAATGGATGGGATGGATGTTCTGGATCGAAGGTAACAACCCGGTGGTTGTTCATGTTGCTGAGGAAGTTCTACAACAACTGCAGGAGAAGCGACTAGTTCTCTTGTTGGGGTGTCTTATAAGATGTTCTGACATCTTATTAGGGTAATCAGAATTTGTTCCTTGGTGGTTCCGCTGCATATGTTTCTGATGGAAGAGCTCTAGAATTACGGGATTCTGGAGTTGTTACTGAAGACAGATGATGGAAGATCTCAATTGTCAGTCTCTATATATGAAGATATCTGCATCTTTTTATTCAAAAGTCGGGAGCTATGGAATGGAAAGAGTTGTTGGAAAATGTCTATTATGGTGACTTGGTACTTTGAAGCTTGGTTCCATGGTGTAGTTTGAAGTCAGTTAAAGAGGAGAGGAGTTGAGTTTAGGTTTATCAAGTTCTTGCTCTAGGAGTTTGATAAATTATTGATCGGCTAAGTTGTGAAAGATACTTGAGAATTCTCTCAAGTCCACTCATTAAGGCGTCTCAGTCGTGCATCTGGAGTCTTCTAGTTATTCTTCTGACTAGAGGGTGTTTCTGTGAAACACAAACCTGAAGAAAGTGGAGGTGATTTATTTTCTCCATCCAACACAGCAAGGAAGGATTCATCTCTCTTAATCCTAAGGGTGGATCCAATCTAAATGGAGTTTTCAGAGCTATTGAGGTAAATAGGGTTCGTTCATAGAGAATCTTAATTACTTGAGTCAAGGGTGGCAGCCTTGGTATCTCAACAATTTGTTGTCAAAGAAGATACTTGCAAAAGATTGAATACTTGATAAGTGTTCATGAAGTAATATGGTGGAGTGTGGCTTCAACAGTGAAACATGATTATTGAACGAGGATTTAAGATCAATTGTTATTTGTGTTACTCACAAGTATTTAATTGATTATCCTTGTATGTGGAGTTCAAGATTGCTGATGTTCAACACGATGTTGGAACATCTCTTCATCTAGTTTACGCAGAATCATAGGAGGGGTACTGCATAAGCTTTTGGTTCTTTTTCTCTTGGGTGTTGACCTAAGAATCTGCTTTAGTGTGGTGTGGCAGAAGCATCTGATCTCTGGAGAGTTTCCTGGCAAGAAACTGGTCTAGACAATGGTGATGTGGAAGATGAAGAAGAAGACATCATAATCTTGATGGATAGTTCTTGGATCAGTTTATTTATGATCTAGGAGTATTGGAGTGCAGCAGGTGTGTTCAAGTTGTTACTAGAAGCATCTGGTGTCTATCTAGAAAGTGTCTTGGAAAGAGACTTGTCCAGAATGAAGTGCTGGTGATGGCACGACTTGGATCAGTTTATTTTTTATCTAGGTACTTAGGAGCATGGGATCCTGCTCATCTTAGAGGTCAAGGTTAAGTGGCAGTTATCTCTGACTTTCTACAGACCGCTCTACTAAGAAAAGTGACATTCTTTGGTATGGCTATGGTGTAGTCTAGGACTACTTTCTCTTCTGAAGATTCAGACGTGGCAGGTGTGAATTCTTTGGAGTTTCAAATCAGATATTCATCAAGGTGTGAGCTTGAATGGAATACCTGTGATAAGTTTAAGCAGGATGGAGGCTGTCTATTCAAACTTGGTTATTGAATCAAGTCTATGAGAGCATGGAACTCTTGTTCTTTAATAGGGAAGAGGTTCTTCTAAGTGGCAGAAGGAGGAGCTAAATTCAGCAGCTGGATATCGTATTAGAATGTTTTGACATCTAGCTTAACATCAGGATCTCAGCTGGTGATGTGGCACATCAGTTTAAGATAAGGTGATCTACAAGAGAATGGAAGTTATGGATGCTTCAAAAAGGTCCATCTCATGCAGTTTGCGAGAGCTGTGGTTTGAGAAGATGTTACATGTCTAGAGGCTTGGTGGATCCAAGATGTCTTGCTATGGAGCAAGTACTTCATGTGACTTGAAGATCAGATTTCATTGGTGGATTAGTGTATCTTGTGGGAGTTCTGAAGAAGAGTGTGATCAATCAAAAGGTGGCATTTGGTTGGTTTCATAGTGTGCATTCAAGCAAGGTGCTTGGAACTAATTACTCTTGGGCAGAAGGGTAGTTAGTTGAAAATGTAAGGAGGATCTGGTTCATCTTGGAGCTTGTGGTAGAAGTTCTAGGTTGAGGATGAAAGAATACCTTCTTTTGGTGGATGAGAGTTTATTTCTCTCTTTGGTTATCTGGAGTTCTTGTTGATCAAGCAGGTGGCGCAGTGTTGTTTGAAGATCTTAAGTTGGATTACTATGCAGATAGTAAGTCCAGTGGCGGAGCATATCAAGAACCATGATGTGTGGTGTCTGTGATATGTGAAGAATGTCCTAACAGATGTTAGAACATTTTCTGGGTTGGTTATCCTTGGAGTAGGATACTAAGTTCTGAGTGTGGAACTTGACACTCACATCTTGTCTAAGAAGTATTTATCTTATGATACGGGAGAATGATGGGTAAAGGAATGTCTTGGAAGTCTGATGTGAATGGGACATGCTAGAAGTGGATCAGTTTGGTGCTTGTGGAGCAAATGGGCTGAGGATTTCTGGAGCATGTGTTTGATGTTCTTAAAGTATGAACAATATCTGGGCGAGCTAGCAAACTAAGGAGCCATGTGTGTCTCTTTGAGGAATTTGAAGTATTCTAGATTTAATTGTGTTGTATCTCAGGGAACAAGGAGATCTATACATGAGAATTCAGGAGGAATTCGTGTGGTGTATGGATGGTTTCTGGACGAGAGGGATCAATGAAGCTTTGGTTTCAATACAAGAGTTTGTTGGTTGTGGTACAAGGATGTGCTTCTGGTACTCTCACTATATAATCATGAAGTTGTCATGGGATATCATGTGGTGATTTTGGGTGTTTCTAGCTGAAGAAGCATCTGTTGAGAAAGATAGGGGGAGAACTTCTGTCTGTTAAGTGTACTGGTGTGGGACATGGATTACCCGAGGGACAAGCATTAGGTGAATGCGTTCAGCAGGTATGTTAAATAGAGGTGCGCTCTTGAAGACATGAAGATGCGTCTTATGTTTTCCATTCATTTTAGGTGTTCTACTTACAAAGAAACATTGGTTCTGTATGACAAGGGAAGTACTGCTACTGACTTACTTGCTTTTGGTTGATTGCCCTTAAATGCATAGTTACTTGGTTTGGCATATTATGGCTAAAAAGGGGGAGAAGTAAGCAGTAGTAGTGTTCTTTGGTTGTTTCCATAAGGGGGAGCTAGAGTGTTATCCAAAGGTTGTTTTAGCCAAAATTTGCCAAAGGGGGAGATTGTTAGGTCTTTGATTGGCTATATTTTGGCTAAAACAAGTTTACAGCAAGATGTTAGGTAAGATGTCCTGACATGGTTGATCAGACATCAGTACAGATATGGTTATATTACTTGGCAAGATGTTGAGTAAGATGTTGAAGCATCTTCATCAACTGTCATGACAGTATTACTGTCATGACAGATGTCATAACATCTTGGTCTGGTACAGAAGGTGCTGTTGTTATGTGTTATAGACAGATGTCATGACATCTTAGTCTGGTACAACAGGTGTTGCTGTTTTGCTGTCATATGACTTTTAATCAAGATGTCGAAGCAGATGTCAGGACATCTTTGTCTGGTACAACAGGTGCTGCTGTGGTATATCTCTTGACATATTTATTTTGTTTTGATGATAATGTTTTGGATATGTCTCATCATTATACGCAGGTCAAGGAGATTTATTAGGAACAAAGTGCATATTTAATTGGATTTCATAAAAAAGATCTTGGAAACTTTTTAGGAAACTATTTGGAGATTTGTTCCTATTTTTAAGGAGAAGATTCTGCAGAAGATTTACAACGTGAAGATTGGACCTAATTGAAGAGTCTAAGCCCATTCTGGAAGAGTTTATAAATAAGGACTTGCTAGACCTAAAATAGAAAGCACACACAACAACAAGTTCTCGGTTCAACATAAGGGTTTAGGGTTTTGAGAGTCTCTTGTGTAGTTTGTAAGTCACCCATGTATCTTTTGATGCTATGTGGTCGACATAGGTTGTTGTTAATTGTTCTCACTCGAAGCTTTGAAGCAAGAGTTGAGTATTGTTCTTGGTTGAAGCTTTTAAGCAAAACCGAGTATTGTTGTTAGTCAAGAGTCTTGGCTGAATATTGTTATTTGAAGGAATGTCTTTCAATTTAACAGATTGGTGCATTTGCTAGAGATTGTAACTGCTAGATATCACTGAGGTGATTTAGGAATTGAGATGGGTTTCTCTTATCTGGATGGTGATTTCTAGATAGAATTGTACTGGGTAGGGATTAAGTGAGGAGTTGTAAATGGGGGAGTTTAGCTCTAAATTAATACTACTAATAGTGAATTCATTCCTAGCTTGGTAGCCCCCAGACGTAGGTGATTTGTACCGAACTGGGTTAACAATTCTTGTGTGCTGTTTTCTTTTTGCTGTTTGTATTCTGTTCAAAATATCAGTTTGTTTGTTCTGTTCTTTATTTAAATGTTTATGCAGAACAATGTCTTGACATGTGTTAGGACATCTATTGTCTGCTATGCCAGAATTTCAGGATCAACCTGAGGGCTTCAAAGTTAAAGGTAAAAAGTGCTTGTTTGTAGATTAAAGAAAAGGTTGTATGGCCTAAAGCAAGCTCGACAATAATGGTACAAAAAGTTTGATTCTTTCATTAAAAGAAATGGTTATAGTCAAACCATTGCTAATCATTACATGTTTGCGAAGAAATTGTCTAAAGGTGATTATATTATTCTCTTGTTAAATGTTGATGAGACATTGATTATTAATATCATGTTGCTCATCCTTGCTAGACTTGATGATAATGTTATCCATATAAACTTGTGTCGTTTAACCTATTTCTTCTTTGAAGACTTTCTTTATCATTCTTTGGCATGTCTTTTCTGCATTCTTCAAGACGAAGGGCACCACATTGCATTGATAGTTGGCTCGCTCAGTCATAAACATATTATTCTCTTTATATGGCTCGTACACGGGTATCTGTTTATAATCGGGGTACACATCCATGAACGACATGAGTTTGTAACCGAGTGAACTATATACTAGATTGTCTATGTTTGGAAGTGGACTCGAAGCTTTGGGGCACACCCGTTTGAGATCGGTGTAATAAACACACATTCTCCACTTTTTTAATGCTTTTTTGACTAGTACGACATTAGATATCTATCTAGTTATATGATTGTCAATACATATTAATTGAAGGCCCTTGGCCAATACATCAGCTTTATGATGGTCACTGAGACTGATCATTGATACATCATCGAGCCACCCCTGAAACCCTATATGGCGAGCAATTTCAACATCACTAGGGTCGTGACCAGTCATCTCTCGATATGTTTTGACAAATCTACTGACATGTTCTCTCCTTTTATGATCGCCCTCTATTTCTGCCTCAGTCAAGACAAGAGGAGGCATAGGTCTCTTGGCAAAGTTTTCACTCCCACCGGACTTCGCTGGAAACAAAACCTCTGATGAATCCATAGAAAGAACTTTGTTTGAAATAGATTATCTAGACAACCCTTCCATAATTAAATCATCACTAAAAAAATGACTTTCGATTCAAAATCCCCACTGACAGAGGGGAAGAAATGTGATTCAGACCCTATTCCCATTTTTAAAGATAAAGAAACACTACCCTCTTAGTCACTCTCGAAGATAATATGGTTACCAGTCATTGTAATAAAAATGTGATAAATACTTGAGTATAAGACGAGGTGAAGAGAAGGAACCTTGAAATATGAGGGGCGAAATCGTTAAAGCAATGGAGGGGCTGAAAAGTCAAAGCATTAATGCTTTAAAATTATGAACTGCAATGATAGATACTCTATAAGAGAAGTACTCTTAGATAAGAGGGAAAAAATCAAAGCGGCAAGGTAATTGAAGAGATTAGATCAAAAGCAGGAAACAAAGGTATATAAACGATCAAAATTCATTCGGGGAAGTCAAATTGTATTTAAGTGCATTTAAGTACATAGGAAGTTGCGTTACATCACCCTATATCTTTTCAGGTCACACTCAAAGAAAAAAAAACAAAATGTTTCAATAATGGGATTACATTTAATGCTTATATCCCTATCATGCTTTAGTGAAACCAAAGTAGCGCATGCCAGCTAACGTCTGGAAAAACATCATTAAAGGCCGTCCACAACTACTAGATGACTCATCTGTCATCAAACAAGCCCGACGAGTCTTGGGGGAAACTGTTCCGTGTCAGCCAAAGACCTAGGACCCACCGCTCAGCGCTGGCCAATGACCCTAGATCCATTGCTTCGCGCCTGACAAATGTCTAATAGCATGAGACCCATTATCCCACCTGCCCCGTCGGGCCTAAGGTATAAATACCTTAATAAACCATTTTTCAAGTACATAATCTCTACTTTCCACTTTCACTACCACCATCATGAACCTAAAATTGACTTGAGCGTTGGAGTGCTAAGCATGCAGGTACTCCCTATGTCCACCGAATCAAAGATAACAAACACCGGTTAATGGCATCGCATCAAAATCGATATTGCTAGTTCAAGGAGTAATGTGATTGTAACCTTCGATCTACGGTGTCGCATCGACGTAGTGCATCGGAAGCTACATTGTGCCGTAGTTTCTATAATCCTCACAATTTCTAGTTCCACAACAGAACTAAATGTATTGTTAGATTTATACTAACGATTATTTATGTAATGCTTCATTTTTAATATATGTCATAACAATGGTTGATGTTGATTTATGTTACATTTTTTGCATATGTTTCTGCATCTATTTTTGGTTTTTGACTCTAACAGTTTCCGGAAATTCATTTTCGAATTTTTCTGAGGTTTGGATATGTTGAAAAATGAATTTATGAATTCCAGGGTGTCATACCTCAAATTTGTCCTACCTGTGTATATTTTCATCTGTACATCCACCTACTAACTCTCATTCAGAAAATTCAAAAAAATATGTTGCTTTTACATTCATTTTCTTATTTGCCTAAGCCCAAGATTCATGTGAGGCTACTATGGCATTGATGTGTGTAGTGGTGTTTCAGTTCATCTGGTTTGACCTAATCTTGGTCAAATAAGATTTAGTTTCAATATCAATCGACCCAGGAAATAGGTTCAGGTTATGATCATTCATGCGTTAAGATCCAAACTTGGGATGATTTCAAGAACTTCATGCCATAATCCATTTGTAGTCAAGGCATATGGTTAATCCAAGTCATGTTGGAATTAAGGTTTATTCCAAATGTCAAACTTCAAGTTACGATTGATATTAAGAGCGACTCGCGACATGCTTCAACTTGATTAGTTTTAAGATTGGTTTCGAGATCCAAGAATTCCATTCGCCATCTATTTCAAGAGAAGTTTGCATTCTTAGGAAGGAGGAAAAATGTATAAAATTTGGCACATAAGGAAATTGCAACAAGTCCATTCTATTTGCATTGCATCCGAAGTCTTATAAAAAATGAAGCCTAAGACCAAAAATGAATTGAGAAATCATTCAAGCTTAAATACAAGTAGAAGTAACTTTACAAATTCTCATGGTGCAAAGTTTTTCACAAGTTTCAAAGGAAGCATGTAAGAGTTATATGACGCAAGAGCAAAATTTGAAGGTCATGAAATCCCAAAGAATTAAATTCAAATCACAAAGGGAAACAAGATTCAAGTCAATTTCAAAGCAAGTGCAAATGTCACAAGATTCAAGGGTTCTTTGGTTTATAAGAGCAAGAATGTCAAGTTCATTAATTAAAATCCAAAAGGTACAGAGAACAAAATTATTTGCAAGAGGAATTACATGAATTACAGGCCTAATTCTACAAGTCCTAGGCCTAAGAAATTGCAACAAAGAACCAAAATTTCACAATGCCATTTCAACACAACCAAGTTGTGCAATCCAACGTCAAGCTTGAACCTTCAGCCAGCTAGCACAATACCAAGTAATAACTTGCCTTTCCATCATTACACCAAAGCCAAATTAATAACTGTAGCATGATTGTACCTGCATAACCATACCAGCCACAGCAAAACAGAAAAACAAGCATTCACGCCCACAATAAGCCGCACACTGTTCCCAACCCCCAAACCGTACCTCCAAATACACACCATCTAGCCAAACCTTCAGTACACCACACGGCCACGACGAGAATACCAACCTTAACCATCTACATGATTTCATGATAACCAAAATCATTCCATATCATGTACAGCCACAACTCCGAACGTCACAACCTTCACGCACAATTACCTGCAGAACCGCAAATCACCAGCAACAACAACATAATTGAAAAAAACACAAAATTAAACAAAAGAAAAAATGACAAAACCGTACATCCACGTCACAACAATCCCTCACCAATTTCCAGCTCACACTCTTCAATTCTTTCCCCAAATTACCCCTTCAATCATTCTATAAATTGAACCTCATCTTTCCTATAAATGGAGGCTGGATTATCTTCATTTTCCAAGCCCGAGCCGCCTCCCAAAACCCTGCTGAAATCTTTCCCTAATACACTCAAACCTTCGACCATTCTTTCCCCTTCAACAACAAATCCTTATCGTTCAACAATCACCAACCCATTCTGACCTTCACTAACTTTCAACCCTTCAACCATTTAAAAAACCCACAAAATCACTCCTAAACCCAATCTTTATACACCTTCAACCAAAACCTTGATTTGAAACCAGATCCAGAAGGGGATGAAAATGAGAGATTGAGACAAAACCAAACACAAACCGTTACCAAACCTGGAAAGGGAACCGCGAAACGAGACGGAGGAAAGCGCAACGGAGATTGAAGCAAAGAAGGTGGGGATGGATTAATTCTTGACCCTGTTCCGTTTTGGTTTTGAACGAGACGATTTTGTAGCATTTTCCTCTTTTGATGTTATTTCCGATGCCTTGTTCTTCTTGTGTTGGCTTTTTACTTAATTTTAAATGTTAAAAATGATATTGAATATTGATATTTCATTCTGACCTAGCCATGCTGATGTTGGCGTTTGGATCATGTATTCTTTGTGTTTTTTTCTTTTTTTTTACAAAGCATCTAGTGATGAATGGGCCGTGAGGCCCATGATGATTCACTCTACTTTACACACCCTTAATTCGTCCAGCGCACCCCTTTCCTTGTTATTGTTATCTTAATTTCCTTTAATTTGTTTTGAAATTTCTTTTTAATCTTGATCTACTTTATTTATTTTATTTCCTTTTCATTTTAATTTCTATTTTCGAAATTATTTCAATTTTTATTATGGGCCAATGATACAACAATATTCATGATTTAGTCAAACCGATTAAATTTTGATTTATTTGAGGCCTACTATTTATTTATTTATTTTCTTTTTGATTTATTCCATTACATTATTTCTATTAATTTTGGGTCAATGAAAACCAAAATATCGAAGATTTATCGATTTTCGATTTAAAATCTTGATAAAGGTGAGACCTTTCTTATTTTCCTCTTTTCGATTTTATTTCATTATTTTTTATTCACTTTGGGTCAATGAAAACCAAAATATCAATGATTTATCGATTATCGATTTAAAATCTTGATAAAGGTGAGACCTTTTTTATTTTTCTTACCTCTTTTCGATTTTATTTCATTTTTATTATCCTTTCATTATCTTTATTCATTTTGGGTCAATGAAAACCAAATACAAAAGATTATCGATTTTTCGATTTAAAATCTTAGTAAAGGTGAAACCTTTCTTAGTTTTTTTCGATTTAATTTTTATCTCCATTTAATTTTCGTATATTCTTTTATTTGGTCAATGAAAGTCAAATATTAAAGATTATCGATTTCTCGATTAAATCTTGATTAAGACGAGACCAATTTTATTTTTATGTCGATCTTATATCTTGTCAATATTATCTTGACTATTATTGTTCATATTCTTATCATATTATCCATATCATATTCATATCATGTTTATCTAACGATTTCATTTTTTCATATTTTAATCAAACACACTAACAATTATCGAAACGCCTAAGCATTTAATTTTCGATTAAAACCACTTAACACACATATTCAAATAGTTTTTTTAATTAAATCGCGAAAGAATTGAGCTCTTGAGGTCTAGCACTTCTTGGGTTCTTGAGTGACCGCTATTGAGGCGCACGCCTTAGGTGGTGATCATTCGACCTTTCGCTCCTAAAACACTCGTCTTAACTATTTGGACAAAGGAATGCCATTGGAGTCTAGCATTCCATGTGGTACTTTCATTGTTCGTCAAACAATATTTCGTAAATCAATCAAATGAAAGAGGTGTCGTTGGGATCTAGCATCCCTATAATGCCCCGATTAATTGGTTGCGAGGCCGATGTCTCGTTTATCGAATAATCGTCATTCTCCATAAAACACTTAACAAATCAAACCATTTCCAAACTAATTCTCGACTCGTCGTCGAGCCACTCTTCAAAACATTCTCGTAAGTCGAGTGCCTTTTGCTTCGCCATCAAATGCACACTCGCACATCTCGTGGTTTCATTACTAGGAGCACCCCTAGGGAGTAGTATCGATCATCACGTCTTTTCGCAATCCATTCGATTCGATCTTATTTTTCAAACCATTTTCTTAATCAACTTACGAAAGGAGGAGATTCTTGGAGTCTAGCATTCCTTGGGTGTTCGAATGAATGGCTCTCGAGGCGCGCCCTTGGGTTGTTGCTCATTCACCCTTTCGTCGTAAAACACTTAATCTTTATCAAACATTTTCGTAATTAACTCACGAAAGAACCGAGTTCATGGAGTCTAGCATTCCTTGGATTCTTGAGTGACTGCTCTCGAGGCACGCCCCTTGGGTTGTATGTCATTCAATCTTTCGTCTCCTAAAATTCAAACCCTAACCCTCCTTTTCGTGGGCGTACCACGAACTACGACTGCTCTGATTCTTTATTCTCGTCCGAGTAAAGATACGTAGGCACAAGATTGCGACGATCTTGGCGAGCACACTTTTTCTTTTTTCCCCGTTTGTGTCCACACTTTTTCTTTTTTCCCCGTTTGTGTCCACACTTTTTCTTTTTTCCCCGTTTGCGTCCACACTACCATCTTTTTTCCGTCAAAACCCATAGTCGAACTATGATTGCTCTGATTCCTCATTCTCATCCGAATGAGCATACGTAGGCCCGAGGTCGTGATGATCTTGCCGAGCACCCTATCCTTAAACCACCCATTTCCCCTTAGTATCTTTTCCTTTTATCTTTACCTTTCCGCATTTACCATAGAGAAGAAAACAAACAAACTTAGCTAACGAGTATTGCGATTCGAATTAAGAGGTTCCCGTTAAGTACAACGGACGCGAGGGGGTGCGCGTACCTTCCCCTCACGTAACCGACTCCCGAACCCAGAATGTGGTTGCGACGACCATGTTCTTATCTCCCCCTTAAAGGTTTTCTCGATATTTTCCTTTCCCTCTTTTGGGATAAATAAAGTTCGGTGGCGACTCTGTCGAATTGTTCCGCGCCTTTCGCGCGAAGGATCGTGTCTTCGATTAAGCAATTTTTTCGAGGTGCGACACATGGGCTTTTTGTTATTTCCACATGGGTGCGTGAGTAACCCTTAAAATGGGAAAAGTAACTCCCTTACATTTTCACAAGCCTTAATATATTACCTTCATGTTTAGCCCTTGTAAACCCTAATTTGGTGTCGTCATTCACTTCCTTTAAATTCAAATATATTGCCACTACCTACCAATATTCTTATCTCGTTTATCATTATTATCTCATTTATCTGTCATTGCTCTAATCAAGCTTCATCAAGATTTATTCTTATCTAGTTTATCTGTCATTGCTCTAATCAAGGGTCATTGTGATTTGTCACTCTGCAGCCCTAAGCTTAACAAGTTTGTTTTATTTTAAAATATTTTGTTGTGTTCATATTTGATATGATGTTTTTTGGATTGATCTTTCCTTTTTAATTTGTCCGGCGACGATACATTTTATGGGATAGAGTTTATAATATGGGTATCTTCACACTGAATTTGATTACAAAACCCTTTGGTGCATGAGCAGAAGTTTTTTATCTCAAAAAATTATCATTTACGAGCTTCTAGTTTTTGGTAATTTCATTGATTTTTAATATTTGTTCTACTAATTATTCTGATTTATTTTTGTTATCTTATGATGATAATTTATTTATCTTAGCGGGTTTTGGTGAGATTATACTCAATTATCTGAATTTTACACACATTGAGGCCACTATTTAATTTTCATTTTTATGTGTTTTTATTAGCCTTCTGTTTCTTGTTTGTGAAATAACATTTGGATGGAAATTATAATTTTCTTACTATTTTGAATTTTCATGGTATATTTATCATCAGTTTGATGATTCTATTATATCAGCCTAACATTTGTCAGGGTTCACTTTTAAGCTCCTTTCTATTAGGTAAAAGTCTTCACTTAGAGAAGCTGAATTTGCATCCGATCTCGATTCTTCGACGCGGATGCTATTTCATCTCCTCACGAAACTTGTGAAGCAAGCTACCATGAATATGTGTAGCTAAACACATCTTGTGTCAAGATTAGTGGTAGGTAATCCATCATTTTGTATGTATTGATCTTGATTGTAAGTTTGTGAACTTTGTTGATGATAAATATAGAAGAAAAACTTTGTTTACATGGTTTATATTTGGTTTTAGTTCATGATCGAGAGATATGTATTAAAACTTGACCTAAGTTTCAATCCATCAATAGTCATAAGGCTAGAGATAGTTTTGAAAGTTGATGTTCATAAATATTGAACTTGAATGTTATCATATTGGTAGTTTGAGTGAGAGATCATCAAAGGATCAATATGATAAATCTCACAACAAGTGTTAGAGATAAACTTGTTGGGAGGATATGTGGTTATATTTATCGTTAACGAGTTCACACGCTTTATCGAGTAAATATGTATAAAACGGATTATCGGACACTAATCTTGGCATGTTTTTACCAAACCTTAAAAACAAGTTTCTTTACCGTTGATTACTAAATTTTATGCAAACCATCCGATACGAAAAACCAAACTCTTTGTTACTTTAAAAGTTTGAAACACTTTTGACTATAGAACGACGACAATATACATTCAATCCCTGTGAATACGATAAAACACCCCCGAAATACTTTTCAACACTTTTGTAGGAAGAATATTGTTTCAACCAAATTAAATTCTCCTAAACCTTTTGTTCAAGAGTCCTCTTTGCCTTTTGTAGAAGGAATTTCTGGTTACAGTTGAATAGTCGACACTTATAATTATACTTGCTTCCATTCTGAGAATCCTGCGGATATGTCTCCCATTTCAGGACTAGCAAAAGCATGGCATGCATTGCATAGCATAACATCTCTATCATAAAAGAAACTTGTTTTCCCCAGTATAATCATCAGTCCCCAGTAAATAAAACTACCAAAAAATTCACCCATTATTTCATGCTCCCCAACAAGGCAATTTCCATTTCCAAATACATCATTATCCCCAGCGGACAAATTTATGGATATTTTATATTTAATCTGCTTGAACCTCGAATGCCTGAAAGCCGCTGCTATCCGTACATTCAGGTACAAGAAGATTCAATAGGAGCAGCTGTTACACCCCAAAATTTGCCCTACCCTTTTCACCTGTATCCTAAGATTCATACACCTCATATCTAGCATTTACATAATAACATATCATGCATCTATGATCATTTATTGGCATTGAGCTCTGAGTAGGGGATCAAAGAGATTCTTGTGATTAGGATTTGCCATACATAAGGGGATTCAATTGGACTTTATTCATAAATTAAGGGTTTGTGGGCATCATCAACTTAGTGACTTATGGCACAAATTTCCTTTGGGGATTCTACTTCAATTCACTTGAGGTCAAAACTTGAGATATCTTGAGAAGCACTAGGATTATGGACACTTGGTGAAAAGACTTTCATTCGGTTGGATACCTTACTTATTGTACAAGCTACATTTCCATGTGAAAATTCATTCAACTATCTCAAGATAAGGCCTTAGGTTGCTTATGAAATAACATGGTGAGAACAACCAAGGTTGTTCAATCGTTTGAAAACACTTGAACGGGGTTCATTCAAAGGGATATAAAAGCGATACTTCAAGAACTACTTTGGCAAAAATATTGTTGAATACAAACCAAGTTACACAGTATATAATCAAAAAAGGAAAGGAAAGATAAGCAATTTGAGAGAAAGGTTGAATAAATGAAGTTTGTCATTGAATTCAAGAGGAGTACAAAACATTTCATCACGTTTTCACCACAAAATCACCACCAATACCACAATATCACATTACACAAAGGAAATTACATCAAGGCACATTCCTAAACTTAATCCTAATGCTTTAAACCTAGTAATTACAAGACTTCATGACCAAAGTTTTGCTTCACTTTCCTTCAACCATGCCCTCCACTTTCTTCAAGTGCTTCAACCAACTTCATGCTGCCAGTGGCCAATATATCATCATGATCACGCCTGATCCTTGCTCATGGCTTAATCCATAAACCTGTTTCATAATTTGACCAAAATAGTTCAACGATTAATACCAAGCAAAAACAATTCATCATTACCATAAAACCATAAACAAACTAGCACAATCCTAACCACAATCACGTGATTCATGATCCAAACATCTTCTCTATCTAGCATTCGGCACAATCAACAGTCTAATAATGGTCAACAGTCAACACAGTCCATGCTTCAGCAACACCCTCAAGTTATCAGACGGCAGCCACAACTACAGCTTATAAGGAAACAGGCAAATGCAAGCAACATGAAGCACTCCCAGATGCTCGGGCAACAAAATAATGTCGAATATTTGCAGCAATCGCAGAGGCTACTTGCACAGCAGAATAATCTTTTAAACTTGCAACAGCAGCAACTAATAAATCAGCATAAAACCCTGCGGACAGTCTGCATAATCAACATCAACCATACATCATCATTAGCATACATAGGCTAAACCATCATAAAACAACTCATAATACATCATGGCAGGTGTATATAAGCATTGACATTCCAATTCATGATTAACTTCACCAGGTTTTGATGTACATAAATTCATTATCTAACAAGCAGCATTAATTCAAGTTTCAGCAAAGGTTTCACAAACAAATACTAACCCCTAACATTTTCTAAAGTAGCATAATTCAACTTTCCAATTTCCACACCATTCCAATCTCATGACAACATGCATAATCCATGATATATTCACATAATTTCATGCTAACAGAGTCAGTCACTACTTCATAGCAGACCTAATGATCATAATAGTATTTCAACTCCAAATTGACATCAAAAAACCATGACAGAAAAATAGAATGAATCACATCATTAATTCCACCTATAACTAACCCTTCACTAACCTAATCATTTCTAACACAAACATGACAGTTCAGCAGCTCCCAATTCATTAACATAACCGGCCAGATTTGATTAACAGCATAAAGTTCAAGCTAACTCATCAAACCATAACAGATTTTTAAATAACTTACATTGCATAACAAACCTGTATCCAATACTCAACAACAGAATTTTGAAGAAGCCAATTTCAAACTGAATTCACTTCATAAACCAATTTCTACCTTACTTCATGACATTTTTCTTTAACATTCATAAATTAGATAGCTCACTAATTTCTTTTCCCTAATTAACTAACAGTAACAGAGCTAACAACCTAACTTTGATGCATTAACTAACAAATTTCAAACTAACCAAATGGCTTAGCATAGTAGGGTGACTAAAAACACACATGACCTACACAACAGATTCAACGGGAATGCCGTAAGCATACAAGTTCAGGACAGGAAATGGGGTTCATCATTCAATCACTTGTAATACACAAACCAACAGCCATCGTCGTGAAGGAATTGAGTTTCTTTCTTCATTCTCAAAAGGTCATCTTCCCACTTTTCACACATGACTGCAAATTTTTTTGAGATCAGTTCTTTTGCTTCACTTTGGACTCCACCCTGCAGCATAGCACAAATTCGCATAATTTCAATCTCACAAGCCATGACAACTTCAATTCAATTTACAATCCAACAAACAAATTGACGGTTAAGCATAACAAAGTGATAACGGAATTTGCAGTCACGACATGGTTAACTTAACAACAAGCATTCACTGACTTATTAGTGTACTGGTTGTTCTGCATCAAGTTGGGGTTTTTACAACAGCTCATTCATTCTTAGTAACCATACTCAACAACATTGCATCAAATTAACATAACCAAGTCCAAACTAAATTTAACTAGCCAACCTAACAAGTTCATTAATTAATAATCCACTAAACTGCAAACTAACAACATTGAAATTTTCTAACTTTGGTTAACTATCATATAAGATTCTGCATAGAACCATCTACCAACATTCACCAATCCTCATCATTTTTTAACTCTAACCAGTTTTTAACATAGCCCTAACATTCTCTTAACTAGTGTAAGTGCTACTAACAACTAGCAATATGCACTAACTGTAAACATCTAACAGTTCCAATACCAAGCTAATAAACTAACATTAACTAATTCAATACAATCTAACTAACTTCACTAACCACCCTAACTTTTACTAACTGTCATAACAGAATTTGAAACTACTAACTAATTTTCATAATACAAATAACCAACACTTAATAGAACCCTAATAACTTCCAACTGACAGCAACAGAAACTTACTTCACAAACTAACTAACTAAATTCCTTACGGATTTTCCCCTTAACTGACTTCTCATTCTAACTTCCGTAACAGAATCTCACTCACCGAGTCCACCCTAACTAACTGAGTCAGGACAGTTAACTCAGTCAGTTACTCATAACAAACCTCTCATAAGCAATTCCCTCTCGATCCACTCTTCCCCCTCTAAGTACCTATGATTAAACTCGACAAAAAAAAAAAAACTGTCACTTTAGGGCATCACTCTAAAACATACCAAAGAGGGCACCTTACCCCGTTCTATCGCAATACAAGCAACGCTTAACTGCTAGAACGCGACCGTTAATTTCGCCCACAAAAACAACAAACCTTCTCTCGCCCCTGTGCGATCGAGACCAACAACCCGTGGTCCCACGAACTACGGACGTCTGATTCTTCATTTGTCAATGAAGACACGTAGGCACAAGAGCCTCAATCCTTGACGAGCAACCTTCCACCAATTCACCCGTAGTCCTCCGAACTACGATGACTCTGACTTTTCCATTGCACGAGGGAATACGTAGGCATAGGATTGCGAGATCCTATCGAGTCCCCTTTTATTTAAACCCCTCCATTTCTCTTTAGCCAGTAAGCCTTAGACAACGACACCCATTCACACATAGACTACCTAGTTGGGTCTCATCGAGTACGATGGATGTGAGGGGGTGCTAATATCTTCCCCTTGCATAACCGACTTCCGAACCCATATCTTGGTCGCGATACCATCTTTTCCCCTTAGGTTTTCTCGATGTTTTCCTTTCCCTCTGTTGGGATAAATAACGTTCGATGACGACTTCTCTGCATTTTTCACGTAGCGACACTCGATACTGAGTGATTGACTATGATGACAATTACAACCAGGGAAAATATCAATTAGGAGTTCCATATATATTATCGTGGTATTGAAATCCTATAATAGGTATATCTTCTTCTTGTCTCTTGATTGTTGCTAACGATTTGAGTGAGCTTTGTGGTGGAATCAGTTTCTTACAAGAAGATTCGATATCAACTGAGTCAACGAAAAAGGTAAGAGACAATCTAGATGCTGGATAAGCTCCAGCTTTTTTGGTGACTGGATTAGAAGTCATTTTCTCCGTTCGAGTGTAATAGTCTGAGTGTTATCTTCATTGTCGCTGACAATATCCACATACGGTACCAATGTTCTGGTTGACCTGAAGTCCGTGCCACTATGACTATAAGTTATTGTCTGCTTAGGGTGTGAGAACCCTCACGACTATGTCTTTAAGAAAAGGCGCATTGTTGGGTTGAGATGATAAATTTTGTATATAAATTACGCCTAGTCTCGATTCCTAAGCAATGTTGGAGTAATTTGGCCATCTCAGAACAATTGCCCTCTAGTCGAGGCTTAGGGGCACGATGTGAACATTAAATTCCCACAAACAACACAAATGTTCCGCTAAGGAACCATAAATGCTTGGTGAAATGATGGAGTATATTCTTGATGTCATGGAACATATTTCCAGTACGGTGACATAGAGGTGAACCTGCAAAGTTAACACTCGTGCTCAAGTCAGTAAGAGAATGAGAAGTAAATATGAGTTATGGTTCAGAGAGTACCGTAGGTTTCACATGGGATGCCTTATATATGAGGGTTGATTATGGACGTCCCTTACTTTTTGGCATCAGTTGTGGGAGGCTGTCTGATGATATATAACGATAAGTAACAATCCATGACGTGGATACAATGTGGGGGTTTAGAGCAGGTTTACAATGTATCTTTAATGTTTTTGTAAAATGATTTTGAAATGATGATTAAGTCTTCCATTTTTGAGCCTATGACCGACTCAAAACAATGTTATTACTCTAAATTGATATTTGTGTCAAGAAAATATTCTGGTGTTCAACAATTTATATTCGTAGCAATATTAAAAAAATTGACAATATCACATATCTTTGTGAAAAGTCACGATTCTAAAACTTTATCATATTTGTTATTCTCGAAAACAATAATCAATCAATTAATTAATCATAATAAAAAATGAATTAGCATTCAAATAATTGTTATTCTAAAAAACAATAATCAATTAATTAATCATAGGAGTAATAAAAAATAAATTAGCACTCAAACACAAATATCAAGATTATTATATGGCGCGATAAAACTGTGCGCATCTTATCTTATAACTTAACAAATACGAATAAATTAATTATTATACCCGTTTAACCTTTTAATAAAGAGGATTAAAAGGTTCTTAAATTTCCCCCCATATTTACCTGAAAAATAGAGTAAAGCACACATTGTTCAAACTCATTAGTTCAACATTTTTAATAACACTTTTATATATTTACTACAAATTTATGTGAAATATCGACTAATTGTGAGAAAATGAAGATTTTTGTTTTGTTTTTTTAATTCTTAAGGTAAATAAATAGTAATTGAGTAAATTTTTGTTTTGAATATGTGCTTTCCCCACTAGTTGGGCCAAAAAACCAAACAGCCCATGTACATTTGCACAAACCTGTTATCTCACTGAATTTCAGACTACGGCGGCCACCTCCAAGTTCAATACTCATAAACCCTAATTTTGTGTCGCCCTATAAATTGAAACCTACTGCGTTGAGTACTCATTCATTAGTAATTTCTCTAAATTTCTATGAATTTGCGTTTTATGTTTGTTTTAGTTTCATCACCTTTACAACTATTTTGTTGTGCTTTTTTTTTTTTAGATTTGATTTGATTTTTTTGCATTGAGTTTTACGTTTTAATTTGTGCGATGACGATACGTTTTGTGGACTAGAGTTTCTGATCTGGGAATCTTCACTCAGAATTTGATTACAAAACCCTTGGCTGTCTGAGCACAATTTCATTCATCTCAAGTAATTATTCTTATTATTTTTTATTATTCTCTAATTTAATTGATTTTTACTAGTTTGTTCTGATGTATTTTTGTTGGCTTATGATGATAATTTAATTATCTTAGCGGATTTCAGTGAGATTTCAATCAATGATCTCAATGTTACACACACTGAGGCCATAATGTTTTATTTTTTTAAATTTTTTTTAATGTTTTTGTATAATCTGTTATTTGTTGGTGAAATAACCTGTTGCTATATTTTGCTTATTGCTTTGCATTTCATGGTTTATTTTATCATTAATTTGGTTCTGTTAAAATTCAGAGGATTGTTGACTTGATTGTTTCATTAGAACTTGTTATAAACTGGTAAATGCACACAATATCGAAAATTAGCCGGAGTTTGAATTCTGGTATTTTCAATCTAAGAATATTGACTTTTTTTTACCGTTCGAATTAGAATTTTGTATCTGTCTACAATCAAAACAATTTTAAATTGTCACAATTTTTTCTTATTCTTCAGATATATTAACCAACAAACATCCACCATTGTGCGACATTGACTTGAACTTACTAACAATAATGATTAAATTCCAACCAAATATCATGGGTACAATGAAGAGAATTTAGCCAATTGTCTAATAAGATGAATAACGGGATCTCTTATATCAAGTTTTGTTTTACCTTCGATTAGTTGCACATCTAAAAATATATATGAGATTTTTTTATTGCAAAACAACAATCACCTACCATTTTGCAAGTAGTTATTTTCATTTATTTAAACAAATCTAAGTAAACATTTCCATTCAATTCTTTTGAAACTCAGTTGAAAGAACAAATAAATAGTCAAATAAAAGTCTCAAATGCTAAAACACTTTAATTTAAAAAAAAAAAAATCCTAAATAAAATTCATGTAAAAATGTATTTAAAGTACTCTAAAGCCAATATAAAAGTCAAGGAAGATGTTCATCTCTTTGAAATGCAATTCAAAAGAGATGAATACCATTAAAAAATAGTTACAATTTTCTATGGGGCTGTTACCAATTGCAAGCCCAAGAATACATTTGAATTAAGTTAACAATATCATTGAAAACAAATGTCTTTTCTTGGATAATAATTCAGTTCTTGTCACCTAGAGGCTCCAACAAATTACCGTACAAATTGACCTTTGTCTGAGACTCATGCATAGTTTTCATGCGTAACATGAAGTTATTGAAGCACATCCAGGTTTTGCCTTGTATCGCTATATCCAAACCTAGCCAGGATTAAATTGCCTTCTAGATTCTTTGACTGAATCTGCAATGAATGAGCAGATGATCTAAGCTAACACATTAATCAAGGTAATTTGATAAGCTAACACATTAATCAGGGCTTTCCTATTCCAATCACCACGAATTGTCAAATAGAATGGGGTGTTAGTTAGTGGTAAATGAAATTGTTGACGTGGCTAAAAGAAAGAAGAAAGAAGTGATTGTCTTTAAAAGTGGATTTGAAAAACATACTATTTGGTGCATTAGAACTCTCTATTTTGTGTGATAGAAAAATGGGATTTTATGAGAAGTGGAGAAATTGAATTTCATAATGTTTTAACATTTTCAATAATGCCCGTGTTAGTTTTTTAGAGATGCAATAAACTTTTATTATAGGTAGACAAATTCTAAATGGGGAGTTGGTGACAAATGAAACTATTAATGAAGTTAGAAGAATGATAGTTTTCGCAACGCAAAACAACAACATAAAACAATGAATAAAAATATAAAGTACTCAAGAATTTTTATTTAGGTTCGCCGTTAACTAGACTACTCTAGTCCACCCACCTAAGTGATTTGCTTTAGACAAGGACTTAATCCAATAATCAAACTTAATTACAAATTCAGTGACAACCTGTCCCGACTTTCTTCAAGAATCTGACCCAACTTGTCTCCTAAAAAAACTGACGGTCACTGACTTCTTAAGACCTGATCTACCTGATTGCTTAAGAAGATTTCAATCTCAGTAACAACCCGTTATTGACCTCTCAAAATACTGACCTAACCTGGCCGCTTGAGGATTACAATCAAAATTGTAATAACAGTTTTTGTGTTTACAGATGTTTCTTAAAAGCAGATACACAAGTTTACAATCACGTTTTACACTTAACAATAATATTCAATAAAATTTTGTTCTAAGTGTGTAAGTGTAAGCAACACTTCTTATTTTCTGTTTGTATTTCCTTTAGTGCGTGTATCCAAAAGCTCTGTTCGTTAATCATTGAAGTCCTCTTTAAATAGATGGAAAATAGATCTATTGAAAGTATCCGTTGGAGAAGATCACTTCAAACGAAACACTAGAGTGGTGTTGTAGCCTGTGGACGCGAAAGACTTCTTTTACACAAAGTACAATACTTTATGGAAAAAGTAGATTTGCTTGTGTTCTTCTGTCACATCAAATCTTTTGTTAACTTTTGGACAACTTCCATTCAGAGGCTTCTAATATTTGTTGTTGAAGCTCGAGTAGCATTTCCACATTTAGTCTTCAGAATCTTTTGATGAGACTTCATAGTCTTTGGATGCTGAGTTCTGGGACTTTCACAAAAACAGATAGTCAAAGCTTTGTATCAAAGTCAGTCTAGAGAACTTCTGTTCACAATGTTGACTTGATAGATCTGAGTTGACTTGGTTAAACGCTTCTAATATTTGGTTCAGAGTCAGGACATCTTCAGAGTTAGAATCTGTTCCAATTTTTCTGCACACTCAGCAAACTGGTTAGAGTACAAAATTGTTCTCTTACACTTTGTTATCATAAAAATTTAAGGATAGTTGTAGAATCAATAGTGTTCCAACAATCTCCCCATTTTTAATGATGACAAATCCATGTATTTTGATGAACAATTTTTATTCAATAAGCAATATTTTTTATAAAACTTCGGAGATAAATTTATAAGATTTCTCTAAGTTCTATACTTTCAAAAAAATTTCTTGAACATAAATCTACATATGAGGTTTGCAAGCTCCCCCTGAGTTTAAGACTCAAAATAATTTTGGTTTCAATTAATATATTAAAAACAGATAACCAGGCTAAACTTTAGAGTAAGGTTTATAAGCTCCTCCTGAGTTTTAGACTTCGAAAATTTTCTTAGCTTGATTGTTCAGAGTGAGGTTTGCAAGCTCTCTACAGAAAATCATCTAAAGTTCAGGGTTAGGTTTGTGAGCTCCAGTTGAATTCTATACTAACAAAATTTTCTTGGCTTAGTAATTATTATCAGTTTTAAATTTTAGAGTTAGGTTTGCAAGCCGCCCCCCCCCCCCCTGAGTTTAAGACTTAGAATCACATGTATATATAAAAAATTCTTGTATAAAATAATTATGTTTGAATAATATTAGGGATGCAAGAAGTCATATCCATTTTCCCCCATTTGTCATTAATCAAACAGAAAAAAAACACAAAAAAATGAAGGAATTTTTTTATTGATGAACAAAGTAATACAAAGAAAAAAAATAAAAGACACAAAGACACCAAGAAAAGAAAAACAAGGAAATGAGAAACTAGATCAGAGAGAATTTAACCCTAGAGGGTCCTAAGCTGCAGCCAGCTTCTGACTCCAGGTAATCTCCCAGGCCTCAGTTAACCCAACTCATGGCCATTTTCAATAATACCTTGTTGAAGGAAAAGTTCAGACAAGACTCTTCCAATAGGTATGGGAGAAGGTACTCCCTCGTAAGAGGCAATAATCTTCTGTCTCAAGAAGTTGAAGATTATGAGGGGAATGTTAACCCAAATCTTCGATAAAATGAAGAATATAAGATGTTTGTCAACATAGGTGAGTGTTTTCAGCGCATATTCTCGTGGCTCAAAGTTTGACACCACCAGTTGATGCTAGATCTCCGCCTTTGGAAGAAGAGATTAGACAATTGCCAAGTTGTCTTTGGTGGCAAGGATGTTATCTAGAATTCTTTCTAGGAATGAGCTTGTCCTTGGGTTCTGTCCATACAAACCCCAAATTCCTCGCATACGATTGCCTTAGCAACCAAAGCAGAGGTTATGAAAATAGGAATTCCAAAAACATTAGACTTAATGCATAAAGAATTTTGTCTAAGCTGCAAGAGAGACATGTTTATCCAAAATTCTCTGATAAGAACATGATAGACTGGTTCTTCAAGCATGTTAAAGCAATTTACCCATTTCTGGGAACGAGCAAGACTTAGAAGATCCAATCGATGATCTTTAAATTCGTTGAAGTCAACAAATTTTTCAGAAATAATGGCGAGAGGACAGGTGACTCCGCAAACAGAAGACATCGTTTGAGGTTTGAAAGGTGAAGAGAGAAAAATATTAGAGGGAGATTTTAGCAAGTACGAAATGAGATTAGAAATGAAAGAGATAAAGATAATTTTAAATAGAGAAATAGAGAGAGAGAGAGAGAGAGAGAGAGAGAGAGATAGATAGAGAGAGAGAGAGATAGAGAGAGATAGATAGATAGATAGATAGAGAGAGAGAGATATATAGAGAGAGAGAGAGAGAGGTATGAGAGAGTAGGTAGAAGTCTAAACAAATAGATTTAGTGAGAAATAATGTCAGCAGCAGTAATATCCTTTAACCAAGACACGCAACAGAGCATGCTTGTCATACACTATTAAGACTAGACATTAAAAAAGACAAGACAAATGAAAAAACAAAAATAATAATAAAGTCGCATAATACTGACAAGGGACAGTAAGTGAATAGATTTTCTCTTGACCCAAGAAATATTATCAACATAGATTTAAACTATTAAAAGATCATTTTTAAAGGTTTTATAAAACAAGGTTATATCCACTTTACCTCTTGAAAATTCATTTTCCGAAAGAAAATTGCATAGCCTTTCATACCAAGCTCTGGGAGCTTGCTTCAAACCATACAATGATTTCTTAAGTTTATGAACAAAATCAAGATTTTTATGATTTCCAAAACCAGAAGATTGATGGGCATAAACTTCTTCAGTTATGTAACTTTTTAATAACCATTTGATACAAGATAATACTATGATTAACAACAAATGAAATTAAAAGACAAATTGATTCTAACTTGGCAACTGGTGCAACAGTCTCAGTATAGTCAATTCCTTCTTGTTGACTATATAGCCTTGTGCAACCAATCTGGCCTTGTTTCTTACCACTTTTTCTTGCTTATTCAGCTTGTTTCTGAAAACCCTTTGGTTCCTATGACATGTTTTCCTTTTGTTTTTGGCACTAGATGCCACACATCATTTTTGGAAAATTGATTTAGTTCCTCTTGCATTGCCAAAATCCATTCAAAGTCCAGAAGAGCTTCATTAATGGATGCTATGATAGACACCAACCCTAGGAGAGTTTCTTCATCTTTCCTGAATGAAGATATGGTTCTGACAGGTTCGGAATTATCACTAAGAATAAATTCTTCAGAGTGAGAGATTTTTTGCTTGATCTTCTCCTGTGGTGTTGATGTGTCAACATCTTCTGAGATGTTAGTAACATCTGATGCTGATTGATTTGTTTCAGGTTAAACACCCTTAGAGTTTAAGTATGTGATCTTCAGATATGCAAAATTTTCATCTAGCTTTGACTTTTTAGGGTCAAGGTTATCATCGAACTTAACATGAATTGATTCCTCAACAATATTGGTTCCAGTGTTACACACTCTTTAGCCTTTTGAGCGTTCAGAATATCCTAACACGATACACTTTTGAGCTTTAGAATCAAACTTGTTCAAGTAATCTGTAGTGTAAAGAATAAAACAAGTACAAACAAATGGATGAAAATAAGAAATGATGGACTTTTTGTCCTTCCATAGTTCATATGAAGTCTTACCCAGAATAGGTCTTATAGAGATAATGTTCTGAATGTAATAAGTTGTATTCACTGCTTCTTCCCAGAAGTGCTTTGCCTCATTAGTCTCATTGATCATGGTTCTGGCCATTTCTTGTAATGTTCTATTTTCCTCTCTACAACTCCATTTTACTTAGGAGTTCTAGGATATGAGAAATAATGTGAAATGCCATGTTCATCAAAGAATTTATTAAAGGATTTGTTTTCAAATTCACCACCATCATCAATCATGATGTTAACAATTATTAGACCCTTTTTCATTTTGCACTTGGGAACAGAAGATTGTGAGCATAGAATGGGACTCATTCTTGTGTCTTAAGAACTTTACCCAAGTCCATCTACTGTAGTCATCAACAATGACTAGTGCGAACTTGTTGCCATTTACTGATGCAGTTTTCACTGGCCCAAACATATCAATGTGCAAGAGTTCCAGAGGTCTAAGGGTGGAAACAATATTTTTAGCTTTGAAAGAGCTTTTAGAAAATTTGCCTATCTGAGATGCCTTACAAAGAGGATCTGAAGCAAACTTCAGATTTAGGAGTCCTCTGATAAGATTTAGCTTGTTAAGCGTAGAGATCCTTCTCATGCTAACTGGCCCAACCTTCTATGCCAGGTCCATTGCTCTTCATTCACAAACATAAGACATTTAACATTTTTATTTTCTAAATCTAAATGTATGATTTTATAAGTGTTGTTTTTCCTCTTTCCTCTTAAGAGTACATAGCCATATTTCTGACTAACAACTTAACAATACTTTTTATTGAAGATAATGTCATAACCATTGTTACTTAGTTGACTTATGAACAATAAATTATGTATTAGGCCTTGAACCAATAAAACATTAGAGATAGAGGGAAGTGAACCATTACCTATGGTTCCAGTTCCTTCAATAGATAAATTATTGTCAAAGCCAAGAAAAGACCATAAGAATAAGCAGAAGGAATGAAGGAAGAAGGATTGTAGGATGAAGCCTGCATAGATGATCAAAAGGACCTACCCAGGTAGGAAGCTGACCCTTGGGTAGTTGCATTATCTGTCTCTATAGGTAATATAACAATTGGAAGTTCACTTATGAGCTTAGGTGCAAGTGTCAACATTATATTACTATCAGTGGTAGAAAGGATTGGGTATTTGCAAATAGAGTCAGCTACAAGAAAACTGCAAATGCAGACAAAACATGCAAGACACCGGTGGGAACAATCAAAGGCGTAATAATACAAATTGACAAGTTCTCATTTCTTGTAGAATTTGTAATATTGGATATTAAGGCAGACCCAAAGATACCTCTCATCTTAGGAATACCTTTCATGAAGAATGCAAGAATGCTCGTGGATATTGACAAATGAGAAGTAAAAGTCACAATCAAAGATCGTAAGGTAATTTAAATGGTAATTGGTGTGATGTAACACTAATCACTATTAAGCTAATGACATTAAACAAGCTTTTGTTGGGAGACAACCCAACCACATTTTACAATTTTCTTTAGAGTTAGGCTTTATTGAGGTCATTTCAAATCAAACACTTTGAAGAATAGAAAAATTTAAAGCAAAAAAATGTAGGCTTCCTAAGTACAGAATGGCTAGGCCTTTCATCGCTTAGCGCACCTAGGGGAAAGCCCAAAAGGAAGAACCTTAGGAGAGACACCTTACAACACCTAGGGAAATGAAATTAGATTTAATTTTAACCTTCCCCACTCATTTTTTCTCACTCATTTCAATTCCCCCACTTGCGAAAAACCTAGCACACATTAGAGAAGTTCATTCAAAGACAAAAATTTCACCAATTTAATTTTTTATCCGATACAGAGATTGTTTAGATATGTCATTATACTCTATTTATCTTAAAAGTTCATTCATTATAAGCTTTTCTATGAAGGGATAAAAATTATACGGTTTAAGTTAAAATTAGAAATACCTTATTGCTTCATAATGTGAACTTAGAATACAATAGGATTTCTTGCTTGAAAATTTGAATTGGATACTTTTAAAACAAATACTAAGGGTATTTTTGTGTATACGGAAACATGGTACTGTTCGAAATAGTCATTGCATGTATACTAAGTTAGCATACCTAGATGTTTCTCTGATGTAAAGTATTCATGGAACTGCAAATGTAGGAATTTTTGGTCATAAGTGCGAACATGTAAAACATCCATATATATATATATACATATATTTATATATATATATATATATATATATATATATATATATATATATATATATATATATATATATATATATATATATATATATATTATCTGGTAACTGTTTTAGATGGCTTATGGAAGATCAACCATTGAATGAAAGAGACAAAGTACAAGTATCAATTAATCTTCAATAAAATATGATGAACATAGGTTCAAAACCTTTATGCATGAGAAATTTTACACTAAACTAGAAGGTAGAAACACCACCCAGAAAAAGGAAATTGAGTTGGAAGATCCAGACAAGTATTATGATATGGTGCAAGATTTGAATTCACGAGGTTGAAGTGTTCTCGCTACTCCTATGAGTTTGTTAATTTGGAAATAATAAAGAAGTTCTACGCTAATGCCAAACCTACTAATGAAGTACCTCTGGCAAGAGTTTCTTTGGTACGTGCACAAAATTCCCATATGACAGGGATGCCACCCATGCATACATTGAATACAACTATGTGGCACACCCTAGGAAGTTGGATCCATTTTTAGTACAACTAGCAAAAGGAAATTAAAAATATGATGAAATAGCCGTTGATATCTATGAAATAAGGAAAACATACCACCTGAGACAAAGTGTACTTTATGTTCATTTTAGAATATCAGACCTATCTATCCAAGCACATATTTGGATGACCTTCCTGGTCAACAATGTTATACCAGGAAGTCAAACCTCCTTTTCTACCTTTAAAATTGCACATCTCATATGGTATTTAGTGAAAGGGGAACCAGTGGATATTGCCTAAGTAATCTCCAACAAAATCTGGGAGATTATAGATTCTATGAAGAAGCATGTTCTTGGATTCATTGGTTTATTATAGGACTGCATAAACATCATGGTGTTGACATTCTTGATCATCATTATCCTATGCATATGGGTAAAATAGATTAGATATTCATTACACAATATTGCACATGATGCATATATATATATATATATATATATATATATATATATATATATATATATATATATATATATATAGAGAGAGAGAGAGAGAGAGAGAGAGAGAGAGAGAGAGAGAGAGAGAGAGAGAGAGATAGGTGGATAAATAGATATATAGATAGATAGATAGAGAGAGAGAGAGAGAGAGAGAGAGAGAGAGAGAGAGAGAGAGAGAGAGAGAGAGAGAGAGAGAGAGAGAGAGAGAGAGAAGAGTACCACTACCACCACAAGAGCCTCCAATTGCTCATACAAAACCTCAACATCCCACAATGAATTTTGATAGCATGGATCCTGCTATGAGAGCTTGTTTCTCCTATGGGTGGGATGCCTCTGAGGAATGCCACCGATGTATGTTGTCTCTTAACAATTCTATGAATAGGTTGCAATTAAATAAGCAGGACCCACAAATTCCATTTGAGACAGTACCCCCTCCAGATGAGTTTAGGAGTTACTTGCAATGGCCTATTTATAGGCCATTATATTATGAGTATGGTAGTGGTCATACTATTGAGAGTGTAGCACTGGAAGCTCAAGCAAATGATAATAAAGAAGAGGAAGAAGGTAGACAAGGAGAAGATGAGGAAACAACCAGTGATGATGATTGGCTAATACAACATGAGAATCATAATTTTGAAGTTCTTACTACATTATTAGTTTAATTTTATTGCTTATTGAACAATTTTAGTTTCTTTGTATTCTGTAGTAGAATTGGTAACATTATCTAATGCACAATGGACTTATGTGTGTTGGTCATTTTTACGTGAACACACTTAAGCTTCCAACATATTTTGAACATTGTGATATTTATGGTTAATCTGCTTCCAATTTGAATGTGCACGAAATGAATAATATGACGCAAATTTTTTGCTGTTGTCACAAAGGGTGCGCTAAGCGCGACCTAGTTCTCCTAACGCGATTGGTTGCATAGACGAACTAAGTGAGAATTGTAACACCTCGATTTTTCTGTTTAATTATTTAATTAAGTTAATTTGTGTATTTGAGTGATTTAGCATGGTTATATGATTTTATATATTGATTTAAATTGAATATTTTCTTTATATGGGTGGGATATAGTGAGATGGTTGGGAAGAATAGAGTAGTATGGTGATAATGTAGAAGTGGTAGAATAATTAAAATTATTGTGTTTTAATTATTAAATGAAATGATATGAGTAGTAGCATTTTTAGTGAATTGAATTATTTTGTTATTAAATATTAAATAATAATAATAGAGTAATTAAATATAGGAAATAAAAGAGGAAGGACATTGTTGGGTTTTTGTGAGTAAGTGAGGATAGAAAGGTAAATCACAAATTTTTGAGTTTTGTTATTATAAAAAGAAAGTTAGAGGGTTAAAGGGTTTTTTTGACAGCACATGAATTGGAAAAGTGAAAGTGCTAGGGTAAAGAGAAGAGCAAGAGGAGAGCTAGCATAGAAGGATAGGAGAACCAAGAACATAATTAACCTTTACTGCTAGGAGAACAAGGTAATAGGGGAGTATAGCTTTCAATAGGGTTTATTCACGAGGGGTAGGGTAGAGGAGTCCTTAACCTCCAATAGGGCATTGGGTTGTTCATGAAGTTTTGAGTTTCTATGATATTATGATGTTGCTTGACTGAATTGATGTGTATTTTCGTGTATAATTTGGTATGTGATAATTGTTTTGAAATTGTTAATATTTTCCACCATTGTCGAAGGTTTAAAGCTTTGGGGTTGATATGTTTTCGAGAAAATTGAGAATTTTATGTGTTAAATTGTTATTTTAATCATTAGATAACTCTAGTACGCTGAATTATGAGATCAGGGCTTTTAACGGAATCGAAATCGGAGGTCTAGAAGGGTTTATATGGTGGAAAGCCCAAAAAAATAAATTTTGGGTATTTACCCGCGAATTCTGTGACTTAGTGACGATCTGGCCGTGGGAAAAACCCAATTCTGGGTGACATGCGTCAACCCTCATGACTTCCGGTATGCTTAATAAAAAATATTATAACTTGAGTTTCGTAACTCGGAACAAGACGTGGTTCAAAGTGGTGGAAAAATAATGCGAATTACTATCAAGTGGTAATAATTTCAGAGGTTGATTATGATAAATGTTTGATGCTCTGAATATTTGAAAGAAATGATGAACTTGAAACTTGTTTTATCTCTCGACGATTTTTGCCGTAACTTTTGATTCGTAAGTCCAAATGATGAGCCGTTTGAAGAATTAGAAAGCTAACGCTCAGAGCTACATCATAGTAGTGCTTGGTGAAATACTTGAATAATAATCATGTGCCTACTTTAGTGATGTTGTATTGATTTGTAAGATCAACTAATGAACTATTGTATTAATTTGATGATGTATTGATGTTATATATAACGAATTAACGTGATTGAATGCTTGCGAGTATGCATTTGTTGAGTCGTTGATTTTGATTTAGTTGTTATGATGTTGATGTTTGATGATGTTGCATTTTCAAATATATGCATGCCATCTTAACGATGGTGTTTTTTTTAACGATGTTGTCGTGTGAATTGTGAGTGTGACGATGTCATTATGTTTGAGGTGATATTAATGACTATTGTGTTGTTTCATGTATGAATAATAATCTAATTGAGGTGATTGATTGAATACTTGAATTGCACTAAATTAGATAATGTTATGCTATTTATGATTGTGATTGAGATGTAATCTAGAGAGGGGATTACTAGAGTTGCCAATGCTTTACATTGGGATTAGTATAGGGGTTTTAATGCATTAATATAATGATATGATCATGTATAATACGAGTTGTGTCAAGAGGCATATCTGCTAGTTCAGAGAGGGGATTAGTGGCTCATAATAAGCTCAAAAAAGGGAGCTCATGGGTTCAGAAGAGGGGACCCAATTTCTAGAGAGAACTGATTATTGAGTTGGTACCATATGCATATGCATAGAGTTACATTGCATAATGAGTTATATGCATAATTGTTGAGTCGTGATTTATTGACGAGTTTAGGTGTGAGATTGTGATGAAATATTCTGTGAATGAAATTGTGTAAAGGATGTTGTGTTATTATCCTACCTTGCAGTATATGCATGCTATTATTGTTTATGATTTCTCATCCCTTTGTTGTTATTATTGTTGTTGTTGTTGTTGTGGTTTGTGCTCCTCTTTGGAGTACAAATAAAAAGGCAATTGAATAGTTGCTTAGATTGGAGGATGGCATGAGGTTGTTTCTTCTTTTTCCTTTCTGTGTTTAATTTACGTGCTCTAATATGTAACACTGGAGGGAAACGTTTATGATTTATCTTCTGTTGTGTTGAATAGAGAGATAAAGTATACTCTCATGGTTGATGTTTTGAGATTTTGAAAAGATTGCATTTATGATTTTATTTATGTTATAAAGTCTTTAAAATTAAATGATTTATTGATTGCATGCTTTGTTGATGACAAATTTCGCTGCTATGATACTCTAAGTGAAGGTGATAATGCGAAGACACCCTAAGAGAAGGTGTTGGTTATTGTTACTATTTATTAAAATGTTACAATGCATGTATTTTTGGATGTGAGAATGTGTGACATCCTGTTTTGTTTTGATGAATACTTTGATTTTTGTATATTTATGCGCGGGGAAAATATGGTGTTACAGGGATCCTTGGGCTAGGTGAGGACATATTTGTAACACTCATTATTTTCTTGCTTGAGGACAAGAAAATATTTTCTGCAGAGATGGAATGCAAAGATGGTCCAAGATAAACTTATACCTATTTATTTTAATTATTTTCATTATTAAGTGTCAAATTTCTGAATTTTTTTTTTGAAAAAGTACTCCCATAAAGGAAGTTTATTTAGAAATGGTTTAAATAATGATCTAAACAGTTAAAATGCTTGGAATAACTAATGATAAACAAACAACAAAAGGTCAGAAAAACATATGGCATGAAAAAGGTTTTGTTCTCTCTAAATGCTTCATTCATGATTAATGCCTAACTGTCTGTGAAACACAACATATTATGAATTATTTCTTTATTCAAAGATTGGTTTTTCTAGTGTCTATAGAAAACACATATAAGTTAGAAATCGTAAGCCTACCCAAGTGAGATGTTTTTAACCTCATGTTTTACTTAAAATATTGGGAGTAGACATGCATGATAACTATATAGACTTTGCATCAGTCTTGCTAATCAATTGATGTATTTGAAAGTCATGGATATGATTAAGTCATTGTTTGTATTGAGTGAAAAACTACTTGACCTAAAAAGCCTGCCTTGTAAGGGCCTGAATCCTTTGCCAAACCCCTTTGAGCTGTACAAAAAAATTATTTTGTTCTTTCAAAAGTTACAACCCTTAGCCAAATTTGAAAAGAAATCAATGTTCACTACCTTATCTTAAGAATAGGAGAGCATGTAAAATCAATGGTATTGAAAAAAATGAAAGTTAGAGAGTAAAAGAAAAGGAAAACGTTTTCAAAAGAAAAACTCAAGTAGTGCTGGTTTAAGAAGAAGAAAGAAAAATACTTTTAAAAAATCAAAGTCAAATATCAAAAAGTCAAGTATACAAAAATAAAAAACGCACCAAAAGAAAAGAGTTGTAAGAAATTAGAAACGAAGAAAGAGAATTTTGTGAAAAGAAATACTTTTATTTTTGTGAAACAAAGAAAGAGAATAGTTGTAAGAAAAACTAATATTTTTTGTAAGCCCAACTACGTTACAACTGGAATGAAGACATTAGTGATCCATGACTGATAATATAAGTTGTAATAAATGCTAATATGAAATATAAAGTATTACTATAGTACATGCATTGTCTGAATTTTTGAGGGAACACTAACTATTGAGTGATACTCAACGAAATCACGATTATGATGAATGATCAACTGTTGATTTAGACATGTTTCAAAATCTTACTTTGGTCAAGAAAATTGTTTATATGTATGCCATGGTTCATGGACAGTCACAATAATGATTATGAACTTGCATTTGAAAAGAATATCATACCACAAAAACAATTTCAAAGCTCTTCACCCAAATCAGTCAACCCTGTCAAAAGAAACATGCATTCAAAAACATTTATATACCATCTGATTAATTTTGTTTAAGGACAAACAAAAAGATAATTTGAGGAGAGTTGACAAGTACATTAAATACGTAAGCACTTATTGCCTTATTTTACAAATAATTTATACAAAAACTCCAAGTTTATCTATGAAAAGTAAGAAAATACCCGTTTGGACTTTTCTAGTATGCATTAATAAAAACAGGTAAAAAGAACTACAAAACCCTGATTCAGTACGCAAAAGCTAGGCCAAAGAAAATTCTTGAAGAACAAGGCTCACTAGGCCCAACATAGGCGCGTTAGGTACAGATATGGCTAGATGGCACAACTGGTTGCAATACTTCATGGTGAAGCAAGGATTAAATCGCTAGTCAAAGGGGGTGGTGCGGTGGGTGAGCAAAGATGGCTAAGGCGACTTATAATACATGCAAGTATTGCTTTCTGAGGAAGAAAAACAGGCTAGAAAGATCTAATCAGAGTAGATTAGATGCGATAGGAAAGAAGGCAGCGCGCCTAGCAAGAAGTCCAAATTTCTGCCTATCAATTGGAGTTTCCATTTTAGTGCAAAGGGAGTTTTGGTGGATTGAGGTAGTACAGAATTGGAGTAGGTTTAGTTTGGTCTACAACAGAAGAATAAGATAGAATACCTGAAGATGGAAACATTTCACAATTGATATTTACAAGACCGACTTCTCGTATTTACTTACGATTATGCTAACCATGAGTAATTGTAGCAAAAATATCTTTGTTGGGGGTTAGGCGTAATCATTATATTCATGTACTAAATAAGTCATGGTATTCTATGTAATTCTAGTTATGCTTTATGTACTTGTCAAATAGTACATAATGCATGACACCCCTATGCTTGTAGGGATGTCCAGAGGCCTTAGTAAATTTTTGTGGGTTAGAGCTTGCTCACGGCGACGAGAAACCCTAGAGGCACATGGATATTATGTAAGTAAAGAACCTCCCACCATATCTGTTCATGGCGGGTGTTCAAGGGCATGTGGCTCTCCACGACCTTTCATCCTTGCTTGAACTTGGTTTTGTCCCTGATGAGGGAGGTGTATTTTCTCTTTCGTGAGTGTTATGATCCTTCATTGCTAGGTACATGCTTTTTCACATCTCAAGCTTTCTTCTTGGCATCGCTCTATTCACTCTTTATATAACAATCTACCTATGTAACCACCTTTGCTAACAAATATATTTTCCTTTGGGCGAGAGACTTGTTGAAGCGCCCTACTTTGAGACCATTTTGAAATTCCCCCACGAACATTTCTTTGTTTGGGTGGACGACAATGATTATGGCTTCATTAAAACGGATGAGGTATTCCCTCAACGACTCTAAGGGGCCCTATCAAATGTTAAATAGACTGGTGGTGGACATTTTCCTATGTCGATTGGTTGCGAACTGGTGCATAATTTTCTTCACCATATCCTAGTAGCATAGGATAGAAGCTACGGGTAGGACCGTATACAATCGTAAGGCTGCATATATGAAAGTTCTAGACAATAGCCTTCACTTTAGAGATTCGGGCGCTCCGATGATGACCATTTGTATGTTGATGGAGGCGACATGCTCTTAAGGGTCACTGCGACCATCAAACTTCGACAAGGAGGGAGGCTTGACACCTTCAAGGATAGGTGGTTTCCATATTTCATTTGAAAGTGGTCGGGGATTTAACACTTCTATCTCCTCTATGGGATTAGCCTCCTGTTGGCGTTATTAGATGTTGTGGACATTATCTTCCAAAGTTTGATTCTGGCGGCGTAATTCGTCCATGGCGGCATGCATTTTACCACGACATTGGGATCACTTCTACCTCCAGTATCCTTCCGTGTGAAGGATTCTTCCCTCAAAGAAACCGCGACTGAAGATGATTGAGGCTAGAGTTGTAGGATTTTGTGAGTAGGAGTAGTGATGATAGTGAATGGTGTGACCCAGGTTAGTTTTACTGGGGCCCCACGATGGGCGCCACTGTACATGTCCAGAAGTACATAATGCGTGACACCCCTATACTGGTAGAGGTGTCCATATGCCTTAGTGAATTTCTATGGGTCAGGGGTTGCTAAAGATGGTGAGAAAACCCATTTGGTGCTATTTTTTGCTATGGAGTGAGTAAGCTCAAGTGAGGTGAAAAGCTTTGTATTCTCTAGGTATTTTTATGTACATATTCAATTCTCCTTTCCTCATTCTAGAGATGAAATATTTATAGAGGCTTATGGGCCTAGGTTCAAGGGACTCCTAAGAAGTGATAACCACTCCCTTTTGATTAGGGAAGATGTTGTCTGCCTACTTCTTAGGGAGTCATGTGCATGACTTCGTATATGTAGTTATGGACTATGTAAGTGGCGTTATCCATGTTTCACCTTAGGGAGAGAAACATACTACATGAAGGTGACACATTATGAGGAGGGAACTTGGTGAAGCAAGGCATATGACGCCCCAATTGTGGGTCCTTAAAAATATATCACTACACTTTAATATTGACGACTGGTTTTAGCTTTACTACCTAAAACATATTTTCACGGTGTGATATTACATTAAAAGGTGCTTGTCATTACTAGATCCAAGTAGCACCTAGAGATAGGGTTAGGTTCAATATCCACATGTACTTAAGTATGAATTAGTGTGGAGTCTTGCTGCTTTATAACTGTTGGAACTTAATGCTCTATGTTGGTTAATAGTCTGATATATCGACTATAGGGTAATGCATTGATCTCATAGGATCGAGACTAAAAGGATATATGAATGAGAGCAACATGTGGTAATATTAATAGCTGAGTAGAGAAACATATTACTAACCTATGGATGTGCTTGATAAATACATAATGACAGAAATTTACCCCTAGCAAAAATTCTTACTATTAACACCGAAATCTCCATTTTATTTTCTATTATTTATTTTGATGTTATTTACTTTTACACATCACAATTAATACAAAACCATTTCTCAACTTAAAATATTAAAAAACTTTGAGTGTTCTTTGAAACCGCCAGTCTCTGTGGATACGATAATTATAAAACTTACTTTTGTTGCAAACCGCAATGTCTATTTTCTTGTATATGCTTCCTCTTCCACTTCAATAAATGCGAAATTGGTGTTTTGAACCACCTATTAACTGCCCATTCACAACTACGCTGGGTCTTCCAGTACTGGTGTGAGTACTAGAAAGGTGTGTCGTCTTTGATACTCTTCTTCCACCTTTTTAAAGCCCAACGAATTTCTGCTGATTCACCCTTGGGACAGGGTCTGATCTCCCTTAGGTAGAATACCAAAATGTTTGAGGTATATTTGGAGAGTTTTAAGAATTTCAAGGACAAATACTATTTAATTAGGCCAGTTATCGAGGTGGCCCATGCTAGTATCCACAACATAGATTCTGATCCGCCTCATAAATGTTGGAACAAGTTCTTCAATTTCTAGCACTAGAGACATTTCTTGGGGGATATCGAGTCTTACATCTATAGACTGAATAATTCATCCGTACATATAGAGGAATTTCGTAGCCTTTTTTGAAGATCTGGGTTATGTTGACAACATTGTTCCTTCGGGAGTAGTGCCAAGGAAGCAAAAGAAGCAGTTCATAGAGACAAGTTTATTAGTGGAATCCACTTCCAAGTAGGACACGAAGGCCATATTTTGTGAGTAACAAAGAAGACTTCTTCTTTTCTCTAGCGCTATTTATATGCCCATTATTGCCTTGTCTTTAACTAGTCTTCGATTTACAGATAAGATAAAGTCCTATAACACGATCATAGTTACCTTTGTTATCTCGATTCAAGTGGAAATTCAAGATTCCTCGGATCGAGTCATGGTATAAAGTACCCTATGTTTGTTGCCAATCGTAGCTGGAGGGATCCTTATTACTAGACCCGCTACTAGGGTGACTAATAGAGAAGGGCCTTCTGCTTAACATCAATCGCTTGACCAAGACTTAGGAAATCTTGGTCCTAATGTCTGTACTACATTAAAAATGACCATGTTGTCTCATTTGCTTATGGACCACCCTGGTCATCGAACAACCAAAGGGTTTCAATCCTATATTCCTAATAATGATTATACATATTTTTCAAGCAAATATGAGGATGTTCGTCAAGAGGTGTTGGCTTAATTGGCGTAGTAGACTTGCTGAGCTTCGGGTGTCTTGGTTGTTGGTGTTGTTGGAAGAGGATATGTATTCTTGCTTGATCGTCATTGGAAGGAGAAATAAGTGCTTCAAGAACGTGTCAACGCTCATACTATCGAGCTAGACCGATACTTAGAGGAGCTTAACATGGCGACTGGCCTGCTAAGAGAGATAGGGACCAAAGTGAACAATTTCAGATGACCTCACTTATTGGTTTAGAGGGTGCCATCCCTTGTGCAAGTGATGAAGGAGAAAGATTAAGCTATATTATTTACTTGGTCTTTGTTGTTCATAAATGAGGCCACTATTGCAGAAGAAAATAGGGAATTGGTGTCTATTGCTGCATTTTTTTTTATTTTATTAAAAAACATACAACAACGGTTATTTAAAGTAACCATTGTGATAGGTTGAGACAGATGTTTAAAGTAACCGTTGTGATAGGTTGAATGCTACTTATCTTATAATCACAGCCGCACGACCGTGGTGGAAAGTATCATACATACAATCACACCTTACCTCACAATGGTTGGTCAGTCGTGGTTGTATACCTTTTCCAACCGTTATGAGATGTGTTTTCCGTATTAGTGAGGACTTAGAGCTGTCTCTGAATGAAGCTTAAAAAAGTTGGAAGAGAGTTAGAGACGGTTTTCATGAGATGCATCATGATGACCTCAAGCTATCCAAAGAGTATTGAAAGTCTGTGGAAAAAAATTTCTCTGTTATGTAGACTTCATTTGAAAATACCCTTCAACAAGTGGAATTTTTTTATATCAATGTGCATATTTCTCGAGAGAAACTCCATCATGATCTAGAGATGGTGGATGGAAAATCAGTCTTCTTAGGGGCGAGTCGTCTTTGTAGTTTTCTTTTGTACATGAAGAGTTTACCCAATGTAATACTTGCTGTTTATACATGGCATTTTCTCTTTTTTTTACTTAACATTGCTTTTACTTGTTATCTTGTTGTTTTAGTTCCCCACGTTTGTTTCTTTAGGAATATGGTGAGGCCAATTTAGCAGGGACTCACCTATGCCTCTAGAGTGGATAGCTACCAAGAGGGGGTGAGTCCAAATTTACATTATGTGATTCATCGGTTTTGTCCACGTGACTTTCGTCGCGAGGTTTTGATTACTTTGGTCGTACGATTATGGCGTTTGCGACAACACTCCTTATTCTTTCAATATGGGGTTTTGATTTCTTTAGTCGTACACTTGTGACATTTCCAATAAAACCTTTGACTCATAACTAACCTTTACAATCATAAAAAAGAGAATACAATAAACCTTTTTTTTCATTCATTTTGAAAAATATATTATTATATGAATATAAGATAAAGGAAAATTTAACTGATCAATGTGGTTGGTGCTTATTCTTTTCCAACTATACTGATATGAAATTACCCGAACTTACATAGAGTTGTGTCCTACATCTCTTAAGTCAGAACCTATTCTGTAATGGAACCAGAGTTGATTGGTAAACAAGGAAACATAACTTGTTGCGTTGGTCTTGAGCTTCCGATTTAGTGGAGGAGATTGACCTGCATGGTTAGCATTCCAACATTCAAATCAGTAAGAGATTGAAATGTAATGTGAGAATGAGAATATATTTGAATACCCGAGAAGTATCTTATTTTCCTTCTTAAATTGAAGATACAACTGGTAACTAAAAGTGTGAGGTGAGGTGTGATATTTTGTTGATAATGTTGATTTGTGCTTTGGGGGAATGGTTGTGCCAAAGGTCCAAAGACAATTTGGTTCGAGTTTTCATTTCTTTTACCCTCATTTTCATTTACTTCATTATATCCACCATAACCATCCATTTCTAATTTCAGTTGTTATTAAATTACGGGCTTCAGTTACCCATGTTGTTTTTAGCCCAACTTGACCAGACTTTCCCATAATAGTCACCTCCAGCCCCTTCATTTCTTTAATTCTTTTTTTGGCTTTGAATTTTTCTCCTTTGACTGTTTTGATTTTGTCACCTAACCCTCAAATTACTTGAAATTAATAAAAACATATTTCTAGTTTCCAACCTTAGAAATTGATCATGATTCACCTCCTTCGAAAGTATGTTATCCTTGATTTCTTCACCTAAATTAATTACATTAGTTACTCTTGCTTCGCCATTTCAGTCTTGGTCTGGGTCTAGGTTTCCCACTTCCTATTCTGATAAGTATTTCGACCACGTAGATTATCCTCAACCATCTCATGACCTTCAATACACCTACACTCTCCAAAGTAAATATTTAACAACATCTTATAACACTTTAATACAAGAGCATAAGAGACATGAACAAAAAAATTCAAATACAAACTTAAAATGCTTTTGATTAATGATGCATTTTTTAATATGGAACTAGAGTATATTATATAACTTTGGATTCTTTCTTTATTTACAAAACTAAGTTGTGGGATACTTCTTCAACATGTATTTTCAACCAACACCGACAATCTCACCCTTGATATAAAAGAATACAAAAAATTCCGTGTCTACACTAACAATCATATTCAAAAGAACTATCATACTACACCATTCTAAGAAATTTCAGAGTGTCTTCACTGATAATCATAGTTCAATAGAATTATCATACTCGATCATAAAGAGTATATAGCCACTTGAAGCTACACTACTCAGAATTTTAACATTCTATTCACTGATAATTATAGTTCAAAACTATCATTCTCCAAAAATAATTATAATCACTTGAAGTTAAACTACTCCAAAAATTTTCACAATGTCTTTACCGATAACCATAGTCCAAAAGAACTACCATACTCTATCATCAAGAACTCGTATCCTTTGATTGAACCAAAAACTTAAATACCAATTGTTGAAAAAACTGACATAGAGAAAATAAAGAACACGATCACATCAGAAGAATATAATGTGAAAACTCCAAAACTGGAGAAAAAACCATGACCATTGTCAAATAACAACCAAATAATAACATTAAGTAAAAATTATTGTTGTGAAATCCGATGCCTTGAAACAAATTATAAACTGTTTCTTTATGATCAAGAAACACACAAGGGTAGAAAAGATGGTAAAAGAAGAAGAACAACAAGGATTAGTTATAGTTGATATTCTTTACTTTATCTTTAAATCAGATTACAAGTACTTAAGAATAACAAATAACTCTCTCACCCTAATTAGGATTTGCCACACAAATGATGAGAGACTAGTATGCTATTTATAAGAATACCTAACATACTAAACTAATGGATTTTTTAATAATTATCCATTACAAGCTAACTTAGGGTACAAACTAACTTAAACAATTGGACATAACAAACAAACCCAATTCGACATGCTAACAAATCTAGCATTTCCGACAACTGCATGCTTGACCCTACTTCGACTACAACATACACTACTTCAACAACAACATGTGAATGACCTTCGACTGCATGCTAAACATCTGTCGAACTGTCGAATCTAGAAGCTACCTTCGATCATAATATAGTTCGATCCAATATCTCTCAATTATCACAACACATAAACTATCCTTGACCACCTCCACAATCCCTGATACAGTCACACTTCCCAAATATTTAACTATATCTTACAACACTCTAATACAATAATATATTAAAAAAAAAGAAAAAAATCAAATACAAGTTTAATGTGAAATTAGAGTCTACTATACAACTCTATACTCAATTTTTATTTATTTATAAAACTATACGATATAGAACTTTTTAAACATAAATAGTTTCAACCTAACACTAATAAAACATTGTATAAGTAACTATTCGCTTTTTAGAAAAAGGAATTACTTGTAAATTTTACCATAGAGACAACCAAACCAAATGTGTAGAACACAAGATGGAAGTGATACCAATAAAGGTACACATAGTATATTTTCTATTTATCTTTAAAGATTTACATAAGAGTCCATGCAGTAATGGTATAATCAATGGATGACATCTTAGTCAACATTTAAAAAAAAATCCATAAGAATAAATAACCCCAAGCACCTTGAATGCCCTTCAAAAGAAGAACCTATATCACCCGAACCCAAAAATTCCCAAAAGAACAAAGAATCACTTTCTTTTTTATGCTTCATTCCCTTAGGGACATTTCACATTTCTTCCAGGTCCACCATAATAAAAGTAATTCCCCCAAACATTATTAATTCCTCCTTGTATATCATAGCAATTTGGATGATCTGCTAGAACCCTAAGATTTGACAATGGTATCAAATTGTTATCCCAATCCACAACTTGCAAATTCCTAAAATATGATGCTTTTCCAAAACCTTCTCTAGCAAAATGTCCACTTCCCATTTGAGTTGAAGTGTGTGACCCTTGATTCGAATTCACAATTTCTCCGCCAAATTGTACCATACTCGCATGATCTCTTAAATGCGTAAACAAAAACGATGGCCAATACCCGACCAGAATCCCCGATCCGAACTCGAGCCACCAATTTCCATGCTTTGGATCCTAAAAAAACAATAATAGCATAAACAAAACCTTCAATGACACTTCTTTTGTTACTTTTTTTGTCATGTAACAAAGCAAAACAATTCAAATAAAGAGAGACATAATTATGAATAGCAACATGCTAGCTTGGTTGGTAAGTGAAATAGGTCAAAAAGAGAAGTAAGAAAAAGTGTGAAGAGTATTTACAAAATATTATGAATCTTTTTTTATATTAAACAATAATAAAATGATGATCAAAAGAGTGAAGAGTTCAGAATTAGAAGCTCTTTTGTTGGGAAAAAGAAAGAGAATCTTAAAAAGAAAGGAAGCATAATAAGAAAAAACACAGTTCATTATTCGAATTCACTAGCATGCGTGTAATGTCCCAAAGTATATATAAATTAAAGTGATAAAAGTGGTGCATCTTAATTACAACTGAACATTGCACAACACTTTCATTTTTGTCTTTTTTCTAAATTTAAATTTTTATAAAAATTTTGCAATGAAAAACATAAAATAACTTACCCTATGCTTCTTCTAATATTCTATTTCACAAAATTCAATGGTTTTTGTTACTTCCAAAATAGTGGAGGCCCTACCATTGAATATTTTTTAATCATTTTGTTTTATTTATTATTTGTTTTTGAGTTTCTTTGAAGCTTTTGACCATGGAATTTGAAGACTTTTATGAATATAGTAAAGTATTCAAAATCAAAGGGTATGAATCAATACTTTAACGAAATATTTTATTCTCTTTAGGTGGGACCTTTAATGTGATCCATCAATATGGTTGTTGTATTTCAACTAACTTGTATATACTCAAGATTTTTTTTAAAAAATTTTAAAATACTCAAAAGATTAGTCCATTTTATAAAATAAATTATTATGAACACTTAATCCTTTTTATAAAACTTGTGTGACAAACTTTAGCTTTTCAATTCAAACACTAAACACTAAAACTATCCACTAAAAATAAATTAAAAAACAATAGCAAAATTAAGTCTTAAAAAAATATAAAGTTTCAATAGTTTTCTTATGTAAATTTTTTTATAGAACAAAAATTAAAAATTACCTTCCAAATGAGCAAACTAATATCAAATTGTCCTCCTGTATATGCTGAAGTCGGAGATATTGCAGCTCCAATTGCAATTTTATTATTAGTTTGAACAAAACCCGAACAAAGTAAATTGTAACATCCAGTCGCTTGATATGCATCACTCTGCAAATAATAATCAATATTATTTTTCATTATAATTTAACTATTATAATTTATTTTTCATAATTGAAAGACTTTTTATAGTTATCTTATCTTACACTTCAAGCAAAGGTTCATAATAATATACAATATAATTTCTTTTTTTTTTCTTTATAAAGTTTACTTACCGTCCAATAAGTAAAGAATCTAGGGTAACTGTCCCCATAGAGCTCAGGGCTGACCTGAAAAAAATAATAATTTAAATTAATTTTTTTGGCTAAGAAACAAAATTTAATTCATGAAAATATATGTATGGTAGGTAGTTGAGCAATGTAAATGTCTTTGAATGGTAACCAAATATATAGAAGAGAATGATGGAAACATGCCTGCCAACCAGCTTCAATGGTGTTTAAATCATCCCCAAATGAACCAGAAATTACCCACATTTGGGATAAACTGAATTCATATTGATTTGCAACTCGTGGGGCCCACACATTTATGCTTGCTTTTGCTCCATAGTATTGATTTCCAGTCACATAACCAACTGCATGCTATACACCAATAAAAACTTACTGATAGGCCGATCCTAGAAGGTTATCTGAATCCTGACTCTTATATCTTAACATTCTGATTGACTCCGTTAACATCGATACGAAAAGAAGTTGAATTAGGGTTGTCTTAAATTTTTGAAGATTGAGTAGTTTAACTGTAACATTGATTTTAATATGATAAATATTTTATAAGAGTATGTTTAACCATATTTTAACTGTAAAATTATATTTTAACTGTAACAAAATTTAAACCTTCTAGTAGTTTGACTTCAATATAACTATAGGTGTCGGTGTCAATATGGATGAAATCTAATGTAAAGTTTTTTAAGAAAATTAAATGTTAAGGTAGACTTTTTATGTAATTTTTTCCTTATAAGCTTAAAGCTTAAGATAGTACTATTAATTTCAAGTTGGACTTTTTGGCTTAATTTTTCTTAGACAAGACAATGTGATAGTTGAAACATACACAAGAATGGAAGGATCATTTACTTTGAAATAAGTGAAACATTAATTATCAAAAGAATCATGAAATTCTGTAATCACTAAAAATAGGAAAAGGTTTGAAGTTACACCATCCATGAAAATTCAACTACTCAAAATTTATTGTTCATACCAAACAAGACAAATAAATGGACATTAAAACATGAAGAAAAAAAGCATAAGTTGAGAATTCTTTTTGAAAAAATTAATACAAATAAAACAAGAGTTTCAATTACTTGGTTTGATTTTTCATAAATTGCATTGAATATATAAATATATATACCTCATGTCCATTGCTGTTTGTGTCCCTTCTAACACGTTTTCTTAGTTTTCTTCCAAATGTGTTTATGGAATTAGCTCTTAACATGTCTTGTTCTGTTGTTCTTCGAATCGGAATCGTTCCTTCCGGACACGATTCTCCGGATGATCTCCATAACTGAAAATTCTCACTCATCTCATCCATTTTGTTATGAGCTTTAGGCCTTTCTGGTGGATCCTGCAAACATGCAAGAAAATAATAATGTCAATATTTTTTAAAAATAAAATCAAAACTTCATTCATATCTTAACTTCAAATTAAAAAATTCTTTTTTTTTTTACTAAATTTAAAATTTACCAATGGTCTTTTTCCTTTTAATAGAGGATGATCAAAAGCGGGTTGAATATGAGAGATAACGCAATCTATGATATCACCATCAGGACTCTGAAAAAATATGCGGAAAAAAAAACATCAACAAATTATGGTCTAAAAACAGAGCAAAAAACAGGGGAAGTAAAAACATTTAAAGAATGAAACTTTGACATACCTGAATTGTTTTAATGGAAGGTTTATTGATCTGTTGAAGATGATTTCTTATGAAGTTCAATTTATGCAACTCTTCATTTGGTTTAAAAGTGTTATTAACAACTGGGTTGTTGTCAATTTTTGAGGAAGAAAAAACAGGACAAAGCAAAGAAAAAACAACAAGAAAATGTACAAGGTTGTAAATGATTGGAGAAGTCAAACAAAAGCTAAAATCCATGCTTGAGAATTTTCCTTTCTTTGTTTCTATTGAAGAGTCCGTTTGAATTTGTTTGCATTGATCTTGTCTTCTTCTTCTTCTTCCATCCACAAAAACAAAATTGTGTGTTTCTAGATTTTGATTGTGCCAAAGGAAACACATTTTCCACCAAAGGTAAACTATAGAATAATATACATAAATGAGTATTCTAAGAAAGGTTGATTAGTTTTTCACTATGTTCAATGTTTTGGAAGGAGAGTATATAAAAAATGGGGTTTGTTACTGACAACTTGAGGTTTCAGGCGTTGGCTGGCAGATGAATTGAAGGTTTGGCCATGTGGGTTGGAGCCCTTATAAATGCTTAGATTAGTGATGAAATCGTGCCACATTTAAAATTTTCTAGGAGTTTGTACAAGGGGACATGAATTATGGTTTATGAATAATTAGTACTGATTTTTAAAGGTATCTTTATGTCCAATATTATTTGATGGACATTATGTCAAATAAAGTATTTAGAGGTTATTTTTGTAAATCTATATCAAAGATAGGTCCAATGTTAGAATCTCACTTGAGAAAGTTGATTATATAATAGTAGATATTAATTCTTTGAGTCTAAGAGGACAATAATGAAAGATAAAAATATTTTTTAAAAAAATTTAACACTATTGCATATTTATGACTGAGTTGAAACTAAGACATCCAATCAAGTTAAGAAAGATTCATTATCATTTCATTCAAAAAAACATATTACCGATTCGAACTTATACACGGTAACTTATCAAATGTCCTCATTCTCGTTAATGATGTAAATTACACTAACAAAAGTTATAAATAATAATTTGTTACACAAAATAATTAACGATCATGTTAATGAAAAAAAAAACATTAAAATAATGACTTTTGCCGTAATTTTGTCTTAGAAATTCTTATTGAAGGTGCTATCATGAGAAAGCAATCGTTTGTTTGTTTGTTGTATAGTTTAATAATGTCCTTTTAGCAACTGTTAATCATGATAATCTTATTTATTTGTGTTTTTATTCAATAGAAGAAAAAAAAGAGTAATATAATATCAATTATGAAAAGGATTACATTTACCATGAGTATGAGGAAAGAGAAGTAAAAAAGAGATAGAAAACAAGACATGTTTGGAGTCTAGAATACAAAGACAGAAACTTTATCTTTTGTGCTATTAGCTGTTAGTTTATTGGGGCAAAATGGGACTGATGATTTCTGTTATTTTTTATTTTGTGTCTGAGTGAGGACAGATAGGAATTACAATTCATTCTGGGTTTCCAAATTTGCTTTTCTTTGTGGCTCTCTTTCCAAGATGTTCTGTTCTGAGTCAGCAACATCAACACTATGTAACACTCCACTACTGTTGTGTATTTTGGGCAACAATAAAGCTATTCCACTTAGATTTCTAAGACATGATGTATATGATTTCCTATTCTGTTCTGATAATCTTGGGAGGATTTGGATAAGTTAATAGACATGATCTTGTGAAAAAATAAGGGCGATAATCTGCAAGATTAAATTGTTTATTGAAACACATATTTTTATGGTGTGATGAATTACTACATAATCTTGCCACAAAAACAAGAGCAGGAATATCCAAGATTTAATTGTTTATTAATATTAGAGTTGTTAAAATGGATTATCCGATTTTAAACGGGTTGGTCTTGGCGGATCTTAAATTTTTTAGGACTGTGTTAAAAAAATTCAATGTGTTCAAAAATTATTATCTGAACCCGATCTTATACTGGTTTTGGGTTACTCGGCTCTAAACGAGCTTTTATTAATAAGAAATAAAAATAAAAATCTCATTAAAATTATATTACTTTAAACATAATATATATTATTTTTAAATATTATATTATTTTTTATAAATACTATAATGTGTTTTTAAATACAACATATATCTAAATTATATAAAATAATACTCAAATATTTAACATAAGAGAAACAAATAGAATACGAGGAAAGATTGTTGATTATATTAATGTATCAAATTTAAAAGAGAAAAATTGAATAGAATAGAGATAAAATTTTAGTGAGGTGAAAAAAATCGATATGTTATTTTGAAACAAGATAATATAAGTATTAGTATAACTTTTTTAAAAAAATTATAATGCAGGCCTAACGAGCTACTCACGGCTCATACAGACTTGCCTTAATGGGTAAAGGGTATTTTAGGGTTAGACTAAACAAATCCTAAAACATATGAACTCTAATTTTAAGGTTCAAGCACTATGATTTTTAGGGACTGGCAGACCGCCCCATATGAACTAATCCATTTTGACAGCACTAATTCATACACATATTTCTACTACACCGAAAAAAGAGTTTAAATTTGAAAGATATATTCAATATCTGACCCTTTTAAAAATATACTACTGGCTCCGTTTTAAAATAATTATCGATAAAATTTTTGTACATAGATTAAAGAATATATTATTATTATTATTATTATTATTATTATTATTAAAAATATTACATTTTTATTAAATTAATTATATTAATATATTTGAAGTAATAACATAATTTGAAAAATAACAATTATTTTTATATTTAAAAATGAGAATGACATTCATTTAAAAAAATGATTTAATGAAGCGACAGTCATTTTGAAATAGATTTTGAAACAGATGGAGTATTAATTTATGTAAAAATAATGTATAAAAATACCAAAAAATAATAATAATTAACATATAGAAGACAAGTATTATTAGATGTCCATTTCAGAGGTTTCCTCCCTCTAGAAATTGTTTGGCACCTATCTTGTCTTGAATATGCTTCTTGTCATATTTAATATGTTTTTGTTCTTTCTTCAGTGTTTTCCACTACTACGAAAAACTCATTTAACAACGGTTGAAAATGACATATAATGACGGGGGCGAAGACGTTGTTATGTAGAGTGTTGTTGTATATGAGGTACGTACAATGACGGTCCTGAGACCGTTGTTGTATTCTAGTATGCGTGCACCATTTCACAACGGTTAGTTTACTCAACCGTTGTGATATAACTAAAGGTGATCTGGTTCGATTCTCAGCAACAACATTATTTATTTATATTATTTTGGTCAGCATTTGACATACAACTACGGTTAGGTTTTATAACCGCTGCCAAAAACAGCCTATTTTAAATATAAAAATTATCTGCTTATCAAATTCTTCCTATATTTTATCCTGTCAAAACAGCTTCTGTTTACATGCAAACACAATATGTGCATCAAACACAATTCTTCATATATTTTATCCTTATAAATGAATAAGAGAATTTACATCAAAAGAAATTTACATCAAAAGCTAAATGAATCAGAGATTTAAACTGCTAACATTGTTTAAATTAAAAGCCAATATTATTGATTTCATTATGTGCATCAAAAGCCAAAACTATTGTTCACATTATGTGCATCAAAAGCCAAAAATATGTGCATAAAAAAATGTTGCTGATATATCAAACAGCAGGAGCACCCTTAAGCGCATTGTGGATATACGCCCAACGTTTACGAAGATCCACAAAGTCCTCAACGGGGAATGGGGTTTCGTCGTTAAACATCTACATAAGAGCAACAAATTGAAGATCATGCATGATAATAATTCAATAGTCAACTTATATATTAATATATGTAAACATTTTATGGCATATATACCGTATCCCATGAATCAACAGTGCCGACAAGGACAATGTTTAACATGTGTTTCATGACAAAATACCCACACTCGTAAGTCCCCGCGTTGTTTCCCCGTCGACAAATTACATGAATATAAAAACATGAATACAACCACACATGCATGAATGTAAATGAAATAAACAGGTAATCGGGCCACTTACTTTAGGAGCAAGGTATGTGGGCTTTTTTCTAACATTATTCATTATATTAACTTGCTCCACAATACTGCACATTGAAAATTGAATTAAACATATTACATGATAAACTAATTACAATTAATGCCAAAGAAAATGATATTAAACAAAGACTCTTACGTTAATACAAAATCTTTCATTGGTTTGTGGAGTGGATCGTGCAAGGAACACAGCAATGTCACCGTATTTGTCCTAAACGATATTATGATCAATTGCCAATGACCACTGGATGAACACGAGAATATATATATATATATATATATATATATATATATATATATATATATATATATATATATATATATATATATTATTAGTTGTTACTAAAACAAAACTAAATATAGAATATAGAAATAAATTACAACAATACTAACCCACAGAGGAATGGTGCAAGGTAACATTCTTTTCCTCCGTCATTTAGCCGGCTTTTCAAGTACTTTTGTCTGATATTTTTATCATTATACGCCCAAGAAATAAAACTTGGATCCAAGATTCCATAGGTACTTGATTTATTCAATTCTATACAAACACGATGAATGTACCTAAATGGTCAAAGAAAATGACTAAATACTTACGTGCACCAAACTTGAAAAATAGCTATGTCAAGCCACTTAAATCCTGCGAGAAAATCCCTCACATCTTCAGGAGTGTAATACACTAAATCCAATTTCGGGCAATGTTCTAGCGGGAGAGCTTGCGCAAGGTCTGTTGTTGAAATGGACAAGTATAAACTTGTTATTTCATTTCGACTAGGGTCCAATATCCCATTGCGGTTATCTATAGGGGGAGGGGCTGTACAATTATTTCCTTTTGTAGAAGCGTGATTTACGACACTTCTACTTGGAGTTTGATCATCACCAACGCAACGATGATCTTCATTAGTTCGTTGTTTGAGGTTTTCACTTAATCTCTACATCATAACATTCAATTAGAACATAAAACAAAAATAAGCACAATATATTCAATTAGAACATATAATATATATCATACAAAAATAAGCGCGATTTACGACACATACCGAATACAACTCTTGTAACTTTTCCACTTCTTTCTCCCTTTTTTCCCTCTCCTCTTCAAACAGCCTCCTTTGCTCTGCCAATTGCTTCTCAACATTCTCAATCTTTTGTCGTTGAGCAATAAATTCAGCGGTTTCAGTGCTTCTTCTTTGAGATCCAAAGTATGACCTCAAGCCGACACCATCTCCAACACCACGGACACGACCTCCATGCTCAGCTGTTCTGATAACTTTGACTAATATGTCATGTCGTGCTTCCGGAACAAATGTGCTTTCATGGGACGCCACAACCAAATTATCCTACACAACATGAGCAACTTACATAAGGAAACACATTTAAATAACAACTCATGAGCAACTTACATAAGCAAATGCATTTAAACAAAACATATACTTACAATTTTCTCAGCAACTACTCTTGAAGGCTCATAGGTGTACTCTCCATTAGGTCTTAATCGAGCCCTCTTCCATTTCTCATGTCTTGAAGGTGGAGATGGGATGTCACCATCTCCTCCTTCTTGTTGTCTTTCCTGCATGATCCTCTTCTCAAGTTTCCTGTAATCCCCACGAGACAATCTATGTGGGTACATGTTTTTCGCCTTATTCTGAATTCCTACTTCGCTTTTAGCCTGTTATTAACATAGTGAAAAATGTGTATGATTAGTATCTATAACTCATTAGCATAACATTATAGGTTACATAAGACTAGTACTAACCTTGAATTCCTCAGAACGGCGTTTCTTCGCAAACTTGTGTCACACCTTCTTCGATAAAAAACTACACCGAATCCATGGAGGTTAAAGACCGCTCTTAGGCTTCGTAATGTAGTCAGCCGTGAGCCGTGACTTAAATCCCCTCCAACGAACATCGGTATAAGTTATCCACTTTCTTTTCAATTTTGAGCCACCGCTAAACTCAAAATTCAACTACATTAAATCAATATATAAGTATGAATTAGAAACTATAGGTAGTGATATCAAATATATGAAAATTATAGTATGAAATACCTTAACGTCTGTCCATAAGCTGTCTTTGACATTAACATCCACTTCTCTCCAATCATCAATCAGTATACTGATTTTGCTACGTGCAAGGAACGCAACATAACTCCTAAAAGTAGCGTAATGTGGACAATCCACTAATCTGTAGTGCAAATCAAACTCGATCGGAATTTTTACACCTGATGAGTTGGGGACTAATGTGAATTGGGGCATCATTGTGACACCTCTTTGTGATCTTTTCGATTGAGTATCAATCATTTGAGTTGTATTTGCAGAACACTCAATCGTTTGAGCATCTTCGCTGCTTCCTGATGTAGAACTCGACAAGGTCGACATCTATATTCAAAAGCAACAACAATAACATGAACAACAATGGTAAATGAGTTTATTGTAGATGCATGGGGAAAATATTTTACGTACCCTAAACGTGACGACTAAGTAAACGATGTTGGTGTTGGTGTTGTTGTTGTCTTCCTTCCTTACGACAATGACGATGTTATTGTTATCTTCCTTCTCGACGGTGACGATGACGACGACGGTGTTGGTAGGTGCGTAATCTTCTATTTTCTTCACGATCGTGACAAAAATGACAACAACACGGTGAAGAATTGTTACTGATGATGCAAGCTTTGGTTGAAATAGTGTATTGTTTCACAGTATTGAACGTTAGGGTTTAGGGTTGAAATCGTGTAACGTTTCGTCTGGTTTCTATTTTCAATGGAAAAAAGGATACTGAAGAGACAATGAAACTAGCTAGCTTGGAGAATATTGAAACGCTACTGCGACGGTCAACATTCTAAACCGTTATGATATATTATTTTCATAATGAAATTTCATATTAAAGCGCCAGAGTTATATTTAGAATTAAAAATTAAAAAACATACAAAATATATCACAACAGTGTAAATAAACAACCGTAGTCATAACTTTTAATTTTTTTAATTAAAAGTAAATAAAAAAGAAAAGGCGCGCTTTAACATAAAAGGAATAATATATATGATTTTGCTGAGGTTCGAACACATGAAAGCTTGATGGTATCACCACGGTTGATTTATCAACCGTTGTTATATACAGATAATCACCACGGTTGGTTTATTAACCGTTGTTATATACAGATAATTTTTATTCAATAAACAAATAAAATACAATCGCGCCTTAGTTTAGATATGTCACAACGGTGTAGGGATGAACCCTTGTGAGCATGGCGTCGTTGTTTACGCGTTTTGTAGTAGTGTTCATTGTGCTGAGGTGTACAAGAAGCTATTATCTCATTCTCAATTTCACATTTCTCATAGAATTGTATCAATTTAGTTGAAGTATATTCACTACCTCCATCAGTTCTCAATCTCTTGATGTCACATTCAGCTTTCTTTTCAACTAGTAACTTCAATCTCTTTAAATTTATGAACACTTCACCTTTCTTCTCCATCAAGTAACTTCACAAATACCTGATGAATTCATCTACAAAGGTTAGGAAATAGTTGTTACCTCCCATTGACTTTACTTCAAATAGTCCAGATACATCTAATTATACAATCTCAAACTTCTACATTGACTTTATAGGCAAGTTATGTTTGAATGACTTCCTTTATCATGTGCATAAATCTAAGACTCGTGAGATTTAAATGACCATATCACTGGTGCCAAAGCCATTTTTGGTCCTCAGTTGTGGTTGATACAAGACATTGATTATTAATCATGTTGATTATGAATTTGAATGTTCTGTTGTTTGACAAAGGTGCCTTCATGATTAGTTTGGATCTTGCATCAAACACCTTCAACACCTTATCTTATAACCTCATTGTATAGTTCTTGTCAAGCACTTGCATAAAACTTACTAGGTTACTTGCCATTGGAGGAATATATAACACATCACCTATGTTTTCTTTTTGTCCACCCTTCCTCTTCACATGAATATTTCCTATACCATCAGATGTAGCAATGTTATTATATGTATATCTAATAGACTTTCTCACTGATTTATCAAGCTTGATAGACCAATCTGAAGGTGTGAGAAAAACACAAGGAAGAGGGGGGGGTTTGAATTGGATTTTCAAAATGAAAGCTTTTTGTGAAACTCAAACAAAGATAAGAAATAAACTAGAAATAGAGAAAGACACACTATATATCCTGGTTCACTTGAAAATTATCAAGTTAATCCAGTCCACCCGCCAAGGTGATCTCTCCTTATACACAAGGACTTAATCCACTATAACCAAACTGATTACAACTGCACTAGCAACTGCAGGTGACTAACATACACAGACTAACTGTCTTTTCTTAAGGCTTCTAACCCAACTGGTCCCTTAAGGAATACAAATAACTTTTTAATCAAATATGATGTTTACAATGAAATGCTTCTACATAAGCTGATATAAACACAGTTTCTAGCTTAAACTAACTTAGAGAAAATCTATACAGTATGAACAAACTTTCTTCATTGTATTGTAGTGCTTTACTGTTCACTCATGTATTTCTCTATTTGTATTTCTGTGTTTCTTTCTCGTATGAACCAGTGTCTCAGTATATTTTTTTCACACTTAGTGTCACACGATTCTTTGAGTGATCAAGTCTTTATATAGCCAGAAAAAGATCCGTTGAATGGCAGATCAGGAATATTAATAAAATTGCTGGCGACTTGAAATAATGTCGTTATGCTGGGATGAAAATCTTACACTGAAATTGTCCTTTGTACCACCAAATCAGGGTAGTGGAATGGTAGTGGAAAAGAGCGTGTTTGATCTGTACTATGTACTATTTTCCCTCATAAATGTTTCATCTTCTTCTATTCATTAGAGGCTTCTAAATTAATATGGTTGAAGCATGATCAGAAGAATAGACCACTGGGTGTCTTCAGAGTCTTGAGTCTTCAGAACTTGTTCAGCAGAACCTTGTCTTCAGAGTCTTCAGCACTCCTTCTTTAGAACCCTTGGTTATCAGAAACTTAAGTCTTCAGAGTCTTCAGAACTTATTCAGCAGAACCTTGTCTTCAGAGTCTTCAGAACTTGATCTTCAGAAACTTAAGTCTTCAGAGTCTTCAGAACGTTATTCATCAGAACATTGTCTTCAGAGTCTTCAGAAACTTAAGTCTTCAAAGTCTTCAGAACATTGTTCATCAGAACCTTGTTTTCAGAGTCTTTAGCACTTAGTCTTCAAAATATAAATATCAGAGTTATATTCAGAGCCAGAATCCAAGAGAACATTGCAGCAGCAACATATTGTCTTCTTAGAGATTTTCCGAAGTAGAGTAGATCAGAAGCAATCTTGCTTCTTTGACGCAGAAGTGACTTTTAAATATTTGAGAGTGACGTTCCACATGATCTCTATCAGAGTCAGAGCTATCTTTATTAGAGTCAGAATTATCTTTATCAGAGTCAGAACCTATTTGTCAATACTTTAGAAAATAAACGTTAGAGTACCAAAATTGTTCTCACACAAATACAACTTTGTTATTATCAAAACTTAGAGATATCTTGTAGAACCAAATCTTGTTCTAACAATCTCCCCCTTTTTGATAATGACAAAACAATGTATTTTGATAACACAATTTTGTACGAAGATAATTAATAAGAATTGACTCAGATAAGTTCAAAGTAAACTTCCCTTTATCAAGCTCCCCTTGAATCTAAGACTTAAAAAAATCTTATCAGATTTGGGATATAGAGCCTGATTGCAAGGATCTAGTCAGATCCAAAATATCAGAGCTTGATTATAGTGGTAATGCATTCTGATAACAGAGCTTGATTATTTAAATCAGAGCCTAATTGATATCAGAGTCATTTTGCCAATATAAATATTGTTCCTGAAAAGCATTCTAAAAAAGTTTTGCAATTAAAGTGTTAGAATGTTAGAGCTATGTTTCAGAGACAAGATATTTATTAAAATAACTTTCCATTTAAATACTCCCTCTTTTTGTCATAATCAAAATGGGTAATCAATGATTAACGTAAGCATTTTAATTTGAGAGAATTTAGATAAGTTAAATTCAGTACTTCTCCCCCTTTTATGGCAATCATAAGGAAATGCAATAAGATAAGATAGATGCAATAAGAATAATTCTTCATTGATTAAAAACAAAACGCCAGAGGCGCAGTACAGAAACAAAACACAAAACAAGAAAACAAACAAACAACAAGGACAACAGACAGAAACAACAATGAAAAGAGAGACCAAGCAACTGAGAGACCAACAGAAACACCTGCCAACTAGCTATCAGAAATCCTCCACCTCATTAACCCTTTCACACCTTTCTTCATCCATAGCATCCTCTGGTCCAAGTATTTTGGCTAGACTGATGATTTAAGCCTTGAAGAATAACTTAGACAAAATTCTTCCATAGGGTATGAAGGACTTGTATTTATTTCTGCAGATTTTAACACAGTTCTTCAGATGGTTGAAGATGGTTTAAGGAAGGTTCACCTGGATGTTGTACGTCATGAAATAGATAAAAAAGTTTATCATCATGAGTCAAGGTGTTTTTGGCCACTACTCTGGGGTGAAAGTTGGTAAGCAGGAGTTGAAACCACAGTTTACCGCCGGGGAGGAGTCCTTCAGGATTATATGGTTCATATCTATTTCGAGACACATCATGAATTCCAATGAGATCCTCAACAAAGGAATAGTTCAGATGGAAATCTTCAACAGTGACTCCAGATTGAACACAATTGATGGCTTGGGCGATGGAGGTAGGTGTTATGATGACCGGAACGCCGAAAATAGAAGACCAAACAGAATTGTTGTCTTCTCTAATCCGTGAGTATTTCCAAAATTCTTTCACCAGGACAGGATAAATGGGTCCATGCAGGATTGCAAGTATCCTGACCACCCTTGAATTTACATGCTGGTGGATAAGTAAACGCCTGAGTCTCTTAGTCTTGGGAGATTTGGCCTTTTCTCATTAATGACCTCCATAACTTCATCATTGCCAGCAAAAGTTTTGATAGACATGGTGAATGAAGAAAGAAACGAATGAAAAGCAAGTTTAGGAACAGATGAATAATTATGAGGAGAAGTGTGGTATATAAAGAGAACAAAAAGGAGATAGCAATAAATAGCAATAAAGATTAGATAAATTGAAATGAGGAATTCATCATTTCCAATACAAGAGATATAAACAAGAACAAAGAATGATAAATGAGTGTATCAGTCTCCAAAAGATGACAGATCAGGTATATGTTATTCAAATCTTGACATCAGTCAATAAATATGAATAAATGTATACTTGAAAGTGGGAGGGCAGAATCTGACAAGGAATAAAGGTTGGGAAGAGAAGTGTTTTGTTTCAAGAAATCTTTGTCTTACACACATCTTTAAGAATGCATAATAAGGGAGGAAGACGTAAAGATTTAAACAGTTATCAAGTAAATTTTCAAATCCAATGCGTTAAACATGATTGTGGGAATATTAAGGAGTAATTACTTGAAACATAGTTTCACGAAATTACAACGCTCGAGGTGTCTCTTCAACAGTAGGTATGATTTGATTTTGGACAAGTGTCACAAATAATCATAACCGTTTGTTTTCAAGAGAGCACGTTTTATATTCCCAAAGTCAAGAATACCAAGAGGTATCTGACTGGACTAGTTTCTGATCAGGACATCTTCTAACTTGTAGAAGTATCATTTATCAGAAAGTCATAATAAAATAATAAATAAAACACTTTGCTCAACATCACAATCTTATATCAGAAGTTCTGGTGACTTGACACATAAAAATATCATCTTCTCATTCTGGACAAGGATTAATAAACATGTTTTCCAAAATGAATACAAATCTATCTTCAGCAAGGGGTTTTGTGAAAATATCAACCCACTAGTGATCTGTATCCACAAATTTTAACTGAAAAGTACCCTTCTAAACATAGTCACGTAAAAAGTGATGTTTTATTTCAATATGTTTTTCCCTAGAATGTAGAATAGGATTCTTAGATAAACAAATGGCAGAAGTATTATCATAGAAGATAGGAATGTTACACTCGTGTATCTGATAATCTTCAAGTTGATTCTTCATCCAGAGTATCTGAGTACTACACAGAGATACTGAGATATATTCTGCTTCTGCAGTTGAAAGAGCAATTAAAGTTGATTGTCTTTTGCTTGCCCAAGAGACAAGGTTACTTCCCAGAAACTGACAGTTTCCAGAAGTACTCTTCCTTTCCAATCTGTCTCCAGCATAATCTGCATCACAGTAACCAGAAAGCTCGTACTCTGATGTTTTCTTATACATTAAGTCATGGTTATTTGTTCCTTTTAGATACCTTAGGATTCTTTTAACAACAGTTAAGTGAGTTTCCCTTGGATCTGATTGGAAACGAGCACAAAGACATGCGCTGAACAGAATATCTGGACGAAAAGCTGTCAAATACAGAAGAGAGCCTACCATACAACGATAGAGCTTTTGACAAACCTTTTTACTTACTTCTCATTTCTTTAGAATGCATATCGGATGCATAGGAGTCTTAGCAGGTTTACTTTCTGACATATTAAACTTCTTTAGAAGTTCTTTTGCATACTTACTCTGATGAATGTACGTTCCTTCTAGATGTTGATCAATCTGAATTCCTAGAAAGAATCTGAGTTCTCCCATCAGACTCATTTCAAATTCAGCCTGCATTAACTTAGAAAATTCCTTGCACAAGGAAATATTAGCAGAACCAAATATAATATCATCAACGTAGATTTGAACAACCAGAATGCCCTTTTTAAAGGTTTTACAAAAGAGTGTTGTATCCACTTTTCCTCTGGTAAAGTCATTTTCCAAAAGAAAATTACTTAGCCTTTCATACAAAGCTTTGGGAGCTTGTTTCAGACCATATAATGATTTTTTAAGTTTGAAAACAAAATCTGGGTTTTCAGAACTCTCAAAACCAGGAGGTTGGTGCATATACACTTCTTCAAAAATATACCCATTTAAAAATACAATCTTTACATCCAATTGATATAAAGTAATGTCATGATTCATAGTAAATAAAATTAAAATGCGAATAGATTCTAACCTGGCAACTGGTGCAAAGGTTTCTGTATAGTTTATCCCTTCTTATTGACTATAACCATGTGCAACCAGTCGTGCTTTGTTTCTTACGACCTCACCTTTCTCATCTAACTTGTTTCTGAATACCCACTTTTTTCCAATGACGTGGACACCTTTGGGTTTCTGAACAAGATCCCAGACATCATTTCTAGTGAATTGATTGAGTTCTTCTTGCATGGCCATAATCCACTCATTTTCCCTAAGAGCTTCATCAACTGATGTTGGCTCTATCAGAGACACCAAACCCAGAAGAGTTTCTTCAAAAGGTTTGAATGATGAACGGGTTCTGACTGGATCAGCTTTGTCTCCTAGAATTAATTCTTCAGAATGAGAAGTCTTTAGTCTATTCTTCTTCTGATGAGATGGATTATTTTCTGTTTCTGGTAAGGTTGTATCTGAATCTGGAGAGTCTGCATCTTTGTCTACTTCTTTTGAATATTCTTCTTCTTTAGATTCTGATAAGGTGATCTTCAGATCTGCAAACTTTTCAACTAGCTTTGACTTTTCAAGGTCAAGCTTATCATTGAATCTGGCATGTATTGATTCCCCAATAATTCGTGTTTTTGTGTTATAGATTCTGTAGCCTTTAGAGCGTTCAGAGTATCCTAACAGTAAACACTTTTGAGCTTTGGAGTCAAACTTGCCAAGATTTTCTTTAGTGTTCAACATAAAACAAATACAGCCAAAAGGATGAAAATATGAAATATTGGGTTTTCTATTCTTCCATAATTCATAAGGAGTCTTACCCATAATAGGTCTTATTGAAATCCTGTTCTGAATGTAACATGATGTATTTACTGCCTCTGGCCAGAAGTGCTTTGCCATGTCAGTTCCTTGGATCATGGTAAGAGCCATTTCTTGCAAAGTCCTATTCTTCCTTTCCACTACTCCATTTTGTTGTGGAGTTCTGGGACATGAGAAATCATGGGAAATTCCATGGGAATAAAAAAGATTCTCAAAGTATCTGTTCTCAAATTCTCCGCCATGATCACTTCTGAATCTTACTATTTTGCAATCCTTCTCTGTTTGCACTTGAGAGCAAAAGGTAGAGAATATAGAATGAGACTCATCCTTGTGTTTCAAGAATTTTACCCATGTCTAACGACTATAATCATCAACGATTACTAATCCATACTTCTTTCCACTGATTGAAGCAGTTTTCACTGGTCCAAACAAATCAATGTGTAGAAGTTCTAATGGTCTAAAGGTGGACACAACATTCTTTTCTTTAATGGAAGTTTTAGAGAACTTTCCTTTTTGACATGCTTCACAAAGAGCATCTGAAGAATACTTCAGATTTGGCAAGCCTCTGACAAGTTCAAGCTTATTTAGCTGAGAAATCCTCCTCATGCTAATATGGCCTAAACGTCCATGCCATACCCTTTGTTCTTCATTAACAGACATTAAGCATTTGGCATTCTGTTCATGAAGATACGAAAGTCTAATTTTATAAATGTTGTTTTTCCTGTTTCCGAAAAACAGGATTGAGCCATCTTTCTGACTTACAACCTTACAGGACTTTTGATTAAAGATGATATCATAACCATTGTCACTAAGTTGACTAATTGACAACAAGTTATGCATCAAACCATCGACCAAAAGAACATCAGTAATAGAAGGAAGGTTACCATTACCAACAGTTCTAGAGCCAATGATTTTTCCTTTCTGGTTTCTTCCAAAACCAACGAAGCCTCTAGACTTAAGTTCCAGACTTTGGAACATATGCCTTCTTCCCGTCATGTGTCGCGAGCAACCGTTGTCCAGGTACCATGATTGGTGTTTCAACTGAGCTGCTAAGGATATCTGCAACATAGATTATCTTGTCCTTAGGTACCCACTTTATGGGTCCTCTCTTGATAGTTTTCCCAGAGTGTTTAACAACTTTGGGCTTATGTGCAACATGATAATCAAGTGGAATTTGTGCATGATATTTGACTTTAGAAATAGATTTCTGTGTCAGTGAGGGTTCTTGTACAAACTCAGAGCAAACAAGCTCAGTGCCAAAAGGCATAAAATGGTCATAGAGAGGTTTTGGTTTAACAGGTTGACTTTCGTCAATTTCAAATGTTTCTGTACACCCCAAACCTTTCTTACCATTTCTGCTAACTCCATAGATCATGGAAGATATCCTGCTTCTATCTATGCTTTTAGTTAGAAAACATTGGAATTCTCTACCATACTTGTTGATACAACTTGTGTCAGAGACATTGGAGATTAATTCTTCTTCTAATTTAGAAATTTTGCTTTTCAAGGCACAATTACTATTTTTTAAGGAAAAAATGTTTTCATTTAGAGAAGAATTATTCTGCTCAAGCTTATCTTTTGCCTCAGAAACAATTACATGTGATCTTTTAAGATCTTTGTATTTACTCTGAAGAGTTTGATACTTTTCTAGCATTTCTGAAAGACATGACTTTAATTCACAATGAGAGAGTTTAGATAATACCTCTGAGTCAGAGTCAGAGTCTGATTCTGGTTCTGATGATATTTTATCTTCTGGTTCTCCAGAAACTTCATCGTCAATTGTTGCTACTAACGCAACGCTTGCTTGTTCTTCATCAGAGTCTTCTTCTTCTTCAGAATCAGAGTCGTCCCAAGTTGCCATTAGTCCTTTCTTCGCTTTGGAGAAGTTCTTCTTAGGATTCTTATCTTTCTTAAGCTTTGGACACTCGTTCTTGTAATGACCTGGCTCATTACACTCATAACAGATGACTTTTTTTTCAAGAGTTCTTCTTCTTTTGTCCAGATGATGACTCAGAGCGGCTTTTGTTTCTTCTTGATCCTCTGAAGTTTCCTTGCCTATGCTTCCAGAGTTTGTTGATCCTTCTGGAGATAAGCGACAACTCATCTTCTAATTTTTCATCAGAATCTTCTGATTCTTCCTCAGCTTGATAAGCCTTTGCCTTTTCAGGTTTAGACTTAAGAGCAATTGATTTACTTTTCTTCTGAGGTTCATCTTCTTCCAACGCTATCTCATGACTTCTTAAAGAACTAACATGTTCTTCAAGACTTATGCTGTTAAGATCCTTGGCTAGCTTAACAGCTGTTACCATAGGTCTCCATTTCTTGGGAAGACTTCTGATGATCTTTTTAACATGATCAGCAGTTGAGTAACCTTTGTCCAGAAGTTTAAGTCTTGCGACTAGCATTTGAAACCTTGAAAACATAGTCTCAACTGTTTCATCATCCTCCATTTTGAATACCTCATATTTCTGGATTAGGGCCAACGCCTTTGTCTCCTTGACTTGAGCATTTCCTTCATGAGTCATTCTCAGAGAATCAAAAATGGATTTGGCAGTATCTCTATTTGTTATCTTCTCATACTTAGTATAAGAGATAGCATTTAGCAATATGGTTCTTGCCTTGTGATGATTCTTGTAATCTTTCTTTGTTGGTTGGTCATATCACCTCTGGACACTTTAACACCTGTAGCATCAACTGGGTGAGTGTAGCCATCGACTACAAGATCCCAAAGATCTACATCATAACCAAGAAAGAAACTTTCAATTCTATCTTTCCAGTAGTCAAACTTTTCACCATCAAAGACTGTTGGTTTGGCACTGTAATGATCTTTCTCTTCTACAACAGGATTAACATTTGGTTTAGCCATGATATCTCACACAAATACTGGATCAGTACTAAACATGGTGAAGTGTTGATAAATCTTTTTATCACAATCAGAACCGGAGCTCTGATGCCAATTGAAGGTGTGAGAAAAACACAAGAAAATGGGGGTTTGAATTAGGTTTTCAAAATGAAAGCTTTTTGTGAAACTCAAACAAAGATCACAAATAAACTAGCAATATAGAAAGACACACGATATATCCAGGTTCACTTGAAAACTATCAAGTTAGTCAGTCCACCCGCCAAGGTGATTTCGCCTTATACACAAGGACTTAATCCACTATAACCAAACTGATTACAACTGTACTAGCAACTATTGGTGACTAACATACACAGACTAACCTTCTCTTCTTAAGGCTTCTGACCGAATTGGTCCCTTAAGGAATACAAACAACTGTTTGATCAAATATGATGTTTACAATGAAATGCTTCTACATAAGCTGATATAAACACAATTTCTAGTTCAAACTAACTTAGATAAAATCTATACAGTATGAACAAACTTTCTTCTTTGTATTCTAGTGCTTTACTGTTCACTCATGGATTTCTCTATTTGTATTTCTGTGTTTCTTTCTCGTATTAATCAGTGTCTCAATATATCTTTTTCACACTTAGTGTCACACGATTCTTTGAGTGATCAAGTCTTTATATAGCTAGAAAAAGATCCGTTGAAGGGAAGATCAGGAATATCAGTAAAATTGATGGCGACTTGAAATAATGTCGTTATGCTGGGATGAAAACCGTACACTGAAATTGTCCTTTGTACCACCAAATCAGGGTAGTGGAATGGTAGTGGAAAAGAACGTGCTTTATTTGTACTATGTACTATTTTCCCTCGCAAACGTTTCATCTTCTTCTATTCATCAGAGGTTTCTGAATTGGGTCTTCAGAGTCTTCAGAACTTGTTTAGCAGAACCTTGTCTTTAGAGTCTTCAGCACTCCTTCTTTAGAACCCTTGGTTAGCAGAAACTTAACTCTTCAGAGTCTTCAGAACTTGTTCAACAGAACCTTGTCTTCAGAGTCTTCAGAACTTGATCTTCAGAAACTTAAGTCTTTAGAGTCTTCAGAACGTTGTTCATCAGAACCTTGTCTTAAAAGTCTTCAGAACTTGATTTTCAGAAACTTAAGTATTCAAAGTCTTCAGAACGTTGTTCATCAGAATCTTGTCTTCAGAGTCTTTAGCACTTAGTCTTCAGAAGATAAATATCAGAGTTATATTCAGAGCCAGAATCCAAGAGAACATTGCAGTAGCAACATATTGTCTTCTTAGAGTCTTTCCGAAGCAGAGTAGATCAGAAGCAATCTTGCTTCTTTGACGCAGAAGCGACTTTTGAATATTTGAGAGTGACGTTCCACATGATCTCTATCAGAGTCCGAGATATCTTTATCAGAGTCAGAATTATCTTTATCAGAGTCAGAACCTGTTTGTCAATACTTTAGAAAACAAATGTTAGAGTAACAAATTTGTTCTCACACAAATACAACTTTGTTATTATCAAAACTTAGAGATATCTTGCAGAACCAAATCTTGTTCTAACACAATCATTGTTTCCTATCATATGGTTATTGCATCTTGTGTCAAGATACAACTCATTGTATTTTTCTTGTGCCAAATGTGTATTAGCCATCAATATGACCTCCTCAAAATCACTTTTGACTTCATGTGTAAATTGTGATTCTTCTTTGTCACTACCATTGGATTCTTTATTGAAACCAAATTCTCTTGCATAATGACTAAACTTTTGGTAGAAATAACATTGCACTTCCTTCATATCCACATTCTTCTTGAACATTTTATTGTGAAAGGCCTCGTTATTGCTTGTCTCTCATTGAATCTTTGAATTATTGTATACACCTTCATCATTCAACTTCTTATCTTTCTTCTTATTTTTTATTTCCCTTAGATGATCTTTGAGGTATCTTCTCTAATTTACTTGAAGAACTTGGTTTGCAAGATTTGTTTTTTGACCTTCTTATAATTCCTTTAGTGCAACCTCAACTCATGAGCCTCCAAAGATGCTTGCAGTTTCTCAAGTTTAATATCAGGAAGATCTTTTGATTCTTCAATTGCCATAAAATTGTGATCGAATTTGGCAGTTATAGCCCTCAACATTCTCTTAAATTTTTGCAGTTCAGTTATCTTTTCACCACAAAATTTCATTTGATAAGCCAATAACACCAATCTTGAAAAGAGTTCTGCAACTGACTCACCATCATTCATGTGTGTGTTTTCATATTGCTTCCTCAAATATTGCAATTTGAGTTTTTTCATCTTCTCATCACCTCCACACGACTTCTTGAGTGTTACCTACACGCCCTATGTCGTTTTTACCTTAATTATCTTCTCAAATATGTTTGAATATCACATTGATGGATCAAGAACAAACATTTCTCATCTTTCTTTCTCAATTCACGATGATCATTCTTCTGCATTTTTGTTGCATTGACTTCCAATGATGTGAAATCGTCCTTCACGATATCAAGCACATCTTGAAATCTGAATATGACATTCATTTGCGCACACCATCTATCATAATGTTCACCTTTGAACACTGATAGATATATAGAGAATTGATTAGAGGTTGTGTTTCTATTTTCCATTAATTAAAGTTGGGATCAAATCAGTGCTCTTGATAACAATTTGTTGGGATATCTTGACACATAAAACAATGAGCGTAAAGAATGATAAATGAATTTTGAGTGAATTAGAATGAAATTAGGATAAAAATAATGTTTATTAGACTGATATCAACGTCTATTAGAATGTCTAAAAGAACGTCAAAGAATCAACTTACTTTTTTTTGACAAGAAACCAATTTCATTAAAGAGAAAGAAGGGAGGAATTTGGACCCTCACAGTTTACAAGGGGATATCCCCCAATCCAAGTTCTAGACCCAAAAGATTTACCTAACCCAACAAGGTTATGGGCATCAATATTAAAATCCCTACTGATAAACATAATAGAACTAAAATTAAAATTTCTAAGCATCTGCCTACAATCCTCCGTAATGAGCTCGAGATTAGCATTGGCTACACAGGCATTGATGCACTCCATAGCAGAAAGAGAGTCAGATTGAATGATAATCCCATCAACCTTCAACTCTAAGGTAAGCAAAATAGACCATCTAATTGCGAGAATTTCTGCGACCACTGGTGTCATGATAATGCGCTCTTTTTTATTGGCAACAAGAAAGATTTCAGACTTAGAATTCATGATTATGCAACCAAAGTAAGCAGCTTCCCCCTCCATGATTCTCTCATTCACCTACATCACAAAAATCTTTCCAGCAGTAGAATTCAGATAAGGTTTTGCAGGAATTGCTTTCCTTCGCCAAGTCACAGGATTTGAAGCATTGAACTCATCCACAAATTTCAAAGCCTCAAGGGCCACCAAAGGTGGCTCTGTCACCTTCTGCTCATACAAAAGGGAGTTCCTAGCCTTCCAAATTTTCTGCACCATTGTGCACAACAGTTGCATGCTCAACAAGTCTCCGCACGTGAGGATCCGCAAGAGCCAGTCCTGAACGCTCAAATCCACTGGAACCTTATATCCCAGAATTGAGGAGAAGAAAACTTGTTTAACAAAAACACAGTTCAAAAATAGATGGTGGCTAGTCTCCACCTTAGAAATGCATAAGGAACATAATGAATCCATCTGAATACCCTTCCTGCACAGGTTGTCCTTTGAGGAAAGGACAATTTTTGCTAAACGCCATAGAAAATTTCGCGTTCTGATGTGGATATTTTCCTGCTAGATCTCTTTCCATAAACTTTGAAAAGGAATATTATAAGAACCAGGAGACTTCGCACACTTGATTTGCTGACAGATGTGATATCCTGTTTTGTCAGAATACTCCACGTTCCTCTCGAAATGCAAAAGGAGACGATCCTCATTATCCCTAAAAGATAGGGGAATATTAGTAATTTATTTTGCATCCTCATTTAAATCCTTCTTTCATGTTTTTAGATCTTCATCAATAAACTCTTTCACTTTTGTGTCCTCTTTAATACCTCTTACAGGCATAAATAACTTGAAACCAGGATTATCTAGAATCCAACTATCAGAACACGCTACGAATTTTCCCCATTCCCAATCCTCCATCTAGCCCCACGGTTTATGAGCTCTCTCGTACTCAAAATACTCCTCCAAGTGAAACTTGGTGCACAGCCAAGAAAACTTTCCACTATTGTACTTCTGGGATAATACCTTCCTTTGAAAATTTTCCCAAACAGCAAATTCTCGTTAGTAAGGAGGCGCCAATAATGTTTTCCCAACAGGCTTGTATTGAAGTCACTGAAGCTTCTGAACCCCAGTCTCCCTTCCTTCTTACTCTTTGCAAGCTTTTCCCAACTCATCCAATGGACCCTCTTAGCACCACCATGAGCTCCCCACCAGAAGTTGGCAATAATGGACTCAATCTCCTTACAAATAGATTCAGGTAGCTTGTAGCAACTCATGACATATGTAGGAATAGCTTGAGCGATAACTTTAATGAGGACCTCTTTTCCAACTCGAGACAGAAACCTCTTTTTCTAACCTTTAACCTTCTTCCACACCCTATCAATAACCAGTTTGAAGATCTCTTTTTTTGACCTGCCAAAAACCACCAGAAGACCAAGATATTTTGTGTGACGCGGGATTGTTCTGACTCCCAAATTCGCCCGTAATGCTTCTTGATTCTCGTCATTCACATTCCTGCTAAAGGAAACCTCATATTTTTAGAGGTTCACCACCTTCCCATATGATTCTTGATACCTTCCAAGAATTGATAAAATCATCATTGATTTCTATTGGCCAGCCCTAGCAAAAAGCAAGTTGTCGTCAGCGAAGAACAGGTGAGTTATAAGATGAGCCTTGCGAGCCACTTGGATACCATGGAGTTGCCCTCTATTCACCTCCCTTTTGATTAAACCTAAAAGAAAATTAGCACACAAAATGAACATGTAAGGGGAAAGGGGATTTCCTTGACGGAGACCCCTCTTCGGCAGAAAACTAGCACTGGGTTGCCCATTAATGAGAACTTTGTAAGAAACCTGGAAATGCACTTGTTGATAACATTGACCAAGCTTTGAGGGAAGCCCATTGAAGACAAAACTTCGATAATGAAAGCCCATTCCAACCTGTCGTAAGCCTTAGACATGTCCAACTTGAGTGCCATGATCCCCTTCTTCCCCTTAGTCTTCTTTTTCATCCAATGGAAGCATTCCATCGCCACTAAAGAGTTATCCATAATGAGGCGGCCTTAGACGAAAGCTCTTTTTTCCTCATTGATAATGTCTGGAAGAATCCTCTTGATCCTGTTGGCAATGGTCTTTGTAATTATCTTCATGACCACGTTACAAAGGCTGATATGACGAAACTCCTTTGCACTTGATGAATATTTACACTTTGGAATCAAGACAATGTTGGAAATATTTGTCCCGACAATATTCCAATACTTTTGATAAAAGAGGGAAGGCAAACCGTCAGGGCCAGGGGCTTTTAACGGATGCATTTGAAAGAGAGCAGTTTTAACTTCCACGTCCGTAAACCTCCTCTCACACCAACTTATATGACCAAGTTGCAGCTTTCCTCTCACAATAGAGCAAATTTCGTCAACATTTGTAGGCAATGATGAAGAGAACAACTCAGAAAAATAGTGTACCAAGATTCTTTCACAGTGTTCATCTCCTCTCCACCAAATTCCGTTCTCATCCTTTAGATTTGTGATGGCAATAGTCTGCTTCCTATGATTAGATTTCCTATGGAAGAATTTATTATTTTTTGTCACCATGCTTTAACTAAAGAGCTCGACTTCTCTGATGCCATATGATCTCCTCTACCTGAAGAAGTTTATTTCTATGATTCTCCAGCACTTTGTACTCATTGATGTTCTCAATGGTAGTATCCCACATACAATATTCCTTTAGAAGCTCTTCAATCCTACCTATCTCTTTACTAATGGCTCTTCTTCTATATTCCTTGAACACATCATCGAGGGCTTGCATAGCTGTGATCTTCGAAAAACCCCCACCTACATAATTCTTCCACAACCTATCCACTACTTCCTCACACCTTGGGTCTTTGCTCCAAACTTATTCGAACCTGAAAATGTATCTTCGTTTTCGCTTAGTATCTGTTGAATCAGCTTCTAGCTCAATTCTAAGAGCTCCATGGCCTGAACCATAACGAGGTAGGTGGTTGATCCTTATGGGTACGAATCTGTTAATGAAACTTTTAGAAGCCAGACTACAGTCTAATCTGCATTAGATATTGTTCCCCCACTCTCTTCCGTTCGTCCAAGTGAATTTGTAACCTATAAAACCAAGATCAGTTATTTGACAAAAATTTAACACTTGTCTTCCCCATGATAATTGGCTAGAAGATCTAATATGTCCTCCTCTTTTCTCGTGGTCATAAATAACATCGTTGAGATCTCTAAAATAGATGAATCTTTCATTGCCACAGCTTACCAAATCTTTTATTAAACTCCATGTTTTCCTTTTATTTTGCTTCTCTAGGAACCCGTAAATACCACTAAAGAACCACTTCTTTTCATCGTATTTGTCAATCATCGAACCTCTAATGTGATTTAAAGAGAACGACTCAACAGAGATCTTCACTTTTTCCTTCCAAAGCAATATTAGTCCTCCCGCTCTGTCCCTTCCATTTCCACTGCAATCCACCACAAAACAGCCATCAAAACCACTCTTTGATTTAATGGTTTGAATTTCTTCATTCTTCAACCGAGTCTCCATCAGAAAAAGAACCTCGAAGTTTTCAATACGCTTGAGCCTTAACAAGGCCCGAACTGCACGGGGACTCCCTAACCCCCTGCAGTTCCAACTTATTATTTTCATTGTTCTAGGTGGTGTTGGTTTTCCAACACCACCTTTGGTAATAATTTTGATTCTACTCCCATGATCTGACCCTTCCTCTTTTGTCACCACTACCTTGACCTTCAATCATGCCTTCAACAATCATAACATCGATCAACTGACGTTTTCCACATTCTAGGTCCAACAACTTCTGTTGATTTGGACTCACCTTCCTATGTGTTTGTTTCCTTATCCAGTTCTTCTTCTTCTTCGTGCTTGCAAACCTTTGAAGTTGAGTTTAGAGCCTTATCATTTCTGAACTTTGTAAGATCCACTGCACCGAGGGATTCTGCCACAACTTCTACTTACAGATTCTCTTGCTTTGAAGGCACCCCTTAGTGGCTTAAACACCTATCAAGGTTCTCCTTATTTTTATCCATTTTACTTTGTTCCACTTCTCCGTCACCTTCCTTATCCTTCTCCTTTGAAATACACTTGCTGTTTCCTGAAGAGATATTGAATAGGCTCTTGCTACAAGAGCTTGAGGTTGAGTCCTTCCTTTGTTCTACTAGGGTTCTAGGTAGAGGGGAAGCACGTAACCACGACCCGTATGACAATTCCTTCTCCTTAAACTCTTCGAAACCTTCTTCACTTAGATATGTGACCACCTCACAATCCTTTAACTGATGCCCGACTCTTTCACAAACGAAACACAGAGTCGGTAATCTCTCATATTTAAAGAAAACTCGAAGATTCTTCTCTTTGAAGCGAACCACCGTTCCCCTCTTAAGTGGTTGTTTCAGATCCAAAGTAATCTTGATATGGACGAATCTGCCATTCATGTGAGAGTCCTTTTGATCCACTTCCTTAAAAACACCCAAGATACCTCCTAATTTTTTTTGCCATCGCCTTTGTTCTCAACATTAGTGGTAACTCATAAACTCTAACCCAGAAAGTTCCGTAGTGCATGTTTATGGCCGACGGTTGTTCTTCACCAGAGACACGAGCAAGAACAACCAGGTTTCTGTCGAAGCTCCACGGTTCGTTTCAAATAACATTTTCTAAATCCCTCTTCGTGGTGAAACGGAATAGGAAGAGGTTCTTGTTTAACTCTTGTGTTTCCACTGACTTCTTGAGCTTCCAAGCATTTACCACTGTTAATGTGAAAGCTCTAGAGTTGAAGTGACTATCTGACCAGATCTTAGCCGCAAGAGTACGCTGGAAGATCTCATCTCCTCCGACTTCCTTCGCTTCTGTCGTTGCACCTTCTTCTTCTTCCTTCGATAGAGAGAACTTCTTTCATTTATTAATGCATGTTGTGAGAAGATGGAAGGAAGAAAACCTGAAATCACTCAGCAGTAATACCAGAGAAGATAGCCACAAAAGTAGAGAAAACTGCCACAAAAGAGTAGGGAAGAACCAAAAGTATTTGGAAAGATAACCAACAAAATCTGGGGGAGACAAAACGCCAAAATCCCTAGAAAGGATTTGGGAAAAGACACGCCAAAAAACCCTAGAAAGGATTTGGGAAAAGACACGCTAAGTTCTAGAGAGAAGGTAGACCATCTCTCTCTAGGACACGTGGGATGGGTTTAAGAATCAACTTACTTACAACACAATCAACTTGCAACTATAGCTAAATTACATTGTCACTTTATCTATCGAGTTTATTGCAAACTTAGATGACTAAATTCAACTTTATTTTTTAATTTAGTGAAATTTAAAATTTCAGTTGAGTCAACTAAAAATTAATATTCCATCTAATCCTATTTATAAGAGAAAAATGATTTTTTAGATTTATTTAATAACTAATGTATTTGGTTCATTATAGAGTTCATATGCATTGATTATAAAGTCCTAGCCTTAGGGTTAGGGACCTTCCTCCCTTTGGATCTACATTGAATAGTGCGGCATCATTCCGTGGTATCTTTGTCCTCGTTTTCGTTGGTTGAATCTTGGGGGGTTCTATACATTGGATCTCGAGGCTGGGTTTGGAGTGGCTGAGTGGGTACGGATACAGGCGAAGTTTTTGATTGGATTTGTGTGGTAGCGAAGAGGAGATAAGGATGGGTTTTGATAGTGGCTGGGAACAAATCAGGAAAGGGAAGATGAACAAGGTGGTTATTGCAAAGAGGTCTGTGTGGAGAGCTCATGGAAGCAAAATGACGGATTTTGATGCTAATAATACATCTTCTTTTTTCTTTACTGAATTTCCAAATTCCTTTGAGGCCAAAGAGATGTTTAATGTGTTCAAGGAGTTCGGATTAGTCATTGAAGTTTTCATCCCTCCCAGACTTGATAAAAGAGGGAAGAGATTCGGTTTTTTTCGTTACAAAAAAGTGTTTGACGAACATCTCTTTGCCATTGAACTGGACAAGATTGTGCTTAATGGCAGGAAGATATTCGTTAACAAACCGTGGTTCCAAAGAATGGATAGAGATAAGGCTTTGGAAGATTCGAAAACAAGGCCGGAGGCTAAACTTGGGAACGAGAATCTTGAGAATTTTTCCTTACAGAAATCAAAAGCTTGGAATGGTAAACGTTCATTTGTGGAGATCACTAAAAGGAATACGAAGCAATAGGCGAAGGAGAGGATATACATGGATGACAAACCAAACTTTGCTCATCTCAAGTTTGATGTTACAGATGAGGAGTTAGAACGGTTTCAACAAGCTTTTGTAGGTTAAGTGGAGATTCCGGGTCAATCATATGAGGTACAGGAGGCTCTTCATATAGAGGGATATTTCAAAATCAAAGCTACCCCTATGGGGGCGAATCTGGTGCTATTAGAAGAGGAGGTTACTGGTGATATTAAGAAGATGATTGAGGAAGATAATGAATGGGTGAAGAAATGGTTTTCTGAAATTCGTCCTTGGAGTCCGTCAGATGTGGATAGTGAGAGGATGTCGTGGATCAAAATTTTTGGATTACCTTGTCATGTATGGGGAGACAAGTTTTTTAAATTTTTAGCTGGAACTGTTGGTGTTTATGTTAGAGCGGATGTTGAAACCCAAAGACATGAAAATTTGATGTGGCCAGGATTCTTATAAGAACAAAGTGTGCAATGAACTTAAATGAAGTTGTTAATATTGAGGTTAATGAGCATATTTTTCGTATTAAGTTGGTTGAAGAAGCTCCTTCTTGTTGCCCAAAGAAGAACAGTAGATCCTTCAGTGATAGCTGGGACGATAGTTCAGAAGTTAATTCATCCGGTAGTGAAGTGGAAGAGTCATTGCAAGAAGCATGCGAGCCAACGATCATTATCCCTGAGTCAAATGGGGGGACGAATGAAGTTGAGGAGAAGATGGACGGTATTGACCAGTCGAAGGAGAATAATAACAAAGTAGAGTCTAGGGATATGGGTTACTGCTTTGTATCGTCTGATATACGTTCAGTGAAAAGAGTGGGTGTTCAGAAAAAGCATGTTGTTGTAGGGCCCTCGCATGAAGAAAATCCATCAACTGATAGCTGTCATATTGATAAAGAAGTATTGTTTATTGATGAAAGGACTGAACTGATAACAAGTGGCTCGAGGCAGACCTATAAAGATAATAAAAGAAGTGGTCCTTGTAAGGCTGATGGAAAAGACAAGGAAGGGGTCGGTGGGACAACCTATGTTAACAACTGTGAGGAATTAGATTGCAACTTTACTGAGGCTAGAGGAGGGCTGAAAAATACCACGCCGTTGGAACACAAAAACTTGGTTTGAAGAAAGAAATCCTTGAGTGAAATTTATGGGAACTTGAAGATTCCTTTTACACCATCTTATTATGCATCTTTGCTACTTGCTGATAAGACGATGCCTAACACGGTATCTCATGTTAGTGAGTCTCAATCTCCGGAGTTAAGTGATTCTATTTCGAGTTTTTCTGATGGGTCTATTAGGCAAAGCTAAGGGTCTATTGGAGATTCTGAGATATTGTTTAGTAACTCTAGAATTAAGAAGAAATTAGCAAGCCTTCTTAATCGTGTTTGGAAATCCATCAAAAGATTAGGCATAGAAGCTGATGAGGATGATGAGGCGTTTGAATCTATTATTCGGAATTTAGAAGAAGAAGAGAGAAAGGTGAAGAAAAATAAGAAGGTGGCAGCTATGGATTCTTTATGAATATAGTTACCTATAATGTTAGAGGATGTAGGAGTGTGGTCAAGAAACGGAAGATTAGGGAATTATTGAAGAAAGGAGGGGCAGATATTGCATTTATTCAGGAGACAAAATGCGAAGTTATGTCTGATGACATTGTTCACAAATTGTGGGGTAATGAGAATTGTCAATGGTCAGCGGCAAATTCTGTTGGCATGTCAGGTGGGATTCTAATCATGTGGAGAAGTGGAGTTATTGATCCAGTATGCAGCTTCAAGGGAGAGGGATTCCTGGGTCTCAAAGCGTTTTGGAAGAATAAAATATGCTACTTTCTAAACATTTATTCTTCATGCAACAATAGAGAGAAAAGACAGTTGTGGTGTAACATTTTAAACATGAAGGCGAATCAGGAGGCAGGAGAGTGGGTCATCGGTGGTGACTTCAATGCTATCAAAAATTCTAATGAGAAGAAAGGAAGTGGGCAGTATAACAAGAAATTGATGTTGGAGTTTGAAGACTTCATTAATTTGACTGGGTGTATTGACTTAGCTACCTCTGGTAATCGATTCACCTGGTTCAGTCCTTCTGGGGAGTCTTGCAGCAGGATTGATCGCATTCTGGTTTCGATTGGTTTATTGAATGGCTTGAATGAGGCGTTCCAAAAAGTGGATAAACGGGACATCTCTGATCACAGACCGGTGTGGCTATCTATGAGGAATGTCAATTGGGGACCCAAACCATTTCGTTTTCTCCGGTGTTGGTTCCAACATCCACAGTTTATGAGATTCATCAAAGAAGTATGGGAGGGGCTCAATATTTGTGGCAACCGTACTTTTGTTTTGTCCATGAAATTGAAGGCTCTTAGGACAAAAATCAGACAGTGGAACAAAAGTGTTTTTGGGTGGATAGCCACTAGTATTGAGGAGAACAGGGAGATGCTAAATAATACAGAAGACATCTTGATAGACATTGACGAGTCCATGAGAGAACATCCTCTTAAGATGAGAAAGAATGCTGAAGACGAGATGTGGAAACTATTGAGAATAAAGGAAAGCCTTCTGCATCAAAAAGCAGGAACAAAATGGATTGGAGATTGTGATCAGAATACTGCTTTTTTTCATTCGACAATCCGACATCGTAACTTGTTAAATTCGATTAATAAAGTGGAGAATGAGGACGGAACCATTGAAGATGTTGAAGGGGTAAAGAAGGCGATTGCAGACCATTTTGAAAAGAGACTAACGTCAAATGGGAGACCTCTCACTCGATTAAAGTCTGAATTTTTCGTAAAAATTTCAGAACAGGACGGATTCATGTTGGAAGATGTTTTTACAGATGCAGAGATCAAAGAAGCAGTTTTTCAATGCAATGGTGATAGAAGCCCAGGCCCCGATGGTTTCAATTTGGAATTTTTCCAAAAATGCTGGGACATTGTGGGTTATGACTTTACAGGCTGTATTAAAGAATTTTTTTGCTGAAGGAAAACTCCCAAAGGTGCTTGCGTCTTCCTTTTTAGTTCTCATCCCCAAGAATAGCAATCCAAGTAGTCTTGATGATTACCGTCCAATTTGTTTGGTGGGGTGTGTGTATAAGGTGATAACTAAATTATTAGCTGGCGGACTTAAGAGTGTAGTGAACAAGTTAATATCTCCTTCACAAACAGCGTTCGTAGCAGGTAGAAACATTCTTAATGGTGTTCTGGCTCTGAATGAAATTATAGATTATTCAAAAAGGAGCAATCATAAGAGTTTAATCTTTAAAGTGGATTTTGCGAAGGCATACGACTGTACGGAATGGGAGTATATTCATCATGTTATGAAATGCATGGGGTTCGGGAGTAAGTTTATACGATGGATAGAGGGGTCAGTGTTCAATAGCTTTATGTCGGTGCTTGTAAACGGTAGTCCTTCGCGTGATTTTCAGGTTACTCGTGGGCTTAGGCAGGGGGATTCGTTATCACCATATCTTTTTGCTATGGCTGCTGAAGGATTGGCTGCAATGATTAAGAAAGCTGAGGAAGTTGGTGTATATCGAGGTCTCAAAATTAATCATAAGGATTCTATTAAATTGCTACAATATGCTGACGACACGATTCTTATCGGGGAAGCTACTTAGAGAAATCTCTGGGCATACAAAGTAATCTTGAGAGGATTTCAACTAGCGTCTGGACTTGAGATTAATTTTAATAAAAGTATCATTATTGGCTTTGGTGTAGAAGATTCTTTTCTGAAAGCTGGTGAAAGGTTCCTTGCGTTCAAATGGCAAAAGTGTCCGGTTAAATTCTTGGTGTACAAATTGGCGGGAATCATAGGCTGTTATCATTTTGGAAACCGGTGATTCTCAAGGTTCAAGCTAGATTGGCATCTTGGAAAGGAAGATTTCTATCTATGGGGGGCAGAACTACGTTGATCAAATCAGTGCTAACAAACTTGCCTATTCATTACTTGTCATTTTATCGGATGCCGTCAAAAGTTACCAAAGTTATAACATCACTGCAGCGGAATTTCCTTTGGAATGGTTCTGCTATTAAGAAAGGCATTGCGTGGATCTCTTGGAGGACGGTTTGTAAACCTAAGGAGTTAGGGGGTTTGAATATTATGGACGTTCAATGTTTGAATGAGGCCTTGCTTGCGAAATGGCTATGGAAAATCTTGAGTTTGCAGGATTATATTTGGAGCGATATACTGCAGGAAAAATATGGTACTGTCATGGAGAGGTTAATGAGTGAAGAATTCAGTGCAGGTTACGGAATGTCTTCCTTATGGTGGCGGGACATGGTGCGACTTGCAAATAATTTTGGTAATGATTCCTTTTTTTCTCATCTACATGTAAATGTTGGTAATGGGGAAACAACTGTATTTTGGCAAGCTCCTTGGTGTGATAGCAGGTCGCTAGCGGTTTTGTTTCCGGAGCTTCATAACATAGCAGCGATGCCCAGAAGCTTGGTGATTGATAATGGTAGGTGGGCTGGTGATGTTTGGCTGTGGAATGTGGAATTTCGTCAGGGTATTGAGGACCAACAATTAATTCAACAGCTGGATAGATTCCATCTTTTAATTCACAGTAAAGGGCTTTGCAAGGAGAACAGGGATGGAATTTCTTGGAACCTTAAGTCAGGGACTGACGCGGGTTTTTCGGTGCATTCGGCGTATGAATTTTTGTATAATTCGAAGATTATTCCTCACAGTATTCCTAGTGATATGTCTGTTGCGTTTAAATTGATTTGGTTAGCTTCATCACCAGTCAAAACGGTAGTATTCGGTTGGCGGTTATTTCACGATCGACTTCCTACACGTGATAACCTTCATCTTCGTGGGATTATTTCTTCTCCTCACGACACAGCTTGCCCTGTTTGTTTTCAAGTCACATAAACGGTATCTCATTTATTGTTTTATTGCCCTAAAGTTATCTTGCTGTGGAGGAAAATTCTCGGATGGCTTGGTGTTGCGGTTTCCTTGGATGGATCAATGATGGAACACCATAGAGGCTGGATATCTTCCTTAAATATTGAAGGGGTAAGTGTAAAAAATGCAATAGGCTTGTGGCTGATAGTTTGTTGGTCAGTGTGGAAAGTCAGGAACGATATTCTATTTAATGATGAGTTTTGGATAGAAGAGGAAATAGTGCAAAAGATCATGTTTATAGCTTGGAGGTGGATTGATAGGAAATACAATTTTACATGTAATTACTATGATTGGTTCAAATCGCCTATAGATTTTTTGTAATGGCGGTTGATCGGTTGGATTTTGTAAATGGGTTGGATACCCCTATTGTATCCTTATTTTGAATATAGTTGCTTATTAAAAAAAAAAATTTATAAAATAATTTTGTCTCTTATAAATATGACCGGATGTAATAGTTGATAAACTTATAGAATTATATTACAACTTAACGAGTTAATTTGTAATTTTAACAACCTTTATAATTGTGTTAGTATATTTGTGTACGTACTCATGTCATGCCCACGCTCCATGCACCCTTCATGCGTATCATAGTTTGTCTACTGTTTTATTTTTGGAACTCAATCTTTTCTTTCTTGTACTTGAAAGCAAAACATTTTTATTAAATCAAATTACAAGAACTATTCCCACCCGTTACATCAATATATTCTATGATTCTTTTAAGACAAGGCCACATGATCAATATATCAAATTCTTTTATGTGTAAAACTTACTTTATTTTTACATGTATTTCTTTTCCCTATTACTTATATCTACAATCAAAATGATAACAAGTTCGAGTAATTGTGAACATGAATAAAGTTTCAAACTGTGAGAAGGCTTAATAATGAGAGCACCAAAGCTAAAGTTGGCTTTGTTTCAGTGTGTTTCTCTTTTTTGTGTTCAGGTAATGATGCCTACCATTTTGCCAGCAGTTCCTTTTTCCTAGCTCGGAATTTTTAAATGTCTAATATTTTTCATTTCTCATATTATATAGCATTAAAAATAGAAAGCATATAGAGAATAGAATCTGGTCCCCTGTGAGTCACTCTCATTACAGCTAATTGACCAGCATAAGTAAAATTAGATAATCTTAGTGAAACAAGAAACTCTCGTCTCTTACATTTAGAAACATTCAGCAATGTACTTATGTATAAGTTGGTTCAATGACAAGGAACGAGTTATAGTTTGATATAGCATGCTATTGCAAACAAACAGATAAGGCCAATGAACATGTTTTCATGTTTCATTAACATATGTTAGTTTCAGAAAATGGGTCAATTTTAATATGGCGATTAGAATACACAACATAAGTTGTGTACAAGTATAGAAATAGTCTAGTTTTATATATAATCAAAATTATACAAAAATAGTAGACAAGTAGGCAATAAATTGTACAACTACTTCTTTTTTAATAATAAAATCAATTCTTTTAAAAACTACAATCGTTGTCTTAGAAGACACAACATTTGCACTCTTCCTAAAAAATACACGACTTCTGTCTTTTGGTGTTAGAAAATCAAACATGTCAAAGGCAAATGGTATGAAAGTATATATAATGTCGGAACACGCTTTTTCATACTTGGTCTTTTTATTTGAAACGGTTTTGAGAGTTGTATGTTCCACAGTAAAACCTCTTATCCTCAACCTCACTAGTAGAGAAATCTCAGTCAATTCTACACATGCATGTTTCTCTCCTACCCACTCATACACTGGAAAATTTGCTAGCCTAAGTGTGGGTCTCCCTTCTCGTGGATCTGTCAAGAAACTCACAAATGTCTCTTTCTTCACTGATACCCCGACTCACCTAAATATATCAAAAAGGACATCCATAACAAAGTCATGTCGGTATTTGCATCCTAGAAGCTCTTTACAATTAATAGCGTGTTCCCTAAATGTATCTCAAGCACGCCTTTCGGTAAACAGGACAAATTTCATCAACAGTAAATATGAAAATCATAAGTCGGTATTTAAGGATGATACGCTACTCTACAGGGTGTAGCGAGCGATTTTGGACGCGGTTCTTAAGCGCTGGTCGCTCTCTGCGGTTAAGCTTACTACAGGTCGATTCATTTTTTATCCTATTAAAGCTGATGAAGGAAGGGAAATAGATGTCTCCAATTAACCCTGCTTTGCATACTGAGTTTAAATAGCGGTCTGTTAGGTTACGAATGCTTTCAATGTGGGGGGGGGGGGGGCTTTGTACTGGTTATTTGTATTTTCGCCAATACGGTTTTCTCTCTTTCTTGGATTTTCTGGCGGGGAACAAGGATTTAGGATGTTAGGACTGATGCTTTTGATAGATACATGAGAGTATGGGATTTTGGGTTTTTGTTTAGTGTGCTCGCTAAGATTTTTCTTTCAATCTTATGCCTACGTATTCCCGTTTACCGAAACAGGGAAATCAGAGCGTTCGTAGTTCCTCCTATTCTAAGGGAGGAAATGGTTGTTTTTGGTGTCTTGTTCAAAGCCCAAGACGTGAAGCGAAAGGTAGTTTGTATCTTGTTCAAAGCCCAAGATATGAAGCTGAAAAGTCTATTTGTATCTTGTTCAAAGCCCAAGACGTGAAGCTGCAGGACCTCGACTTTAGAGAGAATTTGTCATCTCTAAAGGGGGAGTTGTATGTCACAACTGTTTATAAAGGAGAATTACTTTAACCGGGATACGCGGATCCTAGCAATGCCATAATTTCCTTTATAGGGGGTTTTAACCTGAAGGGGAAGACTTTAACTCAGTGTAGAGCAATGCCATCTTTCCTTAGGAATTTCTCATGCTAAAAGAGGGACAGTGGCGTGGATATAGATGATCCAGAGGCTTGCCACTTACAGCGATTAGATGAAGGGGGTTGTTTGATGTTTGTTTACTGTGAACGAGATACAGTTTTGATGCTAAAAGGTTAATTGGATTAACCAGTGGTTTTCTTATACAAAGCCTAAGAGGAGGCTGATATGTGTCTCGTACAAAGCCCGAGAGAGAGGCTAAAAGGTTTTGACTCAACGATGGAGTCTTTTGGTATCTCGTATAAAGCCCGAGATAAAGGCTATTTGACTCAACAAGAGAGTTTTTTTGTATCTCGTATGAAGCCCGAGATGGAGGCTGTTGTTTGTTTGGCTCAATAAGAACCTTTTTGTATCTCGTATAAAGCCCGAGATAGAGGCGATCGTTTATTTGGCTCAATAAAAACCTTTTTGTATCTCGCATAAAGCCCGAGATGGAGGCAAAATGGGTGATTGACTCAACGAGGGAGTCTCTTATGTGTCTCGTACAAAGCCCGAGAGAGAGGCTAAACGTCACTAGAGAAGGATCATTTATACAAAGCCTAAGAGGAGGCTGTGGCGACTGTTCCAGTGAAAGGTCCAATATACTGATTTTGAAAGAGAAAATCAGTTCTTATATGAGCAATACTGTACTCATGGATTTGATTCAAGGATCCGGGTTATTCCTGTTCTTTAAGGAAGCGGGAAATCCGAAGGGTATTGAGACTGTCCGAGTCTGCGGGTTTCCTTCCTATTTAACGAAGGGGTCACTTGAGAATGTCTTTGAGACTCAAGGAAGTTAGACTGTCCAAGTCTAGAGTTTCATATTTTGTACTATGTTTTGAGAAATAGTAGTAGACTCTTTGAAAGGACTGTTCTATGCAAATGACTAAGTTCTGTTCCTATACCTCTAGGAGGTCATCGGGACAATTTGTACGAAGCCCAAGAGGAGGCCGGAAGCTTTTAAGAAGCCGACGGGTCCTTGTACTAAGCCCAAGAGAAGGCTATCATTCCCGGAGGAAGAGATCATTATATGAAGCCTAAGAGGAGGCTGTGACTACTTCTAAGAAGCTGTAGGGTCCTTTTACTATGCCCAAGAGGAGGCGGGGTTGCTTTTAGGAAGCCTGTGGGTCCTTGTACGATGCCCAAGAGGAGGCCGATGCTTTTAAGAAGCCCGTGGGTCCCCAAACCCCGAGAAATTCAAGGCAATGCTATTCACCGAGAATAGATCAAAGTCAGGAAAGTTCGAGAATTTGGAAGAAACTCAAAGATGCCATTCACGGAGAATACATTCATCTCTGGGAGTAGAGTTTCTTGACAATTCCTAATGAGGACAGCCGAAGAGAAGATTGTATCTGGTGATCCTATTGGGGATCTAGTTGTCTATTTCTATGAATAAACGAAACGGCGTCACCTAGTTCTAGACGTAGTTGCCGGGGAAACTCGAAATATCTATACTATTATTACACAGTTGATATGAGTTTATGAAAGAAGACTTACAGTGAAACAACCCCACAATACAGTTATATGTATATGAAAACGGTAATTGAAAGCGTATAAACACTTACTCGGTTGTAGAGCTTCCATGCTGTTTGGTTAGTTGTTCAACAAAGAAAGATTGAAACAACAGTATATTCAAAATCAAAGGAGAAAGTGCTTTGAAAAAGAAATTTTTGGGGCTTACAGCTCAAGGAGAGGCCCAGGGTTTTATCAGTGAGCACACTGTTTGAATTTGTACAGAGGGACTTATACAAGTGACTGAGGCCCAAAAAGGTTTTCTATACAAAGGGATGGGTCTTACACTCTATTAGAGGCCCAAAAGGTTTTAAAGAAAAAGAGTGGGGCTTATAACACGAGGGTAGGCCCAATTTATTTTTCGTTAAAAAATGGCGATCGCGCCGAGGTTTTCTTTTAACGCAGAGGGACTTATACAATAAGTGAGGCCCAAAATCGTTTTGGTTAAAAGGGGGTTGGGTCTTACACTCTATTAGAGGCCCAAAATGTTTTGAATGGGTCTTATAGCTCAAGGAGAGGCCCAATTGATTCTTTGAATAGGCGATGATCGCGCCGTTTGTTTTTGACGGTATCGGGACTTATACAATACACTGAGGCCCAAAATGTTTTGGTCAAGAAAGGATTGGGTCTTACACTCTATTAGAGGCCCAAAGTGTTTTGAAAATAATTTATGAGGGTTGAATTAATCCAAAAACCCTAATTTGTTTTCAAAAGTGTATTTAATTGAATAAAAATTCAATTAAAATGATCAAAATTGTTTAACATGTGAAAAACAAATTGTGATTTTGGATTAATGCTTCAAAAATTAAGTATTGACCTCCAAAATAATTAGAAAGCATTAAAAGTTGCAAAATCAATGTAGAAAAAATATTTAAAATGTCAAAAAATAATCAAAACATTAATTCTTTGCAAAAATATCAATTATATGAAATAAATAATATTTTTGGGATTTTTTGATAAATTAAAATATTTTAACAATTTTGTGAATTATTAAAAAAAGAATCAACTCAAAATCATTAAAACTCAGAGAGGAATTAATTTTTGAATCAATTAAATAAAATCACAAAATTCAAATATTTGAATTTATGAAAATGGCGCCAAGAACATGGACCAAGAACACGCGCGTGTTCTGCCTTGCCCAGATTTGCATTTTTTATCCAATCTCACTGAATACTTGATTATAACATGCAATCCACATATCATTATGCTCGTCTCAACCTCACGATCATGTCTATGTCCATTAATTTCATTTAAATTAAACATACAACAAGAAATCATGAAAAATCCTCAAGAACCCTAATTTCTGCATGAAGGCTAGGATTTTTGATACACGATTCAAACAGTGCAATTAATTGAGGGAAAACATTCCATGCATGATTATGAACATATGGCCAAATTATTGTGCGAGGAAATATGCATAGATTGAGAGATGACCAAGTATGTGCTTACCTCCAAGCCGTGACAACAAGTACAATGTGATTTTTGATTTGGAGGTGTTACAGATGAGTGGTGATGATCTGAACAAATTCCCTACACCCTATGGAGTGTGTTTGAATGGTTGAACTTGATTGAAATTGGCTGGATCACTTTGTGGTACCTCAGCTGCAACTTGATTGAAAATTTGAGAAACCAGCTGGTGATTTTGTGAAATTGGTGTTTCAGAAGTGATCTAAGTGTTTGATCAGCTCATATGTGATGTATGTGAGGTGTGTGAGTGATTGGTTTGATTGGAATTGCTCTCAAACTCAAAACCCGATAGTGACTTGCTTTAGAAGGCAAAATTGGAGTGAAAGAAGAGATTTTGAGGAAAGCATCTGTTTGATGGCTTTGGTGTACTCAAACTGATCACAATTGAGCTCTATTTATAGTAGAGCAAGTTTGTTTTGCAAGGAATAGTGAATGGCAGCTGGTAAGTAGGTTTGGCCAATGTTGGCAAATGAAAATCCAAGTCTCCTCTAGCCATTGACTAGAGGTTAGGGCACAGAGCTTTTGTTCCCTTGGTCTTGGATAAGTCTTGACTGATTTCAGATGAGAATGGCTCAGTCCATGCCACCTTGATGCTTCCATTGAATGCTTCAATCCAAATTTGGAGTCTTGTCCCTATTTTGGCCATTCTAGGTTCAACATGCTATTTCTTGTTCCATGGACTTTGGAGGCTTGGCTCAGTGATTGTCCCCTTTAGATTCAATCCTCTGAGGTGTCCAAGTGGATAGGAGCATTTAAATTTCGTTGAATTTGGCAAATCGAGCAAAATTGCAAATTCTGCCTTGCCTTGACAGATTTCAGCAAGGCAACTTGCCAATGTCATATCTCATGGTGTAAGTTGAATTTGGCAATGTTCTTGGCCATTTTGGGAAGCCCTTACATGATACAACAACTGTTTGAACAAGTTTGGTTTTGATCTCTTCTGATTCTAAGTGAAAAATCCCTCTACATTCGGCAAAAAGTGAAGCAAAATCTGACTTAGTGAAATTTTCACTAAGTGTTGGAACAAAGTGCGATTTCTTGATTTTGATCACTCCATAACTCAAAATCCTTAATGAATTGGACTTAGGTCTAGTTAAAGTTTTTGTAGAGGGTAATGAGGGCTACAAATCCATCTTTGGATGAAAAAAATTGGCCTTGTGGTTTAGGAGTTATGGTCCTCCAAAGTTGGTGCATTAGTGGTACTTTTTCCATAACTTAGAAAAATTTCTAAGTTTTATGGTTACCCTTTTTACAAGTTATCCCACTTTCTATGATTTTTCTTGATGAATGATGATCCAAATCATACATTAACATCATTTTAGGGTTAAAAATCCATTTTGGTGAAAAATCTCAAAAAGTCAAAGTTGACCTTTGTGCACAGTTGACTTTTTATCAGATGAATTCCAAATTGTGCAATTCTTCAGGAAATCATGTCCTTGACTTAAATCAAACTTGATGGGCATGTTCCATGGGTGTCATAGGGTATATTGGGGCATGTACTAGGGTTTGGGAGCATGTCCTGGTCAAAAGTCAAAGTTACAGTTGACTTTCCTCGCGAAACCCTAATTGTTGTGCAGATGAAAATGAGACTTGTTGCTCAAGCTTCTTGGATTAATCCATTGTTCCAAATGGATAAATATAGTTCATTAGAGACCCTCAAATCATGTTTTTAGGTCTTGGCTCTTGATTTGTCGCAAAAGTCAACTTAGGGGTGAATTAGGTCAAGAAACCCTAATTCCTGATTTTTGATGTATGCATCCCCTGAGGTCAAATTGACTTGATGCTTGGGTCCATGAGGTTCCATGGAGTAAATTAGGTTGTGTTTTGGATCATTGGCTTGTGCCTAGATGAAAAATTTCCATCCGGAGGCCCTGGTCGACCAAAACCCTAATTTGGTGACACTGTCGATCTTGAAGCTTGATCCACCTAGAAGGGAGCAACCTTGTGCTTAATCCTTGAAGTGGGAGTCCTCTTGATCCATTGTGGATGTTTGAGAGGTTAGACAAGTTGAAGATCATGTCATTCCTTGATTGATCCTTTGTCTAAGGCTCTGAGAGGGCTTAAAACCCTAATTTTGATTGTAGTGAATACTCAACAACCCTTGAGGCATTTGGTGAGGCATGATGGTTCACCCATATTGTGATGCTGATTTGCACAATGATGGGAAATCTTAGTGGTCAAAATTTGGGGTATGACAGATGCCCCTATTTAATCTTCTTGGACCCGAAGGTGTGAATGACGAAGGTATTCGGGCATTCGGGGTGCAAGAGGATTAAATATCGGAATACCCGAAATTTTGATGGTGGTTATGAATGGTAGCTTACGCATTCATCTTCTTTAGCTAAGCGAAGATGCTTAGAAAAGGTAAACTTCCCCTCGATCCTGGTCTTCAGCCAAGGAGCTGGTCTCAGTTTTCTTTTGAAATAAACTTCCCCTCGATCCTGGTTTCCTACCAAGGAACTGGTCTAAGTTTCTGAAATAAACTTCCCCTCGATCCTGGTTTCCTACCAAGGAACTGGTCTAAGTTTCTTTTGTCAATAAACTTTATTGACAAGGAACGCTATTTGTAGCGGATTTCCTCAAACTTCTCACTGAATTTTCCTGGGGAGATGCTATTTGAGTGAAAAAAGTTTCGATGTCAGACTTGCTGGGGAACCCAGTCGTCTGAGTTGTAGAGGTGCACAAACTTCTCTGTTGGAGACGCCATTTGCTTCTACTGGGGAAAACGGGTCTCTTGAGAGACTGTTTCCACTTGGGGATCTTACATCATACTTTTCTCGGGATCTTCCCGGAGAAATGCCATATGATGGGGTCCAATTTTGAGGTGCCGACGACCTTTTCATCAGCGGATTTTCGGAGAAATACTGATGTACTGCCGAACCTTTGCTTAAGAGGCTTTCTCTGGGGATTTTCTTTAATCCGGGAAAGCAAGGATATCATCTTCAATGGCGAAGAGTGACATCTGTTGAAGGTTCTCTGGCCTTTCAGAGGTTCAAGTTATCAAAGTGGTCGAGTGCCGACTCTGATCTAAAGATACACTGGTGGCGAGATTGTTCAGACACAACGTTTCCTAACGAGGAAAGAACTGACAATTCGATTGAGAGAACTCCTATCACTAAGGGACAAGACCGGCTAGAGTGATAGCGATGCGATATGAAATGTGAATGCAAATCAATAATGCATGATGTATGTATGTATATGCGGACAAAAATGACGCGACACACAAACTAAAAGATGAACATGACAGGATACTCGGCCATCGCGGGGCGTGTAGAGATATCGCTGGTTCAAGATAGCAATTCCACCTTGCTTAGGAGAGATAATCCCTGCGGGGAATACCGTTGATCGGGCTTAGGAGGTAAGAACTCTGCCGTGGCGTGTCAGACCAGACAAGGTCTCTAACACAGTTGATCCCTTCATTCATGCGTACTGGCGTAGAAGGAGTACTTTGATTCTGCACTTTAAAGTTCGCTTACCTCTGGAGAAGCGATTGATGTTCTTTCGATGTTTAACAGTCAAAAGAAATTGCCATCTTTATTTTAAAAGCAGAAAAAGTTTTAACAAGTAAATTCATTTTTGTTTTATTTCAAGAATCGTTAATCATGTTAACAACGTCGTTCTGTAAAGCTAAAACAAGCAAGAATTACAAACAAAAGCACAAGGCTCAAATTTTATTGATAAGATGGAGATCAGCCAAACGCGTGATTCCATTGAGTGTTTAGAAAGTTTAAAAATGGTAATTTACAGGGAAAAGAGCTACGTTGAAACATAACGACCACTATCCTTCTACCAACTTTGAATTCAGGGCATCCCGAGCTTCTGTCGAAGATGACCTTAACTGGAGTTTTCTTCCGATGATGTAACTACCGCTGCTGAGGGACTTTCCTCTGTTGAACATAGTTACTTGCCATTATCCCTAATTTTTGCCTGGATTGTACTATGATGTTTCTAATCCACCGGGATGATTTTTTTTATTTTGTCTCTAACTTTTGCCTGGACCGCCCTTTCGGGTTTCCAATCCACCGAGACGTTTTTTTTAGGCGAAGTATTTCTTGACTACATCAACATTCGTGGGATAGGCAAATTCCTCTCCGTCCATGGTTGCGAGTCTCAAGGCACCGCATGAGAAAGCTTTCTTGACCACATTGGGGCCGTCATAATTCGGAGTCCATTTGCCCCGAGACTCGGTGAGGAAAGATTGTATCTTTTTGAGCATGAGGTCTCTGTTCCTGAAGACACGAGGTCGGACCTTTTTGTCGAACGCCCTTTTCATTCTCTGTTGATACAACTGACCGTGGCGTAGTGCTGTTATTCTCTTTTCTTTGATCAGATTCAGTTCATCGTGTCGACTTTGACACCATTCAGCTTCGGTGAGCTTAGCTTCCATCAATACCCTGATTGACGGGATCTCTACTTCTATGGGGAGAACTGCCTCCATGCCATATACTAGAGAGAACGGGGTTGCCCCTGTTGAAGTGCGGACAGATGTGCGATAACCGTGAAGAGCAAAGGGTAGCATCTCGTGCCAGTCTTTGTGGGTTACAACACTCTTTTGAACGATCTTCTTGATGTTCTTGTTAGCTGCTTCTACCGCTCCGTTCATCTTGGGTCGGTAGGGAGATGAGTTATGGTGTTCAATCTTGAACTCTGCACACAACTCTTTCATCATCTTATTGTTCAAGTTAGATCCATTATCAGTAATGATCTCGCTTGGAACACCATAACGGCAGATGATATTGTTTTTGATAAATCGGACCACCACTTGTCGGGTTACATTGGCGTATGACGCTGCTTTGACCCACTTGGTGAAATAATCAATGGCTACAAGGATGAACCGATGTCCGTTCGAAGCCTTGGGCTCAATCATGCCAATCATGTCGATTCCCCATATGGAAAATGGCCATGGGGAAGAGAGCACTTTGAGATGTGATGGCGGTACATGAATTTTGTCGGAGTATATCTGACACTTGTGACATTTCCTCATGTACTTGTAGCAGTCGGATTCCATGGTCAACCAGTAGTACCCTGCTCTTAGAATTTTTCTCGCCATTGTGTGTTCGTTGGCATGAGTGCCAAAGGATCCTTCATGAATTTCTTTCATCAGCATTTCTACCTCTGGTCTGTCTATGCATCGGAGCAAGATCTTGTCAAAATTTATCTTATAGAGAGTGTCACCGCTCAGGAAGAAGTTTCCAGCCAATCTTCTGAAGGTTTTTCTATCTTTTCTGAGTGCCCCAGATGGGTAGTCTTGTTTCTGAAGGAAGCATTTGATATTGTGATACCAAGGTTTGTCGTCTATGACTGCTTCGATCGTGAAGATGTAAGCGGGCCGTTCAAGGCGCATTATGTCGATCTTAGGTATGTCATTCCATGGACCTACACTAATCATGGAAGAGATAGTGGCTAATGCATCAGCCATGTGATTCTCCTCACGAGGGATGTGATGAAACTCGACTCTGTTGAAGAAAGGTAACAACCTTCTTGCGTAGTCTTTGTAAGGAATCAATCCTGATTGGTATGTGTTCCAATCTCCTTTTATCTGATTGATAACCAAGGCTGAGTCACCGTATACGTCCAAGTTTTTGATCCTTAAATCAATCGCTTCCTCGAGACCCATAATACAAGCTTCGTATTCGGCCTCGTTGTTTGTACATTTGAACGTAATTCAAGCGGTGAAAGGAATGTGGGTACCCTGAGGGGTAACAATTATTGCCCCAATTCCATTTCCATATTGATTAACTGCTCCGTTAAAGATAAGTCCCCATTGGGAACCTGGTTCTGGCCCTTCACTGGGTAGTGGTTCATCGCAGTCTTTCATTTTTAAATACATGACATCTTCGTCTGGGAAGTCAAACCCGATTGATTCTTGATTGTCAATCGGTTGATGAGCCAAATGATCGGCTAAAATACTTCCCTTAACGGCTTTCTGAGCGTGGTACTCTATGTCATATTCTGATAACAGCATCTGCCAACAGGCAATTCTTCCCGTAAGAGCAGGTTTTTCAAATACGTACTTGATTGGATCCATTTCGGGGACCAACCAAGTAGTATGACGAATCATGTATTGGCGAAGACAGCTCCAAGCCAAAGTGCAACAAGTTTTCTCAAGCATCGTGTACCGAGTCTCGCAATCGGTGAATTTCTTGCTCAAATAGTAGATGGAAGACTCTTTTCTTTTAGTTTCGTCTTGTTGGCCAAGTACACATCCCATTGAGTCCTCTAGGACTGTGAGGTAAATGATCAGTGGTCTTCCTTCCACTGGAGGTGATAAAATCGGAGGATTCAACAGATATTCCTTAATACTGTCGAAGGCGGTTTGGCAATCTTCTGACCAAACGCAATCCTGGTTCTTTTTTAGTAATTTGAAAATCGGCGCACACGTGGCGGTCATAAGGAATATGAATCTGGAGATGTAGTTTAAACGTCCCAAGAATCCTCTGACTTGTTTTTCAGTTTTCGAAGAAGGCATTTCTTGAATGGCCTTGACCTTCTCAGGATCAACCTCAATTCCTTTCTGGCTGACGATGAACCCTAGTAGTTTCCCTGAACGGACACCGAAGGTGCACTTGTTGGGATTCAAGCGGAGCTTGAATTTTCTCAAACGTTCGAACAATTTTGACAGATGTTCAACGTGCTCACTCTCTATTTTTGATTTTGCAATCATATCATCGACATATACCTCGATTTCCTTATGTATCATGTCATGAAACAGAGTAGTCATGGCCCTTTGATAGGTTGCCCCGGCGTTCTTCAAACCGAACGGCATTACCTTGTAACAAAAGGTACCCCATGGGGTAATGAACGAAGTTTTCTCCATGTCTTTCGGCGCCATTTTGATCTGGTTATAGCCCGAGAATCCATCCATGAAGGAGAATACTTTGAACTTTGCTGTGCTGTTAACCAGCATGTCAATGTGTGGTAAAGGAAAGTCGTCCTTTGGACTTGCCTTGTTCAGATATCTGTAATCAACACACATTCTGACCTTTCCGTCCTTTTTGGGAACGGGTACAATGTTGGCTAACCATTGAGGATATTCAGCTGTAGCGAGGAAACCCGCGTCAATCTGTTTCTGCACCTCCTCTTTGATTTTAATGGCCATGTCCGGGTGAGTGCGTCTCAACCTTTGCTTTACTGGCGAACATTTCGATCTTAACGGTAAGTGATGTTCCACGATGCTGGTATCCAACCCTGGCATATCCTGATAAGACCAAGCGAATACATCGGGAAATTCTCTGAGAAGCTTTATCAAACTCTCTCTGGAAGTTGGACTGAGCAGTGCCCCAATCCTGATTTCTTTTCTCTCTTGCTCTGAACCCAAGTTTACCGTTTCCAACAGTTCTTTGTGAGGTTCAATGGACCTTTCCTCTTGTCTGAGTAGTCGAGAGATCTCTTCTGGAATTTCGTCGTCAACTTCTTCTTCAGCCTCGAATACCGGGAACTCAAAGTTGGGAGAAGGTATCAGATCGTATGTTTCAACAGGGTTTAAAACAAGCAATCTGCATGACGTGATGATTCGTGTTTAGAAGAGATAGAGAAAATGCAAGTGTGTGCAGTGTTTTATTTTACTGCTTGTTTTTTATAGTTTTTTTTTTTTTTTAGGATTACCATTTTCTTTGAAAAAGCAAAAAGAGAAAACAGCAATAAATGCAGAAATTACAGAACGACGTTATTTTATTAATGAACAAGTCGAATCTTGAAACTACAGCCCTATAAAACAAAACTCTGTTGCTTTGGGCAAAGCAAAGAGGGAAATTTACAGAAAGCGAGCCCTATCAAAACATCCGTTTCACCTGGGCAGGGTGAAAGGTTAAAGATGGCAATTACTTTGACTGGTGAACGACCTTCGAAACATCGACAGCAACCCATTGGCGGCGAACTCCTCGATGAATCACAAAGTCTGGCACCTTCCTTGATTTGTCTTCAGAAATGACGCTGATTTCTGGTGGAGCGGGATCATTGGAATCTGTCTCCCAGGTAGAATTGTCATAGGAGAATTTCTCTGTTGCATTTTGCATAGCGTTTGTGCTCTCAGGTAGATCTCCCCATCCAGTTGCCTGGATATCCTCAAGCCTGATACGAGAGCTTTTGGGAGCGGTGTACTTGACCATATAGTCGAATTTTCCACTTGGTTCTCCCAGAGTGTCCTAAACTTCTTTGGAACCGGAGGAGTCATCTCTCTTAATGACGTTGACCTCGGGAAAAGCATAGTTGATGAACTCAAGTCCTGCAAACGTTGCGAATTCATCTTCATGTTGAGTAGTTTCTGAATGACCTGAGTGTTGATCCCATGACATGGTGGGGACACAGGTATTCCGTTCAATGACGGTCAGCTGAGCTTCATTACTCGGCTGACTTTCTTGCCCCATGCTTTCTGGGTAAGGTTGCCACATTGGCAGACCATCCATTGGGCCATAGTAATCGTGGTCAAAGTTGTCTTTCATTGGAGTGTCTTCCTCTAATGAATTGGGCGGAGCACGACATCCTTCCGGATCACAATCTCCGTATATTATTTCGACATCTGATCTTGGTATAAATCTCGGACTTTCTGTAGGAAAGCAAAAAGGCATAGGCACCTCTTCCTGAGACATATAACCGTCCTTGTTAAGGTAGGATTTCCATTCTTCATCTGTGTCAGAGGGATCTTCCTCATTGATAGCATGAACTGTCTGAGACACTGGGTGAAGAAAACCTCCACTGTGGAATAAGTTTTGAAGGGGATGAAGACTTTCATCGCTGGCAGCTGTCCGGGTACAGGTTGCAGAAAAACCAAGACCCTTCTTTGTTTTATTGTCAATGGGAATGACAAGCTGCCCCCATCCTGTCGTATCGGTACTCTCGACCACTTTAATAGCATCTTTGTATGAGGAAATCGAGGTTCCTCCTTTGAAATGATTGTCTTTGCTCACCGATAGTGCTTGGAACTGCGTTCCAATAACCTCCTCGGGTTCTATACCAGTAGATGATGACAAGTTGCTTACAAGCAAGGCTTGTTCCCCACAAACCGTGACAAGTTGATCGTTTTGAACGAACTTTAGCTTTTGGTGGAGGGTCGAAGTAACCGCTCCAGCCTGATGTATCCAAGGTCTTCATAATAAACAACTATACATTGCCCGGATATCCATGACCTGGAAAGTGACTTGGAAAGTGTGAGGACCAATAGTTATGGGAAGATCAACTTCGCCGATAACCGTTTTTCTGGATCCGTCGAATGCTTTGACGACAACCTCGCTGACTCTCATCGGAGGGCCCTTGAATGATAATTGCATCAAAGTGGACTTCGGCATAACATTCAGGGCTGACCCTGTGTCTACCAGTACGCTGGCTAAAGCATCGTCCTGGCAGTTAACTGTGATATTGAGCGCCATGTTATGACGTCGACCCTTTTCAGGTAATTCCTCATCACTAAATCCCAAATTGTTGCAGGAAGTGATGTTAGAGATAATGTTATCGAACTGTCTGATTGTTACACCCTGTTCCACAAAGGCTTGCTCCAAGACTTTCTGTAGAGCCTCCTTGTGGGCTTCTGAACTGAGTAACAGTGATAATACCGAGATCTTTGAAGGAGTTTGTAATAGCTGATCAACAATGTTATATTCACTCCTTTGGATGAGCTTCAGCATCTCATCATTATTTTTCGAAAGGTCGGGATTACTGGATTGACCGACTGGGGGATCGGGAGCTTCTGTTTGAAGTTCCTTTTCCTTGTTAAGTTCCCCAACCCCTCGGTTGAAGATTCTACCACTCCGTGTTACTCGACTGATGTCTGCAATGTTCACGATGGAGGGTAATGGAATTTCCTTTCCATTTTCAACTATCATTGCACCGTATTTATAAGGGATAGCCTTAGTTGATTCATACGGTAGTGGTCCCGGCAGATAGATGACTACGGGAGCTCTCTGATTTTTCTGACCATCGTAAGTAATCTCAATTCGTTCCCGGTTGGGAACCTTAGATTCGTCAAGTAAAGGGATGATGGCAAAAACATCCCTAGTCCTGTGATGACCAGAGATTGTGACAACATCCTCAACTTGCTCGGCAAGGTAGTTCGGCGATCAGTTGATGGGTCCAGAACCCGAATAGGGACGGATTTCTCCACGATCGACCTGACCCTGAAGAGCTGCTCTCACAAGGTAACACCCTTGGTTACTTTTCGAACAGACGCCGCAACTGTCATAGTTGTGTGGTGGCACCTGGCCACGCCCACTTTGAATACAATGTAACCTCACTAGGTTAGCTTCCACTAATCGGACATCCTGACTCTGACGCCGAGTGGGGTTTCTATTACTGATACTAATCTGCTGAGTATCTTCATCCATGTAGATTGGCATCCACCAATGATTTAACATGTGCTGAAGTGCCTCCTGAACAAGGGTACAACCTCGATCATTTTCGCAACCCGCTTTACAACTTTGATAGTCATGTGATATTAAGAATCCGAGTCGGACCTGCTCAGCATGTAACTCTACCAGGTTGGTATTCATTACGCGAATATCGAAAATCTGAACCATGTTGATTTGATAGGAGTTCCTATCATGGTAGTCTTGGATCCATCCAAGATCCATCTGACGCTGGAGGGCCTCTTGTATGAAAGAGCATCCCTGTTTGTTTACTGAGCAAATCAGACAAGAACTGTAATCGTGCCGCGGAAGATTATGATACTGGCTTTGCCTTGAGTGCATCGCCACCAAGTTGACATTCATTGCACGGATGTCGTGGTTCTGAATGATGTTAGAATTCTTGTAAACCATGTTAACTCCACGAACTCGGTGCTCCTAGATCCATCCGAGATCCATTTGTTCCTGTAGAGCTGCTTGCACTACCGAACATCCTTGATTGTCTTTAGAGCAGATATTACACTGATGATAATTATGAGGTGGCACATGGCCATATCCACTCTGTCTACAATGCATCTTGACCAGATTGGTCTTTAACAAGAGTACATCGTGAATTTGATAGACATTGTTAGTCTCTTTCTCAATCAGATTGACTGCAGCTTTCTCATGTTGAGGCAGCGGGTTTGTAAGAACATTGGGATTCGTATCCTTGAAGGATAAGACCCTGTTCTTAACAAGTTTTTGCACGTCAGACTTGAAATTGAGGCAAGTCTCTATGTTATGCCCTGAACCTCCTTGATGATAAGGGCATGTTTGATCCACTTTAAACCAAAAAGGCGGATTTTTCGGTACTGTAAGAGGAGATTTAGTCTGAATGTGCCCCTTAGCCAGTAGTAATGGAAGCAGTTCTGCATACGTCATGGGTATAGGATCAAATCCTGGTGGCCGTGTTGTACGGTTGTTGTTATATGGAGGACGAGCCTGCTGAAGAGGCTGTTGTGTCCTTTGCTGGTCAGGTTGGCTCTGCGCAACCTGAGGTTGATATGTAGGAATAGACACAGGGTTGATAGCAGGAGTCACAGCTGCTACCGGTTGATAATGTCGTCTTTGCTTTCTGAGAGAGATATTCCCAATATCTTGCTCTTTTTTCTTAGGGAGAGCACTACCATATTTTTTAGTACCGCTCGTCGATCCAGTGTCTTTTACCAAACGTCCTTCTCGGACGACTTCCTCAAGACGTACGCCCATGCCGACCATTTTGGTGAAATCATTGGGCGTACTGGCAACCATTCGGTCATAGTAAAATGAGCTTAAGGTCTTTAAGAAGATCTTTGTCATCTCTTTTTCCTCAAGAGGTGGACAAATTTGAGCGGCGATTTCATGCCACCTTTGAGTATACTCCTTAAAGGTTTCCTTGTCCTTTTGCGACATTGATCTGAGTTGATCTCTGTCGGGTGCCATGTCCAAATTGTATTTGTATTGTTGGACGAAGGCAGTGCCAAGATCTCTGAAAGTACTGATCGTGACGCGGTTTAAACCCATGTACCATTTGAGTGCGGCACCGGTTAAACTATCCTGGAAGTAGTGAATCAGTAGGTCCTGATTCTCTGTCTGAGCTGATATTCGCCGAGCGTACATCACCAGATGGCTCTGAGGGCAAGAGTTACCCTTGTACTTTTCAAAGTCGGGCACTTAAAATTTGTGCGGAACTTTCACATTTGGGACCAAGCAGAGATCTGCGGCGTCCTTTCCAAATAGATCTTGACCGCGAATGGCTTGCAGTTCCTTCTGCATTTCCAAGAACTGTTCCTGGAATTCATCCATTCGGTCAAACATAGTTTCCTTCTTACCAGAAGGTGTATGTGGAATTTGTCCTCCCGGGACAGTGTGCACCACAGGGGGTGGTACCGTGACTACGGCAGTGAGTCTTGGCATTTCCAGAAGTTTGTAACCTTCAGAAGTCTTCAACATACCCCTGGCATCTTCGCTTTCCCGAAGTTTGTAACCTTCAGGCCCAGCGGCTTCTGTTGTGATTCCCTGATCTTCAGTGATTGGCGGAACATATCCTTCCAGGATATAGTTAACAAGCATGCCCCAAGGACGATCTTTTGGTATCTGATACCTAGGATCATACCTCTCCACTACGGGTGTTGAGGTGATCTCTGAGATCACAGTTCTTTGTAGCCGAGCTTCTTTCATGGCTTGCATGTCGTTACGAAGCTTTCTCATATCCTCTCTCAGAGCGTCGATCTCTTCTTTCAACTCTCTATTTTCTTCCTCAAGATCATCCATCCTTTTCTGACGATTGGCCCGAGTATTATACGAATGAGACAGTTTGACTCTAGAACCGAGACACAAACGTGAGATTCGTAGGTAAGAAGAATACGCGATGTGAGAATGATGAATGCAATGATTATATCAATTGTTTTTTTTTGGTTTAATCAAAATAAACTTCGACAATTAGATTGCAAATATCAAACAGTGGGGAAACCCCTTTTTATTGAATTCAAAGGATTACAGAAATGGAAATACAGTAGATTACAAGGTGCAGAAACAGAAACCTAAGCTAATGGGTCCCGAGTCCTCTCTGAAGAGAAATCAGGTGCTGATTCTGGTATCTTCCTTTTCTTTGACCGGGGCTCTTGGGCCGTTGTCGTGTTGTCATTCCTTTACCAAGTGAAAGGAGAGAGCAAATTCCTTTGGTCATCTTGATTATCTACAGCATGTTGCTCCAAAATTTCGATCAGAGCATCTTTTTCTTTCCGTAATTGCTGTATTTTGATGCACTCTATGTCGAGGGTGCAGTACTTGTTCTTTCAAGACCTTCTCTCCTGTTGAACTTTGTTGAGAGTAACCTGAAGCTTTTCAGTTTCCGTCATGAAGTACATGACAGATTCCCTCGGCGGAAGAATTCCGTAACGAGGATAAGGCATCTTTAGCTTGAGAGCTCTAGTTTGTACCCAATGGAGGTACGGCTCCACCGAGACACAATCCGGTTTTCCCAGAGACTCTCGTCCTTTCTTAAGAACATGCTTCCAAGCGTGCACTATTTCCATCTTCAGTGCTCTGTCGTTTTCTCCTTCCTTGAAGAAAAGACCTTCCAGATGAACACCCAGTGGGATGTGTCTCATCGGGTATCCAAATTGACGGCGAACCAATACCGGATGGTAGTTGATTCCTCCTTTAGTTCCTAAAGGGGTACATTGGGGAAGTTTCCACAACGATAGATGATTCTGATTCCCTCATAAATCCTATTACACCAATCTATATCCAAGTTGGTAAGAGACATGATCTTCTGCGACCAACGTAAGGCACTCTTGCAATCCCAAAAAGCAGCAGACTTGGGCAAGTGAGAGATAAACCATTTGTAAAGCAGAGGTACACAGCATGTGATCTCCCCTCCGTTGTACAAATTTCCCAAGTGTACAGAATGATACGCATCTGCGAGCAAAGTCGGCACATGATTTCCAATGAGAAAAACCTTAATAGAGTTAATATCGATGAAGTTATTGATGTTGGGAAACAAGAATAACCCGTAGGTGAGCAAGACAAAGATGCTTTCAAAAGCAGTCACGTTTCCTATACTGGCAAAATATAGGGCCTTATTCGTCAAGAACTGGGCTGGCAAACCTTGGATGCCACCCTTAGTGGTTAGGTGAGTCCTAACTTCAGACTCGTCCAAATGAATTGCTCTTGCAATAGTATGATTCTTTGGAATTTCTTCCAGTCCAAAAAATGGAGCTCGATCCGTAATGTGTAGATCGATCAGGTGAGAATACTCCTCCAGCGTTGGTGCAAGCTGGCAATCCGGGAATGTGAAATAGTGATAAACCGGATCGTAAAACTGAATGAGCGCATCCATGATTCCCTCAATCACATAAACTCTTAACAGTGGTAGCAAACCTCCGTGCTTGGCTCTGAAAGCCTCAGGGTTAGTGATCATCCTCGCTAACCTTCTCAAATTCTCTAGTTTTGGAACCTTGAAGGTATACTGGTGAGTTCTCCTTCTACCGAAATCCATTAGTGCAATCCTTTTCTCTGATATTTGCAATCACAGTCTTAGTTTATTTTGAAAGAACAAAGAGACTAGAAGAGAAGTTTTTTGAATGTTTTAATGTTTTTTAAAATGAATGCATGAATGCAGCACACAAAAACATAGAAAAAACATGGGGTCAAAGGGTCGTTGTCATGAAGTCAAGGCTCTACCCATCCCCAAAGGTTTATACTAGGGTGATTTTTGTACCTGTACTCATTATCATCAGCTCCTCCCAGGAAAACAAAACAACAAGTAGATCGCCAGCGAGTTGTAGAGCAATCTTAGAGTAAGTGCCATTCACCGAGAATAGATCACCAGCCTCAAATGAGGGTAGTATCGCGTAACAACTATTTCCGATAGTTTCCGCACTACGAAAAGGGTTTGGCTCCTCAACTTCTCAGACTTAACAACCGGCCCATTGTCTAGGTGAGAGAATGGGTTGCGTTGGTCAGCCTCCACTGAGGTTGATGGTCGACCCCGTCGCCATCACTTATCTTAGGTGTATACTCAATCTTTCCACAACGGCATCACCCGCATTCCCATTAGCAGAAAAGTAAACATGTATAGCAATTATGAAAAGCAGTATATATATTTGTCCTAAACATCCTAGACCTATGAGGCTAAGAATCCTAAGTTCCTGACAGAAAATGGGTTCCCCGGCGGGAGCCCCAATCTGTGGTATTCACACAAGAGGTGAAAAGGAAAAAGGAACACAGAGACTGGCCCCACGGTGGGCGCCATTTTTCTGTAGCGAGCGATTTTGGACGCGGTTCTTAAGCGCTGACCGCTATCTGCGGTTAAGCTTACTATAGGTCGATTCATTTTTTATCCTATTAAAGCCGATGAAGGAAGCGAAATAGATGTCTCCAATTAACCCTACTTTGCATACTGAGTTTAAATAGCGGTCTGTTAGGTTACGAATGCTATCAATGTGGGGGGACCTTTGTACTGGTTATTTGTATTTTTGCCAATACGGTTTTCTCTCTTTCTTGGATTTTCTGGCGGGGAACAAGGATTTAGGATGTTAGGACTGATGCTTTTGATAGATACATGAGAGTATGGGATTTTGGGTTTTTGTTTAGTGTGCTCGCTAAGATTTTTCTTTCAATCTTATGCCTACGTATTCCCGTTTACCGAAACAGGGAAATCAGAGCGTTCGTAGTTCCTCCTATTTTAAGGGAGGAAATGGTTGTTTTTGGTGTCTTGTTCAAAGCCCAAGACGTGAAGCGAAAGGTAGTTTGTATCTTGTTCAAAGCCCAAGATATGAAGCTGAAAAGTCTATTTGTATCTTGTTCAAAGCCCAAGACGTGAAGCTGCAAGACCTCGACTTTAGAGAGAATTTGTCATCTCTAAAGGGGGAGTTGTATGTCACAACTGTTTATAAAGGAGAATTATTTTAACCGGGATACGCGGATCCTAGCAATGCCATAATTTCCTTTATAGGGGGTTTTAACCTGAAGGGGAAGACTTTAACTCAGTGTAGAGCAATGCCATCTTTCCTTAGGAATTTCTCATGCTAAAAGAGGGACAGTGGCGTGGATATACATGATCCAGAGGCTTTCCGCTTACAGCGATTAGATGAAGGGGGTTGTTTGATGTTTGTTTACTGTGAACGAGGCACAATTTTGATGCTAAAAGGTTAATTGGATTAACCAGTGGTTTTCTTATACAAAGCCTAAGAGGAGGCTGATATGTGTCTCGTACAAAGCCCAAGAGAGAGGCTAAAAGGTTTTGACTCAACGATGAAGTCTTTTGGTATCTCGTATAAAGGCCGAAATGAAGGCTATTTGACTCAACAAGAGAGTTTTTTTGTATCTCGTATGAAGCCCGAGATGGAGGCGATCGTTTATTTGGCTCAATAAGAACCTTTTTGTATCTCGTATAAAGCCCGAGATGGAGGCAAAAGGGGTGATTGACTCAACGAGGGAGTCTCTTATGTGTCTCGTACAAAGCCCGAGAGAGAGGCTAAACGTCACTAGAGAAGGATCATTTATACAAAGCCTAAGAGGAGGCTGTGGCGACTGTTCCAGTGACAGGTCCAGTATACTGATTTTGAAAGAGAAAATCAGTTATTATATGAGCAATACTGTACTTATGGATTTGATTCAAGGATCCGGGTTATTCCTGTTCTTTTAGGAAGCGGGAAATCAGAAGGGTATTGAGACTGTCCGAGTCTGCGGGTTTCCTTCCTATTTAACGAATGAGTCACTTGAGAATGTCTTTGAGACTCAAGGAAGTTAGACTGTCCAAGTCTAGAGTTTCATCTTTTCTACTATGTTTTGAGAAACAGTAGTAGACTCTTTGAAAGGAATGTTCTATGCAAATGACTAAGTTCTGTTCCTATACCTCTAGGAGGTCGTCGGGACAATTTGTACGAAGCCCAAGAGGAGGCTGGAAGCTTTTAAGAAGCCGACGGGTCCTTGTACTAAGCCCAAGAGAAGGCTATCATTCCCGGAGGAAGAGATCATCATACGAAGCCTAAGAGGAGGCTGTGACTACTTCTAAGAAGCCGTAGGGTCCTTGTACTATGCCCAAGAGGAGGCGGGGTTGCTTTTAGGAAGCCTGTGGGTCCTTGTACGATGCCCAAGAGGAGGCCGATGCTTTTAAGAAGCCCGTGGGTCCCCAAACCCCGAGAAATTCAAGGCAATACTATTCACCGAGAATAGATCAAAGTCAGGAAAGTTCGAGAATTTGGAAGAAACTCAAAGATGCCATTCACGGAGAATACATTCATCTCTGGGAGTAGAGTTTCTTGACAATTGCTAATGAGGACAACCGAAGAGAAGGCTGTATCTGGTGATCCTATTGGGGATCTAGTTGTCTATTTCTATGAATAAATGAAACGGCGTCACCTAGTTCTAGACGTAGTTGCCGGGGAAACTCGAAATATCTATACTATTATTACACAATTGATATGAGTTTATGAAAGAAGACTTACAGTGAAACAGCCCCACAATACAGTTATATGTATATGAAAACGGTAAATGAAAGCGTATAAACACTTACTCGGTTGTAGAGCTTCCATGCTGTTTGGTTAGTTGTTCAACAACGAAAGATTGAAAACAACAGTATATTCAAAATCAAAGGAAAAAGTGCTTTGAAAAAGAAAGTTTTGGGGCTTACAACTCAAGGAGAGGCCCAGGGTTTTATCAGTGAGCGCACTGTTTGAATTTGTACAGAGGGACTTATACAAGTGACTGAGGCCAAAAATGTTTTCTGTACAAAGGGATGGGTCTTACACTCTCTCAAGAGGCCCAAAAAGTTTTAAAGAAAAAGAGTGGGGCTTATAACACGAGGGTAGGCCCAGATGATTTTTCGTTTTAAAAGTGGCGATTGCGCCGAGGTTTTCTTTTAACGCAGAGGGACTTATACAATAAGTGAGGCCCAAAAAGATTTTGGTTAAAAGGGGATTGGGTCTTACACTCTATTAGAGGCCCAAAATGTTTGAATGGGTCTTATAGCTCAAGGAGAGGCCCAATTGATTCTTTGAATAGGCGATGATCGCGCCGTTTGTTTTTGACGGTATCAGGACTTATACAATACACTGAGGCCCAAAATGTTTTGGTCAAGAAAGGATTGGGTCTTACACTCTATTAGAGGCCCAAAGTGTTTTGAAAATAATTTATGAGGGTTGAATTAATCCAAAAACCCTAATTTGTTTTCAAAAGTGTATTTAATTGAATAAAAATTCAATTAAAATGATCAAAATTGTTTAACATGTGAAAAACAAATTGTGATTTTGGATTAATGCTTCAAAAATTAAGTATTGACCTCCAAAATAATTAGAAAGCATTAAAAGTTGCAAAATCAATGTAGAAAAAATATTTAAAATGTCAAAAAACAGTCAAAACATTAATTCTTTGCAAAAATATCAATTATATGAAATAAATAATATTTTTGGGATTTTTTGATAAAATAAAATATTTTAACAATTTTGTGAATTATTAAAAAAAGAATCAACTCAAAATCATTAAAACTCAGAGAGAAATTAATTTTTGAATCAATTAAATAAAATCACAAAATTCAAATATTTGAATTTATGAAAATGGCGCCAAGAACATGGACCAAGAACACGCGTGTGTTCTGCCTTGCCCAGATTTGCATTTTCTATCCAATCTCATTGAATACTTGATTATAACATGCAATCCACATATCATTATGCTCGTCTCAACCTCACGATCATGTCTATGTCCATTAATTTCATTTAAATTAAACATACAACAAGAAATCATGAAAAATCCTCAAGAACCCTAATTTCTGCATGAAGGATAGGATTTTTGATACACGATTCAAACAGTGCAATTAATTGAGGGAAAACATTCCATGCATGATTATGAACATATGGCCAAATTATTGTGCGAGGAAATATGCATAGATTGAGAGATGACCAAGTATGTGCTTACCTCCAAGCCGTGACAGCAAGTGCAATGTGATTTTTGATTTGGAGGTGTTACGATGAGTGATGATGATCTGAACAGCTTCCCTACACCCTATGGAGTGTGTTTGAATGGTTGGACTTGATTGAAATTTGCTGGATCACTTTGTGGTACCTCAGCTGCAACTTGATTGAACATTTGAGCAACCAGCTGGTGATTTTGTGAAATTGGTGTTTCATAAGTGATCTAAGTGTTTGATCAGCTCATATGTGATGTATGTGAGGTGTGTGAGTGATTGGTTTGATTGGAATTGCTCTCAAACTCAAAACCCGATAGTGACTTGCCTTAGAAGGCAAAATTGGAGTGAAAGAAGAGATTTTGAGGAAAGCATCTGTTTGATGGCTTTGGTGTACTCAAACTGATCACAATTGAGCTCTATTTATAGTAGAGCAAGTTTGTTTTGCAAGGAATCGTGAATGGCAGCTGGTAAGTAGGTTTGGCCAATGTTGGCAAATGAAAATCCAAGTCTCCTCTAGCCATTGACTAGAGGTTAGGGCACAGAGCTTTGGTTCCCTTGGTCTTGGATAAGTCTTGACTGATTTCAGATGAGAATGGCTCAGTCCATGCCACCTTGATGCTTCCATTGAATGCTTCAATCCAAATTTGGAGTCTTGTCCCTATTTTGGCCATTCTAGGTTCAACATGCTATTTCTTGTTCCATGGACTTTGGAGGCTTGGCTCAGTGATTGTCCCCTTTAGATTCAATCCTCTGAGGTGTCCAAGTGGATAGGAGCATTTGAATTTGGCTGATTTCGGCAAATCGAGCAAAATTGCAAATTCTGCCTTGCCTTGACAGATTTCAGCAAGGCAACTTGCCAATGTCATATCTCATGGTGTAAGTTGAATTTGGCAATGTTCTTGGCCATTTTGGAAAGCCCTTACATGATACAACAACTGTTTGAAAAAGTTTGGTTTTGATCTCGTCTGATTCCAAGTGAAAAATCCCTCTACATTTGGCAAAAAGTGAAGCAAAATCTGACTTAGTGAAATTTTCACTAAGTGTTGGAACAAAGTGTGATTTCTTGATTTTGATCACTCCATAACTCAAAATCCTTAATGAATTGGACTTAGGTCTAGTTGAAGTTTTTGTAGAGGTTAATGAGGGCTACAAATCCATCTTTGGATGAAAAAAATTGGCCTTGTGGTTTAGGAGTTATGGTCCTCCAAAGTTGGTGCATTAGTGGTACTTTTTCCATAACTTAGAAAAATTTCTAAGTTTTATGGTTACCCCTTTTACAAGTTATCCCACTTTCTTTGATTTTTCTTGATGAATGATGATCCAAATCATACATTAACATCATTTTAGGGTTAAAAATCCATTTTGGTGAAAAATCTTAAAAAGTCAAAGTTGACTTTTGTGCACAATTGACTTTTTATCAGATGAATTCCAAATTGTGCAATTCTTCAGGAAATCATGTCCTTGACCTAAATAAAACTTGATGGAAATGTTCCATGGGTGTCATAGGGTATATTGGGGCATGTCCTAGGGTTTGGGAGCATGTCCTGGTCAAAAGTCAAAGTTACAGTTGACTTTCCTCGCGAAACCCTAATTGTGGTGCAGATGAAAATGAGACTTGTTGCTCAAGCTTCTTGGATTAATCCATTGTTCCAAATGGATAAATATAGTTCATTAGAGACCCTCAAATCATGTCTTGAGTTCTTGGCTCTTTATTTGTCCCAAAAGTCAACTTAGGGGTGAATTAGGTCAAGAAACCCTAATTCCTGATTTTTGATGTATGCATCCCCTGAGGTCAAATTGACTTGATGCTTGGGTCCATGAGGTTCCATGGAGTACATTAGGTTGTGTTTTGGATCATTGGCTTGTGCCCAGGTGAAAATTTTCCATCTGGAGGCCCTGGTCGACCAAAACCCTAATTTGGTGACACTGTCGATCTTGAAGCTTGATCCACCTAGAAGGGAGCAACCTTGTGCTTAATCCTTGACGTGGGAGTCCTCTTGATCCATTGTGGATGTTTGAGAGGTTAGAAAAGTTGAAGATCATGTCATTCCTTGATTGATCCTTTGTCTAAGGCTCTGAGAGGGCTTAAAACCCTAATTTTGATTGTAGTGAATGCTCAACAACCCTTGAGGCATTTGGTGAGGCATGATGGTTCACCCATATTGTGATGCTGATTTGCACAATGATGGGAAATCTTAGTGGTCAAAATTTGGGGTATGACACAGGGGACATATGTTGGGCAAGACCATCAATATGGATAACAAGGAGAAAATCTTGAACATGCGTTGCTTGTAAACAATCAAAATTTGCTTTCTGTCTTGTAGTCATGTCAAATTTTACATCCATGTACTGAACACTTTTACTAAAAAAAGCCACTTGCCAAAACATGTTGCGCTTTAGCAGGGATGATGTCCTTTCTAGTAAAACTGTTAAGATCAAAATCTAGAATCACAACACTAAGACCATCCAAAGCTTTGTCAAAATCAAGATACATTGTCTCTCAATATATGATCCTGTAACATGCAAGATTGGGACCTAGAAGCCACAGACGCGTATGAGACACCATATACCGTTGAGTACAAATCCAATCCTCAAACTCTAATAAGTAAAGTAGTCACCCTCCAACTCTAGTCGGAAATTAATATTTTGATGGTAGAACGAATGAGAAAAAATAACCATAGTGGTTTGTCTTAGAAGTAGATAATGAGTATTTGTTTTCCCTTTCTAAGTGGATTTTTGTCTTCACATTTCTAAATTGTAAGATTTTGTACTTTTCCGTTTTGTCTGGTTGGTGGGAAAACAACAAAACCAAATATCTACATACATAGAAACACACCCACAAAAAGAAGTGAAAGAAACTCTCTCAACTATAATTTTTGGATGGAAAAATTATAAATTCTCTCAACTACAATTTTTGTATGGAAAATTGCAAACTCTCTCATGACACATAACTACCCAAGCCACATAACTACTATCACTCTACTTTTGTTTCCTTCTATTCGATGTGAGACTTGGATCAATGCCGACTTTGACCTAAAGTTGGCACTATTTGTGCATTATTTTGAGACTCCATTGTAACCTTATTTGATCATACTGGAGTTATTTTTTCGGTTTGGAAGACTCTAGATTTTTACCTTTAACTTAAGGGATTTTCCATGTTGGAGATTTGATATTCTTATTCATTTTCAATTGTTACATTTACATTCATATATTTATTAGTAGTTTGTTATTGTGTTTATGTTAACTCCCATTAGAGTAACTTCAAAGCTCTTGGTTATGGTATATTTTGACTTGCTTTAATGTAGGAGGAAAATATGAATATAAATATGGTGAGTTTGAATTGTACTAATTAAAATTTGTGAAAGGGAAAATTGAAAGATTTATTATTTGTGAAAAAATGCATATTTTAATTTTGATTCTAAAAAGTCAGACTCTAACACTGAAGAAGAATAGAAATTTGAATATTAACAAGTGTGTGGTTTCATTCGTCAATATGTGAAGCATCAATAAGTGTTTAATGATCATATATTTTAGAAGTGTTCTCATTGTATTACTAGTAAATAGACCAAAGTATCTTTCAAAAGGATTTCTCCCTCAAGAAAGTCAAAGTTGCTTCAGTTGATGGATTCAATTATTTGTGGCCTTTTAAAGGTAAAATATTTGAGTGATGCACAATATTTTATTACTTTTATTGAAAAGAAAAGACAAGGTGTTGGAAAATATCAAAAAATAACATGCTTTGGTTGAGAGGAAGACAAGTAAGAAGTTGAAGCGTGTTTGTACTGAAATCAGTGGTGAGTATTATTGACGCTTTGATGTCTATTGTAAGCAACACGATATTGATCATGAAAAGACTCCAAAATCCCCAACAGAAAGGTTTAGCACAAACGATGAATCAAGCACTAGTTGAGAGAGTGAGGTGTATGCTCTCTAAAGCCACATTGCCTAAACATTACACGGGTGTGACATTGTACACGATAATGCATTTTCTTAATCTAACTCCTACCATGACTTTGAACATTAAGGTTCTAGATAAGATTTAGTTTGGAAAGAATGTTAGTTATGATCATTTAAGAGTTTTTTTACCGTAAGACTTTTGTGCATGTTCCAAAGGATGAAAGTTCCAAGTTGGATACAAAGTCAAAGCAATGCATGTTCATTGGTTACGGCCAAAATGAGTTTAGTTACATGTTGTATGATCCTATAAGTGAAAAAATCCTTAGACTTCATAATGTAGTGTTCATGGAAGACCAAATTATTGCAAACATTGACATGATGGAGAAAATTACTACACCATATACTATGGAGGGCAATGTTTAAAATGGCAGGCTATGTGATTATGTTGGTGATAAATTTTTTGGAGATGAGTATATTGTTCAACTAAATGATGATGATGGAGAGGAATATGAGATGTCGGAGGATGAAAATCTTGATGATGCTTTTGAATCGTCCTAATCCCAACTTAGGAGGTCTAATGAGTCGAGAAAACCTTCTACAAGGTATGATTCTAATGACTATGTTATGGATCTATGTGCTCGCAGGTATAATGACTACAATAATATGTTTGGTGTTAATTATAACAACACTCTAAAGTGAAGTCTTCATCAGAAGTATTAATAAAGGCTATCTGGTTTTAATGATGAGAACATTGTGAGATGAAATTGTCACCTGATGTGATGATCAAGTTCTGGTGCTTGAAGATCAAGCCGTCGATGCTCATCTTTAGAGGACAACACCTAATGTCAAGGAGCATTTGATAATAAATATTTCTGACGATGGTGCATATCAAGAAGAGTTATCAAGCATCATCTGGCAGAAGAAATCAAGTCCCAGATGAAGTTTTGAATCAATGTCGAATCAATCAAGGGATTCTGAATCTTCAGAGATGTGAAAAGAGAAGAAATATGAAAGTTCGACATGTCTTAATCGAGTGATCTGTGTTTATAAACTTATAAGATTAGCTCTTAAAATTACTAAGGCAAATAACACATACACGCACACATACACACACACACACACACACACACACACACACACGCTATCGAATAATCAGAAAGCCTCTCTAAATTTATCAAAATAACAAGAAAATGTTTTTGTGCCTAGCTAATGGATTAGAGACTCATTAAAATAAATTTGAAGGATTTTTTTACATGTTATAACCGATTAGACCATTAGGGTTAGTCGATTATCACTTTTGTAACCTTAAAAATCAATAACAAAGTCTAATAATTAATTAGTGACAACGCCATTTAAAAACTTTCCTATTTTGTATCACATAATTGATTATTTGGCATGCATAATCGATTATGGACATTAAAAGACCCATAAATTCTTTCCATATTTGACCCACACTTTGAACTATAAATATATGGCTTATTTCTCGTTTTAGTCACACTAGAAAATTTAACATTTCTCTAACTCTCTCCTCTCATATCTCTCTCTCACTCACTCACTCTCTCTCTCTCTCTCACTCTCTCTCTCTCTCTCTCTCTCTCTCTCTCTCTCTCTCTCTCTCTCTCTCTCTCTCTCTCTCTCTCTCTCTCTCTTTCTCACACACACACACACACACATACACACACAGATAAGCTAATTAAAAAGCTCTTATTATTGTGTTTATGTTAATTCCCATCAAAAGATCATTTTACACTTTATCTAATTATGTTGTCAATTGAGTTAAATATGACAATTAGATTAAATTTCATAAAGAAAAAGAAGAATATGTTTGTTTTAAGAAAAAAATATTATTGAAAAATATGAAATTTGTTCCATTGCGGAATCAGAAATGGGGGAGATTGCGGAAGCTACACCGGAACAGGGCTTCTTAAGAGATTCAGTGCGAGATCTTGGACTGAAGGTTGTGATCGTAACGCATCTTGAATCAGAGTCATTGATCTTGAACTGGTGTTTTTAATCTCCGGTACGGTGGACCAAAGGGGGTGTCTGCATGGTTAACACTCCAACTCCCAAGTTAGTTTAGGGTTCAAGATAATTATAAAGAGAATGAAAATTAGAGATTATGAACCTGAAATCCCATTAGAATTGTATTTATACCATGGGCTCAATGGATCGGGAGAAATGAATAGGTCTGATCTTATTGGCCTTTGGCCGACCCAAAACAGGTGCCCTCAACACTCTTCGGGAACTCTGGACGTTGGGGGATTCTTTTAGCAGTCGTGGTCAACCTTCAGTAATAGTTGTCCATGTGTCGTAAGGAATACATTGCTTTGGTTTTTCCAAAGAGTGATGGGGAACATGATCATTAAATGCAATCACATCATTGAGATAGTGTTGGCACTAGATTTCAACTGGCAGGTGTTGACCAGAAATGTCCAAAACAAGCCGACGCAGGAGAGAGGTGCAAGGCAGTGTCGAGTCGACACTAGCGGAAAGGCGTGTCGAAGGACCGTCGATAAGTCCTGGCGTCGGAAATAAGCTGATGTCGGTTTCAAGGAACGATTGTTTAGGCGGGAAAAAGTTTGAAAATTCCAAAACCATGGGAAGTTGAAAAGAGAGTGGGGTGCCACGTGCCAGTTTCAGGAAACGTTTGGGTAGACAAACAGTTATTTTTTAGGCCTATATAAGGCATTATTTTTTCTATTTTTAAGGTCGCATTTTTTCAGATTGTAAAGGGAAAACACTCAAAGTACCAAGCTTAGAGAGAAACGAGTTCACTCCCACAAACAAATGTATACTTGCGTCTAAATCTCATTTAATGCAATTTATTTTCCTCTTCCGCATATAATTTAAAGTCTTTATATTTTTGTTCTTTTTCCGCTTTACTTTCCCTTGCCTTTCTTCTCTTCTTCTGCAAACCAACTCGCAACCGTTAAGATATTCTTTGCGTCACCCAAATCACTTAAACGTGACACTTAAACAAACATAAACGAAGTAAAAACATACGCTTCCAATTCCAAGTTCTGGGATTCATCTGGCCGGTCCCGCAAGCCAACCAACGACGGAAGGCCAGCGTTTGTTCGCGCGGGAGAACAAATTGGTACACCTGGTGGGACTCGTGTGAATTGAGTATATGTTTTTGCAGAGTGGTAAGATGGTAACACCACGACCAAACGTAGAACCGTCTCCGACGGAAACGGCGGTAGGGACAGATATAACTGATGTTGGCTCTGGTACCATATCAGTGGTGTCAACCTCTCCTAGCGGACCAATTACAACACCACTCTGAAATGACCCTAGGCTGACAAAGGTTGGGACTACGGGGCAATATATGGCTAGTATCACCATGCCCATACCTAGATCGTATGGAATGCCACCAGAGTTCATGTCAAGTGTGCATTCTAGCGGGCATTTGTTCGGAGAGAATTCGTCCCTAGTATTTTCGACTTATCAGGGGATAAGACCCTTGTCGAACCCGTTGGTTCGACCTCCGGGATTCAACATGTCCTCTCAATCCATACCGACCTTTACCTCTAGTTCCGTTGCGGTCATGAGGCAACAAATGGACGTGAGTGACCATGAGATGGTTCACATGTTGACTCAGTAGATGGGTACAATATTAAGGCCATTGATACAAGAATCAACCCAGAGTTACCAGCAACTGGGGACTCAGATGACGCGAATCGGTGATTTCTTAGGCGCACCTAGGGCTCAGGGCCGACAGACCCCACCACTGCGACCGGTGACACCACCTCGTCAAGAAGAAGTCTTCGACGAAACCATAGAACAACCCCGCGAGTTCGAGGAAACTCCTAGGAGGGTTTAAAGACCCCCTGTAATCGTCCATAGGCACCAAGATCCAGACTTTGTTGTCCAACAGGTTCGACAGGACGCCCTGGCTGGAGAACATAACTTGGAAGCTGTGGTAGAACGTATCATGGTCTGTAATGGGGCGAACCCTGGCCTTCGACGGCCAACCTATACATCTCCCTTGCCAGATTTTGTCCTACAGACAGAATTACCTAGGGGATGGAAAGTGCCAAAGTTTACCAAGTTCGCTGGGGAAATAGAAGAGTCCACCGTCGAACACGTCGCTAGGTATCAAACCGAAGCGGGTGATATAGCAAACAATAAGGATTTGAAATTGAAATATTTCCCAAGCTCCCTCACAAAGAATGTGTTCACGTGGTTCACCACATTGCCCCCACAGTCCATTCATACATGGGCGCAATTGGAGAGGCTTTTTCACGAACAATTCTATATGGGACAGTAAAAAATAAGCTTAAAAGAATTGGCAAGCGTTAAACGCAAGGCCGCGGAGTCGGTAGATCAGTACTTAAATAGGTTTAGACTTTTGAAAGCACGTTGCTTCACTCAAGTCCCTGAACATGAGTTAGTCGAAATGGCCGCTGGTGGCCTAAACTATTTGATTAGGAAAAAGTTGGACACGCAATATCTCAGAGATATGGCACAATTAACGGACCGGGTTCGCCAGGTCGAAAGATTGAAGGCTGAAAAAGCTCAGTCTAATAGATACAGAAAAAAGGAAAAAGTGGCTTATGTGGCTGCAGACAAATACTCGTCCGATGAAGAGGAATCGATCGATGAGAGCGAGATCCACGTGGCTGAACTTAAGCCGGGACCGCCCTATACATGCAAATTATTGAAACCATCGAACGGGAAAAATCCCACAGAAACTAACAAGACGGATAAATACGTTGCTAAAACTTATACTTTTGACGTTTCAAAATATTTGATTTACTAGTTAAAGATGGTCAAATTATTATTCCGTCTGGTTTGAATGACCCCCCTCTAGAGCAAAAGAAAAAGAGGGGATTTTGTAAGTTTCATAATTTCCTTGGTCATAAAACAGCTCAATGTGTTCTTTTCAGGGATTTGGTGCAAAAGGCTTTGAAGGAGGGTCGACTCCAATTTGGCGAGAAGCCGAAGATGCAGGTGGACACTGACCAACTGAAGGTCGAAGAGGCTTTGTATTCAGAAGTGTACGAGTGTTTGATGGTCGAAGCTACTGAGGGCTCTGACAAACCACCAAGGGTTGAAATGGTGGAATGCATGATGGTCGAAACTACTGAGGGTTCCGATAAGAAAGCAAGGGGTAAACTCGAAGAAGTGTACCCCCAGGCTGGTCAAAGTTTAGAAGAGTTTCAGGAAAAGTGCAGGATAAGCGGCTCCAAAGCCGCACTATGCCCTAGGTGTAATACCGTGTTCGATGAGAAGGCTGCTGAGAGGTACGAGGAAAGCAAGAAAGAAGTGCTGTCAGATAACAAGCCACCTGTCCTAAGGTTTGTGTTCGACCAGAGCGGGGTCCCTCGTCGAAACGAAGAGTACAGAAAGTTGTTCCAAGAGGCAAGGCCCAAAACTTTCGTGCCACCATCAGACGCCCCACAGGAAAGGTGGATGGCCTCGATGAATCAGAAAGGAAGCAAGAGGCCAAAGTGGAAAGCTCTTGATTTGGAGAAGGAAGGGAATGTCGCTAATGAAAGGGTCGAGCAAGCAAGATATAGGTGTCCCCCAACTACAAAGGAAAGAACCCTATGACTAGGACCCAGTGGAGGCGCTATCAGCGAAATAAGAAGGCTGAAAGAGAGGCTGCAACTTCAAAGGCAAAGGCTGTCAGAGCGTCTGCGCAGAAACGCCAGTACCCGAAAGGAAAGTGGATAGAGAAGAGCAAGGTGGCGGCGAACCAGACCACGACAGTAACTTTGAATGCTTCAGGAGGGAAGGAAGTGGTGTCGACTCAAAGCTCAAAGTGCACTTCGATGGCAGAAAACAAGAAAGAGCCAGAGTACACTCCTCAGTCAGACGAAAAGGAACCAAAATATTCTCCTCAGTCCGATGAAGAGTACGACCCCTCACCTGAAGGCGATTTTGATGAAGACATGTATGACGACACCAATGACGACACCTATGGCGAAGATTTTGTGGTAGCCTGTGATATTGTGTCGGTCCTACCAGCTGAGTATGACGTGGTGTTGGAGATCTCCGAGACTGAAGACGACTTCGTCACAGGGGAAAATGCGGAAGATAAGCCACTCTGTTATTATGTAATGAACAGTGCCGTGGTCGAGGAACAAACGGCTATGTTCGAACGTCCTACCCCTGCGATGATGTATCATTTGAAGCCGTTGTTCATAAAGGCAAAGATTGACGGGGTGTCGGTTAACAAAGTATTTGTGGATGGTGGAGCGACTGTGAACCTGATGCCTCACAGTTTGTTCAAAAGAATTGGAAAGATGGAGGCTGACATCCGACAGCACAACATGGTCTTGTCCAACTACGAAGGCAAGACCAGTAACATCCTGGGAGTTGTCCAAGTGGATCTGGCAGTAGGGACGACCAACAGGCTGACGCTCTTCATGGTCATCAAGTCGAAAGCGAACTTCAATCTGTTGGTAGGACGTGTGTGGATCCATGGAATTGGGGCAGTACCATCAACCATGCACCAGAGGTTAAGCATTTGGAGGAAGGATGGCATCGTCGAAAAAATTGAAGTAGACCAAAGCTATTACAAAGTCGACGAAGCCAAAGGTACTAAGAAATCTTTTGACCAGCACTTAGCCAATGTGGCTCCTTGTGATGATGGATCAGGATCTTACACTTCCGTCGACACGGGTCGTGTCCTGAACCTAGACCCCTACTACGGGTTAATCTGGGACGCTGCTGACGCTGGTATGGAGCCAATGGAGATGCCACCAACAGGGTGGTCTACTACTGGTGAAGATGACTGCTGAGTCAGAAGGTATGACTTGGATTTCGGCCTATTTGGCTGAAAACAGGAAAATATCGGCACTCGAAAAAGACGAAACTCTCCAAGCAACCAAGGGAGCCGAACATGACAAAGAAAATCAGAGGCTTGATGGCATTTACGATGATGAGCCTCTAGGGTTTGAAAAGGGGCTAGATTATGAACTACAAAGAATGCAAGCCCAAGACCCACTTGAGGAAGTCGACTTAGGGGATGGAACGACAAAAAGGCCCACCTACGTGAGCACCAACATGGGACCAACCGTGAAGGCTAAACTGGTTAGAGTGTTGAAGGAATACAAGGATTTTTTTGCTTGGGATTATGGCGAAATCCCTGGTTTGAGTCGGAGCGTAGTCGAGCATCGCCTCCCAATCCAGCCAGGCAAGAGGCCAGTAAAGCAGCCTCCTCGACGTTTCGCCCCTGAGGTGACGTTGAAGATCAAACAAGAAATCGAAAGGTTGCTCAAAAGTCGGTTCATCAGAACTACAAGGTATGTAGAGTGGATAGCAAACATAGTTTCGGTTATTAAGAAAAATGGGACCCTTCGAGTATGCATTGACTTTAAGGATTTGAACAACGCTACTCCTAAAGACGAATACCCAATGCCCGTGGCAGAAATGCTAGTCGACTCAGCTGCGGGATTTGAGTATTTGAGCATGCTCGACGGGTATTCTGGTTATAATCAAATTCTTATAGCCGAGGAATATGTTCCCAAAACCGCATTTCGATGTCCTGGAGCTTTGGGAACATATGAATGGGTTGTGATGCCTTTCGGTTTGAAAAAGCGGGGACAACCTACCAAAGGGCTATGAATGCCATATTTCATGATTTTATTGAGAATTTCATGCAGGTATACATTGATGACATAGTCATAAAATCGTCATCAGAGGATGGTCATCTCGATCACCTTCGACGCTCATTTGAGCGGATGAGAAAATATGGATTAAAGATGAATCCACTAAAATGTGCTTTTGGTGTTCGTGCAGGAGATTTCCTGGGTTTCGTAGTCCACAAGTGAGGCATCGAGATCAACCAGAACAAAATAAGGGCAATCCTAGATCTCAAGCCTCCGACAACAAAGAAGCAGCTCCAATCTTTGTTGGGAAAGATAAATTTCTTGAGGAGGTTCATCTCAAACCTAAGTGGCAAGACGAAAGTGTTTTCACCACTACTCAAGACCAAGAAAGAAAGTGAATTCCGCTGGGGGCAAGAACAACAAGAGGCTTTCGACGCGATCAAATAATATCTTACAAAGCCTCCAATCCTACTACCACCTAGTATCAATAAAAACATGAAGTTGTACATTGCGGCGTCGGACACGACCATAGGCAGTATGCTAGCACAAGAGGATGATGATGGTGTCGAAAGACCCATCTATTACCTTAGTAGGATATTGATAGATGTTGAGACTAGATACACTATGATTGAAAAGTTATGTCTATGTTTGTACTTCTCATGTATGAAATTAAAGCAATATATCAAACCAGTTAATGTTTATGTTTCGTCGCACTTTGATGTTATTAAGCATATGTTGTCCAAACCTATTTTGCATAGTCGAATTGGGAAATGGGCACTAGCGTTAACCGAATTCTCCCTAACATACGTCCCTTTAAGGGCGATGAAGGGTCAAATAGTGGCTGACTTCATTGTCGACCACGCGGTGATCGATACGTCGATACATAACATCGACGTCGCCCCATGGAAATTGTACTTTGATGGGTCGAGCCATAAGAATGGAGCAGTTGTCAGAATCCTAATTATCTCCGCGCAGGGGATTCCAACTACCTTTAAATGTAAATTCGATGGCAAATGTTCAAATAACGAGGCAGAATACGAAGCCTTAATTACTGGTCTCAAGATACTCAAAGACATGGGAGCCAGAGAGGTGGAAATAAAAGGGGATTCCGAATTGGTGATTAAAAAAATTACCGGCGAGTATAAATGCGTGAGTGAACATCTTCTGGGTTAATTTTCATTGGCGAAGCGTTGGTTGGAACATTTCAAAGTTGTCAGCATCTCGCATGTGCCAAGGATAGAAAACCAGAAAGCTAACGAATGGCGCAAATTGCGTCGGGGTATAAAGTGTCGGAAGGTAAGTTAAAAGGTTTCGTCGAAACCAGAAAGAAGATGGTGTCAAATATACGCGCACCACCAGGCATGTCGATACCCAAAGATTCGATGAGTTTGGTCGAAGGTTTAGAAAGTGGTGAGGTTTTTGTTAACGATATGCCACCAACGGACTGGCGAAGAGCAATTATAGAGTATCTGGAGAACCCACAGGGCATCTCCGATAGAAGAACCAAGTATAGAGCCATGAGCTATGTCCTGATGGGAAACGAGTTACTGAAGAAAACTCTAGAAGGGGTGTTACTAAAGTGTCTGGGAGACACATATGCATATTTGGCAATCTCGGGGGTACACAGTGGGGCTTGTAGGGCTCACCAGGTCGGCCAGAAAATGAAATGGCTTTTGTGTCGACAAGGCTTCTATTGGCCCAGCATGCTTAAGGATTGTATAGATTTCGCGAAAGGTTGCCAGGACTGTGAAAAGCACGCCAACATCCAGCATGTCCAAGCCAGCGAATTACATGTGATTGTCAAACCATGGCCTTTTCGGGGATGGGCTTTGGATGTAATCGGAGAGATTCGGCCAACTTCGTCAAAGCAGCAAAAGTTTATCCTCGTAGGAATAGACTATTTCACGAAATGGATAGAGGCCGTGCCTTTAGTGAAAGTGGATCAAGAGGCTGTGATAAACTTCATCCAAAATCATATCTTGTATAGATTTGGGATACCCGAGACAGTCACAATAGATCAGGGTTCTGTGTTTGTGGGGAAGAAGATGCAAGAGTTTGCGGCAGAAACGGGTTTCAAGTTGGTTACTTCGACGCCTTACTATGCCCAGGCAAATGGCCAGGTTGAGGCAGCCAACAAAGTAATAATTGGCTTAATCAAAAAGCACGTTGCGAACAAGCCAAAGAACTGGCATAAAATGCTGAGTCAAGTGCTGAGGGCATGTCGGACATCACCCAAATCGTCGACAAATTCGACTCCATTCCGTCTAACCTACGGACACGACGCTGTGTTACCTGCGGAACTACACTTGCAATCCGTCAGAGTGCAGCGACAATATGAGATTCCGTCGGATCAACACTGGGAGATGATGTTAGACGAGCTTGTAGACTTAGACGAGGAAAGAATGGTCACGTTAAACATGTTGCTACGCCAGAAGGCTCGAGTCGCCAGGGCCTACAATAAAAAAGTTCAGGGAAAAACCTTTGCCGCAAACGACTATGTTTGGAAAGTCGTGTTGCCCGTGGATCGACGAGATCAAACGATGGGAAAATGGTCCCCTAACTGGGAAGGGCCATTTAGGGTGACGCGAGTGTTCAGTAACAATGCATATGAAGTGCAGGAGTTGGGGTCGGACCAATGAGTCTTAAGAGTAAATGGGAAATATTAAAAAAGATACAGACCCATGCTAGAAGAGGTTCGCATCAAAACATAAATTTCATTAAGTATAAGGCCAAGAGTGGCTTACAAAAGGTGCATTACATCGTATCAATATAAAACCTAAGGGAATTCAGGGAATCTAGCCTTAAAGTCATCAAAGAGGACCTTCTCATGGGTTATTTTGCTCTCAAGAATAATCTTGCGTCATTGCATACGGCTGATGGCGTCCTTAATTTTCATCGCCGCTTCGACATGCACAAGGCCCTGAGCGACTTCGTGGTCGATGGTTTCTTGAGAGGGTAAAGGCTCAGCTGAGTCCAAAGAGGCTTTCTGACGTTCAACCTCGGCTATCCTTTTCGTCAGCTCCGTGATTTGGGCTTGATATTCAGATATCTGCTGGTCGAAGGCTTGGCGTTTGTTGGAATGCTCTTATTTTTTGGCTTCGTAGTCTCCAAGTTTCTGTTCACAGACGAAACTAAGATGCCATTCGTGCTTCATGTCTTTGTGACGAAACCGAATCTGGGCATCGGCCTGATGATGCGTCGAGAGATCCTTGGCCATTTGAATAAAGAAAGCTTCGAACTCAATTAGATAGGTGGCCATGGAGGCAGGAAGCTGGAACTCAGAAAGTTCACTCAGGAGGTTGAACACGTCATTAGCTATGTCAGATTCCTCAGCAACGACCGCCAGAAACTATTCCTCAAAAAGGTAAGACCTCAGCTGCTGAAGTTTGAGGTTGAAAGAGGCATCCACTTCTGGAGTGGGAATCGAGGTCGAACTGGTGGGTTGAATCTCTTCAGCTGTCTGTCGAAGCTTATGTAGCGCTTTTAGAGTTACAGCTGGGTTTGTGGCTTTGTCCGCTAGGAGTGCCTCTGGAGTAGGAGATTCCTCAGCAGCAGGTGGGGCCTTCTCTGGTTGGTTTTCAGGAATTTGGGGTTTTTCTCTGGCAACGGTGCTCACGGCAGGCGGAGGAATGACAGTGACCTTAGGGAGTGTGTCATCAGGCTCGACATTTTCAGTTGCATCAGGAGGTGTCTTCGCCAAGTTTTCCTCATGCACAAGGGAATGAAATTCGTCAGTCTTTTGGGGACTTGGCGTAATGGTTACACTAGCGTTGGGAGCGTCTGTAGCCGATCCGATATCACCCTCATCAACAATGGTCGAAATGACCACATGCTCCTACCAAAAAATAAAATACCAGTGAGTTAGTCGCCCCCAAGGTCAACTGGGAAGTAAATAAAGTCAAATTACCTGCACAGGAGTCGTTGTCTTGGGAAGGGCGACAGAAGGAATCGGGTCGAAAGCGTCCTCCAGGTTACGGGAAACAACAGGGGCCCTTGTAGAGATGTTGGGCTTTGAGGGTGTCCGTCGCGTCAGAACCTTTTTCTTCCTCACTAAAGGGGTAGTAGGAGGAGATGCTGGAGCTGTTGCAGTAAAAACTCGGGAGTGAGTACTCTCGTTCGATTCAGTCCTTTCGGGGGAACTTGCCTTCTCAGAAACCTGCGCAGAGACAATATGAGAACCAGGGGATGACAAAGCCACAGAACAAGGAAATAAACACACCTGTACAAGGTTGGCCCTGGGTTTTTTGGCAGGTCTAGTGGAGTTGGACCTAGTAGTTATTTCCCGTTTGCGCCCCTGAAAGCAACATTGCCGCTCTTTAGTCCAGAGGATTACAAAAAATATGTATGTATATAAAATCAAGAGTCTGGGACATACTTTTGTTGAAACTTCATCTGCAGGATCGACATCCACGGTGGTTGACGGTTTAGGGATACCAGCTGTAGAAGCAAAGGCGTCGACCACGTTTGCCAGAAAGAGGTTGGGGGTAAAAATTTGGGTTTGATACTCCAACCATCAAGCATCAAATTCCTGAGTAGTGAAAAAGGAAGGTCGGAAGGAGAAAACAGGTAGCTCCAAATGTTGAGAGGCTCTGACGAACCTCATGTAAGCTTTGTTACCAACGTGAGTGAGGCGTCGACCAGACCGGACTATATCATCAGAATGCCTCACCAAAGATTTTAGTAACATTTGGCTCAGGCCAAATTGTCGAGCAACCAAATTTGGACAGTAGTTCATAAAACCATACCTATTGTTCCCTATTTCGATATGGAAAGAAATCATGGTAGGAGTAAGAAACGCCCGCCATACAGCATTCGACAGTGCTGCAGCCTGAGGTGAGACTCCAGGGAATGGGTTTCTGAACCAGTCGGGTCCAAACTTACGCTCCACAAATGGCGCCATGTCAGGAACAAAAGAGGAAGTTTCCACAAACATACTCAGATACCTCATGAAGAGGGCTTATCTTGGAGCTTCTTGAGTAGTCATCAAGGCTAGTCGCAACCCCTCGACAGAACGTGTTTTGTTGAGGATCTCCATCCTTGTTGAAGCTGGATATCCCAGTTTGTGCTCAAAGGTGGCGTTGAGCCAATGCTGTAACAACCACATAGGCCCTGAGATGTTTAAGGCCTTAGTGGTTTGATGTAGGATTTTTAGTCTCATGGCCGACAGGCCAAGAGAATGATAAAGGGAGGCCAACAGGAGTTTGGCCAGAGATATTTGTCGGCTTTCATGAATCTGAATGGCCAAGTTAATAAAGCTTTTGGCTATCTGCAGGGAGCCAGGGCAAAACATGTAGTATGATAACCAGAGGGTTAAGAAAGCAATGTGTTCTTCGTCAGAGACTTCTTGGGAGTTTTTGTCATGGTGATCCTCTATGTAGTTTTGGAAACTAGCACGCTCGAAGTCGAAAGCGTTCTCCGTCTCCCAAGTCGGGTCGAAAGTCTCACCCAGTGGCGAAAGGCCAGTAATGGCCGCCACATCAAAAAGTGTCGGCATGAGCATACCACAAGGGAGGTGGAATGTGTTTGTCGACCCTTCCCAAAAATACATCGACGACAGGAGCAAACAAGGGTTAACCCTGTGGGCAGTTCTGGAGAGTTGGATGACGTTGAAGATGCCATAATTCTTCCATTGTTGTTGACGTTTCCCTTCGACTTTGTCGAGCCAAGCGAGATAATCCTTGTTACCCGGGAGTTGGCATAGACCTGAAAACTCTCGACTTTGGTGCCATGTATTTAAGATCCAAGGTACCCCCCTTTCTCAAAGGCGGGTGGAAGCGTTTGATCAAAATAAGGGAAGGACTTCTGAAGCTCTTGAGGACTAGGTTTGTTGTCTGGGAACGGACCATGGAAACCATACAGCGTATTTTCCACTGCGAATGGAATAACCATTTGACGGCACCAGTTGGACACCACCGTTTCGTCAGCTGAAAATGGTTGAGGAAGAGATTGATGTGTTTTCGCTTCAGAAAGGACATACGCAATAGGGTTGTTACCAGTGGTTTGAGGGATGCGAGTGATAGGTGTTCTTGATGAAGCCATTGGAGAAGAGAAGCGTAAAAGGAGACAAAGAGCCAGGGAAGGAAAATGTCACAAAGCTGTTTAGAGCAAATGAGGGTTTGTGAAAGAGGAGTTGCGAAAGTGAAAGGGTTTCTAAAGAGGATTATTTATAGGGCGCATGCAGAAAATGAAAAGTCAAGACTTTCCAACTTCTGAAAATAAGTGGTGTTTGGTGTCAAAGCCCATAACTTGGATGAGACTAGCCATCATGGCATTTTTCTTGGAAATCGTGGGAGGAGATTGCCATCATCATGTCAGGCGGCGCTTGCCACGTGTTAAGAAAGAAGACAAAAACGGTTTGCAAAAAGGGAAGCCGTCGAAATCGTGTGAGAGACCAAAAAGCTAGATTTCTCCGTCGACACAATGCTCAGTCGAAACTGGCCTTTTGAGGGGGCAATTTGTTGGCACTAGATTTCGACTGGAAGGTGTTGACCAGAAACGTCCAAAACAAGCTGACGCAGGAGAGAGGTGCAAGGCAGTGTCGAGTCGACACTAGCGGAAAGGCGTGTCGAAGGACCGTCGATAAGTCTTGGTGTTGGAAATAAGCTGATGTCGGTTTCAAGGAATGATTGTTTAAGCGGGAAAAAGTTTGAAAATTCCAAAACCATGGGAAGTTGAAAAGAGAGTGGGGTGCCACGTGTCAGTTTTAGGAAACATTTGGGTAGACAAACAGTTATTTTTTAGGCCTATATAAGGCATTATTTTTTCTATTTTTAAGGTCGCATTTTTTCAGATTGTAAAGGGAAAACACTCAAAGTACCAAGCTTAGAGAGAAACGAGTTCACTCCCACAAACAAATGTATACTTGCGTCCAAATCTCATTTAATGCAATTTATTTTCCTCTTCCGTATATAATTTAAAGTCTTTATATTTTTGTTCTTTTTCCGTTTTGCTTTCCCTTGCCTTTCTTTGCTTCTTATGCAAACCAACTCGCAACTGTTAAGATATTCTTCGCGTCACCCAAATCACTTAAACGTGACACTTAAACAAACATAAACGAAGTAAAAACATACGCTTCCAATTCCAAGTTCTAGGATTCGTCTGGACGGTCCCGCAAGCGAACTAACGACGAAAGACCAACGTTTGTTCGCGCGGGGCGAACAGATAGTTTGCCTTTTTATTCTTTGGACGTGTGACCTGAAAAGGTAAAGATTTATGTGACACTGCTTACTCTGCACTTGAGTTCAATTGTGTTTCCAAGATGGAATCTGACTGTTGGTTTGCAATTGCTTCTTTCTTTCATTTCAATTAGTCGGCTCGCTTTCGCCTATATAAAGGTATATAAAATTTCGGGGAATTTTTGAAACCTTTCAGATTGAAATCCCCTTATTTCCTTTGAGTATTTCCCTCTTTTCTGAGAGGGTTTTTATTGGAGTAACCGTCATTACGTATTCAAAGCTTCAACCTTCAGCCTCTCCTTCGTTTCATTATTTTGTCCTCACACTTCAAGGTACCTTCTTCCAACTCAAACCTTTTCTTCAAGCATTTACAATCTCTTTGTTAAAATGAGTGATAACCCTATTATCATTGAGAGTGATTCGAAAGGTAGCACTTCTTCTTTGGAAAAGGGGAATGGAATCTAAATTGGACTCCCTTTATTCTATTAATGGGTTCATATCTCCCTAATTAATGATTCTGAATTGGAAGGAGTGCATGAGGACTCCTTTTTTTAAAGAGCTTCCTCTAGTCATTCTTTAAAGGCTCCATTTTAAGAAAGACCGTAGGGGTTGAGGATCCTATCGAGAAACCGATACCTCCCCATGTCTTGAGTGAAGGAGAAATATAAGTTTCCCGACAAAGGAGGGAACATGCAATGACTTTGTTTGTATTTATCAGGGGATGACTGGTTGCGAGCCTGGAGATGCTCAAATCACAATTTATTTGGGGGACTGGGAAAAATCCAATGTTGTATCTTGGATTAAACTCGATGATCACTTTAAAGCTGATGAACTGGACCGAAAGCGGTTTTGGCTAGTTGAGACAAGTAACATCAACAAATACTATTGGATGGCCACCAAAGTGTTAGGGACTCCTTCCACTTTGAACAATGTTGTGGCTATAACCGATGTTGATATTATGGTCGGAAACCCACAGTATTGGTCGGGCCTTTTAGTAGATCTAGAGGTAAGGATATACAGCTCTTTTGAGGGTTGCTTGGTTCCTCTCTATGAATGCATATTTACTAGGTTGGGGGTAAGTTTTCCCTTTTCTGATTTCGAGGTGGCTGTGATTAACCGTATGAGAGTTTCCCCCTCAAAAATTCATCCTAGAGCTTGGGCTTACATGAAGGTGTTCCAAATCTGTACCGAGCATAAATGTTGGGAACCCTCTCTGGAGCTCTTTTTCGATCTCTTTTACACGATCGACACCTTTTGAGATAATACCTGAATCAAGAATTGATCTTTCTTTATACTAATGTCCCTTGGTTTGAACCTTTTACCATTGATTAGGGTAATTTTCTAGGATGTTTCATGATGGCGAAGCCTATTACTCATGAGGCTCACTTTTCATTATGTTCGTCCTCGGCCCCAGTTGGATTCACTCGTTCTTAGAAGATTGGTTTTTTGAATTATTGGTCTCGGGTTCACTTCTATATGTCGCAACTGCGAAAAACAACCGGCGGAAATAGAACAGAAGAGTCATCACGGAACATTATATATCCCGACGCAAGGAAAGGAAATGATCGAAGAAAACCTCAACAAAGGGAAAGGAATGGTCATGGCAACCATAATCCGGGTTCGTGAGTCGGTTACGCGAGGGGAAGGTATTAGCATCCCCACGCGTCCATCGTACTCGATGGGATCCACGCTTATTGTCTAACTAAAGGGTGAGTTATCTAAAGCCTACTGCTAACAGAAACGGAACATAAAAAGGGAAAAAGGAGACTCGATAGGACATCGTCGTCCTATGCCTACGTACTCCCTTGTGCAATGTGAAAGTCAGAGTCAACGTAGTTCAGAGGACTACAGGGGATGGGGGGAAGGTTGTTCGCCAAGACATCGCCGTCTTGTGCCTACGTATCCTTAATCGGACGAGAAAGAGGAAGTCAGAGCAGTCGTAGTTTGACCTACGGGTTGAAAGGGTCTCGATAGCGAGGGTGCGAGAGAAGAGGGGAGTTAGTTGTTAGTGTGCTCGCCGAGATATTGCATCTCGTGCCTATGTATCCTCAATCGGAAGGGAGGGAGGAATCAGAGCATCCGTAGTTCACGGACTATGGAAAACTGGAACGGTCTCGATCGCACGGGTGCCAGAGAAAAGAAATCGGGATCTGAAGAAGCGCTCCTGAAGAAGTGAATTGACTTTGTTTGTTAATTTCCAATGTACTTAAGGCTCGTGGCGCACAATACTCATCGTATTTATTAAGTGTCTTAATTATTGCTTTGAGAAATAAGAGAGAGACGCACGCAAGGTCTAGGGGAAACTGAATCCTACATGTTATCATCCAAAGTGGCCCTAAGGTCAGGATTAGGAGGGAGCTAACCTATTGTTATCATGCTTGGATTGAGAGCCTAATGTCTATCCTACTCCGAGCTTAATAAGAAATTATGTCGAACCAGGAGCCTTAAGGGAGCATGTGAATACAGAGATAATCAACAAGTAAACACCAGACAGATCAATCACAAAGAGAAAATCGAATATAAAACCAAGGCTCAATCATCAGGTACAAAGAAAATATGTACAAGCATCACCAAGGAAATGATTCACAAACATCACCAAGAATTAGTTTAATCAAGATTAACATCTAATTAAAAACTAATTCTAAAATTAATCCAAAATCAATTACTCAAAATTAATTAACCAAAAACAATATTTCAAAATCAATTAGCCAACATTAGAATTCAAAATTCAAAATTAACGAATATTAAAATCAAAAGTTAATTCAAAACACTAATATTAACATCTAATTAAAGTCCAGAAAAATCTAATTAGAAAATCTAAAAAAAAACAAATTAAAAAAATCAAAGGCTAGTTAAAAAGATCTAATCCAATATACAATTAAACTAATTGTCTCAAAAACTAAACTATTAAACAAACATTCAAGTAATAAAAACAAACAGAGGGGGGTACAGTCAAAAAATAGGAGGTGGAGCAGTAATGCTATGCGGGATGAGATTCTGGCCCAATGGTGTTACCATGCATAGGGGTGAGGCAAGTGATTAGGGAGGTGCGGAAAAAAAGTCTGCACATGGGCTTACAAGCCCAGTCTAACCAAACTTATCAAGAGCAACACACATGCTTCCCTTCAGAAGAATTCGTCTTTTTCACACAACCTGTTTTCCTCTTCCCCGTCAGCCTTCCCCCACACCACGCCGTCGGCGACACAGTCTCGCCACTCTCCTCATCACCAACGTAACCTCTCCACCTCAACATTTTCCTTTCTTTTCTTTCCCCATCGCGTCGTCCTTCCTTCTCTCTGTTCACCACAGCTCACACACCGTCCCGTTCCTTTCTCCATCCGTTCGACCCTTCTCTCTCACTACAGCAACTACCACGCTCAATGCTCCTCTTATCCGATCCATGTTGTCTTGACCTTACCAGAAACGCCTTATTTCGCCGCGCCGCGCCTCAGAGCCGCCGGCGGCTAGGAAACTCCTCAAATTAACAACCACAAGTGCGAAGCCTCCTCAAATTCCTTACCACAAAGTCCGACGCGGCTCGCTCGACCTCACTCTATTCAAATCAGCGATCTCGAAACTCACTCTTGAATCATAACACGACGCAAGCAATGGAGGAATATATTCAGAATAAATTGTATCAACAACTTTAAACGAATGCTATGAGATACGACGAAGGCTATAAGATATGTACCAGGGCGGAGTAGGGAGGATCTCTGACACGGCGGATTTTTGACGACCTTCAGATATTGCTATTACCCTGCCTCGTTCGCTTCTTTACATCTTGCTGCTCTCCGAAGGTGTTGATTCTCAAAATTCCAGCAAGAACTCCCTAGAGGTACGCATCTAAATTCAAATATCTCATCTTCTCTGTCGATGCTACTTCTGAAATTGTTGTTGTTGCTGCAAGTTTCCGTAAATTTAATGTCACTACATCATTCTTCTTCTTCTTGTGTTGCTACTGCGTTGTGTTGCAATGTTATTGCCTTCAGCTTCTCCCCTGCTAGCGGATCTGAATTTGTTCTGAGATTGAAAATTGATGAGGCTTATTGAATCATTTGATGAGTTTTGTTGTGGTCCTTGGTTTCTGCAGGTTATTTTTCAATGAAGTTATGGTGTTGTGATTCCTCTTACCGGTTATGAATTTGGATATGGATATTTGAAAGTTGGATTAGAAAATAATGGACATAGATAATGATGGATTTAGAATGGATATTAGGAAACATGATTAAAACATGATTAAAATGGATATGGACTAGATGGTTTAGACTTGGGATAAACAAGAATGGACAATGGTTTAATGGCTAAAAATGGATAATATTTGATATTAAAGGTGGATAAAGAATTAAATTGAAAAATGGATTCGAAAATGGGTTAAAAATGGATAAAGAAAAATAGGTTATGGTGAAATGAATGGATATCGACTTTTGAACTAAAACCGTCAAATGATCACATGAATGAATACTCAACCAAACTCCTTAATTCTCAATGAAAACCAAGTTGCATTCTCAATACAAACCTTGTCCACACTTGAACTTTCCCACCAACCTCGGATGAATGAACGAGTCTTGAACCAATAAACAACTTGAACTTGAATCAATAACCATCTGAATCAATTTTAAACCCTGCCCTGATCATTGAATCTGCGCCGAGGAAAATAAATCCACAACTGAACCACTAATGGAATGATAAACTTAATTTTCTGAACCAAACCTCACACAAACCACTGCTTGATAACCTGATGAAGTCCACAACTCAACCTTGGAAACACACTGCCTGAGAAGTTAACCACTGGAACAGATAACCTGCAATTGAAGCAAACTTCTAATAGTTTGACCAGGATTAGGTCAAACATCCACCTGAATAGAATCGTAACTGAACAACCATACTTGACTTGAAATTGAAATGTCTGCTTGATGAACTTTGATAAGAAGATACACACGATGATGAGAATTCATCCTTGCTTCAACTTGAATGTGATAACATACAAAATCGCCTCTGACCAGGGAAATCTCGAATCACAGAGAGATCCTTTGATCCCAAGTCTTAGAAAACCAATGCGAGGATATGAATGCAAAAATATGACCTAATAGAGATGCAAATGAGTGCGAAACAAAAGCCAATTAAGGTTAGAAAAAGAGAGGGAAAATTTTGGGGTGCTACACTATAACACCCTAGTTTTTAAATTAAGTTATTTTATTAAGTTAAATATGTTTATATAGTTTATTGGAGTGCTCTGGGTATTTTTGTGGAGTTATTTGAGGTCGGTAAAATTTATATAATTTATCACTAATTTTTTATTTACTTAAAGCAATAGAGAAAATGATAAATATTGGGATAGGGGGTGGAAAATAAAATAATGACATCATTTGTGTGGTAAGGAGTGAGAGACCAGATGTTGAGGGGGAGAATTAGAAATATTATAAGATTAAATTAGGTTTTTCTTTTAAAAGAAAAAGAAGGAGAAAATAGGTTTATGTAGTACGTGAAACTTGGGAAAAGAGGAGTTGTAGAGGCAAGAGAACAAACTTAGATAGAGGGACTACCATTGCTAAAAAATCAACCTTTTGCTGCAAAATTATAGTAAAGGGGAGGGGGGAATTTTCCATTATTGGGTGCTTATTTCATAAAGGATAGCGAGGGATCCTCACCCTCTTTCTTCTTTGTTGTATTTTCTAGCATGGTTGAATTGGTGATTTTGGAGAGGGTAGTGCAAAACCTTGCTCCTAATTTTGGTGATTAATAATAATTCATGCTCAATTTAATTGCCTAAAATTCGTGTATGATTTATATGTAAAAATATGGATTATGATTGTTCATGTTGTTATGCCTAATATGATAAACATGTGATTTGATTTGGTGAAAATATGTGGAATAAATGGTGAGTATGTGTGCAAATGGTCTATTAAACATTGAATAAATATGTATGATGTTTTTCTATTTGATTGGAGTAGTTAGGGGTTGAAATCAGAGTTTTTGAAGTGTTCCCATGGTGGAAAAACCCAGTTCTGTCTTATGCATAGAGGTGACGGGTGTCACCAGCGTGACGGGTCGACCATTATTCATCCGGGAGAGCTGACGGGCGTTAACATGGTGACGGGGCGACCGACATGGTTACCGAGATAAGCTTCTTGCCCAGGCTTCAGAAGGATGGTGAATTTGTGTGGGAGAAGGGTGACAGATTGTCATGACGACCGTTATGAGGGGTGGTTGATCGTCAGCCCTTCGGTTGACCTGTTATTTTTTGAGTTGTTTTCGATTCTAGTGACTGTTTGTTGTTGTTTTGTTGAGTTTGGTGAGTTGGTGAATAAAGTGAAGGAAAAAATGATTCAAAACACAGTGGAAAAATTTTGTTTTCCTTTAGTTGTCCTTGCAAATGATGCACGATCAATTATAAAACAATTACCTCTTGTGGTGATTAACGGCTTTGATGCAGATTCGAATGAATGATCACACGCGATGATCTATGATCAATGCCTCTACTTAGTCCACATGAACATAATGCCTTCAATCTCAGTGCTAGCTGCAACGAATGAAGATTTTGAGTGAGGTAGAAAGAAATTACGACTAGGGTTTCATTAAGTGAGAAAGCTTATGCACAAGGGTTATATTAACTGAACCACTTGTGAGGGCTACAAGCTAAAAAGCTCAACTTAAATGCACCTTATAATAATAATAAAAATAATAATAATAATAATAATAATAATAATATATTATAATAAACACACTTTTATTATTACTATATTTAATAACTATTATTATAATCATAATAACAACAATAACTATTATTATTATATTATACGGTGTTTCATATTTCTCTTAAGTACATTGTACCTTACGGTGTTTCATAATTCTCTCAAGTACACCATACCTTACAGTGTTCCTTATTTATCCTATCTCTCATCAACCTATCCTTATGTATGTGACCCTATAGGTTCTCGTGATGTTGAAAATTATATTAAATTAGACATTTAATTTAATAAATAGTGATGGGTATCTAGCAACACAACACTGTTACCCAAGTCACGAAAATGTCATTTGATATGACAAAAACATTTTCATGATAATATTATTGTGTACAATTACCATTTTTCCCTCATGTCTATATTGAACACAAGGTATAGACCATGTCACCTTTTTCCAGTTCAATATTGGACCCTTAGACATTTATCATGTTATGCAGTAAGGGAAAACTCCATATAGGTCACTCATGTCCCTCAATATGCTTTGTGAAGTACCCATCAATTGTCTTTATGGTCATTCAATTATGAATGATGTTTGATCATTAATAAAGTACTCGAATCCACATCTAGGTTCCATAATGGTTTCTGGTTGAAGGGTGGTATACACCACTATCACTATGAGAATAACTTATGACACTATAACATCCTATGTAGTATTCTCAAAGCGGGTCAATCCGATATAAATATTACTCCTAATATTTATATGTATGTTAAGACTGATAACTCTTTTTCATCATCCATGAGATGTGATCATTAGTCTATCCATATGATAGTCTCAATGCTTCAATGTTATCCCACTTCATAATTAAGCTCAACTACAGATAGTTTAAGAATAATGTCTTTATGTTTAATGTGATCTCATGATTAAGTCACACTTATCATTTCATTAAAAGGGCTAGCAATTGTAGTGACTTTATTAATTTGGAAAAACAAACATGATAAAGAAATGTCTCGTAATTATTAATAAATAATTCAATACAAGTACCAAAACCATTGGCCTCTAGGGATTACACCAACATAAAGTTATCATGTTTTAAGAATTGTTTGATTTTGCTCCATTGAGATATGAGTAAACTTTCATTGAATTCTTGTATTCTTATGCATTGGTGAGTCATAATTACATAGCATGTTTATTATGTTGAGATGGTGGCCTTATTTGCGATGTATGTGGTTCAAAGGGTAACTAGTGATGATTATCACATATGTTTGTGTTGTTGTATTTCATGCATCATAGTGTACAGACTTCGGTCCAGTGTTATGCCGCTGGTTCAGAAGGGAGGACTAGTGACGAGTCGTTGATTTAGAAGATGGGATTAGTGAGGAGTTCAGATTCAAAAGGGGGATTAGTGGTATTCATGGTTCGAAAGAGGACCATCAGTGAGTGGACTAAATTAGTAACATACCTCTAATGTCCAGATTGGTACCACATGCATATAGAGTCGAGGAGTTGATGCATTTCATACATACTTGCTTTGCGATCGAGTTATTATTATAATCAATACATTGTTGTGAATGATATGCGTGTGATTGGTGATTGCTTGAATTATACTATCCTTTACTATATATGAACCACTAACTCTATTGGATGTATTCTCACCCCTAGTTGTTTTGTTTGTGATGTTCTGTACTCTCATGGTACAGATACTCCGATAGAGGAGCACTAGCGGCTGTAGAGCTAGAGGATGCAGTGGGACCCCTTAGTCTATTTACATTTTTTTGGGTTGTTTAGTTTTGGAATTGCTCTGATATGTAACATGGAGATGAGTTACTTTGTTACATGTTATGTTTCATAAGATGTCTAAGTTATTTTAATTAGTAATTTCTATTGAGACCAATAAGTGTTTTCTTTGAAGTTTTGATATTTTATTCCGTTGCATGTTTCATGTTATGATTTGCGAGAAAGATATATATATATATATATTGTGAATGTGTAACACCGAGGTTGTGTAAAAATTAAATGTGTTATTTTTATAAATCAAGGGTGTCAGGTTTTAGGGTGTTACAATTTCTGCTGACACCTTTCTTCTTACCATGTCGGACTAAGTCCTATATACTCCGAGGAGGTAAAAATGAGGGAAGATATGTGCGCTTGGCATCAAAGGGGCGATTATGAGGAAGAATTTGGTCATGGTGATGTGACTCCTTCTCAAAAAAGAAGAAATAGATTGATACTTACGCTCTCATCAGTGTGTTCGGTCATGTAGATGGGCATCTTTGGTGAGAATGGAGACTCGAGGAACCTTATGCATTTATTTTAACAAGTGTAACTAGTATCTTGTAGATAACATGAGTCGGTTGCAGAAGCTTCTAGTGCTCGCCAAGGATAAAGGTCTTACGACTGAATCATCGGGTCAAGTGGTGCAGACTTCTATTGTTGCAGCTACCCTTGCTCCGGTAAATCAGATGCCAGTTACACTTATTGCCTCAATAATAGCTATGACTATTGTCCCTGGTATAACTCTTGAGGTGGACCAATTGATAAATACGACTGCCGACCTTTCTACTCGTGAGCTTTCACTGTCCCATCTCTTATTAAGAGGAATCAACGTAACTGCCTGTCTACTCCTGTTGAATGGGGTAATCCAAATGAGATCATTTGTTTAAGGATGTTGAGTTATAGGCTCTTACTCCTTTCTTTCGGCTCCCTGCAATTTTATCCTCTAAGGTACCCAACACCCAAGAGGAATTTGATGCTGCTATTGTCACTGAAGACTTGGGTTTTGTCCAGAACTTGTCTACGTATTAACATATGGGGTCTTTTTGTGGATGCTTCTCGTACCCTATTCAGGGCCAGATCTCATGTTTTATTGGTAGCCGTCGGCCAGGATGTTGTGTTAGGTTTTGGCGATCTTTCAACGGGTCATGGAATCCGTGTACTAGGTCCGAGATCAGAACGTTGGAACAGGCATAAGGACTTTAACCTGGTAGTTTTGTCACTACCAACCAACTAGATCCCTTCCAAGTAGGTCCTAGAGAAGATACCAGAGACAATGTTGACGTTTAAAGACCTTTTTCCTCCCCCTATCTTTTTTTTTGTTCATCTTTGTTTCTAGAAGACTTTGTCGAGGTTTTGCGCCATAGCTTGTAAACAATATTAATTTATATCATTACCTTTGCATGATAGTGCCTTTTGAAAGTGTGAAAAGTACACAAGAAGGGGGAGGTTGAATTGTGTTTCACGTTTTCTTTAATTTAACTTATGATCAGAGTTTCAGAATCAGAACTGGTGTTCAGATTCTGTTTTAATTCATATGCAGCTGTAGCGTGCAATTTTTGTCGGTAACGCGACCACCTTATCGCCATTGGTTGGAATTGGGTGCTACTTTCTGATTTCTTCTTTATCCTATGAAGCTGGAAAGGAAAGGGAAGCTATCTAAAACTAACCTGACACACAAATGTTTTCTTTAACAAATGCTAAGAGATTGGGGAGTTTGGGGCCAGGTTATACAATGGGGAGTTGTCAATTACCTATTCTATATATGGTTATCCATAGATCGTTAGCAATTTCTACTATTTTCTATTTACTGGTGTTTATCTGTTAAGGTTGGGAAAGTTTCTCCTTTGGGAGTGTTTGAGAGAGAGAGTTTTTGTTGATTTCGGGTGTTCCGATGTTTTTGGTGAGGTACTGAACCTAAGGTTTTTTTTACTAGTGTGCTCACTAAGATTTTGCAATCTTATGCCTACGTATTCCCGTAAAAGAAAACAAGGAAATCAGAGCAATCGTAGTTCCTCCTATTCTATGGGAGGAAAAAGATGTTTTGGTGTCTTGTTCAAAGCCCAAGATTGAAGATAAAGGTTTGTTTATGACTTGTTCAAAGCCTAAGATTGAAGCTAAAAGGTTTTGACTGAGAGAGAATTTGTCATCTCTTAAGGGAGACATCTCGTCTGTTTAACAGAGTTGTTTGGGTAACTGATTGTAAAGGAACATTACTTTAACTGGAATGCATGGAGTCCAACAATGCCATAATTTCCTTTATAGGAGTGTTGTCCTGAAGGAGAAAACTTTAACTCAGTGTAGAGTAATGCCATTTTTCCTTAGGAGTTTTTCATGCTAAGAGAGGGACATTGGCTTGGATGTAAGTAATCCAGAGGCTTGCCACTTACATCAGTTAGATGATAGATGAAGTTTACCAGGATAAGAGATGGACTACAGCTTGGATTTTTGAATCAACAAGTGTGCCACTTACAGCAGTTATCTGGGATTAAGGTTTATTTTGAATGTCTATTTTGATGTGTGATTGTACAGAGAAATGTCTTCCTACAGAGAGATTTTGATTTCCTCTGAAGGGAATGTTGATTTTTGTGTGCCTTGATCAAAGGCTAAGGTTGAAGCTAAATGGTTGATTGACTCCACTAGGGATATTTTTATACAAAGCCTAAGAGGAGGTTGAGAAGAAATGATTCTTTTGGGAAGTTTTTATTTGTGTGTCTTGTACAAAGCCCAAGATTAAGGCTAAAGGGGTTAACTCTGCTTAGGGAATTTTCTTATATGAAGCCTAAGAGGAGGCTAACTTCTGCTGAGGATTATTGAGATCCAGAGGCAGGTCCAAATTGGGGAATTAACTCTTGCTGGGAATTTAAGAAGAGTTGAAATATCAGATGCCTTGAGGTTTTGTTTCTCTTGGGGATTTGTTAATGGTAAATTAACCCTGATTGGGGAATCTAGGATGGAAGTTTAATAGGTGGAGTTTTTACCTTTGGAGGTTTTAACTCTGTTGAAGACTGATGGAATGATCAGGGTTTTTTCCTGTGCTTTTAGGAAGCTTGAGGGTTTCTTTGAAATCCAAGAGGAGATGAAACTGTCCAAGTCTACTGGTATGGGAAGGTTTATCTTTGTACAATGCCCAAGAGGAGGCTTGTGTTTTAAGGGATGAGAATCAACCTTAAACTAGTTTGATGTTTAGATTTTTGAAAGGACTGCTCTAAAGAAGGATGACTAGGTTCTGTCCTATACCTGTAAGAGGTCTTTGGGTCCTTGTACTAAGCCCAAGAGGAGGCATGAGAACTTCTAAGAAGCCCGTGGGTCCTTGTACAAAGCCCAAGAGGAGGCTGGGGATGCTTTTAGGAAGCCTGTGGGTCCAAACCTAAGAAAAGTTCAAGAAAGGTTTCACCGGGAATAATCCTTTCTTTAGTGAACAGTTCTAGGGTTTGAAGAAATTCAAGAGAGGTTTCATTGGGAATTAATCCTCTCTGGGGAAATGAATTTCTTAGACAAATTTCTAGTAGTGACAGTCTTAAGAAAAGTTTCACCGGGAATAATACCTTTCTCTGTTCCATATTGTATAAGCCAAAGAGGAGGCAAGACTGTATCTGGAATTTCCTATGGGGAACTAATTTTGACTATGTTGAAAGAGTGACCACTGGTTTGGCCTAATCCTAGACCTAATTGCTGGAGAAAACTCTAAGCAGATAATATATAGGCATATATATACAGATGAAAGATATACAAGTATGTAAAATAAGGTAGGAGGACTTACAGGTGAGCAAGCTTCCAGCATTACAAACAAATATATATATATATATATATATATATATATATATATATATATATATATAAGTATGTAAAAGAAAGTTGCTTAAAAACTTACAGGTGAGCAAGCTTCCATTGTAGCAGCTGTATGGTTAGTTGTTCAAGAAATTAAGGAAAGTTTTTATAACAACTATGAATTTGAATCTAAATCAAAAGGAAAGTTGTTTTAAAAGAGGGAGTTTGGGGCTTATACTCAAGGGAGGCCCAGATGAATTGTATCGGGACTTATACAATGACTGAGGCTCAAATTGTATTTACAAAGAGGTTAGGTCTTACACTCTATTAGAGGCCCAAAGTTTTTTTTGTACAAGAGATGGGGCTTACAACTCAAGGAGAGGCCCAAAAATAACAGTGATTACACCGTCGTTTTAAGAATCGCAGAGGGGCTTATACAATGACTGAGGCCCAAAAAAGTTTTATGTACAAAGGGATGGGACTTACACTCTATTAGAGGCCCAAAGAATGTTTGAAAAGAAGAAAAATGGGACTTACACATGGGTAGGCCCAAATTATTATGTTTTGAAAACAACGATCGCGTCGAAATTTTTTAACGTACTGGGACTTATACAATGACTGAGGCCCAAAAAATGTTTTTATTTTCAAGGGATGGGTCTTACACTCTATTAGAGGCCCAAAGTGTTTTGAAAAATGTTTGTGAGGGTGAAAATAATCAAAACCCTAATTTGATTTTTAAAAAGGGCATTTTAATTAAATAAAAATTTAATTAAAATGATCAAAATTGCCAAACATATGTGAAAAAAAAATTATGATCTAGGATCAAAGTTTCAAAAATCATGTTTTACCCCTAGAATGATTTAAAACTCATTTGAATTTAAAATCAAGAGAAAGAAATTATTATTTTTAAAAATATTTGAAAGTTTGAGGCTTACCTCTGCAAGAAGGATTCGATTTCAATGGTAGATGTGTTACAGAAGTGAAACAATGGCCTGGTTAGCTTCCTTGAGTCTCAAGGATCGTGTTGCAACCTTCAAGATGCTTTGAAATTATTTGGATAGGCTGGCTCAACTCTGACTGCAACTGGTCCAAGTGAGAAATGAAGATGATGATCCTGATGTTTCAGAGGTGTAAGAGGTGTTTAATCAGCTCATATATGATATATGGAAGGTGTTAGATTAACTGGTTATGATGGAATGGCTTCCTAATGTAAAATTCGATGGTGACTTGCAAATGAAGGCATTTTTGGAGTGAGAGAGAGATTTTGAGTAAAGTATCAGTTTGGGTGCTTTGGTCTTCTCAAACCGAACACAATTGATGTCTATTTATAGTGCAACAAGTTTGTTTTGGCATCAATAATGAATGGAGGCTTGGACAATCCCTTGGCCAATGTTGATCAAAAGGAATCTCAAGTCTCCTCTAGCCATTGACTTGAGGTTAGGGTACATGCTATGAGTCCTTTGGTTCAAAGCTGAATCTTGACTCAATTCAGTTAGCAATGTCTTGATGCTTGCCACCTTGTGAATCCATTAAATGCATGGAAACAAAATTGGAGTCTTTGAGCTTTTTAGCCTTTTAGGGCATTTATGGCTACATGTAGATCCTTCAACTTGGGAGGCTTGTGGATCACATCATTTCTCTTTTATGTTATCCCCTGAGGTGTCCAAATGGATGACAAGGCTTGTACTTGTTTGATTTTTCCAAATCGAGCAAAAATGTAAAATTCTGTCTTGTTCAAGACAGTTGGAAATGGTGATTTTGAGAGGGTCATATCTCCTTGCTCAAATGGAGTTATGGAAAGCTCTTGTGCTTTTTAGAAAGCCCTCATATGTGTCATACCCCAAATTTTGACCACTAAGATTTCCCATCATTGTTCAAATCATCATCACAATATGGATGAACCATCATGCCTCATCAAATGCCTCAAGGGTTGTTGAGCATTCACTACAATCAAAATTAGGGTTTTAAGCCCTCTCAGAGCCTTAGACAAAGGATCAATCAAGGAATGACTTGGTCTTCAACTTGTCTAACCTCTAAAATATCCACAATGGATCAAAAGGACTCCCACTTCAAGGATTAAGCACAAGGCTGCTCCCTTCTAGGTGGATCAAGTCTCAAGATCGATAGTGTCACCAAATTAGGGGTTTGGTTGACCAGGGCCTCCAGATGGAAATTTTCATCTGGGCACAAGCCAATGATCCAAAACATAACCTAATATACTCCATGGAACCTCATGAACCCAATCATCAAGTCAATTTTGCCTCAGGGGATGCATACATCAAAAATCAGGAATTAGGGTTTCTTGACCTAATTCACCCCTAAGTTGACTTTTGGGACAAATCATGAACCAAGACCTCAAGACATGATTGGAGGGTATTTAATATACTATTTTGATCCATTTGGAACAATGGATTAATCCAAGAAGCTTAAGCAACAAGTCTCAACTTCATCAGAGCCACAATTAGGGTTTCGCGAGAAAAGTCAACTGTAACTTTGACTTTTGACCAGGACATACTCCCAAACCCTAAGATATGATTCAATATACCCTATGACACCCATGGAACATGTCCATCAAGTTTGATTTAGGTCAAGGACATGATTTCCTGAAGAATTGCACAATTTGGAATTCATCTGATAAAAAGTCAACTGTGCACAAAAGTCAACTTTGACTTTTTGAGATTTTTCACCAAAATGGATTTTTAACCCTAAAATGATGTTAATGTATGATTTGAATCATCATTCATCAAGAAAAATCAAAGAAAGTGGGATAACTTGTAAAAGGGGGTAACCATAAAAACTTAGAAAAATTTCTAAGTTATGGAAAAAGTGACACTAATGTGCCAACTTTGGAGGACCATAACTCCTAAACCACAAGGCCATTGTTCCCCATTCAAAGCTTGATTTATAGATCACATTGCCCTCTACAAAAGCTTCATACTAACTTATGTCCAAATTCCTCATGGATTTTGAGTTATGGAGAGATCAAAATCAAGAAAAGTCACTTTGTTCCAACACTTAGTGAAAATTTCACTAAGTCAGAATCTGCCTTTACTTTTTTCCAAATGTAGGGGGATTTTCACTTGGATTCAAAAGAGATCAAAACAAAACATGTTCAAACAGTTGTTGTATCATGTAAGGGCTTTCCAAAATGGCCAAGAACATTACCAAATTCAATTTGAGCCATGAGATATGACATTGGCAAGATGCCTTGCTGAAATCTGCCAAGGCAAGCCAGATTTTTGCACTTTTGGTCAATTTGCCAAAATCAGCCAAATCCAAATGCTCCTATCCACTTGGACACCTCTGAGGATTGAATCTAAAGGGGACAATCACTGAGCCAAGCCTCCAAAGTCTTTGGAACAAGAAATAGCATGTTGAACCTAGAATTGCAAAATAGGGACAAGACTCCAATTTTGGATTGGAGCATTCAATGGAAGCATCAAGGTGGCATGGACTGAGGGAACCACAGCTCTGTGCCCTAACCTCTAGTCAATGGCTAGAGGAGACTTGGATTCTCATTGGACAACATTGGCCAAACCTCTGCTGCAGTTGCCATTCACTGTGGATCCCAAAACAAACTTGCTCTACTATAAATAGAGCTCAATTGTGATCAGTTTGAGTACACCAAAGCCATCTAACATATGCTTTCCTTAAAATCTCTTCTTTCACTCCAATTTTGCCTTCTAAGGCAAGTCACTATCGGGTTTTGAGTTTGAGAGCTTTTCCAATCAAACCAATCACACACACACCTCACATACATCATATAGAAGTGATCTAAACACTCACATAACATATGGAACACAGAATTCACAAAATAACCAGCGAATTGCTCAAGTTCTTGACAGATTTGCAGTTGAGGTACCATCTTCAACTCCAAACCATTTCAATCCATTCCAAGCATTCATACACACTCCATGGCACCTAGGGAAGCTATCCAGATCATTGGAACCTAGCTGTAACACCTCCAACACAAATCACGATCACCAGCTGCAAGTGGTAAGCATTAGCTCTTCTAACTCTATGATCCATGCAATTTTTGCTGCACAATAATTTGGCCATATGTTCATAATGATGCATGGAATGTTTCCCCTCAATTAATTACATTGTTTGAATCGTGTATCAAAAATCCTAGCCTTCATGCAGAAATTAGGGTTCTTGAGGATTTTTCATGATTTCTTGTTATATGTTTAATTTAAATGAAATTAAATACCATATACATTATCGTGAGGTTGAAACGAGTTGATTGGTATGTGGATTACATGATATGATTAAGTATTCAGTGAGATTGGAGAGAAAATGCAAATCAGCCAAACCCAGAACATGCGCGTGTTCTTCAGCTGTTCTTGGCGCCTTTTTTGAAAATTCAAATATTTGAATTTTGTGATTTTATTTAATTGATTCAAAAATTAATTTCTCTCTGAGTTTTAATGATTTTGAGTTGATTCTTTTTTTTAATAATTCACAAAAATGTTGAAATACTTTGTAGGTCAATACTTAATTTTTGAAGCATTAATCCAAGATCACATTTTTTTTTTCATATGTTAAACAATTTTGATCATTTAAATTGAATTTTTATTCAATTAAATACATTTTGGAAAACAAATTAGGGTTTTTGGATTAATTCAACCCTCATAAATCATTTTCAAAACATTTTTGGGCCTCTAATAGAGTGTAAGACCCAACCCTTTGTAAATACAACCTATTTTGGGCCTCACTTATGGTATACGTCCCGTTGTATTTCAAAAAGTTCGACGCGATCATCATCCGTTGAAAAATAACCCAGGCCTACCCTTGAGTAGTAAGACCCATTTCTTTTAAAAATCTTTGGGCCTCTAATAGAGTGTAAGACCCAATCCTTTTTTTGACCAAATCATTTTTGTGCCTCAGTGTATTGTATAAGTCCCGATACCGTCAAAAACCTCGTCGCGATCGCCATTTTAAACGGAAAAATCATTTGGGCCTACCCTCGTGTTATAAACCCCACTCTTTTTCTTTAAAAACTTTTTGGGCCTCTTGAGAGAGTGTAAGACCCATCCCTTTGTACAGAAAACCTTTTTGGGCCTCAGTCACTTGTATAAGTCCCTCTGTACAAATTCAAACAGTGCGCTCACTGATAAAACCCTAGCCTCTCCTTGAGCTGTAAGCCCCAAATCTTTCTTTTTCAAAGCACTTTCTCCTTTGATTTTGAATATACTGTTGTTTTCAATCTTTCTTTGTTGAACAACTAACCAAACAGCAAGGAAGCTCTACAACCGAGTAAGTGTTTATACGCTTTCATTTATCGCTTTCATATACATATAACTGTATTGTGGGGCTGTTTCGTTGTAAGTCTTCTTTCATAAACTCATATCAACTGTGTAATAATAGTATAGATATTTAGAGTTTCCCAAGCAACTACGTCTAGAACTAGGTGACGCCGTTTCGTTTATTCGTAGAAATAGACAACTAGACCCCCAATAGGATCACCAGATACAGTCTTCTCTTCGGCTGTCCTCATTAGGAATTGTCAAGAAACTCTACTCCCAGAGATGAATGTATTCTCCGTGAATGGCATCTTTGAGTTTCTTCCAAATTCTTGAACTTTCCTGACTTGATCTATTCTTTGTGAATAGCTTGCCTTGAATTTCTCTGGGTTTGGGGACCCACGGGCTTCTTAAAAGCATCGGCCTCCTCTTGGGCATCGTACAAGGACCCACAGGCTTCCTAAAAGCATCCCCGCCTCCTCTTGGGCATTGTACAAGGACCCGTCGGCTTCTTAGAAGTATTCACAGCCTCCTCTTAGGCTTCGTATAATGATCTCTTGCTCCGGCAATGATAGCCTCCTCTTGGGCTTCATACAAGGACCTCTCGGCTTCTTAAAAGCTTCCAGCCTCCTCTTGGGCTTTGTACAAATTGTCCCGACGACCTCCTAGAGGTATAGGAACAGAACTTAGTCATCTTAATAGAACAATCCTTTCAAAGAGTCTACTACTGTTTCTCAAAGCATAGTACAAAAGATGAAACTCTAGACACGGACAGTCTAATGTCCTTGAGTCTCAAAGACATTCTCAAGTGACCCCTTCGTTAAATAGGAAGGAAACCCGTAGACTCGGACAGTCTCAATACCCTTTGGATTTCCCCTTTCCTCAAAGACAAGGAAATAACCCTGATCCTCGAATCGAAATCCTTGAGTACAACATTACTCATATAAGAACTGATTTTCTCTTTTAAAATCAATATATTGGATCTGTCACTTAACTGAAACAGTTACCATAGCCTCCTCTTAGGCTTTGTATAATGATCCTTCTTCAGTGAAGTTAGCCTCTCTCTTGGGCTTTATACAATGATTATCCCCAACGAAGTCAAACAACGTTTAGCCTCTCTCTCGGGATTTGTACGAGACACATAAGAGACTCCTTCATTGAGTCAATCACCCTTCCGCCTCCATCTCGGGCTTTATATGAGATACAAAAAGGTTCTTATTGGGCCAAACAAATTTTAGCCTCTATCTCGGGCTTTGTACGAGATACAAAAACACTCTCTTGTTGAGTATAAAAGGTCCTCTTGTAGGATCAAACCCTTTTAGCCTCTCTCTCGGGCTTTGTACGAGACACAAAAACTCTCTTGTTGAGTCAAATAGCCTCCATCTCGGGCTTTATACGAGATACCAAAAGATTCCCTCTTTGAGTCAAAACCTTTTAGCCTTTCTCTCGGGCTTTGTACGAGACACATATTAGCCTCCTCTTAGGCTTTGTATAAGAAAACCACTAGTTGATCCAATCAACCTTTTAGCATCAAAGCCGTGCCTCGTTCACAGTACACAAACATCAACAACTCCTTTCATCTAATTGCTGTAAGCGGCAAGCCTCTGGATCATCTACATCCATGCCACTGTACCTCTTTTAGCATGAGAAATTCCTAAGGAAAGATAACATTGCTCTACACTGAGTTAAAGTCTTCTCCTTTAGGTTGGAACTCCCCTATAAAGGAAATTATGGCATTGCCGGATTCACACATCCCGGTTAAAGTAATTCTCCTTTATAGACAGTTGTGACATACAACCCCCTCTTTAGAGATGGCAAATTCTCTCTAAAGTCAAACCCTTTTAGCTTCATATCTTGGGCTTTGAACAAGATACAAATAGACTCTGATTTCCCTGTTTCGGTAAACGGGAATACGTAGGCATAAGATTGAAAGAAAAATCTTAGCGAGCACACTAAACAAAAACCAAATCCCATATATCATAATCTGAAGCAGTATCCTAACAAGATCCCAGAGAGAAATCAATATTGGCGAAAATACAAATAACCAGTATGAAGGCCCCACCACATTGATCGCATCTGTAACCTAACAGACCGCTGTTTAAACTCAGTATGCAAGCAGGGTTAATTGGAGACATCTATTTCCCTTCCTTCATCAGCTTCAATAGGATAAAAAATGAATCGACCTGGAGTAAACCCCAGAGCGACAGTGCTTAAGAACCACGTCCAAAATCGCCCGCTATAATATGGTACAATTCATATGTGATCATAGTTGGTCTTGAAACTATCTGAATCCAATTGAAAAAACTTCATGAACTTTGGTGCCCAAAGCTGACACTTAGACAGTTTTGCACTAAGTGTTATGTTCTTGATTTTTCACCATTTTGATCCATCCATAACTAAAAATCCATGAAGAATCAGAGTTTCATGTACATGAAGCTTTTGTAGAGTGTAGGAAGACCTACAAATCAGGCTTTGGATCATTCAAAATGGTTGTCTAGATCAGAAGTTATGGCCTTTGGAAGTTGGTACCAAAACCATTCAAATTTAGTAACTTAGAAAAAATTTCAATTTTTTTCAAGATTACCCCTTTTACAAGTTATCTTGATTTCTTGATCAATTATTGTTTAAATGACAGTATAAGTCATATTTTATGAAAATATGAGTCATAAGGATCTTTTTTGCCAAAAAAGTCATGTTTTGACTTTTGGCTCCGGAGCGGTTCGGCGCGTAAAAACCCTAATTCCCAACTTTTGAGGAATGCATCCCCTGAGGGTAATTTAACTTTGAAATTGATACCTAGGGTTATTTTGAGCATATTGAGTCATGTTTTGAAGTCATGGCTCATGCCCTTGTGAAAATCTCACTCTGGAGGTCATAGTCGTCCAAAACCCTAATTTTGGTGATATCAGGTGTTTCGAGGCTCCTTTCACTTGGAATGCCACAACTTTGTGCTTGATTTTTGATGTGAGGGTCCTCTTGATCGTTTGTGGATGTTTAAGAGGTTAGACAAGTTGAAGATCATGTCATTTCTTGATTGATCTTTTGTCCAAGTACTCTGAGAGGGCCCAAACCCTAATTCTTGATTGTGGTGGATGCTCAACTATCTTTGGGAGATTGATGAGGCATGATGGTACATCCATATTGTGGTAATGATATTCACAATGATGGGAAATCTTGGTGGTCAAAATTTGGGGTATGACAGATGCCCCTATTTAATCTTGGACCTGAAGGTGTGAATGGCGAAGATATTCGGACATTCAGGGTTCAAGAGGATTAAATATGAGAATACCTGAAATTTTTACTGTGGTTATGAATGGCAGTTTTCCCAGCCATTTTCTTTTGCTAAGCAATGATACTTAGAAAAGGGTGAAACTTCCCCTCGATCCTAGTCTTCAACCACGGAACTGGTCTCAGTTTTTGCAATAAAATTCCCCTCGATCCTGGTCTTCAGCCACGGAACTGGTCTCAGTTTTTGAAATAAACTTCCCCTCGATCCTGGTCTTCAGCCATGGAACTGGCCTCAGTTTCTTGAGAAACTTCCCCTCGATCTTGGTCTTCGGCCATGGGACTGGTCTCAGTTTCTTGATAAACTTCCCCTCGATCCTGGTCTTTAGCCATGGAACTGGTCTCAGTTTCTTCTTGTCGAGTTCCTTCCTTAACAAGGAATGCTATGTGTAGCAGTTTTCATCAAACTTCTCGCCGATTTTTTACTGGGGAGATACCGTTTGATGGAAAAAGATTTGATGTCATACTTTCCGAGGACACCCATTCGTCTGAGCTGTAGAGGTGTGCAAACTTCTTTGTTCAGGAGATGCCATTTGTCAACTCTACTGGGAAAAATGAGTCTCTTGAAAGACTACTTTTCGCTTGGGGATATTACATCATACTTTTCTTCGAGATCTTTTCGGAGAAATGCCATGTGATGCAATCCAATTTTGAGGTGCTGATGACTTCATTAACATCGACTTTTTTGGGAGAAAAACTGATGTATTGCCGAGAGTCTTCGGTTAAGAGGCTTTCTCTGGGGATTTTCTTTAATCCGGGAAAGCAAAAATATCATATTCAATGATGAAGAGTGATGTTTGTCGAAGGTGTCTGTCGAATGTCTTCTTGCCTTTCGGAGGTTTAAGTTATCAAAGTGGCCGAGGATCGTCTCCAATCCAGAAATAAACTCTGGGAGAGATTGCTCAGATAAAACATTTCCTGACAAGGAAAGAACTGACAACTCGAATGATAAGAGGACTTTTATCACTTAGGGGATGAATATGACTAGAGTGATAGTAATGCAATATAAATATGAATATGAATATGAATCAATAATGTATGATGTATGTATGTTTATGCTGACAAAACTGACGCGACATACAAACTAATAGATGAACACGACTGGATACTCGGCCACGGCGGGGGATGAAAAGTACCATTGGTTCAAAATAGCAATCCTGTCTTGCTTAAGAAAGACGGTCCCTGTGGGGAGAAAGAATTGTCAATCGGTCTTAAGAGGTAAGAACCCTGCCGGGAATATCAGATGAAAGATGGCATCTGAAACAATTGATCCTTCGCTCAGGTGTACTGGTTATAGAAGGAGTACTTTGATTCTGCACTTTGAGGTTTAATCACTTCTGGAGAAGCTATCGATGTTCTTTTTGAAGTTCACAGTCAAAAGGAAATGCCATCTTTATTTTTAAAAGCAGAAGAAAAGTTTTACAAGTAAATTCATTTTTGTTTTATTTCAAGAATCATTGATCATGTTAAAATTTCATGATGGAAATCAGCCAAGCGCGTGATCCTATAGAGTAATTACAAAGTTTAGAAAATAATAATTTTAAGGGAAAGGGGCCACATTGAAACATAACGACCTTTAACCTTCTACCAACTTTGAATTCTGGATATCTTGAGCTTCTGTCGAAGATGACCTTGACTGGAAGTTTTTTGACGAATAGTGTTACCGCTGGGGATTTAACCTTGTCGGGCGTAGTTACTTGCCATGAATCCCTAACTTTTGCCTGGATTATACTTTGAGATTTCCAATCCATCGACATGATTTTTTATTATGTCTATAATTTTTGCCTGGACCGCCCTTTTGGGTTTTCAATCCACGGGGACATTTTTTTTATTTAGGCAAAGTATTTATTGACTACATCGACATTTTTGGGGTAGGCAAACTCTTCTCCATCCATGGTTGCGAGTCTCAAGGCGCCGCCTGAGAAGGATTTATTGACCACATAGGGGCCGTCAAAATTCAGAGTCCATTTACCCCTGGAATCAGTGAGGAATAATTGTATCTTCTTGAGCATGAGGTCTCCTTTTCTGAAGACACGAGGTCGGACCTTTTTGTCAAACGCTTTCTTCATCCTTTGCTGATACAACTGACCATGGCACAAAGCCGTTATTCACTTTTCTTCGATTAGGTTCCGCTCATCGTGTCAACTTTGACACCATTCTGCTTCTGTTAGCTTAGCTTCCATCAATACCCGGATTGATTGGATCTCTACTTCTACGGGAAGCACTGCCTCCACGCCATATACGAGAGAGAAATGGGTTGCCCCTGTTGAAGTACGGACAGATGTGCGATAATCGTGAAGAGTAAAGGGCATTATTGCATGCTTGTCTTTGTAGGTTACAACCATCTTTCGAACGATCTTCTTGATGTTCTTGTTAGCCGCTTCTACCGCTCCGTTCATCTTAGGTCGGTAGGGAGATGAGTAATGGTGTTCGATCTTGAACTCGACGCACAACTCTTTCATCATCTTGTTGTTCAAGTTAGATCCATTATCAATAATAATCTAGCTTGGGACACCATAACGACATATGAGATTGTTTTTAATGAATAGGACCACCACTTTTCGGGTTACATTGGTGTATGATGCTGCTTCGACCCACTTGGTGAAGTAGTCAATGGCTACCAGGATGAACCGATGTCCGTTTGAAGCTTTGGGTTCAATCATTCCAATCATGTCGATTCCCCATATAGAAAATGGCCATGGAGAAGAAAGAACTTTGAGATGCGTTGGACGTACATGGATCTTGTCTGCGTATATCTGACACTTGTGACACCTCCTCATATACTTGTAGCAATTGGATTCCATTGTCAGCCAATAATATTCTGATCTCAGGATTTTCCTTACCATTGTGTGTCCGTTGGCATGAGTGCCAAAGGATCCTTCGTGAATTTCTTTCAACAACATGTTTGCTTCTGGTCTGTCTACGTATCAGAGCAGGACCATGTCAAAGTTTCTCTTATAGAGTGTATCACTGCTCAGGAAGAAGTTGCCAGCCAGTCTTCTAAGAGTTTTCCTGTCTTTTTTGGATGCCCCAGGTGGGTACTCTTGTTTTTTAAGGAAGCACTTGATATCGTGATACCAGGGTTTATCATCTATGACAACTTCAATTGCGAAGATATAGACGAGCCTTTCAAGGCGCATTATGTCAATCTTAGGTACGACGTTCTAGTGATTTATAGTAATCATAGAAGAGAGAGTGGTCAGTGCATCAGCCATGTGATTTTCTTCACGAGGAATATGATGAAACTCGATTCTGTTGAAGAATGGTAACAACCTTCTCGCGCAATCTTTATAAGGAATTAGTCCTGATTTTTATGTGTTCCACTCTCCTTTAATCTGATTGATAACCAGGGCTGAGTCTCCATACACATCCAAGTTCTTAATCCTTAAGTTAATAGCTTCTTTGAGACCCATGATACAAGCTTCGTATTCGGCCTCGTTGTTTGTGAATTTGAACGTTAATCAGGCAGTGAAAGGAATATGGGTACCCTGAGGTGTTACAATGATTGCCCCAATTCCGTTTCCATAAGTGTTGACAGCTCCGTCAAATATTAGTCCCCATTGGGAGCCTGGTTCTGGCCCTTCGGTGGGTAGCGGTTCATTGCAATCTTTCATTTTCAAGTACATGACATCTTGGTCTGGGAAGTAAAATCTGACTGATTCCTGATCATCATTCGGTTGATGAGCCAAATGATCGGCTAAAACACTCCCTTTGACGGCTTTCTGAGCATGGTACTCGATGTCATATTCTGATAACAACATCTGCCGACAGGCAATCTTTCCCGTGAAATCAGTCTTTTCGAAGTCGTACTTGATCGGATCCATTTCAGAGATTAACCAAGTAGTGTGGCAAATCATGTACTGGTGAATACGTTTGGCTGCCCAAGCCAAAGCGCAGCAAGTTTTCTCGAGCATAGTGTATCGAGTTTCACAGTCCGTGAACTTCTTGCTAAAATAGTAGATGGCAGACTCTTTTCTTTTGGGTTCGTCTTGTTGGCCAAGTACACAACCCATAGAGTCTTCCAAGACTGTTAGGTAGATGATAAATGGTTTTCCCTCTACTGGAGGAGACATAATCAGTGGATTCAACAGTTATTCCTTGATACTGTCGAAGGCTTTTTGGCAGTCTTCTGTTCGTACGCAACTTTGATTCTTTTTGAGTAGTTTGAAGATCGATGCGCATGTCGCGGTCATGAGAGATATGAATATGGAAATTTAATTCAGACGTCCCAAAAATCCTCGGACTTGTTTCTCAGTCTTTGGCAAAGGCATTTCTTGAATGGCCATGACCTTGTCAAGATCAACCTCAGTTCTTTTCTGGCTGACGATGATCCCTAAAAGTTTCCCTGAGCGGACACCGAACATGCATTTATTGGGATTCAAGTGGAGTTTGTACTTTCTCAGACACTCGAATAACTTTGACAGGTGTGTCACATGCTTCTCTTTTGTTTTAGATTTGGCAATTATGTCATCGACATACACTTCGATTTCTTTGTGCATCATGTCGTGAAAAAGAGTAGTCATGGCCCTTTGATAGGTTGCCCTGGCGTTCTTCAAACCGAACGACATTACCTTGTAACAAAAGGTGCCCCATGGGGTGATGAATGAAGTTTTCTCCATATCTTTCGGCGCCATTTTGATTTGATTATAGCCCGAGAACCCATCAATTAAGGAGAAGACTTTAAACTTTGTTGAACTGTCTACCAGCATGTCAATGTGTGGCAGGGGAAGTCGTCCTTTGGACTTGCTTTGTTCAGATCCCTGTAATCTACACACATTCTGACTTTTCCGTCCTTTTTCAGAACTGGTACTATGTTGGCTAACCATTGAGGATATTCTGAGGTGGCGAGGAAACCTGCGTTGCTCTGTTTCTGCACTTCCTCCTTGATTTTGATAGCCATATCTGGATGAGTCCGTCTCAACCTCTGTTTTACCGGCGGATATTCTAATTTCAATGGTAGATGATGTTCCACGATGCTGGTATCCAACCCTAGCATGTCCTGATAGGACCAAGCAAATACATCGGGAAATTCTTTGAGAAGTTTTATCAAGCTTTCTTTGACAGTCAGACTAAGCAGTGCTCCAATCTTACTTTCCTTCTTTTCTTGTTCTGATCCCAAATTGACCATTTCCAATGGTTCTTTGTGAGGTTTAATAGACCTTTCCTCTTGTTTGAGTAGTCGTGAGATCTCTTCTGGAATTTCTGCGTCCTCTTCTTCTTCAGCTTCAAATACCGGGAATTCAAAGTTGGGATAAGGCATTGGATCGTGTGTTTCAATGGGGTTTAAAACAAGCAATCTGCATGATGTGATGATTCATTTTTTAGAAGAGATAGATAGAATGCAAGAGTGTGTGCAGTGTATTTTCTAAAAAATGCTAGTTTTTGTTTATTTTTGGGCTGTTTTAGGATTACCATTTTCTGAAAAACAAAAAGTGAAAACAACAATAAATGCGGGAGTGACAGAATGACGTTTATTTATTTATGATTTGTCGATTCTTAAAATACAGCCCTACAAAACAAAACTCTGTCGCTTTGGACGAAGCGAAGAGGGATATTTACAGAAAAGTGAGCCCTATAAAAACATCTGTTTCACCTGGGCAGGGTGAAAGGTTAAGACAAAGATGGCAATTAATTAGACTTATGGACGACTTTCGAGACATCGACAGAAACCCAATGGCGACGAACTCCTCGGTGAATCACAAAGTCTGATACCTTTCTTCTTGGTTTCTCCTCAGAAATGACGCTGATTTTTGGCGGAGCAGGATCGTTGGAGTCTTCCTCCCAAGCAAAGTTGTCATAGACGAACTCTTCTATTGTATCTTTCTTACTGTTCTCACTCTCGAGAGGATCTCCCCATCTAGTTGGCTGGATGACCTCGTATCTTATGCGAGAGCTTTCAGGAGCGGTGTACTTGACCATGAAGTCGTACTTACCACTCGGTTGTCCTAAAGTGTCCCATACTTCTGTGGGACTAGAGGAGTCATCTTCCTCGATGACGTTGACCTCAGGAAAAGCATAGTTGATGAACTCTTGTCCTACAATCCTTGTAGATTCATCGTTGTGCTGGATATCTTTGGAGTGCCCTGAGTAATGATCCCATGATTTGGTGGGGACGCAGGTATTCTTTTCAATATTGCTCATCTGATAGGCATCGTTAGGCTGACTTTTTGGCCCCAAGTCTTCTGGGTACGGCTGCCAGATAGGCAAGTCATCCAGGGGATCATAATAGTCGTAGTCGAAGTTGTCTTTCATCAGATTGTCTTCTAATGAGTTTGGTGGAGCACGGCGTCCCTCAGGATCACAATCTCCATACATCATCTTGACGTTTGATCTTGGTATATATCCCGGACTCTGTTTGGGAAAACAGAATGACATGTGAGTTTGTTCCTGAGACATATAACCATTGTCGTTGAGATAAGATTTTCATTCCTTGTCCATATCGAAGGAGTCACTCTTATTGATGGTGTGTACTTCTTGAGACACTGGGTGGAGGAAGCCTCCACTGTGGACGAAGTCTTGAATGGGATGAAAACTTTCATCTCTCTTGGCAGTCTGGGCAGAGGTTGAGGAGAAACCAAGACCTTTCTTTGTCTTTTTATCCGTAGGAATTACAAGTTGTCCCCATCCTTTTGTGTTATTACTCTTGATTACTTCGAGAGCATCTTTGTATGAGGAAATCGAAGTCCCTCTTTCTGATCAATTCTCATTGCTTACCGAGAGTGCTTGAAACTGAGTTCCAATGTGTAAGACCCTAATTTTTGACCCCTAAGATTCCACATATCATTCGCATTTCATTTTTACATCTCTACCACAATCAAGATCACACATTGGTTCCCTTATCCCTCTCATCTTTGGGTTTATGCCTTGCAGGGATCACCGAGCATCTATGTGTGTCTTTTTCACTTTATTGCTTTATTTGCTTATGTTTACTAACCCTTTAATCAAAATCCAAAAATATTTTGTTTTCTCTTTATTGACATTTTCAGGGGAAAAACAGGCTAAAAATGCCAAAATAACAGTCCCTCAGCTCGAATGAATTTTATCTGAGAAAAGTCAAAGTTGATCCGCAATCATGTCAAATTTATCTGATCAAGAGTTTTCAAGATTTAATTGATTATTATTCAAGAGACTCCAAGGTTCATGTGTTTATCTCCATGCCTTCTTTGACAAGCAAGAAAAATCGAGCCGGAATCAAAACAGCATATCAAAAAGCCTAATTTCCCAAATTTTCACTGTGTTAATCAATTAACACATTGGTTAATCGGTTAACGCATGCGAATTTTTGAAAAAAAAATGGCAGCAAATTCAAATTTCAGCAATTAGCACCAATTTTCATCATTTTGGAATATTCCATACCATCTCATTTTATTCCCCTACATCACTTTGATCATTTCCTACCATACATGTTCACTAATCACCGCTCTTTTATGAATTTCCCTCCAAATTCAAATTCCAAGCCTAATTTTCATTTCCAAACCAAATTCCAATCCACCAAATTTTCCAAGCCTGAACTCTATAAATAAAGGCTTTATTTCACTCATTTCACAAGCTTTTGAGAGCCAAATTCACCTTGCTAAAATTTCGTTCAAGCTTTTGATAGCCAATAAACCTCATGCAAATTCTCTCCCTAACTACCAAAATTCACCAAAAGCTCAATTTTCTTCTTTCATAAATTAGTAAAAATTCACATCGATTCTTACTAATTTGGAGCTAAACCTTCATCCCTTCTTGTTTTTGTTCATAGGTCAAGGCTTTGGAGTGTAGATCTTGCTGCAATTTGGAAGGATTTTCTGATTTTGGAGTGGTAATTCACTTTCCACCATTGTTAAAGCTTCATATTCATCATTCAAGATATAGATCCTTGGTGTTACTTGTTGTTGATCCTTTGGATCATATACTGTTGTTTGATTGCAGGTTTCTCTATCTAATTCCACTATAAAATTCGTGCAAATTCAGTTCATGATCACAAGGTGTTTGAAAAATGTTATGAAAGAGGATCATACTGAATTTTGCACATTTTTTTTGCTTCTGGTGCAGTGTTAACCGATTAACCAAACACAGTGTAAATTGGTTAACCGATTAACACCCGGTTTTTGTGTAGAATTTCAAAATCTGCACTGGTTAACAGATTAACCAGTGTCCAGAATGCTAATTTGGCTCTGTTTTGGGACTGTTTTGGTTCTTTTGCCATTTCCTTCCCATTTCCTTTGTTCTTGGCCCTAGATCACATACTTTTGTGGTTTAATTTGGCATTCTCTTCATCTATTCCTCTTTTCTTTTGATCGATGAAAGTCTAAGATCTTGGAATTCTTTTGTTGAATTTCGATCGAGACTAGATTGTTACCATTTTTCTTTTCGTGCGGTATCGCTTTTGGATGACGATCTACATATCGTTCATCTAGCATGCATTAGCACAAAGAGCTATTGACCGGCCTCATTGTAGGGTAATTACTCCGTAAATTACTCGGCGATTGCTTAACATAGCGCAATATTTTTCTCGCATCAGAAAACTATAAAAAATGGTTGATCATTTGTGTTTTGGTTCAAAACTTATGAGACTTGTTGTTAGGAGGCTTTGGTCTTATCAATCCTCTAATGAGTTCTTATTAATCTTGACCTAAGTGCAATTATTCAATTATTATTGATCACTAACAACTAATTACTAACTTACTAACATTACTTTTGTACTAATCATTTACAATTCCTTCTCGCTCCTTATCTCTTTTACTTTTATGCTTCATTTTTATCATTTTATATCATGTTTATGCTTCTGCAATTTGCCTTTTGGCCGTTGGACACATGTTTATGCTTCCACCTTTTTCTCTTTGTCCACTTGGACCAAAAAACATTAATAAAGGCCAAAACCTCTAAAAAACATGTGCTTCTAATCTTGGACTATGGTTACTATCCTTTGCAATGGACATGGAATTTTGAACTTAGACCTTGGACATCCATTGCAATTCTTGGAACCTTGGAATTAGAACTAGGACCTTTTCCCTTTGCTTTGGAATTATGGTTCGAAGACTTCGAAGACTTGTGCTTTTGCATGGTTTATGGTGAAAACAACTATATTTGTGGTTAGATTTTCTCATCCTTAGCTTTTACTTTATGCTTTAGGATAGTCACTTATTCTCCTCCCCATTCTTCAATTTTCAAAATTCTCTCCCTTTTTCAAAACATTCTTGATTTCAAACTTTCACCTCTTTCATAATCAAACCTTGACTTTGTCAAGTGACTTTACTCTTTTCTTTTCATTTCTTAACAAATGCTAAACTACATAAGCATATTGACACCTTTTTCAAAAGACTTTAAAAAACACTAAACTCACTTACTCTCTTTTTGTGCCCTCGTGCACTTTTTTTCCTTTAACTTTTTCATAAGTTTAGACATGATTCATTTCTTTAAGCGGAATTATTCACTTGGAAATGACGACTTGTCTTTACATTTAAAAACAACCATAATAAATAAATTTCATTCTTTGTACCACGAACTACGAGGTTTTGATCCTACATTGCACATCGTGGGTACGTAGGCATGAGACGACAAGTCTCACCAAACAAAAAAAGCTTAAAAAACAATTTCTCTTCTCATCTCCTCAATCACTTTTCAAGCAAACATTTTCAGACCAAAAGCGGTAGATATTTCAGAGGGCTCTTATAGAGTACTATAGACATTTTGGGTGCTAACACCTTCCCATTGTGTAACCAACCCCCCTTACCCGGACTCTCTTCACTTGTTCTTGTTGTAGAGCTTGTGTAGGTTTTGTTCGCTCTTTTTCCTTTCCTTTTTGGATAAAATAAAAGTGCGGTGGCGACTCTTGCTTTTTGAGTTAAGTTAATCAATAGCTTATACTCATGATTTTGCCGTTACAGGAAAAGTGGCGACTCTGCTGGGGACAGATTGACCTCTTGCTGGTCCATCCCTTAAGGGGTTTAGCCTACTTTGATTTATTTACTGCTTTTTGTCTGACTTGCTTATTATCTGTCTGTTCTGGTTGGGATGTTCTGAGAGATAAGCCCAATACACAGGCTTGAGTATACACTTAGGACTAGAGTGGAAAGTAGTGGGACCTACGCGCCGTCTTGGTACGTTTGGTGTTCACGAAATTCACATCCAGACGAGGCTATCTTGGGAGATATTCTGACGTGCGTGTCTTGCGCATTTCAGGGTGTTGATCTAGAGAGCTGTCGACTCTGGCGACCGTCTCCCAAGAATTCAGCAACGCTTCTCCTCCCGACTTGTGATAATGGTAGACCAAAAATGGCAAACCCATTACACTTGTCGATCCGAGGACCCAATGCTGGGAACTTGCTATAGGATATCCTTTTTGGGGGAATCAATGGACGACCTCTTTGTTTGGCGATAGTATTGTACCTCGAGGGATGAATGTACTATTGCTTCTCAAATCGAGATTCTGAAACTGAGGATCCCGGCTTTTTAGTACCCACATGTGAGAATGGGCGGGTGTTTACAGGTTTGCAGGAAACCCTGACTTTCAACATGCCCGGTACTTTGGATTTCTTATCAGTGTAGACTCATCAACCTGGTATTCCGGTATTCTGGTATATTGGTATTCTGATATTCTCTTCAGAGCGAACCTTTGAACCTGTGTGCTTCGAGTGATCTTGTTTGTGGTTGTTGCATTCATGCACTTTTGCATCCATGAGCATACATATGCATTTCTTCCCAGTTGCCTCAAAAACTCATTTCAACTGTCTCCTTCTTCAGTTATCTATTCACCGTCAAGTTGTTTCCTCAACACAACTACGGAACTAGAGCTGCTGTCAGATTGAGAATGGAAAACCAAGAACAACACAACGCCAAAGTCAGAATGGAAATTGATGAGTTGAAGGCCGGTATAACCAAACTCACAGAAATACTGCAAGTTCTGATTGCTAGAGGTGAACCACCTCAGAGGACTGTGATCTCTGAAATCTCAACTACTGTTGTTGATCCTCCACTGACTCAGCAACCAGCTTCTACTTGGCCAGAATTTGGGTTACCTCTGAATTACTCGCCACCCTTTGCAACTACTCCTGTGTTTGTCTCGCCAGTATCTTCAGCTCCATTGTTCACTGAACCTCAACCTGTTGTGCATTCTGTTGCTCAAGCTATTCCTGATAATCCTTTCGTGTACCATGCTACTGGTCCACAATCTGAAAGTCAGGGAGAACCTGGATACATTGAAGAAGTCAGAGAGCAATGGCAAACTCTAGACAAAAGGATAAGAGTCGTGGAAGGAAGTGATGTCTTTAGTGCTGCCGCAATGGACATGTGCTTGGTTTCCGACTTGGTTATTCCTCCAAAATTCAAGACTCCTGATTTTGAGAAATACAAGGGGCACACCTGTCCCAGAACCCACTTAGTGATGTACTGCGGCAAGATGGCTGCTCATGCCAAAAATGACAAACTGCTCATTTACTGTTTCCAAGACAGCTTGAGTGGGGCTTCAATGAAATGGTAATGGGACTTGATAAAAACCGTATCCAAAGCTAGATGGACTTGTCTAATTCTTTCTTAAAGTAGTATAAGTACAATCTGGATATGGCACCTGATCGTCGTCAATTACAGAATATGTCTCAGAAAGAAAGGGAATCCTTTAAGGAGTACGCTCAGCGCTGGAGAGAGCTAGCTGCTCAAGTGGAGCCACCCTTGGCTGAAAAAGAATTGACTGGATTGTTCATGGACACTCTTCAGCCGCTCTTTTGGGAAAAGATGATAGGCAGTGTATCATCTGGTTTTGCTGACCTAGTCACTATTGGAGAAAGACTAGAAGAAGGTATCAAGAAAGGAAATATTACCAATGGTGAAGCCTTTAATGGTGCTAAAACGTATGCTGGGAATTTTCAAAAGAAGAAGGATGGTGATACCCATGCTGTTTCAGTTGAAGGGAAACCTCGTCACAGACAACAATATATAGCTGCAGTTGCTCCTGTTGTCAGTGCTCAAATAGTTCAAGCTCTCTGTCAGGCTATTAGACAAAATCAGAATAGCAATAGGGTTAACTTTGATCTTATCCCGATGTCTTACACTGAATTGTATCCATGTCTTGTAAAGAAAGGTTTGATTACAATGAGGGATCTACCTCCTCCTCCAAATCCTCTCTCAGCCAGCTATAGGGCTGATCTTCACTGTGAATTCCATCGAGGTGGGGCAGGCCATAACTTGGAAGGTTGCTATGCATTGAAAGCTAGAGTACAAGAATTGATGAAATCAAAGATTCTGATTTTTCTTGATGAGAATCCCAATGTTGTCAACAATCCTTTGCCAGAGCATGCCAAGTGAAGTTTGAGTCAGTTCAGAAGGATTATCTCCTAAAGCCAGTGTTTCCGACAGGACAACTTATCCTTGTTGCTAATTAGTCACTAGGCCTTGTTTCTTTCTGTTTGCATTTTCTTTGATTGTATTGACTGTTTGCTTTCGAACTTTATTTGTACTTTCATGGTAATTTCAATGAAATGAGCATTGCAACTTTTTATTCAATTCCTTTATATCCACTGTGTGCATCTTTATGTTTTTTTTTCCCAAAACAAAAAATATATCTCCTGTTCACTTTCTTTATTAAGCTTTTGTTTATGCAAAGATTGGAGGGAGGATGATGAAAGCAAAATACCTAAACTTGTTAAACTGTATGCTTTCAATTAAAACTTGGCTGATGATGTATAGGCATTGTTTCAACTCCCAAACACTGGAGAAATAAGGAAGTTAATCCCTTGTCAACCCCTTCGAGCCTAGAAGTTGGAGTTTCTTTCTATACAAAAAAACCCGCAATCTTAACCTAGGGATGGGTAGTTCTCAGTTAATTTCACTGTGTATTTAAACACAAGAGAATCATTGCAATCACAAACTTTCCTTCGCACACATCAAAGAAGTGTTGAAGATGTCTTTCAAATCAAAAGCCAATGATGGTTCACTGTAATCATTAAGCCAGGTAGTCACTATATTTAAAAAAAAATGAAAAAAATAAATGAAAAGCCCGCTAAGTCAAAACCTATGAAGGAGACTCAGGCAAAAATAGGGGCATCCCGCTGACTGTAAGCTCAAATGACACAGTTCAGGCAAAAGTTAGGGATAGCAAAAGAAAAATCAAATCAAGAGGCGACCAAAATCCTCAAAAACAAAACGGGTTGACTACGGTCCTCATCAAAAACAACAAAATGTTGTAAGAAAGAGTGATTGCTATCACAAAAATCCCTCGGCCCTTGAGCCATCATCATAACAGTGTTGAAATTCCAAAATCGCTTGGAACTTGAATGCATAGTTTGAATTAACTGAGCATAGGACTAGAGATCATCACGAAGAATGGGTTGGTTACAAATAAATTTTGAGCCTATATCCTTTGTTTCAAAAACCGTGAACCAGACCACGTTACAACCTTCAAAAGACCTAATTGAAGCCAGGTTTCTTTTGAAAGCATACTACAGCAGGGTTGCGTAAACTGACTCCTATGTTTGTTGCCAATCATTTGCTTTGATGTCATACCTTTGCTTTCTCTTTCACTTTGTATGTTTAAACCACCGTGTTGTGACAAGTGATTCATTTGCTTTGCATCAATAATATCATTCCAAAAATGATTTTTGATTTCAAAATTGCATTGAGCTTTGCATTAAAATTACCATGTTTGTTTGAATAATCCTATTTGCAGACAAACTTTCTTCATCAGGAATTTTCAAACAGTTGAGAAACTCGGTCAGTGATCCTATCAGGGGCACATTACTTCCAGATCCTATTGTGAATCAGATTTGTTGCTCAGTGCAAATTATCCTCAGAATTGGTTAATCAGAAGATCTCTTTCAAGACCCATACTGAGTTTAGGCTTCTCAACAATCCCAACTAGAACTGAAGCCATGATTAGTTCATCCCCAACAACCGTCAAGCTAAAGCTATGATCAGTTTGTTCTCGATAATCATTTCAAGAATTGAAGCCATGATCAGTTTATTCTTCCTCTACAGCAGTCAAACTGAAGCCATGATCGGTTTATTTTCATCAATCAATCAATCTGGGGCAGTCTTCTTCAAGAATCCTAAGGATGTCTTTCCTCAAAAGACCATCAGTCTGATACAATTCATAAGTGTGACAGAGAATTGTTCAACATCTTCTCTCCAAGCAGAGTGGGTAGTGTTCCCTGTGTTGAGGAATCAGAGTTCCATTCTTTCCTCATAAAAGAGTCTATCTCCGTTGTCCCTATCATATGCATTGCATACATAAATCATTCATATGCCATACATAGAAATATTTTCATAGTTCGAAGTGTGTTTCACGCTCATATGCATTTCCCGAGGTCCCGTTGCTTCCAACATCTTACCTTGTGGTCAAAGTCCAACTTACTTGGCGCCTACCAAAACTTTTACCTGCCTTCTCATTCAGTGCCATTCCTGAATGTTGTCGTTTACCTGTCTTCTTTCTTTCCAGTGCCACTCTTGGATATTGTCGTTTCCCTGTGCATCTATTACTGTTGCTAGATGAAGAAACGAAAAAACACAAGAAGAGGGGTTGAATTGGAGTTTTAAAAATTTAAGGCAAAGGACACGTTGGTTATCCTGGTTCGATTGAACTCAATCTACTCCAGTCCACCCGCCAAGGTGATTTTGCCTCTTTCTTGAGGACTTAATCCACTAATCAGTTTAAGATTACACAATTTCAGTAACAACCGTCACTCTTCTTGAGTTTTAACCACAACTTGGTTTTCTCAAGGAATATCAAATAAAAACAAGTGCTTCTAGTAAGCTTTATCACAACCGTGATTTTTACACAATGTTTTATCAAAATATAAAAGCAGATGAGATTCAAGAATTGTGAAAAGTATGTGCGCAAAAAGCATCTTGGTCATCTGCAGGGACTCCTTTAAATAGAAGAGAAGATTTGATCCGTTGGAGATGAGTGAGTTGTTTTTGGAGAGGATAATAATGCATTTTAATGCTTCTTTCCAAAAATATAGATCTTGTCTGATTTAATCCATTGGTTTGTGATACTCATAAATAGAAGGATAGCGTATCAGAGTCCCCGTTGATTAGATGCAATATCAGAGTTTCTGGTTTGATACAGCTTTGGTGCTGAAGCGTGAGACATCCTTCATCAGAACTTAGCTAGTTTGGATCTGTGATTTTTCCATATCAGAGCTTCGCTTGATTAGAGCTTCGTTTTGCTTAGATCTTGTGAACTTCGCTTGATTAGAACTTCGCTTTGCTTAGATCTTGTGAACTTCGCTTTGCTTAGATCTTGTGAACTTCGCTTGATTAGAACTTCGCTTGGATGAGATCTTGTGATACTTATATATCAGAACATCTTTAATTAGAACTTCCCTACATATTAAACAAAATGAATTAAGGAGCATCAAGTTCTAAATAATATAATGTTTGTTATCATCAAAACTATTAGAAATGTAAAATCAATTCTTGTTCTAACAATCTCCCCCTTTTTGATGATGACAAAAATTTATATTTTGAAAATTAATTAATAGAGTATGGAGTTAAGAATACTCCCCCTGAGTTGAAGATTTTCTTAAAGATGTTGACTTAAAACCTCCAAGAAGTTCTGATTGCCATTTACCTGCTATCTTAACAAGAAATTGAAGCAGAGGTTAAAATGTTCGAGACATAGTCATGGTGCACTGTTATATTTCAAAATATTCTACGTTCTCCCCCTTTGTCATTAATCAAAAAGCGAACAGATACATGAGAACATAAGCAAAAAAATAAGCAAAAAAATTGCAAGATAAACCATAAAACACAAAGAAACATAAAAAAGAATCTAAGGAAGAATCTAAGGTTGAGGAGCAGGTGGAAGTCTTGTGAACAATGCTTCCAGAAGGCCTTTGATCTGATTAGCGGATTCCTCTTGCTTGCCAAGCATTCCTTTAATTTCTGCGTTTGTCTCATCCTGTTTGTCCAATCTCTTTCTAACTTCTTCATTCTCTTTCTTCAACTCATCCAGAGTTTTCAGCACAAGAACAGATGAAGAACCTTCTTCAGAAGTTACCAAATCCTCAGAGCTTTTTGCAGACACTTCCTTTGGAGGGGCTTCAGGTGATTTATCTTCCACTTCAGTAATAACCAGAGTTTGATGCTCAGAGTTGTGTGCATGAGGTTCTGAATCCATAGGGGCTTTCCAGCCTAGAGGAAGAATGGGTTTCTTTTCCCAGAATCTTAGAACCTGCTCATTGAAGATCTTCATATGGTCACAGAAGTTCTGTTGGGCTATGTCATAGCTTAGTTCCTTCATTTTCTGAGATTCAGAGTTAAACCACTTTCTGAATTTGGTCCAAAGATAGTCAGAGGCAGCTGGATTCAGATTCTCCAAACAACCCTGCTTCAGAAAGTTAATCCATTCCTGCATTTTTACCTCGAAAGCCAATAAAGAGTTACCAACATCTGATTTGGATACAGATGGTTTTGGGTTGGGAATGGCTATTTTGTGTGAGGTTGAGGTAAGCTTGTCTAGAGCTTCTAGGTCAATTATAGTTCTGAGGGGATCATCTGAGAGATGTGTTGAAGGGGAGTCAGAAATGAGAATAGGAGAGGTAGGTGAAGTAATTTCTGAAGAGATTTGAGGGTGACTGGAGAAATTAGGTGAAGGTTGAAAGAAGTTAAGAGGACAGTTGATACCAGGTATAGAAGTGTCAGAATGTTGAGTTTGATGTTCTGGTTCTGGTTGGGAAGATGTGAAGAGAGGTTCATGACCAATGTCTGACAGAACTTGAGCAAGTTCTGGTTGTGGTTCAATAAAATCAGAAGGAGTGGGGTCAATGTCAATGTCAAAATCCTCAAGAGTTTGTGGTGATGGTGGTGGATTTTGAGTTTGTGGTGATGGTAGTGAATTTTCAGAGGGTTTAGGAGACGATGGGGTTTCAGATGTTGATACCATTATGGATTCGACGATAGAAATGAAAGCGGAGTTACCTTTCTTCTTAGCAGCTTTAGCAACTTTTGGAGTTTTCTGAGGAGTTCCTTCAGAGGTTTTCCTTTTTCTTGAAGTTCTGGGGGCAACTTCTAGAGGTGCTTGCCTGAGCTGTTGCAGAGAAACTTCTGGTAGGGTTCCATCAGCTTTACATGCATCCAAATATCTGAGGACAATTTCTGGATGAGTATCTGATGAGAAAAGAGGAAAATCTTTCAGAGGGATTTTTCTGGTGGTGATGACTTCCTTAGAGATTAGGGTTGGATCCTTCTTGATGGTATCAATGATTTTCATCTTCTTGAGATTCTTTGCATTGAGAGGTCTTCCAGCAATAGTTTCTAGATCAGAGATTTCCCGAGCTTCAGTTAAGTGATCTATCAGCTTATTCTCTGTAAGAATATCTGATATAAGTCTACCTAGAGGAATCCAATCTCTCTTGGTTCTTTCATCTTCTCTTGTTTCTTTGACACTGTTCTTCAGATGATTGAATAAACAGTAGGGAAGATTTGCTTTGGTAAAGGTGGAGATAAGGTACAGGAGATACTGTTGATCGTTGTTGATGTAGTCAGACGAGCTTGAAGGTTTCCTGTGATAGATACACCCAAGAATGATTCTGGCCCAAATTCTGTGACGATCCTTTAGGTCTTTGATTTTGTTGGAGTGTTGACCAGAGGTGAAGATTTCCTTTGAGATAGTATTTAGATTAGTGCCCTTTTCCATCTCACTTCATCTGATTCCTGATCCATCATGATCAATCAGCTTATCAATAAGATCTTCAGTGATGACAGCCTTCTTTCCCATAACATACGAAGTTACTTGATGTTTTGAGACCGATGCAAAAATCCAAAATTCCTTAACGAGTTGGGGAAAAACTGGACCCATTAAGCGATTGAAGTATTTGTTCCATCCTTGAAACTCAATCTCAGGAGTAAGGTCATACCCATTATCTTTCATGCTTTCAAAATCGACGATGAGCTCACAGAGAACTTCAAGAGAGGCAAAGGGGGTGAGGAGAGTTCTTAAAGGCTCAACGTACCTTTCTCCAATGACTTGGTCAGCTGATTCTTGAGACATTGCTTTTTGAGAGCAGGAGGCCATTGTTCACAGACTTAGGGTTTTGGGAACACAGAGAAACAAGAAATGTAGGCAGCAAAACAAGAAATGCAAATAATACGGAGAAGACGAAAGAGAGCTAGTGAGTGATAGTGAGCGTGTGAGGGTGTTAGAAGTGACATTTATATATAAGAGACCAAGACTTAAATAGAAATTAAAAACAATAACATCATGATTAATAGCCGTAATGATTTCTGACAAGGGAGATAGCGTGAGAAATTTTTGGAACAGTTACCGATGTGACTTGGCGCCTCAATATGTCAACACAGACGTTTCAGTTTTCCAGAGTTTGACACGCGTTCATCATCAAAGAAAATCTGGAGCATAGGTTGACACGTGTTTGCTAGAGTGAACTTAATGATCTATCCTTGAAATGAAAAGTTCAGATCTTCTGAATAGATTCTGATGCAATCTTTCTTCTCACTTCTGAAGAATTTATTGGTCAGATGTTCACAAAAGAAAAGAAGTTCTGAGAGTTAAAAATATAGAAATTACATTTTTCATTCTGGACAAGCTTTCATACTAAGATTTTTTAGAATGAAATTAAATCTATCTTCAGCAAGGGGTTTGGTGAAAACATCAGCCCATTGATGGTCCGTGTCTATAAATTTTAAGCAAAGAATTCCCTTCTGAGTATAGTCCCTAATGAAATGATGTTTAATTTCTATATGTTTAGCCCTAGAATGCAGAATAGGATTTTTAGAAAGACATATGGCAGAAGTATTGTCACAGAGGATAGGGATGTTACTCTCGTAAATGTGAAAGTCTTCAAGCTGATTCTTCATCCAGAGCATCTGAGTACTGCATCCAGCTACAGCTATGTATTCAGGTTCAGCAGTTGATAGTGCAATGGTGGATTGTCTTTTGCTGGACCAAGAGATTAAGTTGTTTCCCAGAAACTGGCAGCTTCCAGATGTACTTTTTCTTTCTATTCTGTCTCCAGCAAAGTCAGCGTCACAGTATCCTACCAATTTGTATTCTCTGGACTTTCTATAGCAAAGACCAAGATTAGTAGTACCTTTCAGATATCTGAAAATTCGCTTAACAGCTGTTAAGTGAGATTCTCTAGGATCTGATTGGAATCTAGCACAAAGGCAAACGCTATAGAGAATATCAGGTCTTGAAGCAGTTAAATAAAGGAGAGAACCAATCATACCTCTGTAGAGCTTCTGTTCTACTTTCTTACTTACCTCATCTTTTTCCAGAATACATGTGGGATGCATAGGAGTTTTGGAAGGCTTACTTTCTGACATTTCAAATTTCTTCAGAAGGTCTCTGACATACTTGCTTTGATGTATGTAAGTTCCTTCTGGAGTTTGGTTGATTTGAATTCCCAAGAAAAACTTGAGTTCTCCCATTAAGCTCATTTCAAACTCTGCCTGCATAGTCTTAGCAAATTCTTGCCCCAAGGAGCTTTTAGTGGATCCAAAAATTATATCGTCTACGTATATCTGACAGATCAGAATGTGATTTTTAAATGACTTGCAGAATAAAGTTGTGTCCACCTTCCCTCTGGTAAAATCATTTTCTAAGAGAAAGTTACTTAGTCTCTCATACCAAGCTCTGGGAGCTTGTTTTAGACCGTATAACGATTTCTTAAGTTTGTAAACATATTCTGGATGTTTTGTGTTTTCAAAACCAGGGGGTTGATGCACGTAAACTTCTTCATCAATGTAACCATTTAAAAATGCACTTTTGACATCCATCTGATAGAGAGTGATGTCATTATTTACAGCATATGAAATTAAAAGTCTGATAGATTCTAACCTTGCGACTGGAGCAAAGGTTTCTGTATAGTCTATCCCTTCTTGCTGACTATAACCTTGTGCAACCAGTCGTGCTTTGTTTCTGACAACTTCTCCCTGTTCATTTAGTTTGTTTCTGAAGACCCATTTGGTTCCAATGACGTTGAAGCCTTTGGGTTTAGGAACTAGATCCCAAACGTCGTTTCTGGTGAACTGATTCAGTTCTTCCTGCATTGCGAGGATCCAATCATTGTCTGTGAGTGCTTCGTCAATTGTAGTGGGTTCTATCAGAGAGACTAATCCCACTAGAGATTCTTCAGTCTTTTTGAATGAGGATCTTGTTCTAATTGGGTCATCCTTCTTTCCCATAATTTTGTCTTCGGGATGAGTTAGAGAACTTCGGGACAGTCTTTTCTGGATGGGTTCTTCAGAATTAGAGTTTCCTTCTGTTTTGCTCGCCAGTTTTTCTGATGATCTGGTTTCAGTGCCTGTTATTTGAACTTCTATTTCTGCAAGAGATTCATCTTGCTTTGGCTTTTAAAGGCCAAGCTTATCATCAAATCTGACACAAATGGATTCTACCACACTTCGTGTTTCTGTGTTATATACTCTGTATCCTTTTGAACGTTCAGAGTATCCTAACATGAAACATTTTTGTGCCTTAGAATCAAACTTGTTCAGAGGATCATTAGTGTTTAAGATAAAGCATGTACATCCAAAAGGATGGAAGTAAGAAATGTTGGGCTTTTTGTTCTTCCACAATTCATATGGACTCTTTTCCAAAATAGGTCTTATAGAGATTCTATTCTGAATGTAACACGCTGTATTAACTGCTTCTGCCCAAAAGTGTTTAGCCATGTTAGTCTTATTGATCATGGTTCTGGCCATTTCTTGTAGAGTTCTATTCTTGCGCTCTACAACTCCATTTTGTTGTGGAGTTCTAGGACAAGAGAAATCATGAGAAATGCCATTTTCATTAAAAAATGTTTCTAGATTTTTGTTTTCAAATTCCCCACCATGATCACTTCTGACTTTTACAATTCTAAACTCTTTTTCATTCTGAATTTGGTTGCAGAAAGTAGAGAATACAGAGAGTGACTCGTCCTTGTGTTTTAAGAACTTTACCCATGTCCATCTGCTATAGTCATCTACGATCACTAATCCATACTTCTTGCCACTGATGGATGCAGTTTTCACTGGTCCAAACAGATCTATATGAAGAAGTTCTAATGGTCTGGAGGTAGAAACAACATTTTTTGATTTAAAAGAGGGTTTGTAAAACTTGCCTTTTTGACATGTTTCACACAGAACATCTGAGCTGAACTTCAGATTAGGAAGTCCTCTGACCAGATTGAGTTTGTTAATCTGAGATATTCTTCTCATACTAACATGCCCCAATCTTCTGTGCCAGACCCATTGTTCGTCGTCAGCAGACAAAAGACACTTTACATTCTGACTTTTTAGTTCAGAAAGTTTTATTTTGTAAATGTTGTTCTTTCTCTTTCCATTAAAGAGGATTGTTCCATCTTTCTGACTAACTGCCTTACAGGACTTTTGATTGAAGATTATATCATAACCGTTATCACTTAATTGACTTATGGATAACAAGTTATGCATTAATCCTTCTACTAATAAGACATTAGATATAGAGGGTAGAGTGCCGTTACCTATGGTTCCAGAGCCAATGATTTTACCTTTCTGATTGCCTCCGAAACCTACATACCCTCCAGCGTTAAGTTCCAGACTTTGGAACATATGCTTTCTTCCCGTCATGTGTCGCGAGCATCCAGAGTCCAGGTACCATGATTGGTGTTTCAATCTTGCTGTTAAAGACATCTGCAACATATAGGATTTTATCCTTAGGTACCCATTTTTCTTTGGGTCCTTGTTTGTTAGTGTTCACAGAATTCTGATTGAGCTTTGGTTTCTCAATAGAATTTGAAGAGTAAGATTCACTGGTATACTTTAAGTCATGTTTGTGTCCGTATGTGAAGTGAGAGTCTAAAGGAGTGTATTTTATGATCATATCATCAACTTGCTTTGGTTTATATGGAGCTTCACCTTTAGGATTAACATAACCTATGCCTTTTCTCCCATTTCTACTAACTCCATAGATCATTGAAGCCATTTTGCTTCTGTCTATGTTTTTAGTTAGAAATTTTTGAAAACTATAGTCGTAATTTTTTAGGACATTATTAGAACTAGTGGAAACTTCTGAATCAGATTGTTTCTGAGATTTTTCAAAAGAGTTGAGTTTTGAAACGGTTTCTTTTAACTCAGAATTTTCTGCTTTTAGCTTTCTGTTCTCTTCAGACTCAGATACCAGATCGTGTTTCAGATTCTTATATTTGAGCTGGAGTTTCTGATAGTTTTCAAGAATTTCTGACAAACTTTCTTCTAATTGAGATCTAGAAAAGTTAGAGAATACCTCTTTAGTTTCTGAATCAGAGTCTGATTCTGATGAGTTTGAATCATCTGATATGTTGGCCATTAGGGCAATGTTCGCGTGTTCATTTTCTGATTCTAATTCTGCTTCAGAAGATTCTGAGTCATCCCAGGTAGCCATAAGACTTTTCTTTCTTTCCTTGTTAAACTTTTTATTTGGCTTTGGCTTTTCTTTCTGCAGCTTAGGACAATCACTTTTGTAGTGTCCAGGTTCCTTGCATTCGTAACACACCACCTCTTTGTTTCTAGACTTTTTGTGTTCAGAGGATGGTTCAGAATGACTGCTTGATCTTCTAGAGTTTCTGAATTTTCGTTGCCTATTTTTCCATAGTTGTTGGATTCTTCTGGAAAGGAGTGATAGTTCATCTTCTTCTGAGGAGCCACTAGAGCTTTCTTCTTCTGCCTGAAATGCTTTAGTTTCAGATTTATATTTAGATTTAAGAGCAATAGACTTACCTTTCTTCTGGGGTTCATCTTCTTCTAGTTCTATCTCGTGACTTCTTAGAGAGCTGATCAGTTCTTCAAGAGATATTTCGTTGAGGTTCTTGGAGAGTTTTAGTGCTGTGACCATGGGTCTCTACACTTTTGGTAAGCTCCTGATGATTTTCTTGACATGATCTGATGTTGAGTACCCTTTATTCAGAACTTTTAGTCCAGCAACTAGAATTTGAAACCTTGAGAACATTTTCTCAATTGTTTCATCTTCTTCCATTTTGAAGGCTTCATACTTCTGGATGATGCCAGAGCTTTAGTCTCTTTGACTTGAGAGTTGCCTTCATGCGTCATTCTCAGAGAATCAAATATGTGTTTGGCTGATTCTCTGTTAGTGATCTTTTCATATTCTGTGTGGGAGATTGCGCTGAGGAGAATCGTTCTGGCCTTGTGATGATTTCTAAAATCTTTCTTCTGTTGATCCGTCATGGTTTTCCTTTCAATCTTCTGACCGTATTTTCTGACAGGGTGAGTGTAACCATCTGTTACCATATCCCAGAGATCACCGTCATGAGCCAGAAAGAAACTTTCGATTAGATCTTTCCAGTAATCAAAGTTTTCGCCGTCAAACACCGGTGGTTTGCCACTGATTTTGTCGTTGTAGTTCTGAACGGATTTCGCCATAGTGCTTTTTCGTGAAGGATCTTTTATCTGACACGGTTAAGTGTTAGCACCCAGAACCAGGCGCTCTGATGCCAATTGAAGAAACAAAAAAACACAAGAAGGGGGGTTGAATTGGAGTTTTAAAAATTTAAGGAAAAGGACACGTTGGTTATCCTGGTTCGATTGAACTCAATCTACTCCAGTCCACCCGCCAAGGTGATTTCGCCTCTTTCTTGAGGACTTAATCCACTAATCAGTTTAAGATTACACAATTTCAGTAACAACCGTCACTCTTCTTGAGTTTTAACCACAACTTGGTTTTCTCAAGGAATATCAAATAAAAACAAGTGCTTCTAGTAAGCTTTATCACAACCGTGATTTTTACACAATGTTTTATCAAAATATAAAAGCAGATGAGATTTAAGAATTGTGAAAAGTATGTGCGCAAAAAGCATCTTGGTCATCTGTAGGGACTCCTTTAAATAGAAGAGAAGATTTGATCCGTTGGAGACGAGTGAGTTGTTTTTGGAGAGAATAATAATGCATTTTAATGCTTCTTTCCAAAAATATAGATCTTGTCTGATTTAATCCGTTGGTTTGTGATACTCATAAATAGGAGGATAGCGTATCAGAGTCCCCGTTGATTAGATGCAATATCAGAGTTTCTGGCTTGATACAGCTTTGGTGCTGAAGCGTGAGACATCCTTCATCAGAACTTAGCTAGTTTGGATCTGTGATTTTTCCATATCAGAGCTTCGCTTGATTAGAGCTTCGTTTTGCTTAGATCTTGTGAACTTCGCTTGATTAGAACTTCGCTTTGCTTAGATCTTGTGAACTTCGCTTTGCTTAGATCTTGTGAACTTCGCTTGATTAGAACTTCGCTTGGATGAGATCTTGTGATACTTATATATCATAACATCTTTAATTAGAACTTCCCTACATATTAAACAAAATGAATTAAGGAGCATCAAGTTCTAAATAATATAATGTTTGTTATCATCAAAACTATTAGAAATGTAAAATCAATTCTTGTTCTAACATTAGATGTTAGTTTTCTTTCATTCCAGTGCTATTCCTGGATCTTTGTATTTCTTTCACTCCAGTTCCATTCCTGGATGTCTGTCTCTTTTGATCTCCAGTGCCATTCCTGGATACCTTGTTCCTCTTGTTTCTCCTAGTGCTATTCCTGGAAGTTTTGCCTCTCTTCTGTAATCCCCATCATGTTTGCTTGGATATCTTTCAGTGCCATTCCTGAAAGTTTTATCTGTTCATTCAGTGCCATTCCTGAAAGAGTTTTCTCCTTTGCATTCAGTACCATTCCTGGATGTCTTTCTCACTATCATTCAATACCATTCTTGAATATCGTGATTTACCTTTATTTTCAGTGCCATTCCTGAAAGTCCTTCCTTTATCCAATGCCATTCTTGGATATCTTTTCCTCAACAGAATCCAATGCCATTCTTGGATACTTCTGATGTATTTTCCAGAACTTTTCTCACTTCATTCAATGCCATTCTAGGATGTTGAGATTACTTTTGTCCAATTCCATTTTCGAACACCTTTTCCCCAGCCAAGTCCAATGTTATTCTTGGATATCTCTGATGTTTAACCTTGCCATCCAATGCCATTCTTGGATGTCCCCAGTGAAGTTTTCAATTGGAATTTTGTTTATATCCAATGCTATTCTTGGATGTCTCTGATGTTTGTTGTTGCCCCATTCAATGCCATTCTTGAATGTTGAAGTGCCTTTACCCAATGCCATTCTTGGATATCTTATCCCCAACAGAGTATTTTTCACCTCCATCCAATGCTATTCTTGGATGACGCTGCTGTTTTTACCAGAAACTTTCTTGTTGTCGTCCAATGCCATTCTTGGACATCTTTTGTCATACCTTTTGTCTCGTTTGTAGTTTCCATCCAATGCTATTCTTGGATGTCACTACTTGTGTTCCCAGGGTCTTGTCCCTCTCTTTCCAACTAATGATGGATACTTCTTGTCACCTTGACAGATCTCCAGAAATAGCTTGTGTTCCCCGACGTGTCTTTTCGTGTCATCTCTCTCAATTTACCGTAACCCTTTTGTTTCAAGTTTCCCCGCATACTGTTTCATCATTTGTATTCATATCATCTTGTGGCATCTTAGGGCTTAAAAATGTAGCTTTTTGTATTTAAGTATCTTCATATCTCCCGATAGAAGAGACTTAAATAAGGGCAGCTGTAAGACCCTAATTTTTGACCCCTAAGATTCCACATATCATTCGCATTTCATTTTTACATCTCTACCACAATCAAGATCACACATTGGTTCCATTATCCCTCTCATCTTTGGGTTTATGCCTTGCAGGGATCACCGAGCATCTGTGTGTTTCTTTTTCACTTTATTGCTTTATTTGCTTATGTTTACTAACCCTTTAATCAAAATCCAAAAATATTTTGTTTTCTCTTTATTGACATTTTCAGGGGAAGAACATGCTAAAAATGCCAAAATAACAGTCCCTCAGCTCGAATGAATTTTATCTGAGAAAAGTCAAAGTTGATCCGCAATCATGTCAAATTTATTTGATCAAGATTTTCCAAGATTTAATTCATTATTATTCAAGAGACTCCAAGGTTCATGTGTTTATGTCCATGCCTTCTTTGACAAGCAAGAAAAATCGAGCCGGAATCAAAACAGCATATCAAAAAGCCAAATTTCCCAAATTTTCACTGTGTTAATCGATTAACACATTGGTTAATCGGTTAACGCGTGCGAATTTTTGAAAAAAATGGCAGTAAATTCCAATTTCAGCAATTAGCACCAATTTTCATCATTTTGGAATATTCCATACCATCTCATTTTATTCCCCTACATCACTTTGATCATTTCCTACCATACACCTTCACTAATCACCACTCTTTTATAAATTTCCCTCCAAATTCAAATTCCAAGCCTAATTTTCATTTCCAAACGAAATTCCAATCCACCAAATTTTCCAAGCCTAAACTCTATAAATAGAGGCTTCATTTCACTCATTTCACAAGCTTTTGAGAGCCAAATTCACCTTGCTAAAATTTCGTTCAAGCTTTTGATAGCCAATAAACCTCTTGCAAATTCTCTCCCCAACTACCAAAATTCACCAAAAGCTCAATTTTCTTCTTTCATAAATTAGTAAGAATTCACATCGATTCTTACTAATTTAGAGCTAAACCTTCATCCATTCTTGTTTTTGTTCATAGATCAAGGCTTTGGAGTGTAGTTCTTGCTGCAATTTGGAAGGATTTTCTGATTTTGGAGTGGTAATTCACTTTCCACCATTGTTAAAGCTTCGTATTCATCATTCAAGATGTAGATCCTTGGTGTTGCTTGTTGTTGATTCTTTGGATCATATACTATTGTTTGATTGCAGTTTTCTCTGTCTAATTCCACTGTAAAATTCGTGCAAATTCAGTTCATGATCACAAGGTGTTTGAAAAATGTTTTGAAAGAGGATCATACTGAATTTTGCACATTATTTTTTGCTTCTGGTGCAGTGTTAACCGATTAACCAAACACAGTGTAAATTGGTTAACCGATTAACACCCTATTTTTGCGCAGAATTTCAAAATTTGCACACGTTAACCGATTAACCAAATGTGTTAACCGATTAACCAGTGTCCAAAATGCTATTTTGGCTCTGTTTTGGGGTTGTTTTGGTTCTTTTTCCATTTCCTTCCCATTTCCTTTGTTCTTGGCCCTAGATCACATACTTTTCTGGTTTAATTTGGCCTTCTCTTCATCTATTCCTCTTTTCTTTTGATCGATGAAAGTCTAAGATCTTGGAATTCTTTTGTTGAATTTCGATCGAGACTAGATCGTTACCATTTTTTTTCGTGCGGTATCACTTTCGGATGACGATCTACATATCATTCATCTAGCATGCATTAGCACAAAGAGCTATTGACCGGCCTCATTATAGGGTAATTACTCCGTAAATTACTCGGCGATTGCTTAACATAGCGCAATATTTATCCCGCATCGAAAAACAATAAAAAATGGTTGATCATTTGTCTTTTGGTTCAAAACTTATGAGACTTGTTGTTATAAGGCTTTGGTCTTATCAATCCTCTAATGAGTTCTCATTAATCTTGACCTAAGTGCATTTATTCAATTATTATTGATCACTAATAACTAATTACTAACTTACTAACATTACTTTTGTACTAATCATTTACAATTCCTTCTCGCTCCTTATCTCTTTTACTTTTATGCTTCATTTTTATCATTTCATATCATGTTTATGCTTCCGCAATTTGCCTTTTGTCCGTGGGACACATATTTATGTTTCCACCTTTTTCTCTTTGTCCACTTGGACCAAAAAACATTAATAAAGGCCAAAACCTCTAAAAAACTTGGGCTTCTAATCTTGGACTATGGTTACTATCCTTTGCAATGGACATGGAATTTTGAACTTAGACCTTGGACATCCAATGCAATTCTTGGAACCTTGGACTTAGAACTAGGAACTTTTCCCTTTGTCATACCCCAAATTTTTCCCACTAAGATTCCCATCATTGTGCAAATCATCATCACAATATGGGTGTATCATTATGCCTCATTAGACTCCCCAAAGATGAGTGAACACTTACTACAGTCAAAATTAGGGTTTCAAGCCCTCTCTGAGTTTTTAGACAAAGGATCAATCAAGGAATGACATGATCTTCAACTTTTCTAAATCTCTCAAACATACACAATGGATCAAAAGGACTCCCACTTCAAGGATTAAGCACAAGGTTGCTCCCTTCTAGGTGGATCAAGCCTCGAGATCGCCAGTGTCACGAAATTAGGGTTTTGGTCGACCAGGGCCTCCAGATGGAAATTTTCCTCTGGGCATGAGCCAATACTTCAAAACATAACCTAATATACTCCATGGAACCTCATGACCCCAATCATCAAGTCAATTTTGCCTCAGGGGATGCAGTCATGAAAAAAATCAGGAATTAGGGTTTCTTGACCTAATTCACCCCTAAGTTGACTTTTGGGACAAATCATGAGCCAAGACCTCAAGAGAGGATTTGAGGGTCCCTAGTACACCACATTGATCCATTTGTAACGATTGATTGATCCAAGAAGCTTGAGTAACAAGTCTCAAATTCATCAGAACCACAGTTAGGGTTTCGCGGGAAAAGTCAACTGTAACTTTGACTTTTAACCAGGACATGATCCCAAGCCCTAAGACATGTTTCAATATACCCTATAACACCCATAGAACATGTCCATACAGTTTGATTTAGGTCAAGGACATGATTTCCTAAAGGATTGCACAGTTTGGAATTCATCTGATAAAAAGTCAACTGTGCACAAAAGTCAACTTTGACTTTTTGAGATTTTTCACAATTATGGATTTTTAACCCTAAAATGATGTTAATGTATGATTTTAATCATCATTCATCAAGAAAAATCAAAGAAAGTGGGATAACTTGTAAAAGGGGTAACCATAAAAACTTAGAAAATTTTCTAAGTTATGAACAAAGTGGCAAGGGTACCAACTTTGGAGGATCATAACTCCTAAACCACAAAGCCATTTTTCCCCATACAAAGCTTGATTTGTAGATCTCATGGCCCTCTACAAAAACTTCAACTAGACCTCATTCCAATTCTTCATGTATTTTGAGTTATGGATTGATCAAAATCACAAAAAGTGAAAATGTCACTTTTTTACAACACTTAGTGAAATTTTCACTAAGTCCGAATCTGCCTTCACTTTTTTCCAAATGTAGGGACATTTTTCACTTGGATCCAAAAAGTATCAAAACTAAATATGATCAAACAGTTGTTGTATCATATAAGGGCTTTCCAAAATGGCCAAGAACATCACCAAATTCAATTTGAGCTAAAAGTTATGGTAGTAGCAAAATGCCTTGCTGAAAACTATCTAGGCAAGGCAAAACTTTGCATTTTTGGTCGATTTGCCAAAATCAGCCAATTTCAAGCCTTGTCATCATCTTGGATACATCTGAGGATCAAATCTAAAGGGGACAATCACTGGGCCAAGCCTCCAAAGTCCTTGGAACAAGAAGTAGCATGCCAAACCTAGAATTGCCTAAAAGAGGGACAAGACTCCAATTTTGGATTGGAGCATTTAATAGATGCTTAGAGGTGGCATGGACTAACACATTTGCAACTGAATTCAGTCAAGATTCCTCCAACAAGTAGGGAACCAAAGCTCTGTGCTCTAACCTCTAGTCAATGGCTAGAGGAGACTTGGATTTTCATTTGCCAACATTGGCCAAACCTCTGCTGCAGTTTTCATTCACTATTGATCCCAAAACAAACTTGCTCTACTATAAATAGAGCTCATTTATGCTCAGTTTGAGTACACCAAAGCCATCAAACAGATGCTTTCCTTGAAATCCCTTTTTCTTGCCAAAAATGCCTTCTTTAGCAAGGTAACTCTGAGTTTTTGAGTTTGAGAGTTTTTTTAATTAAACCAATCACACACACCTCATAAACATCATATGTAGGTGATCCAAACTCTCACAAGTGACCTGTAATCACAAAATCACAAAGTCACATCTCAAAACCTCAAAATAGGCTCTTTGTACATTTTTCAAGCCATGTCTTGATTCAGTCACTTTCCAAACCAAATAAAACCTCAAACACACTCCAAATATCATCCTTGAACTGTCCCAAATGGTTCCCCCCATCTGGAACACCATTTGAGAGAGTTACTATTTTGGTCAGTTTTAACCCCTTTTGCAAGAAAGGGCCAGTTTGTGTTTTTGCAGGTACCAGCTGATTCCAATCATCCTAAAAGCTTCTAAGAGATCATTTGAGTGTGTCTAAAGCATCAAATCATTTTTGGAACAAGAGGCTTGACAGATTGCACAAAAACTCCAAAAAGCTCAAAAAGAGGTAAGCCTTATCACTTGAACTTTCCAAAATATGCAATGCTTTGAAGTCCACTGATCATGCACACCTCATACATGTTAAATATGTTGTGTTTGAACTAATTGATCATGTAATTCATGCCTGTATCAAACTGTAGCATAGAAAATTCAATTATAGGCTTTTTTCAAAACCACTATCGGGTTTTGAGGAGGGAGTGTGATCTGAAAAAACTACCACCACCATTGGATTCCTTGTGAAATTCTGGCCCAGATGCATATAAATTTTGTCTCAAACAATTAAGAATTTAGAAAGTTATGACCTTCACGTTTCTGAGCCAAAATTAACTTGCCTTGCCTTGCCTTGGGCCAGGCCTAAAACCAAGGAATGACATGTATATTTGTGGTTTCACTTCAAACAATGGATGTATCACCACCCCAGTGGTAAGGCGCGCGCCTTGTGACCTTGAGGTCGTGGGTTCAAACCCCACCCATGCCATTTTGTGTTTTTTTTTTCACATTTTGCCATTTTTTTCAATATTTTTATGTTTTATTAATTAATTGGAAAATTAATAACTCTTTAAATTTTAATTATTTTTGATTGGTTCTTTTTGAAAAAAATCACAAAAATGTTGAAATATTTTATTCCACAAAAAAATTAAGTTTATACTATTTATTTAATATAATTAGTATTTTTGTGAATAACTTCATTTTTTATTTGTTTTAAACATTTTAAAATGAACACTCATCTTGAAAAATCAAGACCAAATGAGTTTTAATATCTCTTATGATTAAAACTTCATTTTTCAAACCTTAAACAAAAATCACAAGTGGTTTATTCAAATTCATTTGATATTTTTCCTTGATTTTCTTTTAATATTTACTTTTAAAAGAATAACAAATTAGGGTTTCTTTGATTTTCACCCTCATCAATCATTTTCAAACACTCATGGGCCTCTATTAGAGTGTAAGACCCAATCCTTTGTAAATAGAAACATATTTTGGGCCTCACTTATTGTATAAGTCCCGTTGTATTTCAAAAAGTTCGACGCGATCATCGTCCGTTGAATAACAAACCCTGGGCCTCTCCTCGAGCTATAAGACCCATTCAAAACTTTTGGGCCTCTGATAGAGTGTAAGACCCAATCTCCTTTTAACCAAAACAATTTTGGTCCTCACTTATTGTATAAGTCCCGTTGTATTTCAAAAAGTTCGACGCGATCATCGGCTGTTGAAAAACAAACCTTGGGCCTCTCCTCGAGCTATAAGACCCATTCAAAACCTTTGGGCCTCTGATAGAGTGTAAGACCCAATCCCCTTTTAACCAAAACAATTTTGAGCCTCAGATATTGTATAAGTCCCTCTGCGTTAAAAGAAAAGTTCGGCGCGATCGTCGCCTGTTTAAATATAAACCATCTGGGCCTCTCCTCGAGCTATAAGACCAATTCAAAACTTTTGGCCCTCTATTAGAGTGTAAGACCCAAACCCTTTTGAAAACCAAGTTATCTTGGGCCTCAGTCATTGTATGAGACCCACTGCATTTTCAAAATCTCGGCGAGATCGCCATTTCAAACGAAAAATCATCTGGGTCTACCCTCGTGTTATAAGCCCCACTCTTTTTCTTCAAAAACCTTTTGGGCCTCTTAAGAGAGTGTAAGACCCACCCCTTTGTACAGAAAACCTTTTTGGCCTCAGTCACTTGTATAAGCCCCTCTGTACAAAACGATAGTGCGATCATTGGTAAAAACCCTGGGCCTCTCCTTGAGCTGTAAGCCCCAATTTTTCTTTCAAAGCACTTTCTCCTTTGATTTTGAATATACTGTTGTTTTCAATCTTTCTTTGTTGAACAACTAACAAAACAACATGGAAGCTCTACAACCGAGTAAGTGTTTATACGCTTTCATTTACCGTTTTCATATGTATATAACTGTATTGTGGGGTTGTTTCACTGTAAGTATCCTTTCATAAACTCATATCAACTGTGTAATAATAGTATAGCTATGTAGAGTTTCCCCGACAACTACGTCTAGCACTAAGCTCTGTTGATCACTCTTAAATAGACACAACTAGATCCCCCATAGGATTACCAGCACAGTCTTCCCTCCTCTTGGGGTTAAACAATATGGAGATGTGAAAGGCAGCATTCTCGGTGAACCCTTTCACAGTCTGTCACCCTTAGAAATTGTCAAAGAAACTCTAATCCCCAGAGATGATCTTTTCTCCGTGAATGGCATCTCTTGAGTTTATTCCAAATTCTCAAACTTTCCTAGCTTGATCTATTCTCTGCGAATAGCCTGTCTTGAATTTCTTGGGGTTTGGGGACCCACAGGCTTCTTAAAAGCATCCCCGCCTCCTCTTGGGCGTTGTACAAGAACCCGTCGGCTTCTTAGAAGTATTCACAGCCTCCTTTTAGGCTTCGTATAAATGATTTCTTCCTTCGGGAATGATTGTCTCCTCTTGGGCTTCGTACAAATTATCCCTCGGCTTCTTAAAAGATTCCAGCCTCCTCTTGGGCTTCGTACAAATTATCCCGACGACCTCCTAGAGGTATAGGAACATAAATTTGTCATCTTAATAGAACAGTCTTTCAAAGATTCTAGATCCTACTACTGTTTCTCTAAGCATAGTACAAAAGATGAAACTCTAGACTTCGACAGTCTAATTTCCTTGAGTCTCAAAGACATTCTCAAGTTCCTTTCAAAACTAGGAGATGAAACCCGTAGACTCAGACCGTCCCAATCCCCTTTGGATTTTCCATTTCCTTAAAGAAATGGAAATATCCCTGATCCTCGAATCAAAATCCTTGAGTGCAAACATTACTCATATAAGAACTGATTTTCTCCTTTAACCAACCTACTGGACCTGTCACTCAACTGAAACAACACTCCTTTTAGCCTCTCTCTCGGGCTTCGTACGAGACACATAAAAGACTCTCTTGTTGAGTCAAACACCTTTTAGTCTCCATATCGGGCTTTGTACGAGATACAAAACACTCTCTGGTTGAGTATAAAAGACTCTCTTGTTGAGTCAAACCTTTTAGCCTCTATCTCGGGCTTCGTACGAGATACAAAATTACTCTCTTGTTGAGTATAAAAGACTCTCTTGGTGAGTCAACCTCCTTTCGCCTCCATCTCGGGCTTCGTACGAGATACAAAAACACCCTCTTGTTGGGACAATAGCCTCCTCTTAGGCTTTGTATAAGAAAACCCCGGTTGAGTCAATCAATCTTTTAGCATCAAAAGTTGTGCCTCGTTCGCAGGATACAAACATCAACAACTCTTTTCATATAAAATTCCTAAGGAAAGATAGCATTGCTCTACACTGAGTTAAAGTCTTCTCCTTCAGGTTAAAACCCCCTATAAAGGAAATTATGGCATTGCTAGGATTCGCATATCCCGGTTAAAGTAATCCTCCTTTATAGTCCGTCACCCAACAGTCATGACAACCAGACCCCCTTTTGAGATGACATATTCTCTCTAAAGTCAATACCCTTTTAGCTTCACATCTTGGGCTTCAAACAAGATACAAATAGACCCTTAGCTTCACATCTTGGGCTTTGAACAAGATACAAATCACCTTTCGCTTCACGTCTTAGGCTTTGAATAAGACTCCAAAACACCATTTCCTCCCATAGAATAGGAGGAAATACGATCGCTCTGATTTCCTTGTGTTGGAAAACGGGAATACGTAGGCATAAGATTGAAAGAAAAATCTTAGCGAGCACACTAAAAAAAAACTCAAAATCCCATACCCTCAGTCCTAAACACCCTACCCATGAACCGTCCAATGTTTTAACTCTTGAAAGAAAAAAGAAAGTAAGAAGAAAAAGGCCCCATTACCATATAGCATCCGTAACCTAACAGACAGCTGTTTAAACTCAGTATGCAAGCAGGGTTAATTGGAGACATCTATTTCCCTTCCTTCACCAGCTTCTATCGGATAAAAAATGAATCGAACTGTAGTACCCCCCAAAGAGCGACAGTGCTTAAGAAACACGTCCAGTTTTCGCTCGCTACAGAAAAGTGGCGCCCACCGTGGGGCCTTCTCTTTTCTTTTCTTTCTTTTTTTCTTTTTTTTTGGGAATTTCACTGGGATAGGAATTTTTTTTTACTTCACTAGGATCTTAGGTCAAAACCTTTAAAGTTGGGAAGGAACCATAGAATGGCGACTCCGCCGGGGAGCCATTTTCTGTTAGGAACATAGGATTCATAGCTCTTAAAAGTCTAGGACATTAGGACGAATATATATACTGCTTTTCCTAATTGATATATGTGTTTATTTTTCTGCTAATGGGAATGCGTGTGATACCGCATGTGGAAAGATTGAGTATACACCTAGGAAAAACCCCTTTAGTGGTGCAGAAGCTATCAGAAATGGTTGTCACGCGATACCACCCTCTTCTGAGGACTCTTCGAAAAAACACCACCTAGCACGGTTCCCGGCCCGCTGGTGTTTTTCTCGACAAGAGTTGATGATGTTGAGATACAGGTACAAAAATCACTAGTATAAACCTTTGGGACGGGTAGAGCCTTGACTCCATGACACTGACCCTTTGACCCCATGTTTTTTCTATGTTTTTGTGTGCTGCATTCATGCATTCATCTAAAACACATTAAAACAAAGAAAATCTTCCCTTCTAGTCTCTCTTTTTCAAATTAAACTAAGACAATGATTGCAAATGTCAGAGAAAAAGATTGCGCTCATGGATTTTGGTAGAAGGAGAACTCATAAGTATACCTTCAAGGTTCCAAAACTAGAGGATTTGAGAGGTTTGGCGAGAATGATCACGAACCAAGAGGCTTTTAGAGCCAAGTATAGAGGTTTGCTATCTCTATTAAGGGTTTAAGTAATTGAAAGAATCATGAATGCACTCGTTCAGTTTTACGATCCAGTCTATCACTGTTTCACATTCCCGGATTATCAGCTCGCACCAACGCTGGAGGAATATTCTCATCTGATTGATTTACACATCACTGATCGAGCTCCTTTTTCTGGACTGGAAGAAATTCTAAAGGATCAGACCATTGCAAGAGTAATTTATTTGGACGAGTCAGAGGTCAGGACTCACATGACCACTAAGCGTGGCATACAAGGTTGGTCGGCCCAGTTCTTGACAAAGAAGGCCCTGTACTTCGCTAGTATAGGGAACGTGACTGCTTTTGAAAGCATCTTTGTTTTACTCACCTACGGGTTATTTTTGTTTCCCAACATCAATAACTTCGTCGATATCAACTCCATTAAGGTTTTTCTCATCGGAAACCCTGTGCCGACTTTGCTCGCAGACGCATATCATTCTGTACACTTAGGGAATTTGTACAGCGAAGGGGAGATCACATGTTGTGTACCTCTACTATATAAATTGTTTATCTCCCATTTGCCTAAGTCTGCTGCTTTGGGGATCAAAAGAATACTTTACGTTGGTCGCAGAGAATCATGTCTCTTACCAACTTTGACATAGATTGGTGCAATAGGATTTATGAGGGAATCAGGATTATCAACCGTTGAGGAAACTTCCCCAAAGTACCCCTCATAGGAACTAAGGGAGGAATTAATTACCATCCAGTGTTGGTTCGTCGTCAATTTAGATACCCGATGAGGCATGTCCCGCGTAATGCTCATCTGGAAGGTCTTTTCTTCAAAGAAGGAGAAAATGATAAAGCACTAAAGATGGAAATAGTGCACGCTTGGAAACATGTTCATAAGAGAGGACGAGAGTCTCTAGGCAAACCGGACTGTGTCTCGGTGGAGCCTTAACTCCACTGGGTACAAACTAGAGCTCTCAAGCTAAAGATGCCTTATCCTCGTCACAGAGTTCTTCCGCCAAGGGAGTCTGTCATGTACTTCATTACTGAAACAGAAAAACTCCAGGTTACTCTCAATAAAGTTCAGCGGGAGAGAAGGTCTTGGAAGAACAAGTACCATACCCTCAATGTGGAGTGTATCAAAATACATCAACTACTTAAGGATAAAGATGCTCTGATTGAAATTTTGGAGCAGCATGTTGTAGAAAATCAGGATGACGAAAGGAATTTGCTCACTCCTTTCACCTGGAAAAGGAATAACAACCTGACAAAGGCTCAAGAGCCCCGGTCAAAGAAAAGGAAAGTGCCAGAATCTGCACCCGGTTTCTCCTCAGGGAGGGCTCGGGACGCATTAGCTTAGGTTTTTGTTTCCGCACCTTGTAATTTACTATATTTTAATTTCCGCAATCCTTTGAATTCAATAAAATGGGGTTTCCCCACTGTTTGATATTTACAATCTAATTGTCGAAGTTTATTTTGATTAATCAAAAACAATAAATATAATCATTGCATTCATCATTCTCACATCACGTATTCTCCTTACCTACGAGTCTCACGTTTGTGTCTCGATTCTAGAGTCAAACTGTCTCATTCGTACAATACTCGGGCCAATCTTCAGAAAAAGATGGATGATCTTGAGGAAGAGAACAGAGAGTTGAAAGAAGAGATCGACGCTCTGAGAGAGGATATGAGAAAGCTTCGTAACGACATGCAAGCCATGGCAGAAGCTCAGCTACAAAGAACTGTGATCTCAGAGATCACCTTAACGTCCATAGTGGAGAAGTCTGATCCTAGGTACAAAATGCCGAAAGATCGTCCCTGGGGCATGCCTGTTAACTATATCTCAGAAGGATATATTCCGCCGATCACTGGAGATTCGGAAACTTCAGCAGAAGCCGCCGGGCCTGAAGGTTAAAAACTTCGGGAAAGCGAGGATGCCAGAGGCATATTGAGGACTCCTAAAGGTTACAAACTTCAGGAAATGCCAAGATTCACTGCCGTAGTAACGGCACCACCCCCTATGGTGCACATTATCCCAGAAGGACAGATTCTATAGATACCTTCTGGAAGAAAGGAAACTGTGTTCGACAGGATGGACGAGTTCCAGGAACAGTTCCTGGAAATGCAAAAGGAACTGCAAGCCATCCGCGGTCAGGATTTATTTGGGAAGGACGCCGCAGACCTTTGTCTGGTCCCCAATGTGAAAGTTCCGCACAAGTTCCAGGTGCCTGACTTTGAAAAATACAAGGGTAATTCTTGCCCTCAAAGTCACTTAGTGATGTACGCTCTCGAATGTCAGCTTAGACGGAAAATCAGGATCTACTGATTCACTACTTTTAGGATAGTTTAACCGGTGCCACCTTAAAATGGTACATGGATTTAAACCGTGCTACGATCAGCACTTTCAGAGATCTTGGCACTACCTTCGTCCAACAATACAAATACAATTTGGACATGGCACCAGACAGAGATCAGCTCAGATCGATGTCACAAAAGGACAAGGAAACTTTTAAGGAGTACGCTCAGAGATGGCGTGAAATTGCCGCTCAAATTTGTCCACCTCTTGAGGAAAAAGAGATGACAAAAATCTTCTTAAAGACCTTAAGCTCATTTTACTATGACAGAATGGTTGCCAGTGCGCCCAGTGACTTCACTGAAATGGTCGGTATGGGGGTACGTCTCGAGGAAGCTGTTCGAGAAGGATGTCTAATAAAAGACATTGGATCATCAAGTAGTACCAAATGATATGGTAGTACTCTCCCTAAGAAAAAAGAGCAAGATATTGGGAATATCTCTCTCGGAAGGCAAAGGCGACGTTATCAGCCAGTAGCGGCTGTGACTCCTGCTATCAATCCTGCACCTATTTCTACATATCAACCTCAGGTTGCGCAGAGCCAACCTAATCAGCAAAGGCCACAATAGCCTCTTCAGCAGGCTCGTCCTCAGTACAACAATAACCGTACGACGCGGCCACCAGGATTTGATCCTATACCCGTATCATACATAGAACTATTTCCGTTACTACTGGCCAAGGGGCACATCTAGACTAAATCCCCTCTTACAGTACCGGAAAATCCGCCTTTTTGGTTTAAGGTGGATCAGACTTGCCCTTACCATCAAGGAGGACCAGGGCATAACATAGAGAACTGTCTCAGTTTCAAATCCGACGTGCAAAGCTTGTTAAGAGCGGGGTTTTATCTTTCAAAGATACGAATTCGAATGTTCTCACGAACTCGCTGCCTCAACATGAGAAAGCTGCAGTCAATCTGATAGAGGGAGAGTCTAAAAAAGTCTATCAAATTCACGATGTACACTTATTGAAAACTAACTTGGTCAAGATGCATTGTAGACAGAGTGGATATGGCTATGTGCCACCTCATAATTATCATCAGTGTGATATCTGCTCTAAAAGCAATCAAGGATGTTCCGTGGTGCAATCAGCTCTACAGGAACAGATGGATCTCGGATGGATCCAAGAGCACCGAGTTCGTGGAGTTAACATGGTTTACAAGAATTCTAACATCATTCAGAACCACGACATCCGTGCAATGAATGTCAACTTAGTGGCGATGCATTCTAGGCAAAGCTAGTATCATAATCTTCCACAGAACGATTATAGTTCTTGTCTGACTTGCTCGGTAAACAAACAGGGATTCTCTTTTGTACAAGAGGCCCTCCAGCGTCTGATGGATCTTGGATGGATCCAGGACTACCATGATAGGAATCTCTATCAGATTAATATGGTTCAAATCTTCGACATTCGTTTAATGAATACCAACCTGGAAGAGTTACATGCTAAGCAGGTTCGCCTCGGATTCCTGGTATCACATGATTACCAGAGCTGTAAAGCGGGTTGTGAAAACGATCAAGGTTGTGCCCTTGCCCAGGAGGCACTTCAGCACTTGTTAAATCACTGGTGGATGCCAATCTATATGGATGAAGATACTCAGCAAATAAGTATCAATAACAGGAACCCTACTCGGCGTCAAAGTCAGGATGTCCGATCTGTGGAAGCTAACCTAGTAAGGTTACATTGCATTCAAAGCGGGCGTGGCCAAGTGCCTCCACACAACTATGAACGTTGTAGAGTCTGTTCGGAAAGTAACCAAGGATGTTACCTTGTGCGAGCAGCTCTTCAGGGTCAGGTGGATCGTGGAGAGATTCGCTCATATCCGGGTTCCGGACCAATCAACTGGGCGCCGGACTACCTCGCTGATCAAATTGAGGATGTTGTCGTCATCTCTGATCATCAAAAGGCCAGGGATGTTTTTTCCATCATCCCTCTACTTTACGAATCAAGAGTTCCTAACCAGGAACAGATCGAGATTACTTACGATGGTCCGAAAAATTAGAAGGCTCCCATAGTCATCTATCTACCGGGACCACTACCATATGAATCAACTAAGGTTATCCCTTACAAATACGGTGCAACGATAATTGAGAATGGAAAAGAAATTCCATTACCCTCCGTCGTGAATATTGCAGACAACAGTCGTGTAACACGGAGCGGTCGAATCTTCAACAGAGGAGTTGGAGAGTCCATCAAAGAAAGGGAACCTCAGACAGAAGTTCCTAATCCACCAGTCAGTCAGTCCAGTAATCCTGACCTTTCATAAAATGATGATGAGATGCTAAAGCTCATCTAAAGGAGCGAATACAACATTGTTGATCAGCTATTACAAACTCCTTCAAAGATCTCGGTATTATCACTGTTACTCAGTTCAGAAGCGCACAAGGAGGCTCTACAGAAAGTCTTGGAGCAAGCCTTTATGGAAAAGGATGTAACAATCAGACAGTTTGATAACATTGTCTCTAACATCACTTCCTGCAATAACTTGGGATTTAACTATGAGGAATTACCTAAAGAAGGTTGCCGTCATAACATGGCGCTTAATATCACGGTCAGCTGCCAGGGCGATGCTTTAACAAGCGTACTGGTAGACATAATTTCAGCCTTGAATGTTATGCCGAAGTCCACTTTGATGCAATTATCCTTCAAAGAACCCCCGATGAGAACCAGCGAGGTCGTCGTCAAAGCATTTGACGGATCCAGAAAAATGGTTATCGGCGAAGTCGACCTTCCCATAACTATCGGTCCTCACACTTTCAAAGTCACTTTCCAGGTCATGGACATCTGGGCAACATACAGTTGTTTATTAGGAAGACCTTGGATACATCAGGTTGGCGCGGTCACCTCGACCCTCCACCAAAAGTTAAAGTTAGTTCAGAACAACCAGCTCGTCACGGTCTGTGGAGAACAAGCCTTGCTCGTGAGTAAATTATCATCATCTACTTGTGTAGAACCCGGGGAGGTTGTTGGGACTCAGTTCCAGGCGCTTTCGATGAGCAATGAGAATCAATCAGAGAAAGAAACCTCGATTTCCTCATACAGAGATTCTCTCGAAGTGATCGAAAATTACAATGCAAAAGGACGGGGACAACTTGTCATTCCCACTGATAATAAAACAAAGAAGGGTCTTGGTTTTTCTGTAACCTGCACCTAGATAGCTACTACAAGCGATGAAAGTCTTCATCCCATTCGGAACTTCTTTCACATTGGAGGTTTCCCTCAACCAGTGACCTAAGAAGTACACGCTATCAATGAGGAGAATCCCTCCGACACAGATGAGGAATGGAAGTCCTATCTTAATGAAGACGGTTATATGTCTCAGGACGAAACGCAGACTCCATTTTTCTTTCCTGCACAGGATTCGAGATTTATACCCCGGTCGGATGTCGAAATGATATACGGAGATTGTAATATGGAAGGATGCCATGCTCTACCAAACTCATTAGAGGAGGACACTCTGATGAAAGACAACTTTGACCACGACTATTATGGCCCAATGGATGGCCTGCCAATGTGGCAGCCGTATCCGGGAGACTTGGGGCAAAAGAATCAGCCGAACAATGAAAATCAGCTGAGCATCACTGAAAAGAATACTTGTGTCCCCACCATGTCATGGGATCCTCACCCAGGGTATCCTGAAGATACCCCACACGATGATGAATTCGCAACGTTTGCAGGATTAGAGTTCATCAACTATGCTTTCCCCGAGGTCAACGTCATCGAAAGGGATGACTCCCCCAGTTCCAAAGAAGTGTGGGACACCTTGGGATAACCGAATGGAAAATACGACTTCATGGTCAAGTACACCGCTCTCGAAAGCTCTCGCATCAGGCTCGAAGACATCCAGCCAACTGGATGAGGAGATCTACCTGAGAGCACAAATACTATGCAAAATACAATAGAGGAATCCTCCTACGACAACTCTGCCTGGGAGACAGATTCCAATGATCCTGTTCCATCAGAAATCAGTGTTATTTCTGAAGAAAAATCAAGGAAAGTACCAGACTTTGTGATTCACCGAGGAGTTCGCCGCCAATGGGTTGCTGTGGATATTCCGAAAGTTGTTCAAAAGTCAAAGTAATTGCCGTTTTTAACCTTTCACCCTGCCCAGGTAAAACAGATGTTTTGATAGGGCTTACTTTCTTTAAATTTCCCACTTCGCTTTGCCCAAAGTGACAGAGTTTTGTTTTTTAGGGCTGTAGTTTCACGAATTGACTTGTTCATAAATAAATAAACGCCGTTCTGTAATTTCTGAATTAATTGTTGTTTTCTCTTTTGCTTTTCCCAGAAAATGGTAATCCTAAAAAAAAATAACTCAATAAAAACAAGCAGTAAAAGAAAAAAACACTGCACACACTTTTGCATTCTCTCTATCTCTTCTAAAAAACGAATCATCACGTCATGCAGATTGCTTGTTTTAAACCCCGTTGAAACATACGATCCGATGCCTTCTCCCGACTTTGAATTCCCAGTATTTGGGGCTAAAGAAGAAGTTGACAACGAAATTCCAGAAGAGATCTCCCGACTACTCAGACAAGAGGAAAGGTCCATTGAGGCTCACAAAGAGTTACTGGAAACAGTCAACTTGGGCTCAGAAGAAGAGAGAAAAGAAGTCAAGATTGGGGCGCTACTCAGTCCAATTGCCAAAGAGAATTTGACAAAGCTTCTCAATGAGTTTCCCGATGTATTCGCTTGGTCCTACCAGGATATGCCAGGGTTGGATACCAGCATCGTGGAACATCATTTACCGTTGAGGTCGGAATGTCCGCAGTAAAATAGAGGTTGAGACGGACTCATCCAGACATGGCCATCAAAATCAAAGAGGAGGTACATAAACAGATTGACGCGGGTTTCCTCGCCACATCAGAATATCCTCAATGGTTAGCCAACATCGTACCCGTTCTAAAAAAGGACGGAAAAGTCAGAATGTGTGTCGACTACAGGGATCTAAACAAGGCTATTCCAAAGGACGACTTTCCTTTACCACACATTGACATGCTGGTAGACAGTACAGCAAAGTTCAAAGTTTTCTCCTTCATGGATGGATTCTCGGGCTATAATCAAATCAAAATGGCGCCTAAAGACATGGAGAAAACTTCGTTCATCACCCCATGGGGTACTTTCTGTTACAAGGTAATGCCATTCGGTTTGAAGGACACCGGGGCAACCTATCAAAGGGCCATGATTACTCTTTTTCATGACATGATACACAAAGAAATTGAGGTATATGTCGATGATATGATTACAAAATCTAAGACATAAGAAGAGCATGTGACCCACCTGTCAAAACTATTTGAGCGTTTGAGAAGATACAGACTCCGGTTGAATCCCAACAAGTGCACCTTCGGTGTCCGTTCAGGGAAACTCTTAGGGTTCATTGTCAGCCAGAAAGGAATTGAGGTTGATCCTGACAAGGTCAAGGCCATTCAAGAAATGCCTTCTCCGAAGACTGAAAAACAAGTCAGAGGATTCCTGGGAAGATTGAACTACATCTCCAGATTCATATTCCTCATGACCGCGACATGTGCGCCGATTTTCAAATTACTAAAAAAGAACCAGGACTGTGTTTGGATAGAAGACTCCCAAACCGCCTTCGACAGTATTAAGGAATACCTGTTGAACCCTCTGATTCTATCACCTCCAGTGGAAGGAAGACCACTGATCATCTATCTCACAGTCCTAGAGGACTCAATGGGTTGTGTACTTGGCCAACAAGACGAAACCAAAAGGGAAGAGTCTGCCATCTACTATCTAAGCAAGAAATTCACCGACTGCGAGACTCGGTACACTATGCTTGAGAAAACTTGCTGTGCTTTGGCTTGGGCAGCCAAACGTTTGCGACAGTACATGATTCGTCACACTACTTGGTTGGTCTCCAAGATGGATCCAATCAAGTATGTATTTGAAAAGCCTGCTCTCACGGGAAGGATTTCCCGTTCGCAGATGTTGCTATCAGAATATGACATAGAGTACCACGCTCAGAAAGCCGTTAAGGGGAGTGTTTTAGCCAATCATTTGGCTCATCAACCGATTGACGATCAAGAATCAATCGGGTTTGACTTCCCAGACGAAGATGTCATGTATCTAAAAATGAAAGATTACGATGAACTGTTACCCAGTGAAGGGCCAGAACCAGGTTCCCAATGGGGACTTATCTTTGACGGAGCAGTTAACCATTAAGGAAATGGAATTGGGGCAATCATTGTTACACCTCAAGGTACCTACATTCCTTTCACCGTCAGACTTACATTCAAGTGTACAAACAACGAGGCCGAATATGAAGCTTGTATCATGGGTCTCGAGGAAGCAATTGATTTGAGGATAAAAAACTTGGACGTATACGGCGACTCAGCCCTGGTTATCAATCAGATTAAAGGAGATTGGAACACATACCAATCAGGATTAATTCCTTACAAAGATTATGCAAGAAGGTTGTTACCCTTCTTCAACAGAATTGAGTTTCATCACATCCCTCGTGAGGAGAATCACATGGCTGATGCATTAGCCACTCTCTCTTCCATGATTATTGTAGGCCAATGGAATGACTTACCTAAGATCGACATAATGCGCCTTGAACGACCCGCTTACATCTTTACGATTGAAGCAGTCATAGACGACAAACCTTGGTATCACGATATCAAATTCTTCCTTCAGAAACAAGAGTACCCACCTGGGGCACTAAGGAAGGACGGGAAAACCCTCAGAAGGCTGGCAGGCAGTTTCTTTCTAAGCGGTGATACACTTTATAAGCGGAATTTCGACATGGTCTTGCTCCGATGCGTCGACAAACCAGAAGCAGACATGCTAATAAAAGAAATTCACGAAGGATCCTTTGGCACTCATGCCAACGGACACATAATGGCGAGAAAAATTCTAAGAGAAGGGTACTACTGGTTGACCATGGAGTCCGACTGCTACAAGTATATGAGGAGGTGTCACAAGTGTCAGATATACTCCGACAAAATTCATGTACCGTCAATGCATCTCAAAGTTCTTTCTTCCCCATGGCCTTTTTCCATATGGGGAATCGACATGATTGACATGATTGAGCCCAAGGCTTCTAACGGACATCAGTTCATCCTGGTAGCCATTGACTACTTCACCAAGTGGGTCAGAGCAGCGTCATACGCTAATGTAACCCGACAAGTGGTGGTCCGATTTATCAAAAACAATATCATCTGCCGTTATGGTGTTCCCGGCCAGATCATTATCGATAATGGATCTAACTTGAACAATAAGATGATGAAAGAGTTATGCGCTGAGTTCAAGATCGAACACCATAACTCATCTCCATACCGACCTAAGATGAACGGAGCGGTAGAAGTGGCTAACAAGAACATCAAGAAGATTGTTCAAAAGATGGTTGTAACTTACAAAGACTGTCACGAGATGTTACCCTTTGTGCTTTACGGTTATCGTACATTTGTCCGCACTTCAACAGGGGCAACCCCTTTCTCTCTAGTATATGGCATGGAATCAGTGCTCCCCATAGAAGTAGAGATCCCATCAATCCGGGTATTGATGGAAGCTAAGCTTACAGAAGCTGAATGGTGTCAGAGTCGACACGACGAATTAAACCTGATCGAAGAAAAGTGGATAACGGTACTATGACATGGTCAGTTGTATCTACAGAGAATGAAGAAGGCGTTTGACAAAAAGGTCTGACCTCGCGTCTTCAGGAAAGGAGACCTCATGCTCAAGAAGATACAATCATTTCTCACTGATTCTCGGGGCAAGTGGACTCTGAATTATGACGGCCCCTACGTGGTCAAGAAAGCTTTCTCAGGCGGCGCCTTGAGACTTGCAACCATGGACGGAGAGGAATTTGCCTACCCCACGAATGTTGATGTAGTCAAGAAATACTTCGCCTAAAAAAAACGTCTCGGTGGATTGAAAACCCGAAAGGGCGGTCCAGGCAAAAATTAGAGACATAATAAAAAATCATCCTGATGGATTGGAAATCTCAAAGTACAATCCAGGCAAAAATTAGGGATAATGGCAAGTAACTACGTTCAACAAAGGGCCAAATCCCTCAGCAGCAGTTACGTCGTCCATCAGAAAAACGCCAGTTACAGTCATCTTCGACAGAAGCTCAGGATGCCCCGATTCAAAGTTGGTAGAAGGATAGTGGTCGTTATGTTTCGATGTAGCCTTTTTCCCTTAAATTACCATTTTCTAAACTTTGTAAATACTTTTTGGAATCACGCATTTGGCTGATTTCCATCCCATCAATAAAATTTGAGCCCTTGTGCTTTTGTTTGTAATTATTATTTTTTTTTATCTTTATAGAACGACATTTTAACATGATCAACGATTCGTGAAACGAAGCAAAAATGAATTTACTTGTAAAAAATTTTCTGCTTATAAAATAAAGATGGCAATTTCTTTTGACGGTTGAACACCGAAAGAACATCGATCGCTTCTCCAAAGGTGTTCGAACTTCAAAATGCATAATCAAAGTACTTCTTCTAAGCCAGTGTGCCTGAATGAAGGATCAGCTATATCGGATGCGGATTTCCCATCTGATACCCTCGGCTGAGTTCTTATCTCATAAACCGAACCAACGGTATTCCCCGCAGGGACTGTCTCTCCTAAGCAAGGAAGAATTGCTACTTTTGGATCAACGGTACGACTTCGCCCCGCGATGGCCGAGTATCCCGTCATGTTCATCTTTTAGTCTTTATGTTGCGTCGGTTTTGTCAGCATATACATACATACATCATGCATTATTGACTTGCATTCACATTCATATTGCATCACTATCACTCCAGTCGGTCTTGTCCCGTAGTGATAACAGTCTTCTCAATCGAGTTGTCAAAATTCTTTCCTCGTCAGGAAAGGTTGCGTCTGAACAATCTCTTTCCTCCAGTTTATTTCTGGATCAGAATTGGCCCTTGACCACTTTGATAACTTGAACCTCTGAAAGACCAGAGAACCTTCGACAAATGTCATTCTTCGCCATTGAAGACGACATCCTTGATTTCCCAGATTAAGGAAAATCCTTAGAGAAAGCCTCTTAATCAAGAGATTTGGCAGTACGGCAGTTTTTCTCCGAAAAAAGGCGCTGATGAAAAGGTCATCAGCACCTCAAAATTGGATCCCATCATATGTCATTTCTCCGAGAAGATCCCGAGAAAAGTATGATGTAAAACCCCAAGCGGAAGCAGTCTCTCAAGAGACTCGTTTTCCCAAGTAGAAACAAATGGCGTCTCCAACAGAGAAGTTTGTACACCTTTACAACTCAGATGATTGGGTTCCCCCAGCAAATCTGACATCAAAAGTTTTCCCATCAAATGGCATCTCCCCAGGAAAATACGGTGGGAAGTTTGAGGAAAACCACTACGTATAGCGTCCCTTTTTAAGAAAGTTTATTGACAAAAGAAACTGAGACCAGTTCCTTGGGAGGAAACCAGGATCGGGGGGAAGTTTATTCCAGAAACTAAGACTAGTTCCTTGGTAGGAAACCAGAATCGAGGGGAAGTTAATTCCAGAAACTGAGACCAGTTCCTTGGTAGGAAACCAGGATCGAGGGGAAGTTTATTCCAGAAACTAAGACCAGTTCCTTGGTAGGAAACCAGGATCGAGGGGAAGTTTACCTTTTCTAAGCTTCATTGCTTAGCAAAAGAAGATGAATGCGGAAACTGCCATTCATAACCACCATCAAAATTTCGGGTATTCCAATATTTAATCCTCTTGCACCCCGAATTCCCGAACACCTTCGTCATTCGCACCTTCGGGTCCAAGAAGATTAAATAGGGGCATCTGTCATACCCCAAAATTTGACCACTAAGATTCCCATCATTGTGAAAATCATCATCACAATATGGGTGTATAAATCTCTCAAACATCCACAATGGATCAAAAGGACTCCCACTTCAAGGATTAAGCACAAGGTTGCTCCCTTCTAGGTGGATCAAGCCTCGAGATCGCCAGTGTCACCAAATTAGGGTTTTAGTCGACCAGGGCCTCCAAATGGAAATTTTCCTCTGGGCATGAGCCAATACTTCAAAACATAACCTAATACGCTCCATGGAACCTCATGACCCCAATCATCAAGTCAATTTTGCCTCAGGGGATGCAGTCATGAAAAAAATCAGGAATTAGGGTTTCTTGACCTAATTCACCCCTAAGTTGACTTTTGGGACAAATCATGAGCCAAGACCTCAAGAGAGGATTTAAATGTCCCTAGTACACCATATTGATCCATTTGTAACAATGGATTGATCCAAGAAGCTTGAGTAACAAGTCTCAAATACATCAGAACCACAGTTAGGGTTTCGCGGGAAACGTCAACTGTAACTTTGACTTTTAACCAGGACATGCTCCCAAGCCCTAAGACATGATTCAATATACCTTAATACACCCGTGGAACATGTCCATCAAGTTTGATTTAGTTCAAGGACATGATTTCCTAAAGGATTGCACAGTTTAGAATTCATCTGATAAAAAGTCAACTGTGCACAAAAGTCAACTTTGACTTTTTGTGATTTTTCACAATTATGGATTTTTAACCCTAAAATGATATTAATGTATGCTTTGAATCATCATTCATCAAGAAAAATCAAAGAAAGTGGGATAACTTGTAAAAGGGGTAACCATAAAAACTTAGAAAATTTTCTAAGTTATGAACAAAGTGGCAAGGGTACCAACTTTGGGGGATCATAACTTCTAAACCACAAAGCCATTTTTCCCCATCCAAAGCTTGATTTGTAGATCTCATGGCCCTCTACAAAAACTTCAACTAGACCTCATTCCAATTATTCATGGATTTTGAGTTATGGATTGATCAAAATCACAAAAAGTGAAAATGTCACTTTTTTCCAACACTTAGTGAAATTTTCACTAAGTCAGAATCTGCCTTCACTTTTTTCCAAATGTAGGGAAAATTTTCACTTGGATCCAAAAAGTATCAAAACCAAATATGATCAAACAGTTGTTGTATCATATAAGGGCTTTCCAAAATGGCCAAGAACATCGCCAAAATCAATTTGAGCTAAGAGTTATGGTAGTGGCAAAATGCCTTGCTGAAAACTACCGAGGCAGGGTAGAATTTTGTATTTTTCGTCGAAATTCTAAAATCAGCCAATTTCAAGCCTTGTCGTCATCTTGGACAGATCTGAGGATCAAATCTAAAGGGGACAATCACTGAGCCAAGACTCCAAAGTCCTTGGAACAAGAAGTAGCATGCCAAACCTAGAATTGCCTAAAAGAGGGACAAGACTCCAATTTTGGATTGGAGCATTTAATAGATGCTTAGAGGTGGCATGGACTGACACATTTGCAACTGAATTTAGTCAAGATTCCTCCAACAAGTAGGGAACCAAAGCTCTGTGCTCTAACCTCTAGTCAATGGCTAGAGGAGACTTGGATTTTCATTTGCCAACATTGGCCAAACCTCTGCTGCAGTTGCCATTCACTATTGATCACAAAACAAACTTGCTCTACTATAAATAGAGCTCATTTGTGCTCAGTTTGAGTACACCAAAGCCATCAAACAGATGCTTTCCTCGAAATCCCTTTTTCTTGGCAAAAATGCCTTCTTTAGCAAGGTAACTCTGAGTTTTTGAGTTTGAGAGCTTTTTCAATCAAACCAATAACACACACACCTCATAAACATCATATGTAGGTGATCCAAACTCTCACAAGTGACCTGTAATCACAATATCACAAAGTCACCTCTCAAAACCTCAAAATAGGCTCTTTTAGCATTTTTCAAGCCATGTCTTGATTCAGTCACTTTCCAAACCAGATAAAACCTCAAACACACTCCAAATATCATCCTTGAACTATCTCAAATGGTTCCCCCATCTGGAACACCATTTGAGAGAGTTGCTATTTTGGTCACTTTTAACCCCTTTTGCAAGAAAGGGCCAGTTTATGTTTTTGCAGGTTCCAGCTGATTCTAATCATCCTAAAAACTTCTAAGGGATCATTTGAGTGTGTCTAAAGTATCAAATCATTTCTGGAACAAGAGGCTTGACAGATTGCACAAAAACTCCACAAAGCTCAAAAAGAGGTAAGCCTTATGACTTGAACTTTCCAAAATATGCAATGCTTTGAAGTCCACTGATCATGCACACCTCATACATGTTAAATATGTTGTGTTTGAACTAATTGATCATGTACTTCATGCCTGTATCAAAGTGTAGCATAGAAAATGCAATTATAGGCTTTTTTTCAAAACCACTATCGGGTTTTGAGGAGGGAGTGTGATTTGAAAAAACTACCACCACCATTGGATTCCTTGTGAAATTCTGGTCCAGATGCATAAAATTTTTGTCTCAAACCATTAAGAATTTAGAAAGTTATAACCTTCACGTTTCTGAGCCAAAATTAACTTGTCTTGCCTTGCCTTGGGCCAGGCCTAAAACCAAGGAATGACATGTATATTTGTGGTTTCACTTCAAACAATGGATGTATCACCACCCCAGTGGTAAGGCGCGCGCCTTGTGACCTTGAGGTCGTGGGTTCAAATCCCACCCATGCCATTTTGTGTTTTTTTTTTTCACATTTTGCCATTTTTTTCAATATTTTTATGTTTTATTAATTAATTGAAACATTAATAACTCTTTCAATTTTAATTATTTTTTATTGGTTCTTTTTGCAAAAAATCACAAAAATGTTGAAATACTTTATTCCACAAAAAAATTAAGTTTATATTATTTATTTAATATAATTAGTATTTTATTGAATAACTTCATTTTTTATTTGTTTTAAAATTTTAAAATGAACATTCATCTTGAAAAATCAAGACTAAATGAGTTGTAATATCTCTTGTGATTAAAAATTAATTTTTCAAACCTTAAACAAAAATCACAAGTGGTTTATTCAAATTAATTTGGTATTTTTCCTTGATTTTCTTTTAATATTTACTTTTAAAAGAATAAAAAATTAGGGTTTCTTTGATTTTCACCCTCATCAATAATTTTCAAACACTCATGGGCCTCTATTAGAGTGTAAGACCCAATCCTTTGTAAATACAAACCTATTTTGGGCCTCACTTATTGTATAAGTCCCGTTGTATTTCAAAAGGTTCGACGCGATTATCGTCCGTTGAAAAACAAACCCTGGGCCTCTCCTCAATCTATAAGACCTATTCAAAACTTTTGGGCCTCTAATAGAGTGTAAGACCCAATCTCCTTTTAACCAAAACAATTTTGGGCCTCACTTATTGTATAAGTCCCGTTGTATTTCAAAAAGTTCGACGCGATCATCGTCCATTGAAAAACAAACCTTGGGCCTCTCCTCGAGCTATAAGACTCATTCAAAACTTTTGGGCCTCTGATAGAGTGTAAGACCCAATCCCCTTTTAACCAAAACAATTTTGGGCCTCAGATATTGTATAAGTCCCTCTGCATTAAAAGAAAAGTTTGGCGCGATCGTCTCCAGTTTAAAAATAAACCATCTGGGCCTCTCCTTGAGCTATAAGACCCATTCAAAACTTTCGGGCCTCTATTAGAGTGTAAGACCCAACCCCTTTTGAAAACCAAATTATCTTGGGCCTCACTCATTGTATAAGACCCACTGCGTTTTCAAAATCTCTGCGCGATCGCCATTTCAAACGAAAAATCATCTGGGTCTACCCTCGTGTTATAAGCCCCACTCTTTTTCTTCAAAAACCTTTTGGGCCTCTTAAGAGAGTATAAGACCCACCCCTTGGTACAGAAAACCTTTTTGGCCTCAGTCACTTGTATAAGCCCCTCTGTACAAAACGATAGTGCGATCATTGGTAAAAACCCTGGGCCTCTCCTTGAGCTGTAAGCCCCAATTTTTCTTTCAAAGCACTTTCTCCTTTGATTTTGAATATACTGTTGTTTTCAATCTTTCTTTGTTGAACAACTAACAAAACAACATGGAAGCTCTACAACCGAGTAAGTGTTTATACGCTTTCATTTACCGTTTTCATATGTATATAACTGTATTGTGGGGTTGTTTCACTGTAAGTCTCCTTTCATAAACTCATATCAACTGTGTAATAATAGTATAGCTATTTAGAGTTTCCCCGGCAAATACGTCTAGCACTAAGCTCTGTTGACCACTCTTAAATAGACACAACTAGATCCCCCATAGGATTACCAGACACAGTCTTCCCTCCTCTTGGGGTTAAACAATATGGAGATGTGAAAGGCAGCATTCTCGGTGAACCCTTTCACAATCTGTCACCCTTAGAAATTGTCAAAGAAACTCTAATCCCCAGAGATGATCTTTTCTCCGTGAATGGCATCTCTTGAGTTTATTCCAAATTCTCAAACTTTCCTAGCTTGATCTATTCTCTGCGAATAGCCTGTCTTGAATTTCTTGGAGTTTGGGGACCCACAGGCTTCTTAAAAGCATCCCCGCCTCCTCTTGGGCGTTGTACAAGAACCCGTCAGAATCTTAGAAGTATTCACAGCCTCCTTTTAGGCCTCGTATAAATGATTTCTTCCTCCGGGAATGATTGTCTCCTCTTGGCCTTCGTATAAATTATCCCTCGGCTTCTTAAAAGATTCCAGCCTCCCCTTGGGCTTCGTACAAATTGTCCCGACGACCTCCTAGAGGTATAGGAACAGAAATTTGTCATCTTAATAGAACAGTCTTTCAAAGATTCTAGATCCTACTACTGTTTCTCTAAGCATAGTACAAAAGATGAAACTCTAGACTTCGACAGTCTAATTTCCTTGAGTCTCAAAGACATTCTCAAGTTCCTTTCAAAACTAGGAGATGAAACCCGTAGACTCGGACCGTCCCAATCCCCTTTGGATTTCCCATTTCCTTAAAGAAATGGAAATATCCCTGATCCTCGAATCAAAATCCTTGAGTGCAAACATTACTCATATAAGAACTGATTTTCTCCTTTAACCAACCTACTGGACCTGTCACTCAACTGAAACAACACTCCTTTTAGCCTCTCTCTCGGGCTTCGTACGAGACACATAAAAGACTCTCTTGTTGAGTCAAACACCTTTTAGTCTCCATACCGGGCTTTGTACGAGATACAAAACACTCTCTGGTTGAGTATAAAAGACTCTCTTGTTGAGTCAAACCTTTTAGCCTCTATCTCGGGCTTCGTACGAGATACAAAATTACTCTCTTGTTGAGTATAAAAGACTCTCTTGGTGAGTCAACCTCCTTTCGCCTCCATCTCGGGCTTCGTACGAGATACAAAAACACCCTCTTGTTGGGACAATAGCCTCCTCTTAGGCTTTGTATAAGAAAACCCCGGTTGAGTCAGTCAACCTTTTAGCATCAAAAGCTGTGCCTCGTTCACAGGATACAAACATCAACAACTCTTTTCATATAAAATTCCTAAGGAAAGATAACATTGCTCTACACTGAGTTAAAGTCTTCTCCTTCAGGTTAAAACCCCCTATAAAGGAAATTATGGCATTGCTAGGATTCGCATATCCCGGTTAAAGTAATCCACCTTTATAGTCCGTCACCCAACAGTCATGACAACCAGACCCCCTTTAGAGATGACATATTCTCTCTAAAGTCAATACCCTTTTAGCTTCACATCTTGGGCTTCGAACAAGATACAAATAGACCCTCAACTTCACATCTTGGGATTTGAACAAGATACAAATCACCTTTCGCTTCACGTCTTGGGCTTTGAATAAGACTCCAAAACACCATTTCCTCCCATAGAATAGGAGGAACTACGATCGCTCTGATTTCCCTGTGTTGGAAAACGGGAATACGTAGGCATAAGATTGAAAGAAAAATCTTAGCGAGCACACTAAAAAAAAAATCAAAATCCCATACCCTCAGTCCTAAACACCCTACCCATGAACCGTCCAATGTTTTAACTCTTGAAAGAAAAAAGAAAGTAAGAAGAAAAAGGCCCCATTACCATATAGCATCTGTAACCTAACAGACAGCTGTTTAAACTCAGTATGCAAGCAGGGTTAATTGGAGACATCTATTTCCCTTCCTTCATCAGCTTCTATCGGATAAAAAATGAATCGAACTGCAGTACCCCCCAAAGAGCGACAGTGCAGTGCTTAAGAAACACGTCCAGTTTTCGCTCGCTACAGAAAAGTGGCGCCCACTGTGGGGCCTTCTCTTTTCTTTTCTTTCTTTTTTTCTTTTTTTTTGGGAATTTCACTGGGATAGGAATTTTTTTTTATTTCACTAGGATCTTAGGTCAAAACCTTTAATGTTGGGAAGGAACCACAGAATGGCGACTCCGCCGGGGAGCCATTTTCTGTTAGGAACATAGGATTCATAGCTCTTAAAAGTCTAGGACATTAGGACGAATATATATACTGCTTTTCCTAATTGATATATGTGTTTATTTTTCTGCTAATGGGAATGCGTGTGATACCGCATGTGGAAAGATTGAGTATACACCTAGGAAAAACCCCTTTAGTGGTGCGGAAGCTATCGGAAATGGTTGTCACGCGATACCACCCTCTTCTGAGGACTCTTCGAAAAAAAACCACCTAGCATGGTTCCCGGCCCGCTGGTGTTTTTCTCGACAAGAGTTGATGATGTTGAGATACAGGTACAAAAATCACTAGTATAAACCTTTGGGACGGGTAGAGCCTTGACTCCATGACACCGACCCTTTGACCCCATGTTTTTTCTATGTTTTTGTGTGCTGCATTCATGCATTCATCTAAAAAACATTAAAACAAAGAAAATCTTCTCTTCTAGTCTCTCTTTTTCAAATTAAACTAAGACAATGATTGCAAATGTCAGAGAAAAAGATTGCGCTCATGGATTTTGGTAGAAGGAGAACTCATAAGTATACCTTCAAGGTTCCAAAACTATAGGATTTGAGAGGTTTGGCGAGAATGATCACGAACCAAGAGGCTTTTAGAGCCAAGTATAGAGGTTTGCTATCTCTATTAAGGGTTTAAGTAATTGAAAGAATCATGGATGCACTTGTTCAGTTTTACGATCCAGTCTATCACTGTTTCACATTCCCGGATTATCAGCTCGCACCAACGCTGGAGGAATATTCTCATCTGATTGATTTACACATCACTGATCGAGCTCCTTTTTCTGGACTGGAAGAAATTCCAAAGGATCAGACCATTGCAAGAGCAATTTATTTGGACGAGTCAGAGGTCAGGACTCACATGACCACTAAGCGTGGCATACAAGGTTTGTCGGCCCAGTTCTTGACAAAGAAGGCCCTGTACTTCGCTAGTATAGGGAACGTGACTGCTTTTGAAAGCATCTTTGTTTTACTCACCTACGGGTTATTTTTGTTTCCCAACATCAATAACTTCGTCGATATCAACTCCATTAAGGTTTTTCTCATCGGAAACCCTGTGCCGACTTTGCTCGCAGACGCATATCATTCTGTACACTTAGGGAATTTGTACAGCGAAGGGGAGATCACATGTTGTGTACCTTTGATATATAAATGGTTTATCTCTCATTTGCCTAAGTCTGCTGCTTTGGGGATCAAAAGAATACTTTACGTTGGTCGCAGAGAATCATGTCTCTTACCAACTCTGACATAGATTGGTGCAATAGGATTTATGAGGGAATCAGGATTATCAACCGTTGCAGAAACTTCCCCAACGTACCCCTCATAGGAACTAAGGGAGGAATTAATTACCATCCAGTGTTGGTTCGTCGTTAATTTAGATACCCGATGAGGCATGTCCCGCGTAATGCTCATCTGGAAGGTCTTTTCTTCAAAGAAGGAGAAAATGACAGAGCACTAAAGATGGAAATAGTGCACGCTTGGAAACATGTTCATAAGAGAGGACGAGAGTCTCTAGGAAAACCGGACTGTGTCTCGGTGGAGCCTTACCTCCACTGGGTACAAACTAGAGCTCTCAAGCTAAAGATGCCTTATCCTCGTCACAGAGTTCTTCCGCCAAGGGAGTCTGTCATGTACTTCATTACTGAAACGGAAAAACTCCAGGTTACTCTCAACAAAGTTCAGCGGGAGAGAAGGTCTTGGAAGAACAAGTACCGTACCCTCAATGTGGAGTGTATCAAAATACATCAACTACTGAAGGATAAAGATGCTCTGATTGAAATTTTGGAGCAGCATGTTGTAGAAAATCAGGATGACGAAAGGAATTTGCTCACTCCTTTCTCCTGGAAAAGGAATAACAACCCAACAAAGGCTCAAGAGCCCCGGTCAAAGAAAAGGAAAGTGCCAGAATCTGCACCCGGTTTCTCCTCAGGGAGGGCTCGGGACCCATTAGCTTAGGTTTTTGTTTCCGCACCTTGTAATTTACTATATTTTAATTTCCGCAATCCTTTGAATTCAATAAAATGGGGTTTCCCCACTGTTTGATATTTACAATCTAATTGTCGAAGTTTATTTTGATTAAACAAAAACAATAAATATAATCATTGCATTCATCATCCTCACATCACGTATTCTCCTTACCTACGAGTCTCACGTTTGTGTCTCGATTCTAGAGTCAAACTGTCTCATTCGTACAATACTCAGGCCAATCGTCAGAAAAAGATGGATGATCTTGAGGAAGAGAACAGAGAGTTGAAAGAAGAGATCGACGCTCTGAGAGAGGATATGAGAAAGCTTCGTAACGACATGCAAGCCATGGCAGAAGCTCAGCTACAAAGAACTGTGATCTCAGAGATCACATCAACGCCCATAGTGGAGAAGTCTGATCCTAGGTACAAAATGCCGAAAGATCGTCCCTGGGGCATGCATGTTAACTATATCTCAAAAGGATATATTCCGCCGATCACTGGAGATATGGAAACTTCAGCAAAAGCCGCCGGGCCTGAAGGTTAAAAACTTCGGGAAAGCGAGGATGCCAGAGGCATATTGAGGACTCCTAAAGGTTACAAACTTCAGGAAATGCCAAGATTCACTGCCGTAGTAACGGTACCACCCCCTATGGTGCACACTGTCCCAGAAGGACAGATTCCATAGATACCTTCTGGAAGAAAGGAAACTGTGTTCGACAGGATGGACGAGTTCCAGGAACAGGTCCTGGAAATGCAATAGGAACTGCAAGCCATCCGCGGTCAGGATTTATTTGGGAAGGACGCCGCAGACCTTTGTCTGGTCCCCAATGTGAAAGTTCCGCACAAGTTCCAGGTGCCTGACTTTGAAAAATACAAGGGTAATTCTTTCCCTCAGAGTCACTTAGTGATGTACGCTTGGCGAATGTCAGCCCAGACGAAAAATCAGGATCTACGGATTCACTACTTTCAGGATAGTTTAATCGGTGCCGCCTTAAAATGGTACATGGATTTAAACCGTGCTATGATCAGCACTTTCAGAGATCTTGGCACTGCCTTCTTCCAACAATACAAATACAATTTGGACATGGCACCAGACAGAGATCAGCTCAGATCGATGTCACAAAAGGACAAGGAAACTTTTAAGGAGTACGCTCAGAGATGGCATGAAATTGCCGCTCAAATTTTTCCACCTCTTGAGGAAAAAGAGATGACAAAAATCTTCTTAAAGACCTTAAGCTCATTTTACTATGACAGAATAGTTGCCAGTGCGCCCAGTGACTTCACTGAAATGGTCGGTATGGGGGTACGTCTCGAGGAAGCTGTTCGAGAAGGACGTCTAATAAAAGACGTTGGATCATCAAGTAATACCAAACGATATGGTAGTACTCTCCCTAAGAAAAAAGAGCAAGATATTGGGAATATCTCTCTCGGAAGGCAAAGGCGACGTTATCAGCCAGTAGTGGCTGTGACTCCTGCTATCAATCCTGCACCTATTTCTACATATCAACCTCAGGTTGCGCAGAGCCAACCTAATAAGCAAAGGCCACAATAGCCTCTTCAGCAGGCTCGTCCTCAGTACAACAATAACCGTATGACGCGGCCACCAGGATTTGATCCTATACCCGTATCATATATAGAACTATTTCCGTTACTACTGGCCAAGGGGCACATCCAGACTAAATCCCCTATTACAGTACTGGAAAATCCGCCTTTTTGGTTTAAGGTGGATCAGACTTGCCCTTACCATCAAGGAGGACCAGGGCATAACATAGAGAACTGTCTCAGTTTCAAATCCGACGTGCAAAAGCTTGTTAGGAGCGGGGTTTTATCTTTCAAAGATACGAATTCGAATGTTCTCACGAATCCGCTGGCTCAACATGAGAAAGCTGCAGTCAATCTGATAGAGGGAGAGTCTAACAAAGTCTATCAAATTCACGATGTACTCTTATTGAAAACCAACTTGGTCAATATGCATTGTAGACAGAGTAGATATGGCCATGTGCCACCTCATAATTATCATCAGTGTGATATCTGCTCTAAAAGCAATCAAGGATGTTCCGTGGTGCAATCAGCTCTACAGGAACAGATGGATCTCAGATGGATCCAAGAGCACCGAGTTCGTGGAGTTAACATGGTTTACACGAATTCTGACATCATTCAGAACCACGACATCCGTGCAATGAATGTCAACTTGGTGGCGATGCATTCTAGGCAAAGCCAGTATCATAATCTGCCATGGAACGATTATAGTTCTTGTCTGACTTGCTTGGTAAACAAACAGGGATTCTCTTTTGTACAAGAGGCCCTCCAGCGTCTGATGGATCTTGGATGGATCCAGGACTACCATGATAGGAATCCCTATCAGATCAACATGGTTCAAATCTTCGACATTCGTTTAATGAATACCAACCTGGAAGAGTTACATGCTAAGCAGGTTCACCTCGGATTCCTGGTATCACATGATTACCAGAGCTGTAAAGCGGGTTGTGAAAACGATCAAGGTTGTGCCCTTGCCCAGGAGGCACTTCAGCACTTGTTAAATCACTGGTGGATGCCAATCTATATGGATGAAGATACTCAACAAATTAGTATCAATAACAGGAACCCTACTCGGCGTCAAAGTCAGGATGTCCGATCTGTGGAAGCTAACCTAGTAAGGTTACATTGCATTCAAAGAGGACGTGGCCAAGTGCCTCCACACAACTATGAACGTTGTAGAGTCTGTTCGGAAAGTAACCAAGGATGTTACCTTGTGCGAGCAGCTCTTCAGGGTCAGGTGGATCGTGGAGAGATTCGCCCATATCCGGGTTCCGGACCAATCAACAGGGCGCCGGACTACCTCGCTGATCAAATTGAGGATGTTGTCGTCATCCCTGATCATCAAAAGGCCAGGGATGTTTTTTCCATCATCCCTCTACTTGAAGAATCAAGAGTTCCTAACCAGGAACAGATCGAGATTACTTACGATGGTCAGAAAAATCAGAAGGCTCCCATAGTCATCTATCTACCGGGACCACTACCATATGAATCAACTAAGGTTATCCCTTACAAATACGGTGCAACGATAATTGAGAATGGAAAGGAAATTCCATTACCCTCAGTCGTGAATATTGCAGACATCAGTCGTGTAACACGGAGCGGTCGAATCTTCAACAGAGGAGTTGGAGAGTCCATCAAAGAAAGGGAACCTCAGACAGAAGTTCCTAATCCACCATTCAGTCAGTCCAGTAATCCCGACCTTTCAAAAAACGATGATGAGATGCTAAAGCTCATCTAAAGGAGCGAATACAACATTGTTGATCAGCTATTACAAACTCCTTCAAAGATCTCGTTATTATCACTGTTACTCAGTTCAGAAGCGCACAAGGAGGCTCTACAGAAAGTCTTGGAGCAAGCCTTTATGGAACAGGATGTAACAATCAGACAGTTTGATAGCATTGTCTCTAACATCACTTCCTGCAATAACTTGGGATTTAACTATGAGGAATTACCTGAAGAAGGTTGCCGTCATAACATGGCGCTCAATATCACGGTCAGCTGCCAGGGGGATACTTTAACAAGCGTACTGGTAGACAGAATGTCAGCCTTGAATGTTATGCCGAAGTCCACTTTGATGCAATTATCCTTCAAAGAACCCCCGATGAGAACCAGCAAGGTCATCGTCAAAGCATTTGACGGATCCAGAAAAACGGTTATCGGAGAAGTCGACCTTCCCATAACTATCGGTCCTCACACTTTCAAAGTCACTTTCCAAGTCATGGACATCTGGGTAACATACAGTTGTTTATTAGGAAGACCTTGGATACATCAGGTTGGCGCGGTCACCTCGACCCTCCACCAAAAGTTAAAGTTCGTTTAGAACAACCAGCTCGTCACGGTCTGTGGAGAACAAGCCTTGCTCGTGAGTAACTTATCATCATCTACTTGTGTAGAACCCGAGGAGGTTGTTGGGACTCAGTTCCAGGCGCTTTCGATGAGCAATGAGAATCAATCAGAGAAAGAAACCTCGATTTCCTCATACAGAGATGCTCTCAAAGTGATCGAAAATAACAATGCAAAAGGATGGGGACAGCTTGTCATTCCCACTGATAATAAAACAAAGAAGGGTCTTGGTTTTTCTGTAACCTGCACCTAGATAGATACTACCAGTGATGAAAGTCTTCATCCCATTCGGAACTTCTTTCACATGGGAGGTTTCCTTCAACCGGTGACCTAAGAAGTACACGCTATCAATGAGGAGGATCCCTCCGACACAGATGAGGAATGGAAGTCCTATCTTAATGAGGACAGTTATATGTCTCAGGACGAAACGCAACTCCATTTTTCTTTCCTGCACAGGATCCGAGATTTATAGCCCGGTCGGATGTCGAAATGATATACGGAGATTGTGATCTGGAAGGATGGCGTGCTCTACCAAACTCATTAGAGGAGGACACTCTGATGAAAGACAACTTTGACCACGACTATTATGGCCCAATGGATGGCCTGCCAATGTGGCAGCCGTATCCGGGAGACTTGAGGCAAGAGAATCAACCGAACAATGAAAATCAGCTGAGAATCACTGAAAAGAATACTTGTGTCCCCACCATGTCATGGGATCCTCACCCAGGGTATCCTGAAGATACCCCACACGATGATGAATTCGCAACGTTTGCAGGATTAGAGTTCATCAACTATGCTTTCCCCGAGGTCAACGTCATCGAAAGGGATGACTCCCCCAGTTCCAAAGAAGTGTGGGACACCTTGCGATAACCGAGTGGAAAATACGACTTCATGGTCAAGTACACTGCTCCCGAAAGCTCTCGCATCAGGCTCGAAGACATCTAGCCAACTGGATGAGGAGATCTACCTGAGAGCACAAGTACTATGCAAAATACAACAGAGGAATCCTCCTACGACAACTCTGCCTGGGAGACAGATTCCAATGATCCTGTTCCACCAGAAATCAGTGTTATTTCTGAAGACAAATCAAGGAAGGTACCAGACTTTGTGATTCACCGAGGAGTTCGCCGCCAATGGGTTGCTGTGGATATTCCGAAAGTTGTTCAAAAGTCAAAGAAATTGTCGTTTTTAACCTTTCACCCTGCCCAGGTAAAACGGATGTTTTGATAGGGCTTACTTTCTGTAAATTTCCCTCTTCGCTTTGCCCAAAGCGACAGAGTTTTATTTTATAGGGCTGTAGTTTCACGAATCGACTTGTTCATAAATAAATAAACGCCGTTCTGTAATTTCTGCATTAATTGTTGTTTTCTCTTTTGCTTTTCCCAGAAAATGGTAATCCTAAAAAAAAACAACTCAATAAAAATAAGCAGTAAAAGAAAAAAACACTGCACACACTTTTGCATTCTCTCTATCTCTTCTAAAAAATGAATCATCACGTCATGCAGATTGCTTGTTTTAAACCCCGTTGAAACATACGATCCGATGCCTTCTCCCGACTTTGAATTCCCAGTATTTGGGGCTAAAGAAGAAGTTGACAACGAAATTCCAGAAGAGATCTCCCAACTACTCAGACAAGAGGAAAGGTCCATTGAGGCTCATAAAGAGTTGCTGGAAACAGTCAACTTGGGCTCAGAAGAAGAGAGAAAAGAAGTCAAGATTGGGGCGCTACTCAGTCCAATTGCCAAAGAGAATTTGACAAAGCTTCTCAAAGAGTTTCCCGATGTATTCGTTTGGTCCTACCAGGATATGCCAGGGTTGGATACCAGCATCGTGGAACATCATTTACCGTTGAGGTCGGAATGTCCGCAGTAAAACAGAGGTTGAGACGGACTCATCCAGACATGGCCATCAAAATCAAAGAGGAGGTACAGAAACAGATTGACGCGGGTTTCCTCGCCACATCAGAATATCCTCAATGGTTAGCCAACATCGTACCCGTTCCAAAAAAGGATAGAAAAGTCAGAATGTGTGTCGACTACAGGGATCTAAACAAGGCTATTCCAAAGGACGACTTTCCTTTACCACACATTGACATGCTGGTAGACAGTACAGCAAAGTTCAAAGTTTTCTCCTTCATGGATGGATTCTCGGGCTATAATCAAATCAAAATGGCGCCGAAAGACATGGAGAAAACTTCGTTCATCACCCCATGGGGTACTTTCTGTTACAAGGTAATGCCATTCGGTTTGAAGAACGCCGGGGCAACCTATCAAAGGGCCATGACTCCTCTTTTTCATGACATGATACACAAAGAAATTGAGGTATATGTCGATGATATGATTACAAAATCTAAGACATAAGAGGAGCATGTGACCCACCTGTCAAAACTATTTGAGCGTTTGAGAAGATACAGACTCCGGTTGAATCCCAACAAGTGCACCTTCGGTGTCCGTTCAGGGAAACTCTTAGGGTTCATTGTCAGCTAGAAAGGAATTGAGGTTGATCCTGACAAGGTCAAGGCCATTCAAGAAATGCCTTCTCCGAAGACTGAAAAACAAGTCAGAGGATTCCTGGGACGTTTGAACTACATCTCCAGATTCATATTCCTCATGACCGCGACATGTGCGCCGATTTTCAAATTACTGAAAAAGAACCAGGACTGTGTTTGGACAGAAGACTCCCAAACCGCCTTCGACAGTATTAAGGAATACCTATCGAACCCTCTGATTCTATCACTTCCAGTGGATGAAAGACCGCTGATCATCTATCTCACAGTCCTTGAGGACTCAATGGGTTGTGTACTTGGCCAACAAGACGAAATCAAAAGGGAAGAGTCTGCCATCTACTATCTAAGCAAGAAATTCACCGACTGCGAGACTCGATAAACTCTGCTTTAGAAAACTTGATATGCTTTGGCTTGGGCAGCCAAACGTTTGCAACAGTACATGATTCATCACACTACTTGGTTGGTCTCCAAGATGGATCCAATCAAGTATGTATTTGAAAAGCCTGCTCTCACGGGAAGGATTTCCCGTTGGCAGATGTTGCTATCAGAATATGACATAGAGTACCACGCTCAGAAAGCCGTTAAGGGGAGTGTTTTAGCCGATCATTTGGCTCATCAACCGATTGACGATCAAGAATCAATCGGGTTTGACTTCCCAGACGAAGATGTCATGTATCTAAAAATGAAAGATTGCGATGAACCGTTACCCAGTGAAGGGCCAGAACCAGGTTCCCAATGGGGACTTATCTTTGACGGAGCAGTTAACCATTACGGAAATGGAATTGGGGCAATCATTGTTACACCTCAGGGTACCTACATTCCTTTCACCGCCAGACTTACGTTCAAGTGTACAAACAACGAGGCCGAATATGAAGCTTGTATCATGGGTCTCGAGGAAGCAATTGATTTGAGGATAAAAAACTTGGACGTATACGGCGACTCAGCCCTGGTTATCAATCAGATTAAAGGAGATTGGAACACATACCAATCAGGATTAATTCCTTACAAAGATTATGCAAGAAGGTTGTTACCCTTCTTCAACAGAATTGAGTTTCATCACATCCCTCGTGAGGAGAATCACATGGCTGATACATTAGCCACTCTCGCTTCCATGATTATTGTAGGACAATGGAATGACATACCTAAGATCGACATAATGCGCCTTGAACGACCCGCTTACATCTTTACGATTGAAGCAGTCATAGACGACAAACCTTGGTATCACGATATCAAATGCTTCCTTCAGAAACAAGAGTACCCACCTGGGGCACTAAGGAAGGACGGGAAAACCCTCAGAAGGATGGCAGGAAGATTCTTTCTAAGCGGTGATACACTTTATAAGCGGAATTTCGACATGGTCTTGCTCTGATGCATCGACAAACCAGAAGCAGACATGCTGATAAAAGAAATTCACGAAGGATCCTTTGGTACTCATTCCAACGGACACACAATGGCGAAAAAATTCTAAGAGCAGGGTACTACTGGTTGACCATGGAGTCCGACTGCTACAAGTATATGAGGAGGTGTCACAAGTGTCAGATATACTCCGACAAAATTCATGTACCGTCAATGCATCTCAAAGTTCTTTCTTCCCCATGGCCTTTTTCCATATGGGGAATCGACATGATTGGCATGATTGAGCCCAAGGCTTCTAACGGACATCGGTTCATCCTGGTAGCCATTGACTACTTCACCAAGTGGGTCAGAGCAGCGTTATACGCTAATGTAACCCGACAAGTGGTGGTTCGATTTATCAAAAACAATATCATCTGCCGTTATGGTGTTCCCGGCCAGATCATTATCGATAATGGATCTTACTTGAACAATAAGATGATGAAAGAGTTATGCGCTAAGTTCAAGATCGAACACCATAACTCATCTCCCTACCGACCTAAGATGAACGGAGCGGTAGAAGTGGCTAACAAGAACATCAAGAAGATTGTTCAAAAGATGGTTGTAACTTACAAAGACTGGCATGGGATGTTACCCTTTGTGCTTCACGGTTATCGCACATCTGTCCGCACTTCAACAGGGGCAACCCCTTTCTCTCTAGTATATGGCATGGAATCAGTGCTCCCCATAGAAGTAGAGATCCCATCAATCCGGGTATTGATGGAAGCTAAGCTTACAGAAGCTGAATGGTGTCAGAGTCGACACGATGAATTAAACCTGATCGAAGAAAAGTGGATAACGATACTATGACATGGTCAGTTGTATCAACAGAGAATGAAGAAGGCGTTTGACAAAAAGGTCTGACCTCGCGTCTTCAGGAAAGGAGACCTCATGCTCAAGAAGATACAATTATTTCTCACTGATTCTCGGGGCAAGTGGACTCTGAATTATGACGGCCCCTACGTGGTCAAGAAAGCTTTCTCAGGCGGCGCCTTGAGACTTGCAACCATGGACGGAGAGGAATTTGCCTACCCCACGAATGTTGATGTAGTCAAGAAATACTTCACCTAAAAAAAACGTCTCGGTGGATTGAAAACCCGAAAGGGCGGTCCAGGCAAAAATTAGAGACGTAATAAAAAATCATCCTGATGGATTGGAAATCTCAAAGTACAATCCAGGCAAAAATTAGGGATAATGGCAAGTAACTACGTTCAACAAAGGGCCAAATCCCTCAGCAGCAGTTACGTCGTCCATCAGAAAAATGCCAGTTACAGTCATCTTCGACCGAAGCTCAGGATGCCCCGATTCAAAGTTGGTAGAAGGATAGTGGTCGTTATGTTTCGATGTAGCCTTTTTCCCTTAAATTACCATTTTCTAAATTTTGTAAATACTCTTTGGAATCACGCATTTGGCTAATTTCCATCCCATCAATAAAATTTGAGCCCTTGTGCTTTTGTTTGTAATTCTTATTTTTTTTATCTTTATAGAACGACATTTTAACATGATCAACGATTCGTGAAACGAAGCAAAAATGAATTTACTTGTAAAAAATTTTCTGCTTATAAAATAAAGATGGCAATTTCTTTTGACGGTTGAACACCGAAAGAACATCGATCGCTTCTCCAAAAGTGTTCGAACGTCAAAATGCATAATCAAAGTACTCCTTCTAAGCCAGTGCGCCTGAATGAAGGATCAGCTATATCGGATGCGATTTTCCCATCTGATACCCTCGGCCGAGTTCTTATCTCATAAGCCCAACCAACGGTATTCCCCGCAGGGACTGTCTCTCCTAAGCAAGGCAGAATTGCTACTTTTGGATCAACGGTATGACTTCGCCCCGCGATGGCCGAGTATCCCGTCATGTTCATCTTTTAGTCTTTATTATGCGTCGGTTTTGTCAGCATATACATACATACATCATGCATTATTGACTTGCATTCACATTCATATTGCATCACTATCACTCCAGTCGGTCTTGTCCCGTAGTGATAACAGTCTTCTCAATCGAGTTGTCAAAATTCTTTCCTCGTCAGGAAAGGTTGCGTCTGAACAATCTCTTTCCTCCAGTTTATTTCTGGATCAGAATTGGCCCTTGACCACTTTGATAACTTGAACCTCTGAAAGACCAGAGAACCTTCGACAAATGTCATTCTTCGCCATTGAAGACTACATCCTTGCTTTCCCAGATTAAGGAAAATCCTTAGAGAAAGCCTCTTAATCAAGAGATTCGGCGGTACGGCAGTTTTTCTCCGAAAAAAGGCGCTGATGAAAAGGTCATCAGCACCTCAAAATTGGATCCCATCATATGGCATTTCTCCGAGAAGATCCCGAGAAAAGTATGATGTAAAACCCCAAGCGGAAGCCGTCTCTCAAGAGACTCGTTTTCCCAAGTAGAAACAATTGGCGTCTCCAACAGAGAAGTTTGTACACCTCTAAAACTCAGACGATTGGGTTCCCCCAGCAAATCTGACATCAAAAGTTTTCCCATCAAATGGCATCTCCCTAGGAAAATACGGTGAGAAGTTTTAGGAAAACCACTACGTATAGCGTCCCTTGTTAAGAAAGTTTATTGACAAAAGAAACTGAGACAAGTTCCTTGGTAGGAAACCAGGATCGGGGGGAAGTTTATTCCAGAAACTAAGACTAGTCCTTGGTAGGAAACCAGAATCGAGGGGAAGTTTATTCCAGAAACTGAGACCAGTTCCTTGGTAGGAAACCAGGATCGAGGGGAAGTTTATTCCAGAAACTAAGACCAGTTCCTTGGTAGGAAACCAGGATCGAGGGGAAGTTTACCTTTTCTAAGCTTCATTGCTTAGCAAAAGAAGATGAATGTGGAAACTGCCATTCATAACCACCATCAAAATTTCGGTTATTCCAATATTTAATCCTCTTGCACCCTGAATGGCCGAACACCTTCGTCATTCACACCTTCGGGTCCAAGAAGATTAAATAGGGGCATCTGTCATACCCCAAAATTTGACCACTAAGATTCCCATCATTGTGAAAATCATCATCACAATATGGGTGTATAAATCTCTCAAACATCCACAATGGATCAAAAGGACTCCCACTTCAAGGATTAAGCACAAGGTTGCTCCCTTCTAGGTGGATCAAGCCTCGAGATCGCCAGTGTCACTAAATTAGGGTTTTGGTCGACCAGGGCCTCCAAATGGAAATTTTCCTCAGGGCATGAGCCAATACTTCAAAACATAACCTAATACGCTCCATGGAACCTCATGACCCCAATCATCAAGTCAATTTTGCCTCAGGGGATGCAGTCATGAAAAAAATCAGGAATTAGGGTTTCTTGACCTAATTCACCCCTAAGTTGACTTTTGGGACAAATCATGAGCCAAGACCTCAAGAGAGGATTTAAAGGTCCCTAGTACACCACATTGATCGATTTGTAACAATGGATTGATCCAAGAAGCTTGAGTAAGAAGTCTCAAATTCATCAGAACCACAATTAGGGTTTCGCGGGAAACGTCAACTGTAACTTTGACTTTTAACCAGGACATGCTCCCAAGCCCTAAGACATGATTCAATATACCCTAATACACCCGTGGAACATGTCCATCAAGTTTGATTTAGTTCAAGGACATGATTTCCTAAAGGATTGCACAGTTTAGAATTCATCTGATAAAAAGTCAACTGTTCACAAAAGTCAACTTTGACTTTTTGAGATTTTTCACAATTATGGATTTTTAACCCTAAAATGATATTAATGTATGATTTGAATCATCATTCATCAAGAAAAATCAAAGAAAGTGGGATAACTTGTAAAAGGGGTAACCATAAAAACTTAGAAAATTTTCTAAGTTATGAACAAAGTGGCAAGGGTACCAACTTTGGGGGATCATAACTCCTAAACCACAAAGCCATTTTTCCCCATCCAAAGCTTGATTTGTAGATCTCATGGCCCTCTACAAAAACTTCAACTAGACCTCATTCCAATTATTCATGGATTTTGAGTTATGGATTGATCAAAATCACAAAAAGTGAAAAATGTCACTTTTTTCCAACACTTAGTGAAATTTTCACTAAGTCAGAATCTGCCTTCACTTTTTTCCAAATGTAGGGAAAATTTTTACTTGGATCCAAAAAGTATCAAAACCAAATATGATCAAACAGTTGTTGTATCATATAAGGGCTTTCCAAAATGGCCAAGAACATCACCAAATTCAATTTGAGCTAAGACTTATGGTAGTGGCAAAATGCCTTGCTGAAAACTGCCGAGGCAGGGCAGAATTTTGCATTTTTGTTCGAATTGCCAAAATCAGCCAATTTCAAGCCTTGTCATCGTCTTGGACACATCTGAGGATCAAATCTAAAGGGGACAATCACTGAGCCAAGACTCCAAAGTCCTTGGAACAAGAAGTAGCATGCCAAACCTAGAATTGCCTAAAAGAGGGACAAGACTCCAATTTTGGATTGGAGCATTTAATAGATGCTTAGAGGTGGCATGGACTGACACATTTGCAACTGAATTTAGTCAAGATTCCTCCAACAAGTAGGGAACCAAAGCTCTGTGCTCTAACCTTTAGTCAATGGCTAGAGGAAACTTGGATTTTCATTTGCCAACATTGGCCAAACCTCTGCTGCAGTTGCCATTCACTATTGATCCCAAAACAAACTTGCTCTACTATAAATGGAGCTCATTTGTGCTCAGTTTCAGTACACCAAAGCCATCAAACAGATGCTTTCCTCGAAATCTCTTTTTCTTGGTAAAAATGTCTTCTTTAGCAAGGTAACTCTGAGTTTTTGAGTTTGAGAGCTTTTTCAATCAAACCAATAACACACACACCTCATAAACATCATATGTAGGTGATCCAAACTCTCACAAGTGACCTGTAATCACAATATCACAAAGTCACCTCTCAAAACCTCAAAATAGGCTCTTTGTGCATTTTTCAAGCCATGTCTTGATTCAGTCACTTTCCAAACCAGATAAAACATCAAACACACTCCAAATATCATCCTTGAACTATCCCAAATGATTCCCCCATCTGGAACACCATTTGAGAGAGTTGCTATTTTGGTCACTTTTAACCCCTTTTGCAAGAAAGGGCCAGTTTATGTTTTTGCAGGTTCCAGCTGATTCCAATCATCCTAAAAACTTATAAGGGATCATTTGAGTGTGTCTAAAGTATCAAATCATTTTTGGAACAAGAGGCTTGACAGATTGCACAAAAACTCCAAAAAGCTCAAAAAGAGGTAAGCCTTATGACTTGAACTTTCCAAAATATGCAATGCTTTGAAGTCCACTGATCATGCACACCTCATACATGTTAAATATGTTGTGTTTGAACTAATTGATCATGTAATTCATCCCTGTATCAAAGTGTAGCATAGAAAATGCAATTATAGGCTTTTTTCAAAACCACTATCGGGTTTTGAGGAGGGAGTGTGATCTGAAAAAACTACCACCACCATTGGATTCCTTGTGAAATTCTTGTCCAGATGCATAAAATTTTTGTCTCAAACCATTAAGAATTTAGAAAGTTATGACCTTCACGTTTCTGAGCCAAAATTAACTTGTCTTGCAAGGCAAGGCCTAAAACCAAGGAATGACTTGTATATTTGTGGTTTCACTTCAAACAATGGATGTATCACCACCCCAGTGGTAAGGCGCGCGCCTTGTGACCTTGAGGTCGTGAGTTCAAATCCCACCCATGCCATTTTGTGTTTTTTTTTTTCACATTTTTCCATTTTTTTCAATATTTTTATGTTTTATTAATTAATTGAAACATTAATAACTCTTTCAATTTTAATTATTTTTTATTGGTTCTTTTTGCAAAAAATCACAAAAATATTGAAATACTTTATTCCACAAAAAAATTAAGTTTATATTATTTATTTAATATAATTAGTATTTTTGTGAATAACTTCATTTTTTATTTGTTTTAAAATTTTAAAATGAACATTCATCTTGAAAAATCAAGACTAAATGAGTTTTAATATCTCTTGAGATTAAAAATTCATTTTTCAAACCTTAAACAAAAATCACAAGTGGTTTATTCAAATTAATTTGGTATTTTTCCTTGATTTTCTTTTAATATTTACTTTTAAAAGAATAACAAATTAGGGTTTCTTTGATTTTCACCCTCATCAATAATTTTCAAACACTCATGGGCCTCTATTAGAGTGTAAGACCCAATCCTTTGTAAATACAAACCTATTTTGGGCCTCACTTATTGTATAAGTCCCGTTGTATTTCAAAAAGTTCGACGCGATTATCGTCCGTTGAAAAACAAACCCTGGGCCTCTCCTCAATCTATAAGACCTATTCAAAACTTTTGGGCCTCTGATAGAGTGTAAGACCCAATCTCCTTTTAACCAAAACAATTTTGGGCCTCACTTATTGTATAAGTCCCGTTGTATTTCAAAAAGTTCGACGCGATCATCGTCCATTGAAAAACAAACCTTGGGCCTCTCCTCGAGCTATAAGACTCATTCAAAACTTTTGGGCCTCTGATAGAGTGTAAGACCCAATCCCCTTTTAACCAAAACAATTTTGGGCCTCAGATATTGTATAAGTCCATCTGCATTAAAAGAAAAGTTCGGCGCGATCGTCTCCAGTTTAAAAATAAACCATCTGGGCCTCTCCTCGAGCTATAAGACCCATTCAAAACTTTCGGGCCTCTATTAGAGTGTAAGACCCAACCCCTTTTGAAAACCAAATTATCTTGGGCCTCACTCATTGTATAAGACCCACTGCATTTTCAAAATCTCGGCGCGATCGCCATTTCAAACGAAAAATCATCTGGGTTTACCCTCGTGTTATAAGCCCCACACTTTTTCTTCAAAAACCTTTTGGGCCTCTTAAGAGAGTGTAAGATCCACCCCTTTGTACAGAAAACCTTTTTGGCCTCAGTCACTTGTATAAGCCCCTGTGTACAAAACGATAGTGCGATCATTGGTAAAAACCCTGGGCCTCTCCTTTAGCTGTAAGCCCCAATTTTTCTTTCAAAGCACTTTCTCCTTTGATTTTGAATATACTGTTGTTTTCAATCTTTCTTTGTTGAACAACTAACAAAACAACATGGAAGCTCTACAACCGAGTAAGTGTTTATACGCTTTCATTTACCGTTTTCATATGTATATAACTGTATTGTGGGGTTGTTTCACTGTAAGTCTCCTTTCATAAACTCATATCAACTGTGTAATAATAGTATAGCTATTTAGAGTTTCCCCGGCAACTACGTCTAGCACTAAGCTCTGTTGATCACTCTTAAATAGACACAACTAGATCCCCTATAGGATTACCAGACACAGTCTTCCCTCCTCTTGGGGTTAAACAATATGGAGATGTGAAAGGCAGCATTCTCGGTGAACCCTTTCACAGTCTGTCACCCTTATAAATTGTCAAAGAAACTCTAATCCCCAGAGATGATCTTTTCTCCGTGAATGGCATCTCTTGAGTTTATTCCAAATTCTCAAACTTTCCTAGCTTGATCTATTCTCTGCGAATAGCCTGTCATGAATTTCTTGGGGTTTGGGGACCCACAGGCTTCTTAAAAGCATCCCCGCCTCCCCTTGGACGTTGTACAAGAACCCGTTGGCTTCTTAGAAGTATTCACAGCCTCCTTTTAGGCTTCGTATAAATGATTTCTTCCTCCGGGAATGATTGTCTCCTCTTGGGCTTCGTACAAATTATCCCTCGGCTTCTTAAAAGATTCCAGCCTCCTCTTGGGCTTCGTACAAATTGTCCCGACGACCTCCTAGAGGTATAGGAACAGAAATTTGTCATCTTAATAGAACAGTCTTTCAAAGATTCTAGATCCTACTACTGTTTCTCTAAGCATAGTACAAAAGATGAAACTCTAGACTTCGACAGTCTAATTTCCTTGAGTCTCAAAGACATTCTCAAGTTCCTTTCAAAACTAGGAGATGAAACTCGTAGACTCGGACCGTCCCAATCCCCTTTGGATTTCCCATTTCCTTAAAGAAATGGAAATATCCCTGATCCTCGAATCAAAATCCTTGAGTGCAAACATTACTCATATAAGAACTGATTTTCTCCTTTAACCAACCTACTGGACCTGTCACTCAACTGAAACAACACTCCTTTTAGCCTCTCTCTCGGGCTTCATACGAGACACATAAAAGACTCTCTTGTTGAGTCAAACACCTTTTAGTCTCCATATCGGGCTTTGTACGAGATATAAAACACTCTCTGGTTGAGTATAAAAGACTCTCTTGTTGAGTCAAACCTTTTAGCCTCTATCTCGGGCTTCGTACGAGATACAAAATTACTCTCTTGTTGAGTATAAAAGACTCTCTTGGTGAGTCAACCTCCTTTCGCCTCCATCTCGGGCGTCGTACGAGATACAAAAACACCCTCTTGTTGGGACAATAGCCTCCTCTTACGCTTTGTATAAGAAAACCCCGGTTGAGTCAGTCAACCTTTTAGCATCAAAAGCTGAGCCTCGTTCACAGGATACAAACATCAACAACTCTTTTCATATAAAATTCCTAAGGAAAGATAGCATTGCTCTACACTGAGTTAAAGTCTTCTCCTTCAGGTTAAAACCCCCTATAGAGGAAATTATGGCATTGCTAGGATTCGCATATCCCGGTTAAAGTAATCCTCCTTTATAGTCCGTCACCCAACAGTCATGACAACCAGACCCCCTTTAGAGATGACATATTCTCTCTAAAGTCAATACCCTTTTAGCTTCACATCTTGGGCTTCGAACAAGATACAAATAGACCCTCAGCATCACATCTTAGGCTTTGAACAAGATACAAATCACCTTTCACTTCACGTCTTGGGCTTTGAATAAGACTCCAAAACACCATTTCCTCCCATAGAATATGAGGAACTACGATCGCTCTGAATTCCCTGTTTTGGAAAACGGGAATACGTAGGCATAAGATTGAAAGAAAAATCTTAGCGAGCACACTAAAAAAAAACTCAAAATCCCATACCCTCAGTCCTAAACACCCTACCCATGTACCGTCCAATGTTTTAACTCTTGAAAGAAAAAAGAAAGTAAGAAGAAAAAGGCCCCATTACCATATAGCATCTGTAACCTAACAGACAGCTGTTTAAACTCAGTATGCAAGCAGGGTTAATTGGAGACATCTATTTCCCTTCCTTCATCAGCTTCTATCGGATAAAAAATGAATCGAACTGTAGTACCCCCCAAAGAGCGACAGTGCTTAAGAAACACGTCCAGTTTTCGCTCGCTACAAAAAAGTGGCGCCCACCGTGGGGCCTTCTCTTTTCTTTTCTTTATTTTTTTCTTTTTTTTTGGGAATTTCACTGGGATAGGAATTTTTTTTTACTTCACTAGGATCTTAGGTCAAAACCTTTAAAGTTGGGAAGGAACCACAGAATGGCGACTCCGCCGGGGAGCCATTTTCTGTTAGGAACATAGGATTCATAACTCTTAAAAGTCTAGGACATTAGGACGAATATATATACTGCTTTTCCTAATTGATATATGTGTTTATTTTTCTGCTAATGGGAATGCGTGTGATACCGCATGTGGAAAGATTGAGTATACACCTAGGAAAAACCCCTTTAGTGGTGCGGAAGCTATCGGAAATGGTTGTCACGCGATACCACCCTCTTCTGAGGACTCTTCGAAAAAACACCACCTAGCACGGTTCCCGGCTCGCTGGTGTTTTTCTCGACAAGAGTTGATGATGTTGAGATACAGGTACAAAAATCACTAGTATAAACCTTTGGGACGGGTAGAGCCTTGACTCCATGACACCGACCCTTTGACCCCATGTTTTTCTATGTTTTTGTGTACTGCATTCATCTAAAAAACATTAAAACAAAGAAAATCTTCTCTTCTAGTCTCTCTTTTTCAAATTAAACTAAGACAATGATTGCAAATGTCAGAGAAAAAGATTGCGCTCATGGATTTTGGTAGAAGGAGAACTCATAAGTATACCTTCAAGGTTCCAAAACTAGAGGATTTGAGAGGTTTGGCGAGAATGATCATGAACCAAGAGGCTTTCAAAGCCAAGTATAGAGGTTTGCTATCTCTATTAAGGGTTTAAGTAATTGAAAGAATCATGGATGCACTCGTTCAGTTTTACGATCCAGTCTATCACTGTTTCACATTCCCGGATTATCAGCTCACACCAATGCTGGAGGAATATTCTCATCTGATTGATTTACACATCACTGATCGAGCTCCTTTTTCTGGACTGGAAGAAATTCCAAAGGATCAGACCATTGCAAGAGCAATTTATTTGGACGAGTCAGAGGTCAGGACTCACATGACCACTAAGCGTGGCATACAAGGTTTGTCGGCCCAGTTCTTGACAAAGAAGGCCCTGTACTTCGCTAGTATAGGGAACGTGAATGCTTTAGAAAGCATCTTTGTTTTACTCACCTACGGGTTATTTTTGTTTCCCAACATCAATAACTTCGTCGATATCAACTCCATTAAGGTTTTTCTCATCGGAAACCCTGTGCCGACTTTGCTCACAGACGCATATCATTCTGTACACTTAGGGAATTTGTACAGCGAAGGGGAGATCACATGTTGTGTACCTCTGCTATATAAATGGTTTATCTCCCATTTGCCTAAGTCTGCTGCTTTGGGGATCAAAAGAATACTTTACGTTGGTCGCAGAGAATCATGTCTCTTACCAACTCTGACATAGATTGGTGCAATAGGATTTATGAGGGAATCAGGATTATCAACCGTTGAGGAAACTTCCCCAACGTACCCCTCATAGGAACTAAGGGAGGAATTAATTACCATCCAGTGTTGGTTCGTCGTCAATTTAGATACCCGATGAGGCATGTCTCGCGTAATGCTCATCTGGAAGGTCTTTTCTTCAAAGAAGGAGAAAATGACAGAGCACTAAAGATGGAAATAGTGCACGCTTGGAAACATGTTCATAAGAGAGGACGAGAGTCTCTAGGAAAACCAGACTGTGTCTCGGTGGAGCCTTACCTCCACTGGGTACAAACTAGAGCTCTCAAGCTAAAGATGCCTTATCCTCGTCACAGAGTTCTTCCGCCAAGGGAGTCTGTCATGTACTTCATTACTGAAACGGAAAAATGCCAGGTTACTCTCAACAAAGTTCAGCGGGAGAAAAGGTCTTGGAAGAACAAGTATCGTACCCTCAATGTGGAGTGTATCAAAATACAGCAACTACTGAAGGATAAAGATGCTCTGATTGAAATTTTGGAGCAGCATGCTGTAGAAAATCAGGATGACGAAAGGAATTTGCTCACTCCTTTCACCTGGAAAAGGAATAACAACCCGACAAAGGCTCAAGAGCCCTGGTCAAAGAAAAGGAAAGTGCCAGAATCTGCACCCGGTTTCTCCTCAGGGAGGGCTCGGGACCCATTAGCTTAGGTTTTTGTTTCCGCACCTTGTAATTTACTATATTTTAATTTCCGCAATCCTTTGAATTCAATAAAATGGGGTTTCCCCACTATTTGATATTTACAATCTAATTGTCGAAGTTTATTTTGATTAAACAAAAACAATAAATATAATCATTGCATTCATCATTCTCACACAACGTATTCTCCTTACCTACGAGTCTCACGTTTGTGTCTCGATTCTAGAGTCAAACTGTCTCATTCGTACAATACTCGGGCCAATCGTCAGAAAAAGATGGATGATCTTGAGGAAGAGAACAGAGAGTTGAAAGAAGAGATCGACGCTCTGAGAGAGGATATGAGAAAGCTTCGTAACGACATGCAAGCCATGGCAGAAACTCAGCTACAAAGAACTGTGATCTCTGAGATCACCTCAACGCCCATAGTGGAGAAGTCTGATCCTAGGTACAAAATGCCGAAAGATCGTCCCTGGGGCATGCCTGTTAACTATATCTCAGAAGGATATATTCCGCCGATCACTGGAGATTCGGAAACTTCAGCAGAAGCCGCCGGGCCTGAAGGTTAAAAACTTCGGGAAAGCAAGGATGCCAGAGGCATATTGAGGACTCCTAAAGGTTACAAACTTCAGGAAATGCCAAGATTCACTGCCGTAGTAACGGTACCACCCCCTATGGTGCACACTGTCCCAGAAGGACAGATTCCATAGATACCTTCTGGAAGAAAGGAAACTGTGTTCGACAGGATGGACGAGTTCCAGGTACAGTTCCTAGAAATGCAAAAGGAACTGCAAGCCATCCGCAGCCAGGATTTATTTGGGAAGGACGCCGCAGACCTTTGTCTAGTCCCCAATGTGAAAGTTCTGCACAAGTTCCAGGTGCCTGACTTTGAAAAATACAAGGGTAATTCTTGCCCTCAGAGTCACTTAGTGATGTACGCTCGGCGAATGTCAGCTCAGACGGAAAATCAGGATCTACTGATTCACTACTTTCAGGATAGTTTAACCGGTGCCGCCTTAAAATGGTACATGGATTTAAACCGTGCTACGATCAGCACTTTCAGAGATCTTGGCACTACCTTCGTCCAATAATACAAATACAATTTGGACATGGCACCAGACAGAGATCAGCTCAGATCGATGTCACAAAAGGACAAGGAAACTTTTAAGGAGTACGCTCAGAGATGGCGTGAAATTGCCGCTCAAATTTGTCCACCTCTTGAGGAAAAAGAGATGACAAAAATCTTCTTAAAGACCTTAAGCTCATTTTACTATGACAGAATGGTTGCCAGTGCGCCCAGTGACTTCACTGAAATGGTCGGTATGGGGGTACGTCTCGAGGAAGCTGTTCGAGAAGGACGTCTAATAAAAGACGTTGGATCATCAAGTAGTACCAAACGATATGGTAGTACTCTCCCTAAGAAAAAAGAGCAAGATATTGGGAATATCTCTCACAGAAAGCAAAGGCGACGTTATCAGCCAGTAGCGGCTGTGACTCCTGCTATCAATCCTGCACCTATTTCTACATATCAACCTCAGGTTGTGCAGGGCCAACCTAATCAGCAAAGGCCACAATAGCCTCTTCAGCAGGCTCGTCCTCAGTACAACAATAACCGTACGATGCGGCCACCAGGATTTGATCCTATACCCGTATCATACATAGAACTATTTCCGTTACTACTGGCCAAGGGGCACATCCAGACTAAATCCCCTCTTACAGTACCGGAAAATCCGCCTTTTTGGTTTAAGGTGGATCAGACTTGCCCTTACCATCAAGGAGGACCAGGGCATAACATAGAGAACTGTCTCAGTTTCAAATCCGACGTGTAAAAGCTTGTTAGGAGCGGGGTTTTATCTTTCAAAGATACGAATTCGAATGTTCTCACGAACCTGCTGCCTCAACATGAGAAAGCTGCAGTCAATCTAATAGAGGGAGAGTCTAACAAAGTCTATCAAATTCACGATGTACTCTTATTGAAAACCAACTTGGTCAAGATGCATTGTAGACAGAGTGGATATGGCCATGTGCCACCTCATAATTATCATCAGTGTGATATCTGCTCTAAAAGCAATCAAGGATGTTCCGTGGTGCAATCAGCTCTACAGGAACAGATGGATCTCGGATGGATCCAAGAGCACCGAGTTCATGGAGTTAACATGGTTTACACGAATTCTAACATCATTCAGAACCACGACATCCGTGCAATGAATGTCAACTTGGTGGCGATGCATTCTAGGCAAAGCCAGTATCATAATCTGCCACGGAATGATTATAGTTCTTGTCTGACTTGCTCGGTAAACAAATAGGGATTCTCTTTTGTACATGAGGCCCTCCAGCGTCTGATGGATCTTGGATGGATCCAGGACTACCATGATAGGAATCCCTATCAGATCAACATGGTTCAAATCTTCGACATTCGTTTAATGAATACCAACCTGGAAGAGTTACATGCTAAGTAGGTTCGCCTCGGATTCCTGGTATCACATGATTACCAGAGCTGTAAAGCGGGTTGTAAAAATGATCAAGGTTGTGCCCTTGCCCAGGAGGCACTTCAGCACTTGTTAAATCACTGGTAGATGCCAATCTATATGGATGAAGATACTCAGCAAATTAGTATCAATAACAAGAACCCTACTCAGCATCAAAGTCAGGATGTCCGATCTGTGGAAGCTAACCTAGTAAGGTTACATTGCATTCAAAGCGGGCGTGGCCAAGTGCCTCCACACAACTATGAACGTTGTAGAGTCTATTCGGAAAGTAACCAAGGATGTTACCTTGTGCGAGCAGCTCTTCAGGGTCAGGTGGATCGTGGAGAGATTCGCCCATATCCGGGTTCCGGACCAATCAACTGGGCGCCGGACTACCTCACTGATCAAATTGAGGATGTTGTCGTCATCTCTGATCATCAAAAGGCCAGGGATGTTTTTTCCATCATCCCTCTACTTGACGAATCAAAAGTTCCTAACCAGGAATAGATCGAGATTACTTATGATGGTCAGAAAAATCAGAAGGCTCCCGTAGTCATCTATCTACCGGGACCACTACCATATGAATCAACTAAGGTTATCCCTTACAAATACGGTGCAACGATAATTGAGAATGGAAAGGAAATTCCATTACACTCCGTCGTGAATATTACAGACATCAGTCGTGTAACACGGAGCGGTCGAATCTTCAACAGAGGAGTTGGAGAGTCCATCAAAGAAAGGGAACCTCAGACAGAAGTTCCTAATCCACCAGTCAGTCAGTCCAGTAATCCCGACCTTTCAAAAAATGATGATGAGATGCTAAAGCTCATCTAAAGGAGTGAATACAACATTGTTGATCAGCTATTACAAACTCCTTCAAAGATCTCGGTATTATCACTGTTACTCAGTTCAGAAGCGCACAAGGAGGCTCTACAGAAAGTCTTGGAGCAAGCCTTTATGGAACAGGATGTAACAATCAGACAGTTTGATAGCATTGTCTCTAACATCACTTCCTGCAATAACTTGGGATTTAACTATGAGGAATTACCTGAAGAAGGTTGCCGTCATAACATGGCGCTCAATATCACGGTCAGCTGCCAGGGCGATGCTTTAACAAGCGTACTGGTAGACATAATGTCAGCCTTGAATGTTATGCCGAAGTCCACTTTGATGCAATTATCCTTCAAAGAACCCCCGATGAGAACCAGCGAGGTCGTCGTCAAAGCATTTGACGGATCCAGAAAAACGGTTATCGGCGAAGTCGACCTTCCCATAACTATCGGTCCTCACACTTTCAAAGTCACTTTCCAAGTCATGGACATCTGGGCAACATACAGTTGTTTATTAGGAAGACCTTGGATACATCAGGTTGGCGCGGTCACCTCGACCCTCCACCAAAAGTTAAAGTTCGTTTAGAACAACCAGCTCGTCACGGTCTGTGGAGAACAAGCCTTGCTCGTGAGTAACTTATCATCATCTACTTGTGTAGAACCCGAGGAGGTTGTTGGGACTCAGTTCCAGGCACTTTCGATGAGCAATGAGAATCAATCAGAGAAAGAAACCTCGATTTCCTCATACAGAGATGCTCTCAAAGTGATCGAAAATAACAATACAAAAGGATGGGGACAACTTGTCATTCCCACTGATAATAAAACAAAGAAGGGTCTTGGTTTTTCTGTAACCTGCACCTAGATAGCTACTACCAGCGATGAAAGTCTTCATCCTATTCGGAACTTCTTTCACAGTGGAGGTTTCCTTCAACCGGTGACCCAAGAAGTACACGCTATCAATGAGGAGGATCCCTCCGACACAGATGAGGAATGGAAGTCCTATCTTAATGAGGACGGTTATATGTCTCAGGACGAAACGCAGACTCCATTTTTCTTTCCTGCACAGGATCCGAGATTTATACCCCGGCCGGATGTCGAAATGATATACGGAGATTGTGATCTGGAAGGATGTCGTGCTCTACCAAACTCATTAGAGGAGGACACTCTGATGAAAGACAACTTTGACCACGACTATTATGGCCCAATGGATGGCCTGCCAATGTGGCAGCCGTATCCGGGAGACTTGGGGCAAGAGAATCAGCCGAACAATGAAAATCAGCTGAGCATCACTGAAAAGAATACTTGTGTCCCCACCATGTCATGGGATCCTCACCCAGGGTATCCTGAAGATACCCCACACGATGATGAATTCGCAACGTTTGCAGGATTAGAGTTCATCAACTATGCTTTCCCCAAGGTCAACGTCATCGAAAGGGATGACTCCCCCAGTTCCAAAGAAGTGTGGGACACCTTGGGATAACCGAGTGGAAAATACGACTTCATGGTCAAGTACACCGCTCCCGAAAGCTCTCGCATCAGGCTCGAAGACATCTAGCCAACTGGATGAGGAGATCTACCTGAGAGCACAAATACTATGCAAAATACAACAGAGGAATCCTCCTACGACAACTCTGCCTGGGAGACAGATTCCAATGATCCTGTTCCACCAGAAATCAGTGTTATTTATGAAGACAAATCAAGGAAGGTACCAGACTTTGTGATTCACCGAGGAGTTCGCCGCCAATGGGTTGCTGTGGATATTCCGAAAGTTGTTCAAAAGTCAAAGTAATTGCCGTTTTTAACCTTTCACCCTGCCTAGGTAAAACGGATGTTTTGATAGGGCTTACTTTCTGTAAATTTCCCTCTTCGCTTTGCCCAAAGCGATAGAGTTTTGTTTTATAGGGCTGTAGTTTCACGAATCGACTTGTTCATAAATAAATAAACGTCGTTCTGTAATTTCTGCATTAATTGTTGTTTTCTCTTTTGCTTTTCCCAGAAAATGGTAATCCTAAAAAAAAACAACTCAATAAAAACAAGCAGTAAAAGAAAAAAACACTGCACACACTTTTGCATTCTCTCTATTTCTTCTAAAAAACGAATCATCACATCATGCAGATTGCTTGTTTTAAACCCCGTGGAAACATACGATCCAATGCCTTCTCCCGACTTTGAATTCCCAGTATTTGGGGCTAAAGAAGAAGTTGACAACGAAATTCTAGAAGAGATCTCCAGCCATTGAGGCTCACAAAGAGTTGCTGGAAACAGTCAACTTGGGCTCAGAAGAAGAGAGAAAAGAAGTCAAGATTGGGGCGCTATTCAGTCCAATTGCCAAAGAGAATTTGATAAAGCTTCTCAAAGAGTTTCCCGATGTATTCGCTTGGTCCTACCAAGATATGCCAGGGTTGGATACCAGCATTGTGGAACATCATTTACCGTTGAGGTCAAAATGTCCGCAGTAAAACAGAGGTTGAGACAGACTCATCCAGACATGGCCATCAAAATCAAAGAGGAGGTACAGAAACAGATTGACGCGGGTTTCCTCGTCACATCAGAATATCCTCAATGGTTAGCCAACATCGTACCCATTCCCAAAAAGGACGGAAAAGTCAGAATGTGTGTCGACTACAGGGATCTAAACAAGGCTATTCCAAAGGACGACTTTCCTTTACCACACATTGACATGCTGGTAGACAGTACAACAAAGTTCAAAGTTTTCTCCTTCATGGATGGATTCTCGGGCTATAATCAAATCAAAATGGCGCCGAAAGACATGGAGAAAACTTCGTTCATCACCCCATGGGGTACTTTCTGTTACAAGGTAATGCCATTCAGTTTGAAGAACGCCGGGGCAACCTATCAAAGGGCCATGACTACTCTTTTTCATGACATGATACACAAAGAAATTGAGGTATATGTCGATGATATGATTACAAAATCTAAGACATAAGAGGAGCATGTGACCCACCTGTCAAAACTATTTGAGCGTTTGAGAAGATACAGACTCCGGTTGAATCCCAACAAGTGCACCTTCGGTGTCCGTTCAGGGAAACTCTAAGGGTTCATTGTCAGCCAGAAAGGAATTGAGGTTGATCCTGACAAGGTCAAGGCCATTCAAGAAATGCCTTCTCCGAAGACTGAAAAACAAGTCAGAGGATTCTTGGGACGTTTGAACTACATCTCCAGATTCATATTCCTCATGACCGCGACAGGTGCGCCGATTTTCAAATTACTGAAAAAGAACCAGGACTGTGTTTGGACAGAAGACTCCCAAACCGCCTTCGACAGTATTAAGGAATACCTGTTGAACCCTCTAATTCTATCACCTCCAGTGGAAGGTAGACCACTGATCATCTATCTCACAGTCCTAGAGAACTCAATGGGTTGTGTACTTGGCCAACAAGACGAAACCAAAAGGGAAGAGTCTGCCATCTACTATCTAAGCAAGAAATTCACCGACTGCAAGACTCGGTACACTATGCTTGAGAAAACTTGCTGTGCTTTGGCTTGGGCAGCCAAACGTTTGCGACAGTACATGATTTGTCACACTACTTGGTTGGTCTCCAAGATGGATCCAATCAAGTATGTATTTGAAAAGCTTGCTCTCACGGGAAGGATTTCCCGTTGGCAGATGTTGCTATCAGAATATGACATAAAGTACCACGCTCAGAAAGCCGTTAAGGGGAGTGTTTTAGCCGATCATTTGGCTCATCAACCGATTGACGATCAAGAATCAATCGGGTTTGACTTCCCAGACGAAGATGTCATGTATCTAAAAATGAAAGATTGCGATGAACCGTTACCCAATGAAGGGCCAGAACCAGGTTCCCAATGGGGACTTATCTTTGACGGAGCAATTAACCATTACGGAAATGGAATTGGGGCAATCATTGTTACACCTCAGGGTACCTACATTCCTTTCACCGCCAGACTTACGTTCAAGTGTACAAACAGCGAGGCCGAATATGAAGCTTGTATCATGGGTCTCGAGGAAGCAATTGATTTGAGGATAAAAAACTTGGACGTATACGGCGACTCAGCCCTGGTTATCAATCAGATTAAGGGAGATTGGAACACATACCAATCAGGATTAATTCCTTACAAAGATTATGCAAGAAGGTTGTTACCCTTCTTCAACATAATTGAGTTTCATCACATCCCTCGTGAGGAGAATCACATGACTGATGCATTAGCCACTCTCTCTTCCATAATTATTGTAGGCCAATGGAATGACATACCTAAGATCGACATAATGCGCCTTGAACGACCCGCTTACATCTTTACGATTGAAGCAGTCATAGACGACAAACCTTGGTATCACGATATCAAATGCTTCCTTCAGAAACAAGAGTACCCACCCGGGGCACTAAGGAAGGACGGGAAAACCCTCAGAAGGCTGGCAGGTAGTTTCTTTCTAAGCGGTGATATACTTTATAAGCGGAATTTCGACATGGTCTTGCTCCGATGCGTCGACAAACCAGAAGCAGACATGCTGATAAAAGAAATTCACGAAGGATCCTTTGGAACTTATGCCAACAGACACACAATGGCGAGAAAAATTCTAAGAGCAGGGTACTACTGGTTGACCATGGAGTCCGACTGCTACAAGTATATGAGGAGGTGTCTCAAGTGTCAGATATACTTCGACAAAATTCATGTACCTTCAATGCATCTCAAAGTTCTTTCTTCCCCATGGACTTTTTCCATATGGGGAATCGACATGATTGGCATGATTGTGCCCAAGGCTTCTAACGGACATCGGTTCATCCTGGTAGCCATTGACTACTTCACCAAGTGGGTCAGAGCAGCGTCATACGCTAATGTAACCCGACAAGTGGTGGTCCGATTTATCAAAAACAATATCATCTGCCGTTATGGTGTTCCCGACCAGATCATTATCGATAATGGATCTAACTTGAACAATAAGATGATGAAAGAGTTATGCGCTGAGTTCAAGATCGAACACCATAACAAATCTCCCTACCGACCTAAGATGAACGGAGCGGTAGAAGTGGCTAACAAGAACATCAAGAAGATTGTTCAAAAGATGGTTGTAACTTACAAAGACTGGCACGAGATGTTACCCTTTGTGCTTCACGGTTATCGCACATCTGTCCGCACTTCAACAGGGGCAACCCCTTTCTCTCTAGTATATGGCATGGAATCAGTGCTCCCCATAGAAGTAGAGATCCCATCAATCCGGGTATTGATGGAAGCTAAGCTTACAGAAGCTGAATGGTGTCAGAGTCGACACGACGAATTAAACCTGATCGAAGAAAAGTGGATAACGGTACTATGACATGGTCAGTTGTATCAACAGAGAATGAAGAAGGCGTTTGACAAAAAGGTTTGACCTCGCGTCTTCAGGAAAGGAGACCTCATGCTCAAGAAGATACAATCATTTCTCACTGATTCTCGGGGCAAGTGGACTCTGAATTATGACGGCCCCTACGTGGTCAAGAAAGCTTTCTCAGGCGGCGCCTTGAGACTTGCAACCATGGACGGAGAGGAATTTGCCTACCCCACGAATGTTGATGTAGTCAAGAAATACTTCGCCTAAAAAAAACGTCTCGGTGGATTGAAAACCCGAAAGGGCGGTCCAGGAAAAAATTAGAGACATAATCAAAAATCATCCTGATGGATTGGAAATCTCAAAGTACAATCCAGGCAAAAATTAGGGATAATGGCAAGTAACTACGTTCAACAAAGGGGCAAATCCCTCAGCAGCAGTTACGTCGTCCATCAGAAAAATGCCAGTTACAGTCATCTTCGACAGAAGCTCAGGAAGCCCCGATTCAAAGTTGGTAGAAGGATAGTGGTCGTTATGTCTTGATGTAGCCTTTTTCCCTTAAATTACCATTTTCTAAACTTTGTAAATACTCTTTGGAATCACGCATTTGGCTGATTTCCATCCCATCAATAAAATTTGAGCCCTTGTGCTTTTGTTTGTAATTCTTATTTTTTTTTTATCTTTATAGAACGACATTTTAACATGATCAACGATTCGTGAAACGAAGCAAAAATGAATTTACTTGTAAAAAAATTTCTGCTTATAAAATAAAGATGGCAATTTCTTTTGACGGTTGAACGCCGAAAGAACATCGATCGCTTCTCCAAAAGTGTTTGAACGTCAAAATGCATAATCAAAGTACTCCTTCTAAGCCAGTGCGCCTGAATGAAGGATCGGCTATATCGGATGCGATTTTCCCATCTGATACCCTCGGCCGAGTTCTTATCTCATAAACCCAACCAACGGTATTCCCCGCAACGACTGTCTCTCCTAAGCAAGGCAGAATTGCTACTTTTGGATCAACGGTACGACTTCGCCCCGCGATGGCCGAGTATCCCGTCATGTTCATCTTTTAGTCTTTATGTTGCGTCGGTTTTGTCAGCATATACATACATACATCATGCATTATTGACTTGCATTCACATTCATATTGCATCACTATCACTCCAGTCGGTCTTGTCCCGTAGTGATAACAGTCTTCTCAATCGAGTTGTCAAAATTCTTTCCTCGTCAGGAAAGGTTGCGTCTGAACAATCTCTTTCCTCCAGTTTATTTCTGGATCAGAATTGGCCCTTAACCACTTTGATAACTTGAACCTCTGAAAGACCAGAGAACCTTCGGCAAATGTCATTCTTCGCCATTGAAGACGACATCCTTGCTTTCCCGATTAAGGAAAATCCTTAGAGAAAGCTTCTTAATCAAGAGACTCGGCGGTACGGCAGTTTTTCTCCAAAAAAAGGCGCTGATGAAAAGGTCATCAGCACCTCAAAATTGGATCCCATCATATGGCATTTCTCCGAGAAGATCCCGAGAAAAGTATGATGTAAAACCCCAAGCGGAAGCAGTCTCTCAAGAGACTCGTTTTCCCAAGTAGAAACAAATGGCGTCTCCAACAGAGAAGTTTGTACACCTCTACAACTTAGACGAAATGGCATCAAAAGTTTTCCCATCAAATGGCATCTCCCCAGGAAAATACGGTGAGAATTTTGAGGAAAACCACTACGTATAGCGTCCCTTGTTAAGAAAGTTTATTTACAAAAGAAACTGAGACCAATTCCTTGGTAGGAAACCAGAATCGGGGGGAAGTTTATTCCAGAAACTAAGACTAGTTCCTTGGTAGGAAAGCAGAATCGAGGGGAAGTTTATTCCAGAAACTGAGACCAGTTCCTTGGTAGGAAACCAGGATCGAGGGGAAGTTTATTCCAGAAACTAAGACCAGTTCCTTGGTAGGAAACCAGGATCGAGGGGAAGTTTACCTTTTCTAAGCTTCATTGCTTAGCAAAAGAAGATGAATGCGGAAACTGCCATTCATAACCACCATCAAAATTTCGGGTATTCCAATATTTAATCCTCTTGCACCCCGAATGCCCGAACACCTTCGTCATTCGCACCTTCGGGTCCAAGAAGATTAAATAGGGGCATCTGTCAAACCCCAAAATTTGACCACTAAGATTCCCATCATTGTGAAAATCATCATCACAATATGGGTGTATAAATCTCTCAAACATCCACAATGGATCAAAAGGGCTCCCACTTCAAGGATTAAGCACAAGGTTGCTCCCTTCTAGGTGGATCAAGCCTCGAGATCGCCAGTGTCACCAAATTAGGGTTTTGGTCGACCAGGGCCTCCAAATGGAAATTTTCCTCTGGGCATGAGCCAATACTTCAAAACATAACCTAATACGCTCCATGGAACCTCATGACCCCAATCATCAAGTCAATTTTGCCTCAGGGGATTCAGTCATGAAAAAAATCAGGAATTAGGGTTTCTGGACCTAATTCACCCCTAAGTTGACTTTTGGGACAAATCATGAGCCAAGACCTCAAGAGAGGATTTAAAGGTCCCTAGTACACCACATTGATCAATTTGTAACAATGGATTGATCCAAGAAGCTTGAGTAACAAGTCTCAAATTCATCAGAACCACAGTTAGGGTTTCGCGGGAAACGTCAACTGTAACTTTGACTTTTAACCAGGACATGCTCCCAAGCCCTAATACATGATTCAATATACCCTAATACACCCGTGGAACATGTCCATCAAGTTTGATTTAGTTCAAGGACATGATTTCCTAAAGGATTGCACAGTTTAGAATTCATCTGATAAAAAGTCAACTGTGCACAAAAGTCAACTTTGACTTTTTGAGATTTTTCACAATTATGGATTTTTAACCCTAAAATGATATTAATGTATGATTTGAATCATCATTCATCAAGAAAAATCAAAGAAAGTGGGATAACTTGTAAAAGGGGTAACCATAAAAACTTAGAAAATTTTCTAAGTTATGAACAAAGTGGCAAGGGTACCAACTTTGGGGGATCATAACTCCTAAACCACAAAGCCATTTTTGCCCATCCAAAGCTTGATTTGTAGATCTCATGGCCCTCTACAAAAACTTCAACTAGACCTCATTCCAATTATTCATGGATTTTGAGTTATGGATTGATCAAAATCACAAAAAGTGAAAATGTCACTTTTTTCCAACACTTAGTGAAATTTTCACTAAGTCAGAATCTGCCTTCACTTTTTTCCAAATGTAGGGAAAATTTTCACTTGGATCCAAAAAGTATCAAAACCAAATATGATCAAACAGTTGTTGTATCATATAAGGGTTTTCCAAAATGGCCAAGAACATCACCAAATTCAATTTGAGCTAAGAGTTATGGTAGTGGCAAAATGCCTTGCTGAAAACTGCCGAGGCAGGGCAGAATTTTGTATTTTTGCTCGAATTGCCAAAATCAGCCAATTTCAAGCCTTGTCATCATCTTGGACACATCTGAGGATCAAATCTAAAGGGGACAATCACTGAGCCAAGACTCCAAAGTCCTTGGAACAAGAAGTAGCATGCCAAACCTAGAATTGCCTAAAAGAGGGACAAGACTCCAATTTTGGATTGGAGCATTTAATAGATGCTTAGAGGTGGCATGGACTGACACATTTGCAACTGAATTTAGTCAAGATTCCTCCAACAAGTAGGGAACCAAAGCTCTGTGCTCTAACCTCTAGTCAATGGCTAGAGGAGACTTGGATTTTCATTTGCCAACATTGGCCAAACCTCTGCTGCAGTTGCCATTCACTATTGATCCTAAAACAAACTTGCTCTACTATAAATAAAGCTCATTTGTGCTCAGTTTGAGTACACCAAAGCCATCAAACAGATGATTTCCTCGAAATCCCTTTTTCTTGGCAAAAATGCCTTCTTTAGCAAGGTAACTCTGAGTTTTTGAGTTTGAGAGCCTTTTCAATCAAACCAATAACACACACACCTCATAAACATCATATGTAGGTGATCCAAACTCTCACAAGTGACCTGTAATCACAATATCACAAAGTCACCTCTCAAAACCTCAAAATAGGCTCTTTGTGCATTTTTCAAGCCATGTCTTGATTCAGTCACTTTCCAAACCAGATAAAACCTCAAACACACTCCAAATATCATCCTTGAACTATCCCAAATGGTTTCCCCATCTGGAACACCATTTGAGAGAGTTGCTATTTTGGTCACTTTTAACCCCTTTTGCAAGAAAGGGCCAGTTTATGTTTTTGCAGGTTCCAGCTGATTCCAATCATCCTAAACACTTCTAAGGGATCATTTGAGTGTGTCTAAAGTATCAAATCATTTCTGGAACAAGAGGCTTGACAGATTGCACAAAAACTCCAAAAAGCTCAAAAAGAGGTAAGCCTTATGACTTGAACTTTCCAAAATATGCAATGCTTTGAAGTCCACTGATCATGCACACCTCATACATGTTAAATATGTTGTGTTTGAACCAATTGATCATGTAATTCATGCCTGTATCAAAGTGTAGCATAGAAAATGCAATTATAGGCTTTTTTCAAAACCACTATCGGGTTTTGAGGAGGGAGTGTGATCTGAAAAAACTACCACCACCATTGGATTCCTTGTGAAATTCTGGTCCAGATGCATAAAATTTTTGTCTCAAACCATTAAGAATTTAGAAAGTTATGACCTTCACGTTTCTGAGCCAAAATTAACTTGTCTTGCCTTGCCTTGGGCCAGGCCTAAAACCAAGGAATGACTAGTATATTTGTGGTTTCACTTCAAACAATGGATGTATCACCACCCCAGTGGTAAGGCGCGCACCTTGTGACCTTGAGGTCGTGGGTTCACATCCCACCCATGCCATTTTGTGTTTTTTTTTTTCACATTTTGCCATTTTTTTCAATATTTTTATGTTTTATTAATTAATTGAAACATTAATAACTCTTTCAATTTTAATTATTTTTTATTGGTTCTTTTTGCAAAAAATCACAAAAATGTTGAAATACTTTATTCCACAAAAAAATTAAGTTTATATTATTTATTTAATATAATTAGTATTTTTGTGAATAACTTCATTTTTTATTTGTTTTAAAATTTTAAAATGAACATTCATCTTGAAAAATCAAGACTAAATGAGTTTTAATATCTCTTGTGATTAAAAATTCATTTTTCAAACCTTAAACAAAAATCACAAGTGGTTTATTCAAATTAATTTGGTATTTTTCCTTGATTTTCTTTTAATATTTACTTTTAAAAGAATAACAAATTAGGGTTTCTTTGATTTTCACCCTCATCAATAATTTTCAAACAATCATGGGCCTCTATTAGAGTGTAAGACCCAATCCTTTGTAAATACAAACCTATTTTGGGCCTCACTTATTGTATAAGTCCCGTTGTATTTCAAAAAGTTCGACGCGATTATCGTCCGTTGAAAAACAAACCCTGGGCCTCTCCTTAATCTATAAGACCTATTCAAAACTTTTGGGCCTCTGATAGAGTGTAAGACCCAATCTCCTTTTAACCAAAACAATTTTGGGCCTCACTTATTGTATAAGTCCCGTTGTATTTCAAAAAGTTCGACGCGATCATCGTCCATTGAAAAACAAACGTTGGGCCTCTCCTCAAGCTATAAGACTTATTCAAAACAGCATGGAAGCTCTACAACTGAGTAAGTGTTTATACGCTTTCATTTACCGCTTTCATATGTATATAACTGTATTGTGGGGCTGTTTCACTGTAAGTCTCCTTTCATAAACTCATATCAACTGTGTAATAATAGTATATCTATTTAGAGTTTCCCCAGCAACTACGTCTAGCACTAAGCCCTGTTGATCACTCTTAAATAGACACAACTAGATCCCCCATAGGATTACCAGACACAGTCTTCCCTCGTCTTGGGGTTAAATAATATGGAGATGTGAAAGGCAGCATTCTCGGTGAACCTTTTCACAGACTGTCACCCTTAGAAATTGTCAAAGAAACTCTACTCCCCAGAGATGATCTTTTCTCTGTGAATGACATCTCTTGAGTTTCTTCCAAATTCTCGAACTTTCCTGGCTTGATCTATTCTCTGTGAATAGCTTGTCTTGAATTTCTCGGGGTTTGGGGATCCACAGGCTTCTTAAAAGCATCCCCGCCTCCTTTTAGGCGTTGTACAAGGACCCGTCGGCTTCTTAGAAGTATTCACAGCCTCCTCTTAGGCTTCGTACAAATGATTTCTTCCTCCGGGAATGATAGCCTTCTCTTAGGCTTCGTACAAATTGTCCATCGGCTTCTTAAAAGATTCCAGCCTCCTTTTGGGCTTCGTACAAATTGTCCCGACGACCTCCTAGAGGTATAGGAACATAAATTAGTCATCTTAATAGAACAGTATTTCAAAGAGTCTAGATCCTACTACTGTTTCTCTAAGCATAGTACAAAAGATGAAACTCTAGACTTGGACAGTCTAATTTCCTTGAGTCTCAAAGACATTCTCAAGTTCCTTTCAAAACTAGGAGATGAAACCCGTAGACTCGGACCGTCCCAATCCCCTTTGGATTTCCCATTTCCTTAAAGAACAGGAAATATCCCTGATCCTCGAATCAAAATCCCTGAGTGCAAACATTACTCATATAAGAACTGATTTTCTCCTTTAACCAACCTACTGGACCTGTCACTCAACTGAAACAACACTCCTTTTAGCCTCTCTCTCGGGCTTCGTACGAGACACATAAAGACTCTCTTGTTGAGTCAAACACCTTTTAGTCTCTATCTCGGGCTTTGCACGAGATACAAAACACTTTCTGGTTGAGTATAAAAGACTATCATGTTGAGTCAAACCTTTTAGCCTCTATCTCGAGCTTCGTACGAGATACAAAATTACTCTCTTGTTGAGTATAAAAGACTCTCTTGGTGAGTCAACCTCCTTTCGCCTCCATCTCGGGCTTCGTACGAGATACAAAAACACCCTCTTGTTAGGCCAATAGCCTCCTCTTAGGCTTTGTATTAGAAAACCCCGGTTGAGTCAATCAACCTTTTAGCATCAAAAGTTGTGCCTCGTTCACAGGATACAAACATCAACAACTCTCTTCATCTAACTGCTGTAAGCGGCAAGCATCTGGATTATTTACATCCACGCCACTGTCCTTCTTTTAGCATGAGAAATTCCTAAGGAAAGATAGCATTGCTCTACACTGAGTTAAAGTCTTCTCCTTCAGGTTAAAACCCCCTATAAAGGAAATTATGGCATTGCTAGGATTCGCATATCCCGTTTAAAGTAATCCTCCTTTATAGTCTGTCACCCAATAGTCATGACAACCAGACCCCCTTTAGAGATAACAAAATCTCTCTAAAGTCAACGCCCTTTTAGCTTCACATCTTGGGCTTCGAACAAGATACAAATAGACCCTTCAGCTTCACATCTTGGGCTTTGAACAAGATACAAATTACCTTTCGCTTCACGTCTTGGGCTTTTAACAAGACACTAAAACAGCATTTCCTCCCATAGAATAAGAGGAACTACAATCGCTTTGATTTCCCTGTTTTGGAAAACGGAAATACGTAGGCATAAGATTGAAAGAAAAATCTTAGCGAGCACACTAAACAAAAACTCAAAATCCCATACCCTCAGTCCTAAACACCCTACCCATGAACCGTCCAATGTTTTAACTCTTGAAAGAAAAAAGAAAGTAAGAAGAAAAATGCCCCATTACCATATAGCATCCGTAACCTAACAGACTGTTGTTTAAACTCTGTATGCAAGCAGGGTTAATTGGAGACATCTATTTCCCTTCCTTCATCAGCTTCAATAGGATAAAAAATGAATCGAACTGCAGTACCCCCCAAAGAGCGACAGTGCTTAAGAAACACGTCCAGTTTTCGCTCGCTACACCCTTTGCTTTGGAATTATGGTTCGAAGACTTCGAAGACTTGTGCTTTTGCATGGTTTATAGTGAAAATAACTACATTTGTGGTTAGATCTTTCTCATCCTTAGCTTTTACTTTATGCTTTAGGATAGTCACTTCTTCTCCTCCCCATTCTTCAATTTTCAAAACTCTCTCCCTTTTTCAAAACATTCTTGATTTCAAACTTTCACCTCTTTCATAATCAAACCTTTACTTTGTCAAGTGACTTTACTATTTTCTTTTCATTTCTTAACAAATGCTAAACTACATAAGCATATTGACACCTTTTTCAAAAGACTTTAAAAAACACCAAACTCACTTACTCTCTTTTTGTGCCCTCGTGCACTTTTTTTCCTTTAACTTTTTCATAAGTTTAGACATGATTCATTTCTTTAAGCGGAATTATTCGCTTGGAAATGACGACTTGTCTTTACATTTAAAAACAACCATAACAAATAAATTTCATTATTTGTACCACGAACTACGAGGTTTTGCTCCTACATTGCACATCGTGGGTACGTAGGCATGAGACGACAAGTCTCCCCAAACACAAAAATCTTAAAAACATTTTCTCTTCTCATCTCCTCAATCACTTTTCAAGCAAACATTTTCAGACCAAAAGCGGTAGATATTTCAAAGGGCTCCTATAGAGTACTATAAACGTTTTGGGTGCAAACACCTTCCCATTGCGTAACCAACCCCCTTACCCGGACTCTCTTCACTTGTTCTTGTTGTAGAGCTTGTGTAGGTTTTGTTCGCTCTTTTTCCTTTCCTTTTTGGATAAAATAAAAGTGCAGTGGCGACTCTTGCTTTTTGAGTTAAGTTAATCAATAGCTTATACTCACGATTTTGCCGCTACACAATGACCTCCTCAGGTTCTACACAGGAAAATAAGGATAAGTTGCTCACTATTAAGGCCTGCTCTCTACATGATGTGACTAACTTGTCATTTTTGACGAACTTCAGCTTCTGGTGAAGTGTCAAAGTGACTGCCCCACCTTCGTGTATCCAAGGTCTTCCTAATAAACAATTATATGCTGCCCGGATGTCCATGACCTGGAAATTGACTTGGAAAGTGTGAAGACTGATGGTTATGGGAAGGTCAACTTCGCCGATAACTGTTTTTCTGGATCCATCAAAGGCTTTGACGATGACCTCGTTGCCTCTCATCGGAGCCCCTTGAAATGATAGTATTATCAGAGTTGATTTTGGTATAACATTCAGAGCTGATCCTGTGTCTACCAGTATGCTGTCTAGAGCATCGTCCTGGCATTTGACTGTAATGTTAAGCGCCATATTGTGATTTTTTCCATCTTCCGGCACTTCTTCATCATTGAATCCTAAATTGTTGCAGGAAGTGATGTTGGAGATGATGCAATCAAACTGTCTTATCGTTACATCTTGTTCTACGAAAGCTTGGTCCAAGACATTCTGCAGAGCTTCCCTGTGAGCTATGGAACTAAGCAGGAGAGATAGCACAAAGATTCTCGAAGGAGTTTGCAACAGTTGGTCCACAATGTTGTACTCACTTTTCTGGATGAGCTTCAGCATATCATCACTGTTTTTTACCAGTTCTGGATTATTAGATTGATCGAGTGATTGATTAGGAACTTCTGTTTGAGGTTCCTTTTCTTTGGCAGGTTCTCCAACTCCTCTGTTGAAGATCCGGCCGCTCCGTGTTACTCGACTGATGTCGACAATGTTTACGATGGAGGGTAATGGAGTTTCCTTTCCATTTTCGATGGTTGTTGCACCATACTTGTAAGGGATAGCCTTATCTAATTTGTACGGTATTGGACCTGGCAAGTAGATAACCACAGGAGCTTTCTGATTTCCCTGACCATTATAGGAAGCCTCAATTGGTTCCCGGTTAAGGATTCTTATACTGTTAAGAGAAACTTTTAACTCGTTGAGCAGAGGGATTATGGCACAAACATTTTTTGTCCTCCCATGATCGAAGATTATGATAACATCTTTGCTTTGATCAGGGAGATAGTCTGGTATCACATTGATCGGCCCAGAATTTGAACATGGTCGAATCTCTTTCTGGTCTAACTGATTTTGAAGAGCCGCTCTTACGAGGTAGCATCCTAGGTTGTTCTTTGAACAAACTTTACAGCGCTCATAGTTGTGGGGTGGCACCCGACCATGTCCGCTTTGTATGCAGTGCAACTTTACTAGATCTATTTCTATCGAGCGGACATCCTGACTTTGATGCCTATCAGGATTCCTGTCTGTCAAGCTAACCTATTGTGTAGCTTTATCCAAGTAGATTGGAAGCCACCAGTGGTCCAACAAGTGTTGAAGTGTTCTTTGGACAAGTGCCACCCCTGGTCGTCTTCACGGCATTCTTCACAGTCTTGATAATCATGTGAAGCCAGAAAGCCGAGCCTGACTTGCTTAGCGTGTAATTCTACCAGACTGGTATTTATCAAGCGAATGTCAAAGATCTGAACCATATTGACTTGATGGTTATTTATCTCACAGTAGTCTTGGATCCATCTGAGATCCATCTGACGTTGGAGGGCCTCTTGTACAAAAGAGCATCCCTGATTGCTTATTGAGCAGATCGGACAAGTATTGTAATCGTGTCGTGGCAGATTATGATATTGACTTTGCCTTGAGTGCATTGCCACTAAGTTGACATTCATCGTACGGATGTTGTGGTTCTGAATAATGTTGGGATGCGCATGGGCCATGTTGACCTCCCAGATTCTGTGATCTTGAATCCAGTCCAGATCCATCTGTTCTTGTAGGGCTGATTGTACTACGGAACACCCTTGGTTATTCTTTGAGCAGATATCACACTGTTGATAATTGTGAGGCGGTACATGACCGTACCTGCTTTGTCTACAATGCATCCTGACTAGATTGGTTCCTAATAGGAGTACATCGTAAATTTGATAACTGCGGATACATTCTTCCTCTATTAAATTTACGACAGTCTTCTCATGTTGCGGCAACGGGTTCATCTGAACATTTGGATTAGTATCTTTGAAAGATAGAACCCCGTTCCTGACAAGCTTTTGTAGATCGGACTTGAAACTGAGACAATTCTCAATGTTGTGCCCCGATCCTCCTTGATGGTAAGGGCAAGTTTGATCTGCTTTGAACCAAAAAGGAAAATTTTTCGGTACTGTAAGAGGAGACCTGGTTTGGACGTGCCCCTTAGCTAGTAGAAATGGATGCGTACAACATCGGTATAGGGTCGAACCCTGATGGTTTTGTCGTACGATTGTTGTTGTTGTTGTACTGTGGATGAGCCTGCTGAAGAGGTTGTTGTGTCCTTTGTTGATACTGTTGTTGATTTGGTTGGCTCTGAGCAACTTGAGGTTGATACGTCGGAGCCGGCGCAGGGTGGATAACAGTAAATATATATATAGTATATAGTATGTAGAAAAATTTCTAACAACCTAGACCTCTTAGGAATTCTAATCCCTGTTTGGTTCCCCAGCAGAGTCGCCATTTTTCTGTTGGGAAAATGGCGATTAAGGCCTAAGACTCCCCAGCAGAGTCGCCATTTTTCTGTAGCGTGCGATTTTTGTTAGTGACGCAGCCACCTTATCGCCATTTGTTGGAATTGGGTGCTACTTTCTGATTTCTTATTTATCCTATGAAGCTGGAAAGGAAAGGGAAGCTATTTAAAACTAACCTTGCACGCAAATGTTTTCTTTAACAAATGCTAACAGATTGGGGAGTTCGGGGTCAAGTTATACAAGGGGAGTTGTCAATTACCCATCCTATATATGGTTATCCACAGATCGTTAGCAATTTCTACTATTTTCTATTTACTGGTGTTTATCTGTTGAGGTTGGGAAAGTTTCTCCTTTGGGAGTGTTTGAGAGAGAGAGAGTTTTTGTTAATTTCGGGTTTTCCGATGTTTTTGGTGAGGTATTGGACCTAAGGTTTTTTTTATTAGTGTGCTCGCTAATATTTCGTAATCTTATGCCTACGTATTCCCGTTAAAGAAAATAGGGAAATCAGAGCAATCGTAGTTCCTCTTATTCTATGGTAGGAAAAAGATGTTTTGGTGTCTTGTTCAAATCCCAAGATTTAAGATAAAGGTTTGTTTGTGTCTTGTTCAAAGCCCAAGATTGAAGCTAAAAGGTTTTGAATGAGAGAGAATTTGTCATCTCTAAAGGGAGACATCTCGTCTGTTTATCACAGTTGTTTGGGTAACTGATTGTAAAGGAACATTACTTTAACTAGAAGGTATGGAGTCCAGCAGTGCCATAATTTCTTTTATAGGAGTGTTGTGCTGAAGGAGAAAACTTTAACTCGGTGTAGAGTAATGCCATTTTTCCTTAGGAGTTTTTCATGCTAAGAGAGGGACATTGGCTTGGATGTAAGTAATCTAGAGGCTTGCCACTTACAGCAATTAGATGATAGAGGAAGTTTACTAGGATAAGAGATGAACTACATCTTGGATTTTTGAATCAACAAGTGTGCCACTTACATCAACTATCTGGGATTAAGGTTTATTTTAAATGTCTGTTTTGATGTGTGATTGTACAGAGAAATGTCTTCCTACAGAGAGATTTTGATTTCCTCTGAAGGGAATGTTGATTTTTATGTGCCTTGATCAAAGCCCAAGGTTGAAGCTAAAAGGTTGATTGACTCCACTGGGGAGATTTTTATACAAAGCCTAAGAGGAGGCTGAGAAGAAATGATTCTTCTGGGAAGTTTTTATTTGTGTGTCTTGTACAAAGCCCAAGATTGAGGCTAAAGGGAGTAACTCTGCTTAGGGAGTTTTTATATCTGTCTTGTACAAAGTCCAAGATTGAGGCTAAAGAGGTTTTGACTCCACTGGGGAGGGGTTTTTTCTGTCTTGTACAAAGCCCAAGATTGAGGCTAAATATTATGATTGACTCTACTGGAGAGATGTTTATGTGGATGTCTTGTACAAAGCCCAAGATTGAGGCTAAAATTTCTGAGGGATGATCATTATACAAAGCCTAAGAGGAGGCTGGATAGGGAATTTTCTTATATGAAGCCTAAGAGGAGGCTAACTTCTGCTGAGGATTATTGAGATCCAGAGGCAGGTCTAAATTGGGGAATCAACTCCTGCTGGGAATTGCAGAAGAGTTGAAATATCAGATGCCTTGAGGTTCTGATTCTGTTGGGGATTTTTTAATGGTAAATTAACCCTGACTGGGGAATCTAGGATGGAAGTTTAATAGGTGGAGTTTTTACCTTTGGAGGTTTTAACTTTGTTGGAAATTGATGGAATGATCAGGGTTTTTTCCTATGCTTTTAGGAAACTTGAGGGTTTCTTTGAAATCCAAGAGGAGATGAGATTGTCCAAGTCTAATGGTATTGGAAGGTTTATCTTTGTATAATGCCCAAGAGGAGGTTGGTGTTTTAAGGGATGAGAATCAACCTTAAACTGGTTTGATGTTTAGATTTTTAAAATGACTACTCTAATGAAGGATGACTAGGTTCTGTCCTATACCTGTAAGAGGTCTTTGGGTCCTTGTACTAAGCCCAAGAGAAGTCATGAGAACTTCTAAGAAGCCTGAGGGTCCTTGTACAAAGCCCAAGAGGAGGCTGGGAATGCTTTTAGGAAGTCTATGGGTCCAAACCTAAGAAAAGTCCAAGAAAGGTTTCACCGGGAATAATCCTTTCTTTAGTGAACACTTCTAGGGTTTGAAGAAATTCAAGAGAGGTTTCACCGGGAATTAATCCTCTTTGGGGAAATGAATTTCTTAGACAAATTTCTAGTAGTGACAGTCTTGAGAAAAGTTTCATAGGGAATAATGCATTTCTCTGTTTCATATTGTATACGCCCAAGAGGAGGCAAGACTGTATCTGTAATTTCCTATGGGGAACTAATTTTGACTGTGTTGAAAGAGTGACCACTGGTTTGGCCTAATCCTAGACCTAATTGCCGGGGAAAACTCTAAACAGATAATATACAGGCATATATATACAGATGAGATATATACAAGTATGTAAAAGAGGCTAGGAGGTCTTACAGGTGAGCAAGCTTCCAGCATTATATATATATATATATATATATATATATATATATATATATATATATACAAGTATGTAAAAGAAAGATGTTTAAAAACATACAAGTGATGAAGCTTCCATTGTAGCAGCTGTATGATTAGTTGTTCAAGAAATTAAAGAAAGTTTTGATAACAACTATGAATTTGAATCTAAGTTAAAAGGAAAATTGTTTTAATAGAGGGAGTTTGGGGCTTATACTCAAGGGGAGGCCCGGATGAAAAACAGTAATCGTACCGTTGATCTGAAAATTGTATCGGGACTTATACAATGATTGAGGCTCAAATTATATTTACAAAGAGGTTGGGTCTTACACTCTATTAGAGGCCCAAAGTTTATATTTGTACAAGAGATGGGGCTAATAACTCAAGGAGAGGCCCAAAAATAACAGTGAACGCACCGTCGTTTTAAGAATCGCAGAGGGACTTATACAATGACTAAGGCCCAAAAAAGGTTTTCTGTACAAAGGGATGAGACTTACACTCTATTAGAGGCCCAAAGAATGTTTGAAAAGAAGAAAAATGGGACTTACAACACAAGGGTAGGCCCAAATTATCATGTTTTGAAAACGACGATCGCGCCGAGATTTTTTAACGTACTGGGACTTATACAATGACTGAGGCCCAAAAACTATTTTTATTTAGAAGGGATGGGTCTTACACTCTATTAGAGGCCCAAAGTGTTTTGAAAAATGTTTGTGAGGGTGAAAATAATCAAAACCCTAATTTGATTTTCAAAAAGGGCATTTTAATTAAATAAAAATTCAATTAAAATGATCAAAATTGCCAAACATATGTGAAAAACAAATTATGATCTAGGATCAAAGTTTGAAAAATCATGTTTTACCCCTAGAATGATTTAAAACTCATTTGAATTTAAAATCAAGAGAAAGAAATTATTTTCAAATGTTTAAAAACAAATAAAAATAAATTCTTTATGAAAATATTAAATATATAAAATAAATAATATTTTTGTGAGATTTTTATAAAAATAAAATATTTTATCATTTTTGTGAATTTTCAAAAAAAGAATTAATAAAAAATATTTAAAATTGAGAAAGAAATTAATTTTAGAAGTTATTAAGAAATTGTGAGAAAAAAATGAAAAGAAAAAGTGGTAAAAAAAATAGGGAATGGCCCTCCCATGGCTTGATCTCACGGCCTTGGAGTTGTGAGGTTAAAATTCTACCAACTAAGCCAAGTGCATTGGCTGATAAAAGATGGCAAGAGTGAATAATATGTGAAACTTCCTTTGGAAAAATAGTTAAAAATACCAAAAGGTCTGGGGCGAGGGGGATTCGAACCCCAGACCACTCGCTCGCTACGCACACACACACACACACACACAAATACTAGTGTTTCCACTAGGGCTCAATGCCAATTCAAGTATATAGTGGCAACTGAATAATATATACCAAATTTAGTTGGATTTCTAAAGAATGGCGCCATGGCCATCTTCTTCCTTGGGCAAGCTACGTGAAGCATTCTATCTATATCATTTCTTAACCATTTCACATGATATAAAGATGAAAATCGTGCGTTTTTAAACAAGGAATACAATGGCTTTATTCAATTTCATTTTAACTAAGTGTAACAAAAGATATTACACTCTAACCAGATGAACCCTAAAATGTGTAAGAACTTAACAAAATCACATACACATAAGATAAACAGCAATTGATTGAGGGAAAATGATCTATAAACATTCAGAAACACAATGGTAATTTGAAAACATGTTTATGATGCATGATTCATTGAGTTTGAAAGTTTGAGGCTTACCTCTGCAAGAAGGATTCGATTTCAATGGTAGAGGTGTTACAGAAGTGAAATAATGGCCTGGTTAGCTTCCTTGAGTCTCAAGGATCGTGTTGCAATCTTTAGGATGTTTCGAAACTCTTTGGATAGGCTGGCTCAACTCTGACTGCAACTGGTCCAAGTGAGAAATGAAGATGTCGATCCTGATGTTTCAGAGGTGTAAGAGGTGTTTGATCAGCTCATCTATGATATATGGAAGGTGTTAGATCAACTGGTTATGATGGAATGGCTTCCTAATGCAAAATTCGATGGTGACTTGCAAATGAAGGCATTTTTAGAGTGTAAGAGAGATTTTGAGTAAAGCATCAGTTTGGGTATTTTGGTGTACTCAAACTGATCACAATTGATGTCTATTTATAGTGCAACAAGTTTGTTTTGGCATTAATAGTGAATGGAGGCTTGGACAATCCCTTGGCCAATGTTGATCAAAAGGAATCTCAAGTCTCCTCTAGCCATTGACTTGAGGTTAGGGCACAGGCTATGAGTCCTTTGGTTCAGAGCTGAATCTTGACTCAATTCAGTTAGCAATGTCTTGATGCTTGCCACCTTGTGAATCCATTGAATGCATTGAAACAAAATTGGAGTTTTTGAGCTTTTTAGCCCTTTTAGGGCATTTATGGCTACATGTAGATCCTTGGACCTAGGAGGCTTGTGGATCATATCATTTCTCTTTGATGTTATCCCCTTAGGTGTCCAAATAGATGACAAAGCTTGTACTTGTCTGATTTTTCCAAATCGAGCAAAAATACAAAATTCTGTCGTGTACAAGACAGTTGGAAATGGTGATTTTGAGGGGGTCATATCTCCTTGCTCAAATGGAGTTATGGAAAGCTCTTGTGCTTTTTAGAAAGCCCTCATATGGTACAATTCATGTATGATCATAGGTGGTCTTGAAACTATCTGAATCCAATTGAAAAAACCTCATGAACTTTGATGCCCAAAGCTGACACTTAGACAGTTTTGCACTAAGTGTTATGTTCTTGATTTTTCACCATTTTGATCCATCCATAACTAAAAATCCATGAAGAATCAGAGTTTCATGTAGCTGAAGCTTTTGTAGAATGTAGGAAGACCTACAAATTAGGCTTTGGATCATTCAAAATGGCTGTCTAGATCAGAAGTTATGGCGTTTGGAAGTTGGTACCAAAACCATTCAAATTTAGTAACTTAGAAAAAATTTCAATTTTTTTCAAGATTACCCCTTTTACAAGTTATCTTGATTTCTTGATCAATTCTTGTTAAAATGACATTATAAATCATATTTTATGAAAATATGAGTCATAAGGATCATTTTTTCCAAAAAAAGTCATGTTTTGACTTTTGGCTCCGGAGCTGTTTGGCGCATAAAAACCCTAATTCCCGACTTTTGAGAAATGCATCCCCGGAGGGTAATTTAACTTTGAAAATGGATTCCTAGGGTTATTTTGAGCATATTGAGTCATGTTTTGAAGTCCTGGCTCATGCCCTTGTGAAAATCTCGCTCTGGAGGTCCCAGTCGTCCAAAACCCTAATTTTGGTGATATCGGGTGTTTCGAGGCTCCTTTCACTTGGAATGCCACAACTGCTTACTTGATTTTTGATGTGAGGGTCCTCTTGATCCTTTGGGGATGTTTAAGAGGTTAGACAAGTTGAAGATCATGTCATTTCTTGATTGATCTTTTGTCTAAGTACTCTGAGATGGTCCAAACCCTAATTCTTGATTGTGGTGGATGCTCACTATCTTTGGGAGATTGATGAGGCATGATGGTACATCCATATTGTGGTAATGATCTTCTAAATGATGGGAAATCTTGGTGGTTAAAATTTGGGGTATGACAGCAGCAGATATAACAGAAGTAAACAAATAACAGCAGAAGACACAAAAGATTTATTAAGGTTCCTCCCTTAACTGAGAGTACTCCAGTCCCCTTGCCTCACAAGGGATTTTCATTATAAACACTTCATGATTACAATCGCTTATGCTTCTGAATAAGTATTTTACACTTGCTCAGACCACATGTCTAAGACTTTCCTTGCTCACACCCTCTGACCGAGCCAACTGCTCTAAAGGTTCTTTGGTTGAGACTTACCCTTGCTTAGAGCACATGTCTAAGACTTCTTGCTCACGCCCTCTAACCGAGCCACCTGCTCTTTTGTCCATCCAGATTGAGACTTCCTTGCTCAAGCAGCACTTGAGACTTCCTGCTCACGCCCCTCAGACGGAGACTTAACCTTTCTCAATCAGACTAGCTGAATAAGACTTTTACAGCTCAAGCACTTAAGCAATGAGACTTATGTGGCTTAAGCATCTGGGCTCAAGACTTGTTGCTTGAATCATAATGAGATAAGACTTTTTCTCAAGCACATTGCAAGATACTTGATCTAAACTACTGAAGGATCAACAGAATAGAGAACAAGGTGTACATAATACAAGCATCAGAGGTACGGGAAATCACCATAACTAAGACCTAAAGCTCTTAAGATTTCTAAGATATTCAATGGTAAGAAATCTTAAGGCTTTTACAATTACAACCTACAACAGAAAATATGCATATTACATTAGAGTTGATAATTGTTTGATCTTGCTACCCCTTCATCTGGAAAATCCTTGTTATGATTCAAACTTGAATCTTCAGCCATATTTATAGCCTTTGTAGAAACTAGCCATTGAAGAGGTAACTTGATCAAGTGTCTTTGCCTTTACTCCATAGTACAAGAACCGTTGAAGATGGATACACAACAGATTCTGAATCCAATGTGTAGCGTGCTTAACCTTTGAGTCTTCAAGAGGTTCTGTACTGATAGAGCCATTGAAAGCATATATCCGTAGAGCATGCCAACCTTTCTTGAGCCTTGCAATCTTGTAGAGTCTAGCTGATAAGCTGATAAGACAATATAGCTTGCTTTTTGCATTACGGACAACCACAACTTTATCACAAACTCCGAATGGTACCAGATGCTGATATACAATTACCAAGTGTAGTAAATCGTCTGAATGCTGAGGCATTAAACTCATAGTCTGCGCCAAGCTACACTAGCAATTATTCTTCAAACTCTGCCACCAGAAGCTAGCAATGAAGCAACTCCCAAGTGTATTCATGTAACACAAATTCTGATTATTTATGTACAAGAACAAGAACCAACATAAATAAAACACACATCAAATAAACCATTGTTCTTTCAATACTTTTGTTATCATCAAAACCAAAAGAGAATATGTCAAGAATAGATCTTGTTCTAACACTTTTGGTTTCATATTGTGCACTTTCTAATTGTAATTTTCAACTAACTGAGAGTCGAGGAGCGTCAGGGATCAGTTTTAACCCCTGCAATTTATTGAAATTGTTTGTTACAAAGAGCGGTGAACAAGATTTTCTTAAAGTGTAAATAACATTAAGTTATTCGCGAGGCCATGTTTGGCTGATTTATTCACGCGTACACCGTATTAAGATTTACATTTTTTATTGGTAACATGTTGATCCGGCTAGATACGACCATAACTGAAATGTGCTTATGCTGATAACGTGTTGGTTTAGGTTGGTGTGATCAAGCTTTGAATCACGTTTATAACGTCAAAATGTTTATCCAGCTTGGCACAACCATTCGTTGTATTCTAAATTGTGAGACATAAGACCTGTTAGATGTGGTAATGCTTTGAACTGGACCTATAATTATTTTGCATGAGACCGGCTAGATGCGGTTATGCTTTAAATCTATTTCATAGGGATGGGGCATAAGACAGAATAAACACGACTATGCTTTGAATTGTACTCCGCGCAACATAGGATCATTCCCCATCAAAGGGTGGAGGATCAATGTCTCTGCCCCCAAGGTAAAGCTCGGATCGAGGTGGACATCTTCGGGTTCCACCACTCACGTCCCTTTGATTGGCTAGATCTGAAGGGAGGTTCCCCAGCTACGTAGAAATGTGTGTAATATTTGACAAAGGGGTATTGGATTGTTGTAGTCGGGCGTTCAAATCATCTTCGACAGCACCCGTGGGGGTATTAATTGTTTAATTGAATGTGCAAAGTGTCTCCGACGGTACCCATATAATCTTTAGGCGCGCTCGACACTTTGGAGTATTGATTGTTGTACTCGGGCGTGCAAAGGGTCTTCGAAGGTAGCTTTGGAATCTTTAGGCGCGCTAGGCGCTGTGGGGTATTGATTGTAGTAGTTGAACATGCAAAACTTTTCCGACAACATCCCTAGAATCTTTATTCTGGGCGTCAACTATGTTGGTTGGATCTTAGTTTGATGTTACTTGCATTCACACTTCGATGCCCTATAGAGGAAACAAGACAGAAAGCAGGTCATTAAAAATTTAATAATAATATAAATGATTTGCACTTAACAATTATATCGGTATTACGCTCAGCCGCAAGTTTACAAATACAAATACATTAATTAAATATTACGGTCGGCCACAAGTTTATAAAGACCGCTCTCCCTCGGATGTGTGGTGTTAGTGGCTTGACCACATGCTGATTGGAATACAGGGCCTTCGACATTGGATGTAGTTGACCTTTGATGGATGTGTCCGATGTGTTTCTCGAGGATGAGGTGGCGTGATGCCTTTGGGCTTCAATTCTCTTCGGGGTGTTCAGGTTACCCAATTGTTTGATCAGGGATTAGAGGAATTAGGACATTGAACTCACTCTGGCCGACAGACCTTTTATGCCCTTCTAACTTTGTATCCTGAAGAATCTCTCAGGAATTTGTGTCTGGGATGCCTATGGTAACCGGACTATAATTCCTTTTCTTGATTTACATCCCAACGATGCTAATAGTTTGTCCTTTGGAATGGTCTCAGAGTGTTGGGGACTTTAAACATCGATGGAGAGCCATTTGGCTTTCACTAAGTCCATCAACTTTGATACCCAGTCGATCATCTGATCTCCTGAGTCTTTCCATACTCTGAGATGCCAGTCACCTCGCAACTCTCTTATCATTTTACAGTCTCGGACACCTTGTGAGAGTCCGAAACTAGGCACTTGTCGTTACGATGATGAGATATTTGGCGCGAGGCTTTTACAATGATTAGACATCCGGTGCGGGCTTGTCATGGTGGCCTCTATGTAAAGACATCTCTCAAATGTGATTTCTTGTGTCTTTGCTTAGATATGTGACAAATCCAAACTTGGAGTTGTGGAAATCTATTTGAGGACTTCTTCGGCAGTGATGGATACAGAATTTTGCTCGACCAAAGGCGAAATGGAACTTAATCGATCCTTTCTCTGCGAATCTGACTCTAGATCCAATGGGATCTATTGACAAGCCTCGGGCGAAGTTGCAAGTCAAAGTTCATGGCCGACCTAAGCTCAAACTGAGCCTGACCGGTCGGAACACTATAGATATAATTCCAGATCTAAAGATATATGTTGGTGTCTTCTCACGGTGGTTTGAGATCAAGATGAACAATCGATCGGAGTTATATGGATCCAACCGCCGCAGATATGAGATCTTGAATTTGTGAAACCCTGTTTTCTTCACCAGAGACGCTCTTGATTTCCAGATCTGAGAATCGGACCTGACCTCGTGGAAATCGTAGGAATTGAAAGTCGGTTCCCATAGACGGCACCATTGTTCCGATGTGAAAGCAAAAATGGAGGATATTGTGGAAGTTAGTATGGAATGAAGCTTCGCAAGGGATTCAATGATGCGAGATCTTGGACCGAAGGATGGGATCGTGAAACATCTTGAATCAAAGTCGTTTTTCTTGAATTGGTGTTGCTAATCTACGGTACGGTGGACCAAAGGAGGTTGCTTGCATGGTTAACACTCCAATGCACTAGTTAGTTTAAAGTTTGAGATAATCGTAATGAAAGTGATGATTAGAGATTGTGTATCTAAAATCCCCTTAGAATTGTATTTGAAATCTTATCGAGCCTTCCGCCGACCGAGAATAAAATAAGTGATCGAAATTTAAAGAGGAAAAAGGTGAAATCCCTCTCTAGAGTTATTACTAGTTTTTTTTCACCTCCAGTTTCTGGTCCACTAGACGACTAATCCGGGTTGAGAGTAAGTTATGACATCAAGTGATTTCACTCTCCTTCCAATCAAGTCGCGAAAGATCAAATCGTGGTCCTTCCTATCATGTTCAACGTCAATTACCATAGAATTATCTAACTATTGGTAAATTTATTACTAACTCATGTCATTACAAAATTGATATATTTTGTACGTAATATACATGTATTATAAAATATCTTGATATTTCATATAAATGTTCTTGTAAGATCGATCCAACCTCTTTAGAAGTCTAAAACTAATTTTTAAAATGAGATCTTTATAATAATCATAATTTTTTTTTGTCAAGAGTTGAATTAAAGATCAAAATAATATGAGCCCTATATTTTATTCACTCTGCTCCAAAAAATATATATATGTATGGATCATCTTATTTTTTAAAACTTTTATTAACATTTTTTAAGTATAACTTTTATTAACTTTTATTAACTTTTATAATGAGACCTATAATCATAACTTTTATTAACTTTTATATATATGTATGGATCATCTTATGTTTTTATGAGACCTATATTTTGTCAAGAGTTTCAGTATATTTTTTAAAACTTTTATTTTCCAAAACATTAAGGTCTAAACCCATGTTTGGATCATCTTATTCTTGTGCCGGCCTATTTTCTTAGATGCTGTATAATTCAATTACATACTGAAACTTTTATTAACATTGACCGTTGCACACCTAATTTATTATGACAGTTCCAGCCTTAAAAGTGGTCACTTGTCACTCATTATAACTATGGTTTTCATGAATTAAGATGGTGAATCATTTAATCTTTATCTTGACAGATGGAATGTTGAAATGAAAGGATAACCAGAGGTGCAAGGAAAAACTTAATTTGACAATAATTTAAGAAAGCTATAGTATAACAATCATGGTGTAGCCTAACCAAGGGTTTTTGTTGCTAATAATTGTTGGCCGTGTTTGTGTGTATGAAAGAAAAATTTATTATCACAATTACAAAGCAGTGAGAAAAGTCTTATGTCAGCACTTGTAAGGAAACAAAGGTAAAACATGCTCAAAATTTAATAATGTCATAGAGCAACTTTAGCGCATAGTTGTTAAACCAAAATTTTGTATAGCTTACGTAAGTAGTAAAGAATTTGTATTATAATAGAGCTGACATGGCATTTAATGAATTAAAGTTTTGTTTTCATCATCTATATTATTAACGTTAACTAGTCAATGTGAAACATATTATAATATTATTTAATATTAATAAAATATTCTAACGGCATTAAAGTAACGGTATTTGAAAATAGTAACGGTCATATTACCATTTTTTACTTTCTATAAATTCTATAGAAACTTTAACTTTTTTTACACACAATTTTACTTCTAAATTTTTTTCTTTCAATTTCCAATCTTATTTATTTATCAAATGGATCCCAACCAATGGAATTCTTATTATAATTATTTACAAACTCCCACCGGTGACAGTTCTCAAAATTTTCAAATGTGTCCCGACCATCGCTCCCTATTGGTGACGGTTCTCAAAATCTCCAACCTTTTATGTTTCAATCACCACCATTCTCTACCGGCAACAATTCTCAATATACCCGGCCGTTTATGTTTCAACCACCACCAACCATCGACGTTGTAGAGTCTCCTAACGTTGAATCAGAATCACCAATTGGGTCCACTACAGATTCTCAAGTGCTAGTCTACTCCACTCAGGATGGTCTAGAAAATATTACTTTTATGGAAGAAGGAGAACGTTCAACAAAAAAAAAACAGCGTCTCAGGTTCTTAGAAGAAGAAGATAAATTGCTTATTCAGACATGGCTTAACATTTCCAAAGATTCAATTGTCGGAGTTGACCAAAAAGCAGATAGTTTTTGGGGTAGAATCAAAGATGGCTATAACAACTATCGTGGACCACTTATAGCGAGAGAGTGGTCTACACTCAAATCTCGATGGCATCCATTGAATAAACATTGTCAATGGTTTTGCGGCAACTACAAACTAGCTGTTGCTAACAAGAAAAGTGGACAGTCTGAGACAGACGTCATGGAAGAGGCATGTAAATTTTTTGTCCAAGTGCATCATCAACGTTTCACAATGGAGCACGCGTAGAGGTTGTTGAAGGATGAACCTAAATGGAAGGGACAAGAAATAAACAACTCTTCAAAGAAATCAAAGATATCCTCTACCGGGACATATTCATCGTCATCTAATCCAGAAAATCCCATAGATTGTTCAGAATACAACAGTGCAACTCAGACCGACCGTCCAGCAGGACAAAAGGCGGCAAAAAGGAAGGGGAAGGGAAAAGCATATCCATCTATAACACCCATAGTGGATTTGACTGGCATGGAAAATGCCTCAGAAAAGAAATTAGCTATCTATGGTAAAATAGCTGAAGCAAAGTTAGCAGAGAGCATACCCGTGTTGTATGAAATTCTCATGAAGGACAAATCAGCAATGGATGATGAGCAACGTCGTGAGCATGAAGAAATTTGTCAATGTACTTCAAGAAAAGCTAGGTGTATTATTATTATTATTATTATTATTATTGTTGTTGTTGTTGTTGTTGTTTAGGTTTGAATATGCATTTCACATTATTGTAATTTCATGTTATTTTAATTTTGTAAAACTAGCCATTATAAAAAACTAGTCGTTGTAAAACTAGCCGTTATAAAAAACTAGCCGTTGTAAAACTAGCCGTTATAAAAAAAATAGCCGTTGTAAAATTAGCCGTTATAAAAAACTAGCCGTTATAAAACTAGCCGTTGTAAAACTAGCATATATATACCTCACATGTTTTCCCATTATATTATTTTCATCATATCTTCCATGGATCCAAATGCTGAATGGGATAAAATCTGGAATGAAGTTGTAGATGATTGCCTTAACGACAACAATGAGGAAGATGTGATAAGGTTGGTACGAGAGGCGCAACAATAAGCCAATAATACAAGTAAGCATAGAAAAAGAAGAACAGTGATAGATCGAAGTCGTGAAGAAGGGCATCATCGATTGTTCAATGACTACTTCTCTGAAAATCCTGTATACACGGAGGCTCAATTCAGACGAAGGTTCTGTATGCGAAGACATGTGTTCCTTCGCATTGTTGAAGCTCTTGGAAATCATGATGAGTACTTTCAAAGAAGGATTGATGCAGTGGGTAGAATGGGTCTTTCACCATTGCAGAAGTACACAGCTGCTCTTCGTATTCTAGCATATGGATCACCAGCTGACAGTGTGGATGACTTTGTTCGAATTGGAGAAAGCACGTCATTAGAGTGCTTAGACAGGTTTGTAATAGGCGTGTGCACAATATTTGGTGCTCAATACATGAGAAGGCCAAACAATGAAGACATTGCACGCCTACTACAAATTAACGCGGCACGCGGATTTCCAGGTATGTTGGGTTCAATTGATTGTATGCATTGGGAATGGAAAAAATTGTCCTGTCGCATGGAAAGGTCAATTTTCTAGAGGTGATCATGGTAAACCCACAATCATGCTTGAAGCTGTGGCATCTCAAGACTTGTGGATTTGACATGCATATTTTGGCATTGCGGGTTCTAACAACGACATTAATGTGTTAAACACGTCTGATGTGTTTAATGATGTTTTGAATGGAAAAGCTTCTGCACTACAATACTCGGTGAATCGAACAACATATCATATGGGGTACTACCTAGCGGATGGCATTTATCCTGAGTGGGCAACATTTGTCAAGACCATTCCTATGCCGCAAGGAGAAAAGAGAAAGTTATTTGCCCAACGACAAGAATCAGCACGGAAGGATGCTGAACGGGCATTTGGAGTGCTCCAAGTCCGATTCGCTATTGTACGTGGTCCAGCGCATGCTTGGCATGTGAATACAATGAAACACATAATGTTAGCATGTATCATATTGCATAACATGATTGTCGAAGATGAGCGAGACACATATGCTGGTAATTTTGATTACGACCATGTTGATAATAATTTCTCCACAACTGAAGTATCTACTGGTCCAATTCCCAACTTGACAACAATGTTTGAAAGGATAACACATGTTCATCAAAGGCAAAATCATCGCCAACTTCAAGCAGACTTGGTGGAACATATTTGGGAGAGATTTGGTCATGAGAACATCGAAAGTTGGTTTGTCTTATTTTATATTTCTGTTAAAGTATAATTTGTTGCTTATTGTCATGTATTATTTTATATTCCTATAAAAATGTAATTTTTTTTATGTATTATTGTTGTGAATTTTGTATCATTTTTAATTTTATAATAAAATATATTTAATATTATTTCTAAGTTTTTAAAGTAAATTTTATTAAAAAAATTGTATGCATTTTAATTAAAATAATTAAATTAATGGTAACTTGAATAAAAAATATAAACTGTGGGGTCAAGTTTTGGTTTTTTATAGACAACTATCATTTAAGTAAAAATTACTCAAATCAACTATAAATTTTTTAAATCCTACAACACACTTTGGGCCCACAAAAAATATCTTAGTTTACCCATTTAATTTACTCCCATTAAAAATGCTCTTATGTCACTATTTGTAGCAAATTGAATTTAAATTACTCTCTCCGTCTCACATGAACAATTCAATTAACGGTATCATATATATTGAAAAATAAATAAATAAATAAAAGAGTGAATAATGTTTTTATTAAAATACTTTTACGTTTATCAATTGCGTGACTTTTTTATTTATTTATTACTATTATTCCTCATACTCAGAATTCTTAGGCTACAAATAAAAGTATCTTACTATTAACACTTTTTCTCAATTGGTGAGAATATGTTTTCTTTGGATCATGCATGAAAAAATTGACATTCCATTAGCTGACTATAAGAAAATTCTTGTTCTTTCTTATCCTTCATTGATTTGAAGTCTCTGTTATGTGTTAACATCAAGAATTTTTGTATTCTTTTGTTCCTTCCGTTACACAAGTGGCCTTTTCAATTAAAATTGACAAATTCAACTCTTTTACGTTTTATAGAAGGATAACTACTTTCAAAAATTAGTTAGAATAGTGGTTAGAAGTAGTTAGAAAAGTTATTTAGAATAACTCTTAGCTGATTTGTCTTTGAGGATGTATAAGACAGACTATTGCCTAAGATTTAAAAATTATCATAGTTAAATCGTAGTTAAATAGAGTTTCGTAAAATATTTGTTTTGTTAAATTGTGGTTAAATAAAGCCTCTAATTGTTTTGTCATGGTTGAACCAAGACTTACCTACACAAGACCTTAAAAAACTTAAGATGACTTTGACTCTTAGCTTGTGTAACTAACTAGTATGCTTGGCATAGACTTGTATATATAGTTGTCCATCATTAATGTACAAAATAATGAACTAATCCTAATGATCACAAGAAGATCCTGTGATATCTCTCTCTTTATTCATTATGGTATTATATGCCTATCAAGGGACTACTTCTACTTCCAATTCATCGTCTTCTTCGTTGTTTCTCTCTGCAAGTTCAAACTTTATAGAAGTTTTTATTTTCTATTCAAAAATCTATGTAGATTGATTTCTTCAGTAAGCTTCAAAGAAGCATCAATGACAGATTAAAAAAATTCGATGCAAGACGCACAACATGTGATTCGATCTTCGTAAGCTCTTTCATCAGAAATGGTGAATTCAAGTTTGATTGTCATGTTTGCACCGAAGATACCAATAAAACTTTAAGAAAATAACTTCCTCATGTGGAATCAACAAGAAGGAGTTATTTTGTCATAGAAGCTTCACAAAATAGTGGTGAATCCTCACATTACTCTCATGTTCAAAATTTATAATGATAGACGAGCTAATTGTATTTCTGAAGATTATGAGTGTTGCGGTAAGAATCGGATATCAAGCTATTAATTAACTTGAATCACACATCTTTGAAATTCACCACCGAACTTTGATTTATCCAAAGGAAATGGTAAAGATCGAAGAAAACCTTAATTGTGCTATGTAAAGACACAACTAAGAGATCTAAGGTTCGGGGGTCGGTTATACCTAGGGAAGGTGTTAGCATCCTAGATATCTGTAATACTCTACAGGAACCTATTGTTAGTATTTGTGTTATGTTATGTTTGCTTGCTAAGGAGTGTGCTAAAGTTAAGATAAAAACCTATGGTAAAGACCAATGTGCTAAAGGTAAAGACCTAAGGGTATATACACTAAGTATGCTCGCCAAGACATCGCATCTCGTGCCTACGTATCCTAATAAGGATGGAATCAGAGCATTCGTAGTTCACCTAACTATGGGTGAGGAACTCTTAATAATGATCAAGGTTCCAAAGGGGAATTGAGTATTCATGATCATGATACTTACATAGAGTTAAAGAACTCTCTAAGTATAAATTATAAGGAAAAAATGGCTCGACGAGATATCGCATCTTGTGCCTATGTATCCTGACTAGGAATGAGGAATCAGAGCCTCCGTAGTTCGCATAACTAAGGGTGAGGAACTCTAGACTATGGTCAAGGTTCCAAAGGGAAATGAGTACTCATAACTATGGTACTCACATAGAGTTAAACAACTCTCTAAGTCTAAGTTGAAAAACTAACTAAGAGATTGACTTTAAATAAAGTCAAAGGGGGAAGTGAGTACACATCATGATGGTACCCACACAGAGTTCAAGAACTCCAAACCTAACTCTAAGTTATAAAACAAAATGGCTCTAATAAGGCCAAAGGAAAGATGATACTAAAAAAGTCTTGGAAGAAAAAGGAACGGTCTAATCAAACTAGAAAATGACTTAAGAGTCAACAAGATAATTTTCCTTTGGAAAGGCAAATGAGATCATCGAAAGAAATAGGCATAAAAAATCATAACAGACACAAAAGTTATTCACAAGATTTGATTAAGTATCATCAAGGATAGAAGTTACAAGTTAGAGGTTAAGAAAATTTAATGAAATTAAAAAATTGAAATGGTAAAAAATAAATTCTAAATATTTACATTCTAAACATGATTTAAAATTAATCTAGTAAGAAAATATATTTTTGAATTTTTAATTTTAATAACTAAAGTTAAATATTCTAAAACTTCTCAAAAGTTAAAATGAGGAAATAATTAAAAGTTATCTAGAAATTGAAACTAAGTAAATAATAACTTAATAATGATTAAGTAAAATTAAGATATCTAAAAATTAAAAAAAAATTAATATAATTGAATAAGATTAAGAGTCATCTAAAAAAAACTAAGAATTAGTGAAAATAATATTTAAGAGTTATCTAAAAATAAAAATCAAGAATTAGTAATGATTAATCAAAATAAAAGTTGTCTAAACATTAAAGCTAAGGAAATAATAATAATTAATTAAAACTGAAAACTGTTTAAAAATATAAACTAAAGAATTATAACAAAAGAAATAAGAGTTGTTTATTTAAATTAAAGAGAAAAAAATTATATTTAAGGGAGGGGTGCATGGCTGATAGGGGATGCTGATAAACATAAGGCCTAAGAATCATGGACCAAAGAGTATGTGGCCCTGGATCAGAAACGGGCCGGGTAGACCCTGAACCCGGTTCGTGTCAAAGCAAGACAAAAGGGAGAAAGAAAAACCTAAACGTGATAAGCTTCAAACCAAACTTTCAGAGAAGAAAACGACCGATCTAAATGCAACCTTTCCTTCTTCTTTCCGTTCGAATTCTCTCAGATCGTCTTTCTTCTCCAATATCTCTCCCAAACGGCAGCACGACAAAAAGTTAGGGTGGAACGGTTGGAGGTACGATGGCAAGAAGGTGATGATGTTGTTTCTTTGAGCGTGAAAGTGGTAAATGACAATTTGTTTGGTATTGTTCAAAAGTATTGTTCTATAGTTTTGAAAGAGGTTTTAAAAAGTGATTCAAGGGCGATTATGGTGTCGTGTTGTGATGGTAAGCGAATCATTAAAATGGTGGAAGGGAGGCTTCATGGTGAGGTTTTATGATGGCGAAAGCTTACTGAGTTGGTTTGGTAGAAAATAAAGAATTCAAAGCGGCTTCGATTCGTTGAGCGCAGTGGTGTTGTGGGTTGAAACGGTGGTGGCTTGAGTTGTTTTGTTGTGATGGTTGAAATATTGAAACGGTGGAAACGAAATTATGGAAACGAAATTGATGGTTGAAATATTGAAATGATGGAAATGAAATTGTGGAAATTAAATTGATGGTCTAAATATTGAAATGGTGGAAATGAAATTGTGGAAACGAAATTGATGGTTGAAATATTGAAATGGTGAAAGAGGAAGGCCACTGAGGTTTGTCTGTTATTTTTGTATTTTTCACAGGTTATCCTTTTGAGCAATTGATGGTGGTTTTGCTATGAAGGTTTAGTGTGAAAGAAAGCGGAGGAGTGTTTCGTTTTCATGGTTGTGTGTTTTGTGTTACCATGGGAGAAGGAGGGTGATAAAAGATGTGAGTGGAGAAGGATTCTTCTTTGTTTTCAAGAGAGGGTTTTGAGTGTTAAGGTTCTGGAGTAAGGAAGCAGTGTGGTTGTGATGAGGATGATACAGGAAGTTTGTGGTTTCAGATCACAGGTTTCTCTTTTGTTAGTTTCTACCTTTGTTTTCTCGTTTCTTCAAGATGAAAGTTTTTCAAGAAAAATGTTCTCCTCCCTTTTTCGGATGCTCCCTCCCTTCTCTCCTTTTAAGTTCTCGATTTTTTTGTTATTGCCCTTGAGTTGTTGTAGACTGATTTTTCCTTTTTTAATGGCAGATTTGTACGAGTTGCTTTTTTTTTTGCAGGAATTTTGGATGGTTTGGCAAGCAAGTTGTGGCAGGGTTTGTGTAGAATTCTGCAGTGGAGTCTTGGGAGCAGGGTGTTGTTGCTTGGCAGCGGAGAGTTTTGTGAAGTCCCTATCAAGATTGTACGGTTTTGTTAAAGTGAATGGTTTTGTTTAATTGTCTTAGGCAAAAGTTATACTATTTTGGACAAAGTTCTGGGTTTGTTGATAATGACAATGAAAAATAATAGTTACAAAAAAATAGTAATAATAAATAATAATAATAATAATAATAATAATAATAATAATAAATAATAATAATAATAAAAATAATAAAAATAATAATAATAAAAATAATAATAATAATAAATAATAATAATAATAATAAATATGATAAAATAATAATATTAATGATAAAATAATAAAAATAATAAAATAATAATAATAAAAATGATAAAAATAATAAAGATGATAAAATAATAATATATAACGAAATAATAATAATAATAATAACAAATAAATAAAACTAATAATAAATATGAATGACAAAAATAATAACAATGATAAAAAACAATAATAATACTAATACTAAATAAAGATAAATAGAAATAATGATAAAAAGATAAAAATAAAATAAAATAAAATAAAATAAATGAAATGAAATAAATAACTATTATTAATAATAAATAAAAATATATTGACAAAAAGAAGAAACAAATCTTAGATTAAATAGTGAATTAAAAGAGAAAAGCATAAAGTTTTAAGACTCAAAGATAATGGAATTAAAAGGAGAAAAGGTAACAAAAATTAAATGGGACAAACACATGATTATGATTGATGGACTACATGACTGCAAATACTAAGACATATGACCTAAGATGATATGACAATGATCAGAGGATCTGAGGGTAAAATTTGGGTTATAACAGTTACCCCTATTTAAATATCTTCACCGGATGACATGAGTGATGATAATCCTCATGAAATTATGGTGAAAGATATTTAAATATAGATAACCGAAAATTTTGCCCTTAGATGTAATGACATGCTATGCTATGGACAAAACTAATCTATAATGCTGACATGCTATGCACTCTAGCATGATGACAATGATGGAATGCTAAATGCAAGATGCAGACGAAAACGAAAGTAAACAGTGACTGAGTCAACACAATGAGTAAACACTCACTGGGGATGACAAACAACACTGGGGAAGTTGAAACAAACTGGAGAAAATCTAAAGTGGTTGAGCAACTAGTTCAAAAGTGACCGCTGACACTTTAGAAGCAAAATCCTCACTGGAGATAGAACCAAAATGTGGTCTCCACTGGGGAATATCCAGAATAGTGGATCAACAAGTTCAAGTACGACTGGCTGACACGCTAGGACAAAAAGAAACCTTATTGGAAGTAGAACCAAAAATGGGCTCCAATGAAGGTATCTAGAATGATTGATCATCAAGTTCAAATGTGACCGGATGATATTCTAGAAAGAAAATATCCTCAATGAAGGTTGAACCGGCAATACAGTCTCCACTGGGGAAAGAAAGCTTCATAAATGAGTGGCATTGTCAAAGAGTTGATAAAAAGATACATAAACTCGAGAGTCACCACTAAAGGGTTAATGGTAAGGTAGAAAATCACCAGACATGGTCATCGTCAATGGGTTGATGGATACAATCCAAATTGGAAACATTCACTAAAGAGTGGCATCATCAAAGGATCGATGGAACAAAAATAACTGACCTCGTCAAAGGGTTAACAGGAAGAGACCACTAGGAAAATATTCACTAAAGAGTGGCATCATCAAGGGATTGATGGGAAAAAATCAACTGACATCGTCAAGGGGTTGACAATAAGAAAAATGGCTTCATCAAAGAGACACCTCGTCAAAGAATTGACGGAAAGAAACAATTCACCAAACATTATCATCGCCAAAGGATTGACAGAATGAAAACATGTCCGAAGGAACACATCATCAAAGGATTGCCAGAAAGAAAAAAACTGACATCGTTAAAAATGGTAGACGGGAAGATTGGTAATTGAGAGTCACCATCAAAGGGTTGATGGTAAGATGGCCATTATCAATGTCAAAAGGTTGACAGAAGGATAATCGAAATAAAAAAAAACAACTGGTTCACTAAAGAGTGACATTATCAAAGGTTTGATGGAAGGAAATAATTCACTAAAGAGTGACATCATCAAAGGGTTGATGGAAGGAAACAATTCACTAAATAGTGACATCATCAAAGGGTTGATGAAGGAAGCAATTCACTAAAGAGTGACATCATCAAAGGATTAATGGAACACAACCAACTCACATCGTAAAAAAAGGTTGCTGGAGAGAAAATGACCTTATCAAAGAGACACCTCGTCAAAGAATTGACAGAAAGAAACAATTCCCCAAACATCATCATTGTCAAAGGATTGACAAAATGAAACCATTCATTAAAGAGCGACATCATCAAAGGATTGATGGCAACGAAACAATTCACTAAAGAGTAACGTCATCAAGGGGTTGATGGAAATGACTGATCGAGGGTAACAACAATTGTAATCACAAAAGGTTGAATAACACCAAGGATGGATAAGCTTCTCAGGGGAGATTTCCACTTATCACCATAGAAAACAAGCTTCTTATAGAGATTGCCACTTCTTGTATACAAAAAGTTGAGGGAAACACCAAAGACAAATAAGCTTCTCAGGAGAGATTGCCACTTATCGTTGCAAAATACCAATGACCAAACAAGCTTCTCAAGGAGACTGCCACTTGTTGTCTGGGTGTTAATTCCAAAGAGACGTTGTTATGACAACACTGATGGAGAATAGTTTTTGTCCTCAATGAGGATCTCTAAAAGATTCTTCCTGCAAGACATCGTGCAAAATAAATGCACGACCAAATTAGGTTCGGTGACCTAATCAGGCCTAAAGCAACACCTGTCAGGGACCAAAGTTTAATCTAGGAACAAGCTAGAAAAAAACGGTCAAACAAGACTCCAACCATTGAGGAATGAATCCAAATAGGGATTTATCTTATCCAAACATGGAAAAGATAACTGAAGCAACCATCATCCACGAGAATCAAACTCTGTGGTGAATTTAGAAAGGATGGGCACTTTATGCCTAGAGGTGACGACCCTATTGGAGAGAATAGACAAACCCAGTTACTTGGGTAGTAAATGCCAAAGTGAACCAATATAGGTAAACACCATAAAGGTAGCAAAAATGCTCAGATGCCATGCATATGTATGAATGCATGTATGCCATGTTTATGCTTATGCTGACAAAAAAGCCAAAGGGAAGCGAGACAGGAGATGAAATAAACAACTCAACAAGGATACCCAGCCAACTTCACCAGATTGGAACATCACTAGGGATGAACATGTAGAATCAACAGCTCTACTTCAAGGTTACAACCTTCTCTGGGGTGAAAAGAGAAAACTCCACTTGAGGTATAACATCATGACTTCACTAGGATTGCCATAATGAGCTTGATTTCTTTATTGGAGAGAAGGATCTGTGGAGAATGGCCAAGATCAACTGAAGTAACAACTTACTGGGGAGCTAGCAAGAGATATCACAAGAACAATGTAGTTCTGCATTCTAACTTGCATGATGATTAGCACAACGAGCAAAGGCTCTTGCCACAAATAATCCTCAAATCTTCTTAGCCCCAGATTACATGGTCTATCAGAAGAAAATACCAAGAGGATTTTACAGAAGAGTTAGCACACAAGATGCTTCAATATCTTCAAACTCTTGGAGAGAATCATTAATCTCGACGTAACTGCCCCAGTTTAACTGCATTTGCACAACAAAATCCTCAGACTTGTTCTTCAGACTGGTTGATTTGTGAAGGAGATGCCTAGACTAACTGATCTTCGAGAGATTCGTCTAATCTTGACCTGATTACATCTGGTTAACTATATTTGCACAACAAAGTCCTCAGACTGTGGTAGTAACAACTGAAAAATAGACTTGCCCCTATTGGTGGGTCATTGGAGTCCTTACCTCGAAAGGAGTTAGGAAACAACTTGCCATAAGATGACCTCAAGACGGCTTGCCCCAATATCTTGAACTTTGAAGAGTTTTTCTCCTGATTCATCAACTCAAGGGATGGTTGATTGAAAAATCCTCCAAATTGGTTGCCCCAGACTGAGCTTCCTTTACCGAGTCAGGGTCCCTAGCTAGCTGCATTTGTTGGGATTCCTTTGGTATTGAATTGTTTTGCAAACAATATTGTTCATTAAAATTGGCAATTTCAATGTAACATTCATGCAAGCTTTTGAAATCAAAATTTATAGATGAAACACACAGTGGAATGGTTAAATAACCAAAAATAAAGTGGATCTAGTCATTTACGAAATGACGAATGAAGTGATCAACACAAACAATCTGCAAAGATCATTAGGAGTCAGGTTATCCAACCTTGTTGTAGCATACTTTCAAAACAACCTTACCTCAATTAGGTCTTTTAAAGGTTGTAACATGGCTTGGTTCACGGCTCATGAAACAAAGGATAAAGGCTCAAAGTTTGTTTGTCCCCACCCAATCTTCATAATGAACTTCAATCCTACGCTCAGTTAACTCAAGCTATACATTCACGTTCATATAGGCTAGGAATTAAACGGATGATAATTAATGATGGTTCAAAAACCTAAGGCAGACACTACTCCCTTACAACATTTGGTTGTCATTTCCTATTGAGAATTTTTAGAGTGAAGGCTTTAAAGAATTCCTCTTTTATTATCCCTAACTTTTGCCTGAAATGCTCCTTTTGATGCTTACAGTCAGCGGGATGCTGTCATACCCCAAATTTTGACCACTAGGATTTCCCATCATTGTGCAAATCATCATCACAATATGGATGAACCATCATGGCTCATCAAATGCCTCAAAGGTTGTTAAGCATTCACTACAATCAAAATTAGGGTTTCAAGCCCTCTCAGAGCCTTAGACAAAGGATCAATCAAGGAATGACATGATCTTTAACTTGTCTAACCTCTCAAACATCCACAATGGATCAAAAGGACTCCCACTTCAAGGATTAAGCACAAGGTTGCTCCCTTCTAGGTGGATCAAGTCTCAAGATCGCCGGTATCACCAAATTAGGGTTTTGGTCGACCAGGGCCTCCAGATGAAAAATTTCATCTGGGAACAAGCCAAAGATCCAAAACATAACCTAATATACTCCATGGAACCTCATGGACCCAAGCATCAAGTCAATTTGACCTCAGGGGATGCATACATCAAAAATCAGGAATTAGGGTTTCTTGACCTAATTCACCCCTAAGTTGACTTTTGGGACAAATCAAGAGCCAAGACCTCAAGAGAGGGTTTGAGGGTATCTAATGAACTATATTGATCCATTTGGAACAATGGATTAATCCAAGAAGCTTGAGCAACAAGTCTCATTTTCATCTGCACCACAATTAGGGTTTCGCGAGGAAAGTCAACTGTAACTTTGACTTTTGACCAGGACATGCTCCCAAGCCCTATGACATGATTCAATATACCCTATGACACGCATGGAACATGTCCATCAAGTTTGATTTAGGTCAAGGACATGATTTCATGAAGAATTGCACAGTTTGGAATTCATCTGATAAAAAGTCAACTGTGCACAAAAGTCAACTTTGACTTTTTGAGATTTTTCACCAAAATGGATTTTTAACCCTAAAATGATGTTAATGTATGATTTGAATCATCATTCATCAAGAAAAATCAAGGAATGTTGGATAACTTGTAAAAGGGGTAACCATAAAACTTAGAAATTTTTCTAAGTTATGGAAAAAGTACCACTAATGCACCAACTTTGGAGGGTCATAACTCCTAAACCACAAGGCCATTTTTTCTCATCCAAAGATGGATTTGTCGCCCTCATTACCCTCTACAAAAACTTCAACTAGACCTAAGTCCAATTCATTAAGGATTTTGAGTTATGGAGTGATCAAAATCAAGAAATCACACTTTGTTCCAACACTTAGTGAAAATTTCACTAAGTCAGATTTTGCTTCACTTTTTGCCAAATGCAGAGGGATTTTTCACTTGGAATCAAAAGAGATCAAAACCAAACTTGTTCAAACAGTTGTTATATCATGTAAGGGCTTTCCAAAATGGCCAAGAACATTGCCAAATTCCATTTGAGTCATGAGATATGACATTGGAAAGTTGCCTTGCTGAAATCTGTCAAAGGCAAGGCAGATTTTGCATTTTGGCTCGATTTGCCAAAATCAGCCAAATTCAAATGCTCCTATCCACTTGGACACATCTGAGGATTGAATCTAAAGGGGACAATCACTGAGCCAAGCCTCCAAAGTCCATGGAACAAGAAATAGCATGTTGAACCTAGAATGGCCAAAATAAGGACAAGACTCCAAATTTGGATTGAAGCATTCAATGGAAGCATCAAGGTGGCATGGACTGAGCCATTCTCATCTGAAATCAGTCAAGACTTATCCAAGACCAAGGGAACCAAAGCTCTGTTCCCTAACCTCTAGTCAATGGCTAGAGGAGACTTGCATTTCCGTTGGACAACATTGGCCAAACCTACTTACCAGCTGCCATTCACTATTCCTTGCAAAACAAACTTGCTCTACTATAAATAGAGCTCAATTGTGATTAGTTTTAGTACACAAAAGCCATCAAACAGATGCTTTCCTCAAAATCTCTTCTTTCACTCCTATTTTGCCTTCTAAGGCAAGTCACTATCGGGTTTTGAGTTTGAGAGCAATTCCAATCAAACCAATCACTCACACACCTCACATACATCACATATGAGCTTATCAAACACTTAGATCACTTCTGAAACACCAATTTCACAAAATCACCAGCTGGTTGCTCAAATTTTCAATCAAGTTGCAGCTGAGGTACCACAGATTGATCCAGCAAATTTCAATCAAGTCCAACCATTCAAACACACTCCATAGGGTGTAGGGAAGCTGTTCAGATCATCACCACTCATCTGTAACACCTCCAAATCAAAAATCACATTGCACTTGCTGTCACGGCCTATAGGTAAGCATATACTTGGTCATCTCTCAATCTATGCATATTTCCTCGCACAATAATTTGGCCATATGTTCATAATCATGCATGGAATGTTTTCCCTCAATTAATTGCATTGTTTGAATCGTGTATCAAAAATCCTAGCCTTCATGCAGAAATTAGGGTTCTTGAGTATTTTTCATGATTTCTTGTTATATGTTTAATTTAAATGAAATTAAGTGTTATAGACATGATCATGAGGTTGAGACGAGCATAATGATATGTGAATTGCATGATATGATTACGTATTCAGTGAGATTGGATGGAAAACGCAAATCAGCCAAACCCAGAACACGCGCGTGTTCTTGGTGTGTTCTTGGCGCCATTTTTGAATAATTCAAATATTTGAATTTTGTGATTTTATTTAATTGATTCAAAAATTAATTTCTCTCTGAGTTTTAATGATTTTGAGTTGATTCTTTTTTTAATAATTCACAAAAATGTTAAAATATTTTATTTTATCAAAAAAACCCAAAAATATTATTTATTTCATATAATTGATATTTTTGCAAAGAATTAATATTTTAATTATTTTTGACATTTTAAATATTTTTTCTACATTGATTTTGCAACTTTTAATGCTTTCTAATTATTTTGTAGGTCAATACTTAATTTTTGAAGCATTAATCCAAAATCACAATTTGTTTTTCACATGTTAAACAATTTTGATCATTTTAATTGAATTTTTATTCAATTAAATACATTTTTGAAAACAAATTAGGGTTTTTGGACTAATTCAACCCTCATAAATCATTTTCAAAACATTTTGGGCCTCTAATAGAGTGTAAGACCCAATCCTTTCTTGACCAAATCATTTTTGGGCCTCAGTGTATTGTATAAGTCCCGATACCGTAAAAAATAAACGGCGCGATCGTCGCCTATTCAAAGAATCAATTGGGCCTCTCCTTGAGCAATAAGACCCATTCAAAACATTTTGGGCCTCTATTAGAGTGTAAGACCCAATCCCCTTTTAACCAAAACATTTTGGGCCTCACTTATTGTATAAGTCCCTCTGCGTTAAAAGAAAACCTCGGCGCGATCGCCATTTTAAACGAAAAATCATCTGGGCCTACCCTCGTGTTATAAGCCCCACTCTTTTTCTTTAAACTTTCTGGGCCTCTCCTTGAGCTGTAAGTCCCAAATCTTTCTTTTTCAAAGCACTTTCTCTTTTGATTTTGAATATACTGTTGTTTTCAATCTTTCTTTGTTGAACAACTAACCAAACAGCATGGAAGCTCTACAAACGAGTAAGTGGTTATTGCTTTCATTTACTGCTTTCATATACATGTAACTGTATTGTGGGGCTGTTTCACTGTAAGTCTTCTTTCATAAACTCATATCAACTGTGTAATAATAGTATAGATATTTCGAGTTTCCCCGGCAACTACGTCTAGAACTAGGTGACGCCATTTCGTTTATTCGTAGAAATAGACAACTAGATCCCCAATAGGATCACCAGACACAGTCTTCTCTCAGGCTGTCCTCATTAGGAACTGTCAAGAAACTCTACTCCCAGAGATGAATGTATTCTCCATGAATGGCATCTTTGAGTTTCTTCCAAATTCTCGAACTTTCCTGACTTTGATCTATTCTCGGTGAATAGCATTGCCTTGAATTTCTCGGGGTTTGGGGACCCATCGGCTTCTTAAAAGCATCAGCCTCCTCTTGGGCATCGTACAAGGACCCACGGGCTTCCTAAAAGCAACCCCGCCTCCTCTTGGGCTTAGTACAAGGACCCTACGGCTTCTTAGAAGTATTCACAGCCTCCTCTTAGGCTTCGTATAATGATCTCTTCCTCCGGGAATGATAGCCTCCTCTTGGGCTTAGTACAAGGACCCATCGGCTTCTTAAAAGATTCCAGCCTCCTCTTGGGCTTCGTACAAATTGTCCTGGTGACCTCCTAGAGGTATAGGAACAGAACTTAGTCATCTTCATAGAACAGTCCTTTCATAGAGTCTACTACTGTTTCTCAAAACACAGTATAAAATATAAAACTCTAGACTTGGACAGTCTAACTTCCTTGAGTCTCAAAGACATTCTCAAGTGACCCCTTCGTTAAATAGGAAGGAAACTCGCAGACTCGGACAGTCTCAATACCCTTCGGATTTCCCACTTCCTTATAGAACAGGAATAACCCGAATCCTTGAATCAAACCCATGAGTACAATGTGGCTCATATAAGAACTGATTTTCTCTTTCAAAATCAGTATACTGGACCTGTCACTCAACTGAAACAGCAACCATAGCCTCCTCTTAGGCTTTGTATAATGATCCTTCTTCAATGAAGTTAGCCTCTCTCTCGGGCTTTGTACGAGACATATAAGAGACTCCCTCGTTGAGTCAATCACCCCTTTCGCCTCTATCTCGGGCTTTATACGAGATACAAAAAGGTTCTTATTGAGCCAGATAAACAATAGCCTCCATCTCAGGCTTTATACGAGATACCAAGAGATTCCCTCGTTGAGTCAAAACCTTTTAGCCTCTCTCTCGGGCTTTGTACGAGACACATATTAGCCTCCTCTTAGGCTTTGTATAAGAAAACCACTGGTTAATCCAATTAACCTTTTAGCATCAAAGCTGTGCCTCATTCATAGTACACAAACATCAACAACTCCTTCCTCTTCATCTAATCACTGTAAGCGGCAAGCCTCTGGATCATCTACATCCATGCCACTGTCCCTCTTTTAGCATGAGCAATTCCTAAAGGAAAGATAGCATTGCTCTACACTGAGTTAAAGTCTTCTCCTTCAGGTTAAAACCCCCTATAAAGGAAATTATGGCATTGTCGGATCCGCGTATCCTAGTTAAAGTAATTCTCCTTTATAAACAGTTGTGACCTACAACTCCCTCTTTAGAGATGACAAATTCTCTCTAAAGTCAAACCCTTTTAGCTTCATATCTTGGGCTTTGAACAAGATACAAATAGACTTTTCAGCTTCATATCTTGGGCTTTGAACAAGATACAAACACCTTTCGCTTCACGTCTTGGGCTTTGAACAAGACACCCAAAAACAACCATTTCCTCCCATAGAATAGGAGGAACTACGAACGCTCTGATTTCCCTGTTTCGGTAAACGGGAATACGTAGGCATAAGATTGAAAGAAAAAATCTTAGCGAGCACACTAAACAAAAACCCAAAATCTCATATCTCCATCAATCAAAAGCAGTAACTCAAAAACATCAGTCCTAACATCCTAATCCTTGTTCCCCGCCAGAAACCTTCTGTCTAGATAAAAAGAAAGAAAACAGTATTGGCAAAAATACAAATAACCAGTACAAAGGCCCCCCACATTGATAGCATTCGTAACCTAACAGACTGCTATTTAAACTCAGTATGCAAAGCAGGGTTAATTGGAGACATCTATTTCCCTTCCTTATTCAGCTTACAATAGGATAAAAAATGAATCGACCTGTAGTTTAAGCTCAACCACAGAGAGCGACCAGCGCTTAAGAACCGCGTCCAAAATCGCTAGCTACAGAAAAAATGGCGCCCACCGTGGGGCCGAATCCTGATTTCTTTTTCATCTCTTGTGTGAATACCACAGATTGGGGCTTCCACCGGGGAACCCATTTTCTGTCAGGAACTTAGGATTCTTAGCTTCATAGGTCTAGGATGATTAGGACAAATATATATACTGCTTTTCCTAATTGCTATACGTGTTTATTTTTTCTACTAATGGGAATGCGGGTGATGCCGTATGTGGAAAGAATGAGTATACGCCTAAGATAAGTGATGGCGACGGGGTCGACCATCAACCTCAGTGGAGGCAGACCAACGCAACCCATTCTCTCACCTAGACAATGGGCCGGTTGTTAAGTCTGAGAAGCTGATGAGCCAAACCCTTTCGTAGTGCAGAAACTATCGAAAATAGTTGTTACGCGATACTACCCTCATTTGAGGCTGGTGATCTATTCTCGGTGATGGCACTCACTCTAAGATTGCTCTACAACTCGCTGGCGATCCGCTTGTTGTTTTGCTTTCCTGGGAGGAGCTAATGATAATGAGTACAGGTACAAAAATCATTCTAGTATAAACCTTTGGGGATGGGTAGAGCCTTGACTTCATGACAACGACCCTTTGACCCCATGTTTTTTCTATGTTTTTGTGTGCTGCATTCATGCATTCATCTAAAACATTAAAATATTCAAAAAATCTTCTCTTCTAGTCTCTCTGTTCTTTCAAAATAAACTAAGACTGTGATTGCAAATATCAGAGAAAAGGATTGCACTAATGGATTTCGGTAGAAGGAGAACTCACCAGTATACCTTCAAGGTTCCAAAACTAGAGGATTTGAGAAGGTTAGCGAGGATGATCACTAACCCAGAGGCTTTCAGAGCCAAGCACGGAGGTTTGCTACCACTATTAAGAGTCCATGTGATTGAGGGAATCATGGATGCGCTCATTCAGTTTTATGATCCGGTTTATCACTGTTTCACATTCCCGGATTACCAACTTGCACCAACGCTGGAGGAATATTCTCACCTGATCGATCTACACATTACGGATCGAGCTCCATTTTCTGGACTGGAAGAAATTCCAAAGAATCAGACTATTGCAAGAGCAATTCATTTGGACGAGTCTGAAGTTAGGACTCACCTAACCACTAAGGGTGGCATCCAAGGTTTGCCAGCCCAGTTCTTGACGAAGAAGGCCCTATATTTTTCCAGTATAGGAAACATAACTGCTTTTGAAAGCATCTTTTTCTTGCTCACCTACGGGTTATTTTTGTTTCCCAACATCAATAACTTCGTCGATATTAACTCCATTAAGGTTTTTCTCATTGGAAATCCTGTGCCGACTTTGCTCGCAGATGCGTATCATTCTGTACACCTGGGAAATTTGTACAGCAGAGGGGAGATCACATGCTGTGTACCTCTGCTTTACAAATGGTTTATCTCTCACTTGCCCAAGTCTGCTGCTTTTTGGTATTGCAAGAGTGCCTTACGTTGGTCGCAGAAGATTATGTCTCTTACCAACTCTGATATAGATTGGTGTAATAGGATTTATGAGGGAATCAGGATCATTGATCGTTGTGGAAACTTCCCCAACGTACCCCTTATAGGAACTAAAGGAGGAATCAACTACCATCCGGTATTGGTTCGCCGTCAATTTGGATACCCGATGAGACACATCCCACTGGGTGTTCATCTGGAAGGTCTTTTCTTCAAAGAAGGAGAAAACGACAGAGCACTAAAGATGGAAATAGTGCACGCTTGGAAGCATGTTCATAAGAAAGGACGACAGTCTCTGGGAAAACCGGACTGTGTCTCGGTGGAGCCTTATCTCCATTGGGTACAAACTAGAGCTCTCAAGCTAAAGATGCCTTATCCTTGTTACGGAATTCTTCCGCCGAGGGAATCTGTCATGTACTTCATGACGAAAACTGAAAAGCTTCAGGTTACTCTTAACAAAATTCAAAAGGAGAGAAGGTCTTGGAAGAACTAGTACCGCACCCTCGACATAGAGTGCATCAAAATACAGCAATTACAGAAAGAAAAAGATGCTCTGATTGAAATTTTGGAGCAACATGCTATAGATAATCAAGATGACCAAAGGAATTTGCTCGCTCCTTTCACTTGGCAAAGGAATGACAACCAGACAACGGCCCAAGAGCCCCGGTCAAAGAAAAGGAAGATACCAGAATCAACACCTGATTTCTCTTCAGAGAGAACTCAGGACCCATTAGCTTAGGTTTCTGTTTCTGCACCTTGTAATTTAATGTATTTCCACTTCTGTAATCTTTTGAATTTCAATAAAAAGGGGTTTCCCCACCGTTTGATATTTACAATCTAATTGTCGAAGTTTATTTTGATTAAACCAAAAAAAATAATTAATATAATCATTGCATTCATCATCCTCACATCGCGTATTCTTCTTCCCTACGAATCTCACGTTTGTGTCTCGATTCTAGAGTCAAACTGTCTCACTCGTATAATACTCGGGCCAATCGTCAAAAAAAGGATGGATGATCTTGAGGAAGAAAACAGAGAGTTGAAAGAAGAGATCGACGCTCTGAGAGAGGATATGAGAAAGCTTCGTAACGACATGCAAGCCATGGCAGAAGTTCAGCTAGAACGAACTGTGATCTCAGAGATCACCTCAACGCCCATGGTGGAGAGGTATGATCCTAGGTATCAGATACCGAAAGATCATCCTTAGGGCATGCCTGTTAACTATATCCCGGAAGGATATGTTCCGCCGATCACTGAGGATCAGGGAATCACAACAGAAGCCGCTGGGCCTGAAGGTTACAAACATCAGGAAAGAGAAGATGCCAGGGGCATACTGAAGACTCCTGAAGGTTACAAACTTTGGGAGACGCCAAGACTCACTGCCGTAGTCACGGTACCACCCCCTGTGGTGCACACTGTCCCGGAAGGACAGATTCCACCAACACCTTCTGGTAAGAAGGAAACTATGTTCGATAAAATGGATGAATTCTAGGAGCGATTCTTGGAAATGTAGAAGGAACTGCAAGCCATTCGCGGTCAGGATCTATTTGGAAAGGACGCCGCAGATCTCTGCTTGGTCCCAAATGTGAAAGTCCCACACAAATTTCAAGTGCCCGACTTTGAAAAATATAAGGGTAATTCTTGCCCTCAAAGCCATCTGGTGATGTACGCTCGGCGAATGTCAGCCCAGATGGAGAATCAGGACCTACTGATTCACTACTTCCAGGATAGTTTAATCGGTGCCGCACTCAAATGGTACATGGGTTTAAACTGTGCTACGATTAGCACATTCAGAGATCTTGGTACCGCCTTCGTCCAACAATACAAATACAATTTGGACATGGCACCCGACAGAGATAAACTCAGATCGATGTCGCAAAAGGACAAGGAAACCTTTAAGGAGTATGCTCAAAGGTGGCGTGAATTTTCCGCTCAAATTTGTCCACCTCTTGAGGAAAAAGATATGACAAAGATCTTCTTAAAGACCTTAAGCTCATTTTACTATGACCGAATGGTTGCCAGTGCGCCCAGTGACTTCACCGAAATGGTCGGCATGGGCGTACGTCTTGAGGAAGCTGTCCGAGAAGGACGTTTGGTAAAAGACACTGGATCGACGAGCAGTACTAAAAAATACGGTAGTGCTCTCCCTAAGAAAAAAGAGCAAGATATTGGGAATATCTCTCTCGGAAAGCAAAGACGACATTATCAACCGGTAGCAGCTGTGACTCCTGCTATCAGCCTTGCGTCTATTCCTACGTATCAACCTCAGGTTGCGCAGAGCCAACCTGACCAGCAAAGGACACAACAGCGTCTTCAGCAGGCTCGTCCTCCATATAACAACAACCGTACAACACGGCCGCCAGGATTTGATCCTATACCCGTAACGTACGCAAAGCTGTTTCCATTACTACTGGCTAAGGGGCACATTCAGACTAAATCTCCTCTTACAGTACCGGAAAATCTGCCTTTTTGGTTTAAGGTGGATCAAACTTGCCCTTATCATCAAGGAGGTTCAGGGCATAACATAGAGACTTGTCTCAATTTCAATTCCGACGTGCAAAAACTTGTTAGGAGCGGGGTCTTATCCTTCAAGGATACAAATCCTAATATTCTCACGAATCCGCTGCCTCAACACGAGAAGGCTGCAGTCAATTTGATAGAAGGAGAGACTAACGATGTCTATCAAATTCACGATGTACTCTTGTTGAAAACCAATCTGGTTAAGATGCATTGTAGACAGAGTGGATATGGCCATGTGCCACCTCATAATTATCATCAGTGTGATATCTGCTCTAAAGACAATCAAGGATGTTTGGTAGTACAAGCAGCTCTACAGGAACAAAGGGATCTCGGATAGATCCAGGAGCACCGAGTTCGTGGAGTTAACATGGTCTACACGAATTCTAACGTCATTCAGAACCACGACACCCGTGCAATGAATGTCAACTTGGTGGCGATGCACTCAAGGCAAAGCCAGTATCATAATCTGCCGCTGCACGATTACAGTTCTTGTCTGATTTGCTCGGTAAACAAACAGGGATGCTCTTTCATACAAGAGGCCCTCCAGCATCAGATGGATCTTGGATGGATCCAAGACTACCATGATAGGAACTCCTATCAAATCAATATGGTTCAGATCTTTGATATTTGCGTGATGAATACCAACCTGGTAGAGTTACATGCTGAGCAGGTCCGACTCAGATTCTTAATATCACATGAATATCAAAGCTGTAAAGCGGGTTGCGAAAACGATCGAGGTTGTACTCTTGTCCAGGAGGCACTTCAGTACTTGTTAAATCATTGGTGGATGCCAATCTACATGGATGAAGATACTCAGTAGATTAGTATCAGTAATAGAAACCCCACCCGGCGTCGGAGTCAGGATGTCCGATCAGTGGAAGCTAACCTAGTGAGGTTACATTGTATTCAAAGTGGACGTGGTCAGGTGCCACCACACAACTATGACAGTTGTAGCGTCTGTTCGGAAAGTAACCAAGGGTGTTACCTTGTGAGAGCAGCTCTTCAGGGTCAGGTGGATCGTGGAGAAATTCGTCCATATCCGGGTTCTGGACCCTTCAACTGGATGCCGAACTACCTTGTCGATCAAGTTGAGGATGTTGTCACAATCTCTGGTCATCACAGGACCAGGGATGTTTTTGCTGTTATTCCTTTACTTGACGAATCTAAAGTTTCCAACCGGGAACGGATCGAGATTACTTATGATGGTCAGAAAAATTAGAAGGCTCCTGTAGTCATCCATCTGCCGGGACCACTACCGTATGAATCAACTAAGGCTATCCCTTAAAAATACGGTGCAACGACAATTGAAAATGGAAAGGAAATTCCATTACCCTCCGTTGTGAACATTACAGACATCAGTCGAGTAACACGGAGTGGTAGAATCTTCAACAGAGGGGTTGGGGAAATTAACAAAGAAAAGGAACTTCAGACAGAAGCTCCCGATCTACCAGTCGGTCAATCCAGTAATCCCGACCTTTCGAAAAATAATGATGAGATGCTGAAGCTCATCCAAAGGAGTGAATATAACATTGTCGATCAACTGTTACAGACTCCTTCAAAGATCTCGGTGTTATCACTGTTACTCAGTTCAGAAGCACATAAGGAGGCTCTACAGAAAGTCTTGGAGCAGGCCTTTCTGGACCAGGATGTAACAATCAGACAGTTCGATAGCATTGTCTCTAACATCACTTCCTGCAACAATTTAGGATTTAGTGATGAAGAATTACCTGAAGAGGGTCGCCGTCATAACATGGCGCTCAATATTACAGTTAACTGCCAGGACGATGCTTTAGCCAGCGTACTGGTAGACACAGGGTCAGCCCTGAATGTTATGCCGAAGTCCACTTTGATGCAATTATCATTCAAAGGCCCTCCGATGAGAGTCAGCGAGGTTGTCGTCAAAGCATTCGACGGATCCAGAAAAACAGTTATCGGCGAAGTTGATCTTCCCATAACTATCGGTCCTCACACTTTCCAAGTCACTTTCCAGGTCATGGATATCCGGGCAACATACAGTTGTTTATTAGGAAGACCTTGGATACATCAGGCTGGAGCGGTCACTTCGACCCTCCACCAAAAGCTAAAGTTCATCAAGAATGATCAACTTCTCACGGTTTGTGGGGAACAAGCCTTGCTTGTAAGCAACTTGTCATCATCTGCTGGTATAGAACCCAAGGAGGTTATTGGAACTCAGTTCCAAGCACTGTCGGTGAGTGAGAACAATCAGCTCAGAGGAGGAACCTCAATTTCCTTATACAAAGATGCTATTAAAGCGGTCGAGAGTACCGATACGACAGGATGGGGACAGCTTGTCATTCCCATTGACAATAAAACAAAGAAGGGTCTTGGTTTTTCTGCAACCTGTACCCAGACAGCTGCCAGCGATGAAAGTCTTTATCCCCTTCAAAACTTATTCCACAGTGGAGGTTTTCTTCACCCAGTGTCTCAGACAGTTCATGCTATCAATGAGGAAGATCCCTCTGACACAGATGGAGAATGGAAGTCCTACCTTAACAAGGACGGTTATATGTCTCAGGAAGAGGTGCCTATGCCATTTTGCTTTCCAACAGAAAGTCCGAGATTTATACCAAGATCAGATGTCGAAATGATCTATGGGGATTGTGATCTGGAAGGATGCCGTGCTCCGCCAAATTCATTAGAGGAAGACACTCCGATGAAAGATAATTTTGACTACACCTACTATGGCCCAATGGATGGTCTGCCAATGTGGCAACCTTACCCAGGAAACTTGAGGCAAGAAAATCAGCCGAACATTGAAAATCAGCTGACCGTCATTGAACGAAATACCTGTGTCCCCACCATGCCATGGGATCAACACTCAGGTCATTCAGAAACTACTCAACATGAAGATGAATTCGCAACGTTTGCAGGACTTGAGTTCATCAACTATGATTTTCCCGAGGTCAACGTCATTGAAAGAGATGACTCCTCCAGTTCCAAAGAAGTTTGGGACACTCTGGGAGAACCAAGTGGAAAATTCGACTATATGGTCAAGTACACCACTCCCGAAAGCTCTCGTATCAGGCTCGAGGATATCCAGCCTACTGGATAGGGAGATGTACCTGAGAGCACAAATGCTATGCAAAATGCAACAGAGGAGTCCTCCTACGACAAATCTGCCTGGGAGACAGATTCCAATGATCCTGCTCCACCAGAAATCAGCGTCATTTCTGAAGACAAATCAAGGAAGGTGCCAGACTTTGTGATTCACCGAGGAGTTCGCCGCCAATGGGTTGCTGTCGAGGTTCCGAAGGTCGTTCATCAGTCAAAGTAATTGCCATCTTTAACCTTTCACCCTGCCCAGGTGAAACGGATGTTTTGATAGGGCTCGCTTTCTGTAAATTTCCCTCTTCGCTTTGCTCGAAGCGATAGAGTTTTGTTGTATAGGGCTGTAGTTTCAAGAGTCGACTTGTTCATTAATAAAATAACGTCGTTCTGTAATTTCCGCATTAATTGCTGTTTTCTTTTTGCTTTTTCAAAGAAAATGGTAATCCTAAAAAAAATTAAAATAAAAACAAGCAGTAAAATAAAAACACTGCACACACTTGCATTTTCTCTATCTCTTCTAAACACGAGTCATCACGTCATGCAGATTGCTTGTTTTAAACCCCGTTGAAACATACGATCCGATGCCTTCTCCCAACTTTGAGTTCCCGGTATTCGAGGCTGAAGAAGAAAATGACAACAAAATTCCAGAAGAGATCTCCCGACTACTCAGACAAGAGGAAAGGTCCATTGAACCTTACAAAGAACCGTTGGAAATGGTAAACTTGGGTTCAGAGCAAGAGAGAAAAGAAATTAGGATTGGGGCACTGCTCAGTCCAACTGCCAGAGAGGGTTTGATAAAGCTTCTCAAAGAATTCCCCGATGTATTCGCTTGGGCCTATCAGGATATGCCAGGGTTGGATACCAGCATCGTGGAACATCACTTACCGTTAAGATTGGAATGTCCGCCAGTAAAGCAAAGGTTGAGACGGACTCACCCGGACATGGCCATCAAAATCAAAGAGGAGGTGCAGAAACAGATTGACGCGGGTTTCCTCGCCACGTCAGAATATCCTCAATGGTTAGCCAACATCGTACCCATTCCTAAAAAGGCCGGAAAGGTCAGAATGTGTGTCGACTACAGGGATCTAAACAAGGCTAGTCCAAAGGACGACTTTCCTTTACCGCACATTGACATGCTGGTAGACAGTACAGCAAAGTTCAAAGTCTTCTCCTTCATGGATTGATTCTCGGGCTATAACCAGATCAAAATGGTGCCGAAAGACATGGAGAAAACTTCGTTCATTACCCCACGGGGTACATTTTGTTACAAGGTAATGCCGTTCGGTTTGAAGAACGCCGGGACAACCTATCAAAGGGCCATGACTGCTCTGTTTCATGACATGAGACATAAGGAAATCGAGGTATATGTCGATGATATGATTGCAAAATCAAAAATAGAGAGTGAGCACGTTGAACATCTGTCATAATTGTTCGAACGTTTGAGAAAATTCAAGCTCCGCTTGAATCCCAACAAGTGCACCTTCGGTGTCCGTTCAGGGAAACTACTAGGGTTCATCGTCAGCCAGAAAGGAATTGAGGTTGATCCTGACAAGGTCAAGGCCATTCAAGAAATGCCTTCTCCGAAAACTGAAAAACAAGTCAAAGGATTCTTGGGACGTTTAAACTACATCTCCAGATTCATATTCCTTATGACCGCCACATGTGCGCCGATTTTCAAATTACTGAAAAAGAACCAGGATTGCGTTTGGTCAGAAGATTGCCAAACTGCCTTCGACAGTATTAAGAAATTTCTGTTGAATCCTCCGATTCTATCACCTCCAGTGGAAGGAAGACCACTGATCATTTACCTCACAGTCCTGGAAGACTCAATGGGGTGTATACTTGGCCAACAAGACGAAACTAAAAGGAAAGAGTCTGCCATTTACTATTTGAGCAAGAAATTCACCGACTGCGAAACTCGGTACACGATGCTTGAGAAAACTTGCTGCGCTTTAGCTTGGGCAGCCAAACATCTTCACCAGTACATGATTCGTCACACTACTTGGTTGATCTCAAAAATGGATCCAATCAAGTATGTCTTCGAAAAACCTGCTCTTACGGGAAGAATTGCCCGTTGGCAGATGTTGTTATCAGAATATGACATAGAGTACCACGCTCAGAAAGCCGTTAAGGGAAGTATTTTAGCCGATCATTTGTCTCATCAACCGATTGACGATCAAGAATCAATCGGGTTTGACTTCCCAGACGAAGATGTCATGTATCTAAAAATGAAAGACTGCGATGAACCACTACCCAGTGAAGGGCCAGAACCAGGTTCCCAATGGGGACTTATCTTTGACGGAGCAGTTAATCATTATGGAAACGGAATTGGGGCAATCATTATTACCCCTCAGGGCACCCACATTCCTTTCACTGCTAGACTTATGTTCAAATGTACGAACAATGAGGCCGAATACGAAGCTTTTATCATGGGTCTCGAGGAAGCGATTGATTTAAGGATAAAAAACTTGGACGTATATGGTGACTCAGCCTTGGTTATCAATCAGATAAAAAGAGATTGGAACACATACCAATCAGGATTGATTCCTTACAAAGACTATGCAAGAAGGTTGTTACCCTTCTTCAACAGAGTTGAGTTTCATCACATCCCTCGTGATGAGAATCACATGGCTGATGCATTAGCCACTATCTCTTCCATGATTAGTGTAGGTCAATGGAATGACATACCTAAGATCGACATAATGTACCTTGAACGGCCCGCTTACGTCTTCACGATTGAAGCAGTCATAGATGACAAACCTTGGTACCATGATATCAAATGCTTCCTTCAGAAACAAGAATACCCACCTGGGGCATCCAGGAAGGATAGAAAAACCCTCAGAAGATTGGCTGGAAACTTCTTCCTGAGCGGTGACACTCTCTATAGGAGAAATTTTGACATGGTCTTGCTCCGATGCGTAGACAGACCAGAAGCAGACATGCTTATGAAAGAAATTCATGAAGGATCCTTTGGCACTCATGCCAACGGACACACAATGGCGAGAAAAATTCTCAGAGCAGGGTACTATTGGTTGACCATGGAATCCGACTGCTACAAGTACATGAGGAGGTGTCACAAGTGTCAGATATACTCCGACAAAATTCATGTACCGCCATCACATCTCAAAGATCTCTCTTCCCCGTGGCCTTTTTCCATATGGGGAATCGACATGATCGGCTTGATCGAACCTAAGGCTTCAAACGGACATCGGTTCATCCTGGTAGCCATTGATTACTTCACCAAGTGGGTCGAAGCAGCATCATACGCTAATGTAACCCGACAAGTGGTGGTCCGATTTATCAAAAACAATATCATTTGCCGTTATGGTGTTCCAAGCGAGATCATTACTGATAATGGATCTAACTTGAACAATAAGATGATGAAAGAGTTGCGCGTAGAGTTCAAGATCGAACATCATAACTCATCTCCCTACCGACCCAAGATGAACGGGGCGGTAGAAGCGGCTAACAAGAACATCAGGAAGATTGTTCAAAAGATGGTTGTGACCTATAAAGACTGGCACGAGATGTTACCCTTTGCTCTTCATGGTTATCGCACATCTGTCCGCACTCCAACAGGGGCAACCCCTTTCTCTCTAGTATATGGCATGGAGGCAGTTCTCCCCATAGAAGTAGAGATCCCGTAAATCAGGGTATTGATGGAAGCTAAGCTCACCGAAGCTGAATGGTGTCAAATTCGACATGACGAACTGAATTTGATCGAAGAAAAGAGAATAACGGCACTATGCCACGGTCAGTTGTATCAACATAGAATGAAGATGGCGTTCGACAAAAAGGTCCGACCTCGTGTCTTCAGGAAAGGAGACCTCGTGCTAAAAAAGATTCAATCTTTTCTCACTGATTCTCGGGGCAAATGGACTCCGAATTATGATGGCCCCTATGTGGTCACAAAAGCTTTCTCAGGCGGCGCCTTGAGACTTGCAACCATGGACGGAGAGGAATTTTCCTACCCCACGAATGTTGATCTAGTCAAGAAATACTTCGCCTAAACTAAAAAAAAAAAACGTCTCGGTGGATTGAAAACCCGAAAGGGCGGTCCAGGCAAAAGTTAGAGACATGAAAAAATCATCCCGATGGATTGGAAACATCATAGTACAATCCAGGCAAAAATTAGGGATAATGGCAAGTAACTATGTTCAACAGAGGCAAGTTCCTTAGCAACAACAACAGTTACATCATCGGAAGAAAACTCCAGTCAAGGTCATCTTCGACAGAAGCTCAGGATGCCCCGAATTCAAAGTTGGTAGAAGGATAGTGGTCGTTATGTTTCAACGTAGACTTTTTCCCTGTAAATTACCATTTTTAAACTTTGTAAATACTCAATGGAATCACGTGTTTGGATGATCTCCATCTTATCAATAAAATTTGAGCCTTGTGCTTTTGTTTGTAATTCTTGCTTGTTTTAGCTTTACAGAACGACGTTGTTAACATGATTAACGATTCTTGAAACAAAACAAAAATGAATTTACTTGTTAAAACTTTTTCTGCTTTTAAAATAAAGATGGCAATTTCTTTTGACTGTTGAACATCAAAGGAACATCAACCACTTCTCCAGAAGTAAGCGAACTTCAAAGTGCAGAATCAAAGTACTCTTTCTACGCCAGTACGCCTGAATAAAGGGATCAACTGTGTCAGAGACCTTGTTTCGTCTGACATCCACGGCAGAGTTCTTACCTCCTAAGCCCGATCAACGGTATTCCCCGCAGGGATTATCTCTCCTAAGCAAGGTGGAATTGCTATCTTGAACCAGCGATATCTCTATACGCCCCACGATGGCCGAGTATCCAGTCATGTTCATCTTCTAGTTTGTGTGTCGCGTCAGTTTTATCAGTATATACATACATACATCATGCATTATTGATTTGCATTCACATTTCATATTGCATCGCTATCACTCTAGTTGGTCTTATCCCCTAGTGATAAAAGTCCTCTCAATTGAGTTGTCAGACCTTTCCTCGTTAGGAAGTGAATCGTCTAAATAATCTCTCTCCCGTTTATCTCTAGATCAGAGTCGGCACTAGACCACTTTGATAACTTGAACCTCTGAAAGGCCAAAGAACCTTCAACAGATGTCACTCTTCGCCATTGAAGATGATATCCTTGCTTTCCCGGATTAAAGAAAATCCCAAGAGAAAGCCTCTTAAGCAAAGGTTCGGTAGTACATCAGTACTTCTCCGAAATATTACTGATGAAAAGGTCATCAGCACCTCAAAATTGGACCCCATCATATGGCAGTTCTCTGGGAAGATCCCGAGAAAAGTATGATGTAAGATCCCCAAGTGGAAACAGTCTCTCAAGATACTCGCTTTCCCTAGTAGAATCGACAAATGGCGTCTCCAACAGAGAAGTTTGTGTACCTCTACAACTCAGACGACTGGGTTCCCCCAGCAAGTCTAACCTCAGACCTTTTTTCGTCAAATGGCATCTCCCCAGGAAAATTCGGCAAGAAGTTTGAAGGAAAGCCGCTACGCATAACGTCCCTTGTCAATAAAGTTTATTGACAAAAGAAACTAAGACCAGTTCCTTGGTAGGAAACAGGATCGAGGGGGAGTTTACAAAAGAAACTAAGACCAGTTCCTTGGTAGGAAACCAGGATCGAGGGGAAGTTTGTATCAGCAACTGAGACCAGTTCCTTGGTAGGAAACCAGGATCGAGGGGAAGTTTAAATCAGAAACTAAGACCAGTTCCTTGGCAGAAGACCAGGATCGAGGGGAAGTTTACCTTTTCTAAGCATCATCGCTTAGTAAAAGAAGATGAGTGCGCAAGCTACCATTCATAACCACCATCAAAATTTCGGGTATTATGATATTTAATCCTCTTGCACCCCGAATCCCCGAATACCTTCGTCATTCACACCTTCGGGTCCAAGAAGATTAAATAGGGGCATCTGTCATACCCCAAATTTTAACCACTAGGATTTCCCATCATTGTGCAAATCATCATCACAATATGGATGGACCATCATGCCTCATCAAATGCCTCAAAGGTTGTTGAGCATTCACTGCAATCAAAATTAGGGTTTCAAGCCCTCTCAGAGCCTTAGACAAAGGATCAATCAAGGAATGACATGATCTTTAACTTGTCTAACCTCTCAAACATCCACAATGGATCAAAAGGACTCCCACTTCAAGGATTAAGCACAAGGTTGCTCCCTTCTAGGTGGATCAAGTCTCAAGATCGCCGGTATCACCAAATTAGGGTTTTGGTCGACCAGGGCCTCCAGATGAAAAATTTCATCTGGGCACAAGCCAAAGATCCAAAACACAACCTAATATACTCCATGGAACCTCATGGACCCAAGCATCAAGTCAATTTGACCTCAGGGGATGCATACATCAAAAATCAGGAATTAGGATTTCTTGACCTAATTCACCCCTAAGTTGACTTTTGGGACAAATCAAGAGCCAAGACCTCAAGAGAGGGTTTGAGGGTATCTAATGAACTACATTGATCCATTTGTAACAATGGATTAATCCAAGAAGCTTGAGCAACAAGTCTCATTTTCATCTGCACCACAATTAGGGTTTCGCGAGGAAAGTCAACTGTAACTTTGACTTTTGACCAGGACATGCTCCCAAGCCCTATGACATGATTCAATATACCCTATGACACCCATGGAACATGTCCATCAAGTTTGATTTAGGTCAAGGACATGATTTCATGAAGAATTGCACAGTTTGGAATTCATATGATAAAAAGTCAACTGTGCACAAAAGTCAACTTTGACTTTTTGAGATTTTTCACCAAAATGGATTTTTAACCCTAAAATGATGTTAATGTATGATTTGAATCATCATTCATCAAGAAAAATCAAGGAATGTTGGATAACTTGTAAAAGGCGTAACCATAAAACTTAGAAATTTTTCTAAGTTATGGAAAAAGTACCACTAATGCACCAACTTTGGAGGGTCATAACTCCTAAACCACAAGGCCATTTTTTCTCATCCAAAGATGGATTTGTAGCCCTCATTACCCTCTACAAAAACTTCAACTAGACCTAAGTCCAATTCATTAAGGATTTTGAGTTATGGAGTGATCAAAATCAAGAAATCACACTTTGTTCCAACACTTAGTGAAAATTTCACTAAATCAGATTTTGCTTCACTTTTTGCCAAATGTAGAGGGATTTTTCACTTGGAATCAAAAGAGATCAAAACCAAACTTGTTTAAACAGTTGTTATATCATGTAAGGGCTTTCCAAAATGGCCAAGAACATTGCCAAATTCCATTTGAGTCATGAGATATGACATTGGAAAATTGCCTTGCTGAAATCTGTCAAAGGCAAGGCAGATTTTGCATTTTGGCTCGATTTGCCAAAATCAGCCAAATTCAAATGCTCTTATCCACTTGGACACATCTGAGGATTGAATCTAAAGGGGACAATCACTGAGCCAAGCCTCCAAAGTCCATGGAACAAGAAATAGCATGTTGAACCTAGAATGGCCAAAATAGGGACAAGACTCCAAATTTGGATTGAAGCATTCAATGGAAGCATCAAGTTGGCATGGACTGAGCCATTCTCATCTGAAATCAGTCAAGACTTATCCAAGACCAAGGGAACCAAAGCTCTGTGCCCTAACCTCTAGTCAATGGCTAGAAGAGACTTGCATTTCCATTGGACAACATTGGTCAAACCTACTTACCAGCTGCCATTCACTATTCCTTGCAAAACAAACTTGCTCTACTATAAATAGAGCTCAATTGTGATCAGTTTGAGTGCACAAAAGCCATCAAATAGATACTTTCCTCAAAATCTCTTCTTTCACTCCAATTTTGCCTTCTAAGGCAAGTCACTATCGGGTTTTGAGTTTGAGAGAAATTCCAATCACACCAATCACTCACACACCTCACATACATCACATATGAGCTGATCAAACACTTAGATCACTTCTGAAACACCAATTTCACAAAATCACCAGCTGGTTGCTCAAATTTTCAATCAAGTTGCAGCTGAGGTACCACAGATTGATCCAGCCAATTTCAATCAAGTCCAACCATTCAAACACACTCCATAGGGTGTAGGGAAGCTGTTCAGATCATCACCACTCATCTGTAACACCTCCAAATCAAAAATCACATTGCACTTGCTGTCACGGCCTAGAGGTAAGCATATACTTGGTCATCTCTCAATCTATGCATATTTCCTCGCACAATAATATGGCCATATGTTCATAATCATGCATGGAATGTTTTCCCTCAATTAATTGCATTGTTTGAATCGTGTATCAAAAATCCTAGCCTTCATGCAGAAATTAGGGTTCTTGAGTATTTTTCATGATTTCTTGTTATATGTTTAATTTAAATGAAATTAAGTGTTATAGACATGATCGTGAGGTTGAGACGAGCATAATGATATGTGGATTGCATGATATGATTATGTATTCAGTGAGATTGGATGGAAAACGCAAATCAGCCAAACCCAGAACACGCGCGTGTTCTTGGTGTGTTCTTGGCGCCATTTTTGAATAATTCAAATATTTGAATATTGTGATTTTATTTAATTGATTCAAAAAATAATTTCTCTCTGAGTTTTAATGATTTTGAGTTGATTCTTTTTTTAATAATTCACAAAAATGTTAAAATATTTTATTTTATCAAAAAATCCCAAAAATATTATTTATTTCATATAATTGATATTTTTGCAAAGAATTAATATTTTAATTGTTTTTGACATTTTAAATATTTTTTCTACATTGATTTTGCAACTTTTAAATGGTTTCTAATTATTTTGTAGGTCAATACTTAATTTTTGAAGCATTAATCCAAAATCACAATTTGTTTTTCACATGTTAAATAATTTTGATAATTTTAATTGAATTTTTATTCAATTAAATACATTTTTGAAAACAAATTAGGGTTTTTGGACTAATTCAACCCTCATAAATCATTTTCAAAACATTTTGGGCCTCTAATAGAGTGTAAGACCCAATCCTTTCTTGACCAAATCATTTTTGGGCCTCAGTGTCTTGTATAAGTCCCGATACCGTAAAAAACAAACGGCGCGATCGTCGCCTATTCAAAGAATCAATTGGGCCTCTCCTTGAGCTATAAGACCCATTCAAAACATTTTGGGCCTCTATTAGAGTGTAAGACCCAATCCCCTTTTAACCAAAACATTTTGGGCCTCACTTATTGTATAAGTCCCTCTGCCTTAAAAGAAAACCTCGGCGCGATCGCCATTTTAAACGAAAAATCATCTGGGCCTACCCTCGTGTTATAAGCCCCACTCTTTTTCTTTAAACTTTCTAGGCCTCTCCTTGAGCTGTAAGCCCCAAATCTTTCTTTTTCAAAGCACTTTCTCTTTTGATTTTGAATATACTGTTGTTTTCAATCTTTCTTTGTTGAACAACTAACCAAACAGCATGGAAGCTCTACAACCGAGTAAGTGGTTATTGCTTTCATTTACTGCTTTCATATACATGTAACTGTATTGTGGGGCTGTTTCACTGTAAGTCTTCTTTCATAAACTCATATCAACTGTGTAATAATAGTATAGATATTTCGAGTTTCCCCGTCAACTATGTCTAGAACTAGGTTACGCCGTTTCGTTTATTCGTAGAAATAGACAACTAGATCCCCAATAGGATCACCAGACACAGTCTTCTCTCAGGCTGTCCTCATTAGGAACTGTCAAGAAACTCTACTCCCAGAGATGAATGTATTCTCCGTGAATGGCATCTTTGAGTTTCTTCCAAATTCTCAAACTTTCCTGACTTTGATCTATTCTCGGTGAATAGCATTGCCTTGAATTTCTCGGAGTTTGGGGACCCATCGGCTTCTTAAAAGCATCGGCCTCCTCTTGGGCATCGTACAAGGACCCACGGGCTTCCTAAAAGCAATCCCGCCTCCTCTTGGGCTTAGTACAAGGATCCTACGACTTCTTAGAAGTATTCACAGCCTCCTCTTAGGCTTCGTATAATGATCTCTTCCTCCGGGAATGATAGCCTCCTCTTGGGCTTAATACAAGGACCCATCGGCTTCTTAAAAGATTCCAGCCTCCTCTTGGGCTTCGTACAAATTGTCCCGACGACCTCCTAGAGGTATAAGAACAGAACTTAGTCATCTTCATAGAACAGTCCTTTCATAGAGTCTACTACTGTTTCTCAAAACACAGTATAAAAGATAAAACTCTAGACTTGGACAGTCTAACTTCCTTGAGTCTCAAAGATATTCTCAAGTGACCCTTTCGTTAAATAGGAAGGAAACCCGCAGACTCGGACAGTCTCAATACCCTTCGAATTTCCCGCTTTCTTAAAGAACAGGAATAACCCAGATCCTTGAATCAAACCCATGAGTACAGTGTGGCTCATATAAGAACTGATTTTCTCTTTCAAAATCAGTATACTGGACCTGTCACTCAACTGAAACAGTAACCATAGCCTCCTCTTAGGCTTTGTATAATGATCCTTCTTCAATGAAGTTAGCCTCTCTCTCGGGCTTTGTACGAGACACATAAGAGACTCCCTCGTTGATTCAATCACCCCTTTCGCCTCCATCTCGGGCTTTATACGAGATACAAAAAGGTTCTTATTGAGCCAAATAAACAATAGCCTCCATCTCGGGCTTTATACGAGATACCAAAATATTCCCTCGTTGAGTCAAAACCTTTTAGCCTCTCTCTCGGGCTTTGTACGAGACACATATTAGCCTCCTCTTAGGCTTTGTATAAGAAAACCACTGGTTAATCCAATTAATCTTTTAGCATCAAAGTTTTGCCTTATTCACAGTACACAAACATCAACAACTCCTTCCTCTTCATCTAATCGCTGTAAGCGACAAGCCTCTGGATCATCTACATCCATGCCATTGTCCCTCTTTTAGCATGAGCAATTCCTAAAGGAAAGATAGCATTGCTCTACACTGAGTTAAAGTCTTCTCCTTCAGGTTAAAACCCCCTATAAAGGAAATTATGGCATTGCCGGATCCACGTATCCCGGTTAAAGTAATTCTCCTTTATAAACAGTTGTGACCTACAACCCCCTCTTTAGAGATGACAAATTCTCTCTAAAGTCAAACCCTTTTAGCTTCATATCTTGGGCTTTGAACAAGATGCAAATAGACTTTTCAGCTTCATATCTTGGGCTTTGAACAAGATACAAACACCTTTCGCTTCGCGTCTTGGGCTTTGAACAAGACACCCAAAAACAACCATTTCCTCCCATAGAATAGGAGAAACTACGAACGCTCTGATTTCCCTATTTCGGTAAATGGGAATACATAGGCATAAGATTGAAAGAAAAAATCTTAGCGAGCACACTAAACAAAAACCCAAAATCCCATATCTCCATCAATCAAAAGCAGTAATTCAAAAACATCAGTCCTAACATCCTAATCCTTATTCCCCGCCAGAAACCTTCTATCTAGATAAAAAGAAAGAAAGCAGTATTGGCAAAAATACAAATAACCAGTACAAAGGCCCCCCCACATTGATAGCATTCGTAACCTAACAGACCGCTGTTTAAACTCAGTATGCAAAGCAGGGTTAATTGGAGACATCTATTTCCCTTCCTTATTCAGCTTACAATAGGATAAAAAATGAATCGACCTGTAGTTTAAGCTCAACCGCAGAGAGCGACCAACGCTTAAGAACCGCGTCCAAAATCGCTCGCTACAGATGCCCCAGGTTTTTTTTGCCAAAATCTCCTTCATAGGTTTTGACTTAGCGGGTTTTCTTCTTTTTTTCCTCTTTTTTTTAGAAAGGAGGTGACTACCTAGTTTAATGGCTACGGCGAACCATCATGGCCTTTAGGCTTGGAAAACATCTTCGGCACTTCTTTGTTGTGTGCGAAGGAAAATCTGCGAGCATAACCTTTGTATGAAAGGTCAAGTTAACTGAGAACTACCCACCCCAAGGTTGAGAATACTGGTTTATTTACAAGGAAAGAAAACTCCTACTTCTAAGCTCGAAGGGGTTAACAAGGGATTGTCTTCCTTATTTCTCCAGTGTTTAAGGATTGAAACAATGTCTTACATCATCGGCAAAGTTTAATTGGAAGCATACCAATAGCAGTTATGGTTATAACGTTTTTGTCATCCTCCGTAATCTTTGCTTAAACAACAGTTTGGTAAAGATAAGTGGATGGAAAAAACATAAATATTTTTTCTTTTTATGACACAAAGAAAATGAGTGAATACGAATGAACTTAATCAAAAGATGCATAAAGATTTCATTAATCTTGCCAATTAAAAACACAACAACTGACAAGCAAATACAAATTCAAACATGTAAAGAAAATACAACAAAAGTGATGAAATAGCCAAAAGATTGCCAGCTTCGAGGAAATGGGCTTTCATTTCTTTACTTGCCAAACTGAGATAATCATCTTCAGAGTTGACTGTTGAGATTCGTCTGAGAATCATCTTCACATCTATCCTCGACAATTTCTTCCATCTCAGAGTCTGATGAACCCGCCTAATTAGGTGAAAGATTGTTGATTTGAATGCCTTGAGGCGTGAATGAGAAAATATTGGAGTCAAGCAGAGTCTGAACCTTGCTCCTGAGCACCTTGCAGTCTTCAGTTGAGTGTCCCTGTGCCCCAGCATGGTAGTCACATCGGGCATTGGCGTCAAAGCCTGGTGGGTATGGAAAAGGCACTGGAACTGTCTCCTTTGGCACTATCAATCCACCTTTGATTAAATCTGGCAAGAACTGACTGTATGACATTGGCAACAGAGTAAAATGCCTCTCGGGCTTCCTTGGTCTTTGTCGAGCGTGCTGACGCGGCTGACAGTGGTATGACCGTTGATACTGAGGAGATCTTCGATTTGGAGAAGAATATTGCTCCTGTAGAGAGAATGATGTCTGACGCGGAGACCCAAAAGATTGTTGAATCTGGACACTTGAGTTGCATGAGCACTGAGGCTGAGGTATCGGAGATTCCCAGGTGGCATTACTTTCTTTCTCCCATTATTCTTGAGAACTGACAACTGATTCACTCTTACTAGCTGGGATGTTCGAGACCTCTTGGATTTTTCCACTCTTGAGACCGCTCTTGATGCGCTCTCCAGCTATTACCAAATTAGAGAAGTTTGATGTCACAATGCTAAACAACTTCTCTTGATAAGGGCCTTGCAAAGTATCCACGAACCATTCAACCAATTCCTTATCCAAGAGTGGTGGTTGGACGCGAGCAGCAATTTCTCTCCACCTTTGAGCATATCCTCTGAAGGATTCATTGTCTTCTTGAGATAAGTCTAGCAAATGTAGGTGGCTGGGAGCTATAATACCCCAAAATTTTCCCTCTCATTTTCTTCATATCATTTAGCATGAGTTTTCATTTCATGGCATTGCATTCAAGCATAGAAAAGCAAAACATTAAGCATTAAGCATTTTGTATTGCATCTTGCATAAGGGCATGGTATCAGTGATTCTCTAAGGTGTTGATCATCCAAAGTAAAGGAATAAGAGCCAAGGGTCTCTCACAAGCCTCAAAGGTCTCTTACATCATATGTCATCCCTATTTGATCTCACAAGTCATTGAAAGAAGGAGAATTCATCAAGAAGATTGGGCAGTACACCATCTCCTACACAAGGCAGTCAAAAATTGGGATCTGACCCTCAAATGGACAAGCTCTTTGAGTCTTCATCACCTCCAAATTCCATATCTCTTCTTTGTTAGATGGGATATACATTATATTCAGAGGAATTCGGATTTGGAGGATGTGCCATTTCCTCCTAACCAGAGGGTGCCAAAATTAGGGTTTGACCTAAAATCAGTTTATCTCTGATTTTTTGGGCAAGACTTGATCTCATGGTATTCCTTATGTTCTTAAGTGTATATGGATGGAAGATTGCTCATCAATTGGTTTCAGAAGGGTTTCAATTGATCAGTTGCTTGATAGTCAAGAAATTGGGGAAAAAATCAACTGTGCAGTAAAAAAGTCAATTCTTGACTTTTTAAGGTCAAATTCATGAAATTCATGTTATATAGGTTCATTGGACAAGATTTGATCAAGAAATGATGGAGGAATAAGGAAAAATCAAGAAATCACAAAACTGCCAAAAATAGAGACTTTAGGGTTTCCAAAAATGGCAAGTTTGGACCATTTTGCACCCTACTTTGAGGCTCTCTTTCTTCAAGATAAAAGTTCCAAACCTCAGGCCCAAGTTAAGCCAATTAAATTTCATGTTCTAAGCTTCAAATCCATATAAAGAACATCTCCATTGGATAAAAATTGAATGAGTTATGGTTGATCAAAGTTTGATGAAACTAGGTCCAAAACCAAGTCATGACCAAGTGTGACCAAGCCCACCGGCCATCATTTTGACATACACTTGGTGTGCCAAATGTCCAGCCACTTTTCTCAATGATGAAAGCTCCAAATGAAAAAATGTTGAAAATCAAAGTTGTTCATCTCAATGTCCTCTTCAACTTGGATGATGGACAAATTTTCATTTGAGCAAGTTATGAAATGGTTCTAAGGGTTCAAAGATATTATAATCATGCAGAAAATCCATAGGTTGCCCTTGCCACGCCATTCCAAGTTTACACGCCCACCAACCAGTTTGGAACCATTGAATTCATAGCCATTTTTAAGTGTGTTTGAGGCTTCATTTCAATCCCATTCTCACACCAAATATATTCTCTCATGAGTCCTCTTTCATTTGACACCAAAACTCCATTAAACCATGCATTAACATGAGAGATATTCATCTCCAAACATCCATTAATGCATTAAGAATGTTGCTGCTACAAAATCATAAAAACTCATTGTTAGTGTTGTGAATTCATATCAACTTGCACGAATATTCGACACTTTCTTTTCCTCATTTAAGCCAAACATAATTCTTACACCATCCATGACATGCTTTCTATACGTGGAAATGGAAAATAATAAAAACTTGTTGAGCAAGTTTCTCTGCTGCAGCATAACTCCACCATCACCACTATTTCACTTATACTCCACCATAACATCCTGAACCTTCATCACCATATCACTCCTCTCCTTACTCGCCCTAACTAACTTGACTCAGTTAGTTAGGGACAACTCAATTAACCTTACTCAACTCACCTTAACTCACTCATTTAACCACCACTGGTTCACTTTAAACCACAGATATAAATCAAAGTTTCACTCACAAATTCATTTCCAACTTTCATTTTCCATTCTCTCACGAAAATTCTTCTCACTTTTCTCTCTTCTCTCTCTCTGATTTCACACGACACCGACAAGTTTCAACTACACTTCATCTCTATCATCATCAATGGCGCATGATTGAAGTAAGAGCCAGCATAATCCACACGAATTCTTCAAGTGTACTTCAGCAAATTTTTGAATCTCTCTATTCTTAAGATATTAAGCTCAAACAACATTTATTTTGCTTGAAGTGAAGCTCCAAAGTTAAAGATCAAGAAGTTCTCTGGTTTTCTCAACACTTCAAGTTTCTCCACATTTTCAGGTTTTAATTTACTCAACCTTAATGCTTTGTGTTCATGTGATTTAAACTTGTTTCATGTTGTTTTGAGCTTATTAGAAGCTATGCGTGAGTCCTGGCTAGTTGATAGGCTCTTTAGGAGCTTAGGTGTGATTTTAGGGCAAAATATTTTGGCTCGGTTTGTTGTGTACGTGCATGATCTATGAGAAATAATTGCATATTCATGATGTACTTCACTTCCTCTTCACTTTGGTATGCGAATTGTGGATTTCTGGACGGTTGAAAGTTTGCAGGTGGTGGTTGCTCGCCGGAGAAGATGACCGGAGGTCCTTCTCCGGCCGGTGGTTTGATATGCTAGGGTTTTGGAATCTTATATCGTAGCCGTTGGATCATTTTAATCTCATGGTTGGTATTGTGCCAGCACATTAAAAAACATGTGCATTGCATGTGCTTCATTTTGACCTTGATTTGATTAAGTGTGCGTGTGTGCATCATCCTTATTGTGTGATTGCGTGCTGATTGGCATGATATGATTACTTGTATGATCATCTGGCATGATCTAACGGTTTAAATTGTGCCACCACATTAATGAGCCAACCTCTGTCTCACGTGCATTTCTGTGGACTTCAGTTGACTTGTGTGTGGGCGCGTGTATGATTATTACCCTATGTTTGCATTCTGGTTCGCGTGATCTTTTATGATTGTCTGTTGATTGATCTAAGGGCTCAGATGGAGTCAAATCTTTGATTACACATACACACTCATCACACACAATCACAAGTTTAATTGGATTGGACTTAATTACTATTTGCGCCCCACACTATGCCCATTCTTAAAAATAGTAAAGCACATCTAAAAATGTCAAATAAATTCATGAATCATCTTCATAGTTTTATAAAAAATTTTCAAATTTTATTTTCTATTTTTATATTATTTTTGCATCTGAATTAATTGTTGCTTGAATTTCTTTTTGAAATGTTTCATTTGTGCACACTTGACTTTGTTGATTTTGTTTCTCATCATTGGTATATAGTTTGATCCTTATTCTTTTTGCATATTTCAAAGGACACTTTGAAGCATGTAAAAACATTTTTTTCATATTTTTAAGATCATCTTTGCATCCTCTTTGAGCCATTTCTTTGTGCATGATCATGTGAAATCCTAACTACTTTGCTATGCTTGTTTGATTGAGTTTGTTTGTGTTTCTTTGCATGAGCTTTTGGTATGATATTTACCTCTGTTTGAGGTACCTTGAGACCTATTTTTTTTATTTTTGAATCATGTTTGGTATTTGTTGGATGACTCTTGTTTGAGGTCCCTTTTTGTGAACTTCTTTGATCATGTTTGTTTACTTGCTTGAGAAGGCACTTGTGCCATTGTATGATATCATTCTTCTTGACTTCTTGAGCCATGTTTAGATCATTATAGGTCTTTTGAATGAAGTTATAGGTCATTGGTTTGAAGTTGATGCTTTCTTTGTGTACATGTTCAATACTTGTTTAACATGTCTCCTCTTTACCTAATTCCTTATTCTTTTTCATCTAAGTGCCAACTTGACTTGTAATTGGTTTGTTTATGCCATGCCATACTATCCATTTGCATTTCATATTATGGATGCCTCTGACTTTAAAGCATTGCATTTATCTCATATGCCATTCATGTTTTACTTTGCATACTTGAACATGTTTCATTCAAATGCATGTTTCTTTTTCCTCTAGCTTCTAAATGACTTGTAATTGCTTGAAAGTGATTGATTTGTGCATCTTATCTTCATCCTAACATGCCATATCACTTATGATTTTGATACTTGAGTTTCATCTTGAATTTTTTTAGGTTTGACTTATGCCTTGAATGTTTTCTTTCCATGTTAAATTTATGTTCATATCTTCTCACTTCTTCTCCTAATCACTCTTAATGCTTGGATGCTTGATGGTATGCCTTATTTGACATTTGTATATCATGTTTAGGCACATTTTTAGGTCATCTAAATTCTGACTTTGACATTACTTGAGACATTATTGCATGATCACCTTGCATGTTCACTCATTCTTCATCTATTTCTTCCATGATTCACTTCTTTAATGATTAGTGCTTTGTTTGTGCATAATTCATTGGTGTTGGATATCTTAGCATTAGGGAACCCCTTTAGAGCATAGGTTCTAATCTTGATTGAGTTTCTTCTCTTAGGATCTTTATCCTTTAATTCTTAACTTGTTTGATCACCACTTGTTATTCTTTCTCTTATTGCACAACTTGTAAATTGTTTTGAACTAACATTTTCATGTAGATGCTGAAGGTAAGTAAGTGTGTGAATATGCTTCCACACACACTTCTATATTTCATCTTTTCTTGTTTCATTTAATCATTCAAATTGTGTTTGATAAGCATTTACATGCTTTTCTTGAATAACTTCTTCTTCATCCCTCTTTAAGATCAACTTAACTTCCCTTCCAGAAGTAAGTTGCTTCTTTTGCTCTTCTTCTTCTTTCTTTTAGAAGTATGTTTCTTAAACCACATCAACCTTAGAATCACCATGTATGATAACATTAAGATTGAGTCTTAGTATCCCTCATTAGTTTTCGCCTTTTGCTCCTTTTGAGTCACTTCTTCTCATCTCAAAACTTCTTGAAAACACTTAATAAAGATAAAGAGTATTGCGCACAAGCCTTAAGCGTGGGAAATGAGAAATGAGGGGCTTTCTCTCATCTTTCTAGAGTTCTTAGCGGGCTTCCTGTCTTGGGACGATTCGTTAAGTATTCGTCCCTGTGCCCTAGACTTTGGTGCAATGCAAGTTACAAATAACTGCAAAAAAAACACTTCTTTCTAAAAAACTTCAAACAAACAATTTCCATTCTCATCTCTCTACTCTTTCCTTAAGGATGCGTCAAGTCCGTTCCACCGCAAATCGGTAACGCCCTAGTCTCCCTACTGCGAGCTGCAACACCTAAACTACTAGGACGCGGACGTTGGTGTATTCCACTAAAAAACACAAACAACTTTCCCTTAGGTGAGGGGAACTACGTCACTCTGATTCTCATGTTCCCGATGAGATACGTAGGCAGTGGGGTAGGGCCCATTCGAGCACTTCTTTTATTTTCCCTACATTTATTTCTCTTTCTTTCTCATTTCCTTTTCCAGTTCTCTAGCTAGCAGCTCCTTTTCCAGTATCCTTTCCTTACACCCTTTGATTGAAGCAGCAAGTGTGGATCCCATCGGGTACGATGGACGCGTGGGGGTGCTAATACCTTCCCTGCGCGTAACCGACTCTCGAACCCATTTCTCTTGGTCGCAAGATCATGCTTTTCCTTTCCCCTCAGGTTTATGCAGTGTTTCCTTTCCCTCTCTTGGGATAAATACACATTGCTGACGACTCTATTTCGGTGCCACTTTCGCGTTTGTACTAGGATGAAAATCCCGGTAGCGACAGCTGGCGACTATGCTGGGGATACGAACCCAGAATCTCTGGTTTCCTTTACGAGTCAATCCTAGCGCTTGTCTGTTTTTTTCTTTCATTTGGGTGTTTGCTGTGATGCTGTGTTTTGCTGTTTATCATTTTTACTGTACTGTTATTTATTGTATTACTGTACTTTACTGTATTTATTGCATTTTACTGCATTACATATCATTATTATACTGTGCTGTGCTAGAATTTTCTGTTTGGTGGGAAGGGTGTTCTGAGAGATAAGCCCACTACACAGGCTTGAGTACATACATAGGACTAGAGTGGAGAGTAGTGGGACCTACGTGTCATCTTGGTGCGTTTTTGTGTTCACGAAATTCACAACCAGACGAGGCTATCTTGGGATGCATTCTTACGTGCGTGTCTTGCGCATATTAGGGTGTTGATCTAGAGAGCTGTCGACTCTGGTGACCGTTTCCCCGAGGACTCAGTTGCGGCACTCCTCCCGAGATATTACAGTGGCGGACCATGTTCTGTGGCAAACCCATTGCATATTCTCGATCCGAGGACCCAATGCTGGGAACTTGCTATAGGTGTTCCTTTTGGGAAAGAGAGTCAGTGGAGGCACTCCTCGATTGGCGATAGTACTGTACCCCGAGGGATGAATGTACTATTGCTTCTCGACCTCAGTTCCAGAAGCTGAGGACCTTTCGTTTTGGAGAATCAGTTGAGGCCTCCTCGATTGATGATGATGCCAAACCAGAAATGGTGAACGTATCATTATTTTTCGACTTGAGAGCCCGAGATACTGAACATCCTAGTACCCACATGTGAGAAGGGCGGGTTGTTTACAGGTTTGCAGGTAACCATGACCTCCTAATACCCGCTTTTCTATTGACATCATACAAAAGGAGGATTCATCCTATTGTATTCAGATGGTTCCTATATATGGTTCTATATTGTTCTCAGAGCTACACTGACACCGCTCACAGTCCAGCACAGATACTTGGCACCCTGATACCATGCCCTTTTGCATTGCATTATCATATCCTAACATACATGTTTATTCATTTCCAGGCGCATATTTTACCCCCGATTCCAGTCAGCAGGTTCTCACAAAGATGAATACCAAAGAAAGGAAGAATATCATCAGTTACAAGTTCCTCACGCCTACTCTAGGTCATATTCTTGCCCTGAAGGGAATGGCGAGCCCTGAAGTGCGAGCAGCTTTTGAAGAGGAATATGGGTGGATTTTATCTGTTGTCTACAATGTCACTGAGTACGAATACAGGGGTCTCCATACGTTGATGCAGTTCTACGATCCGCCTCTGAGGTGTTTTGTATTCCCAGATTATGTGTTGGTCCCTACCTTAGAGGAGTATTCCAGCATGTTAGGGATTGCTATTAAGAAGGAGCCTCTTTTCTTCGGGTCTGTGGGTGATTTTGACTTTGGAAAAGTAGCTAATGCTCTTTATTTGAGCAAGTCCGAGTTAGAAGCCAACATCCCCAACAAAGGAAAGCTTCGAGGTTACAAGCTGGGGTGAAAAGGTTTAAGGAAGTGAGTACTGGTGAAACTCTGTTGATGCACACAGATTCATTAGCAGAAGCTCTGAAAAGAGAGACACTTTGATTAAAGAGTTGATTGAAAGGTCGGGTCATCAAAGCACTAGAATCCTTTTTGAAAAAATAAGTGTTCTAGCGAGAAATTGAAAGATTTGGAGTTAGATGTTTGATATTACTTTCCCTTTTTTTAATGTAGTTTTGCCGATGTATTGTTGGCTACCCTCAAGCTTGTCGATGGAGTCATTTCCTTGATGTATTTCCCATTCACGAACTCATTGTAAAATGTTTCGGTACTTATTAGCTTTTTGTTTAATGAATGGATTATTCAAAGGGGTTTCTTCGGCATCACGCTATTCACCAGCACATTATCACAACATTATCATAGCACAGTTCTTCACAATATTCTTCTCGCAATATTATGTGATTATCCTTGAGGTTCTTGTGATTAAGACTGGAATCAGGGTGAGAAATTCCCTGGAAGTGATAAACATGGCATTTGCATTGCATTTTTTTGCATTCTGTTGTTTGTTTTTCAGGTGCTCGTGGCAGGGTCTCTAACCTTTATTTGGTTTCAGGCATTATAGCTGAGAATCACGTTCACCGATATTCAACCCGAAGAAATCAAGCAAGTATAATGGATCAAATACAGAATGATTTGGCTGAAATGAGGGCACGCATGGACCAGTTCATGACTCTCATGACTGGTATGGCACAGGCTCAGGAAAGATTGAGGCTTCTGGTCGAGCGTCCAGAAACCACGCCTGAAGGTAATCAAGTGGATAATTTGCAGACAAGGGTCACTCCTCCTCCTGGTGGTAATCCTTCTCCTGGTGGCAATCCTCCTCCTGGTGGTAATCTGGGTATTAGAAATGTCAAAAATGTTGGTGGTATTCAAGAAGATGTTTTGGAAGACCAATTTACCCTGCTGGATGCTGATATGGGTAACCCTGGTGATAGAAGGTATGATGAGTTGGCTGAGAAGATCCGGGCCATAGAGTGCAAGAATTCTATGGGTATTGATGTTACTAGTTTTGGGCTGGTACCAGGAGTCAAAATACCTTCAAAATTCAAGCCGCCTACTTTTGACAAATATCATGGCAATACGTGTCCCTGGACACATATTCAAGCTTATTTTGGGAGGATCTCAGTCCATACAGATGATGAGAAGTTATGGATGCATTACTTTCAAGACAGTATGGCTGGAGCTTCTTTGACCTGGTATATGAAATTGAACAGAGCTGCTGTGAGAAGTTGGAAAGATATGGCAGAAGCATTTCTAAAGCAATATCAGTACAATATTGACATGGCGCCCAACCACACTCAATTGCAAGGGTTGTCACAGAATGCTAAGGAAAGTTTCAAGGAATACGCTCAAAGGTGGAGAGAGATGGCTGCACGGGTTCAACCTCCTTTGTTGGATAGAGAAATGGCAGATATGTTTATGGGCACCCTGCAAGGGGCTTTTCTTGAAATATTGGTTGTGTGTCCATCAACCGGATTTGCTGATATAGTGATTGCTGGAGAAAGAATAGAGAGTCTATTGAAGCTTGGAAAGATCCAAGATGTAAGTGGGGCTGGCTCTTCTGGAACGAAGAAACCATTTGCTAGTGGTCAGAAAAGAAGAGAAGGTGATACCAACGCTGTGTATAGAGGACGAGGAAGAGGACATTCTCAAGCCTATCACCAGGTAGGTGCAGTGACAATCCCAACACCATCTGTTCAGCAACAACAGCCGCAACAACAAGCTCAGCAGCAACAACAACAATCTCCTTTCCAACAAAGGTCTAGGCAGAGGGACCGTAAGATTGACCCTCTCCATATGACTTATACAGCGTTGTTACCGCAGTTACTCAAATTGAAGTTGGTTGAGCTTCGTACTATGAGACCTCCTGCCGCTGGTAACTTGCCACCTAATTTTGATGTTAACGCCCACTGTGAGTTCCACTCAGGTGCTCAGGGGCATACCACTGAGAAGTGTTGGGCATTTTAGAATAAAGTGCAAGACTTGATTGATGCTAAGGTAATCAATTTCTCGTTACCTCCTAATGTTCTCCAGAACCCCATGCCTGATCATGGTGTGGCAGATGTGCGTGCTGTTGAAGACGGAAAGAGGTTAAATTTGGTAACAGACATCAGTCAGGTAAAGACTTCCTTGATGGTTGTAAAAGATCCTTTGTTGAAGGGACAAGTGTTCCCGGGATGTGATCAAAATTGTTCTGAGTGTTTGGGCCAAGAGAATGGATGTGATAAGTTGAGAATTGGTCTGCAAAGTCTGATTGACGAGGGCCGTCTACAGTTTGACCGGGTTGTGAAGGATACTGATGAGGTGTCAACTGTGACCATCTATTATACTCCCGCTGAGATTCAGGTGCCTGCAGGTACAACTCCTGTAGCAAGTGTTGTGCCAGAAAGATCCAGGCCTGTTACCATCATGGTGCCAGGACCAGTTTCGTTTACATCTACGAAAGCAATCCCATGGTACTATGGGGCAGACGTGTATTATGAAGGGAAAAAGCAGGAAGTTGGGACATCAGCCAGTTCAAATATTGATAATGTGGGTTGTATAGGTGGCTTTACTAGGAGCGGAAGGTTGTTTGCTCCCCAAACTTTGCGAAGTGATAAAGAAGCTGAAGTTGCAGCAAAAGCTAAAGGAAAACAGGTGGTTGAGAGCGTGCCTGTGCCTGAAATAGAGACAAAGATTACCTTTGACAATGAGGTGGAAGAGTTCATGAGGATAATAAAGAAAAGTGATTATAAGATTGTCGATCAATTGAACCAGACGCCCTCGAAAATTTCAATTTTGTCATTGTTGATGTGTTCTGACGCGCACCGGGAGGCTTTATTGAAAGTGTTGAAGAGAGCATATGTTCCACAGGAAATCACTGTTAATCAGCTTGAGGGTGTAATTTCTAACGTCAATGTCATCCATGGATTGGGTTTCACAAGTAGGGATTTGACTTCTGAAGGAAGAAACCACAACAAAGCTTTGCACATTACAATGGAGTGCAGGGGTGCAGTGTTGTCTCACGTACTGGTAGACACTAGTTCCTCGCTCAATGTCTTGCCTAAAAAGGCGCTAATGAAGCTGGAAGTTGATGGTTTGATTTTAAGGCCAAGTGATTTGGTTGTTCGAGAGTTCGATGGAACGAAGAGATCTGTGTTTGGTGAAGTGGAATTGCTCGTGCAAATTGGACCGCAAGTGTTCAAATCTACATTCCATGTGATGGATATACAGCCTGCGTATAGCTGCTTATTAGGTCGCCCTTGGATTCATGTGGCCGGGGCTGTTACATCCACCTTACACCAAAACCTGAAATATGAGTTCGAAGGACAAGTTGTGACAGTGTGTGGCGAGGAAGACATTTTTGTTAGTCATTTGTCCACGTTCAAGTATATTGAGATAGATGGGGAAATTCACGAGATGCTTTGCCAGTCGTTTGAAGTGGTGAATATTGATAACGTGCCTAAATCATCCCTTGCACCAGATAGAGCCGGTACATCCATTTCATCCTATAAACAAGCTGTCGAGGTTGTCAGAGCAGGCAATGCCCAAGGCTGGGGAAAGCTGGTAGAGACACCAATGAAGGAGGACAAGTTTGGTATTGGTTATCATCCCTCTATGAATTCAGTTGCAGAGAATAGTGGACCCATCACTTTCAGCAGTGGAGGAATCATTTACACAGATCAGTCTTGTGCAGCTACAGAAGATGGCATTAACAGTGACTGTGACTTGGACAACTAGGTACGTCCACGCGCTCCGGGACAACCATTGCAGAATTGGTCTGTTGAAGAAGTCATCCGAGTTACTCTTCAAACAGAGTAATTTTCTTTGTTTTTCTAACCATAATGCATGTTAAAATCTTGCACTCTGCCCAAGGCGTATATATTCATTTGTAGGGCCACCCTGTTTGCATTTGCAATTTTAATCATCAATAAAGGATGTTTTGCACTCAAATTTTGTTCCCTGTCTTACATTTTTATTTTTGCACAAAAATAATAAAATGGCAATGTTTTGTTTCTTTTTGTTTTAAAAATAAATTCTAAAATAAAGCATGAACCCGTTCGTGCAGACTTGATCCTCCTGATTCCATTGATAACGGTTCTGCTATGGCTATGTATGACTTTGACAAAACGATTTATCAAGCCGAAGAAGGGGATGAGAAGGGCTGTGAGCTCCCTGAGGAACTAGCCAGATTGTTAAAACAAGAGAAAATGACCATCCAGCCTCATCAAGAGACCATAGAGATAATCAATATTGGTACCGAGGATGCTAAGAAAGATATCAAGATTGGTGCCAGCCTGAAAGCAGATGTGAAGAAAGCTTTGACTGAGATGTTGTGTGAATATGTTGATATCTTTGCCTGGTCGTATCAAGACATGCCAGGGCTGGATACTGATATTGTTGTGCACAGGCTTCCATTGAGAGAAGAATGCCCGCCAGTCAAGCAGAAACTTCGTCGGACTCATCCCGACATGGCCATAAAGATCAAAGAAGAGGTTCAAAAGCAGTGGGACGCTGGGTTTCTTGCTGTGACCAATTATCCTCCTTGGGTTGCCAACATCGTGCCGGTACCAAAGAAAGACGGAAAGGTGAGAATGTGTGTGGATTATCGAGATCTTAATAAAGCTAGTCCAAAAGATGATTTTCCACTACCCCACTTCGATGTGCTGGTTGACAATACATCTCAGTTTTCAGTGTTCTCGTTCATGGATGGTTTCTCCGGGTACAACCAGATTAAGATGGCACCTGAGGATATGGAGAAGACCACGTTCATTACCCCTTGGGGTACATATTGTTATAAAGTGATGCCTTTTGGGTTGAAAAACGCAGGGGCAACGTACCAGTGAGCAATGGTAACGTTATTCCATTACTTGATTCACAAAGAGATTGAATGTTATGTGGATGACATGATCGCCAAGTCACGGACAGAAGAGGAACATCTGATTAACTTGAAAAAGTTGTTTGAAAGGTTGAGAAAGTTCCGTTTAAGGTTGAATCCAAACAAGTGCACTTTTGGGGTGCGTTCTGGAAAGTTGCTGGGTTTCATTGTGAGCGAAAAAGGGATTGAGGTTGATCCTGCTAAAGTAAAAGCAATACAAGATATGCCTGAACCGAGAACAGAAAAAGAGGTTCGTGGCTTTCTGGGTAGATTGAACTACATTGCAAGGTTCATATCTCACCTAACAGCCACATGAGAACCAATATTCAAACTGCTAAGAAAAGATCAAACGGTCAGGTGGAATGACGATTGCCAATTGGCGTTCGATAAAATAAAAGAATACTTGCAGGAACCTCCAGTCCTCATGCCTCCAGTTTCGGGAAAACACTTGATAATGTATTTGACAGTGCTTGAAGGTTCTATGGGTTGTGTTCTCGGTCAACATGACGAGACAGGTAGGAAGGAGCATGCTATCTACTACCTGAGCAAAAAGTTCAATGACTGCGAGTCCCAATACTCAATGCTTGAGAATACATGTTGTGCACTTGCATGGGCTGCTAAGTGATTGAGGCAGTATATGATCAGGCACACAACTTTGTTAATTTCAAAAATGGATCCTATCAAATACATTTTCGAGAAACCAACACTAACAGGCAGAGTTGCACGGTGGCAAATGGTTTTGATAGAATATGATATCCAGTATACTTCTCAAAAGGCCATCAAAGGAAGTATCTTGTCAGACTATCTTGCGCAATAGCCGATTGATGATTACCAACCCATGAAATTTGATTTCCCTGATGAGGACATCATGTTTCTCAAAGCTAAAGATTGCGAGGAACCACTCCCGGAGGAGGGGCCAGACCCTGAATCCAAATGGAGTTTGATGTTTGATGGGGATGTCAACATGAATGGGTACGAAGTTAGAGCAGTTCTTATCACGCCGGAAGGTGTTCATATGCCTTTCACTGCCCAAATAACTTTCGGATGCACCAACAATGAAGCAGAATATGAAGCTTGTATAATGGGGATTGAGGAGGCGATTAATTTACGAATTAAGACCCTTGATATCTTCGGTGATTCAGCTTTGGTAATCAATCAAGTGAAAGGGAGTTGGTACACGCACCAAGCAAATCTGGTTCCGTATAGAGATTATACAAGGAGATTGCTGACATTTTTCACAACAGTGAAGCTGTACCATATTCCTCGAGATGAAAATAAGTTTGCAGATGCCCTGGCCACGTTATCTTCCATGATCAAAGTGCAAAGATGGAATCATGTACCTAAGATCGAAGTATCTCGTCTTGACAGACCTGCATTTGTGTTTTCTATTGATGTAATGTCTGATGACAAACCATGGTTTCATGACATTAAGTGTTTCTTAAAAAGTCAAGAGTACCCGCCGGGGGCATCCACCAAAGATAAGAAGACGTTGAAAACGTTATCTGGTAGCTTCTTCTTGAATCAGGATGACGTGTTGTACAAATGGAATTTTGACATGGTTCTGCTCAGATGCGTGGATAGACACGAAGCAGACCTGTTAATGCAGGAAGTACATGAAGGCTCTTTCGGTACCTATGTCGGAGGTCACGCAATGGCTAAGAAACTATTGAGGTCGGGGTATTATTGGTTGGCAATGGAAGCAGACTGTTACAAGTACGCCCGCAAGTGTCACAAATGCCAGATCTATGCAGACAAAGTGCACGTTCCTCCAAATCCGTTGAGTGTCATGTCCTCTCCTTGGCCTTTTGCCATGTGGGGCATTGACATGATCGGAAAGATTGAGCCTACTGCTTCAAATGACCATCGTGTCATCTTGGTCGCCATTGATTATTTCACTAAATGGGTTGAAGCAACATCTTATGCCAATGTCACTAAGCAGGTGGTTGCTCGTTTCCTGAAACGGGATATCATTTGTCGCTATGGAGTGCCCGAGAGAATCATTACTGATAATGGTTCTAATCTGAACAACAAAATAATGGCTGAGTTGTGCCGGGACTTCAAAATTGAACATCACAATTCTTCTCCGTATCGCCCGAAGATGAATGGCGCTGTGGAGGCGGCCAACAAGAATATTAAGAAGATTGTGCAGAAAATGGTTGTCACATATAAAGATTGGCATGAGATGTTACCATTTGCTTTGCATGGGTACCGAACGTCAGTACGCACATCCACTGGGGCAATACCATTCTCACTTGTATACGGTATGGAGGCAGTACTACCGGGCAAAGTTGAAATTCCATCCCTAAGAGTCATGATGGATGTCAAGTTAGACGAAGCTGAATGGGTTCGTGCCAGATTTAATCAGTTGAGCCTTATTGAGGAGAAACGACTGGCAGCTGTGTGTCATGGGCAGTTATACCAGCGGAGGATGAAGCAGGCATTTGACCAAAAGGTGCGTCCTCGGATTTATAAAGTGGGAGACGTGGTACTCAAAAGGATCCTTCCTCCTAGTATGGATCACATGGGCAAATGGACTCCCAATTATGAAGGTCCATTCGTGGTTAAGAAGGTCTTCTCGGGCAGAGCCTTATTACTTACAACCATGGACAGCGAAGTCTTTTCATCCCCTGTCAACGCAGACGTACGTAGTAAAAAAATACTTCGAATAAATAGACCCGCTGGACAAAAAAAGAAAAGTCCAGGAAAAAAAGGGCATCCTGGCGAACCACAAAAACAGAATAAAAAGGTTCAGGCAAAAATTAGGGATAAAATAAAAAAAATTGTACACCCGGTGAGTTGAAAATCCGCAAGGACAACTCAGGCAAAAAAGGGTATCCCGATGGATTGAAAACCCGAAAGGGCGGTTCATGCAAATGAGGGATTTAAGTGAATGACTACGGTCTGAGTTACCTGTACTTCATCACCGTTTCAGCAACTGACTTTCCAAAGGGTAGGAATCGGTTTGATCATTCCTCAGAAGGCAAGGTCGGGGAGTCTTGAAGACATGCTGGCCATAGCAGAATTGAAACTTAGTGGAATGCCGTTTTCATATTGCCATTAGGATAGCTTCTTTTATCAATTTACAACACTCTCCTCTTTCCAGGGTTTGCTTCACTACAACAAAAAGGACTTATAACATCTCACCTTAGACAGCGCTTTATTACAAAAGCGCTGCTATAGGTCAAAAACACGGAATCTATTAATTTAATAAAGGAAAAGCGCAAAAAAATATAAGACCTTAGACAGCGCTTTAGTGAAAAGCGCTGTCTAAGGCCTTCTAAATTTTTAAAAAAATTTAATGGAAAATATTAGATAGCGCTTTCCTTAAAAGCGCTGTCTAAGGCCTTTTAAATTTAAAATAAATATAAGACCTTAGACAGCGCTTTTAAGGAAAGCGCTGTCTAAGGTCTTAAATATTTAAAAAAATAAAAACAAAAGCGCTGTCTAAGGCCAATCTTAGAAAGCGCTTTTAAAGCGCTGTCTAAGGGCCACCTTAGAAAGCGCTTTGTTTAAAAGCGCTGTCTAAGGTCTAATAAAATTAAAATATATGAATATACTCAGTTTTCATTTTCAGTTTTGCGCTCTTTCTTCTCCCTCCCCTGTTGCGAACGGATACTTGCGAACCTGAGCTAAACCCTTGCCGTCGTCCACCGCGCCGTCGTCCACCGTTCCTCCCTCATTTCGCGACTCCGACGACCTTTACTCCACTGTGACCGTCTGTTCCTCTCTCATTTCGCGTTTTCGTCACTCAGTTTGGAAGTTTAAGAGTTTCAGATTATTACACATTTTATAAGGTATGCTGATAATGTTGCTGTTGATAATGTTGTTGTTGATGTTGATAATAATGTTGTTGTTGATGTATTACACATTTTACACGTTTCAGAGTATTACACATTTTACACGTTTCAGAGTTTCAGTTTGGAAGTTTCAGAGTTTCAGAGTTTCAGTTGATAATGTTGCTGATAATGTTGATAATGTTGTTGTTGATGTTGATAATAATGTTGTTGTTGATGTTGATAATAATGTTGTTTATGTTGTTGCTAATGTTGGACTGTTGCTAATGTTGATAATGTTGCTAATGTTGTTAATGTTGTTGCTAATGTTGGACTGTTGTTGGATATAAGAATAAAATATGTGCTAACTTCATTTTTGGTGATATAGGAATAGAATCAATATAATGTGTTAGTTTAGTTTGTTCTTGTTAACATTTTTCTACATTGTTAACTATTGCTATATAATGTGTTTGTTTAGTTTAGTTTAGGTTAGTGTTAGTGTTAGTGTTAGGTTAGTGTTAGTGTTAGTGTTAGTGTTAGTTTAGAACATCTATTATAGTTTGTTCTTGTTAACATTTTTCTACATTGTTAACTATTGCTATATAATGTGTTTGTTTAGTTTAGTTTAGTTTAGGTTAGTGTTAGTGTTAGTGTTAGGTTAGTGTTAGTGTTAGTGTTAGTGTTAGTGTTAGTGTTAATAATGTAAATTCTTGAGGTTGTTGTTCTAAAGAACCGAAATTCAAAGCAATTTTGTTAATGAAGTTAATTGCTTTGAATTTCTTAGTTTGGACTTGTTATGCTAATGTTAACACTTGTTTAATCTTACAGTGGACATTGGTTGTTGGTTGCAATCAATCCTATCCGCGGAGTAGTGTATTATCTGGATTCCTTAGGAAATGATTGGACCACATACCCGGATATGAAGGACTGTATTGACACGTAAGTGAAATTGTTCTAAATAGAAATGTGTATATTTATTTATTTATGTGAATTGTTCTAAATATTCATTTATATTTTATTAGCACTATACAAGCATTCCTAGAACATCGGGGAATCGACCACACCATTACATGGAATTATGTGAAGGTATATTAATTATCACATGTTTTATTATATTAGTGATGCTTACTTGATAAAACTTAGAATTTATCCATATTTTATTTTCATTTGTAGTGTCCTCGGCAACGCAATCAAATAGATTGCGGCTATTTCATGTTGAGATTTATGAGAGACACTATTTCGTTGGATCGAATGGAGATTCCACCCGATGTATGTATTTCTAACTTATGAGTTATTTTAACACATATCTCTCATATTGTCTAATGAAATAGTTAAAACTAAATCAAACTATATGTTATATTATTATGTAGTATTTTGAAGAATTCAGGAGTGCTACTTACACAAAGGCTCTATTGGATGAAATCAAAGAGGAGTGGTGTCAATACATTATGGAGCTCGGAATTTTACAAACTTAAGGTATAATATTATACTCTTACTTTAATTGATGAGAATTTTAATATGTGTAACTTTGGTTGGAGTAATGCTTTGGTTGGATGCAATTTTGGTGTATATACTTTGAATTGCAATTTTGGTGTATATACTTTGAATTACAAACTTTGAATTACAATTTTGGATGCAATTTTGGTGTATATACTTTGAATTACAATTTTGGTGTATATACTTTGAATTGCAATTTTGGTGTATATACTTTGAATTACAAACTTTGAATTACAATTTTGGTGTATATACTTTGAATTACAATTTTTGGTGTATATACTTTGAATTTTAATACTTTGAATTACAATCTTTGTGTTTTCAGGACCTATAATGTAGATTGAAGCAATGTTTTGGTTGGATGCAATTTTGGTGTATATACAATTTTGGTGTATAAGTAATATGTGCATTGTAGAAAAAATGCTTTGGTTGGAAGCAATAACTTTGGTTGGAAGCAATGCTTTGGTTGGATGCAATTTTGGTGAATAAGTAAAATGTGCATTTGTAGAAAAATGTAATGATTTGTAATTATAAATAGGTGTATATACAATTTTGGTTTGTAATTTTAAATATATATATTGGTATGAAATGCCAATTTTGGATATATAATTTTGGTGTAGAAAGGCCAATGGTTTGAATTGCCAATTCTGAAAAAAATTGCTGGTTGAAAATTACAGGTCAAATTCTGGTTGAAAAAACCTGGTAAAATTGTGGTTAAAAAAAAATTATATAAAATTTTTCGTACACCTTAGACAGCGCTTTTGGTGAAAGCGCTGTCTAAGGTCCACTTTAGACAGCGCTTATGGTGAAAGCGCTGTCTAAGGTGTACTAAAAAAGTCAAAAATGGAAGGTCTTAGACAGCGCTTATGGTGAAAGCGCTGTCTAAGGTGTACTAAAAAAGTCAAAAAAGGAAGGTCTTAGACAGCGCTTTTGGAGAAAGCGCTGTCTAAGGTGTACCAAAAAAGTCAAAAAAAGGTAGGGCTTAGACAGCGCTTTTGACGAAAGCGCTGTCTAAAGTAATCCATATAATGTGAAAAAGCGCTGTCTAAAGGTACCATAGACAGCGCTTTTCATTAAATACACGCCCCTTTAGACAGCGCTTTTGGTAATACCAAAAGCGCTGTCTAAACCTATAGCGTCGCTGGCTTATACAACGCTTTAAAGCGCTGTCTAAAGGCTAAAAAAGCGTTGTCTAAAACCGTTTTTGCGCTAGTGCTTCCCAATTGTACTCGCCTATTCCGGGCTTTTCAATTAATAAATTGAATTTCAGTCAAAAGGTTCTTATTTTGTTTTATTGTTTTGTTTGCAAAAACGTCCGAATCTTTGATAAAACATTGCATTTGAAAATACCGTGGCCTTACAAATAACATGCGCAGAAAAACATTTAAAGTCACTCTGAATGTTGAGTAATCCTGGATAGTGGATTCAAACGACGCAATATCCTGGGGCACGTGCGCATATTCTTTTGTTGTAGGTAACAGGTACAAGTATTCCAAGAGCATGGATCATGTCTTCTAGACGAGGAAGCACTTATCCCCATGCAGAATACTAGGACAGTCAAGTTCAAGAAGGGTCCCAAGTCACCTTTTGTCTCAATGTTTACTGATTGAGTCCATTCTCGACTGTCGGTCGCTCACGACGATTCGATACCGGTGGATTGAGTTCAACGGGGTATCGTTGTATCTTATTAAGTTGATTCTCCTTTTCAGTATTTCCAACAGCTACAAGCTTTTCTGTGTCGATAACGGTTGCAAATTCCCCAGTAGAGTTACTTCGCAGACCTCGCAGTTAATGTTCAAGACTCAGTGAGTGTCCAGGAGTTTGAGGATGTCAAATCTTCTGTAAAACCCTCTTGGGACGATTTCTTCGGGTCAGCCCTGCAGCATGGGGGAAAAGTAAGTTGTTGACTCTCCTAAACATTGGGCATCATATAATTCCCCAGCGTGATATGTTTCAGATTTATTATCTCCAGTAAAGTGACCTCTCAAGTATCGACATTTGTCTAAGAGTTTGAAGATGCGTGGTCTTCTGAAAAATCCTCTTAAGAGACATTCCCCAGCGAGAGACGCTTTGAAGCGGTTATACCCAGTAGGGTACTGTCAACTCATTATCCCCAGTGGAGTAGTCAAGCAGAATAGTTGCCTAGCATGGAACATTATGGCTCTTATTCTAAGCTTGACAGCTCCATTCATCAATAGATCACTGTGCATTTGCTTTGCACTTTCCCAGCAGGTATAAAGGCTCTTTCCCAGCAGGTCCCGACAGAAGGTTTTCTAACCAGGATTTGTGTATCCCTGACGGAGTAGTTCTCCCCCAGCAAGATCGTATCTCTGGCAGTGGTATTCCCCACATATTTCAGCATTGAATCTTGTCAATAATACTACCCAGCTGAGTTGTTTTCTTTCTTGCAGAAGTTTAGAAGGTCAACAGAATCTCTTCCTCAGCAGAGTGTTAGCATATTCTCTTCGGATTTGGTAGATCCCCAAGCATAGTTTTAAGGACTTGTCTTCTTCAGCAGAGTGTTAGTACATTCTTTCCCCAGCCAAGTCAGAAAATTCTCATCCCCAGCGGATTTTCTATGACCAGAATTCGTCCCCAGGCAGATGAAGTAATTTATGGCAAAGTCATCATTCTCCATATCTCAAAGTCCAATTTATTTTTGGCAAGCGTGACAATTCAAGGCAAACAGATTGTTCATTCATTCTCCAACAGAGATACCATCCTTTCAGGAGTCTCTAATGTCAAATCATTGATCTTTGTTCCTCAGCAGGGTCAGTAGAGACGTCTGACATGCATGCAGAGCGTGATCCAGTATTGGAATTTTCCAGAAGTCCACCTGTAGCGTGGCAAGCCAGTAGTCATCTGGCGTTGTTTAAAAGACGTTATCAAAGTTCAACCGGAGATTGGCAAAAGTCCATATTAGGGTGGCAAATCAGCAAGTTCAACCACAGATCGGCAAAAGTCCATCTTAGGGTGGCAAAGCAAGGCAAAGTCCAACCGTAGATTGGCAAAAGTCCATCTAAGGGTGGAAATTCAGTTGTAAGTCCAACCGTAGATTGGCACAAGTCCACCCGTAGCGTGGCAAGTCAGTAGTCATCTGACTCCCTTTAAAAGACCGCAACTAAGTCCAACAACAAATTAGCAAAAGTCCATCTTAGGGTGGTGAATCATCAGCAAGTCCAACCGTAGATTGGCAAAAGTCCACCCGCAGTGTGGCATTTCAGCTGCAAAGTCCAACTGTAGATTGGCGAAAGTCTACCCGTAGTGTGGCAGGTCAGTAGTCGTCTGACTTCATTCAAAAAGACAGTCTACCCGTAGTGTGGCAAGCCAGTAGTCGTCTGGAGTTGTACTAAAAGACATTGCTAAAGTCCACCCGTAGTGTGGCAAGCCAGTAGTCGTCTGGCGCCGTACCAAAAGACATTGTTAAAGTCCACCCGTAGTGTGGCAAGCTAGTAGTCGTCTGGCGTCGTGCTAAAAGACATTGTTAAAGTCCACCCGTAGCGTGGCAGGCTAGTAGTCGTCTGGCGTCGTGCCAAAAGACATTGCTAAAGTCCACTCGTAGTGTGGCAGGCCAGTAGTCGTCTGGCGTTGTACCAAAAGACATTGTTAAAGTCCACCCGTAGTGTGGCAGGCCAGTAGTCGTCTGGCGTCGTTCAAAAGGACATCCCTTCGGTGTTATTCTTCCCATCAGAGTTTTATACAAGCAGAGTTCATTTGGTTGGGTTTATATCCCTTTTCTTCTTCTCCACAGAGTGCAAATTTTCTGGTTATTTTTGGTATTCAATCCCTCCATACCTTGAAAGTCTGACAGCAATCGCTATCATCCATTTAGGTCTACAGTGATTGAATAGGGGCAGCTGTAATACCCCAAAATTTTCCCTCTCATTTTCTTCATATCATTTAGCATGAGTTTTCATTTCATGGCATTGCATTCAAGCATAGAAAAACAAAACATTAAGCATTTTGCATTGCATCTTGCATAAGGGCATGGTATCAGTGATTCTCTAAGGTGTTGATCATCCAAAGTAAAGTAATAAGAGCCAAGGGTCTCTCACAAGCCTCAAAGGTCTTTTACATCATATGTCATCCCTACTTGATCTCACAAGTCATTGAAAGAAGGAGAATTCATCAAGAAGATTGGGCAGTACACCATCTCCTACACAAGGCAGTCAAAAATTGGGATCTGACCCTCAAATGGACAAGCTCTTTGAGTCTTCATCATGTACAAATGCCATATCTCTTCTTTTTTAGATGGGATATACATTATATTCAGAGGAATTTGGATTTGGAGGATGTGCCATTTCCTCCTAACCAGAGGGTGCCAAAATTAGGGTTTGACCTAAAATCAGTCTATCTCTGATTTTTTGGGCAAGACTTAATCTCATGGTATTCCTTATGTTCTTAAGTGTATATGGATGGAAAATTGCTCATCAATTGGTTTCAGAAGGGTTTCAATTGATCAGTTGCTTGATAGTCAAGAAATTGGGGAAAAAATCAACTGTGTAGTGAAAAAAGTCAACTCTTGACTTTTTAAGGTCAAATTCATGAAATTCATGTTATATAGGTTCATTGGACAAGATTTGATCAAGAAATGATGGAGGAATAAGGAAAAATCAAGAAATCACAAAACTGCCAAAAATAGAAACTTTAGGGTTTCCAAAATTGGCAAGTTTGGACCATTTTGCACCCTACTTTGAGGCTCTTTTTCTTCAAGATAAAAGTTCCAAACCTCAGGCCCAAGTTGAGCCAATTAAAGTTCATGCTCTAAGCTTCAAATCCATATAAATAACATCTCCATTGGATCAAAATTGAATGAGTTATGGTTGATCAAAGTTTGATGAAACTAGGTCCAAAACCAAGTCATGACCAAGTGTGACCAAGCCCACCGGCCATCATTTTGACAAACACTTGGTGTGCCAAATGTCCAGACACTTTTCTCAATGATGAAAGCTCCAAATGAAAAAATGTTGAACATCAAAGTTGTTCATCTCAATGTCCTCTTCAACTTTGATGATGGATAAATTTTCATTTGAGCAAGTTATGAGATGGTTCTAAGGGTTCAAAGATGTTATGATCATGCTGAAAATCCATAGGTTACCCTTGCCATGCCAAGTTTACACGCCCACCAACCAGTTTGGAACCATTGAATTCATAGTCATTTTTAAGTGTGTTTGAGGCTTCATTTCAATCCCATTCTCACACCAAATATATTCTCTCATGAGTCCTCTTTCATTTGACACCAAAACTCCATTAAACCATGCATTAACATGAGAGATATTCTTCTCCAAACATCCATTGATGCATTAAGAAGGTTGCTGCTACAAAATCATAAAAACTCATTGTTAGTGTTGTGAATTCATATCAGCTTGCACGCATATTCCACACTTTCTTTTCCTCATTTAAGCCAAACATAATTCTTACATCATCCATGACATGCTTTCTATGCGTGGAAATGGAAAAGAATAAAAACTTGTTGAGCAAGTTTCTCTACTGCAGCATAACTCCACCATCACCACTGGTTCACTTATACTCCACCATAACATCCTGAACCTTCATCACCATATCACTCCTCTCCTCACTCGCCCTAACTAACTTGACTCAGTTAGTTAGGGACAACTCAATTAACCTCACTCAACTCACCTTAACTCACTCATTTAACCACCACTGGTTCACTTTAAACCACAGATATAAATCAAAGTTTCACTCACAAATTCATTTCCAACTTTCATTTTCCATTCTCTCACGAAAATTCTTCTCACTTTTCTCTCTTCTCTCTTTCTGATTTCACATGACACCAACAAGTTTCAACTACACTTCATCTCTATCATCATCAATGGCGCATGATTGAAGTAAGAGTCAGCATAATCCACACAAATTCTTCAAGTGTACTTCAGAAATTTTTTGAATCTCTCTGTTCTCAAGATATCAAGCTCAAACAGCATTTATTTTGCTTGAAGTGAAGCTCCAAAGTTAAAGATCAAGAAGTTCTCTGGTTTTCTCAACACTTCAAGTTTCTCCACATTTTCAGGTTTTAATTTACTCAACCTTAATGCTTTGTGTTCATGTGATTTAAACTTGTTTCATGTTGTTTTGAGCTTATTAGAAGTTATGCGTGAGTCCTGGCTAGTTGATAGGCTCTTTAGGAGCTTAGGTGTGATTTTAGGGCAAAATATTTTGGCTCGGTTTGTTGTGTACGTGCATGATCTATGAGAAATAATTGCATATTCATGATGTACTTCACTTCCTCTTCACTTTGGTATGCGAATTGTGGATTTCTGGACGGTTGAAAGTTTGCAGGTGGTGGTTGCTCGCCGGAGAAGATGACCGGAGGTCCTTCTCCGGCAGGTGGTTTGATATGCTAGGGTTTTGGAATCTTATATCGTAGCCGTTGGATCATTTTAATCTCATGGTTGGTATTGTGCCAGCACATTAAAAAACATGTGCATTGCATGTGCTTCATTTTGACCTTGATTTGATTAAGTGTGCGTGTGTGCATCATCCTTATTGTGTGATTGCGTGTTGATTGGCATGATATGATTACTTGTATGATCATCTGGCATTGACTTTGATCTAACAGTTTAAATTGTGCCACCACATTAATGAGCCAACCTCTCTCTCACGTGCATTTCTGTGGACTTCAGTTGACTTGTGTGTGGGCGCGTGTATGATTATTACCCTATGTTTGCATTCTGGTTCGCGTGATCTTTTATGATTGTCTGTTGATTGATCTAAGGGCTCAGATGGAGTCAAATCTTTGACTACGCATGCACACTCATCACACACAATCACAAGTTTAATTGGATTAGACTTAATTACTATTTGCACCCCACACTAAGCCCATTCTTGCTTTTGAACGTGAAAATTACTCTAACTACACCCCTTCCCATTTCTTTTACTTTTTTTTTAATTTCTTTTCCACATCTGTTTGGATTTTGATTTTTAAAAATAGTAAAGCACATCTAAAAATGCCAAATAAATTCATGAATCATCTTCATAGTTTTATAAAATTTTTCAAATTTTATTTTCTATTTTTCTATTATTTTTGCATCTGAATTAATTGTTGCTTGAATTTATTTTTGAAATGTTTCATTTGTGCATACTTTATCTTGTTGATTTTGTTTCTCATCATTGGTATATAGTTTGATCCTCATTCTTTTTGTATATTTCAAAGGACACTTTGAAGCATGTAAAAACATTTTTGTCATATTTTTAAGATCATCTTTGCATCCTCTTTGAGCCATTTCTTTGTGCATGATCATGTGAAATCCTAACTACTTTGCCATGCTTGTTTGATTGAGTTTATTTGTGTTACTTTGTATGAGATTTTGGTATGATATTTGCCTCTGGTTGAGGTCCCTTGAGACCTATTTTGTTTATTTTTTAATCATGTTTGGTATTTGTTGGATGACTCTTGTTTGAGGTCCCTTTTTGTGAACTTCTTTGATCATGTTTGTTTACTTGCTTGAAAAGGCACTTGTGCCATTGTATGATATCATTCTTCTTGACTTCTTGAGCCATGTTTAGATCATTATAGGTCTTTTGAATGAAGTTATAGGTCATTGGTTTGAATTTGATGCTTTCTTTGTGTACATGTTCAATACTTGTCTAACATGTCTCCTCTTTACCTAATTCCTTATTCTTTTTCATCTAAGTGCCAACTTGACTTGTAATTGGTTTGTTTATGCCATGCCATACTATCCATTTGCATTTCATATGATGGATGCCTCTGACTTTAAAGCATTGCATTTATCTCATATGCCATTCATGTTTCACTTTGCATACTTGAACATGTTTCATTCAAATGCATGTTTCTTTTTCCTCTAGCTTCTAAATGACTTGTAATTGCTTGAAAGTGATTGATTTGTGCATCTTATCTTCATCCTAATATGCCATATCACTTCTGATTTTGATACTTGAGTTTCATCTTGAATTTTTTTAGGTTTGAGTTATGCCTTGAATGTTTTCTTTCCATGTTAAATTCATGTTCATATCTTCTCACTTCTTCTCCTAATCACTCTTAATGCTTGGATGCTTGATGGTATGCCTTATTTGACATTTGTACATCATGTTTAGGCACATTTTTAGGTCATCTACATTTTGACTTTGACATTACTTGAGACATTATTGCATGATCACCTTGCATGTTCACTCATTCTTCATCTATTTCTTCCATGATTCACTTCTTTAACGATTAGTGCTTTGTTTGTGCATAATTCATTGGTGTTGGATATCTTAGCATTAGGGAACCCCTTTAGAGCATAGGTTCTGACCTTGATTGAGTTTCTTCTCTTAGGATCTTTATCCTTTAATTCTTAACTTGTTTGTTCACCACTTGTTATTCTTTCTCTTATTGCACTACTTGTAAATTGTTTTGAACTAACATTTTCATGTAGATGCTGAAGGTAAGTAAGTGTGTGAATATGCTTCCACACACACTTCTCTCTTTCGTCTTTTCTTGTTTCATTTAATCATTCAAATTGTGTTTGATAAGCATTTACATGCTTTTCTTGAATAACTTCTTCTTCATCCCTCTTTAAGATCAACTTAACTTCCCTTCCGGAAGTAAGTTGCTTCTTTTGCTCTTCTTCTTCTTTCTTTTAGAAGTAGGTTTCTTAAACCACATTAACCTTAGGATCACCATGTATGATAACATTAATATTAAGTCTTAGTATCCCTCATTAGTTTTCGCCTTTTGCTCCTTTTGAGTCACTTCTTCTCATCTCAAAACTTCTTGAAAACACTTAATAAAGATAAAGAGTATTGCGCACGAGCCTTAAGCGTGGGGAATGAGAAATGAGGGGCTTCCTCTCATCTTTCTAGAGTGCTTAGCGGGCGTCCTGTCTTGGGACGATTCGTTAAGTATTCGTCCCTGTGCCGTAGACTTTGGTGCAATCCAAGTTATAAATAACTGCAAAAAAAACACTTCTTTCTTAAAAACTTCAAACAAATAATTTCCATTCTCATCTCTCCACTCTTTCCTTAAGGATGCGTCAAGTTCGTTCCACCGTAAATCGGTAACGCCTAAGTCTCCCTACAGCGAGCTGCAACACCTAAACTGCTAGGACGCGGACGTTGATGTATTCCACTAAAAAACACAAACAACTTTCCCTTAGGTGAGGGGAACTATGTCGCTCTGATTCTCATGTTCCCGATGGGATACGTAGGCAGTGGGGTTGGGCCCATTCGAGCACTTCTTTTATTTTCCCTACATTTGTTTCTCTTTCTCTCTCCTTTTCTTTTCCAGTTCTCTAGCTAGCAGCTCCTTTTCCAGTATCATTTCCTTACACCCTTTGATTGAAGCAACAAGCCTGGATCCCATCGGGTAGGATGGACGCGTGGGGGTGCTAATACCTTCCCTGCGCGTAACCGACTCCCTAACCCATTTCTCTTGGTCGCAAGACCATGCTTTTCCTTTCCCCTCAGGTTTATGCAGTGTTTCCTTTCCCTCTCTTGGGATAAATACACATTGTTGGCGACTCTGTTTCGGTGCCACTTTCGCGTTTGTACTAGGATGAAAATCCCGGGAGCGACATGAGCCAAGTCAAGATTGTAGCTGTATTGCTTCACAAAGGCATTAGCTAGATCTGACCATGATTGGATGATGCCACTCTCTAGCTGCATGTACCAATTCAGTGATGCCCTGTAAAACCCCGATTCCCATCGCGGATAAATAATACATAATTAAATTAGAGTAATTAAATTTTTTTTCTTAGACAGAAATAAGGATGCCACATTTGAGAAAAACACAATCCCTGCTCATAAATTTGATACATAACACAAAATGGGATAAACATAAAAGGGAAACTTTTTCCAACAAAAGGGAAGTTCAATTATGGAATAAAGAGGAAAGATCCATAACTGACTTGTTTTACAAAATAACTTGATTTATAACATCAAAATATTCATACAAAGGTAATACAAAATAGATCCAACAAATGTATACATATATAACAAAAGCATTCCTTGACTCCCGTGTTACGTATCAGAGCAGACAGACCGACAACAGGATAGAGAACTAATCTTCACAAAAGCCTCCAAGATACTAATCTGCAATTGCCTCATAGAGCAACAAACCACAACAGAAGGGTGAGAAATAACAAGTAGATCAAGATTGCATAATAATATGCAAACACATATAAATTCACATGCATAATTATTCTCACCACAAGCATCACATACTAATACAGATAGCATGCCACAGATACATAACATATTTCTAATAATCCCACAACATAGCATATATCAATTATACCAATATAATAGCATATTCACACATAATGCATCCCAAAGTTATAACATATGGAAACACACCACCACATCACGTATATTCATATATAGCATACCATAGAGAATTAATACAATCATTGTAATGTACAACATCCCCACAAAACATAGCATATGTCTATACATAAAACATATCATCCATAATCCATACATTTATCACGAATGCATATCAAATCACCAATTCTATCACAAGCTCAACACATAATCAATCCATTCACAATTTCCCACACATAATCAATCCATTCATAATTTCCCACACATAATCAATCCATTCACAATTTCCCACACATAATCAATCCATTCACAATTTCCCACACATAATCAATCCATTCACAATTTCCCACACATAATCAATCCATTCATGATTTATGCAAATGCAGAGAGACCGACACAATGACTCTATGCAAATGCGGTACCAATCCATTCATCATTCTCATCATTAATTCACTCAGGAATTATTGGAATCATCGCTTGTTACTTAGTGTAACTCCCCGTCAGGTAAACGATGATCCCCATCGCTTTAGGTCCTCTTTGTATAAGGAACACGACGTTTATGGATTGCTTTAGGTCCTCTTTGTATAAGGCACACGATCCGATCGCTTTAGGTCCTCTTTGTATAAGGCACACGATCGTCTATAACGTCGCTTTAGGTCCTCTTTGTATAAGGCACATGACCGTTACAGCAGATTCCCTCTGGAATCATTTCGTCGCTCACACCCCACAAGGGCACACGACATCACAAGATGCATATCATGATGCTTGGCATACAAATGACTCATGACAATCAAATGCATACATATATACAACCATGTGAACCATCTCAACATCAATAATCATGCATTGAAATCAAGCCCAAAACAATGCATTTATTTTCCATAAGGCCACAAACCATCATCACAACATCTCATCACATGCATTCACATCATATAACAGCACACAAGCTATACGTTATATATCAAAAGCATATTGCTTGATAGCACATCAATCGCACACAATTACGACGGTAAAAGTCGACAAAACGACACATTTCCAAATTCCCGACAAAATTAAATCTGCCACTAATCCCCAAACCATTTTTATAAGAAAAAACATCTCATTAACTTTCCAATGCTTCGAACGGCGGCCAAAACGGACTTACGGTTCAAAAGTTATGATCGAAACCGTATTTGGACCCCAAAGCTGCCTAGCTGCGACGAGGCATCACGGCGCTCGCCGTAAGCCTAAAGGCGCTCGCCATTGCCCTGCAGAATGCAGAATTCTGCATTTTTCAGTGTTGGAGGCCTTCCGGACCTCCTACTTCGATTCCAAAAAAACCCCCAAACTCATAATTCAACATACTACAATATTTTCACCATTAAAAAGCCATCCAACACATTTTCCATTTTTGAAATATTTTGAAACATAATTTTATCAATTCATCCCAACTCCAATCTCGATCAAAACCACTCGAAAACACACAAACAACCATTCCCGATTAACTCCTATCCTTACCCGACTATACTACACAACTTATTCTGCATTCCAACCGTGAAAACATCGATTCCAATCAATTGTTCACAAATTCAACCAAATGGAAAACATATATTTTTCAACCAAACATTCAAACAAGTACATACATATACATATACAATCGAAATATAATCGGAACTTCTCACCCTTACCCGATTAATCGTGCTCGAAACGGAGCTATTTCGATTTCCACCTCTTTTCCTCTTCTCCATTTCTTTCCTCTCCTTTTCCTTCTTTCTCTCTTTCTTTCCTTTCCCTTTCTTTTCTCTCTTTTTCTCTCAAATCTCTATTTATAATAATATCTACTTTTTCTAAAATATCTAACCCCTCAAAATGACCATTTTACCCCTCAGCTCAAATATCTCGCAAACGCTCTCAAAACGCGATAAAACATAAACAACGATGAAATATATTTCGGGAAATAAAAGTTGAAAAGAAATTATAATTTATTGCAAATATTTTACCTATCAGGGAAATTAGCCAATTAACTCAATTAGCAGGTAAAATACAATAAATTCACACATTTCACAAAATTCACATAAATGAAATAAATAAATATAATTAAACAAATCGGGGTGTTACAACTCTCCCCCACTTAGACATTTTCGTCCTCGAAAATACATTTGGTGCAAACAACTCCGGATACGACTCTCGTATTCGACTAACCCACTCTTATGCCATTAAAGGCAACACCACAAATAACACAACTAACAAACCACTTTGCTAACAACAGCTACAACAACGACACGACAACGACGATAACTACAACGACAAGATGCAATGCCCATACAATGCACTTGACGACTAACTCACGACTCAAGGAATACCTAAGTTACGAACACACAGGTTTACTCTTGACCCGAAACACAACAAGATCATTACCCTCACCATAGGTAACACTCCCCTAATTCCCCACAAGGAATTAGCTACTCGCACTCGAACCATCACGATGGAAACGAGGCAACAACAAAGATAAGAACATAAAGTCCCACGACACCACATCGTTTCAACAATCTCTACATAACCACAATACCAACATCCTTGTCACACAACAATATTACAACAATGCTATGGTTCACCAATCGAACATACAACCAAAACATCCATCTACATAGTAGCTCATGAATAATATTTAAACCTTCCACCTAACATTTCCATTCTGAAATGTCCAATGGTCTCATCATTCCTACATGTTTTCAATGTTCAACCTACGAACTCTCACAAGTCACACACGCATAACCGAAATGTGCTACATCACGCTTCCGCTGCGCACTCTGATTACTCGCAACAATCAAATCTATCCTTTTCATGTCCAACTTCTGACTCTCTTTAATATTCACCAGGAAAATCATAGTTCACTTCCAATATACTCAACCTCACACTCTACTGTGTTATCTCACACACCAGACACAAGTCTCTGAACTTCTCAAATAATTCTAACTCCCTGACCATCAAAACAGACATGTATAAAAACTTTCGACTTAACTCATCAGGCACGACATTAACTTCACCAATAGGATAATTCCAGCTAAAGTCATAACTCATCAGGAATTCCAACCATCCTCATTGTCTCATACCCTATTATTTTCGACCAAACCGGTACCCAATATTCTTGTGATTACTAAACACTTCAGACTCAAAACCATAAAAAAAATACCTCCAGATTCTCAACACAAAAGTAACCGCAGCCATCTTGAAGTCACGAATCCTCAATTGTCGTAAAGCATAAGCCACGACTTTACCATCTTGCATTAACACACTGACTAAACTCATCAAGGACGCATCCCAATATTCCATAAACAGTTTATTAGGATCAGGCAGAATCAAAATTGGAGCCATAGTCAATCTCTACTTCAGCTCACCAAAACTTACTCACAACGAACATCCCAAACAAATGACTCACCCTTTGCAAGTCAACTGAGATAACAGAAGTACTAACTTAGCAAAGTCTTCCATAACCTGCAGTAACAACCAACTAAGCCCAAAAGTTTCTAATCTCCTTAACCAACTTTGGAGTCTCTCAAGGTAGAACTGCATCTACTTCCGATGGATCCTTAACCATACTCTCAACTGAAATAACATATCCAAGAAAACTAACCTTTTTCAACCAAAATTCTCACTCGATAAATTAGCAGAAAGCTCCCTCTCTTCAACCCTTGTAACTCAATCCTCAAATACTCTACATACTCATCCTTTGATTTAAAATAAATTAGAATATCATCCAATAAACATCACTATAACTTATCCAAACAAGTATGGAAGATACGATTCATATACTCCACAACCATAACATATACCACCTTCAAAATTCATTCTGAGCTCGAAACAATTTATCCAAAATAGCTTAACAATCTCTGGTTACCACATTCCATATCTATCCTTCTTACGGGGTTCCAACTCACTCGAGGTTTCTATTGACAGGAGATCTCAACCCATAATAAAAGTAATACCATCAAGGAACTTCAAATCGTTCGCAATTTGTCACAATTCATAACTCAAGCTATCCAGAACACCACCGCAAGTTTCCATACTACTCACTGATTAACACGCAACCTCATGCTATCATCCTTTTCCTTACCAGCCATGTTGGACCTCTTCAAGTCGACACACTAATGTTTCATCCAAAAACACATTTGAAAACCATGCACAACTGACGGCCCATCACTGTGGCTTCCTGCCAATTTCTAGAACACTATCATCACAAACATGACAAACATCTGAGTTTAACTTCCTAAAAGTTCTTCTACTTACGTAGCAGATCCAAACCTCAAATCCTCACCTTCGTCAATTTTGAGTTCACACTCTACCCTCTGAGAACAACCATTAACGATACCCAATCGTTCTCTCTCAATGACTTCCCAACTGGACCAACATACCAAAACCTCTAATCCGTCTCATCTTCCGATATTAGAATCTTCATCGACTCATCAAAACAATCTGTAATCATTTTCTTAATTCCAAGCAATTCATTGCACACACTATCAAGGCCGGAAAGACACGTCTATTCCATCCAACATAATTCCATCTACTATCAACAAGATATTAAGGGTGATCAGTTCCTTAATTTGTCAATAGACAACCGACAATCCTGATGGGGCATAAATCGTCTTTACCAAACTATAATATCATTTCTTGCATATTGTGCACAAAACCACCTAAGGCACAAATCCTTAGTTGACATAAACCTTACCTCCGCATTCCCTCCGAAACCGGGAATAACACTGTCCAAACAACACTTACAATCTTGCAATCTACAACACACTGAGCCAATGCTCCACACCTGAAACAACTTGGAGAAGCTCCAGCTTCTCCCCCACTTATCTCATTCTAAATCCTGCAGACAAAGGATTAGAAAACCAGAAAGCACTGACAGTGTTCCACACACATATCACATACTAAGGAACAAACAACATCGACAATATTCAACTGTCACACCAACTGACTCAACAACTTGGCAGGACGGACCGACCTGCTCTGATACCACTAATGTAACACCCCAATTCCCATCGCGGATAAATAATACATAATTAAATCAGATTAAATATAAATTTATTCTTAGACAAAAACAAGGATGCCACAGTTGAGAAAAACACAATCCCTGCTCATAAATTTGATACATAACACAAAATGGGATAAACATAAAAGGGAAACTTTTTCCAACAAAAGGGAAGTTCAATTATGGAATAAAGAGGAAAGATCTATAACTGACTTGTTTTACAAAATAACTTGTTTTATAACATCAAAATATTCATGCAAATGTAATACAAAACAGATCCAACAAATGTATACATATATAACAAAAGCGTTCCCCGACTCCCATGTTACGTATCAGAGCAGACAGACCGACAAAAGGATGGAGAACTAAAATTCACAAAAACCTCTAAGATACTAATCTGCAATTGCCTCATAGAGCAACAAACCACAGCAGAAGGGTGAGAAATAACAACTAGATCAAGATTGCATAATAATATGCAAACACATATAAATTCACATGCATAATTATTCTCACCACAAACATCACATACTAATACAGATAGCATGCCACCAATACATAACATATTTCTAATAATCCCACAACATAACATATATCAATTATACCAACATAATAGCATATTCACACATAATGCATCCCAATGTTATAACATATGGAAACACACCACCACATCACGTATATTCATATATAGCATACCATAGAGAATTAATACAATCATTGTAATGTACAACATCCCCGCAAAACATAGCATATGTCTATACATAAAACATATCATCCATAATCCATACATTTATCATGAATGCATATCAAATCACCAATGCTATCACAAGCTCAACACATAATCAATCAATTCACAATTTCCCACACATAATCAATACATTCAAAATTTCCCAAACATAATCAATCCATTCACAATTTTCCACACATAATCAATCCATTCACAATTTCCCACACATAATCAATCCATTCACAATTTCCCACACATAATCAATCCATTCATGATTTATGCAAATTCAGAGAGACCGACACAACGACTCTATGCAAATGCGGTACCAATCCACCCATCATTCTCATCATTAATTCACTCAGGAATTATTGAAATCATCGCTTGTTACTTTGTGTAACTCCCCGTCGGGCAAACGATGTTCCCCGTCGCTTTAGGTCCTCTTTGTATAAGGCACCCGACGTTTATGGATCGCTTTAGGTCCTCTTTGTATAAGGTACACGATCGTCTATAACGTCGCTTTAGGTCCTCTTTGTATAAGGAACATGACCGTTACAGCAGATTCCCTCTTGAATCGTTTCGTCGCTCACACCTGACAAGGGCACACGACATCACAAGATGCATATCATGATGCTTGGCATACAAATGACTCATGACAATCAAATGCATACATATATACAACCATGTGAACCATCTCAACATCAATAATCATACATTGCAATCAAGCCCAAAACAATGCAGTTATTTGCCATAAGGCCACAAACCATCATCACAATATCTCATCATATGCATTCACATCATATAACAGCCCACAAGCTATACGTTATATATCAAAAGCATATCGCATGATAACACATCAATCACACACAATTACAACGGTAAAAGTCGACAAAACGACACATTTCCAAATTCTCGACACAATTAAATCGGCCACTAATCCCAAAACCATTTTTTATAAGAAAGAATATCTCATTAGCTTTCCAACGCTTCGAACGGCGGCCAAAACGGACTTACGGTTCAAAAGTTATGATCGAAACCGTATTTGGACCCCAAAGCTGCCTGGCTGCGACGAGGCATCACGGCGCTTGCCGTAAGCCTAAAGGCGCTCGCCATTGCCCTGCAGAATGCAGAATTCTGCATTTTTCAGCGTTGGCGGCCTTCCGGACCTCCGATTTCGATTCCGCAAAAACCCCCAAACTCAGAATTCAACATACTACGATATGTTCACCATTAAAAAGCCATCCAACACATTTTCCATTTTTGAAATGTTTTGAAACATAATTTTATCAATTCATCCCAACTCCAAACTCGATCAAAACCACTCAAAAACACACAAACAACCATTCCCGATGAACTTCTATGCTCACCCGACTATACTACACAACTTATTCCGCATTCCAACCGTGAAAACATCGATTACAATCAATTGTTCACAAATTCAACCAAATGGAAAACATATATTTTTCAACCAAACATTCAAACAAGTACATACATATACATATACAATCGAAATATAATCGGAACTTCTCACCCTTACCCGATTAATCGTGCTCGAAACGGAGCTATTTCGATTTCCACCACTTTTCCTCTTCTCCATTTCTTTCCTCTCCTTTTCCTTCTTTCTCTCTTTCTTTCCTTTCCCTTTCTTTTCTCTCTTTTTCTCTCAAATCTCTATTTATAATAATTGAAAATTCTGGTGTCAGATACGAGATGTCGAATACAATGTTACGACACTAATATCTGTTTTGGTTTTGAGAACGAACAAAATAAATAACGCAAACAATTATAAAAGACACAAGTAATTGTTAACCCAGTTCGGTGCAAAACACACCTACGTCTGGGGGCTACCAAGCCAGGGAGGAACTCCACTATTAGTAGTATCAATTCAGGATCAAACCACACAGTTTACAACCTTCACTTAATCCCTACCCAATGCAATTACAAACTCCCCCTCAATCACAGCAGTGATAATAACAGACACAAATAAACGAGACAGAAGAACACTCTTCAAGGACACAACTTGATTTTGCTTAAAAGCTTCAATCAAGCACAATGATACTCTTTGCTTAAAAGCTTAAGAGTAAAAACTTACAACTCAATAAACCTATTCCAAAACAATCATCAAAACAATAATTGCTTTGGTTCACAAGAAAACTATGACCACACTTCAAACTCTTAAAAACCGTGACCCAAACAAATGATAGCAGCTGTTTATTTATAGATCCCACAGCAGCAGCAGCTCCCCAGAAGCTTTTAACCTAATTAGGTTAATTACCAACAATCAAGGAGAGAAAGTAGAAACAAATGAATACTTTCTGGAAATAGCAAATCACACGATTAGGAGAATCTTCCAAAATAAAAGCGCCTAAAAAATCTCAACAGAAACACACTGCAAAACCCAAAGCGCGCGTACACAATCCAAGGCCCAACGAGCTGATCAGAAACAAACATGTCACGACATCAATTTTGACATCCTGATGAAAGCTGCTTACAGGCAGTACTACATACCTACAGAGAGGCTACCCAAGCATGTCGTGACATCAGCCTTGACAGGTATGTTTTACCAAAAATTGCTGCCAATTAAAAACACTTACAAACTCCCCCTTTGGCGAAATTTTTTGGCTAAAACATAATAATCGAACAACAATCAGAAATAGCAGCAGCAGAAAAAGAAACAGCAGATCCAAGGAAGTAAGCAGCATAGCATCAGAAATAGCAACTTCCAAAGTTAAGAGAAACAGAAATATCCAGTGATCAATCAGAAATAGCAGCAGCAGAAAAAGAAACAGCAGATCCAAGGAAGTAAGCAGCATAGCATCAGAAATAGCAACTTCCAAAGTTAAGAGAAACAGAAATATCCAGTGCTCCCCCTTTTTAGCCATAAAGAGAGCCAAACCAAAAAAACACATAGTCTTTACAACCAAAAAGCCAAGTAACCAAAAAGAAACTAACACAAGGTGCAGAAGCACATCAAACCAAAAGAACTTCCACAAGAACCAATATGGAAACATATGGCAAAAAAAAAAAACTTAATCTTCATCAGAACCAGAAACATCTTCAGCTTCTTCACCAGACCCAGATTCATCTTCAGCCTCTCCACCAGCATCAGCCTCATTGTCACTCCCACCAGAGTCTTCACCCTCATTGTCAGCTTCAGTCTTTGCATTATCACCATCCTCACGTTCCTCCTTCTCAAGAATTCTGATAAGAGTTTCAAGCTTCAACTTTCTGCTTTCTAGCTCTTTGCAAGTCTCCTTGAGCTCAGAAATGATGGTAGACTTATTCACAGGTCTACTGCTAGAGGATGTCTCAGCAGATGTTACAACAATATCAGGGACATGGGTCCCCTGAAACAGCTTGTAATGAAAAGACAAGACACTTTCTCTTTTGCAAGCAGTGTCTGACTCAGTTAAAATTCCAGGATATTGTTTAAGGATAATGCCACAAATGACAGAGGGAAAAGCTATGGGAAGCTTCACAGCCATCGTACCTGCATGCTTCAATGTCTGTTCAAAGATGTACGTCCCATAATCAAATTTTGCCTTGGTTCCAACAGCAAAAATGAATCTGCCCAGACCAGTAGCAATGGTAGATGTGTGGTTAGTGGGAACCCAATTAGCAGCTCCAATTCTGTGCAGCATCGCATACTTGACACTTAGTAAGCTAGCAGATAATTTTCCCTTTAGAGGCCATTTCTTGACTTGATTCGCTGTAATGGTCGTGCAGACTTGATTATCAGACACCTCCAACTCAGGTTGAGGCTCACCAGTCCTTCCTAGGTAAAAATTTATCACATCAGGGGAGAAATTGACACATCTTCCTCTAACAAACACTTTTCTGAACTCCTTAGATTTACCATCAGCACAATTTTCAGAAAGATTAACAATAAACTCTTTAACCAGTGTCTCGTAGCACTTTGAGAAGCGAGTCACAGTCTTTAACAGGCCAGCAAAGTAGATTAAATCCATTACTTCCTTACACTCCATAGCATTTTCACCCAGCTCTCTTTCTAACGCCAACCTCCGCTGATACACATATTTCCATTTGTTAACACTCTCAGCAGAATGAAAAGAGATATTATCTAGAGGAGCATCAGGTATTCTGGTAGCCAGTTTGCTAGCAGAGGATTTCTTTTTGAGACGGATGTCAGGAACATCACTTTCAACATCATCTTCAGAATCAAAAGAGACTCTAATCTTTCTCTTCTTGACAACCACTTTGCTCCAACCCTTGGGGGGACCAGAACCAACCTTCTTGATGTTGCGCTTGGAAGGACTTGGACTAGCTACATTCTTGTGCTTGGGAGAACTTTGCTTAGCACCCTTGTTTCCTTTCCTAGTAACAAGTCTATTAGCTATGCTGGCAAGGAGAGCGTTGTCATCAATCTCATCAAGATCCACAACATCATCAGCCATGACATCTTTGGTTTTAGAGGGTTTACTCCCAGCATCCTTCACACTTTCAAAGGTATCTTCAGCAACAGAGGTCTTAACATCACATGCAACATCTTGAATATCTTCTAGATTTATATCACCATCTTTTTGATGCTTCTGACTAGTTTGAGGGGCTGAAAGTTGCCTCAAAGGGATAGAAATCCCAGCCACAGCATGATCTTCATTAATGATACGATTAACGATGCTATCAACAGTCTTATGAACATACTCAGATCCTTCCCTTGCCATAGCAGAAAGATCAACAGAAGACGATGTGGGAATGTTACCTGAAGGACTTTCTTTAGGTCTTCTTGCATGTTGAGTTCTATGCCTTTGAACATGAGGCACATCAGCAAGCACCATATTTAACGGGACAGCATCAACCACATCCTTGGGAGAATGATCCATATCTTGTGCCCTAGAATCAGAAGACGAAACAGTCTTAGGAGACACCGGCTTAGAGGGGGACGAAGCTTGTTGGTGAGACATGTTATTCACAGGCAAAGTGATAGACGAAAATCTGAAATGAGGGTTGGCAGTGACAGAATGTTTGGAGAGAAGAAGATAAACAGTATGGCATGTATGAGTGGGAATGGAGAGCGTTTGATAATGATGCAAAAGAGGGGGGAAAGGATTTATATATTTTGATGGTACAAATTCTTGGAAAACTAAGATGTGCCGGACAATGTTTCCACATGTGATTAATTGCTATAAGCCTTCATAAAGACAAATTCCTAACTTACCCCTTAGGTTCTCAAATTGACTTGCATCCAAAGCCTTTGTAAAAATGTCAGCCAGCTGCATCTCAGTGGCAACATGCTCCAAGGTAATTACTTTGTCTTCCACAAGATCCCTAATGAAATGATGCCTAATGTCTATATGCTTGGTACGGCTGTGCTGGATAGGATTCTTGGAGATATTGATAGCACTTAGGTTGTCACAATATAGTGTCATGACATCTTGTGTGACATTATACTCTGTTAGCATTTGTTTCATCCATACTAGCTGTGAACAACTACTTCCAGCTGCAATGTATTCAGCCTCTGCCGTGGATAAGGAGACACAATTTTGCTTTTTGCTGAACCATGAAATGAGATTGTTTCCTAAGAAGAAGCATCCTCCTGATGTGCTCTTTCTATCATCAGCACTTCCAGCCCAATCAGCATCACAATATCCAGATAAAATAGGATTACACCCATGAGAGTACAGCATACCAAAGTCACAAGTTCCATTCACATATTTGAGAATCCTCTTGACTTGATTTATGTGACTAACTTTGGGATCTGCTTGATATCTGGCACACACTCCAACTGCAAAAGCAATATCAGGCCTGCTAGCTGTGAGATACAGTAAGCTACCTATCATACTTCTATATAGACTTTGATCAACATTAATCCCCTTTTCATCTTTAGATAATTTCAAATGAGTAGGTGCAGGTGTTCTTTTATGGCTTGCATTCTCCATTCCAAATTTTTTGACTATGTTTCTTGCGTACTTACTTTGACTGAGGAAGATTGAATCTTCCATCTGTTTTACTTGTAACCCAAGAAAATAAGTCAGTTCTCCAACAAGACTCATTTCAAATTCAGACTGCATTTGTTGAACAAAGTGTTTCACCATCCTATCTGACATTCCACCAAACACTATATCATCCACATAAATCTGAGCAATCATGATTTTTCCTCCTTCATCTTTAACAAAAAGAGTCTTATCTAACCCTCCTTTTCTGTATCCATTATTAATGAGGAACTCTGTCAATCTCTCATACCAAGCTCTAGGAGCTTGTTTCAGTCCATAAAGAGCCCTTTTTAATTTGTACACATGGTCTGGGAAGGTTGGGTCAATGAAGCCTTTAGGCTGCTCTACATAAACTTCCTCATGCAAATAGCCATTCAAAAAGGCACTTTTCACATCCATCTGGAACAGCTTGAATTTTAGAATGCAAGCCACTCCTAATAGCAATCTGATGGATTCAAGTCTAGCAACAGGGGCAAATGTCTCATCAAAATCAACCCCTTCAACTTGAGTGTATCCTTGAGCTACAAGCCTTGCTTTATTCCTGGTTACAACTCCCTGCTCATCTGACTTGTTCTTGTACACCCACTTTGTACCAATAACATTTGTCCCTTCAGGTCTTGGAACAAGCTCCCACACCTCATTCCTTTTAAACTGACTTAATTCCTCTTGCATTGCATTAATCCAAAACTCATCAGTCAGAGCTTCTTTGATATTTTTAGGTTCAATTCTTGACACAAAGCAAGAGCTTGAGATGAGTTCTCTTGATCTTGTAGTCACTCCACTGTTGAGATCTCCTATGATAAGTTCTTTAGGATGATCTTTCTGCACTCTGGTGGAGGGTCCCTTGTTGATAGGTTCACCCTCAGATTCTGTGGTAGTAGGATTGGAGTCAACTTCTTTATTTGATGTACCAGCAGGAATATCCAAGAATGTTCTGACATCATCTGTGACATTTTCTTCCTCATGCAAATCATCAACCACCACATTTATTGATTCCATCATCGTTCTTGTTCTAGAGTTGAAAACCCTATAGGCTCTGCTGTTTGTAGAGTAACCTAAAAAGATTCCTTCATCACTTTTGGGGTCCATCTTCCTTCTTTGTTCACGATCTGTTAGTATGTAACACTTACTACCAAACACATGAAAATATTTGACAGTTGGTTTTCTTCCTTTCCAGATTTCATACAAGGTAGTGGAGGTTCCCTTTCTCAAGGTCACTCTATTATGAACATAGCAAGCGGTATTCATAGCTTCAGCCAAGAAGTGGATAGGGAGTTTCTTGGCATGAATCATAGCTCTGGCTGATTCTTGAAGTGTCCTGTTTTTTCTTTCCACAACCCCATTTTGTTGAGGAGTAATGGGAGATGAAAATTCATGACTGATTCCTTCAGATGAACAGAACTCTGCAAATCTTTGATTTTCAAACTCTTTTCCATGATCACTTCTAATTCTAACAACACAGCCTTCCTTCTCTCTTTGAACCTTTTGACAGAGGTCTTTGAAGACATCAAAAACATCTGATTTCTCTCTGATGAAATTTATCCAGGTATATCTAGAATAATCATCAACAACCACATATGCATATTTCTTCCCACCAAGACTTTCCACTTGCATAGGTCCCATTAAATCCATGTGTAACAATTCCAAAACTTTAGATGTGGTAAGATGTTTAATCTTTGGATGTGACATCTTGGTTTGTTTGCCAACCTGACATTCACCACACACTCTTTCTTCATTAATCTGTAGTTTTGGAATCCCTCTTACAGCTTCCATAGAGATAATCCTTTTCATACCCCTTAAATGAAGATGACCAAGTTTTTGATGCCATAGCTTTACTTCATTTTCTTTGGTTTCAGAACAAAATGATGAGTAACTAGGTTCATGAGATATCCACAAATAACAGTTATCCTTAGACCTGACACCCCTCATAATCACTTCTTTTTCTTCATTTGTGACCATACATTCAGATTTTGTAAAGTTGACATGATAACCTTGATCACAGAGTTGACTGATGCTGATGAGATTGGCAGTCAATCCTTTTACCAGTAGAACACCATCCAGATTTGGAACTCCTGAACACTCCAGTTTTCCAACACCTTTGATTTCACCTTTGGCTCCATCACCAAAAGTCACATACCTGGTAGCATGAGGTTTGACATCAACTAACAGATTTTTGATTCCAGTCATATGCTTTGAACACCCACTGTCAAAGTACCAATCTTCTTTGGCTGATACTCTGAGGGACGTATGAGCTAATAAGGCAACAACTTTGGGACTCCATTGCTGCTTCTTAATGAGCTGATTCTGTTTAGGTCTGAAATATGGAGTTTGATCAGGGTATCCATACAGTCTAAAGCAGAATGGCTTTATGTGCCCATATCTACCACAATAATGACATCTCCATCTTTGGAATTTCTTTCTTGTGTGATTCATTTTACCCTTATCATGATGTTGAAACATAGGTTTTGACATCTGATTCATCATACTAGATTCAGGTTCTGGTTGACTGTTTCCTGAAGACGATTTCTTTGTTCCTGCAAATCCTATACCAGACATATCTCCTGCACTCTGTCCAGTCTGAAGAATCTCATCCAGTGTGTCAGTTCCACTGTTCAACATTCTGATAGACTTGGTCATCTGATCAAGTTTTGAATTCAGCAAGGTGACTTTATTGTTTAACTGAGATATTGTTCCAAGATGTTCTTTATTCTCAGCTTCCAGCTTGATTATAAGTTTCTTCTGCTTTTCCCCTTGTTGACAAACTTCTGCACTTCTGATACATAGCTTTTTGTAGGATGCTGCAAGCTCTTCAAAAGTTAACTCATCTTCACTTGAGTCTCCATCTGAAGTACAAACACCAGTTAGTGCAGTGACAAGTTTGGCAGATTCATCATCAAAGTCACTCTCAGAATCTTCATCAGACCATGTAACAGTTAACCCTTTCTTTTGCTTCTTGAGATAAGTAGGACACTCAGCCCTAATATGCCCATACCCTTCGCATCCATGACACTGAATCCCTTTGCCTTGGTTAGACTTTTCTTCAGGTTTTGTTTTCCTATTGGAATCATAGGACCTGCTAATGTCAGAAGAATTGTTCCTGACATTTGACCTTGACTTCTGATCCATTCTTTTCATAATTTTGTTGAATTGTCTTCCAAGCATAGCCAAGGCATCTGATAAGTTCTCTTCATTACTAATATCATTTTCTTCTGCCTCTTCTTCAGTATTAGACACAAGAGCTATACCTTTGTTCTTCTTTTCAGAGTTGTCATTTATTCCCATCTCAAAGGTTTGAAGAGAGCCAATGAGTTCTTCAACTTTCATATTGCTGATATCCTGAGCCTCTTCTATAGCAGTGACTTTCATGGCAAACCTCTTGGGCAAGGATCTGAGAATTTTCCTCACCAGTTTTTCATCAGACATTTTTTCTCCTAATGCTCCTGACGTGTTGGCAATCTCAAGAATATTCATGTGAAAGTCATGAATACTCTCATCCTCTTTCATCCTCAGATTCTCAAACTTGGTAGTAAGCAGCTGGAGCCTTGACATCTTCACCTTGGATGTACCTTCATGGGTGGTTCTGAGAGTATCCCAAACATCTTTGGCTAATTCACAGTGATGCACCAGTCTGAATATATTTCTATCAATCCCATTAAACAAGGCGTTTAAAGCTTTAGAGTTGCCAAGAGCCAACTCATCCTCCTCTTTGCTCCATTCTTCCTCAGGTTTAGGAATTGTCTTTCCATCCTTTCCAACAGTGACAGGATGTTCCCATCCTTTGTTTGCTGCTCTCCATGCCTTGCTATCCAAGGATTTCAAGAAGGCTATCATACGAGGTTTCCAGTAGTCATAATTAGAACCATCCAGAACAGGTGGTCTGTTCACAAACCCTCCTCCTTCCATAATACCAGAATATAATGTCCCTAGATCTCACCCAGAGTAACAGGCAGGGTGCCCGCTCTGATGCCAATTGAAAATTCTGGTGTCAGATACGAGATGTCGAATACAATGTTACGACACTAATATCTGTTTTGGTTTTGAGAACGAACAAAATAAATAACGCAAACAATTATAAAAGACACAAGTAATTGTTAACCCAGTTCGGTGCAAAACACACCTACGTCTGGGGGCTACCAAGCCAGGGAGGAACTCCACTATTAGTAGTATCAATTCAGGATCAAACCACACAGTTTACAACCTTCACTTAATCCCTACCCAATGCAATTACAAACTCCCCCTCAATCACAGCAGTGATAATAACAGACACAAATAAACGAGACAGAAGAACACTCTTCAAGGACACAACTTGATTTTGCTTAAAAGCTTCAATCAAGCACAATGATACTCTTTGCTTAAAAGCTTAAGAGTAAAAACTTACAACTCAATAAACCTATTCCAAAACAATCATCAAAACAATAATTGCTTTGGTTCACAAGAAAACTATGACCACACTTCAAACTCTTAAAAACCGTGACCCAAACAAATGATAGCAGCTGTTTATTTATAGATCCCACAGCAGCAGCAGCTCCCCAGAAGCTTTTAACCTAATTAGGTTAATTACCAACAATCAAGGAGAGAAAGTAGAAACAAATGAATACTTTCTGGAAATAGCAAATCACACGATTAGGAGAATCTTCCAAAATAAAAGCGCCTAAAAAATCTCAACAGAAACACACTGCAAAACCCAAAGCGCGCGTACACAATCCAAGGCCCAACGAGCTGATCAGAAACAAACATGTCACGACATCAATTTTGACATCCTGATGAAAACTGCTTACAGGCAGTACTACATACCTGCAGAGAGGCTACCCAAGCATGTCGTGACATCAGCCTTGACAGGTATGTTTTACCAAAAATTGCTGCCAATTAAAAACACTTACAATAATATCTACTTTTTCTAAAATATCTAACCCCTCAAAATGACCATTTTACCCCTCAGCTCAAATATCTCGCAAACGCTCTCAAAACGCGATAAAACATAAACAACGATGAAATATATTTCGGGAAATAAAAGTTGAAAAGAAATTATAATTTATTGCAAATATTTTACCTATCAGGGAAATTAGCCAATTAACTCAGTTAGCAGGTAAAATACAATAAATTCACACATTTCACAAAATTCACATAAATGAAATAAATAAATATAATTAAACAAATCGAGGTGTTACAACTCTCCCCCACTTAGACATTTTCGTCCTCGAAAATACATTTGGTGCAAACAACTCCGGATACGACTCTCGTATTCGACTAACCCACTCTAATGCCATTAAAGGCAACACCACAAATAACACAACTAACAAACCACCTTGCTAACAACAGCTACAACAACGACACGACAACGACGATAACTACAACGACAAGATGCAATGCCCATACAATGCACTTGACGACCAACTCACGACTCAAGGAATACCTAAGTTACGAACACACAGGTTTACTCTTGACCCGAAACACAACAAGATCATTACCCTCACCATAGGTAACACTCCCCTAATTCCCCACAAGGAATTAGCTACTCGCACTCGAACCATCACGATGGAAACGAGGCAACAACAAAGATAAGAACATAAAGTCCCACGACACCACATCGTTTCAACAATCTCTACATAACCACAATACCAACATCCTTGTCACACAACAATATTACAACAATGCTATGGTTCACCAATCGAACATACAACCAAAACATCCATCTACATAGTAGCTCATGAATAATATTTAAACCTTCCACCTAACATTTCCATTCTGAAACGTCCAATGGTCTCATCATTCCTACATGTTTTCAATGTTTAACCTACGAACTCTCACAAGTCACACACGCATAACCGAAATGTGCTACATCACGCTTCCGCCGCGCACTCTGATTACTCGCAACAATCAAATCTATCCTTTTCATGTCCAACTTCTGACTCTCTTTAATATTCACTAGGAAAATCATAGTTCACTTCCAATATACTCAACCTCACACTCTACTGTGTTATCTCACACACCAGACACAAGTCTCTGAACTTCTCAAATAATTCTAACTCCCTGACCATCAAAACAGACATGTATAAAAACTTTCGACTTAACTCATCAGGCACGACGTTAACTTCAGCAATAGGATAATTCCAGCTAAAGTCATAACTCATCAGGAATTCCAACCATCCTCATTGTCTCATACCCTATTATTTTCGACCAAACCGGTACCCAATATTCTTGTGATTACTAAACACTTCAGACTCAAAACCATAAAAATAATACCTCCAGATTCTCAACACAAAAGTAACCGCAGCCATCTTGAAATCACGAATCCTCAATTGTCGTAAAGCATAAGCCACGACTTTACCATCTTGCATTAACACACTGACTAAACTCAGCAAGGACGCATCCCAATATTCCATAAACAGTTTATTAGGATCAGGCAGAATCAAAATTGGAGCCATAGTCAATCTCTACTTCAGCTCACCAAAACTTACTCACAACGAACATCCCAAACAAATGACTCACCCTTTGCAAGTCAACTGAGATAACAGAAGTACTAACTTAGCAAAGTCTTCCATAACCTGCAGTAACAACCAACTAAGCCCAAAAGTTTCTAATCTCCTTAACCGACTTTGGAGTCTCTCAAGGTAGAACTGCATCTACTTCCGATGGATCCTTAACCATACTCTCAACTGAAATAACATATCCAAGAAAACTAACCTTTTTCAACCAAAATTCTCACTCGATAAATTAGCAGAAAGCTCCCTCTCTTCAACCCTTGTAACTCAATCCTCAAATACTCTACATACTCATCCTTTGATTTAAAATAAATTAGAATATCATCCAATAAACATCACTATAACTTATCCAAACAAGTATGGAAGATACGATTCATATACTCCACAACCATAACATATACCACCTTCAAAATTCATTCTGAGCTTGAAACAATTTATCCAAAATAGCTTAACAATCTCTGGTTACCACATTCCATATCTATCCTTCTTACGGGGTTCCAACTCACTCGAGGTTTCTATTGACAGGAGATCTCAACCCATAATAAAAGTAATACCATCAAGGAACTTCAAATCGTTCGCAATTTGTCACAATTCATAACTCAAGCTATCCAGAACACTACCGCAAGTTTCCATACTACTCACTGATTAACACGCAACCTCATGCTATCATCCTTTTCCTTACCAGCCATGTTGGACCTCTGCAAGTCGACACACTAATGTTTCATCCAAAAACACATTTGAAAACCATGCACAACTGACGGCCCATCACTGTGGCTTCCTGCCAATTTCTAGAACACTATCATCACAAACATGACAAACATCTGAGTTTAACTTCCTAAAAGTTCTTCTACTTACGTAGCAGATCCAAACCTCAAATCCTCACCTTCGTCAATTTTGAGTTCACACTCTACCCTCTGAGAACAACCATTAACGATACCCAATCGTTCTCTCTCAATGACTTCCCAACTGGACCAACATACCAAAACCTCTAATCCGTCTCATCTTCCGATATTAGAATCTTCATCGACTCATCAAAACAATCTGTAATCATCTTCTTAATTCCAAGCAATTCATTGCACACACTATCAAGGCCGGAAAGACACGTCTATTCCATCCAACATAATTCCATCTACTATCAACAAGATATTAAGGGTGATCAGTTCCTTAATTTGTCAATAGACAGCCGACAATCCTGATGGGGCATAAATCGTCTTTACCAAACTATAATAGCATTTCTTGCATCTTGTGCACAAAACCACCTAAGGCACAAATCCTTAGTTGACATAAACCTTACCTCCGCATTCCCTCCGAAACCGGGAATAACACTGTCCAAACAACACTTACAATCTTGCAATCTACAACACACTGAGCCAATGCTCCACACCTGAAACAACTTGGAGAAGCTCCAGCTTCTCCCCCACTTATCTCATTCTAAATCCTGCAAACAAAGGATTAGAAAACCAGAAAGCACTGACAGTGTTCCACACACATATCACATACTAAGGAACAAACAACATCGACAATATTCAACTGTCACACCAACTGACTCAACAACTTGGCAGGACGGACCGACCTGCTCTGATACCACTAATGTAACACCCCAATTCCCATCGCGGATAAATAATACATAATTAAATCAGATTAAATATAAATTTATTCTTAGACAAAAACAAGGATGCCACAGTTGAGAAAAACACAATCCCTGCTCATAAATTTGATACATAACACAAAATGGGATAAACATAAAAGGGAAACTTTTTCCAACAAAAGGGAAGTTCAATTATGGAATAAAGAGGAAAGATCTATAACTGACTTGTTTTACAAAATAACTTGTTTTATAACATCAAAATATTCATGCAAATGTAATACAAAATAGATCCAACAAATGTATACATATATAACAAAAGCGTTCCCCGACTCCCATGTTACGTATCAGAGCAGACAGACCGACAAAAGGATGGAGAACTAAAATTCACAAAAACCTCCAAGATACTAATCTGCAATTGCCTCATAGAGCAACAAACCACAGCAGAAGGGTGAGAAATAACAACTAGATCAAGATTGCATAATAATATGCAAACACATATAAATTCACATGCATAATTATTCTCACCACAAACATCACATACTAATACAGATAGCATGCCACCGATACATAACATATTTCTAATAATCCCACAACATAACATATATCAATTATACCAACATAATAGCATATTCACACATAATGCATCCCAATGTTATAACATATGGAAACACACCACCACATCACGTATATTCATATATAGCATACCATAGAGAATTAATACAATCATTGTAATGTACAACATCCCCGCAAAACATAGCATATGTCTATACATAAAACATATCATCCATAATCCATACATTTATCATGAATGCATATCAAATCACCAATGCTATCACAAGCTCAACACATAATCAATCAATTCACAATTTCCCACACATAATCAATACATTCACAATTTCCCAAACATAATCAATCCATTCACAATTTTCCACACATAATCAATCCATTCACAATTTCCCACACATAATCAATCCATTCACAATTTCCCACACATAATCAATCCATTCACAATTTCCCACACATAATCAATCCATTCATGATTTATGCAAATTCAGAGAGACCGACACAACGACTCTATGCAAATGCGGGTACCAATCCACCCATCATTCTCATCATTAATTCACTCAGGAATTATTGAAATCATCGCTTGTTACTTTGTGTAACTCCCCGTCAGGCAAACGATGTTCCCCGTCGCTTTAGGTCCTCTTTGTATAAGGCACACGACGTTTATGGATCGCTTTAGGTCCTCTTTGTATAAGGTACACGATCGTCTATAACGTCGCTTTAGGTCCTCTTTGTATAAGGAACATGACCGTTACAGCAGATTCCCTCTTGAATCATTTCGTCGCACACACCTGACAAGGGCACACGACATCACAAGATGCATATCATGATGCTTGGCATACAAATGACTCATGACAATCAAATGTATACATATATACAACCATGTGAACCATCTCAACATCAATAATCATACATTGCAATCAAGCCCAAAACAATGCAGTTATTTGCCATAAGGCCACAAACCATCATCACAATATCTCATCATATGCATTCACATCATATAATAGCCCACAAGCTATACGTTATATATCAAAAGCATATCGCATGATAACACATCAATCACACACAATTACAACGGTAAAAGTCGACAAAACGACACATTTCCAAATTCTCGACACAATTAAATCGGCCACTAATCCCAAAACCATTTTTTATAAGAAAGAATATCTCATTAGCTTTCCAACGCTTCGAACGGCGGCCAAAACGGACTTACGGTTCAAAAGTTATGATCGAAACCGTATTTGGACCCCAAAGCTGCCTGGCTGCGACGAGGCATCACGGCGCTTGCCGTAAGCCTAAAGGCGCTCGCCATTGCCCTGTAGAATGCAGAATTCTGCATTTTTCAGCGTTGGCGGCCTTCCGGACCTCCGATTTCGATTCCGCAAAAACCCCCCAAACTCAGAATTCAACATACTACGATATGTTCACCATTAAAAAGCCATCCAACACATTTTCCATTTTTGAAATGTTTTGAAACATAATTTTATCAATTCATCCCAACTCCAAACTCGATCAAAACCACTCAAAAACACACAAACAACCATTCCCGATGAACTTCTATGCTCACCCGACTATACTACACAACTTATTCCGCATTCCAACCGTGAAAACATCGATTACAATCAATTGTTCACAAATTCAACCAAATGGAAAACATATATTTTTCAACCAAACATTCAAACAAGTACATACATATACATATACAATCGAAATATAATCGGAACTTCTCACCCTTACCCGATTAATCGTGCTCGAAACGGAGCTATTTCGATTTCCACCTCTTTTCCTCTTCTCCATTTCTTTCCTCTCCTTTTCCTTCTTTCTCTCTTTCTTTCCTTTCCCTTTCTTTTCTCTCTTTTTCTCTCAAATCTCTATTTATAATAATATCTACTTTTTCTAAAATATCTAACCCCTCAAAATGACCATTTTACCCCTCAGCTCAAATATCTCGCAAACGCTCTCAAAACGCGATAAAACATAAACAACGATGAAATATATTTCGGGAAATAAAAGTTGAAAAGAAATTATAATTTATTGCAAATATTTTACCTATCAGGGAAATTAGCCAATTAACTCAGTTAGCAGGTAAAATACAATAAATTCACACATTTCACAAAATTCACATAAATGAAATAAATAAATATAATTAAACAAATCGGGGTGTTACAACTCTCCCCCACTTAGACATTTTCGTCCTCGAAAATACATTTGGTGCAAACAACTCCGGATACGACTCTCGTATTCGACTAACCCACTCTTATGCCATTAAAGGCAACACCACAAATAACACAACTAACAAACCCCCTTGCTAACAACAGCTACAACAACGACACGACAACGACGATAACTACAACGACAAGATGCAATGCCCATACAATGCACTTGACGACCAACTCACGACTCAAGGAATACCTAAGTTACGAACACACAGGTTTACTCTTGACCCGAAACATAACAAGATCATTACCCTCACCATAGGTAACACTCCCCTAATTCCCCACAAGGAATTAGCTACTCGCACTCGAACCATCACGATGGAAACGAGGCAACAACAAAGATAAGAACATAAAGTCCCACGACACCACATCGTTTCAACAATCTCTACATAACCACAATACCAACATCCTTGTCACACAACAATATTACAACAATGCTATGGTTCACCAATCGAACATACAACCAAAACATCCATCTACATAGTAGCTCATGAATAATATTTAAACCTTCCACCTAACATTTCCATTCTGAAACGTCCAATGGTCTCATCATTCCTACATGTTTTCAATGTTCAACCTACGAACTCTCACAAGTCACACACGCATAACCGAAACGTGCTACATCACGCTTCCGCTGCGCACTCTGATTACTCGCAACAATCAAATCTATCCTTTTCATGTCCAACTTCTGACTCTCTTTAATATTCACCAGGAAAATCATAGTTCACTTCCAATATACTCAACCTCACACTCTACTGTGTTATCTCACACACCAGACACAAGTCTCTGAACTTCTCAAATAATTCTAACTCCCTGACCATCAAAACAGACATGTATAAAAACTTTCGACTTAACTCATCAGGCACGACATTAACTTCACCAATAGGATAATTCCAGCTAAAGTCATAACTCATCAGGAATTCCAACCATCCTCATTGTCTCATACCCTATTATTTTCGACCAAACCGGTACCCAATATTCTTGTGATTACTAAACACTTCAGACTCAAAACCATAAAAATAATACCTCCAGATTCTCAACACAAAAGTAACCGCAACCATCTTGAAATCACGAATCCTCAATTGTCGTAAAGCATAAGCCACGACTTTACCATCTTGCATTAACACACTGACTAAACTCATCAAGGACGCATCCCAATATTCCATAAACAGTTTATTAGGATCAGGCAGAATCAAAATTGGAGCCATAGTCAATCTCTACTTCAGCTCACCAAAACTTACTCACAACGAACATCCCAAACAAATGACTCACCCTTTGCAAGTCAACTGAGATAACAGAAGTACTAACTTAGCAAAGTCTTCCATAACCTGCAGTAACAACCAACTAAGCCCAAAAGTTTCTAATCTCCTTAACCGACTTTGGAGTCTCTCAAGGTAGAACTGCATCTACTTCCGATGGATCCTTAACCATACTCTCAACTGAAATAACATATCCAAGAAAACTAACCTTTTTCAACCAAAATTCTCACTCGATAAATTAGCAGAAAGCTCCCTCTCTTCAACCCTTGTAACTCAATCCTCAAATACTCTACATACTCATCCTTTGATTTAAAATAAATTAGAATATCATCCAATAAACATCACTATAACTTATCCAAACAAGTATGGAAGATACGATTCATATACTCCACAACCATAACATATACCACCTTCAAAATTCATTCTGAGCTCGAAACAATTTATCCAAAATAGCTTAACAATCTCTGGTTACCACATTCCATATCTATCCTTCTTACGGGGTTCCAACTCACTCGAGGTTTCTATTGACAGGAGATCTCAACCCATAATAAAAGTAATACCATCAAGGAACTTCAAATCGTTCGCAATTTGTCACAATTCATAACTCAAGCTATCCAGAACACCACCGCAAGTTTCCATACTACTCACTGATTAACACGCAACCTCATGCTATCATCCTTTTCCTTACCAGCCATGTTGGACCTCTTCAAGTCGACACACTAATGTTTCATCCAAAAACACATTTGAAAACCATGCACAACTGACGGCCCATCACTGTGGCTTCCTGCCAATTTCTAGAACACTATCATCACAAACATGACAAACATCTGAGTTTAACTTCCTAAAAGTTCTTCTACTTATGTAGCAGATCCAAACCTCAAATCCTCACCTTCGTCAATTTTGAGTTCACACTCTACCCTCTGAGAACAACCATTAACGATACCCAATCGTTCTCTCTCAATGACTTCCCAACTGGACCAACATACCAAAACCTCTAATCCGTCTCATCTTCCGATATTAGAATCTTCATCGACTCATCAAAACAATCTGTAATCATTTTCTTAATTCCAAGCAATTCATTGCACACACTATCAAGGCCGGAAAGACACGTCTATTCCATCCAACATAATTCCATCTACTATCAACAAGATATTAAGGGTGATCAGTTCCTTAATTTGTCAATAGACAGCCAACAATCCTGATGGGGCATAAATCGTCTTTACCAAACTATAATAGCATTTCTTGCATCTTGTGCATAAAACCACCTAAGGCACAAATCCTTAGTTGACATAAACCTTACCTCCGCATTCCCTCCGAAACCGGGAATAACACTGTCCAAACAACACTTACAATCTTGCAATCTACAACACACTGAGCCAATGCTCCACACCTGAAACAACTTGGAGAAGCTCCAGCTTCTCCCCCACTTATCTCATTCTAAATCCTGCAGACAAAGGATTAGAAAACCAGAAAGCACTGACAGTGTTCCACACACATATCACATACTAAGGAACAAACAACATCGACAATATTCAACTGTCACACCAACTGACTCAACAACTTGGCAGGACGGACCGACCTGCTCTGATACCACTAATGTAACACCCCAATTCCCATCGCGGATAAATAATACATAATTAAATCAGATTAAATATAAATTTATTCTTAGACAAAAACAAGGATGCCACAGTTGAGAAAAACACAATCCCTGCTCATAAATTTGATACATAACACAAAATGGGATAAACATAAAAGGGAAACTTTTTCCAACAAAAGGGAAGTTCAATTATGGAATAAAGAGGAAAGATCTATAACTGACTTGTTTTACAAAATAACTTGTTTTATAACATCAAAATATTCATGCAAATGTAATACAAAATAGATCCAACAAATGTATACATATATAACAAAAGCGTTCCCCGACTCCCATGTTACGTATCAGAGCAGACAGACCGACAAAAGGATGGAGAACTAAAATTCACAAAAACCTCCAAGATACTAATCTGCAATTGCCTCATAGAGCAACAAACCACAGCAGAAGGGTGAGAAATAACAACTAGATCAAGATTGCATAATAATATGCAAACACATATAAATTCACATGCATAATTATTCTCACCACAAACATCACATACTAATACAGATAGCATGCCACCGATACATAACATATTTCTAATAATCCCACAACATAACATATATCAATTATACCAACATAATAGCATATTCACACATAATGCATCCCAATGTTATAACATATGGAAACACACCACCACATCACGTATATTCATATATAGCATACCATAGAGAATTAATACAATCATTGTAATGTACAACATCCCCGCAAAACATAGCATATGTCTATACATAAAACATATCATCCATAATCCATACATTTATCATGAATGCATATCAAATCACCAATGCTATCACAAGCTCAACACATAATCAATCAATTCACAATTTCCCACACATAATCAATACATTCACAATTTCCCAAACATAATCAATCCATTCACAATTTTCCACACATAATCAATCCATTCACAATTTCCCACACATAATCAATCCATTCACAATTTCCCACACATAATCAATCCATTCATGATTTATGCAAATTCAGAGAGACCGACACAACGACTCTATGCAAATGCGGTACCAATCCACCCATCATTCTCATCATTAATTCACTCAGGAATTATTGAAATCATCGCTTGTTACTTTGTGTAACTCCCCGTCGGGCAAACGATGTTCCCCGTCGCTTTAGGTCCTCTTTGTATAAGGCACCCGACGTTTATGGATCGCTTTAGGTCCTCTTTGTATAAGGTACACGATCGTCTATAACGTCGCTTTAGGTCCTCTTTGTATAAGGAACATGACCGTTACAGCAGATTCCCTCTTGAATCGTTTCGTCGCTCACACCTGACAAGGGCACACGACATCACAAGATGCATATCATGATGCTTGGCATACAAATGACTCATGACAATCAAATGCATACATATATACAACCATGTGAACCATCTCAACATCAATAATCATACATTGCAATCAAGCCCAAAACAATGCAGTTATTTGCCATAAGGCCACAAACCATCATCACAATATCTCATCATATGCATTCACATCATATAACAGCCCACAAGCTATACGTTATATATCAAAAGCATATCGCATGATAACACATCAATCACACACAATTACAACGGTAAAAGTCGACAAAACGACACATTTCCAAATTCTCGACACAATTAAATCGGCCACTAATCCCAAAACCATTTTTTATAAGAAAGAATATCTCATTAGCTTTCCAACGCTTCGAACGGTGGCCAAAACGGACTTACGGTTCAAAAGTTATGATCGAAACCGTATTTGGACCCCAAAGCTGCCTGGCTGCGACGAGGCATCACGGCGCTTTCCGTAAGCCTAAAGGCGCTCGCCATTGCCCTGCAGAATGCAGAATTCTGCATTTTTCAGCGTTGGCGGCCTTCCGGACCTCCGATTTCGATTCCGCAAAAACCCCCAAACTCAGAATTCAACATACTACGATATGTTCACCATTAAAAAGCCATCCAAAACATTTTCCATTTTTGAAATGTTTTGAAACATAATTTTATCAATTCATCCCAACTCCAAACTCGATCAAAACCACTCAAAAACACACAAACAACCATTCCCGATGAACTTCTATGCTCACCCGACTATACTACACAACTTATTCCGCATTCCAACCGTGAAAACATCGATTACAATCAATTGTTCACAAATTCAACCAAATGGAAAACATATATTTTTCAACCAAACATTCAAACAAGTACATACATATACATATACAATCGAAATATAATCGGAACTTCTCACCCTTACCCGATTAATCGTGCTCGAAACGGAGCTATTTCGATTTCCACCTCTTTTCCTCTTCTCCATTTCTTTCCTCTCCTTTTCCTTCTTTCTCTCTTTCTTTCCTTTCCCTTTCTTTTCTCTCTTTTTCTCTCAAATCTCTATTTATAATAATATCTACTTTTTCTAAAATATCTAACCCCTCAAAATGACCATTTTACCCCTCAGCTCAAATATCTCGCAAACGCTCTCAAAACGCGATAAAACATAAACAACGATGAAATATATTTCGGGAAATAAAAGTTGAAAAGAAATTATAATTTATTGCAAATATTTTACCTATCAGGGAAATTAGCCAATTAACTCAATTAGCAGGTAAAATACAATAAATTCACACATTTCACAAAATTCACATAAATGAAATAAATAAATATAATTAAACAAATCGGGGTGTTACAACTCTCCCCCACTTAGACATTTTCGTCCTCGAAAATACATTTGGTGCAAACAACTCCGGATACGACTCTCGTATTCGACTAACCCACTCTTATGCCATTAAAGGCAACACCACAAATAACACAACTAACAAACCACCTTGCTAACAACAGCTACAACAACGACACGACAACGACGATAACTACAACGACAAGATGCAATGCCCATACAATGCACTTGACGACCAACTCACGACTCAAGGAATACCTAAGTTACGAACACACAGGTTTACTCTTGAACCGAAACACAACAAGATCATTACCCTCACCATAGGTAACACTCCCCTAATTCCCCACAAGGAATTAGCTACTCGCACTCGAACCATCACGATGGAAACGAGGCAACAACAAAGATAAGAACATAAAGTCCCACGACACCACATCGTTTCAACAATCTCTACATAACCACAATACCAACATCCTTGTCACACAACAATATTACAACAATGCTATGGTTCACCAATCGAACATACAACCAAAACATCCATCTACATAGTAGCTCATGAATAATATTTAAACCTTCCACCTAACATTTCCATTCTGAAACGTCCAATGGTCTCATCATTCCTACATGTTTTCAATGTTCAACCTACGAACTCTCACAAGTCACACACGCATAACCGAAATGTGCTACATCACGCTTCCGCCGCGCACTCTGATTACTCGCAACAATCAAATCTATCCTTTTCATGTCCAACTTCTGACTCTCTTTAATATTCACTAGGAAAATCATAGTTCACTTCCAATATACTCAACCTCACACTCTACTGTGTTATCTCACACACCAGACACAAGTCTCTGAACTTCTCAAATAATTCTAACTCCCTGACCATCAAAACAGACATGTATAAAAACTTTCGACTTAACTCATCAGGCACGACGTTAACTTCACCAATAGGATAATTCCAGCTAAAGTCATAACTCATCAGGAATTCCAACCATCCTCATTGTCTCATACCCTATTATTTTCGACCAAACCGGTACCCAATATTCTTGTGATTACTAAACACTTCAAACTCAAAACCATAAAAATAATACCTCCAGATTCTCAACACAAAAGTAACCGCAGCCATCTTGAAATCACGAATCCTCAATTGTCGTAAAGCATAAGCCACGACTTTACCATCTTGCATTAACACACTGACTAAACTCATCAAGGACGCATCCCAATATTCCATAAACAGTTTATTAGGATCAGGCAGAATCAAAATTGGAGCCATAGTCAATCTCTACTTCAGCTCACCAAAACTTACTCACAACGAACATCCCAAACAAATGACTCACCCTTTGCAAGTCAACTGAGATAACAGAAGTACTAACTTAGCAAAGTCTTCCATAACCTGCAGTAACAACCAACTAAGCCCAAAAGTTTCTAATCTCCTTAACCGACTTTGGAGTCTCTCAAGGTAGAACTGCATCTACTTCCGATGGATCCTTAACCATACTCTCAACTGAAATAACATATCCAAGAAAACTAACCTTTTTCAACCAAAATTCTCACTCGATAAATTAGCAGAAAGCTCCCTCTCTTCAACCCTTGTAACTCAATCCTCAAATACTCTACATACTCATCCTTTGATTTAAAATAAATTAGAATATCATCCAATAAACATCACTATAACTTATCCAAACAAGTATGGAAGATACGATTCATATACTCCACAACCATAACATATACCACCTTCAAAATTCATTCTGAGCTCGAAACAATTTATCCAAAATAGCTTAACAATCTCTGGTTACCACATTCCATATCTATCCTTCTTACGGGGTTCCAACTCACTCGAGGTTTCTATTGACAGGAGATCTCAACCCATAATAAAAGTAATACCATCAAGGAACTTCAAATCGTTCGTAATTTGTCACAATTCATAACTCAAGCTATCCAGAACACCACCGCAAGTTTCCATACTACTCACTGATTAACACACAACCTCATGCTATCATCCTTTTCCTTACCAGCCATGTTGGACCTCTTCAAGTCGACACACTAATGTTTCATCCAAAAACACATTTGAAAACCATGCACAACTGACGGCCCATCACTGTGGCTTCCTGCCAATTTCTAGAACACTATCATCACAAACATGACAAACATCTGAGTTTAACTTCCTAAAAGTTCTTCTACTTACGTAGCAGATCCAAACCTCAAATCTTCACCTTCGTCAATTTTGAGTTCACACTCTACCCTCTGAGAACAACCATTAACGATACCCAATCGTTCTCTCTCAATGACTTCCCAACTGGACCAACATACCAAAACCTCTAATCCGTCTCATCTTCCGATATTAGAATCTTCATCGACTCATCAAAACAATCTGTAATCATTTTCTTAATTCCAAGCAATTCATTGCACACACTATCAAGGCCGGAAAGACACGTCTATTCCATCCAACATAATTCCATCTACTATCAACAAGATATTAAGGGTGATCAGTTCCTTAATTTGTCAATAGACAACCGACAATCCTGATGGGGCATAAATCGTCTTTACCAAACTATAATAGCATTTCTTGCATCTTGTGCACAAAACCACCTAAGGCACAAATCCTTAGTTGACATAAACCTTACCTCCGCATTCCCTCCGAAATCGGGAATAACACTGTCCAAACAACACTTACAATCTTGCAATCTACAACACACTGAGCCAATGCTCCACACCTGAAACAACTTGGAGAAGCTCCAGCTTCTCCCCCACTTATCTCATTCTAAATCCTGCAGACAAAGGATTAGAAAACCAGAAAGCACTGACAGTGTTCCACACACATATCACATACTAAGGAACAAACAACATCGACAATATTCAACTGTCACACCAACTGACTCAACAACTTGGCAGGACGGACCGACCTGCTCTGATACCACTAATGTAACACCCTAATTCCCATCGCGGATAAATAATACATAATTAAATCAGATTAAATATAAATTTATTCTTAGACAAAAACAAGGATGCCACAGTTGAGAAAAACACAATCCCTGCTCATAAATTTGATACATAACACAAAATGGGATAAACATAAAAGGGAAACTTTTTCCAACAAAAGGGAAGTTCAATTATGGAATAAAGAGGAAAGATCTATAACTGACTTGTTTTACAAAATAACTTGTTTTATAACATCAAAATTTTCATGCAAATGTAATACAAAATAGATCCAACAAATGTATACATATATAACAAAAGCGTTCCCCGACTCCCATGTTACGTATCAGAGCAGACAGACCGACAAAAGGATGGAGAACTAAAATTCAAAAAAACCTCCAAGATACTAATCTGCAATTGCCTCATAGAGCAACAAACCACAGCAGAAGGGTGAGAAATAACAACTAGATCAAGATTGCATAATAATATGCAAACACATATAAATTCACATGCATAATTATTCTCACCACAAACATCACATACTAATACAGATAGCATGCCACCGATACATAACATATTTCTAATAATCCCACAACATAACATATATCAATTATACCAACATAATAGCATATTCACACATAATGCATCCCAATGTTATAACATATGGAAACACACCACCACATCACGTATATTCATATATAGCATACCATAGAGAATTAATACAATCATTGTAATGTACAACATCCCCGCAAAACATAGCATATGTCTATACATAAAACATATCATCCATAATCCATACATTTATCATGAATGCATATCAAATCACCAATGCTATCACAAGCTCAACACATAATCAATCAATTCACAATTTCCCACACATAATCAATACATTCACAATTTCCCAAACATAATCAATCCATTCACAATTTTCCACACATAATCAATCCATTCACAATTTCCCACACATAATCAATCCATTCACAATTTCCCACACATAATCAATCCATTCACAATTTCCCACACATAATCAATCCATTCATGATTTATGCAAATTCAGAGAGACCGACACAACGACTCTATGCAAATGCGGTACCAATCCATCCACCATTCTCATCATTAATTCACTCAGGAATTATTGAAATCATCGCTTGTTACTTTGTGTAACTCCCCGTCGGGCAAACGATGTTCCCCGTCGCTTTAGGTCCTCTTTGTATAAGGCACACGACGTTTATGGATCGCTTTAGGTCCTCTTTGTATAAGGTACACGATCGTCTATAACGTCGCTTTAGGTCCTCTTTGTATAAGGAACATGACCGTTACAGCAGATTCCCTCTTGAATCGTTTCGTCGCTCACACCTGACAAGGGCACACGACATCACAAGATGCATATCATGATGCTTGGCATACAAATGACTCATGACAATCAAATGCATACATATATACAACCATGTGAACCATCTCAACATCAATAATCATACATTGCAATCAAGCCCAAAACAATGCAGTTATTTGCCATAAGGCCACAAACCATCATCACAATATCTCATCATATGCATTCACATCATATAACAGCCCACAAGCTATACGTTATATATCAAAAGCATATCGCATGATAACACATCAATCACACACAATTACAACGGTAAAAGTCGACAAAACGACACATTTCCAAATTCTCGACACAATTAAATCGGCCACTAATCCCAAAACCATTTTTTATAAGAAAGAATATCTCATTAGCTTTCCAACGCTTCGAACGGCGGCCAAAACGGACTTACGGTTCAAAAGTTATGATCGAAACCGTATTTGGACCCCAAAGCTGCCTGGCTGCGACGAGGCATCACGGCGCTTGCCGTAAGCCTAAAGGCGCTCGCCATTGCCCTGCAGAATGCAGAATTCTACATTTTTCAGCGTTGGCGGCCTTCCGAACCTCCGATTTCGATTCCGCAAAAACCCCCAAACTCAGAATTCAACATACTACGATATTTTCACCATTAAAAAGCCATCCAACACATTTTCCATTTTTGAAATGTTTTGAAACATAATTTTATCAATTCATCCCAACTCCAAACTCGATCAAAACCACTCAAAAACACACAAACAACCATTCCCGATTAACTTCTATGCTCACCCGACTATACTACACAACTTATTCCGCATTCCAACCGTGAAAACATCGATTACAATCAATTGTTCACAAATTCAACCAAATGGAAAACATATATTTTTCAACCAAACATTCAAACAAGTACATACATATACATATACAATCGAAATATAATCGGAACTTCTCACCCTTACCCGATTAATCGTGCTCGAAACGGAGCTATTTCGATTTCCACCTCTTTTCCTCTTCTCCATTTCTTTCCTCTCCTTTTCCTTCTTTCTCTCTTTCTTTCCTTTCCCTTTCTTTTCTCTCTTTTTCTCTCAAATATCTATTTATAATAATATCTACTTTTTCTAAAATATCTAACCCCTCAAAATGACCATTTTACCCCTCAGCTCAAATATCTCGCAAACGCTCTCAAAACGCGATAAAACATAAACAACGATGAAATATATTTCGGGAAATAAAAGTTGAAAAGAAATTATAATTTATTGCAAATATTTTACCTATCAGGGAAATTAGCCAATTAACTCAGTTAGCAGGTAAAATACAATAAATTCACACATTTCACAAAATTCACATAAATGAAATAAATAAATACAATTAAACAAATCGGAGCGTTACATGCCCCACTTAAACTGTCTTGGAAATAGTGGATCATAAGTTTGTCGTTGCAGAAATGCGAAGTCCTTCTTCGGCAAAACATCACCAAATGCTGCTTCGGACAGCTATCCCCGTTGTACTTCTCAAACTTCGGCATCTTGAACTTTGGGGGAATTGCAAGGTTGGGTACCAAACACATGTTCAAAGCATTCAGATCAGCAGCGTCACGACCCTTAATGGCATCAAGCCTTTCTTCCAAGGCACGACATTTTTCCATTATCTCAACGTCTCGTGCATCCTTGATTTTCATCACAGAAATTACCTCTTGGGAATCTAGCTCGAAGAATGCAAAGCTTCGATATTCCACGACATCAACAGAAGAGGAATGTCCATCTCGGACAATGGTACGTTCTTGTATAACCTGGTTCTCAACAGGAATCTGTACAGGTTGATCTTGAGCAACATTGTTCACAGAAGTCCTTTGAATGTTGTCATCTTTCTTCGGCAAGTCTGTTATAGCATCCACAATCTGATCCAACTAATCTTTTAACAATTCAAAATCCACTTTGCTCACAAACTGGTTCTGCTCTCTTGAGTTCATGATCCTTCAAAAGCTACCTCAAGTTCATGCTGGCTTTGGGAAGTCAACTGCTGGGTTATGGACAAAGGATGGATGAGACTCAAGGTTGAGAAATGCAAATGCAAATGCAAATGTGATGGCATGCGCATGCAATGGAAATGTAAGCCATATGGTTTCAAGGAACTCAAAAGCAAGTTGCAAACTTTTTGAAAAAACTGAAAAGTTTCGCTTTAAAATCCATTATCTCTATCGATTTTTTTTGCAAAGGAATGAACAAATGAATTCCTTGAAACCGAAGGGTTATTCATGAACGGCATGAATATATGGATGAATGTATGCACAAACACACTTATACAGATATTCACACATATGCTGACAAGCAAACAAGCTAGGGCCTAGGTTTGAAAATCAAGAGCACGGAGCCATGGTCTACCCATCCCAAAAGGTATGTACTACGGGTTCTTGACCTTCAAAACAGGGTTCTAAGAAGTTTCTAGAGTCATCAATAAATCTTTCAGATATTATCTCCCTACACGACTACTGGTGCGGGTTAATAATATTCTCAAGATAAACTCATCTGAGTGTAGTATCGCATGACAACCATCACAGGTCTACACCTGGATGATCACTGCACTACGTCCTAAAAAGGCCAAGTAGGGTAAAGGGTAACTAAAGGTCCTCAGTATCACAGACTCCCAGGTCGAAAAGAGTGACATCAATACGACTACTCACATCAGACATCAATAATCCCAAAGGGACCTCCACTGAGCATGGTCATCATATGCCAAACATGTTAGGACTACTCCCAACAGCCGACTATTGATTACACCACAATCCTATCATATGTGTGCTCTCAAGTTCGGGTTAGGACTCATCTCACCACTCAAATGTAGTAACCCTGTCAAACAGAAAAACCCAAGCAAATATAGATATACAAGTATGCAGATATACAAACATACAGGCAAGCAAGCATATAAATAATACAAATGTAAACAAGGTGGGCTTAACCCTCTTAGCGGGAGATATCCCCACTGAAGTCGCCATTTCTGTTGCAGTGAGAATCATATATCAAGCTATTAATTAACTTGAATCGTACATCTTTAAAATTCACCACCGAACTATGATTTATCCAAAGGAAAGGGTAAAGATCGAAGAAAACCCTAATTGTGCTATGTAAAGACACAATTAAGAGATCTAAGGTTCGGGGGTTGGTTATACCTAGGGAAGGTGTTAGCATCCTAGATATCTGTAGTACTCTACAGGAACCTCTTGTTAGTATTTGTGTTATGATATGTTTGTTTGCTAAGGAGTGTGCTAAAGTTAAGATAAAGAACTATGGTAAAGACCAAGGTGCTAAAGGTAAAGACCTAAGGGTATATACACTAAGTATGCTCGCCAAGACATCGCCTCTCGTGCCTATGTATCCTAATAAGGATGGAATCAGAGCATTCATAGTTCACCTAACTAGGGGTGAAGAACTCTTGATAATGATCAAGGTTCCAAAGGGGGAATGAGTATTCATGATCATGATACTCACATAGAGTTAAAGAACTATTAAGTCTAAATTGTAAGGCAAAAATGGCTCGACGAAATATCGCATCTTGTGCCTACGTATCCTGACTAGGAATGAGGAATCAGAGCTTCCATAGTTCGCCTAACTAAGGGTGAGGAACTCTAGACTATGGTCAAGGTTCCAAAGGGAAATGAGTACTCATAACTATGGTACTCGCATAGAGTTAAACAACTCTCCAAGTCTAAGTTGAAAAACTAACTAAGAGATTGACTTTAAATAAAGTCAAAGGGGGAAGTGAGTACACATCATGATGGTACCCACACTGAGTTCAAGAACTCCAAACCTAACTCTAAGTTATAAAACAAAATGGCTCTAATAAGGCCAAAGGGAAGATGATCCTAAAAAGGTCTTGGAAGAAAAAGAAACGGTCTAATCAAACTTGAAAATGACTTATGAGTCAACAAGATAACTTTCCTTTAGAAAGGAAAACGAGATCATTGAACGAAATAGGCATCAAAAATCATAACAAAAACAAAAGTTATTCACAAGATTTCATCAAGTATCATCAAGGATAGAAGTTACAAGTTAGTGGTTAAGAAAACTTAATAAAATTAAAAAATTGAAATGGTCAAAAATAAATTCTAAATATTTACATTCTAAACATTATTTAAAATTAATCTAGTACGAAAATATATTTTTGAATTTTTAATTTTAATAACTAAAGTTAAATATTCTAAAACTACTCAAAAGTTAAAATGAGGAAATAATTAAAAGCTATCTAGAAATTGAAACTAAGTAAACAATAATGATTAAGTAAAATTAAGATATCTAAAAATATATATATATATATATATATATATATATATATATATATATATATATATATATATATATATATATATAATTGAATAAGATTAAGAGTCATCTTAAAAAAACTAAGAATTAGTGAAAATAATATTTAAGAGTTATCTAAAAATAAAAATCAAGAATTAGTAATGATTAATCAAAATAAAAGTTGTCTAAACATTAAGGCTAAGGAAATAATAATAATTAACTAAAACTGAAAAGTGTTTAAAAATATAAACTAAAGAATTATAACAAAAGAAATAAGAGTTGTTTATTTAAGGGAGGGGTGCATGACTGATAGGGGATGCTGATAAACATAAGGCCCAAGAATCATGGACCAAAGAGTATGTGGTGCTGGATCAAAAACGGGTCTGGTAGACCCTGAACTCGGTTCGTGTCAAAGCAAGACAAAAGGGAGAAAGAAAAACCTAAATGTGATAAGCTTCAAACCAAACTTTCAGAGAAGAAAACGGCCGATCTAAATGCAACCTTTCCTTCTTTTTTCTGTTTGGATTCTCTCAGATCGTCTTTCTTCTCCAATATCTCTCCCAAACGGCGGCACGACAAAAAAGTAGGGTGGAACGATTGGAGGTTCGATGGCAAGAGGGTGATGATGTTGTTTCTTTGAGCGTGAAAGTGGTAAATGACAATTTGTTTGGTATTGTTCAAAAGTATTGTTCTATGGTTTTGAAAGAGGTTTTGAAAAGTGATTCAAGGGCGATTATGGTGTCGTGTGGTGATGGTAAGCGACTCATTAAAATGGTGGAAGGGAGGCTTCATGGTGAGGTTTTATGATGGCAAAAGCTTACTGAGTTGGTTTGGTAGAAAATAAAGAATGCAGGGCGGCTTCGATTCGTTGAGCGCAGTGGTGTTGTGGGTTGAAACGGTGGTGGCTTGAGTTGTTTTGCTGTGATGGTTGAAATATTGAAATGGTGGAAATGAAATTGTGGAAACGAAATTGATGGTTGAAATATTGAAATGGTGGAAACGAAATTGATGGTTGAAATATTGAAATGGTGAAAGAAGAAAACCACTGAGGTTTGTCTGTTATTTTTTGTATTTTTCACAGGTTATCCTTTTGAGAAATTGATGGTGGTTTTGCTATGAAGGTTTAGTGTGAAAGAAAGCGGATAAGTGTTTCGTTTTCACGGTTGTGCGTTTTGTGTTACCATGGGAGAAGGAGGATATAAAAGATATGAGTGGAGAAGGATTCTTCTTTGTTTTCAAGAGAGGGTTTTGAGTGTTAAGGTTCTGGAGTAAGAAAGCAGTGCAGTTGTGATGAGGATGATACAGGAAGTTTGTGGTTTCAGATCACAAGTTTCTCTTTTGTTAATTTTCTACCTTTGTTTTCTCATTTCTTCAGGATGAAAGTTTTTCAAGAAAAATGTTCTCCTCTATTTTTTCGAATGCTCCCTCCCTCCTCTCCTTTTAAGTTCTCGATTTTTTTGTTATTGCCCATGAGTTGTTGTAGAGTGATTTGTCCTTTTCAAATGGCAGATTTGTACGAGTTGCTTTTTTTTGCAGGAATTTCGGATGGTTTGGCAAGCAAGTTGTGGCAGGATTTGTGTAGAATTGTGCATTGGAGTCTTGGGAGCAGGGTGTTGTTGCTTGGCAGCGGAGAGTTTTGTGAAGTCCCTATCAAGATTGTACGGTTTTGTTAAAGTGAATGGTTTTGTTTAATTGTCTTAGGCAAAAGTTGTACTATTTTGGACAAAGTTATGGGTTTGTTGATAATGACAATGAAAAATAATCGTTACAAAAAAAAAGTAATAATAAATAATAATAATAATAATAAATAATAATAATATTAATAATAATAATAAATAATAATAATAATAATAATAGTAATAATTAATAATAATAAATAATAATAATAATAGTAATAAATAATAATGATAATAATAATAATAATAAATATGATAAAATAATAATATTAATAATAAAATAAGAAAACTGATAAAATAATAATAATAATAAAAACTATAATAATAATAAAGATGATAAAATAATAATATATAACAAAGTAATAATAATAATAATGAAATAATAATAACAAATAAATAAAACTAATAGTAAATATGAATGACAAAAATAATAACAATGATAAAAAATAATAATAATAATAATAATAATAAATAAAGATAAATAAAAATAATGATAAAAAGATAAAAATAAAATAGAATAAATAAAATAAAATAAAATAAAATAAAAGAAATCAAATAAATTACTAATAATAATAATAAATAAAAATATATTGACAAAAAGAAGAAACAAATCTTAGATTAAATAGTGAATTAAAAGAGAAAAGCATAAAGTTCTAAGACTCAAAGATAATGGAATTAAAAGGAGAAAAGGTAACAAAAATTAAATGGGACAAATACATGATTATGATTGATGGACTACATTACTGCAAATGCTAAGACATATGACCTAAGATGATATAACAATGATCAGAGGATCTGAGGGTAAAATTTGGGGTATAACAATGAGTCCTAGATTGTTCAAGATTAAGCATTGTTTACTTGGTCACTACCATCGATCTCTGAAATTGTGTTACCACACATGCTTTCATGTAAACATGCCTATGAAGTGTGGGACAATGTGCATAAACATTTTCATTCTCAGACGAGAGCACAAGTTCATCAACTAAGGTCTGAGTTGAAGACTAGAAAGAAAATATACATTCAATCTCTAAGTATGTGCTTTGAATTTAAGCCATAGATGATTCCCTGCTAGCTGTTGGTGATCCAATATCTGAAAGGGACCAGATCGATGCAATACTTCAAGGCATACCTAAAGAGTAAAATCATTTCATCATGATGATATATGATAAAGTTTAACCAACTAAAATTTATAATGTTAAGGCATTACTATATGTTCAAGAAGCAGAGTTGGATAAATTTCGCCAAGAGCTTTCGACTCCAAGTGCAACTGCTAATGTTGCTCAAATTGTATCCAACAACTTTCTTGGTAGAAATGGAGTTGAACCAGGTCCTTATCAGTATTTTTGTGGTTGAGCTTGTGCGTTTAAAAGTAGATGTTGCGAGAGATAGGCTAACACCATAGCTAATAGGCTAAACTCACAACTTTGCAACAAGTATTTCCATGTTGTCATTGACTGTTGGCACATATATGTTGAGTACTTTAAACCTCCACCATCGTAACCTCAAGCCTAACCTTATTCCTCAAGTGGACCTGATATGAGTCATGCCAATCAGAAAAATCAAGCCTATACATCTTTTCATGAAACTACACTCTTTACTCATCAGCATAACTTTGAAGTTTCTCAAGATCTAGAGTCTCGGGCATGGTTTGCAAACTCAGGTGCATCACATCATATCACTTCTTATTCTTCAAACATCCAAAATGTTCATTCTTGTGCTTATCCTAATGAGGTCTTAGTTGAAAATGGTCATAGTCTTGCAGTCAAGTCTGTAGATCTCTCAAATTTTTGGTCCAAAATTGTGTCCAACTCTATGCTAAAGTTGAATAATCTTCTTCATGTTCCTAGCATCACTAGGAATCTAACTTTAGTCTCTAAATTTGCCTAAGATAATAATGTGTACTTTAAGTTTCATTTTAACAAGTGCTATGCTAAATCCCAAGCATCTAGCTTGGTATTTCTTGAAGGGCTCATTGATGAAAGTGGATTGTACTACTTCAACAATCTAGCTTTAGAACCCTTTTATAATTCCATATCCAATCAATCCCAAATTATGAACTCTATTGTCAATAATACAAATGTTATCCTTAATAGTAATAATGTTATTTATGCTATAAATAATGGTGCAATAGGGTACTCTAGACTAGGGCGTGCTTATCCTAAAGTTGTTCATAATGTTCTTGCGTTGTGTAATATTCAATTGAATAATAAGAACTCCACTAATTTTTGCAATGCTTGTTGTCTAGGAAAGTCTTGTAGGGTTTATGTACCTTTAACTCTAACTAAGTATAATAGTTCTTTTGAGTTAATTCACACTAATTTATGGGGGCCATCACCTTCACCATTTAGTAGTGGCTACTCTTACTATGTTTCTTTTGTATATGCATTTACTATATACACTTAGATTTTCCTGTTGAATTAGAAAAATAATACATTGGCTACTTTAAAACGGTTCCAAAGTTATGTCAAGACATAGTTTAATGCCAACATCAAGCAGTCTAATTAGACTTTGGAGGTAAATTATGGCCCTTTAAAAATATCTTAATGACCTTGGAATTATCCATAAGCTTACATGTCCATATACATTCCATCAAATTGGGATAGTATAAATAAAGCACATGCAAATCGTGGAAACAGGTCTCACTTTGTTAGCTCATGTCTCATTACCAACTAAATTCTGGTATCATAATTTTATAATAATAGTTTATTTGATTAACATGCTATCTACATCAAATTTACCAAAATTTACTTCACCTTTCTTTGCCTTGCATAACGGGCTACCTGAGTACAAGACCCTAAAGGTGTTTGGATGTTACTGTTATTCTAATGTGAGACCTTATAATTAACACCAGCTAGATTTCAGAAGCTCAAAGTATGTGTTCTTGGGAGTCTCGGCTACACATTGTAAGTATAGAGTGCACCAAAGAAATGGGTGAATTAGGTTTAAGAAATTTTTTGTTTGTTTTTCAAATGTTTAGTTTCTTTTATTTTTTCATAAGAACAATGATGAACTTATGAATGATAGTGCAGAAAAAATCAAAGTGCAGTAAAGTAAATGAACACATAAATATATCCTGGTTCCTCTTTCCAAACAAGGGCAGTCTAGTCCCCCCATACCCCGTGAAGAATTTTCAATATGTTAGATATTTGTACAGCCTCACCAAATCTATGACGGACTTTTAATCCCCCCGATTCAAAGAACCTTTTTCTAGAAAACAGAAAGAACACCAATCCCTACATCTAATCACCTTTAGAAAATACATCCATTTTCTTTACAGAGAATATCACCACACACTTGGTGAATAATTTACAGCAAACAGATAAAATGAATACAAACAATTTGTATACTTTCCAATATTCTGAAATTTAATCCTCTTTCAATGAACAATTCAAGAACATATAAATATTAATTGCTCAATCGTTTATGAAACTTTTTCTCAAGTGAATGAAATTTTTGCAGTAAACGTTTCTATGACATGTATATGAACAGTTGAAAAACAGTAAGAATTGTTTGAAAAATATGATGAAAGAGGTGTGTTAAAAAATCTGATAAACTTGCTTTAAATAGATCACAAGATGCTTCTTGAAAGAATAGAAATGGTTGTAAAATATTCATGATTAATTGCTATGATTTGGAAAAGATTTCGTGAACATGTGCATTGAAGAGGTATTGTGATGTTTCAGATTTTTCACACAACATCAGGAAGCAATCGATTGTACTAAGAGGTCAATCGAATGTTTCGTGGCCAACGTTCAAAAAATATGTAAATATTACAATGATCAATCGATTATGGGAGATTATCAATCAATTGTGGGAGTAAATATGAAGACCCTGGAATTGATTGTACTAAAGCATCAATCGATTATTTGCTTTCAAAATTTCACTTTTCACAAACAGAAGCATACAAACAATTGATTGTTTCTTTTGCTCAATCAATTGTTCCTTAAGAAAAAAATAAATTTTTTATTTTTAAAATATGTGCTTTGATTGGAAATCATGCATGAATGTTTAATAAACATAGAATGGTTTAGCTGAAAAATATTTTGAGCACCTAAAGCTTATATACATATGAATTTCCATTGTACCTTAATCTTCATGATTCACTCCTTTGATTTTCAAAGTTCACACAATCTTGAACATCTTCTTCCAATATTTTTCTTCTTTGATCTTTCTTCTATGATAAGCTTTTGTCTTAAATAAAATTAATCTAAGATAAATGATGAACATCTTATTCACAATCCCCCCTTTTCGAAGATGATGATAAAACATTTTGATGGGAAGTTTTTGCTTGACACTTGATTGTTCCCCCTATATTGTATATCCCCTTATCTTACATATCTCCCTCTTTATTTTGCAAGTTATGTTATGTCTTTGGTATCCTGAAAAAAAGCAAAAGAACCCATCTTCATTCTCTTCCTTTTTGACAGTATCAAAAAGAAAAAAGAGCAAAATCCAAAGAAACTAAATATATGGGAAATGATTCATCAAATATAAAAGTATTTATCTTCTTAAAATCATCTTTAATCCAATGAAACTTTAGTTCTACCATATCATATAGTCTTGTATTATGACAATATTAGCATATGATCTTCAAGTACCTACAAAAATATTAATAGTATTGTCTAGGTACCCAATATTTTTGGGGTCCTATTGGGTTGGGTCCCTTCCTTACACATACATACTCACCATAAGGAATATCATAGTTTTTTATGTGGAAAGCATTAGGAGTATGACCTTTTTGTATTACAATAAAAGCATGTACTTCTAAAAACATGATTCCTTTTATAGACATAAGAATTATTTCTAACATAAGGTCTTTTAGAATGAATTACACCATCCACTTTCTTTGGTTCCACATTGTTGAACTTATTACAAGTAGCCTTAACAAAGTTAGTTTGACTTGTATTTAGTTTATCACATTAGGAGTACCACAATCCACATTTATCATTAGAATGTCTTTGTTTACTAAGCATATTTTCCAAACCAATTTGACTATTTTCATATTTCTTGATCACTTGGTTTAGTTCAACAATATAAGATTCAAGATATTGACATTTAGTATATGTTGAATTTTTTACTTGATCTAATTCTATTTTCATGTTATTAGCCTCACTTTCTAGAAATAAAACCTTTTTCTTTTGCTTTGAACTTTTTCTAGATAGTTTCAAACATTCCTCATGTAATTCATGGAAAGCATTTTGTAATTCATCATATGAATGTTTATAATACATTTTTGGAATCACTAACCTCATTTTCTTCATCATCAGAATGGTGTTAATCCATTAATGCCATGTTTTCTTGCTTTTCATATGTAGATAAACTTATCTCATTGTCATCCCATGCCATATATGCCTTCTTTGGTCATTTTTCCTTCTTGCTTTTGATTTTATTCTTCTTTTGAAGTGTATGGCATTCATTTTTGACATGTCCTCTTTTTCCACATTCAAAACAAGTAACCTTCCTTGTTGGTGCTTCTTTCTGATTGATTTCCTTTGTCCTTCCATCCTTAAGAAAAATTTCAAATTTCTTGATTAGAGCACTGTCATTCCCCAAATTTTGACCACAAGATTTCCCATCATTGTGAGGATCATTACCACAATATGGATGTATCTTCATGCCTTTCAATCTCCTCCAGGATTCTTGAGCATTCACTACAACCAAAAATTAGGGTTTTGAGCCCTCTCAGAGCACTTAGATAAATGATCAATCAAGAAATGACATGATCTTCAACTTGTCTAACCTCTCAAACACCCATAAAGGATCAAGAGGTCTCCCATATCAAGAATCAAGCACAAGGTTGCAACATTCCAAGTGGATCAAGCCTCAAGATCGCTAGTGTCACCAAATTAGGGTTTTGGTCGACCAAGGCCTCCAGATGAAAATTTTCCTCTCGGCATGAGCCAAGACTTCAAAACATGATCTAAGAATATCAAAGGGACCATGTGAGTCCAATCATAGAGTCAAGTTAGCCTCAGGGGATGCATTCATAAAAAATCAGGAATTAGGGTTTCCTTACCTAATTCACCCATAAGTTGACTTTTGAGGCAAGACATGTACCAATAACTCAAGACATGATTTGAGGGCCTCAAATACACAATATTGATACATTTATAACAATGGATTGATCCAAGAAGCTTGTTTCACAAGTTTCAATTTCATCTGGACCACAATTAGGGTTTTGAAGGAAAAAACAAGTGTACTTTTGACTTTGGACCAAGACATGCTCCCAAATCTTGGGACATGATTAAAGACACCCTAAAACACCTATGGAATCCATCCATTAGGTTTGGATTAGGTCAAGAACTGATTGCATAGAGGATCACACAATTTGGATTTCATTTGACAAAAAGTCAACTGTGTCAAAAAGTCAGGTTTGACTTTTTGAATTTCTTGACAAACAAGGTTTCTTTAAGTCAAGAACAATGTTAATTCATGGTTTGGATCATCATCCATCAAGAAAAATCAAGAAAAGTGAGGTGACTTGCAAAAGGGGCAACCATAGAAAACTTAAAATTTTCCAAGTTATGGAACAAAATGGAATTGGTACCAACTTTGCAAGGTCATAACTGCTAAACCCTAAGGCATTTTTCTTCCATCCAATGCTCAAATGAAATGAAAGTTCACATGGAATAATTCAAAAGTGTCAACTACATCAAATTCCAAATCCTCATGGATTTTGAGTTATGGATTGATCAAAATCACAAAAAGTGAAAATGACCACTTTTTCCAACACTTAGTGAAATTTTCAAAAAGTTAGAATCTGTTTCATTTTTTACCAACTTTGAGGTCATTTTTCATCATGATCCAAGCTGAACCAGGTCCATTTATGAACATCAAAGTTAAAGTATGTTATGAGAGCTTTCCAAAGAATACAAGAACTCCCATTGATTCAACTTAATCAAGGAGTTATGAACCTCACATCATGCCTTGCTCAAACTGATTTCCAAGACAGAATTATGCATTACTCGTCGCACACGATTCTTGAGTCCAATTTTGGTGACTATGCAGGACTGATCGTCATCCAAATTCAACAAGAATCTCAGTCAATCATGAAAAACCTGCAAGCTTGGACCCCAAGGCAAGAATCCCATCATTTGGCATGTGATCATTCAAGTTTCAATTCTAAAACTTCAATTTTTGTCATGTTGAATTGATGTGGTACATGGAGTTGTCATGAACCAAGCCTATCAGTCCAATTGAGTCAAGTTTGTTGCAAAGATCAAAAGATTTAGAGCTATAAATATCAGCTCTAGTCAATGGTTAAGTGAAGACTTGGTACATTGGCATTTAAGGAAGTGATACATGGGCATATCCATTGGATAATAGAGTGATCCCTCATCCAACACTATTCCTTCAAAAAAACCCTCTCTTATAAATAGAGGTCATTTCTGATGTTTCAAACCACACCAAAACAATACCAAAGCCTTGTTTTCTCACTCTCCCTCTCTTACTTCAATTTCAAGTCACAGTGAAGCAATTTGGGAATTATTGAAACAAGAGCAAAAACCACTCAAATAACCATCCAAACACATCATAAATCATCCATTGGAGGTGTTCAAACCTTCATCCACATTGCACAACCTCAAAATCAGAAAGTCAACCTTCAAAATCTCAAATTTTTACTTTTCTGCATTTTACAAGCCATGTCTTGTTTCAGTCACTTTCAAAACCAAACAAAGCTACAAAGACACTCCAAAATATCATCCAAAAACTGTCCCAACAGGTTTCCCTCAACTGTAACACCATTTGAGTGAGTTAGCATTTTGGTTCTTTTTTGTCATTTTTGCAAGAAAGAGCCATTTCTTGTTCCTGAGGTTTCCAATTGGTTTTGATCATCCTAAAAGCTTTTAAGGGATCAATCAAGAGTGTCTAAAGCATTGGATTACTTCTGGCACAAGGATCTTGACAGTTAGCACAAGGAGCTTCATGAGGTAAGTGCATCACAACTTGACCTCTTAAAATATGCATTGCTTTGATGTCCATTAATCATAAATAAGTCATATATATCAAATGTGTTGTGTTTGAACCAATTTATCATGCTATTGTTGCTTGTATGATAAGATAGCATAGAACTTGCAAATCTTGGCCTATTTTGAAACCACTATCGGGTTTTAAAATAGAAGCATCTTTAGAAAATTTTAAAAGTACCATTGGATTCCTCATGAAATTCTAGGCAGGATCCATCTAAATTTGTCCAATTCCATGGAGAATTGAGGAAGTTATGGCCTTCTTGCAAATCCACCAAAACCTGGTTTTTGCCTTGGCCAGGCCTAGAATTTAGGCCACCCATATATGTTTATGGGGTGGTTTTGATACACGGATGTATCACCACCCCAGTGGTAGCGCGCATGTGTGTTTGGTTGGAGGTCGTGGGTTCAAGACCCACCCAGACCATTTTCCCATTTCTCTCATATTTTGCTATTTTTCATATTTTTTATGGTTTCTATTAATTAATTCCAAAATTAATTTCTATCTCAATTTTAATTATTTTTTATTGGTTCTTTTTTTTGAAAATTCAAAAAAATGTTAAAATATTTTATTTTACAAAAATCTCACAAAAATATTATTTATTTTATATATTTGATATTTTTGTAAAGAATTAATTTTTATTTGTTTTTAGGCATTTAAAAATATTTCTTTCTCTTGATTTTTTCAAATTCAAATAATTTTCAAATCATTCTATGAATGACCATGTTTTTTCAAACATTGATCCAAGATCATAACTTGTTTGATTAATTTTGATCATTTTAATTGAATTTTATTCAATTAAAATACATTTTAAAATCAAATTAGGGTTTTGATTATTTTTCACCCTTACAAATCTTTTTCAAAACACTTTTGGGCCACTAATAGTGTGTAAGACCGAACCCCCTTTGTACAAAAATAATTTGGGCCTCAGTCATTGTATAAGTCCCGATACGATTTTAAAAATCTCGACGCGATCGCCATTTTCAAACAATTTTCATTTGGGTCTCTCCTTGAGTTGTAAGCCCCAACTCATGTATTAAAATAAACTCTTGGTCCTCTAATAGAGTGTAAGACTCATCCCCTTCGTAAATAAATCTTTTTGGGCCTCGTTCATTGTATAAGTCCTCTGCGGTTTTCAAAATAACGACGCGATCGTCGCCTTTTTAAAAGAAATCATCTAGGCCTCTCCTTGAGTATAAGCCCCAAAATTCCTTTTAAAATAACTTTCCGTTTGATTTAGATTCAAATTCTAAGTTTTATCAAAACTTTCTTCAATTTCTTGAATAACTAACCATACAGATGTGGTTACAATGCTGGAAGCTTGCACACCTGTAAGTTCTATTATTTTCTTCAAATTACTTGTTTATATATTTCATCTATATATATATGCTTGTATATACTTGCTTAGAGTTTTCCCCAACAATTAGGTCTAGGTCTAGATCAAACGAGTGGTTACTCTTTCAACATAGTCAAAACTAGTTCCCCATAGGAAATTCAAGATACAGTTTTGCCTCCTTTTGGGCTTATACAATATGGAACAGAGAAAGGCATTACTCCTAGTGAAACTTTTCTCAAGACTGTCACAACTTAGAAATATCTGTACAAGAAATTCACTTCCCCAAAGAGGATTATTTCCGATGAAACCTCTTTTGAATTTCTTCAAACCCTAGAACTATTCACTAAAGAAAGGATTATTCCCGGTGAAACATTTTTTGAACTTATCTTAGCCTTGGACCCACAGGCTTCCTAAAAGCATCCCCAGCCTCCTCTTGTGCTTTGTACAAGGACCCCCAGGCTTCTTAGAAGTTCTCAGCCTCCTCTTGGGCTTAGTACAAGGACCCGAAGACCTCCTACAGGTATAGGACATAACCTAGTCATCTTTTGCTAGTTCAATCCACCAGTAAGTCAGAACATCAGACCAGTTTAGGATTGATTCTCATCCCTTAAAACATCAGCCTCCTCTTGGGCTTCATACAAAGATCTTTCTCCAGTTAAGAGAAAACCTCTTCATGCCAGTAGACTTGGAAAGTCTCATCTCCTCTTGGGTCTCAAAGAAACCCTCAAGTTTTCTAAAAACACAGAAATAACCCTAATCATTTCATCAATTCACCAGCAGAGTTTAAACCTTCCATTCTAAATTCCCCAGCTAAGGTCAACTTACCATCAATACAACACTAACAGAATCAGAACCTCATGGTCTCTGATATTTCATCTCTTCTATAAATCCCCCGCAAGAGTTGATTCCCCAATTTGGACCTGCCTCTGGATCTCAATAATCCTCAGCAGAAGCTAGCCTCCACTTAGGCTTCATATAAGAATTTCCCCAAACCCGCCTCCTCTTAGGCTTTGTATAATGATTTTTCCTCAGCTGAGTTAGCCTCAAGCTTGGGCTTTACAGACCATATTCTCCAGCTAAGTCAATACCTTTTAGCCTCAATCTTGGAATTTGTACAAGACAGATAAAACCTCTCCACAGTGAAGTCAATTCTTTTAGCCTCAATCTTGGCCTTTGTACAAGACAGATAAAATATTCCCCAAAATATTCAATCTCTTTTCAGCCTCAATCTTTGGGCTTTGTACAAGACAAATACAAAATCAACCCTAAACAAAATCAACCTTTTAGCTTCAACCTTGGGCTTTGATCAAGGCATACAAAAAACCAAAATCCCCTCAGAGAAAATCAAGAGTTCTCTCTGTAGGAAGGCATTTCTCTGTACATCACACATCAAAACAGACAAATAAAAAAACCCTAATCCCAGATAACTGATGTAAGTGGCACACTTGTTGATTCAAAAATCCAAGTTGTGATCCCTCTTTTATCCTGGTAAACTCCCTTCTTTCATCTAATTGTTGTAAGCGGCAAACCTCTGGATTATTTACATCCAAGCCCATGTCCCTCTCTTAGCATGTAAAGACTCCTAAGGAAAAATGGCATTGCTCAACACTGAGTTAAAGTTTCCTCCTTCAGGACATCTCCCTTGTAACAGAAATTATGGCATTACTGGATTCTTTTATCCCAGTTAAAGTAATTCCCCTTTATAACCAAATACCCCAACAACTGTGATGAACAAGTGAGATATCTCCCTTTAGAGATGATAAATTCTCTCTCAGTCAAACCCCTTTAGCTTCAATGTTGGGCTTTGAACAAAACACAAATACCTCTAGCTTCAATCTTGGGCTTTGAACAAGAAACTAAACATCTTTCCTCCAATAGAATAGGAAGAACTACGATTGCTCTAATTTCCCTATTATCTTTACGGGAATACGTAGGCATAAGATTGCGAAATCTTAGCGAGCACACCAATCGAAAACCTTAGGTCCAGTACCTTACCAAAAACTTCGAAAAACCCGAAAACAACAAAAATACTCTCTCAACTTTCCCGAATGTAAAACTTTCCCAATTTATAACAGATAAACACCATTAAGTAGATAACAGAAGAACATGCCAAAAGATCTATGGATAACCATAGATACGCTGGGTAATTAACAACTCCCCTTTATATAACCTGACCCCGGACCCCCCAATCTCTTAGCATTTGTTAAAGAAAACATTTGCGTGCAAGGTTAGTTTTAGATAGCTTCCCTTTCTTTTTCAGCTTCATAGGATAAATAAGAAATCTGAAAGTAGAACCTAATTCCAACCAATGTGGTAAGGAGGTCGCGTCACCGACAAAAATCGCAATCTACAGAAAAATTGCGACTCTGCTGGGGAGTCTTTAGGAATAAAGTTCCTAAGAGGTCTAGGTTGTTTAACATTTTTTATATACTATATATGTATATATATATATATATATATATATATATATATATATATATATATATATATATATATTTACTGTTATTACTACTTGATATCCCTGTTAATTTTCTGTCAACTGGGAATGCGATTAATACGCACTTGGAAAGTTTGAGAGAATATTAAGATAGGGGTGGCATAGACAGGAAACGCTTATAAGGAGTGAATCCCGACCAAGCTAACTTGGTAGCCCACCGAATCAGTCGAGGTATCCGTACGGAAGTATCGATGTTGAACGACCGATTGTCGTGAAAGCATTGTCTTTCCTAGTGTGGTACCCATGACCCTGAGGATTTAGTAGACATTAACCATATGACCATTTGGTAGTACGGTAACTATCGGGAATAGTTGATACACGATACTACACTCAAATGAGATTCATCCTAGGATAAATGAGATTCATCCTAGGATATTACTGCTCGCTCGAGTGAATCAGCTTACTGTCGGTATCCCTAGGGGGGTCAATGATTTTGGGAACCTTAGAACCCGTTCTACAGGTATAAAAATTGACCAAAATAGTACAATCTTTGGGGATGGGTTGAGCCATGACTTCATGCTCGTGACGTTGAACCCTTGAACCTATGTTTTCAAATGTTTTTGTATGCTGTATTCATGCATACATCTAAAAAACTCTTTTCAAACAAGAAAAAAAATCTTTTTTCCAAAATAAACTAAAACAATAATTGCAAATATCAGAGAGAGAAGTTGCGTTATGGATTTTGGTAGAAGAAAGAAGCACAAGTACACCTTCAAGGCTCCAAAACTAGAAGACTTAAGGAAACTGGCAAGGATGATTACCAATTCCGAGGCTTTCAGAGCTAAGCCCGGAGGACTGTTGTCTCTGTTAAGGTTCTACGTAGTTAAAGGAATCTTGTATATGTTGATTCAGTTCTACGATCTGGTTTATCACTGCTTCACATTCCCGGATTACCAACTGACACCAATGCTAGAAGAGTACTCCCACCTGATTGATTGACCTATCACTAATCAAGCTCCATTTTCTGGACTGGAAGAAATTCCAAAGGATCAGGCCATTGCAAGAGCAATCTCTTTGGACGAGTCAGAAGTTAGGACTCACATGACCACCAAAGGAGGAATCCAGGGTTTACCAGCTAAATTCCTGATGGAGAAAGCTCTGTACTTTGCTAGTATAGGAAACATAACTGCCTTCGAAGACGTCTTTGTTCTGCTCACATATGGGTTATTCCTTTTTCCCAACATTGACAACTTCGTCGATACCAATGTTGTTAAGATATTTTTTATAGGAAACCCGTACCAACCTTGCTCACAGATGCTTATCATTCTGTACACTTAAGGAATTTGTATTGTGGAGGAATGATCACATGATGTGTACCCTTACTCTAAAAATGGTTCATTTCCCATTTACCCAAGTCTGCTGCTTTTTGGGATCACAAGAGTACTCTACGTTGGTCACAAAGGATTATGTCCCTTACCAACTTTGACATAGATTGGTACAATTAGATTTATGAAGGGATAGAGATCATAGACAGATGTAGAAATTTCCCTAACGTACCCTTCATTGGAACTAAAAGAGGAGTCAACTATCATCTGATTTTAGCTCGCCGTCAACTCGAATACCCGATGAAGAATATCCCACATAATGTTCATCTGGAAGGTCTTTTCTTCAAGGAAGGAGAAAATGATAGGGCATTAAAGAAAGAAATAGTGCATGTCTGGCAACATGTTCACATGAAAGAAAGAGAGTCTCTAGGAAGACCAAATTGTACCTTCATGGAGCTTTATCTTCACTGGGTGCAAACTAGAGCCCTCAAGCTGAGGATGCCTTACCCTCGTCAAGAAGTTTTTCCGTTAAAGGAATTTGTCCTTTATTTCATGTCTGATGCGGAAAAACTCCAGGTAGCTCTCAACAAAGTTCAACGTGAGAAGAACTCTTGGAAGAACAAGTACTGGATCCTCAATTTGGAATGTACCAAGATTCAGGGACTGTTAAAAGAGAAGGATGCTCTGATTGAGATATTAGAGCAGCATTCTATAGAGAGTCAGGAAGATCGAAGAAATTTACTTGCTCCTTTCACTTGGAAAAGGACTGACAACCCGACAACGGCTGAAGAGCCCCGATCAAAGAAAAGGAAAGTACATGAACCGACATCTGAGCTCTCTTCAGAGAGGACTCAGAATCCATGAGCTTAGGCATTTTCCTTGCAGCACTTTGTAAAATACTGTACCTTTTCCTTGTAAAATACCGCAATCCTTCGAATTCAATAAAAAGGGTCTCCACCCTTCACTGTATGATATTTGCAATATAATTGTTGAAGTTTCTTTTTGCTTAAAACAAAATCTAAAAAATATATAATTGCATATCATTCATCATTCTCACATAACGCATTTTTTCTTATCTTTGAGTCTCATGTATGTGTCACAATTCTAGAGTCAAACTGTCTCACTCATACAATACTCGGGCCAATCGACAAAATCAACTGGATGATCTCGAGGAAGAGAACAGAGAGCTGAGAGAAGAAATCGACGTTGTAATGTCTATACTACAACCAGTGGTACACACTGTCCCGGAAGGACAGATTCCACAAGCAATTTCTGGTGGAAACGAAGACATGTACGAAAGGATGAATGATTTCCAGGAACAATTCTTGGAAATGCAGAAGGAACTGCATGCCATTCGCGGTCAAGAATTATTTGGAAAGGACGCCGCATACCTCTGTCTGGTCCCTAATGTAAAGATCCTGAACAAATTCAAGCTGCCTGACTTTGAAAAACACAAAGACAACTCTTGCCCTCAAAGTCATTTGGTGAGTACGCTCGAAAAATGTCAACTCAGACAGAAAATCAACAGCTACTAATCCATTACTTCCAAGACAGTTTAACCGGTGCCGTACTCAAATGGTACATGGGTTTAAACCGCACCAAGATCTTCAGAGACCTTGGGGCAGCCTTTGTTCAGCAGTATAAATAAACTTTGGACATGGCACCGGATAGGGACCAACTCAGAGCAATGTCACAGAAGGAAAAAGAAACTTTTAAAGAGTATGCTCAGAGATGGCGTGAAATTGCCACTCAGATTTGTCCCCCTCTTGAGGAAAAAGAGATGACAAAGATCTTTCTGAAAACCTTGAGCTCATTCTATTACGACCGAATGGTTACAAGTGCGCCCAGTGACTTCACTGAAATGGTGAACATGGGAGTACGCCTTGAAGAAGCAGTTTGAAAAGGACGATTGTTCAAAGATACAGAGCCATCTGGCAGTACTAAGAGATACGGTAGTGCTTTCCAAAAGAAAAAAGAGCAAGATATTAGTAATATCTCTCTAGGAAAGCAAAGGCGAAGGTATCAACCAGTAGCAGCGATAACTCCCGCTATTAACCCAGCGCCAGCTCCGACTTATCAACCTCAGGTTGCTCAGAGCCAACCAAGTTAACAATAGTATCAGCAAAGGACGCAACAACCTTTTCAACAGGCTCGTCCACCGTACAACAATAAAAATCGTACTACACGGCCATCAGGGTTCGACCCTATACCGATGTTGTACACATAATTGTTTCCACTTTTACTGGCCAAGGGGCACGTCCAAACCATGACTCCTCTCGCAGTACCAGAAAATCCACCTTTTTGGTTTAGAGCAGATCAAACTTGCCCTTACCATCAAGGGGGATTGGGACATAATATTGAGAATTGTCTCAACTTCAAGTCTGATATACATAAACTTGTCAGGAACGGGGTTTTATCCTTCAAAGATACTAATCCGAATGTTCAGACGAACCTGTTGCCGTAACATGAGAAGACTGCAGTGGATTTAATAGAGGAAGAACCTAGCCACATTTATCAAATTCACTATGTACTCCTATTAGGAACCAATATCGTGAGGATGCATTGCAGACAGAGCGGGTATGGCCACGTACCCTCTCACAATTATCACCAGTGTGATATCTGCTCAAAGAGCAATCTGGGGTGTACCGTAGTACAAATAACTTTACCAAAACAGATGGATCTGGGCTGGATTCAGGATCACCGGATCCGTGAAGTAAATATGGCCCATGCATATCCTAACATTGTTCAGAACCACGACATCTGTGCGATGAACGTCAACCTATTGGCGATGCATTCAAGACAAAGTCAGTATTATAATCTGCCATGACACGATTACAGTGCTTGTTCAGTCTGCTCAAGAGACAATCAGGGATGCTCTTTTATACAAGAGACCCTCCAACGTCAGATGGATCTTGGATGGATTCAAGACTACCGTGAAAGAAATGACCATGAAATCAATATGGTTCAGATCTTTGACATCCACTTGATGGATACCAGTCTAGTTGAATTGCATGCTAAGCAAGTCAGGCTCGGTTTTCTGGCTTCACATGATTATCTAGACTGTAAACAATGCTACAAAAACAACCAAGGGTGTGCGCTTGTGCAAAAAACCCTTCAACATCTATTAGACCACTGGTGGCTTCTAATTTACTTGGATGAAGCTACACAACAGATTAGCATGACTGATGGGAATCCTGATAGACATCAAAGTCGTGATATCCGCTCTACAGAAACAGATCTAGTAAAGATGCACTGTATACAAAATGGGTGTAGTTGAGTACCACCGTACATCTACGAGCGCTGTAGAAAATGTTCAAAAAATAACCAAGGATGTTATCTCATGCGAGCAACCCTCCAAAATAGTTAAACCAAAAGGAGGTTCGACCATGTTCAAGTTCTGGATCGATCAACATGATACACGAGTACCTCCCTGGTCAGAATGAAAATGTTGTCATAATCTCCAATCAGGGATTAACTGAGAACGTTTGTGCCATAATCCCTCTGCTCAATGAGTCAAAAGTATCTCTTGACAATAGGAGAATCCTTAACCTTGAACCAATTGAGGCTACCTATGATGGTCAGAGAAATAAAAAAGATCATGTGGTTATCTACCTGCCAGAACCATTACCATACAAATAAAATAAGGCTATCCCTTACAAGTACGGGGCAACGACCATTGAAAATGGAAAAGAAACTCCATTACCCTCTGTCGTAAACATTTCCGACATCAGTCGAGTCACATGGAGCGGTCGGATCTTCAACAGAGGAGTTGGAGAACCTGCCAAAGAGAAGGAACCTCAAAAGGAAGTTCCAAATCAACAAGACGGTCAATCTTGTAATCCAGAACTTATGAAGAACAACAATGAGATGCTGAAGCTCATCCAGAAAATCAAGTACAACATTGTGGACCAATTGTTGCAAACTCCGTCTCGAATCTCTGTACTCTCTCTTCTGCTTAGTTCGGAAGCTCACAGGGAACCTTTACATAAAGTATTAGATAAAGCCTTTATGGAACAAGACGTGACAGTAGGACAGTTTGACATCATTATATCCAACATCACTTCCTGCAACAACTTAGGATTCAGTGATGAAGAATAGCCGGAAGAAGGCAAAAATCACAATATGGTGCTTAACATTATAGTCAATTGCCAAGACGATGCTTTAGCCAGCGTACTGGTAGTCACAGGATCATATTTGAATGTTATGCCAAAGTGAACTCTGATACAACTATCATTTCAAAGAGCTCCGATGAGAGGCAGTGTGATCATCGTCAAAGCCTTTGACAGATCTAGAAAAACAGTTATCGGTAAAGTCGATCTTCCCATAACCATCGGTCCTCACACTTTCCATGTCACTTTCTAGGTCATGGATATCCGGGCAGCATACAGCTATTTATTAGGAAGACCTTGGATACACGAAGTTGGGGCAGTCACTTCGACACTTCACCAGAAGCTGAAATTTGTGAAGAACGACAAGTTAGTCATAGTATGCGGAGAGCAGGCCTTAACCGTAAGTAACTTATCATCATTCTCCTGTGTAGAACCCGAGGCGGTTGTTGGAACCCAGTTCCAAGCACTCTCAGTGAGAAATGAGAATCAATCAGAAAGAGGGACGTCGATTTCCTCAAACAAGGATGCTCTCAAAGTATACGGGAGTAATGACATAAAAGGATGGGGACAGATTGTAATTCCTAAGGATAACAGACAAAGAAAGGTCTTGGTTTCTCTCCAACTTGTACCCAGACTACTAAGAAAGATGAAAGTTTTCGTCCCATTCAGGATTTCTTCCACAGTGGAGGTTTCCTCCACCCAGTGTCTCAAGAAGTACACACCATCAATGAAAGCGATTCCTCCGTTACGAAAGAAGAGTGGAAATCTTACCTTAACCATAACGGTTATATATCTCTGGAAGAAGCGCGCATGCCATTCTGTTTTCCCAAGCAGAACCCGAGGTATATACTGAGATCAGATGCCCGGATGATCTATGGGGATTATGATCCTGAAGGATGTCATGCTCCACCTAACTCATTAGAAGATGATCTAATGAAAGATAGCTTTGACCAAGAGTATTATGATCCCCTAGATGACTTGTTTATCTAGAGGTCATGCCCAAAAGACTTGGGGCAAAAGAGTCAGCCTGATAATGCCTATCAGTTGAGTAATATTAAAAGGAATACTCATGTCCCCACTGAGTCATGGAATCATTACTCAGGACATTCCGAAAATGCCCGGCACCACGATGACGAATCAACAAAGATTGCAGGACGAGAGTTCATCAACTATGCTTTTCTTGAGGTCAACGTCATTGAGGAAGATGACTCGTCCACTCCCACAGAAATATGAAACACTTTAGGACAGTCGAGTGGCAAGTATGACTTCTTAGTCAAGTACACTGCTCCTGAAACTTCTCGCATCAGACACGAGGACATCCAGCCAACTGGATGGGGAGATCCGGTTGAGAGTAAAAACACTATGGAAGATGCAACAAAAGAGTTCGTTTATGACAACTATGCATGGGAGGAAGACTCCAACGATCCTACTCTGCCAGAAATCAGTGTCATTTCTGAAGACAAGCCAAGAAGGAAAGTACCAGACTTTGTGATTCACAGAGGAGTTCGTCGCCACTGGGTTACTGTCAATGTCCCAAAATTTGTCCATAAGTCTAAGTAATTGTCATCTTTGTTTTAAACCTTTCACCTTGCCCAGGTGGAATGGATGTTTAATAGGGCTCGCTTTTCTGTAAATGTCCCTCTTCGCTTCGCCTAAAGAGACAGAGTTTTGTATTATAGGGCTGTGTTTCAAGAATTGACAAATCATGAATAAATAATGTCATTATGTCATTCTCTAGTTTATTGCTGTTTTCACTTTTTGTTTTTTCGAAAATTGTAATCCTAAGACAACCCAAAATAAAAACAAGCATTTTTCAAAAAATACACTGCACACACTCTTGCATTCTCTTTGTCTTTGTTAAAAAAACAAATCATCACGTTATGCAGATTGCTTGTTTTAAACCCCATTGAAACGTACGATCCAATGCCTTCTCCCAACTTTGAATTCCCAGTATTTGAGGCTGAAGAAGAAGAGGACGAAGAAATTCCAAAAGAGATCTCCCGACTACTCAGGCAGGAGGAAAGGTCTATTGAGCCTCACAAAGAGCCGTTGGAAACGGTCAATTTAGGTTCAGAGGAAGAAAAGAAAAAAGTTAAGATTGGAGCACTGCTCAGTCCAACTGTCAGAGAAGACTTGATAAAACTTCTCAAAGAGTTTCCAGATGTGTTTGCTTGGTCCTACCAAGACATGTCAGGGTTGGATACCAGTATCGTAGAACACCACTTACCGTTGAAATCAGAATGTCTGCCCGTAAAACCAAGACTGAGACAGACTCATCCTGATATCGCCATCAAAATTAAAGAGGAAGTGCAGAAACAGATCAATGCAGGTTTCCTCGCCACCTCAGAATATCCTCAATGGTTGGCCAACATAGTGCCAGTTCCGAAAAAGGACGGAAAAGTCAGAATGTGTGTAGACTACAGGGATCTGAACAAGGCAAGTCCAAAGGATGACTTCCCCTTGCCACACATTGACATGCTGGTTGACAACACAACAAAGTTCAAAGTCTTCTCCTTCATGGATGGATTCTCAGGTTATAATCAAATCAAAATGGAACCGGAAGATATGGAGAAAACTTCATTCATCACCCCATGGGGCACCTTTTGTTACAAGGTAATGTCGTTCGGTGTACAGAATGTCGGGGCAATCTATCAAAGAGCCATGACAACTCTGTTTCACGACATGATGCACAAAGAGATTAAAGTATACGTCGATGACATGATTGCCAAATCTAAAACAGAAGAAGAGCATGTGACACACCTGTCAAAGTTGTTCGAGCATCTGAGAAAATACAGACTCCGCTTGAATCCCAATAAGTGCACATTCGGTGTTCGCTCAGGAAAGCTCTTAGGATTCATCGTCAGCCAGAAAGGAATTGAGGTTGATCCTGGCAAGGTCAAGGCCATTCAAGAAATGCCTTCACCAAAGACTGAAAAACAGGTCAGAGGATTTTTGGGACGTCTGAATTACATCTCCAGATTCATATCCCTTATGACTGCGACATGCGCTCCAATCTTCAAACTACTCAGAAAGAATCAAAGTTACGTGTTGACAGAAGATTGCCAAAAAGCTTTCGACAACATCAAAGAGTATATGTTGAATCCACCTATTCTATCTCCTCCAGTTGAGGGAAGACCGTTGATCATCTACCTAACAGTTTTGGAAGACTCTATGGGTTGTGTGCTTGGCCAACAAGACGAAACAACAAGAAAAGAGTCTGTCATTTATTACTTACGCAAGAAATTTACAGAATGTGAAACTCAATACACTATGCTCAAGAAAACTTGATGCACTTTGGCTTGGGCAGCCAAACGGCTTCGCCAGTACATTATTTGTCACACTACTTGGTTAATCTCCGAAATGGATCCGATCAAGTACGTCTTTGAAAAGCCTGCCCTCACGGGAAGGATCGCCCGTTGACAGATGTTGTTATTAGAATACGACATCGAGTACCATGCTCAAAAACCCATCAAAGGAAGTATCAACCGATTGACGATCAGGAATCAGACAGATTTGACTTCCCAGAAGAAGATGTCATGTACTTAAAAATGAAAGATTGCGATGAACCGCTACCCAGTGAAGGGCCAGAACCAGATTCCCAATGGGGATTAATTTTTTACGGAGCTGTCAATAATTATGGAAACAGAATTGGGGCAATCATCGTGACACCTCAGGGTACTCACATTCCTTTCACTGCCCGACTGACTTTCAAATGCACAAACAACGAGGCCAAATACGAAGCTTGTATCATGGTTCTCGAAGAAGCTATTGACTTAAGGATAAAGAATCTGGATGTGTATGGAGACTCAGCCCTGGTTATCAATAAGATCAAAGGAGATTGGAACACATACCAATCAGGACTGATTCCTTACAAAGAATACGCGAGAAGGTTGTTACCATTCTTCAACAGAATCAAGTTTCATCATATTCCATGTGAATAAAATCACATGGCTGATGCACTAGCCACTATCTCTTCCATGATTGCTGTAAATCATTGGAATGACGTGCCTAAGATTGACATAATGCGCCTAGAAAGGCCCGCCTACATTTTCGTGATTGAAGCAGTCATAGATGATAAACCTTGGTATCACAATATCAAATGCTTCCTTCAGAGACAAGAGTAGCCGCCCGGGGAATCAAGAAAATATAGGAAGACCCTCAGAAGACTGGCTGGCAACTTCTTCCTGAGCAATCATACACTCTACAAGAGAAACTTCGACATGGTTTTGCTCAGATGCGTAGATAGACAAGAAGCAAACATGTTAATGAAAGAGATTCACGAAGGATCCTTTGGCACTCATGCCAATGGACACACAATGGCGAGAAAAATTCTGAGAGCAGGGTACTATTGGCTGACAATGGAATCCAATTGCTACAAGTACGTAAGGAGATGTCACAAGTGTCAGATATACGCAGAAAAAATCCATGTATCGCCAACGCATCTCAAAGTACTTTCTTCTCCATGGCCTTTTTCTATATGAGGAATCGACATGATTGGCATGATTGAACCAAGAGCTTCAAACGGACATCGGTTCATCCTAGTAGCCATTGACTACTTCACCAAGTGGGTTCAATCCAGATCATTACGGATAATGGATCCAACTTGAACAATAAGATGATGAAAGAGTTGTGTGCTGAGTTAAAGATAGAACACCATAACGCATCTCCTTACCACCCTAAGATTAACGACGCGGTAGAAGCGGCTAACAAGAACATCAAAAAGATTGTTTGTAACCTACAAAGACTGACACGAGATGCTACCCTTTGCTCTTAATGGTTATCGCACATCTGTCTGCACTTCAATAGGGGCAACTCCTTTCTCTCTAGTATATGGCTTGGAGGTAGTGTTTGTAACACCCCAAATTTATTATAATATTTATTTAATTTATTTAAATATAATATTTATGAATTTTCGGTGAATGTCTGGTGGTTTGTGTCGATGTCGGTATTTTGGTGGGGTTTTGGTTATTTTAATTAAATAATAGTATATAATATGAATATATTAGTATTATTATTAATTTAAAATAATATTAGAGGAATTAAGGGTAAGATGGACTTTTGAGGAGGAATAGTGAGGGTATTATGGGGAAAGCCCATTTTTGAGAGCCCAATGATTTAACAAAAAGGAATTGGGAAGGAATAAGATTCATTTAGTTGGAACGTGAAAATAAGGAGAAAAGTGCAGAGATCTGAAGAAGAAGGGAAAGGCGAGGATTCGAGAAGGTTTCCGAAGAATCAGTAGAGAAAGCTCCGGATCGACAATCTAAGGTATGGGGAGTATCGCCTTTCATTGTTTTCAATATAGGAGTGATGTGTTTAAAATGGACCTTGAGGTTTTTGGGATTTTTGAAGGGTTTATGAATTATTGATGATTTATGGGTAATTCTGAGGATCGATGATGGATGGTTGAACTGATTCGGGTAAAAATAAGCCTTCGAGGCAAAACCTTTTTGATGATATGTGGGATCTTGTATGAGAAATGGATTTATGGGGTTTATGGGAACCTTGAGAGTTTGTGAAGGTTTATGTGATTTGGAGTTAGAATAGTGAAATTAATAGACCTAATAATAATAGTTTTTATGCCTTTGATTGCCTTGATGTTTCAGGACTGTTCTAGGAGGGTTTTGAGGTGAATTGAGGTTGGAATCATAAAGGGTTTTGGGGCTGGGATGCTACTGGTGCGTAGCAGTGAATGCATGAATCGCTAGTTCGTAAAGCGAATGAATCATTCGCAAGGCGAATTTCGCCCAGGATCTCAAAGCGAGCAGCGCAGTGAATGCGCAATAAATTGTGTGATGATACTGGGATGAATTCTAAGATGTGATTCTGTGGGCTCGCACAGCGAAGGGCTTTGCACAACGAATAGAGGAGCGAGGAGAGGCAGACTAGGGAACTCTCTGGTTTTTGTATGGGATTGGGGCTTCACTGCCAGCTTCGCAAAGCGAAGGTTCCAGCGAGCAGGTTCGCACAGCGAACTCAGTAGCGAACCCTGCTGTTCGCGAAATTTTGTTTATGATTTATATGATGTTCTGATGTTTGATGTTGTGATATTTTGGATGGTTTACTGTATTGTTACTGATGATTATGAGATGATGACTTATGATGTTTTGATGAATCTATGATGACATGATTAACATGATGTTTTGGTGAATGATGATGCACATAATGATATTTTGATGATGATGATTATTGACGTTGTGTATCATGCATTCATAGCATATTCTGGTGGTGATGTTAGGACTTCGGTCCAGTGATGATGATGTTATACTTTGGTCTATTGTGGCTTCCATCCCATTGTGTGGATGTGAAGTGGTTTATGACGTGCTCCGGTTCTTGTGTGGAACCGATCCTATTTGACGGGGATCTTTGGAGGGTGATGGCCTAAGTGTCCATCGATTGTGACGATTGGTACCACATGCATGAGTCCTGTTGTGCATTGCATTTATGTGGCATTTGTTGTGATTTATAATGACGTGTTTTGATGTTTGCCTTGTGATGACTCTGATGATGTTGTATATGATGATGACGCTATTTTTATGCATATCTTATATTATATTGATTATAATGAATTGTTTTACTCACCCTTCCTGTTTGAATGTTGCCTCCACGTGGGTAACCTGCAGGTGATCAGGGTTAGCCGTTGATGCTTTTGAGGACTTTTGAAGTTATTTGCATTTTGGTCGATGTAGAGGGTCTTGCTCTGATAGTGTAACATCAGGTTGGGTCGTTGAGTAGAACCATGTTGAGTTTTATTTGGTTATTATTTTATTGATTATTTGATGACTATGGTTTATTGTAATAAACCCTTTTATGGGATTTTTGTGGTTATGGTGGTTCTGCTGCCCTTTGAGGCATTTGTGAGTTATTTTGAGGAAAACCCGTTGTTTACGGAGTAACTTTTGTTGATTTGAATTTATTGAGAAATGTGCACCCTTTGAGGTGATTATGATTTTACTATGATTTTATGTTTATTCCACTGCGATAATTGTGGGGTAGAAAAGGGTGTTACATTAGTGGTATCAGAGGAGGTCGGTCCGTCCGACCAGGTTTTTATGTGATGTCAGTCCCCTGTCGGTCGATAAGTGTGTGTACACTGTCAATGTTTTAGTTCTTCTAACCTTGTTGGTGGTGTGCGGGATGGCTGGAAGAAATGATCATGATATTGCTGATGCTTTGGAATCAGTTGCTAATGTGGTGGCGCAACTTAATCGGAATGGTGGAGTTCCAGATGAGTTTCGTGCTTTGGGGGAGTTTAAGAGGAACAATCCGCCGGAGTTTGAGGGTACTCACGATCACTACTACAAAACGCGTAAACAACGACGCCATGCTCACAACGCTTCATCCCTATACCGTTGTGACATATCTAAACTTAGGCGCGGTTGTATTTTATTTTTTTATTGAATAAAACTTATCTGTATATAACAACGGTTGATAAACTAACCGTGGTGATTATCTGTATATAACAACGGTTGATAAATCAACCGTGGTGATACCTTCAAGCTTTCATGTGTTCGAACCTCGACGCATTCATATATATTATTCCTTTTATGTTAAAGCGCGCCTTTACTTTTTTATTTACTTTTAATTAAAAAAATTAAAAGTTATGACTACGGTTGTTTATATACACCGTTGTGATATATTTTGTATGTTTTTTTAATTTTTAATTCTAAAAATAACTCTGACGCTTTAATATGAAATTTCATTATGTAAATAATATATCATAACGGTGTAAATTCTTAACCGTCGCAGTAGTGTTTCAATAGTCTCCAAACTAGCTAGTCTCATTGTCTCTTCAGTATCCTTTTTTCCATTGAAAACATAAACCAGACGAAACGTTACACGATTTCAACCTTAAACCCTAACCTTCAATACTGTGAAACAATACATGATTCCACCAAAGCATGCATCATAAGTATCCATTTGTTGTCGTTTTCGTCATCATCGTCACGATAGTGAAGAAAATAGAAGATTACGCACATACCAACACCGTCGTCATCATCATCACCGTCGAGAAGGAAGATAACAACAACACCGTCGTTGTCGTAAGGAAGGAAGACAACAACAACACCAACACCAACATCGTTTACTTCGTCGTCACGTTTAGGGTATGTAAAATATTTTCCCCATGCATCTACAGTAAACTCTTTTGCCATTGTTGTTCATGTTGTTGTTGTTGTTTTTGAACTTAGATGTCGACCTTGTCGAGTTCTTCATCAGAAACCAGCGAAGAAACTCAAACAAATGAAAGGTTAGCCAATGAAACTCAAACAACTGAAAGTTAAACGAAAAGATCACAAAGAGGTGTCACAATGATGCCCCAATTCACATCAGTCCGCAACTCATCTGGTGTAAAAATTCCGATCGAGTTTGATTCGCACTACAGATTAGTGGATTGTCCACATTACGCTACTTTTAGGAGTTATGTTGCGTTCCTTGCACGTAGCAAAGTCAGTATACTGATTGACGATTGGAGAGAAGTGGATGGCAATGTCAAAGACAACATATAGACAGACGTTAAGGTATTTCATACTATAATTTTCATATATTTGATATCACTATCTATAGTTACTAATTCATACTTATATATTGATTTAATGTAGTTGAATTTAGAGTTTAGCAATGACTCAAAATTGAAAAGAAAGTGGATAACTTATGCCGGTGTTCGTTGGAGGGGATTTAAGTCACGGCTCACAGCTGACTACATTACGAAGAAACGCCGTTCTGAGGAATTCAAGGTTAGTACTAGTCTTATGTAACCTATAACGTTATGCTAATGAGTTATAGATACTAATCATACACATTTTTTACTATGTTAATAACAGGCTAAAGGCGAAGTAGGAATTCATAACAAGGCGAAAAACATGTACCCCCATAGATTGTCTCGTGGGGGTTACAGGAACCTTGAGAAGAGGATCCTGCAGGAAAAACTACAAGAAGGAGGAGATGGTGACATTCCATCTCCACCTTCAAGACATGAGAAATGGAAGAGGGCTCGATTAAAACCTAATGGAGAGTACACCTCTGAGGCTTCAAGAATAGTTGCTGAGAAAATTGTAAGTATATGTTTTGTTTAAATGCGTTTGCTTATGTAAATTGCTCATGAGTTGTTATTTAAATGCGTTTGCTTATGTAAGTTGCTCATGTTGTGTAGGATAATTTGGTTGTGGCGGCCCGTGAAGGCACATTTATTCCGGAAGCACGACATGACATATTAGTCGAAGCTATCAGAACAGCTGAGCATGGAAGCCGTGTCCGTGGTGTTGGAGATGGTGTCGGCTTGAGGTCATACTTTGGATCTCAAAGAAGAAACACCGAAACCGCTGAATTTCTTGCTCAACGACAAAAGATTGATAATATTGAGAAGCAATTGGCGGAGCAAAGGAGGCTGTTTGAGGAGGAGAGGGGAAAAAGGGAGAAAGAAGTGGAAAGGTTACAAGAGATGTATTCGGTATATGTCGTAAATTGCGCTTGTTTTTGTATGATATATATTATATGTTCTAATTGAATATATTGTGCTTATTTTTGTTTTATGTTCTAATTGAATGTTATGATGTAGAGATTAAGTGAAAGCCTCGAACAACGAACTAATGAAGATCGTCCCCCAAGTAGAAGTGTCGTAAATCACGCTTCTACAAAAGGGAGTAATTGTACAGCCCCTCCCCCACCTGTAGATAACCGCAATGGGATATTGGACCCTAGTCCAAATGAAATAACAAGTTTATACTACTCCATTTCAACAACAGACCTTGCGCAAGCTCTTCCTCTAGAACATTGCCAAAAATTGGATTTAGTGTATTACACTTCTGAAGATGTGAGGGATTTTCTCGCAGGATATAAGTGGCTTGACATATCTATTTTGCAAGTTTGGTGCACGTAAGTATATAGTCGAATATACATGTCATTATAGAACATTATAATTTTTTGTATTTTCTCCCTTAATTTATTCATTTTCTTTGACCATTTAGGTACATTCACCATGTTTGTATATAATTGAATAAATCAAGTACCTATGGAATCTTGGACCCAAGTTTTATTGCTTGGGCGTATAATGAAAAAAATATCAGAGAAAACTACTTGAAAAGCCGGCTAAATGACGGAGGAAAAGAATGTAACCTTGCACCATTCCTATGTAGGTTAGTATTGTTGTAATTTATTTCTATATTCTATATTTAGTTTTGTTTTAGTAACAACTAATAATATACATATATATATATATATATATATATATATATATATATATATATATATATATATATATATATATATTCTCGTGTTCATTCAGTGGTCATTGGCAATTGATCGTAATATCGTTTAGGACAAATACGGTGACATTATTGTGTTCCTTGCACGATCCACTCCACAAACCAGTGAAAGATCTTGTATTAACGTAAGTGTCTTTGTTTAATATCATTTTCTTTGGCGTTAATTGTAATTAGTTTATCATGTAATATGTTTAATTCAATTTTCAATGTGCAGTATTATGGAGCAAGTTAATATATTGAGGAATGTTAGAAAAAACCCCACATACCTTGCTCCTAAAGTAAGTGGCCCGATTACCTGTTTATTTCATTTACATTCATGCATGTGTGGTTGTATTCATGTTTTTATATTCATGTAATTTGTAGACGAGGAAACAACGCGGGAGTTACGAGTGTGGGTATTTTATCATGAAACACATGTTAAACATCGTCCTTGCCGACACTGTTGATTCATGGGATATGGTAATATATGCCATAAAATGTTTACATATATTAATATATTAGTTGACTATTGAATTATTATCATGCATGATATATCTTCAATTTTTTGCTCTTATGTAGATGTTTAACGACGAAACCCCATTCCCCCTTGAGGACTTTGTGGATCTTCGTAAACGTTGGGCGTATATCCACAATGAGCTTAAGGGTTCTGCTCCTGCTGTATGATATATCAGCAACATTTTTTTATGCACATATTTTTTGCTTTTGATGCACATAATGTGAACAATAGTTTTGGCTTTTGATGCACATAATGAAATCAATAATATTGGCTGTTAGTTCTTGGATTGGCTGGAATTTTGGTAAAACAAAGTATGTTCAATGTTGATGTCAAGGTGTTGATGTTGCAACATTGAAGTCTTAACACTGGGCTGTGTTAAGTAATTAATTGCTGAAGTTGGATGTCTGATGTCACATAGGTGATGTTGTAACATCAGATTTGCAGAATTAACAACAGCAGGCTGTGATGTTGTTAGGGTTTGCGTATTAGCTGGAATTGTGGAGAGCAAGCTGTCTCTTTGGATGCGAATATCTTGGGATAGATATTTGCTGCTGCATAGGAGATCTGGTGCAGATTTGTAGGAGATTTAAAAGGTTGAAGATTTAAAAAGATTTTAGGAGAAAATATGTTTTATATATTCAGTTTTAAATAACAAATCTGGGAGATATTGTAGCGAGTCCAAGACCAATTCAAGGAGCTATATAAAGCGCACAAGACCAAAGGAAAAAGCGACAGAAATACAGAGAGAAGATCAAGAGCATAAGGCTGAGTGTCTTGAGTATTTTGTACGGGTTGTGTAACCAGAATTCTAGGGTGAATTGCTGTGTTGTATTCTGTCCTCTCTAGAAGCTGTGAAGTAATAGAGAGTGGTTGCTTGATCAAAGCTGTGAAGTAAGATCAAGGGTACTCAAAGTGGTTTCTTTGAGTGTTTGTAAGGGATTGAGTGGTGTTCTCATACCTAAGTGGATTCTTAGGTAGGAAGTCATTAGTAGAGTATAAGTTTAGGAGATTGTCAACAGGTTGCTGAGTCTGTAAATTATATCTACAAGTAGTGAATTCCATCCCTGGCTTGGTAGCCCCCAGAGTAGGTTGGTTGTAACCGAACTGGGTCAATAATTCTTAGTGTTATTTTACTGTTATTGCTGTCCATTGTGCAGAGTGTGTTGTTGTGACATTGCACCTTAACATCACACGCCTGATACCAGAATTTCATTGGCTTTTGATTTAAACAATGTTAGCAGTTTAATTCTCTGATCCATTTAACTTTTGATGTAAATTTCTTTTGATGTAAATTCTCTTATTCATTTATAAGGATAAAATATAGGAAGAATTGTGTTTTATGCACATATTGTGTTTGCACGTAAACATAAGCTGTTTTGACAGGATAAATTATGGGAATAATTTGATACGCAGATAATTTTTATATTTAAAACAGTCTGTTTTTGGCAACGGTTATAAACCTATCCATAGTTGTATGTCAAATGCTAATATAAATAAAAAATGTTGTTGCTGAGAATCGAACCAGATCATAGTTTAGTATATCACAACGGTTGACTAAACTAATCGTCGTGAAATGGTGCGCACATACTAGAATACAACAACGTTTCCTGGACCGTCATTGTACGTACCTCATATACAACAACACTCTACATAACAATGCCTTCGCCCCCGTCATTATATGTCATTTCCAACCGTTGTTAAATGGGTTTTTCGTAGTAGTGGATCCAGCAAGTGCACACAAGTGGTTGAAGGCGATCGAGAAGATCTTCCAAGGGATGGGATGTACTGATACGCACCAAGTTCAGTTTGGAACTCATATGCTGTCAGAGGAGGCTGAGGATTGGTGGGATGACACCCATCAGAGACTGGAAGATGTTGGCGCTGTGATAACCTGGCCTGTGTTCAAGCAGGAATTTCTGGGAAAGTATTATCCAGAGGATGCTCGTGGTAAGAGAGAAGTGGAATTCCTTGAGCTAAAGCAAGGAGACATGACTGTTGTAGAGTATGCTGCGAAGTTCGAGAAGCTGGTGAAGTTCTGTCCTCACTACAACCGTGTTGATGCTGAGATGTCCAAGTGCCTCAAGTTCGAGAATGGGCTGAGACCAGAGATTAAGCAAGGTATTGGGTATCAACAGATCCGCAGGTATGCTGAGTTGGTGGATAAGAGCAGAAACTATGATGAGGATAGCCGAGCTCGATCTGCTCACTACAAGCAGTTGAGTGAGAAGAAAGGGCAATATAGAGGGAAACCTTATACGACTTCAGCTGACAAAGGGAAGCAGGAGGCTTTAGATGGGAAAAGACAAGTGGGGGAGCAACACCCGCTTCTGGGAAGTGTTATAAGTGTGGCGAGCAAGGTCACCGTGCTGATGTTTGTACTAATAATGTGTTGAGGTGCTACAAGTGTGGTAAGAAGGGTCATAGAGCTAATGATTGCAAGAAAGATGGTCCAACTTGTTTCAATTATGGTGAGAAGGGTCACATCAGTACCAAGTTTCAAAAACCGAAGAAGACGGTTACTGCTGCTCAGACCAGTGGCAGGGTGTTTTCTTTGAGTGGTGCAGAAGTGTCAGAGAAGGACAACCTAATTCGAGGTACTTATTTTTTTAATGATGTTGAGTTGGTTTCTATGATTGATACTGGTGCTACTCATTCTTTTGTTTTACTTGAATGTGCTAATAGATTGGGTTTGAAGTTGTCTGATATGAATGGTAGTATGCTAATAGAGACTCTTGCTAATGGTTCTGTTACTACTACTTTTGTGTGTTTGAGATGTCCTTTGACGATTTTTGGGAAGAGGTTTATGATGGATTTGGTGTGTTTACCCTTGCACCAAATCGATGTAATCCTTGGAATGAACTAGTTAGAGTTCAACCATGTTCATATCAATTGTTATACTAAGACTGTGGAGTTTCCTGAGTTTGGTGATAGTGGAGAGTTGATGTTCCTGTCTGCTAGGCAAGTAGACGAGCTTAGGGAAGATGAATCCCTGGTGTTTGCAATGTTTGCATCATTGCAGATTGATCGTGAAGATGCGAGTGTGGAGTTGCCTGTTGTATGTGAATTTCCAGATGTGTTTCCAGATGACATCAGTGATTTGCCTCCAGAACGTGAAGTAGAGTTTACGGTGGACTTAGTACCAGGTACGAGCCCAGTGTTGATGGCTCCTTATCGGATGTCAGCTTCTGAGTTGAGTGAATTGAAGAAATAAATGGAAGAATTGCTTGAGAAGAGGTTTGTTCGACCAAGTGTTTCTCCGTGGGGTGCTCCTGTGTTGTTAGTGAAGAAGAAGGACAGAAGTATGAGGTTGTGTGTTGATTATCGGCAGTTGAATAAAGTGACTATCAAGAATAAGTATCTAATTCTGAGAATTGATGACTTGATGGATCAGCTAGTAGGTGCTTGTGGGTTTAGTAAGATTGATTTGAGGTCTGGTTATCATCAGATTTGTGTTAAGCCTGATGACATTTTGAAGACAGCTTTCAGAACAAGGTGTGGTCACTATGAATACAATGTGATATCGTTTGGCGTGTCCAATGCACCTGGTGTGTTCATGGATTATATGAATCGAATCTTTCATGAGTATCTGGATCAATTTGTGGTGTTTTCATTGATTACATCCTGATATATTCTAAGTATGAAGAAGAGCATGTTGAGCATTTGAGAAATGTGTTGCAAGTATTAAAGGAAAAGAAGTTGTATGCAAAGCTGTCGAAGTGTGAGTTTTGGTTGAAGGAAGTGAGTTTCCTTGGCCATGTGATTTCGAGTGGTGGAATTGCTGTAGATCCTTCCAAGATTGATGCGGTGTTGCAGTGGGAGACTCCGAAGTCTGCTACTGAGATACAAAGTTTTCTAGGATTGGCGGGTTATTACCGCAAGTTTATCGAGGGCTTTTCTAAGTTGCCATTACCTTTGACTCAGTTGACTCGAAAGGGTCAAGCTTTTGTGTGGGATGTAGCTTGCGAAGAGAGTTTTGTGGAATTGAAGAAGAGGTTAACTACAACTCCAGTGCTGATTTTGCCTAATCTGAGTGAATCTTTTGTGGTGTATTGTGATGCAACGAAGATGGGTCTTGGTGGAGTGTTGATACAGAATGGACAAGTTGTTGCCTATGCTTCGAGACAATTATGAGTTCATGAGAGGAATTATCCTACGCATGACTTGGAATTGGCCGCTGTGGTGTTTGCGTTGAAGATTTGGAGACATTATTTGTTTAGCTCTAAGTTTGAAGTGTTTAGTGATCATAAAAGTCTGAAGTACTTGTTTGATCAGAAAGAGTTAAATATGAGGCAGAGAAGGTGGTTAGAGCTGTTGAAGGATTTTGATTTTGATTTGAGTTATCATTCGGGCAAAGCAAATGTAGTGGCCGATGCATTGAGCAGAAAGTCATTACATATGTCGATGCTTATGGTGAAAGAATTGGAATTAACTGAGCAATTCCGAGATTTGAGTTTGGTGTGTGAAGAGATCCCTGACAGTGTGAAGTTGGGAATGTTGAAGTTGACTAGTGACATTCTGGAAGAGATCAGAGTGGGACAACAATCTGACTTGAAGTTAGTTGACCAGTTGACTTTGATCAACCAAGGTAATGGAGGAGAATTCTAAATTGACGAGAATGGTGTGATGATGTTCAGAGACAGGGTGTGTGTTATAGATGTCCTAGATATTAAGAAGAGCATACTTGAAGAAGGACACCAAAGTAGGTTGAGTATTCATCCCGGTGCTACAAAGATGTACCGGGATTTGAAAAAGTTGTTTTGGTGTCCGGGTATGAAGAAGGATGTTGCGGAGTTTGTTTATGCGTGTTTGAATTGTCAGAAGTCAAAGATTAAGCATCAGAAGCCTTTAGGTAAGATGCAGCCGTTGAGGATTCTAGAATGGAAATGGGATAGTATTTCCATGGATTTTGTGATGGGTTTGTTGAAGACTACTAAAGGAAATGACTCCATTTGGGTGATCGTGGATAGATTAACTAAATCAGCTCATTTCTTGCCGATGAAGATTAATCATTCTATGCAGAAGCTACCCGAGATGTACATTGAGGAGATTGTGAAGTTACATGGGATACCTTCGAGTATTGTGTCGGATAGAGATTCGAGATTTACATCGAGGTTCTGGAAAAGTTTGCAAGATGCTATGGGTACTAAGTTGAGGATGAGTTCTTCCTATCATCCGCAAACGGATGGTCAGACAGAAAGGACTATCCAATCCTTAGAGGATTTGAAATTCTGGTACAGATGTGTGATGTCTTTGTGCAATGTCACAACATCGCAATCTGCTGAACAAGGTAATAATAGAAACAGAAAAAGCAGTAAAGAACACACAGAATTTGTTCACCCAGTTCGGTTCAACAACCTACATCTGGGGGCATACCAAGCCAGGAAGGAAGTCCACTATTAGTAGCATCAAATTACAGACTCAATAAACCAGTTGACCATCTACCTAATTTAATCACTAACCAATGACCCTTCTACCTAAGTCCTCCCTAGGTAAGAGACTCCATCTCACTTCCAATCATCTCAATGATGTCTAGCAGTCAACTTCACCGTCACTGCATCAACAGCTTGATTACCAATAACTCTTCAAACACAGAAAAGTAGAAGACACACTTCCATGACAATACCTAGACATGACCCTCATGACTAAGAACACTACTTAGAGTTGCTTAACAGCTTTCTCCAAGACCAATACATCTCTTACCTACAGGCTTCGAGATAAACACGATGACCATCCCACAAACCGGGTGGTTCATCAACCAACACAGCCCTTCTAATCTACATGATGGTTGGCTTCGATTTTTCTAGGTTACAATGCTTCTATTTATAACCTATTCCCAACTGGATTTGGGCTTCAAATCACAGCATAACAGCTGCTACAACTCAGTAAAAGATTCTCCTACAAAATAGGTCTTCAAACAAATCTTCCTAATTTATCTCCATAATTAGAACTATTTATTCTCCATATCTTTTTGCACAAAAATAGTAACAACCTATTTATTCTCCATATCTTTTTGCACAAAAATAGTAACAACCTATTTATTCTCCATATCTTTTTAATTCAGCTGCAAGATCTTCTCCACAAAAATAGCTGATTTGATTTGAATTTAGAAACAGATTTTATCTTCAAATCTTCTTAAATCTTCAGCCCTTAAACATAGCAACAAATCTGCACACAATTTGATTGCAACAGAAAATATTTCTCCCAAGATATTCGCACACTAAATCTCTAACAGATCTGATCAAATCAAACTTAAATGCGTAGCCCTAAAAACATCACAACCTAATGTTTTAATGTTCTGGTATAGTGATGTCAAGACATCGCATGTGACATCACTCTTCAGCACTTTAACTCTTCAACACCTTAACATTCACTAACACCGCCTGCTATAGATTAACACATCCTACAGTGATGTTCTACTCTTATGTCAAGACATTCTTCATAACATTTTCCTGAGCAACATGTTTTGCAAAAAATGCTGCCAACTTAGAACTTACAATCTCCCCCTTTGGCATATTTTTGGCCAAAACATAATTTGATCATACACATCATATTAAAGGAAAATGCAGCAACAGAAGTCAGAACATCTTTTTAGGCATATATCAATCACAATCAGTTTTACCAAAATTAATGCCAACACCAAAAGCTGCAGAACTATCAATCTCCCCCTTTGGCATATTTTGGCTAAAACCTTCTTCTTTGAACACCCATCCAGCTCCAAGTGACACCTGATCTTTTCTCAATTCTCCCCCTTTTTAGCCATAATAGGAGCAAACCAAACAAACGACATGCACCAATAAGAACACTGCTCTCCCTTAACACCACAATTCCAAAATTGTAACACTCTCCCCCTATCAAGGATACCGTGTGCATCTTTGCAAGAAGAAACCCTTAAATGAATGGAAAACATAAGACTCATCTTCATGTCTTCAAGAGCGCACCCTCTGTTCAACACACCTGCTGAACGCATTCACATAATGCTTAATCCTCAAACAATCCAAGTACCACACTAGTACAGACAGAAGTTCTCCCATAATATTTCATAAATGGTGCTCCTTGATCATAATATTTGGAAAATCTAGACATAGTCTTCATTCATCCAGTTAGGAATGCTTCACACAATCATCCACCAGTTCTGAAGCACACACACAATGCCTTTCACTGAACTCTAAATAAACTCCTCTTACACACACCAAGACAAGTGTGACATCTCCCATCAACAAGGACCCTCACAAAGCTCTTCCAAAATCTGCAGAGAAAAATAAATTCTCCCATACACAAACAAGGCTGTCCTTCAGACTCCTCTTCAGAAGCATGTGCGCATATGATTCAAACAATTAGCTTCACATGGCTAGAACCATTCATGTCCACACCAACATGTCATCCAACAGCCTAATGTCATAACATGTTATCTAACATTATATCCTCATAAGATTCAACCAATCTTCACAATCTTGATCAGCATGCAATCTTCACAATATATGTACCTTTGCAGCAAAATCCATGGACAAGTACCCCCCCAGTCATGGTTAACTAATGCTCTAGATGAAGATGAACATTTGACCACACTTGCTGAGCACATGCATTTTGGTACCATTGTCCCTTTCTCCAAAGGCAGTCGTTCCCTATCATACTCTTCATCTTAAAACTTTCAATCAATCAATACCTGATCTACTTCAGTCTTCTCTACATTCTCCATCCAAGGCAGGCCTTCTACTACATCATTCTCCCGTATGACTATGTAGACGCTCCTTGGGCATAATGTAGGCACCAAGCTCCTGAACCAGAGTAAAATCATCCTTCACCAAGGATATTCAACCAGATAATGTCCCAACACAAGTTAGAACATTTACCACACACCAAGATATCATCACCATAATTCTTGATATGCTCCACCAACTGGACTTACTATTGCATAGTAATCCAAAGAACTAGAGAATTAACCTCTCATCCACCTTCAAGAAGAATAATCTCCTTGAGTCTTCAACTCATCACCCTTCTGCCCAAGAGTAACTTGTTCCAAGACAATCCTCAATAATAACCAGCTGCCACACTCTGATTATCTTGATTCTTTGAATCCACTTCTGAGATCAACCAAATGCCACAGTTTGATCATGAATCCTCATATGAATAAGCTAACTGCCACATTTTGACCTTTTTCACGTTTGTCAGAACTCTCACAAAGATATCTTGATCCACCAAGAAAACTTGATCTTTAAGTCACATGTTCCACTTGCTCAAAAGCAAACACACTTAGACTCCATAAGCCATGGTCATGTAACATCTTCTCCTTCCTGCAGCTCCCGCAAACTGCCATGAGAATGATCTTTTTGAAGCATCCTATTGTTCATTCCTGTAGATCACCCAATCATTAGCTGAGACTTCTGATGTTAAGCTAGATGTCAGAACATTATGACATCCAACTGTTGAATTCAGCTCCTCCTTCTGCCACTCAGAAGAACTTCCTCCCTTTGCAGAACCAGATTTCCATGCTCTCATAGACTTGATTCAACAATCAAGTTTGAGTAGACAACCTCCATCCTGCTCAGAAACTCCAAAGACTTCAAACCTACCACATCTGAATCTTCAGAAAATAAGTAGTCCAAGACTACCTCATAGCAATACCAAAGAATGCCACTTTCCTTAGTAGAGCCGTCAATAGAAAGCCAGAGATAACTGCCACTTATCCTTGACCTTCACAACCAGAGAAAACACCATGCTCCCAACCACTTAGATCAGAAATAAACTAATCCAAGCTGAAACCCTCAAGATTATGATGTCTTCAACAGCACCAATAAAGAGCCACAGGGAAGAGTATATTCTCAACACTTCAGCAGTCCTGCATCAGACATGTACATAGTCTTCCGTCTATGTATTTTGTCATTAGTTGAAAGCACATCCTCAAAAGCAGATAAGTACTCAACTCCAGTCAAGGTAACCGCCATCTGCTGAATCTTCTCCAAAACAAACCATCATGACTACCACAAAACTCTTCCAGGTAAGGTCAATGTCTTGATCTTATACTCTACTCTGAAATGATGTTTCAACATCAGTTCTAATCATATTCATTCAACACATATCTCTTTGCAGGGAACATACAAGAGTATATCAGCATCTTCCAAGATTAGACCAACAAAACTGCAGTAACTTGCATAACACACTCTTCCAGAGGCTTCTTCTAATAAGCACAAGGTTCAGACCTCAAAGAGTAATAACTGCCATCCTTCTGCAGAACCATACCGCAGACAATCTGCTCCTTTGAATTCTTCAAGGCACAAAACTGAAAGAGCTCAAGCAAACACTAATTGACCACCGGCTGAATTACCCTGCTACTGCACACACACTCTTGGATGCCTTTTCCCTTCTCTTCAACCGGCTCCTACTGAAATGCTATGACATTATGAACAGCATCTCAAAAATTGTTCAACTTCACAGCTTCAGTGATCCTTCAAAATAGCTACAATTTAATAGGTCTTTGACTTAGCATGTACCATAAACTGCTAATGTGAAGCACGATGTCGAGACATTAGAATTGACATAGTAAGCTCAGCTTCTTTCTTGATGAAACCACATCTAAGCTTAAGAGATGACTGATCAAGATCTTTCCTCCCGCATGAAAGATTTAACAGTGATACTCTTTTTGCTTTGGCTCTACCCTCTTCTTTCACCATCAAGAAAGATGATAAAGAAGGAATCATTGTTCTGAATATATTCTTCTCAATCTTCACTAAGATCCATTCACCTTATGATCACTTCTTTCCCAAAACAAGGACATGAGATGATCCTCAAGTATCTCTGGCATCTCTAACCAAACGGTTGAAGCTGTCTTGCATAAACTACAACATCATAGAATAACCTGCTGAGGAGACCAAACCCTAATGTCTTTCCAAGAGAATACCTTTCTAGAATCTCACCATCAGAGATACAAGAACCAACCAGGGTTACATCAGAATCCATGCAGCGGAACTACTCCTCAACAACCTTCAGGCACTATTCAAAAATCCTTGCATACCACGTGCCAACAATATTCTATCATGAATAGTCCATCCTTCACTCAAACTATCTTCCTTGCTCATGAAACAAAAGTATCTTCCCTAGATCTCATCCAGAAACAGACAGGATGCCTGCTCTGATACCAATTGAAATTCTGGTACAGATGTGTGATGTCTTTGTGCAATGTCACAACATCGCAATCTGCTGAATAAGGCAATAATAGAAATAGAAAAAGCAGTAAACAACACACAAAATTTGTTCACCCAGTTCGGTTCAACAACCTACATCTGGGGGCATACCAAGCCAGGAAGGAAGTCCACTATTAGTAGCATCAAATTACAGACTCAACAAACCAGTTGACCATCTACCTAATTTAATCACTACCCAATGACCCTTCTACCTAAGTCCTCCCTAGGTAAGAGACTCCATCTCACTTCCAATCATCTCAATGATGTCTAGCAGTCAACTTCACCGTCACTGCATCAACAGCTTGATTACCAACAACTCTTCAAACACAGAAAAGTAGAAGACACAGTTCCATGACAATACCTAGACATGACCCTCATGACTAAGAACACTACTTAGAGTTGCTTAACAGCTTCCTCCAAGACCAATACATCTCTTACCTACAGGCTTCGAGATAAACACGATGACCATCCCACAAACCGGGTGGTTTATCAACCAACACAGCCCTTCTAATCTACATGATGGCTGGCTTCAATTTTTCTAGGTTACAATGCTTCTATTTATAACCTATTCCCAACTGGATTTGGGCTTCAAATCACAGCATAACAGCTGCTACAACTCAACAAAAGATTCTCCTACAAAATAGGTCTTCAAACAAATCTTCCTAATTTATCTCCATAATTAGAACTATTTATTCTCCATATCTTTTTGCACAAAAATAGTAACAACCTATTTATTCTCCATATCTTTTTGCACAAAAATAGTAACAACCTATTTATTCTCCATATCTTTTTAATTCAGCTGCAAGATCTTCTCCACAAAAATAGCTGATTTGATTTGAATTTAGAAATAGATTTTATCTTCAAATCTTCTTAAATCTTCAGCCCTTAAACATAGCAACAAATCTGCACACAATCTGATTGCAACAGAAAATATTCTCCCAAGATATTCGCACATTAAATCTCTAACAGATCTGATCAAATCAAACTTAAACGCGCAGCCCTAAAAACATTACAACCTAATGTTTTAATGTTCTGGTATAGTGATGTCAAGACATCGCATGTGACATCACTCTTCAGCACTTTAACTCTTCAACACCTTAACATTCACTAACACCGCCTGCTATAGATTAACACATCCTACAGTGATGTTCTACTCTTATGTCAAGACATTCTTCATAACATTTTCCTGAGCATCATGTTTTGCAAAAAATGCTGCCAACTCAGAACTTACAGGATTTACTGAGAGCTTGTGTGTTGGATCATGGAGGATCTTGGGATAGCCATTTATCGTTGATTAAGTTCACGTACAATAATAGTTTTCATGCTAGTATTGGAATGGCGCCCTATAAAGCTTTGTTTGGGAGGATGTGTAGAACTCCTTTGTGTTGGTATGAATCGGGCGAGAGTGTTGTACTCGGACCTGAGATTGTGCAAGAGACGACCGAGAAGATTAAGATGATCCAAGAAAGGATGAGAGCGTCGCAGAGTCGCCAGAAGAGCTACCATGATAAGAGGAGCAAGACACTTGAATTCCAAGAGGGAGATCACATGTTTTTGAGGGTGACGCCAGTGACTGGTGTGGGTCGAGCTTTGAAGTCTAGGAAGCTCACTCCATGTTTCGTTGGTTCATATCAAATCTCACAGAGGATAGGAGAGGTAGCCTATCGAATTACTTTACCGCCGTCACTTGCGAATTTGTATGACGTGTTCCATGTGTCTCATTTGAGGAAGTACATTCTGGATCCGTCACATGTGATTCAGAGGGATGATGTACAAGTGAGGAATAACCTGACAGTGAAAGCTTTACCGGTGCGGATTGATGATCCAGAGATGAAGCAACTGCATGGTAAAGACATAACTTTGGTGAAGGTGTTGTGGGGCGGAACAGCGGGCGAAAGTTGGACTTGGGAACACGAAGACCAGATGAGGGAGTCGTATCCGACTCTATTTCTTTGAGATAATTTTCGAGGGCGAAAATTATGTAAGCGGGGGAGAGTTATAACACCCCAAATTTATTAGAATATTTATTTAATTTATTTAAATATAATATTTGTGAATTTTCGGTGAATGTCTGGTGGTTTGTGTCGATGTCGGTATTTTGGTGGAGTTTTGGTTATTTTAATTAAATAATAGTATATAATATGAATATATTAGTATTATTATTAATTTAAAATAATATTAGAGGAATTAAGGGTAAGATGGACTTTTGAGGAGGATTGGTGAGGGTATTATGGGGAAAGCCCATTTTTGAGAGCCCAAGGATTTAACAAAAAGGAATTGGGAAGGAATAGGATTCATTTAGTTGGAACATGAAAATAAGGAGAAAAGTGCAGAGCTCTGAGGAAGAAGGAAAAGGTGAGGATTCGAGAAGGTTTTCGAAGAATCGATAGAGAAAGCTCCGGATCGACAAGCTAAGGTATGAGGAGTATTGCCTTTCATTGTTTTTAATAAAGGAGTGATGTGTTTAAAATGGACCTTGAGATTTTTGGGGTTTTTTAAGGGTTTATGAATTATTGATGATTTAGGGGTAATTCTGAGGATCGATGATGGATTATTTAGGGTTGAACTGATTCGGGTAAAAATAAGCCTTCGAGGCAAAACCTTTTTGATGATATGTGAGATCTTGTATGAGAAAGGGATTTATGGGGTTTATGGGAACCTTGAGAGTTTGTGAAGGTTTATGTGATTTGGAGTTAGAATAGTGAAATTAAGCGTCCTAATAGTCGTAGGTTTTATGCCTTTGATAGCCTTGATGTTTCAGGACTATTCTGAGAGGGTTTTGAGATGAATTGAGGTTGGAATCGTAAAGGGTTTTGGGGCTGGTATGCTACTGGTGCATAGCATCGATTGCAGGAATCGCTAGTTCGCAAAGCGAATGAATCATTCGCAAGGCGAATGTTTGCCCAGGCTCGCAAAGCAAGCAGGCAGCGAATGCGCGATAAATTGTGTGATGATACTGGGATGAATTCTGAGATGTGATTCTCTGGGCTCACACAGTGAATGTCCCAGCAAAGGCCTTCGCACAACGAATAATGGAGCGAGGAGAGGCAGACTGGGGAACTCTTTGGTTTTTGTATAGGATTGGGGCTTCCTTGCCAGCTTCGCAAAGCGAAGGTTCCAGCGAGCAGGTTCGCACAACAAACTTAGTAGCGAACCCTGTTGTTCACAAAATTTTGTTTATGATTTCTGTGATGTTCTGATGTTTGATACTGTGATCTTTCTGATGGTTTACAGTTATGTTACTGATGATTATGAGATGATGACTTATGATGTTTTGATGAATCTATGATGACATGATTAACGTGATATTTTGGTGAATGATGATGCACATAATGATATCTTGATGATGATGATTATTGACGTTATGTATCATGCATTTATAGCATATTCTGGTGGTGATGTTAGGACTTCGGTCCAGTGATGATGATGTTAGACTTCGGTCTATTGTGGTTTCCATCCTATTGTGTGGATGTGAAGTGGTTTATGACATGCTCCGGTTCTTGTGTGGAACCGATCCTATTTGACGGGGATCTTTGGAGGGTGATGGCCTAGGTGCCCATCAATTGTGACGATTGGTACCACATGCATGAGTCCTGTTGTGCATTGCATTTATGTGGCATTTGTTGTGATTTATGATGACGTGTTTTGATGTTTGTCTTGTGATGACTCTGATGATGTTGTATATGATGATGACGCCATTTTTATGCATATCTTATTTTATTTTGATTATAATGAATTATTTTACTCGCCCTGCCTGTTTGAATGTTGCGTCCACGTGGGTAACATGCAGGTGATCAGGATTAGCCGTGGATGCTTTTGAGGACTTTTGAAGTTGTTTGCATTTGGTCGATGTAGAGGGTCTTGCTCTGATAGTGTAACATCGGGTTGGGTCATTGAGTCAAACCATGTTGAGTTTTATTTGGTTATTATTTTATTGATTATTTGATGACTATGGCTTATTGTAATAAACCCTTTTGTGGGATTTCATTGGTTATGGTGGTTCTGCTGCCCTTTGAGGCATTTGTGAGTTATTTTGAGGAAAACCCGTTGTTTACGGAGTAACTTTTGTTGATTTGAATTTATTGAGAAATGTGCACCCTTTGAGGTGATTCTAATTTTACTATGATTTTATGTTTATTCCTGTCATACCCCAAATTTTGACCACTAAGATTCCCATCCTTGTGCAAATCATCATCACAATATAGATGGACCATTATACCTCATTAGTCTCCCCAAAGATGGGTGAACATTCACTACAATCAAACTTAGGGTTCCAAGCCCTCTCAGAGCTCTTAGACAAAAGATCAATCAAGGAATGACATGATCTTCAACTTGTCTAAACCTCTCAAACATCCACAATGGATCAAGAGGTCTCCCACCTCAAGGATTAAGCACAAGGCTACAACATTCTGAGTGGATTAAGCCTCAGGATCGCCAGTGTCACCAAATTAGGGTTTTGGTCGACTGGGGCCTCCAGATGGAAATTTTCCTCTGGGAATGAGCCAATGCTTCAAAGCACAACCTAAAATATTCTAAGGGACCTCATAAACCCAATCATCAAGTTAATTTAGCCTCAGGGGATGCATTCATAAAAAATAAGGAATTAGGGTTTTTTGACCTAATTCACTCCTAAGTTGACTTTTGGGACAAAACATGAGCCAAGAACTCAAGAGATTATTTGAGGGTCCCTAAGACACTACATTGATCCATTTGCAACAATGGATTGATCTAAGAAGCTTGAGCAACAAGTTTTAAATTCACCAGAGCCACAATTAGGGTTTCGCGAGAAAAGTCAAAGGTGCCTTTGACTTTTGACTAGGACATGCTCCCAAACCTTGGGACATGATTCAATACACCCTATAACACCTATGAAATCAATCCATCAAGTTTGATTTAGGTCAAGGACTTGATTTCATAGAGGATCGCACAGTCTGGAGTTCATCTAACAAAAAGTCAACTGTGCACAAAAGTCAACTTTGACTTTTTGAGATTTTTCACAATTATGGTTCTTTGACCCTAAAATGATGTTAATGTGTGACTGGGATCATCATTCATCAAGAAAAATCAAGAAAAGTGGGATAACTTGTAAAAGGGGTAACCATAAAAACTTAGAAAATTTCTAAGTTATGGAACAAAGTGGCTAGGGTACCAACTTTGGAGGATCATATCTCCTAAACCACAAGGCCATTTTTCCCCATTCAAAGTTAGATTTTTAGCTCTCATGGCCCTCTACAAAAGCTTCAACTACACCTCATTCCCATTCATCATGGATTTTTAGTTATGATTGGGTCAAAATGGCTGAAAACATGAAATATCACTTTTTCCAACACTTAGTGAAATATTCACTAAGTCAGAATCTGTTTCACTTTTTCCAAAATGTAAGGGAATTTTTCACTTGGATCAAAAACGTTTCAAAACAAACTATGATCACACATATGTTGTATCATATGAGGGCTTTCCAAAATGACCAAGAACTTCACAAAACTCAATCTGAGCAAGAAGTTATGACAGTGGCAATATGCCTTACTGCAACTGTCATAACAAGGCAGATTTGGGGGTTTTGCTTAATTTGCTCAAATTTTCCAAAGGGAAAGAAGGTCTTTCCATCTGAGCACCTCAAGGGGGGACCAAGGAGGAACCAACTCTAATCCATAAGCCTCCCAAGTCTTTGGAACCAAAAGTAGCATGCCAAACCTAGAAATTCCTAAAAGAGGAACAAGACTCCAATTTTGTTTCGGAGCATTCAATGGATGCACCAGGGTGGCATGAACTGAGCCTCTTCCAACTGAATTCAGTCAAGACTTATCCAACAACTAGGGAACCACAACTCTGTGCTCTAACCTCTAGTCAATGGCTAGAGGAGACTTGGATTCTCATTGATCAACATTTGCCAAACTTCTGCAGCAGTTGCCATTCACTATTGCATCCAAAACAAACTTGACACACTATAAATAGAGCTCATTTGTGGTCAGTTTGAGTACACTAAAGCCATCAAATAGATGTTTTCCTCAAAATCACTTTCTCTAGGCAAAAATACCTTCTTCAGCAAGGTAACTCTGAGTTTTTGAGTTAGAGAGCATTTCCATCATAGCTCATGATCCAAACAGATCCAATATGTCATATATAAGTTGTCCTAACTCTCACAAGTGACCTGTAACACCAAAGTTTCAAAGTCCCCTCTCAAAACCTCAAAATAGGATTTTTGTGCATTTTTCAAGCCATGTCTTGAATCAGTCACTTTCCAAACCAGATAAAACATCAAACACACTCCAAATATAATCCTTGAACTGTCCCAAATTGTTCCCCACATCTGGAACACAATTTGAGAGAGTTTCTATTTTGGCTACTTTTGCCCCTTTTGCAAGAAAGGGCCAGTTTCCATTCCCGAGGTTTCCAGCTAGTTCCAACCACTCTAAAAGCTTCTAAGGGATCATTTGAGGGTGTCCAAAGCATCAAAACATTTCTGGAACAAAGCACTTGGTAGATAGCCCAAAAGCTCCAAAGAGAGGTAAGCATCACAACTTGAACTCTCTGAAATATGCCTTGCTTTGAAGTCCACTGATCATGCATCTCTTATACATGTTATATGTGTTGTGTTTGCACCAATTTATCATGTAATTCTCACCTGTACCAAGAGGTAGCACAGAAAATGCAAAACATGGCTTATTTCAAAACCACTATCGGGTTTTGAGGAGGATTTGTTTTCTGGAAAAAACCACCACCACCATTGGATTCCTTAGTATATTCTAGGCCAGATGCATATAAATTTTGTCTCCATCCATGGAGAAATGAGAAAGTTATGGCCTTCACGTTTCTAACCAAAATCTTGCCTTGTCTTGCCTTGGGCCAGGCTAAAAACAAGGCAAACCTTGTATATTTGTGGTTGTGTTTCAATACACGGATGTATCACCACCCCAGTGGTAAGGCGCGCATGCTGCACACAAGAGGTCTGGAGTTCGAATCCCCCTCGCCCCAGACCCCCTTTTTAATGCTTTTTCCACTTTTTTTATTATTTTTCATATTATTTTCAATGATTTAAAAAATTAATAACTCCCTCAATTTTAATTATTTTTTATTGGTTCTTTTTGAAAAAAATCACAAAAATGTTGAAATATTTTATTCCATAAAAAAAATCAAGTTTATATTATTTATTTAATATAGTTGGTATTTTTGTGAATAAATTCACTTTTAATTGTTTTTTTAAACATTTTAAAATTGAATTCTCAGGTTGAAAATCAAAACCAAATGAATTTTAATTCATCTTGTGATTAAAAAATCATTTTTCAAATCTCAACCAAAAATCACAAGTTGTTTATTCAAACTTATTTGGTATTTTATCATTTTTTATTGATTTTCCTTTAGAATTTACTTTTAAAATGATGAAATTAGGGTTTCCTTGATTTTCACCCAAACAAAACTTTTTAAATAACTTTTGGGCCTCTAGTAGAGTATAAGACCCAACCCTTTTTGAAAACCAAAATGATTTGGGCCTCAGTGTATTGTATAAGTCCCGACACCATCAAAAAGTTCGACGCGATCGTCGCCTTTTTAACAAAAATCATCTGGGCCTCTGCTTGAGTTGTAAGCCTCATCTCTTGTACAAAAATAACCTCTTTGGGCCTCTAATAGAGTGTAAGATCCAAACCCCTTTTAACCAAAACTTTTTGGGCCTCAGACATTGTATAAGACCCTCCACGTTAAAAGAAAAATCTCGGCGCAATCGCCAGTCCAAAAATCAAATCATCTGGGCCTACCCTCGTGTTATAAGCCCCATTCATTTTCTTTAAACACATTTGGGCCTCTTGAGAGAGTGTAAGACCCATCCCTTTGTACAGAAAACCTTTTTTGGCCCTGAGTCACTTGTATAAGTCCCTGTACAAATTCAAAACAACAGTGCAATCACTGATAAAACCTTGGGCCTCTCCTTGAGCTGTAAGCCCTAACATTCTTTTCAAAACACTTTCTCCTTTGATTTTGAATCCAAATATATGTTTTTATCCAAATTTCTTTGTTGGCCGACTAACAAAACAGCATGGAAGCTCTACAACGAGTAAGTGTTTATCCGCTTTCATTTACCGCTTTCATATATACATAACTGTATTGTGGGGCTGCTTCACTGTAAGTCTTCTTTCACATCCTTTTATATACTTGTCATATATCCACTGTGTAATACTAGTATAGTTATTTAGAGTTTTCCTAGGCAACTACGTCTAGCAATAGGTAAAGCCTATTGGTCACTCTTAAATACAAACAAAACTAGATCCCCCATAGGATTACCAGACACAGTCTTCCCTCCTCTTGGGGTAAACAATATGGAACAAAGAGAAAGGCAGTATTCTTGGTGAACCCTTTCTCAGACTGTCACCTTTAGAAATTGTCAAAGAAACTCTAACTCCCCAGAGATGATCTTTTCTCCGTGAATGGCATCTCTTGAGTTTCTTCCAAATCCTGGAACTTTCCTGGCTTGATCTATTCTTGGTGAATAGCATGTCTTGAACTTCTCATGGTTTGGGGACTCACAGGCTTCCTAAAAGTGTCCCTGCCTCCACTTGGGCGTTGTACAAGGACCCTTCGGCTTCTTAAAAGTTCGCATGCCTTCTCTTGGGCTTAATACAAGGACCCTGATGACCTTTTAAAGGTATAAGACAGAACTTAGTCATCCTTCGCTAGAGCAGTCTTTCCAGCGTCAAAACTCCGGCCGTTGTAGGGTTGATACTCATCCCTTAATGCCCGCACCTCCTCTTGGGCATTGTACAAAAGATAAAACTCTAGACTTGGACAGTCTAAGACCCTTGGGTCTCAAAGACATTCTCAAGTTCCTTTCCAACATAGGAAGAAACCCCGGTCTCTCTTGGACCCGCTTCAGGATCTTCAGAATCCACAGCGGTAAGGAAGCCTCCTCTTGGGCTTTGTACAAATGATTCTTCCTAGCAGAGCTAACCTTTTCAGACTCTTTTAGCCTCCATCTCGGGCTTCGTACAAGATAGAAACACACTCTCTTGTTGAGTATAAAAGACTCTCTTGTTGAGTTAACCACTTTTAGCCTCCGTCTTGGGCTTTGTACAAGACATATAAATCACTCTCTTATTGAATATAAAAGACTCTCTTGTTGAGTCAATCTCCGTTTAGCCTCCATCTTGGGCTTCGTACGAGATAAAAAACACTCTCTTGTTGAGTATAAAAGACTCTCTTGTTGAGTCAACCACTTTTAGCCTCCGTCTTGGGCTTCATACAAGGCACACATAAATCACTCTCTTGTTGAGTATAAAAGACTCTCTTGTTGAGTCAATCTCCTTTTAGCCTCAATCTCGGGCTTCGTACGAGACAGCAAATCACTCTCTTATTGAGTATACAAGACTCTCTTGTTAAGTCAAATAACTTTCAGACTCTCTTGTTGAGTCAATCACCCGTTCAAGACTCTCTTGCTGAGTCAACCTTTTTTTTAGCCTCTGTCATGGGCTTTATACAAGACAGATAAAAGTACTCTCTTGTTGAGTAAAACCATTTCAGCCTCCATCTCGGGCTTTATACAAGATACATTCTCCCCAACGGAGTCAAAAACCCTTTTAGCCTCAATCTTTGGCTTTGTATAAGACAGAAAGAACATTTTCCCCGGAAAAGTCAAACTTCCCGCCTCCTCATAGGCTTTGTATAAAGAAAATCCTGGTTGAGTCAATCAACCTTTTAGCATCAAAGTTGTGCCTTGCTCACAGCATACGAACATCAACAACTCCTCTTTAGAGATGACAAATTCTCTCTCAACCTTTTAGCTTCACATCTTGGGCTTTAAACAAGATACAAACTACCTTCAGCTTCATGTCTTGGGCTTTGAACAAGACACCAAAACACCTCTTTCCTCCCATAGAATAGGAGGAACTACGATCACTCTGATTTCACTGTTTCGAGAATACGTTGGCATAAGATTGCAAAAATCTTAGCGAGCACACTAATCAAAAACCTAAAATCCAGTACCTTCATATATCAGCCCAAAAGCATCAAATCTAAACACATTACCAAAAACCTCATAAATGGTCCAAACATTCTATTCTTAACAAAATAACCAAAGAGGGGCCCACATCTTAATAGCATCTGTAAACCAACAGTTTTGACTGTTTAAACTCAGTATGATGGCTGGGTTAATTGGAGACATCCATTTCCCTTCCTTAATCAGCTTAACAAGATAAAAAATGAATCAAACTGTAGTGCCCAAGCGATAGTGCTTCAAGACCACAAAAATCGCGCTACAATTTCACTGCAATAATTGTGAGGTAGAAAAAGGTGTTACAGTGCTCCCCATAGAAGTAGAGATCCCATCAATCCGGGTATTGATGATCACACAGTTTGGTTTCATCTGACAAAAAGTCAACTGTGTCAAAAAGTCAAGTTTGACTTTTTGAATTTCTTGACAAACCAGGTTTCCTTAAGTCAAGAACAATGTTAATTCATGGTTTGGATCATCATCCATCAAGAAAAAACAAGAAAAGTGAGGTAACTTGCAAAAGGGGCAACCATAGAAAACTTAAAATTTTCTTAAGTTATGGAACAAAATGGATTTGGTACCAACTTTCCAAGGTCATAACTCCTAAACCCTAAGGCCTTTTTCTTCCATCCAAAGCTTAAATGACAGTTCACATGGCATACTTCAAAAGTGTCAACTACTTCAAATTCCAAATCCTAATGGATTTTGAGTTATGGATTGATCAAAATCACAAAAAGTGAAAATGACCACTTTTTCCAACACTTAGTGAAATTTTCAAAAAGTCAGAATCTGTTTCATTTTTTTACCAACATTGAGGTCATTTTTCATCATGATCCAAGCTGAACCAGGTCCATTTGTGAACATCAAAGTTAAAGTATGTTCTGAGAGCTTTCCAAAGAATACATGAACTCTCATTGATTCAACTTAATCAAGGAGTTATGAACCTAACAACATGCTTGCTCAAACTGATTTCCAAGACAGAATTGTGCATTACTTGTGGCACACGATTCTTCAGTCCAATTTTGGTGACTATGCAGGACTAATCCTCATCCAAATTCAATAAGAATCTCAGTTAATCATGAAAAATCGGCAAGCTTGGACCCCAAGGCAAGAATCCCATCATTTGGCATGTGATCATTCAAGTTTCAATTCCAAAACTTCAATTTTTGTCATGTTTAATTGATGTGGTACACGGAGCTGTCATGAACCAAGCTTATCAGTCCAATTGAGTCAAGTTTGTTGCAAAGATCAAAAGACTTAGAGCTACAAATATCAGCGCTAGTCAATGTCCAAGTGAAGACTTGGTACCTTGGCATTTAAGGAAGTGATACATGGGCATATCCATTGGATAATAGAGTGATCCCTTATCCAACACTATTCCTTCAAAACCAAGACTCCTCTCCTATAAATAGAGGTCATTTCTGATGTTTCAAACCACACCAAAACAATACCAAAGCCTTGTTTTCTCACTCTCCCTCTCTTACTTCAATTTCAAGTCACAGTGAAGCAATTTGGGAATTCTTGAAACCAGAGCAAAAACCACTCAAATAACCATCCAAACACATCATAAATCATCCATTGGAGGTGTTCAAACCTTCATCCACATTGCACAACCTCAAAATCATAAAGTAAACCTCCAAAACCTCAAATTTTGACTTTTCTGCATTTTACAAGCCATGTCTTGATTCAATCACTTTCAAAACCAAACAAAGCTACAAACAAACTCCAAATATCATCCTCAAATTGTCTCAATAGGTTTCCCTCAACTGTAACACCAATTGAGTGAGTTACCATTTTGGTCCTTTTTGCTACTTTTGCAAGAAAGAGCCATTTCTTATTCCTGAGGTTTCCAGCTGGTTTTGATCATCTTAAAAGCTTCTAAGGGATCAATCAAGAGTGTCTAAAGCATTGGATTACTTTTGGCACAAGGATCTTGACAGTTAGCACAAGGAGCTTCAAGAGGTAAGTGCATCACAACTTGACCTCTTAAAATATGCATTGTTTTGATGTCCATTGATCATAAACATGTCATATATATCAAATGTGTTGTGTTTGAACCAATTTATCATGCTATTGTTGCTTGTATGATAAGATAGCATAGAACTTGCAAATCTTGGCCTATTTTGAAACCACTATCGGGTTTTAAAATAGAAGCATCTTTAGAAAATTCTAAAAGCACCATTGGATTCCTCATGAAATTCTAGGCAGGATCCATCACAATTTTGTCCAATTCCATGGAGAATTGAGGAAGTTATGACCTTCTTGCAAATCCACCAAAACCTAGTTTTTACCTTGGACATGCCTAGAATTTAGGCCACCCATATATGTTTATGGGGTGGTTTTGATACATGGATGTATCACCACCCCAGTGGTAGCGCGCATGTGTGTTTGGTTAGAGGTCGTGGGTTCAAGACCCACCCAGACCATTTTCCCATTTCTCTCATATTTTGCTATTTTTCATATTTTTAAGGTTTTTATTAATTAATTCCAAAATTAATTTCTCTCTCAATTTTAATTATTTTTTATTGGTTTTTTTTTTTTAAATTCACAAAAATGTTAAAATATTTTATTCTACAAAAATCTCACAAAAATATTATTTACTTTATATATTTGATATTTTTGTAAAGAATTAATTTTTATTTGTTTTTAGGCATTTAAAAATATTTCTTTCTCTTGATTTTTTCAAATTAAAATAATTTTCAAATCATTCTATGAATGAAACATATTTTTTCAAACATTGATCCAAGATCACAACTTGTTTTTCACACTTGTTTGATTAATTTTGATCATTTTAATTGAATTTTATTCAATTAAAATACATTTTAAAATCAAATTAGGGTTTTGATTATTTTTCACCCTTACAAATCTTTTTCAAAACAATTTTGGGCCTCTAATAAAGTGTAATACCCAACCCCCTTTGTAAAAAAATAATTTGGGCCTCAGTCATTGTATAAGTCCCGATACGATTTTAAAAATCTCGGCGCGATCACCGTTTTCAAACAATTTTCATTTCGGTCTCTCCTTGAGCTGTAAGCCCCAACTCCTGTATTAAAATAAACTCTTGGGCCTCTAATAGATTGTAAGACCCATCCCCTTTGTAAATAAACTTTTTGGGCCTCAATCATTGTATTAGTCCCTCTGTGGTTTTCAAAATAACGACACGATCGTCGCCTTTTCAAAAGAAATCATCTGGGCCTCTCCTTGAGTATAAGCCCCAAACATCCTTTTAAAACAACTTTCCTTTTGATTTAGATTCAAATTCTAAGTTTTATCAAAATTTTTGGCAATTTCTTGAATAACTAACCATACAGCTGTGGTTACAATGCTGGAAGCATGCACACCTGTAAGTTCTACTGTTTTCTTCAACATACTTGTTTATATATTTCATCTGTATATAAATGCTTGTATATACTTGCTTAGAGTTTTCCCCATCAATTAGGTCTAGATCTAGATCAAACTAGTGGTTACTCTTTCAACACAGTCAAAACTAGTTCCCCATAGGAAATTCGAAATACAATCTTGCCTCCTCTTGGGCATATACAATATGGAACAGAGAAAGGCATTATTCCCGGTGAAACTTTTCTCAAGACTGTCACAACTTAGAAATATCTGTACAAGAAATTCACTTCTCCAAAGAGGATTATTCCCGCTGAAACCTCTTTGAATTTCTTCAAACCCTAGAACTGTTCACTAAAAAAAGGACTATTCCCGATGAAACCTTTCTTGAACTTTTCTTAGGCTTGGACCCACAGGCTTCCTTAAAGCATCCCCAGCCTCTTCTTGGGCTTTGTACAAGGACCCTCAGGCTTCTTAGATGTTCTCAGCCTCCTCTTGGGTTTAGTACAAGGACCTGAAGACCTCCTACAGGTATAGGACAGAACCTAGTCATCTTTTTCTAGTTCAATCCTCCAATAAGTCAGAACATCAGACCAATTTAGGGTTGATTCTTATCCCTTAAAACATCAGCCTCCTCTTGGGCTTCATACAAAGATATTTCTCCAGTTAAGAGAAAACCTCTTCATACCAGTAGACTTGGAAAGTCTCATCTCCTCTTGGGTCTCAAAGAAACCCTCAAGTTTTCTAAAAACACGGAAATAACCCTGATCATTTCATCAATTCACCAGCAGAGTTTAAACCTTTCATTCTAAGTTCCCCAGCTAGGGTCAACTTACCATCAATACAACACTAACTGAATTAGAACCTCACGGTCTCTGATATTTCAACTTTTCTGTAAATCCTCAGCAAGAGTTGATTCCCCAATTTGGACCTGCCTTTGGATCTCAATAATCCACAGTAGAAGCTAGCCTCCTCTTAGGCTTCATATAAGAATTTCCCCAAACCAACCTCCTCTTAGGCTTTGTATAATGATTTTTCCTCAGTTGAGTTAGCCTCAACCTTGGGCTTTATAGACCATATTCTCCAGCTGAGTCAATACCTTTTAGCCTCAATCTTGGGCTTTGTATAAGACAGATAAAACCTCTCCCCAGTGGAGTCAATTATTTTAGCCTCAATCTTGGCCTTTGTACAAGACAGATAAAATATTCCTCAAAAGAGTCAATCTCTTTTCAGCCTCAATCTTTGGGCTTTGTACAAGACAGATACAAAATCAACCCTAAAAAAATCAACCTTTTAGCTTCAACCTTGGGCTTTAATCAAGGCACACAAAAAACCAAAATCCCCTCAGAGAAAATCAAGAGTTCTCTCTGTAGAAAGGCATTTCTCTGTACATCACACATCAAAATAGACAAATAAAAAAAAACCCTAATCCCAGATAACTGTTGTAAGTGGCACACTTGTTGATTCAAAAATCCAAGTTGTGATCCCTCTTTTATCCTGGTAAACTCCCTTCTTTCATCTAATTGTTGTAAGCGGCAAGCCTCTGGATTATTTACATCCAAGCCCATGTCCCCCTCTTAGCATGTAAAGACTCCTAAGGAAAAATGGTATTGCTCAACACTGAATTAAAGTTTCCTCCTTCAGGACATCTCCCTTGTAAAGGAAATTATGGCATTACTGGATTCTTATATCCTAGTTAAAATAATTCCCCTTTATAACCAAATACCCCAACAACTGTGATGAACATGTGAGATATCTCCCTTTAGAGATGACAAATTCTCTCTCAGTCAAACCTCTTTTGCTTCAATCTTGGGCTTTGAACAAGACACAAATACCTCTAGCTTCAATCTTGGGCTTTGAACAAGACACTAAACATATCTCCTCCCATAGAATAGGAGGAACTACGATTTCTCTGATTTCCCTGTTATCTTTACGGGAATACGTAGGCATAAGATTGCAAAATCTTAGTGAGCACACCAATAAAAAACCTTAGGTTCAGTGCCTTACAAAAAACATCGAAAAACCCGAAAACAACAAAAATACTCTCTCAACTTTCCCGGAGGTAAAACTTTCCTAATTTATAACAGATAAACACCAGTAAGTAGATAACAGAAGAACATGCCAAAAGATCTATAGATAACCATATATACGTTGGGTAGTTAACAACTCCCCTTTGTATAACCTGACCCCGGACCCCCCAATCTCTTAGCATTTGTTAAAGAAAACATTTGCGTGCAAGGTTAATTTTAGATAGCTTCCCTTTCCTTTCTAGCTTCATAGGATAAATAAGAAACCAGAAAGTAGCACCCAATTCCAACCAATGCGGTAAAGTGGCAGCGTAACCGAGAAAAATCGCACGCTACAAGCATCATCTTCATCACTAGTGAATCGAGATTCATCCTCTTGATTATTATGATGGTCCTTGAATATAGTTTTTATGGCAATAATTTTGGGTTTCTTTTTTATCTTCATGTTTTTCTAGCCTTTCAAGTTCTATATCATGTTCTTGAAGTTTACCGAACAATGTTGCCGAAGACATTTTAGATAGCCTCTTTTTTTTCGATATAGTCGTTACCTTTGGTTGCCATGCTCTTGTAAATGATCTGAGGACTTTGAGGTTTAAATCATCGTTTTTAAAAGTTTTTCCAAGAGCCATTAAGTGATTTGTCAAATGTGTAAATCTCTTTTATAAATCAAGAATTGTTTCACTAAGATACATTATAAGTATAGCATATTCTTATGATAAAGAGTTTAGTTTGGATCTTTTTTACTTCTATCGTGCTTTCATGTGTCATCTCTAATGTATCCTAAATTTATTTTTCTGTTTTACAATTTGATATACGAAAGAATTCATCCATATCTAGTGCAGATGCAAGAATGTTCTTTTCCTTTTTATCATATAGTACTTTCTTCTTGTCTTCATTGTTCCAAGAGCCTTTCGCCTTTACCCGTTCTATATTGTTTATGAATTTTGTAGGAATTTATGGACCGTTTTAAAAAACATATCATATTTCTTCTCCTTGTGCTGCTATATACATTTGCATGCGAATTTTCTAGAAGTCATACTATTCCCCAACGAGAAACATGGAGGTTTGTTGCTGTTGCCACCATTTACAAAAACAAAATTAGCAGAAGCCGTAATTTTCGGATCAATAAGCAAGTTACCTTAACAAGTCTGATGCCAATTGTAAGTATAGAGTGTGCCTAAAAGATGGTGAATTAGGTTTTAAGAAATTTTCTTATTATTTTGCAAATGTTCTGCTTCTTTTATTTTTCCGGGAGAATAATGATGAACTTACGAATGATACTGATGAACTTATTTGTACAACCTCAACCTAAGACTATCATACAATCTTTTAACACAACACACCAAACCTATAATGGATTTTAAATCTCCCAAATTTAAAGGACCTTTTTCAAACAAACAAAAAAGAACACCACTTCCTATTTGTAAACACCTGTAGAAACTACAACCACTTTCTTTACAGAAAATATTACCACACATTTGGTGAATAATTTACAGCACACAGATAAATTAAATACAGAAAGTTTGTATGTTTTTCAATATTCTGAAATTTTAATCTTCTCTTTCAATGAACAATTCAAGAATATATAAACATTAAGTACTCAATGGTTTATAAATTTTTTTATCAAGTGAATGAATTTTATGTAGTAAAATTTTCTATGACATTATATATGAACACTTGAAAAACAATAAGAATTATTTGAAAAATATGATGAGAGAGGTGTGTTGAAAAATCTGAAAAAATTTCTTTAAATAGATCACAAGATGCCTCTTGAAAGAATATAAATGGTTGGAAAATATTTATGATTTATTGCAATAATTTGGAAAAGGTTTCATGAACATGTGCAATGAAGAGGTATTATGATGTTTCATATTTTTCACACAACATCAGGAAGCAATCGATTTTACTAAGAAGTAGGGTTGACAATGAACCAAACCAATTCGAAAATAGTTCGAAATTCGATTCGAAAATTAAATCGTTGAACTAGGTTCATGAACCAAATTAGCTGAATATGAGCTAAAAACTAAGTTCGTTAACTAAATGATCTGAACTTGAACTATACATAGTTCGACTCGTTAGGTTCATGAGTCAATTCGATTATATATGAGATAGATTATATTGTCTTTAAGAGTAGGTTTAAAGATTTGTTCTAAATCTTAGTCTCATATTTTCTTTTAATCTAATGGTTTTAATTGATAATTTATATTCTCAAGTGAGTAAAATATTTCTACGAATAATTATACAAATAAAATTAACATCGTATAAATTCCCATCTTATAACTTTTATTTTATTTCTATATTTTTTATTTAAAAAATATTAATTTAAAATGTCAAATATATATATATAAAAAATAGACTTTAAAAAATTACTTTTAAGTCTGTGAAATAAGCGAGTTGAACCTAACAAGATAAACCTAACGAGTTGAACCGAGATATTCGTGAACTTCTAACAAGTCGAATTTGACCTGAAAAAAAAGTTCGTGATGAACTCGAACTCGAGCTCGAACTCGGCCAATTCTTAACGAGTCGAGTTTGAGCTGAAAAAAAAGTTCGTGATGAACTCGAACTCGAACTCGAACTCGGCTAATTCTTAACGAGTCGAACTGAGCTAAGGCAAGTTCGACTCGACTCGGCTCATTTCCAGCCCTACTAAGAAATCAATCATTATTTCATGGTCAACGTTAAAAATTATGTAAATATTACAATGATTAATCGATTGTGGGAGATGATCAATCAATTGTGGGGTAAATATGAAGACCCTACAATCAATTGTACTAAACCATCAATCAATTATTTGTTTTAGAATTTCGATTTTCACAAATAGAAACATATCAACAATCTATTGATTCTTTTGCTCAATCGATTGTTCCTTAAGAAATAATTAAAATTTTGATTTTTAAAAGATGTGCACTGAATGGAAATCATGTATGAATGTTTAAGAAACATATAATGGTTTAGATGAAAAGATTATGAGTGCCTGGAGCTTATATACATATGAATTACAATTGTACCTTAATCTTCATGATTTAAACCTTTGATTTTAAAAGCTTATGCGATTTTGAACATCTTCTTCCAATCTTTTTCTTCTTTGCTATTACTTCTATCATAAGCTTTTGTCTTCATCAAAACTAAGCTAAGATAGAAGATGAACATCTTCTTCACACACATAAAGGCAACAAGTTCATGAACACAGAAGGCATAATGTTTATTTCAAAAGATGTTTTTCAATGAAGCCAAATCTCCCTACCTTGCACTAAAATCTAGCTCATACAACTCTCTCTCAAAAAACAGAACAATTTCATGATAACTTCTCCTTACCTCTTGCATTATGTAGCAGGCCTCAACTTGTACCACCTGATCAATCTCACACTACCGTATATATTATCACAGGTCAATGAACTTAAACTACCAGGGTCAGGGTCTCAGCTTGAGTCAGATAACTCTCACCATTATTAACCTGAGCCAACTCCTTCAAATCAATCCTTACCAACTAGATGTACCCTTGAACCATTAAGAATTCTTCATAATACTTCTCATGACACAAAAACACGTAGTCATTTTCACAGTCTTGGTCGCAGTCACTGTCATTCTATGTATGCACATACATTTCTTCATAAGTCACCTTAAGAAAGTGTAAGTACCACTTCCCTTTCTCATCAATACTTGTATCAACCCACAAATTCGTTGTCTCCGTATTTTCACATCTAACCCCTAAATACCCCACTCATTGTTAATATTTATCCAATGCTCACAAAAGCTAAAACAAGCAAATCTAAACAAAAAGCATTCTTTTTCCACTTATAACCCACCATCACAAAGTAGGGTCTATCTCAACCTTGGTGGTTTGAAGCAATACAAATTGAATATAGCTCTCTCTTAAGGAATGACACCTGAACTTTAACTACTCTCTCACCACACAGAAAATGCATTAGCTGCAAGTAGGTCTTTAAGGTTAAGGAAAATTCAGATGAGAGTATTAATAAATACAAGGGTAGACTTTTAGCAAAAGGCTTTCATAAACAACAAGGGTTTGACTTCCGTGATTCTTTTCCTCTGTAGTCAAGCCTACCACCGTTAGAGTCATCATGTCCTTGGCTCTGATATACAAGTGAGAAATCTAACATATTGACATCAATAATGTTTTTCTCAATGGAGACCTTCAAGAAGAATTATACATGGAATAACCATCTAGTTTTGTCAAAACCAATTCAAAACTTGTGTGAAAATTATAAAAAGGAAATCTATGGTCTAAAATAGGCCCCAAGCGCATGATATGAAAAACTTCATCAAACTTTACCTCAGTTTTGTCTTTCCTCTGGCAAGTCTGACCACTCACTATTTGTCTTCAAGCATCGAGACATCACTTTAGTGTTAGAACAAGATTTTGGTTCTGCATATAATCTCTAGTTTTGATGATAACAATGCATATATTTTATATGTAACAACTTTGTACTCTAATAATTTTCTGAAGTGTGTAGATACAAAGTTCAAACTGATTCAGGATAACTCTCTAGAAATCTCATCAGAATCAAATTATGGCATACCTCAAGAAACTACTTCAACCGCTTCTGAAGAAACATCAGCAGTTCTGAAGAATGTTGAATGAATTTGAAGAAAAATAAAGTTATATGCTTCTCAGATAAGCTTCGCTTCCAGCTCTGAAGTCAAGGTTTTAAGTTCTAAAGATCTGTCCATTTTCTTATGATATTCAAGCTTCTGATAGAATCTTTCTAAGAAGACTTAAGTGAAGACAACATCTGACTCCGAAGACTCTGATACTTCTCAATACATTTATCTTCTAGACTCATTGTCACTGCACATCATAAGAACTCCATCAGAAGATAAGATCAAGAAACTTGCGCTGAAAGAATTCGTACAACAGTATAATCCCAATTTTGTAAAAACTGATTGTGCGCCAATATTATTAAGGAATATGGTGAGAATTTACTAGTCTTATCTCCCACGATCTTCGTATTACCGTTATGGCAGTTGGTACTGATAGTGACACTTGTACCTTCCAACATTCCTCCATCAAGCCTATATAAAGGAGTCACTCTTCATTTCAAAGAAATAGAACAACTAACGACATTGCAAGAGTGAAAACAAAGAAGTCTCAAAAGTATAGTATTCTCAAACACAAAGAGTTGTTGCTCATATTTGAGTAAAAAATGTTCTTAAATTATTTCATTCGCTTATTAGAAGCACTTTTGTAAACACTTTCATTGTAATCTTTTTTATATTTATTTTTCCTCAACTGACTAAGTGTTAATCTGTATACTTGAGAGGGCTAAGGTGTTTTCTAACACTTAGATGAGCTTTTTGTAATATTTAAAGATTAATGGATTAAGTCCTTATTGAAGGCGAAATAACCTTGGCGGGTGGACAAGATGTAGCCTCGTTATAGGAGAACTTGTATAAACCAAACTTGTCACTTTACTTCTTGGTTTATAAATCTTGTTTGTGTGTGTAAAGCATTTCTCTTAAAATGTTTTGAAAACCCCAATTCAAACCCCCTTTCTTGTGTTTTTCTCTACCTTCAATTGGTATCAGAGCTCCGACTCTGTTATTAATTTGAAAATCAAACACTTAACCGTGTAGATAGATCCAGTATTATAAAAACATTATGGCTGCTGCTAACACAAACGAGAGAGATAGTTACAATGTTAAGCCTCCTGTCTTTGATGGAGAAAAGTTTAACTAATGGAAAGATAGAATAGAAAGTTTCTTTATAGGCTATGATGCAGATCTTTGGGACATTGTTACAAATGTATATAAAATACTTGTATCTGCGATTGGTATTCCCATTCCCAAAAACATAATGAATGATGATCAAAAGCGCGAGTTCAAGAATCACCACAAAGCCAGAACTATCCTTCTCAACGCTATCTCCTATAATGTATATGAAAATATTACTAACAAAGATACAACAAAGGATATTTTTGACTTGTTGAGAATTACACATGAAGGCAATACTCAAGTCAAGGAAACTAAAGCTCTAGCATTAATAAAAAAATATGAGGCCTTCATGATGGAAGACGACGAAACTATTGAGACTATGTTCTTAAGATTTCAAACCTTAGTAGCAGGACTTAAAGTTCTGGACAATGGTTACCCTACAGCAGATCATGTCAAAAAGATAATAAGAAGCCTTCTCAAGAAATGGAGACCAATGGCTATTGCACTGAAGCTATCCAAGGATCTGAACACCATAAGCCTTGAAGAGTTAGTTAGCTCACTTAGAAGTTATGAAATATAGTTAGAGGAAGATGAGCCTCAGAAAAGAGAAAATCGGTAGCTCTGAGATCTAGATCAGATGGAAATAAGTCAGAAAAGAACAAAGCCTTCCAAGCTGAGGAAGAAGAAGTAGAGGATTCTGACGAAGAAGATTTTAATGACAAAGATGAATTGCCCATTCTTTCCAGAAGAATCAAACAACTCTAGAAGATATGATAGACTAAGTTCTTTTCTTTTAGAAAATGACTTTACCAGAGGCAAAGTGGACACTATTCTTTTCTGTAAAAACATTGGAAACAATCTAATGATATGCCAAATCTATGTAGATGATATAATTTTTGGTTATGCTAATCCATCTGTTTGTCAAGAGTTTTCTAATCTAATGCAGGTAGAGTTTGTATTGAGTCTAATGCAAGAACTAAAGTACTTTCTGGGAATACAAATAAATAAAACTCCAAAAGCCACATATATTCATCATAGCACGTACACAAAAGAGCTCCTAAAAAAATTTGATATGTCACACTAATACAAAACGCGTAAACAACAACGCCATGGTCACCATGGTTTTTCCCTACACCGTGGTGACATCTCTAAACTAAGGCGCTATCATATTATTTTTGTTTTTTGATTAAAAATTATTTGTATATAACAACGGTTGAGGAGCCAACCGTAGTGATACCATCAAGCTTTCTTGGGTTCGAACCCATCGCCCTCATATATATTATTCCTTTAATGTTAAGGCGTGCATTTTCTTTTTTATTTATTTTTAAATAAAAAACTTAAAGGGTTATGACTATGGTTGATGAGTTCCACCGTTGTGATATATTTTGTTTTTTTATTTAAAATTTTTAATTGTAAATTAAACTATGGCGCTTCTTTATGAAATTTCACTATGAAATTAATATATCATAATGGTTTCTGGTATTGGCCGTTGTGGTAGTTTTATAATATTATACACTCCTAGTTAGCTTGTCTCTCCAGCATCCTGTTTTCCATTGAAAATATAAACTAGACGAAACAATACCCGATTTCATCCCTAAACCCTAACGTTCAATACTGTGAAACAATACACGATTTCAACCAAAACACCATCGTTCACCCTAGATTGTGTCTTCAGTATCCATTCTTCACTGTGTATTTTTCATTTTCGTCGTCATCGTCAATGAGGTTGACAAGACCATCACGATCGTGACATCGAGAAGGAAGAGTACACCAACCAAGTTGTCACCGTGGAGAAGGAAGACAACAACAACACCGTTGTTGCCGTAAGGAAGGAAGACAACACCAACACCAACACCAACATCATTTACATATTCATCAAGTTTAGGGTACGTAAAATATTTTCCCCATGCATCTACAGTAAACTTCATTTGCCAATGTTGTGGTTGTTGTTTATGTTCTTGTTGTTCATGTTGTTGTTGTTTTTGAACATAGATGTTGACCTTGTCGAGTTCTACATCAGATACTAGCGAAGAAACTCAAACAAATTAGGGTTGTACGAATGAAACTCAAACAAATGATACTCAATAAAAAATATCACAAAAAGGTGTCACAATGATGCCCCAATTCACATCAGTCCGCAACTCATCAGGTAAAAAATTTATGATTGAGTTTGATTCGTTCTACAGAGTAGTGGATTGTGAACATTACTCTACTTTTAAGAGTTATTTTGCGTTCCTTGCATGTAGCAAAGTCAGTATACTGATAGATGATTGGAAACAAGTGAATGATAAAGTCAAAGAAAGCATATGGACAGACGTTAAGGTATTACATACTATAATTTTCATATATTCGATATCACTACCTATAATTTCTAATACATACTTATATATTGATTTTGTAGTTGAATTTTGAGTTTACCGATGACTCAAAGTTGAAAAAAATGGATATCTTATGCCAGTTCTCATTGGAGGGGATTTAAGTCACAGCTCATGGCTGACTATATTAGGAAGCCTAAGAGCGGTCTGGCTTGTCCATGGATTCGATATAGTTTTATATCGAAGAAGCAATGGAACAAGTTTGCGAAGATACGTCGTTCTGAGGAATTCAAGGTTAGTACAAGTCTTATGTAACCGATAATGTTATGCTAATGAGTTACATATAGATAATAATCATATATATTTTTCACTATGTTAATAGCAGGTTAAAAGCGAAGTAGGAATACAAAATAAGGCAAAGAACATGTACCCCCATAGATTGTCTCGTGGGGGTTACAGGAAACTTGAGAAAAGAATCATGCTTGAAAAACAACAAGAAACAGGAGATGATCGCATCCCATCTCCACCGTCAAGACATGAGAAATGGAAGAGGGCTCGATTAAGACCATATGGAGAGTACACCTCTGAGGCGTCAAAATTAGTTGCTGCATCTATAATCATACAAGTTAATTGATATTTTTTTATCATAATTGGATTAAGTGCAACATAGATGATGTTTCAAGAGAAGATCCTAGAATATCAACTTGTGTTGACATATTAGTGATAATTTAGAAACATTTTATGGAGCTTTCTCAGCTATAAGATCGGAGTTTGCACCTCCTTTAAAGTTGAATTCCATAAAATCATGTTTGCTATCGAATATGCTAACATGAGGAATTAGAGAAAATTTGGCTTGAAACTGACTCATTGATAGCCATCTATGCATTTTCTAATGTGAATATTGTCCATTAACATCTTTTAATAAAATGGAAGAATATTTTAAACATTATTCGTTTGTTTATTTTCAAGATATTTCACATTTTTAGAAAGTGAAATACATGTGCAAATAGATTAGTCATTGCAAATTTTTTTGTTGATTATGATACTTTGTGAAATTCATTTCTTATTTTTATTTTTGAAAGTTTTTTAAGAAATATGTTGGACATATTCAACTATCATTTTTGCTCATCGTTTGATGAGTTAGGTTTTTGGCATGTTCGGATAAACAACTTATTTGCAGCTTATAACAAAAGTGCTTAACAAAACAAATGCTTATGAATAAGCTCGTATAAATTTTTTTTTTATAACAAATAATTAAATACATTTAAATTGTTTTTATATGAGTTATAAGTTGTTTTTATTAACTATCTTGAAGAATTTATAATAAATAAATAAATAAATATAAAAATATAAAATGGCATAAGCTTTTTTGATAAAGTTTCAAAATGGTATCACAAAACTCATGATAATGGATAAATTCAAATAAGTCATTACCTTTATGTCTCTCATGCTATTTCTTTTTTCTTTTTTATTCAATAATTTACATTTATTAAAAATTTATCATAATAAAATATAATATTTTTAAACTTATATCAAACTCTAACAAAATAAAATTATATTAATTAAACAACCAAATCACAATAACATAAAAAACTATTCAAAATAAAATAATAAATTTATAATTTTTTAAAAATTGTTAAACATAAAAAACAAATCAAAATAAAATAATAAACTTATAATAAATTTAAAAAATTTTCAAAGCATTATGCAGTTGATATCAGATTTTCTTAAATTTTAGAAAACCCATCTAAAATTATTGTGCAATATTAGTACTTATGGGCCCAAGTATCTAATGATGATGTCCCCCAGTTTAAAAGAAGATGTGAGATTAAGTGGAGGCATATGAAAAAAGAGAAATTTAGGAGCCACTTTGTGTGGCATTTCAGAGTGGGAGCCAAAGTTTCTCTTTTCTTGACATATATTATTAGTAACTGGTGGGTTGCATTGACTCTAGATTGAATGAATTTCACATTACTGTTTATTTGTACCTTCTAAATTAAGGTCACCCTTGGAGCCTTTTTAGTTGTTAAAGCAATAAACGTATTTGTATTTTCATTGTTGAGGCAATTATTGTTGCATGTACTAGTATACCTGCTAGTATAATAATACAAGACATAAGTAAAACCAAAGTTTTTGTTAAAATTGATGGTGAATGGTAACTAACTATGTATGACAAATAAAAATCCAAGATGCTGATAGAAGTGAAAAAGTGAAAACATAAAAGAGATTTGAGAGAATTATTTGTCGCCTATGACCCGACTCATGAGACATTTTGTCTAAAAGAGAGGGCTTTATTGGCTTTGACAAGAAGCTATTAAGGGTCATGGTTGGTTCATGCCAAAAAGTTCTATCAGAATTTCAGGTCAGCTATATTTGACCATATTTTGCAAACAATAATAATGGATTTAGATGTGATATTGACCAACTATGACCCATTCCGTTAGTTCTTATGAATTTGCTAGCCAACAACTTCAATGAACTTTTCATGGCTCAATTTTTAAATACCTTGAAAAGGGAGTGTCTGATATATATATATATATATATATATATATATATATATATATATATATATATATATATATATATATATATATATATATATATATATATATATATATATATATATATATATATATATATATATAATGTGAGTAATACATAGATGTTATATTGAATTATGGTTTTCATATAATGACTAAAGCAATGTGGCATTAAAGGAGATTACCTCCATATAATTGTGAGGGAGGGGATATGTTGGGTATTGAGTTCCCTTTTTATGTCAGAAAGTGTTTGAGAATAATAAGTAAAGTGTGAGTTGGAGTTCTACATTAATTATAAATGTGAAACTTGAGCATATATAAGTGAGAGAACTCACACACCTATCATTTTAAAATTTTGGCTGAATATATGATGTCTTTTTCACTTGTGTGTTGCTCTTAACCTAATGTTGATGCTCCTCCTCATGATCCAGCAAATTGTATCAAAACTTTTGGTTCAAGTAAAGAGACCGACTTATTGTATCAAAATGTCCAAGAAAAAGTGTTCCGTTGAAATCGAAATGTACATGAAGAGGTGTATCAAAATGTACAGGAAGATGTGTCTGTTGGGGGGAGTTTACTAGGAAGCATTGATACATAGTGTAAGACTAGGCATCTTTGTGAGAGACACATCACTTGTCCACCTAAAACCTTAAGGTGATAGGTAAGTGGGTTATCCCACTTATAAATGCTCAAGTCACCACATTTCTATCTAATGTGAGACTATTTTCCCCACTTGCTCACACTTGCTTATATTATTCAAATACTCCCCCTCAAGTGTGAGTCCACAATGTTCCCTCTTTTTTATACTTGTACCGTCGTTGACACCTTTTTCAAGGGTCTTTCAAAGCCATCACCTACAATGTTGGAACATTGTAGGTGATGGCTTAATTATAGAAGGATAAATCATCTACGTTCAATTATAGAAGGATAAATCATCCACGTTCGAGATAATTTGTGTAGTTGATCTATCCATCGTCTATACTGGTCTTGGTACAAAATTTAGAATTAAGTATATTCTTGCAAACTAAATGAAATGAAAATAAAAGCTTCCAAATTCACAAGCAATAAAAAACAAGGTCCTGGGATGGACACAACTTATTATCGACAAATTCAATCTCACTGAGAGTAACAGAAAATGTATAATTATCCTTTTGAAAATAAATCATGTCAAGCAACCAGAGATATTGAGATATTACAGAAACTAATTATAATGCCAATAACTAATATCAGACTATTAGCCAACAATGGTGTGTTGTGATTTGTATATGAAGAGGGTGTTGTTGTGAATAGAGAGGAAATGGATTGAAGAAAATGAGGTGAAGTTATGAAGAAGAAGGTCGCGTGGCTTGTCTTGTGGTAAATGTTTTTGTTGCTGTTGTCCTTGGTTCTTTTGTGACTTTTGCAGAAATTGTGCAGCTTTGTTGGAGTTCTCAGTTGGCTTGGTTTGAAGTTATTTTGTGGCTGGATAGGTGGATGGCTGCAGTCGTTATTGTACAAGCTTTTTGGCTGGAATTTGTGTGGGTCCACTATTGATTTAGTTATTGATAATTATTTTTAGAATTAGTTACGAATTAGTTACGAATTGGTTTCGAATTAGCTACGAATACTATGTTTAGAAAGTCTCAATTTTCAGAATTAGTTAGGAATTGGTTTCGAATTAGCTACAAATTAGCTACGAATTCTAGATTTATGAATATAAAAAATAAAAAATGGAAGAAATTGCCACGTGGCGCAGCCACATCAGCAGCCGTTACTCCCATTTGATGTCAGGGACTATTCATTGAGACGGAAAATCTTGTAGAGACCAATTCTTAAAAGAAAATTTTTTAGAGACTAAAATTGAAAATCGTTCTATTTAGAGGGATCTAAAACTTATTTAACCCTTTTTATTATTGCTTTTCAAAACTGTATCTACTGCGCGTTGTTTGTTATTGTATTTATGTTAATTCTCATCAATAGACCACTTAAATATCACAATCAAAGTAAATTTCACAAGGAAAAAATGTTATTAGTTTTAAGAAAAAATTATTATTGAAAAATATGAAATTAGTGACGGAAAGTTAAAGAAGAAAAAGGTGAAATGCTTCTGTAATTTTTGTGATTAGACAATTGATTAGTTTTTTTGTGTGCAATATAATATAATTTAAATTTTGAATTTTTTATTAAATTGTAAGAGAACATGCTATCTTTTTTAGTTGTTCTTGCATATTTTAGAAATTACATAATTGAATTATAAATTATAAGAGGTAAAGGTTATGATTTGGCTTAGTGAATGAGCGACATCTAAAACCTAGGTTTGATCCTTTTATAAAATGTGGGTGACTTATATATTTAATGTCTTAAGGTTTTGAGTAAAGATATAACATCTCTCTCTCTCTCTCTCTCTCTCTCTCTCTCTCTCGTGATTCTCACTACTACAAAATAAGTCTTTCATAACACCAATATTACGACGGTCATAGTGTTAATCGTGGTAATAGATTAATCATGCGCGTATATATATTTTTTATTTACTGGATGACATGTTACAACGGTCAAATGTAGCAACCGTAGTGAAAAATACACGGAGTGAAATGGTTCAAATCCCATCACCAACAATTAGACATTTATCGTGATAAAAAATGTTATGGTTAAATATGTTTTTGGTCCCTATAAAATTAGCAAATTTAGTTTTTGGTCCCTATTAAAAAAATAGCGTGTTTTGGTCCCTAAAAAATAATTATGCATGTAGTTTTAGTCCCTACTGTTAAACCAATATGTATTTTTGAATGATTATTTTGCAGATATGTTTAGAACGTTATAAAAAGTTCCTCGAAAAAAAGGAACTCAAAATTTGATTTATAAGTCGAGATTTTCATTACTTTTATCATTATGTTTTGAAATTTAAAAAATTCATATTTAATTCTTCTCACTTTAAAAAATTATATAATTTGGTAATGAAACATTTTATAGTAATCTAAACACGTATGAAAAAAATCATTCTAAAATTTAAGAGTTTAGGGATAATTAAATAGTTTCAAAATTTTAGAAAATAGCAAGGACTAAAACTGCATGCATAAAATTTTTGTAGGGATCAAAATATGTCATTTTTTTATAGGGACTAAAAATGAAAAATGAGATTTTATAGGGACCAAAAACATATTTATTTATTACCACAGTTTTTATTACCAACCGTGATGAAACATGATATTTATTTATATATAAGCGAAACTATCTATCGCTTCAGTACATAACAGTCGTCTCTCTCAAAACAAAACCGTAACAATTCTTTCACCCGTCTCTCAAAATGAAACCCTAACAACTTTGTCACTCGTCTCTCTCATATGGAAACCACAAAACGATACCATAACAACAAATCTTAGCCAATGGGTATTTACAGGTTCATTTTCTCTGTAGTTTTTTTTTTTTTTCAAAATCTGTTTCAATAGCTTGTTTCGTGATGTTTGAACTTTCTTCTTTTTTCGTCTTGTAGGTATGAATGTTTATTGCAATAAACAGGACAGAGATAAATTTAGCCTGACAAACTTGTGTCAAAGATCCAAAATGACATCTATTCAAAATATAGACAAGTTTACTGGTCTAAATTTATCTTCATCCTTATTTCATTGTTGACACGCCATTATGAGACTTGACATGTATGGCATGTTTCTGAAGCATTTTATGCATTGATATGTTTGTTTTATCATGTTTGTTGTTTATGGTTTGTTGTTGATGAATGTTTTTTATGAATGTTATTGTTAATGTCTGTTTAAAAGATGAGTTTTTTTATATATTATGTGGTTTTAGTGTTTTTTCAATCCCTTACCGAATATATAACTTCCCAAACTGCATTAGAAAATTATGATATGATAGATAAAATTGTATTAGAAAATCAGTACACTTTAAATTCTTGACAAGAATTCTTCACACTGTTAACTGCATGTTGTTCTTTGTCCGTTAGAACTTGGTTTAGTGATTATAGTTCATCAACGATCCCTCTCTCCACCTCTAATTTTGTTTGCAAACTAAGAAATATTTTGCAAAAATAATTAGAGGTGAAGGAAGGAGTTGTTGAAGAACTAGGATCATTAAACCAAGTTCTTACTGTCAAAGAACAAAATACGGATAAGGAGTTGAAGAACTCTTGTCAAGCATTGAACGTGTACTTATTCTTCTAATATAACCTAATTTTTCATAGTATAATGTTCTGGTGCAGATTGAAAGGTTATATGTTTAGTGAGCATTGCCGAAATAACCATTCCACATAATTTATAATAAACTCGGAGTTATATTTAACAACAGTTGTCTAGAACAACCGTTGTTAAATATGTTACATTTTAATATACCACAACAACCGTTGTGGTAGGTAGAGTGTTACATGGATACAATCACGGTCGCACGCCCGTAGTTGAAATCATCATACATACAATCACACCTTACGTCACAACGGTTGGACTTGCGTGATGGTATCACTTTTTCAACCGTTGTAATATGGGTTTTGCGTAGTAGTGCCTAGAGCATTGGTCTCATTGTTGCACCAATCTCTCCTGAACTCTCTAACAAATGGATATGAGCCATGGTTCGACTTATTGGGGGAAGCGAGAGTTGAAACCATGCTTAGATCATGTTATAAGATGTGGGAGACTCACATTTGTGGGTAGATTATTGGGGTGCAATTGTGCAAGTGGGGTGCATATGAATAAGTAAAGTATTAGATTTATAAGAGAGAATACTTATTTACCTAATGTTTTATGATTTTGGATAGAGATGTGGCATTTACCTAGGGATGTAAATAAATATCCATGATGACGGATAGTATGATATTTACGTCCGTCATGTTGGATAAATATGATACTTGTATCCGTCCCATATATGTGTGGATATCCGCTAAGTGGGTAATCCGCATATTTTAAGGTATCAGCGGATATTTACGGTTATCCATGAATAATATTTTTTTCTAAAATTATTTTTTGAAAAAAATGTTTGTTAGTTTCTTTTAAAGACATATTTATTATCACATAACATTCATACAATTTGCTCTCAATTTAACAACAAAATTTCATACATTAATTTCTTTTTTCTTTTTACCAAAACATGATAACATTCAAATATAATATACATACATTTCATTTTTAACCAAAACAAATGAAAACTATTGTGATTGTGGTTATGGTGGAAGATCGAACGATGGATGAGTAGGAATGAAGCCACTGGTTGGATGGAAGAAGAGGATATACTGGTTGGTTAGACGGTAGAATTTTTGAAGTTAGATCTAGAGTATAGAAGAAATTTAAATATGAAATTACCAATAGAATCCGTATGGAATGTAAAAGATTTTCTTTAAATAAAAAAAAAGAAATATGAGAAAACTAATTTTTTTAGAAGATGAAAATATATATTATATACACTAGTTATATTTAAATGTTTTTTTTATAATTTATTAATAGATACAGATATCCATGGGCATGATATCATCAAACCCGCATCCACATCCATTAAAAACGGATATTTAAATATCCATTTATTTGATCCACAAATATCCATTAAGCTATCAGCCCCATATTCGTGACGGATTTTATCCACTACCCGCAGATACAAATTTTTTTTCCATCCCTACATGTATTTCTCTCGTGATCATGAAACATCCATCGCATTGGTGCTCCTAGCTTCCTATAACTCCACAATAACTAGTATCTGAGCCATGGTTCGGCTTGGTGGGGGAGCAGATGATGAATCCTGTGTTGAATCCTGTTATAGGACATCGGAGTCTCACACTTGTAGGGGAGAGATTGTTGGATACAAGTGTGAGTAGTTAGGTTTCACATTGTCTATGAATGAGTGTAATGTTGGATTTATGAGTGAGTGAGTGACAGAGAGAGACAGAGAGAGAGAGAGATAGAGAGATAGATACATAGATAAATATATATATATATATATATATATATATATATATATAGAGAGAGAGAGAGAGAGAGACAGAGAGAGAGAGAGAGACAGACAGAGATAGAGAGAGAGAGAGAGAGAGAGAGAGAGAGAGAGAGAGAATACCCATATACCTAATGCCTTAAGGCTTTGAGTGAAGATTTGTCATCTACCTTTTTTGTGGTTATGGTGCATTGGTCACGTTGGTGCTCCAGACTTCCCCGGAATTCCCTGGTGTTGTGAAAGTGTTGTTAAGGTGAAATCACAAGTTCTGCTATGCGGTTTGGAACTGAGAAAATTGAGGGAATACTTTTTTTTACCTGTAAAAATTTCAAATCAAAGATGTGTTGATACAATCAAGGTTACATAACCTGTTGGTTAATGGTTAGTGTTTGAAGAGCTTTTTGCTAACTTAGAAGTTGCACAATAAATTTTTCAGCCTGATTTTCAACATGTGAAAATATATGAGTGATTAAACTTCAAGTGAAATATATTCTTCATGCTAAAGTAAATTACTATCAGTGATGACAATGTGAAATTCTTGTAGTGTTTTAACTCTAAGGGAAATATATTCTTGAAGTGATGTAGTTTCAAGTGACTACTCTTTATGATGGAGTATGATAGTTTTCTTTGAACTATGATTGTCGGTTAAAACAATGATAACTCGTGTATTATTTTTAATCAAGATAAAGATTGTTGGTATTGATTGAGAATATACATGTTGATTAAGTCTTATATCACTTAGTTTTATAAAGGAATGAGAAGTCTAAGGCTATATAAAGAATGGATTTTTCATTAGTAAATGCATCAATTAAAAACACATTAAATTTTATTTAACTTTTTATATATATTTTATATATTTTTGTATTAGAGTATTTTTGGATACAATTAAATATTTAATTTGAATAATGGAAATCTACTTTTTTTTATAAGCAAAAGGGAATATATAAAATAAACACTAGGGGTGTTTAACCCAAGGGTATAATGAAAGATAAAAGTGGCACAACCCTCACCTAAACAACCAACACACCAACACGGACTCGCCTAAAAAAAATTCTCTGGTCGTCACACCAATCCGCCCAAAACACATTAGACCCGACTCTAAAAAACACAACAAATCACTCCCAAGAAAGCAACTTAATCAACCCCACACCATCAAAGTTAGACAAGAGGAGTCCTTTAAAAAAGATTTCTTTACTACATTTTCAAATTACCCAACAAATAACCAAACCAAAAAACCAACTCAAATCCAAGACAAAAACCGGCTTACATGAATTATCCAACAAAAGAAGACGCTACATAATAAAACAAGTCGAAGAAGCATCTTCCACCCGAAGCCAAAGACAAATCTTGCTCCACCACAACTTAGAAATTGTACAACCAAAAAATAGGTGATCCAAATCTTCCACAACCCTAAAACATAAAGGACAAACCAAAAAGTGAGACTCCGTTAAAATACCGCGTTTCGACAACTCCCTCTTCGTAGAAAGCCTATTCCAAATCATCTTTAACAAAAAATTTAAATTCAACTAGGCAATTTAGAATTAAAATAAGTATTGTGTTTAATACTTTTTGTGCATATTTTTTTATAAATGTTAAAATAAAATACTAAAAATTAATATATTTAAATTCCCCCCACAAGATAAAATTTCTGAAGTGGGGGGTGATTGTGTTCTGATTTGTTTTTTTATTTTTCTCTCTGTTTGATTTTTCCAACTGATCTAAAGAACATATGCACGAAGAAATTAATTAAGACGCATACTCAGAATTCTTAGGCTACAAAGAAAAATATCTTGCACTGTTAGTTTTCTTTTATTGGTGATCATATATTTTTCTGTATCATGCATGCTGAAATATTGACATTCCATAATCTAATCTAAGAAAATTCTGGTTCTTTGTTATCCTTTTTTATTCGGTGTTATCCTTTATTGATTTGAAGTTTCAGTTATATGTGTTAACATCAAGAATTTTCGTATTCTTTTGTTCTTTACACATATAGTATATTTCAGTTATGTGTTAGCATCAAGAATTTTTGTATTCTTTTGTTCTTTACATATATAATTGCTACATAAGTGGCATTTTCAATCAAGTTATGAATTTTTATGAAATTGTTAATTATATATTAAGTGTGTTTTTGGTTTTGCACTAAAAAAAAATTGATTTTGAATGTTATTTTTGTAAAGGTTAAATAAGTTTTTGGTATTCATAAATATTATTATTTTCACTTTTAATCCCTTAAAATATTTTTTTAAATATTGATCCTCTTAATCGTTAAATATGTAATTCATTATTTTAGAAAGATTAGATTTAATTTAGAAATATCAGATTTGATTTAGAAAGAGTAGATTAGATATTTTTGAGCTTTTATAGTTTGAGATTTAACTTGAGATGCAAGTTAACCTAAATTTATAAATAGGGAGGAACTCTTGTCATTGTAATTATCAAATTAGATAATCACGGTTTTGCAGTTGCGAAGTGATAATAAAATTCCACAGTTATGGGCAGAGAGTTACTCTGTAGTTCATACTCATCTTTTTTAAACGTGTTCTTGTTTTTGTTCATTGTCATTATATAACAATCTTGAGATCAAGATTGAGAAGAAATCACCATAGATCGTGGTTGAATTCTAACATCTGGTATCTAGAGCATCAGTTTTCATTCAAGGGAAGAACAACTGTGATGGCGATGAATCACCCGAACGGTCAATTTCCAGCAAATCTTCCAATTCTCAAGAAAGATAATTATGAGAATTGGTACAAGCAGGTTAAGGTGGTTTTCTGTTACCAAGATCTTTGGGATCTTGTGAAGGAGGGATTATCACTGATTGCAAAAACTGCAACAGATCAGGAGAAAGCAGCATATAAAGAATTGAAGAAGAAAGATTATATAGCTCTCTTTATAATTCATCAATGTGTTGATCCAGATAACTTTGAAAAGGTTAGTGATGTAGAATCAGCAAAAGAAGCTTTGGTGATTCTTGAAAAATCGTTTGGAGGTGCAGAGAAGGTGAAAGAGGTGAGGTTACAAACTCACAAAAGGACTTATGAATTGCTTTAGATGGAAGACAATGAAAGTATCACAGATTTCTTCACTAGAGTTACAAAGTTGGTGAATCAAATCAAGGTATGTGGAGAAGTGTTGACATCAAGATTAGTTGTTGCAAAGATCTTGAGGTCATTGGCTCCAAAATTTGACCACGTGGTAGTAGCCATAGAAGAGTCGAAAGACTTGTCAGTATTGATGAAGGAAGAGCTTCAAGAGACGCTTGAGTCTCATGAACAAAGGATGGATGAAATAGCTGCTGGAAAGTCAAAGAGTAATATGGCTTTGCAGGCACAATCAGAAAAAGAAAGGAAAGGAAAAAGAAGCTAGAATGACAACAAAGGTAGAAAAGGCTACACTAATTCGACTAGTTGAAATCAGCATGAAGGAAACTGGTCGAATCAGAGAAAACTCTAGAACTAAGGAAACCAAAGAGGTGATGCTGTAAGTAAAGGAAGAGATGGTGGTCGAAAGCCTGACAAAAGTCACATTCAGTGTTTCAATTGTCAGAAGTATGGTCACTATTTTAGTGATTGTCTAGAAAAGAAGAAGAATCAAGAAACTGATGCAAAGTTGGCAAAACATGAAGAAGAAGAGATATTGCTTATGGTCACAACAAGAGACGAAGAGAGATTTCAGGACCAGTGGTACTTGGACTCGGGATGCTCATCACACATTACTAGAAGGAGAGATTGGTTTGTCAACACAAAAACCTCGATGAAGAACAAGGTGAAATTTGAAAATGACAATACTCTAGCAGCTGAAGGTATTGGTAATGTTATGATTATGAGGAAAGATGGCAAGAGGTCAACAACTTCCAATGTGTTATACATACCAGGCATGAAAAGTAACCTGCTCAGTATAGGATAACTTGTCGAAAAGAACTACAAGGTAGTTGTCGAAGACAAGATGATGAGAGTTCTCGACGTAGGTGGTAGGTTGATCTTGAAGGCTCCAATGTCTTAGAATAAGACCTTCAAGATTGAACTCAATGTGATAGAGCACAAGTGCCTAGCAACTGCAGCCAGCAGAGATGAATGGTTATGGCATTTTCGACTAGGCCATCTCAACTTTAATGACATCAGAGAGCTAAAGAAAAGAAATATGGCTTCAGGATTACCTGAAATCGACATTCCAAGTGAAGTCTGTGAAAAGTGTGTTCAGTCGAAACAACACAAGAATAGCTTCAGCAAGGATGCAGGAAGGAAGTTGAAGGCAATTCTAGAAGTCATGTACTCTGATGTATGTGGTCAAATCCAAGTGGATTCGATTGTAGGCAACATATACTTTGTCACGTTCATAGATGATTACAGTCGAAAGCTGTGGACTTACCTCATCAAGAAGAACAGTGATGTGATCGAGGTATTTGCCAGATTCAAATTTATGATCGAAAGAAAGAGTGGTCAAAAGCTAAAAATTCTGAGGACTGATGGTGGTGGAGAGTATGTGTCAAAATATTTCGATGCATTATTGTAGCGTGCGATTTTTTTCGGTGACGCGACCACCTTATCGCTGATGGTTCTCTCCTCACCTCAATGAGGAGAAGCGGGGTGCTACTTTCTGATTTCTTATTTATCCCGTGAAGCTAGAAGGGAAAGGGAAGCTATCTAAAACTAACCTTGCACGCGAATGTTTAACTGAACAAATGCTTAAGAGATTCGGGGAGTTTGGGGTCAGGTTATACAATGGGGAGTTGTCAGTTACCCATCCTATATGTGGTTATCCACAAGTTGTTAGTTTAAGGTTCTGCTTTATACTTGATGGTGTTTAACTGTTGATGGTTTGGGGAAAGTTTCTTTTTTAGGAGATATGAGAGAGAGTTTTTGATGATTTTGGTGAGGTACTGGACCTCAGTTTTGATCGGTGTGAAGCTACTGGACCTAGAGTGTTTGATTAACATGCGAAGGTACTGGACCTAGAGTTTTTGATTGGTATGCTCGCTAAGATTTCGCAATCTTATGCCTACGTATTCACGTTAAGGATAAACAGGGAAATCAGAGCAATCGTAGTTCCTCCTATTCTATGGGAGGAAAAGATGTTTTGGTGTCTTGTTCAAAGCCCAAGATTGAAGCTAAAGGGTTGAGTATTTATGTCTTGTTCAAAGCCCAAGATTGAAGCTAAAAGGTTTGACTGAGAGAGAATTTGTTATCTCTAAAGGGAGACATCTTGTCTGTTTATCACAACTGTTGAGTGACTGATTTATAAAGGAGGGTTACTTTAACTGGGATATGAGAATCCATCAATGCCATAATTTCTTTATAGGGGATTTGCCCTGAAGGAGAAAACTTTAACTCAGTGTAGATCAATGTCATTTTTCCTTAGGAATCTTTCATGCTAAGAGAGGGACAGTGGCATGGATGTAAATATTCCAGAGGCTTGCCGCTTACAACAATTAGATGAAAGAAGGATTTGCCAGGATAAACGATGGACTACAGCTTGGATATTTTAATAAACAAGTGTGCCACTTACAGTGATTATCTGGGATTAGGGTTTGTTTGATTTGTTTGTTTTGATGTGTGATAACACAGAGAAATGTCTTCCTACAGAGAGATTTGGATTTCCTCTGAGGGGGATGTTGATTTTTGCGTGCCTTGATCAAAGCCAAAGGTTTAAGCTAAGAGATTGATTGACTCCACTGGGGATGTGTAATACCTCAAAATTTGCCCTCTTATTTATTCCCTTATACCAATGGCTTATGCTTCACATTCATCTGCATTTTTCACTAGGTCATAACTGCATTAATCATACATTTGCATGTGCTCCTGAGGCATGGGATCATGGTTTCTTATCTTCTGTGTGAATGGGTTGATATTCATCAATTGAAGATGGTGGTTAGGGCTCATGGCAAAGGCATCTTGACGTGAGATCCAGTGGTGGATTTATATTGTGGTCGGGACAGAATTATTCTCTTAATGGCTTATTGTTCATTGCGTTAATGAGGGAGGAGATTGAAGTTGATTCAAGGTGGAGTTCATGGAGTATGTGAATTTGAATTTGGATTGGAAAAACGCTCTAATATATTTGGAATTCAAGATACAAGTCCATAAAATCATATCCGTATCCACTCCATATCATAAACCATTTTACGAACCATTAACCATGTCCATTTGTTAAAATCGTGATCCACTTTTAACTTCAATTCATATTCATATCCATATCCATTTCATTACCCGTATACACTTCATTCAAGTAACCATTTATCCAAATTAAATCAAAATCTAATTGTCCACTTTTAAATTCCAAATAATCCATATCCATTTTCTTTCTTTCTAAACATATCCATAAATATCCATTAACCATGGTATCCATTCAATTTCAAATAAACCATTTTCAAATCCATATTTTGATCCATTCTAAGTCCGTATTCATTTTTTATTGTCCATATTTCAAACCCATTTAAAATCTAAACCATTTCTCAAAGTTTAACTTCATTCAAAAGCCCATTTTAAATCCATGTCCCAATTTCCAAATCCCAATTAATTCTAAATCAATTCAATTACAATCCAAAAATTCAATCTTAAGGCCATGTTCATTTTTTTGGAAACCAATATCCAAATTCCAATACCCAAATCTCAGTGTCTCCCCAATAGTTAGCAACAGCAGAAAAAGTGTGAAGACCTCATCAAAGCTCCATAGAGAAAATTACATGGCAGCAAACACCGGTACATAGCAGAAAAAGAAAATTGCAGCAGAGTATTACATAATTGACAGCAGCATATCAGAAAATACATCTACAAGAGAAAATTCATCATAATGGTTATTTAACTAAACTCATATCAGTTTTTTACAAAATTTTACAACAGAAAATTTAGCAGTAAAACTATGACTAACCAAAACTAACTTTTCTCCTAACTACTGATAACCGATCCCTAACTGCCATAACCACCCTAACCACTTGCTAACAGTTTCACTTCCCCATCAACCTTCAATCCCCAAAACTCTGCTCCTTCCAATCTTCCATCATCATCTTCAATGTTCTTCTCATAAAATTCTGGAATCCTTCACATACTCATCATCACCAAAACTTGCTAAACTCAATCACAGCACAACAAACCTCATCAATCTGCAGAAACCACAATACTTCACCACCAATTCATCAAGCCTGCAACAATTCACAGTTCGAAGCCACTTCTTCAACAACTCTGCAACAGAAATTTCAGGAATCAACAACAACACTTCACGATTCAACAATTTGCAGAAGCACATCGCAGAAATCAGGAAAAGAAGAAGAGAGATTCATAAGCTCGCAACAACTACTTCAGAAGAAAAAGAAGCAACAACGACCAGAAGTGGTGCAAAGAGAGGAAGAACGAAGAATGGAATTCGAAGACGGAAACTAGAGAAGCGCATACCTCGTAGAGTTCTTCTGTGCTCTTAGCAGTTTGCTCGCGATTGAAGGAGCACCGGAATTTCTCCGGTCGGTAAACTCGTTGAACGTCCTTGTTGTTTCATTCCTTTTCTGTGAATTGGTTGATAGTATTGTAGCTTGTGATGTGATGTTGATTTCACTCCGCCGTTGCCGACAACGAGTCTTGGCGTGGCGGAGTCCTTCGTTAGCGTTTCTGAGAGTAGAGACGACGTTTAGAAGGAGTTGAGCGGAGATGAATGCTCCGCGGTGGCATTTCTTCGGGGAAGAGGGTTATGAAGGTGATGGAAGTTTAAACTTCGCTGCCGCCGGCATCGAGGCACGGCGCGACGGAGGTTGTTAGGTCTCCGTTGGAAAGCTTTGGCAGGGGAGACGTTTAGATAAATGATGTTGTGTGGCGCGGCGGCGTTATAGAAAAGAATGTTATTGATTGGAGGAGGTCGGCGCGGTGTTGTTCCGGCGTTGCTTGTTGTTTCATGGAGGAGAGAGGCGACGGGGAAGAAGATGGAGAACGAGTTGCAGCGGCGTTGAGAAGTGTAGAAGAAGAGGCTTTGTGTTAAGAGCATTAGTAGTTAGGTTAAATTGTAACGGGATGATTTGAACCGGACCGGGCTCACAGCCCACGTGTGGTTTCATTTTCACACCCCCTGTTCGCTATGAGAAACTGTACACCATGGAAATGCTATACACACACCCCTAGAATATTGATGCACCCCATGGTTTTTTTCACTTGTATGTGGTTTTTTCTAATTAATTTTGGATTTGGATTTTGTTTGAATATTAGAATTAAGTCTTAACATGGTAATTAGAATGTGGTTGTAATTCTTTCCATGGTAATTAGAATTTAGGGTTAGTTCATAACTTTAGAAATAGATTTTAGAATTAGGATCTAATGTTGATTTGTGATTTTAACTTTTATTTTGTTTTTAATTATAGATTAATTTCAATTAACTTTTGTTTAGAAACTAATTCCAAATCGATTTAGACTTTGACTTGATGATGTTAACCGTGTTTTTAATTGACCTTTTACATGGTTTGATAATTGACTTTGTAGATTGATATTGATATAGTTTGGTTTGACTTAGTTCTAACATTGACTAAACATAGGTTTTAGTGCTAATAGTTTCATTTGATAACTTTGTTAATAGTCCTTAATACTTGTTACATGTTAGTTTTTGACTAAGTGTTGTTTACATTTTCGCATTGATTTCAATTACTTCTTATTGACATTTCCTTTTGATCTTAGTTGCTCACTTTGGTTATTTCCATTTGAACTTTGACTAATCTTTGAGTTTGTTTTGTAGTGTTTCTCACTTGGCTTAGTTAATTGAATAAAGGTAGAAGTTGTTGTAGCATACACTGCTGTAATGGACAAAGTGTGCTGTAAAATGTTGTTATTCTGTCTGTTTGCATATACACCTATTCTATTCTGGAAATGGTAGTTGTTATAGGTTATTTTTGCTTGTTGCTGGTTTTTATAGCTATGTGGGTGCTGGAGCGTTGTTGTTGCTTCTGTTAATGATTTGTTGCCTTGTTTTATTATCTTTATTCATGAAGGGTTAAGAGCATGTGGTTCCATGTCTTTTACGGATCCGTTCCGCTTTCTGACACTATTGCTCATTTATGCTAGATTACTAGAAGTTCTCCGGTTGCTTATACTTTGTTTGCGTTGCTACGGATTGATATCTGTTCGGTATTACTTCTCTTCCCTTTTACTAATTCCTCATTTTTTCTTTTTGATGCCATGAGAAGTAGGATTGGGAGTCCGTGCCACTTGGACGGCAATTCTGGAAGTCCTCAAAGGAGACTCTGTTTGTGATTATTTAATATTGTGCCTAAGACCTCCAAAGAGGCATCCTATTCCTGTATCCCCTTGTAAGACCTCCAAGAAGGCAATTGACAGAAGGTAGGGTTCACAACCGACCCCTGTTATTCTAGTTGAGTCGTTCTTAGCTTTCATTACATGATTGATGCTTTGAACATAGCTTACTCTTGTTATCGAGTCACTCAAGTGGAAGAAGGGTTTAGCAATCAAACCCCCATACCTTGTCTATAGCTCGCATTGACCGATGCTGATGCTTATGTGATCTGATTCACATCTTCCCCTTTCTTACTCTGCTCTCCCTGGTCCTCGATACCATTGGGTGAGTACCCCTATTTCCCACAGCTAGCTTATTTGCCTCGGTTGATATGACCCCTTGGCTAAAGCTACCATTTTCTTACTTTGATTATGTGACATTATTGTTGACTGACACTGTTTATTCTTTTGTTTGTTTTTAGTTCTTTTTGTGATTGATTTATCCTGTGTTTTCTTGTCTGATGACATGATCCCGTAGGATTCCTAGCTCGACTTAATTTTTTATTAAGTCGGAGGTAGGAGAGACATTAGGATAGTAGTCCATGTGTCATACCCCAAATTTTGACCAGTAAGATTTCCCATCATTGTGCAAATCATCATCACAATATGGATGAACCATTAGTCTCCCCAAAGATGGGTAAGCATCCACTACAATCATAATTAGGGTTTCAAGCCCTCTTAGAGCATTTAGACAAAGGATCAATCAAGAATTGACATGATCTTCAACTTGTCTAACCTCTCAAACACCTATAAAGGATCAAGAGGACTCCCACAGCAAGAATCAAGCACAAGGTTGCAACATTCCAAGTGGATCAAGCCTCAAGATCGTCAGTGTCACCAAATTAGGGTTTTGGTTGACCAGGGCCTCCAGATGGAAATTTTCCTCTGGGCATGAGCCAATGATTCAAAGCATAACCTATGATGCTCTAAGGGACATCATAAACCCAATCATCAAGTTAATTTGGCCTCAGGGGATGCATTCATAAAAAATCAGGAATTAGGGTTTCTTGACCTAAATCACCCCTAAGTTGACTCTTGGGACAAAACATGAGCCATGACCTCAAGACATGATTTGAGGGTCTCTAATAAACCACATTGATCCATCTGCAACAATGGATTGATCCAGGAAGCTTGAGCAACAAGTTTCAGGTTCATCAGAACCACAGTTAGGGTTTCGTGGGAAAAGTCAACTGTACCTTTGACTTTTGACCAGGACATGCTCCCAAACCCTAGGACATAATTCAACACACCCTATAACACCTATGAAATCAATCCATCAAGTTTGATTTAGGTCAAGGACTTGATTTCATAGAGGATCGCACAGTTTGGAATTCATCTGATAAAAAGTCAATTGTGCACAAAAGTTAAACTTTGACTTTTTGAGATTTTTCCTCAATTATGGTTCCTTAACCCTAAAATGATGTTAATGTGTGATTGGAATCATCATTCATCAAGAAAAATCAAGAAAAGTGAGATAACTTGTAAAAGGGGTAATCATAAAAAAACTTAGAAATTTTCTAAGTTATGAAACAAAGTGGCAAGGGTACCAACTTTGGAGGATCATATCTCCTAAACCACAAGGCCATTTTTTCCCATCCAAAGCTGGATTTGTAGCTCTCATGGCCCTCTACAAAAGCTTCAAACACAACTCATTCCAATTCCTCATGGATTTTGAGTTATGGAATGATAAAAATCACAAAAAGTGAAAATGTCACTTTTTTTCCAACACTTAGTGAAATTTTCACTAAGTCAGAATCTGCCTTCACTTTTTTCCAAATGTAGGGGCATTTTTTCACTTGGATCCAAAAAGTATCAAAATCAATTATGATCAAACAGTTGTTGTATCATATGAGGGCTTTCCAAAATGGCCAAGAACTCCATCAAAGTACACTTGAGCCATGAGATATGACAATGCCAATATGCCTTACTGCAAACTGTCATGGCAAGGAAGATTTTGGAGTTTTGCTCGATTTGCTCAAATTTTGCAAAGGGCAAGCAACTCTATCCATCTGAACACCTCAAGAGGGGACCAAGGAGGAACCAACTCTGATCCCAAGCCTCCCAAGTCTTTGGAACCAAAAATAGCATGCCAAACCTAGAAATGCCTAAAAGAGGGACAAGACTCCAATTTTGTTTTGGAGCATTCAATGGAAGCACCAAGGTGGCATGGACTGAGCCATTTCCAACTGAATCCAGTCAAGACTTATCCAAGACCAAGGGGAGCAGTAGCCAGTGCCCTAACCTCTAGTCAATGGCTAGAGGAGACTTGGATTCTCATTGCTCAACATTGACCAAACCTATGCAGCAGTTGCCATTCATTATTCCTTGCAAAACAAACTTGCTCTACTATAAATAGAGCTCATTTGTGATCAATTTGAGTACACCAAAGCCATCAAACAGATGCTTTCCTCAAAATCTCCTTCTTCACTCCAAAATTGCCTTCCAAAGCAAGTCACTATCGGGTTTTGAGTTTGAGAGTTATTCCAACCAAACCAATCACACACACACACCCCAAAAACATCATATAGAAGTGATCCAAACACTCACATAACATCTGGAACATCAAAATCACAAAACCACCAGCCAACTGCTTAAGCCTTTGACAGATTTGCAGTTGAGGTGCCAAATCAAGTTGCAGCTCAAATCAATCCACTCCAAGCACCCAGACACAATCCATAGCACCTAGGGAAGCTGTCCATATCCTTGGAACCAAGCTGTAACACCTCTAACACAAAACACGATCACCAGCTACAAGAGGTAAGCATGAGCTATTCAAACTCTATGATCCATGCAATTTTTGCTGCACAATAATTTGGCCTTATGTTCATAATCATGCATGGAGTGTTTTCCCTCAATCAATTGCATTGTTTGAATCGTGTATGGAATTTCTGAACCTTCATGCAAATTTTAGGGTTCTTCAGGTTTCTCTTTGATTTCTTATTCCATGTTTAAAATAAATGAAATTAAAGACCATCGACATGATCGTGAAGTTTAAACGAGTAGATTGATATGTAGATTGCATGATATAATCAAGTATTCAATGAGATTTGATAGAAAATGCAAATCTGCAGAAACAGAGGGTGGCGCGTGTTCTTGCCTTTGTTCTTGACGCCTTTTTTTTTTGAAAATTTGAATATTTGAATTTTGTGATTTTATTTAATTGATTCAAAAATTTATTTCTCTCTGAGTTTTAATGATTTTGAGTTGATTCTTTTTTTTAATAATTCACAAAAATGTTAAAATATTTTATTTTTCCAAAAAAATCCCAAAAATATTATTTATTTTATATACTTGATATTTTTGTAAAGAATTAATATTTTAATTGTTTTTGACATTTAAAATATTTTCTCTTTCTTGATTTTTCAAATTTTAGTGATTTCCAATCATTTTGTGGATCAAAACCTGATTTTTGAAACATTAATCCAAGATCACAATTTGTTTTCCACATGTTTAACCATTTTGATCATTTTAATTGAGTTTTTATTCAATTAAAATACATTTTGAAAACAAATTAGGGTTTTTGATTAATTCAACCCTCATCAAACTTTTTCAAACTTTTTGGGCCTCTAATAGAGTGTAAGACCCAATCCCCTTTTAATTTAAACAATTTTGGGCCTCAGATATTGTATAAGTCCCTCTGCGTTAAAAGAAAATCTCGGCGTGATCGCCAGTTCAAAAATCAAACCCTTTGGGCCTACCCTCGTGTTATAAGCCTCATTCTTTAAAAATCATTGGGCCTCTAGTAGAGTGTAAGACCCAATCCCCTTTTTAACCAAAATAATTTGGGTCTCAATGTATTGTATAAGTTTCGATACCATCCAAAAAAGTTCGGCGCTGTCGTCGCCTTTTAAAATAAACCCTTGGGCCTCTCCTTGAGCTGTAAGCCCCACCACTTGTACAAAAATAAACCTTTGGGCCTCTTGAGAGAGTGTAAGACCCATCCCTTTGTACAGAAAACATTTTTGGGCCTCAGACACTTGTATAAGTCTCTCTGTACAATTTCAAAACAATAGTGCAATCACTGATAAAACCTTGGGCCTCTCCTTGAGCTGTAAGCCCCAACAATCTTTTCAAAGCACTTTCTCCTTTGATTTTGAATATAATATTGTTATCAAAGCTTTCCTTGTTGAACAACTAACCAAACAGCTTGGAAGCTCTACAATCGAGTAAGTGTTTACCCGCTTTCTTTATCCGCTTTCATATATATATATATAACTGTATTGTGGGGCTGCTCACTGTAGGTCTTCTTTCACAAACTTTTATATACTTGTCAAATGTCAACTGTGTAATACTAGTATAGTTATTTAGAGTTTTCCCCGGCAACTACGTCTAGCACTAGGTAAAGCCCTGTTGGTCACTCTTAAATACAAACAAAACTAGATCCCCATAGGATTACCAGACACAGTCTTCCCTCCTCTTGGGGTTAAACAATATGGAGACGTGAAAGGCAGCATTCTCAGTGAATCCTTTCTTAGACTGTCACCCTTAGAAATTGTCAAAGAAACTCTACTCCCCAGAGATGATATTTTCTCCGTGAATGGCATCTCTTGAGTTTCTTCCAAATTCTCGGACTTTCCTGGCTTGATCTATTCTCGGTGAATGGCTTGTCTTGAACTTCTCGGGGTTTGGGGACCCACAAGCTTCTTAAAAGCATCCCCACCTCCTCTTGGGCATTGTACAAGGACCCTTCGGCTTCTTAAAAGCTCTCATGCCTTCTCTTGGGCTTAGTACAAGGACCCAGAGACCTCTACAGGTATAGGAACAGAACCTATTCATCAATTTGCTAGAGCTGTCTTTTTGAGTCAAGTGTCAGACCAGTTAATGAGTTAACCTTCATCCCTTAACATTCCAGCCTTCTCTTGGGCAATATGCAAAGATCACTCACTACCTGAGAATTAATTTCTCAAAACACCAATAGACTTGGACAGTCTCAATACCCTTTGGATTTCCCATTTCCTTAAAGAACGGGAAATAACCCTGATCCTCCGATCAATCCCTGAGCACGACATTACCCATATAAGAACTGATTTTCTCTTTTATCCAACATACTGGACCTGTCACTCAACTGAAATAGTTACCGGCACCAATAGCCTCGTCTTGGGCTTTGTACAATGATTCTCACCACACTTTTAACCTCCATCTCGGGCTTCGTACGAGATACTAAAACACTCTCTTGTTGAGTATAAAAGACTCTCTTGTTGAGTCAATAACCATTTCAGCCTCTATCTCGGGCTTTGTACGAGATCCAAAAACACTCTCTTGTTGAGTATAAAAGACTATCTTGTTGAGTCAATCTCCTTTCAGCCTCCATCTCGGGCTTCGTACGAGATACAAATCACTCTCTTGTTGAGTATAAAAAACTCTCTTCTTGAGTCAAACCTTTAGCCTCCGTCTTGGGCTTCGTACAAGACACATAAAAACACCCTCTTGTTGGGTCAATAGCCTCCTCTTAGGCTTTGTATAAGGAAACCCCAATTAAGTCAATCATCCTTTTAGCATCAAAATCTGTGCCTTGCTCACATGATACAAACATCAATAACTCCTTTTTCTTCATCTAATTGCTGTAAGCGGCAAGCCTCTGGATTATTTACATCCACACTGTTGTCCCTCTTTTAGCATGAGAAATTCCTAAGGAAAGATAGCATTGCTCTACACTGAGTTAAAGTCTCCTCCTTCAGGTTTAAAATCCCCTATAAAGGCAAATTATGACAATGCTAGATTCACATATCCCAGTTAAAGAAATTCTCCTTTATAATCAGTCAACCAACAGTTGTGACAAACAGTCCAAATATCCCCTTTAGAGATGACAAATTCTCTCTAAAGTCATCTTGGGCTTTGAACAAGATACAAATAGACCCTTTAGCTTCACATCTAGGGCTTTGAACAAGATACAAACCACCTTTAGCTTCACGTCTTGGGCTTTGAATAAGACACCAAAATGACCTTTTTCCTCCCATAGAATAGGAGGAACTACGATCGTTCTGATTTCCTTGTTTCGTTAAACGGGAATACGTAGGCATAAGATTGAAAAATCTTAGCGAGCACACTAACAAAAAACCCAAAATCCCGTACCATCACAGATCACTCAAAAAGCATCTGTCCTAACATCCTACTAATAGCATAGTCCCGTCATTTCATTCTTAGCAAAATAAGCAGAGAGAGGCCCACAATCTAAACCGCATCTGTAAACCAACATTCATCTGTTTAAACTCAGTATACAAGTAGGGTTAATTGGAGACATCTATTTCCCTTCCTTAGTCAGCTTCAATAGGTTAAAAAATGAATCGACCTGTAGTACCCCAGAGCGACAGTACTTAAGAACCATGTCCAAAATCGCTCGCTACACCATACATGACAACATTAGGTAGACTTCCCTCTTGATCCTAACCTTAGGACCATCATTGCATGCTGACTTGTAGGACCGAGTTTCCCCCTTAGACCTTCTGTGAGTCCCATTCTTTTCTCTTGCCCTAGTGCGATCGAGACCGTTCACCCGTAGTAACGTGAACTACGGATGCTCCGATTCCTCCTTCTTTTCAGATTGAGGATACGTAGGCACGAGATGCGATATCTCGGTGAGCACACTAACAACTAACTTCCCTTTCCTCTCGCACCCGTGCAATTGAGAAGATTCACCTAGCTCACTAGCAACTAACTTCCATTTTCTCTTACACCTTGAGTCTTCTCTTCTCATCTCATAACCTTTCTAAAACACTTAATAAAGGTTAACGTGTATTGCGCATGAGCCTTATATATGGGAAGTGAGGTATGGGGGGTCTCCCTTCATTCTTCTAGGGTACTTAGTGTACGTCCTATTGGGGACGATACGCGATGTATTTGTTCCTATGTTGTAGACTTGGGTGTAATGCAAGTTACAAACTAACTTCAATCCATTTCTGTCTAAAAAACACAAAATAAACTCAAACCTTTTTATCCTTCGAGATCGTTCAGTTTCAAACCTATTTTCAGAAAAGGGCACGTTACTCCCGTCTCGTCGCAAACAGGCATCGACCCTAACTGTCGGACGCGAATCTAACGTTGCTCATAAAAAACACAAACAATGCAAAGTCATCCCTAGTGAGGGGAACTACGTCGCTCTGATTCTCGCGTGCGAGCGGGATACGTAGGCAGGAGATCGTGTGAGATCTCTCCGAGCACAACCTTTCTTTATCACCTCCTTGTCTCTTTTCGACCCGTAGGTCAAACTACGACTGCTATAATTTTCTCTCTCTAGTTAGATTGAGGATACGTAGGCACAAGACGATGATGTCTTGGCGAGCAACCTCCCCCCTTAGTTCGTAATCGTCCGAACTACGTTGACTCTGATTTCCCATTACACAAGGGAATACGTAGGCATAAGACGTCGATGTCCTATCGAGTCACTTCTTTTTCTTTTCTTCCTCATATCTTCGTTCTTTTCTGTTCCCGTTCCTTCTCCTTTCCAGTAGCAGCGGAGCTCTAGATGACGACACCCTTTGATTAAGACAGCAAGCGTAGATCCCATCGAGTACGATGGACGCGTGGGGTCTAACACCTTCCCCTCGCGTAACCGACTTCCTTACCCGTTTCTCTTGGTCACGAGACCATGTCTTTTCCCTTCCCTCAGGTTTATGCAGTGTTTCCTTTCCCTCTCTTGGGATAAATACACATTGCTGGTGACTCTGTTTCCGCGCCACTTTCGCGTTTGTACCTGGATGAAAATCCCGGGGAGCGACAGGAAGCCCTTATACAAAGCCTAAGAGGAGGCTGGAAAAGACTGACTCAATGAGAGAGTGTTTATCTGTCTTGTACAAAGCCCAAGATTGAGGCTAAAAAGAGACTGACTCTTTTGGGGATATCATTATACAAAGCCTAAGAGGAGGCTAAAAGTTTGACTTTTTCGGGAAAATATTTTGTCTATCTTGTACAAAGTCCAAAATTGAGGCTAAAGGGGATTTTGACTCCGCTGGGGAGGGTTTGTATGTGTCTTGTATAAAGCCCAAGATTGAGGCTGAAAAGAAGACTGACTCTGTGGGAAAGAAATCTTTATATATCTTGTACAAGCCCAAGATTGAGGCTAAAATGAGACTGACTCAAATGAGGATTTTTAGGTGTCTTGTACAAAGCCCAAGATTGAGGCTGAAAGAATTTTGACTCTGCTGGAGAGTATTATCTGTCTTGTACAAAGCCCAAGATTGAGGCTGAAGAGAGGATTGACTCTGCTTAGGGAAATTTATATGGTGTCTTGTACAAAGCCCAAGATTGTGGCTGAAAAGGGTTGACTCAACAAGAGAGTGTTTTTGTTTTGTATCATTGACTCAACAAGAGAGTATGGAAAGGTGATTGACTCAACAAGAGAGTCTGAAAAGGTTAGCTCAGCTGGGGAAAATCATTGTACAAAGCCCAAGAGGAGGCTAACTATGCAGAGGAAAGGAATGATCATTATACAAAGTTAAGAGAAGGCTAGCTTCTTCCGAGGATTATTGAGATCCATAGGCAGGTCCAAATGGGGAATCAACTCTTGCTGAGGGTTTACAAAAGAGTTGAGATATCAGATGTCCAGAGGTTCTGATTAAGGATAGTGATTTGACCCTAGCTGGGGATAATTTAGGATAAAAGACTGAGTTTTAGATCCTGTGGGTTTTATCTCTACTGGAGATTGGTTGAATGACCAGGGTTTTTTCTGTGTTTACAGGGAACTTAAGGATGTCTTAGAGATCCAAGAGGGGATTAGACTGTCCAAGTCTACTGGCATGGAAGAGTTTATCTTTGTATGATGCCCAAGAGGAGGCTGGTGTTTTAAGGGATGAGAATCAACCCTAAATTGGTCTGAGGTTTTGACTCTGGAAAGACTGCTTTAGCAAAGGATGACTAAGTTCTGTCCTATACCTTTAAGAGGTCTTCAGGGTCCTTGTAATAAGCCCAAGAGAAGGCATGAGAACTTCTAAGAAGCCGGAGGGTCCTTGTACAAAGCCCAAGAGGAGGCAGGGTTGCTTTTAGGAAGCCTGTGGGTCCAAACTTAAGAAAAGTTCAAGAAAAGTTTCACCGGAAATAATCTTTTCTTTAGTGAACAGTTCTAGGGTTTGAAGAAATTCAAGAGAGGTTTCACCGGGAATTAATCCTCTCTGGGGAAATGAACTTCTTTGACAGTTTTTCTAATAGTGACAATCTGAGAAAAGTTTCACCGGGAATAATGTCTTTCTCTTTGTTCCATATTGTTTAAGCCCAAGAGAAGGCAAGACTGTATCTGGATTCCTATGGGGAACTAGTTTTGACTGTATTTAAGAGTGACCAACTGGCTTTACCTAGTTCTAGACCTAGTTACCGGGGAAAAATCTAAGCAAATATACAAGTATATATATAGTTGATATATGACAAGTATTTAAAAGGATATGAAAGAAGGACTTACAGGTGAGCAAGCTTCCAACAATACAGTTATATATATATATATGAAAGCAGGTAAATGAAAGCTGATAAAACTTACAGGTGAGCAAGCTTTCATTGTAACAGCTGTATGGTTAGTGGTTCAAGAAATTAAAGAAAGTTTTGATAACCACTATGAATTTGAGCCTAAATCAAAAGGGCATTTGTTTTTGAAAATATTGGGGCTTATACTCAAGGAGAGGCCCAGATGAAAAACAGTAATTGTACCGTTGATCTGAAGATGGTATCGGGACTTATACAATGACTGAGGCCCAAAAAGGTTTATTTACAAAGAGACGGGTCTTACACTCTATCAAGAGGCCCAAAAGTGATATTTACAAAGAGGTTGGGTCTTACACTCTATTAGTGGCCCAAAAAAATGTATTTTTGTACAAGAGATGGGTCTTACAATTCAAAGAGAGGCCCAGAAATAACAGTGATCGCACCGTTATTTTGAAAATTGTATCGGGACTTATGCAATGATGAGGCCCAAGTTATTTATGTACAAAAGAGGATTGGGTATTACACTCTATTAGAGGCCCAAAAGTGTTTAAAAAGAAAAGAAATGGGGCTTACAACTCAGGGAGAGGCCCAGATGATTTCGTTTTGAAAAACGACGATTGCGCTAAGATTTTGAAAACACAGTGGGACTTACACAATGACTGAGGCCCAAAAAGGGTTATATTTACAAGGAATTGGGTCTTACACTCTAATAGAGGCCCAAAAGTGTTTGAAAATTTAAAATCGAGAGGAAACCCTAATTTTAAATTAAAATGTTATTTTTCAAAGGAAATTAAATGAAAAAAAAGATATAAAATACCAAATATATTCAAAAACAAGTTGTACACTTTGAAAAATATTTTGAAAAATCATGTTTAATCACATGAAAGTTTGAAATTCAATTGGTTTTGAAAGATCAAAGTGGGAATTTCATAAAAAAATGTTTAAAAACAAATAAAATGAAATTAATTACAAAAATTCTAACTATATTAAAAATAATATAAATTGGATTTTTTTGTAAAATAAAATATTTAAACATTTTTGTGAATTTTGAGAAAAAGAACCAATAAAAAATGATAAAAAAAAATGAGTGAGAAATTAATTTTTGAAACCATTTAAATAAAATATCAAAAATTCAAGTATTTCAAATATTTGAAAAATGGCGCCAACTGTCACTTTCTTCTTCCTCGTGACCGCGCCATGGCTGATTTGCGTTTTCTCACTTTTCTCTCTGATTACTCAATGGTTTTGCACGATTCAAACACCAATCTTGTTCGTTTTTGAACAAGGATCACAACCATATAGATTAATTGCATTTATATTAAGTATGGAGGAAGAAATCAACAGAAAACCTCAAGAACCCTAATTTTAGCATGAGCACAATGAAATTCCATACACGATGGATTCATGGCAATTGATTGAGGGTTATTACTCCACAAACATGCATAAACAAGATGGCAACTCAAAAGTTCATTCATGATGCATGGATCATAAAGTTTGAAGGGTTCAGGCTTACCTCTTGCAGCTGGTGATCGAGTTTGATGATGGAGGTGTTGCAGCTAGGTTCCAATGATCTGGACAGCTACCTTAGGTGCCAAGAAATGTGTTTGAATGCTTGGAGTGGATTGAAAAGAGCTGGAACTGGTTGTGGTACCTCAATTGCAACTCTGTCAAGGACTTGAGCAATTGGCTGGTGATTTTGAGAATTTGATGCTCCGGATGTGATTTTGTGTTATGGATCACTCACATATGATGTTTATGAGATGTGTGTGTGATTGGTTTGGTTGGAATTGCTCTCAAACTCAAAACTCGATAGTGACTTGAGTTAGAAGGCAAAAATTGGAGTGAAGGAGAGATTTTGCGTAAAGCATTAGTTTGGGTGCTTTGGTGTACTCAAACTGAGCACAAATGAACTCTATTTATAGTAAAGCAAGTTTGTTTTGGCTGCAATAGTGAATGGCAACTGCAACAGGTCTGTTGCACATTATGGATCGAATGGAATCTCAAGTCTCCTCTAGCCATTGACTTGAGGTTAGAGCACAAGCCTATGGTCTTTTGGTTCAGAAATAAGGCTTAACTCATTCAGTTAAACTTGCCTCAGTTCATGCCACCTTGATGCATCCATTGAATGCATTGAAACAAAATTAGAGTCTCGGCACTTTTTAGCTCTTTTAGGTTTGGCATGGCTACATGTAGATTCTTGGACTTGGGAGGCTTGGGGATCATATCATTCTCCTTTTTTTATCCTCAGATGTGTCCAAATGGATGACAAGGCTTGGAGTAGTCCAAATTTTCCAAATCGAGCAAATGCACAAAATCTGCCTTGCTTAGGAGAGTTGGAAATGGTGATTTTGAGGGATTCATATCTCCTTGCTCAGGTTGAGTTATGGAAGGCTCTTGTGCTTTTTAGAAATCCCTCATATGATACAAAACATGTGTGATCATAGTTTATTTTGAAACTATTTGGATCCCATTGAAAAACCATCATGAACATTGATGTTCAAGGCTAGTAACTTAGGCAGATTTTCACTAAGTGTTGGAAAAAGTGTCATTTTCATGTTTTTTGTCATTTTGATCACTCCATAACTCAAAATCCATAAAGAATTGGAGTTGGAGGTAGTTGAAGTTTTTGTAGAGTGTAGCAAGACCTACAAATCCAGCTTTGGATCACCCAAAATGGTTGCTTGCATCTCAAGTTATGGTCCTTGGAAGTTGGTACCAAAACCACTTTTATTCCATAACTTAGAAAAATTTTGGTTTCTCAAGGTTGCCCCTTTTGCAAGAAACCTCACTTTTCTTGATTTTTCTTGATGGATGATGATCAATATCATACATTAACATTATTTTTTACTTAGGGGAACCATATTTGTGAAAAATTCCAAAAAGTCAAACTTGATTTTGTGCACGGTTAACTTTTTATCAGATGAAATCCAAACTGTGTGATCCTTTGTGAAATCAAGTCCTTGCCCTAAATAAAACCTAATGGATGGATTCCATAGGTGTTATAGGGTATATTGAATCATGTCCCAAGGTTTGGGAGCATGCCTTGGTCAAACGTCAAGGTACAGTTGACTTTTCCCTCGAAACCCTAATTATGGTCCAGATGAAATTGAAGCTTGTGAATCAAACTTCTTAGATCAATACATTGTTGTAAATGGATCAATATGGTGTATTTGAGGCCCTCAAATCATGTCTTGAGGTCTTGGCTCATGCTTTGTCCCAAAATTTAACTTAGGGGTGAATTAGGTCAAGAAACTCTAATTCCTGATTTTTGGTAAATGCATCCCCTGAGGTTAAATTGACTTGATGATTGGGTCCATGAGGTCCCTTGGAGTATCTTGGGTTGTGCTTTGAAGCATTGGCTCATGCCCAGATGAAAATTTCCATCTGGAGGCCCTGGTCGACCAAAACCCTAATTTGGTGACACTGTCGATCTTGAGGCTTGATCCACTTGGAATGTTGTAACTTTGTGCTCGATTCTTGATGTGGGAGTCCTCTTGATCTCTTATGGGTGTTTAATAGGTTAGACAAGTTAAAGATCATGTCATTCCTTGATTAGTCCTTTTTCTAAGTGCTCCGAGAGGGCTTGAAACCCTAAGTCTTGATTGTGGTGAATGGTCGATCATCTTTTAGGAGTTTGATGAGGCCTGAAAGTACATCCATATTGTGGTAATGATTTGCACAATGATGGGAAATCTTGGTGGTCAAAATTTGGGGTATGACAATTATGTGAAAAAAAAGGGATTGTGCATGAGGTGGTGGCACCCTACACACCACAGCAAAATGGAATTGCAAAAAGAAAGAACAGAACCATCACGAACATGGTGTGAAGTATGTCGAATGGAAATCATCTACCCAAAGAATTATGGGGAGAAGCTGTTTCAATAGCAACATACATATTAAACAGATGTCTGACGAAGAAACTTGAAGGAATCACACCAGAAGAATGTTGGTCTGGTGTCAAGCCTAGCCTCAGTCACTTGAAGGTGTTTGGATCTATAACACATAGACATGTGCCATATCAGTTGAGAAGGAAGCTTGACGACAAGTCGAATCAGATGATCTTGATAGGATATCATTCGAATAGAGGTTACAAGTTGTTCAACCCAATGAATAAGTAGGTAGTGATCAGCAGGGACCTGATCATAGACCAGCTTAAAGAATGGGATTGGACTGAGAATGTCAAGAAGGATTCAGCGAGAATCTCTTGTGAAGAACCAGCCACTGTAGTCGGAAGAGAAGTTCGACAAGAACAAGTCAGAGATGAAGCATGCCCAAGCAGACCTCGATGAATAAGACACATTCCTGTAAGGTTGCATGAATATGTGATTAGATCAGATGATGTCGTCGATGAAGAGGGTGAGCTGGTACACTATGCTTTCTATGCAGATGTCGAACCAGTCAATGCAACTGAGGCATTTAAAGATTCGAAGTGGGTGAAAGTAATGAGTGAGGAGTTAGACTCCATCGAAGTCAAAAACACCTGGTCACTTGTCGAATTGTCTCAAGGCAAGAAGGCAATTGATGTGAACTGGGTTTACAAGGTGAAGGTTGTAGCACCCCAAAATTTGCCCTACCTTTTTCTGGCTTTCGCTTCGCATCCATCTGCATATCCATTAGGTCATAACTCATTCCCTCATTTGCATTGGGTTCCTAAGACATGTGATCAAGGCATCTTCCTTTGGTTTGAGCTTTCCGTATTCAGAAGATTGTTAGTATACATCAAGAGGGGTTTCTTATTTTAGAGGATTCATCAAAGACGTTGGGCCAGGGTTTCATGGGTGTGAACCAAGGTTCAGTTCCTTCTCCATCCAGGACATTTCTTTCATCAGTGTGCATTTAAGGTGAATCAAGCCTCATTCTTGGTTGAGTGTGTGGACTATCATCAATTTAAGATCATGAGATTAGGGTGTTCTATTGGTTTGTGGTTTCTACTCTACTAAAGAGAGGCTCAATAAGTTTTCTATGAAATCCTGTGTAAAAATGCTACTTCGTGGAATGCGCTCCTCCTGGGTCATGCTAAACGTGGTTTGATTGGTGATGCGATGAAACTGTTTGATGAAATGCCGGAACCTGATATTGTATCTTGGAATAGTTATTGCTGGTCTCGTAGATAATGATAGTCCCCATGCGTTGCAATTTGTTTCTATGACACACGTGAAAGGTCTTAAACTGGATGAATTTACATTACCAAATGCTTTCAAAGCTTGTGATCTTGGTAGTGAGTTAATGTTAGGGAGGCAGATTCATTGTTATATTATTAAGTTGAAGCTTGAGTCTAGCTGCTATTGTGTATCGATTTTGATTGATATGTATTCGAATTGCAAGTTTTTGGGTGAAGCTGTGAAGATTTTTATCAATTCTTTGGGAACTCTCCTGTTTCTGAATGCTTGGCGCTTTGAAATTCTATGCTTGCTGGGTATGTTGCCAATGGAGATTATAGTGAGGCTCTCAGTATGATTTTTCATATGTATCATTATGGTGTACTCTTTGACTTTCATACATTTAGTATTGCTTTAAAGATATGCATTTACTTCGATAACTCAAGTTTGGCACTCGAATTGCACGGATTGGTCATCACTGGTGGCTATGAGTTTGATTTTGTTTTTGGGAGCATTCTTATTGATCTATATTCAAAACAGGGCAATATTGACAATGCAAGGGAAATGAGTGGTCGGGTGATATCTTGGAATAATGCTTTGTTAGCCTACACCGAGGGCTCCATTTGGTCTCTCACCAGCTGATCCAAAAACTCCATCATATACCAAATATCAACAGAGAGCTCTTATACATTTTGCTGTTAAGACATCGAATATATGCACCCTGACATATGAAATATGAAAATAATGAATTAAACCGATTCTGCAAGTTGTATTTGTGTGAATAGAGCTTTAATGAAAGAACTGATACACTTCTTTGTGGTTATTGGCGCAAAATATTATGCTATCAGAAAAATAATTAAATCATAGAAGAGAGCATAACAGAAAATTGGAGAAAAGGAAAAAATACATAAGGAGAATTCCATAATCCTCGCACGATTTTTCACTAACTGCCACTAACTGATATAGCAGAAAAAACTTCCAACCACTTTTGATGACAAAAACTTCATAACAGTTACAATCCTAACCTCTAACCAACTCTAACAGAATTATAACCGATTTCACCTGTAAATACCATTTTACCCTCCCTTGATTTCTGATATAAAGTCATTACCACCTTCATGCTTCAATTCTCTTCTTCATTCTACACAATCTTCATCTTCCATTTCAATTCTCTTCAATCTTCAATCCCTATGTTCTTCACCACCTTCAATTCCTTCATCTTCAATTCATAACTCTCTCCTCCAATTCATGACCTGTAAGAGGAATCACTCACCATAATCAATTGGTCAAACCTGAAAAATAGTTCAACAAACAAAAAATGCTGAAAAACATTTCACTGTAATTTCATAAATTTGCAAGTATAGCAACAGCTATTCACGAGTTGCAAAAGAAGCAGAAGGAGAGTTGAATCGGAGAAGTGAGAATCAAGAGCGAGAAATTTTGAGAATAAGAAATCTACGTATACCTGAGCGGTTGTCTCTGATTTTTTCTTTGAAGAATACACTGTGCAAGATCGATTCAGACGCACTGATTCACGAGGCTCAACCGAATTCGTAGGCCATGATTCAACAGCTTTCTGGAGCTTTCTTCTTCACGTTTACAACAATTGTCGCTCAGCAGCTTGCGCAAGTGTTCAAGAATGACAACAACCAGGTCGAAGAATAAGTCAGCAGCAGTAGACTCGTACAGAAATTGAAGAAGAAGGATAAAGAAATGGAATCGAGCTTACCTGATTTGGATTCGTAAATCGAAGGCGCATCGGACGAACTCCGATAGGTACGTATTGATCTCTGTGTTGTTGCGGTTGCGATTGATGCTTGGCCATTGCACAGTTTCTTTTAAACCTTGATTTCTTAATACTAGATTAGATTTGATTAGGTTTTTGGTTCGGATTCGTCGCGCCGTGGGAATCGTTGAGAGCGAAATGAGTTTATGGTGAGCGATTTGCGAGTGTTGAGCGATTGAAGAGTGAAGTTGTTGCTCCGTTCGGTGAGGTTGCGATGGAGTCTACGCGTTCCTCCGATTTGATGACGATCGACCTTGTTTTGTTGCGAGAATTGAGGAGTGGATCGAAGTTCACGGCATGGTGTTGTGGTAGTCCGGCGTGATTTGGAGAAAGAGTTGACGCCGGCGATTCAGATGGAGGAAGCGATACGATGACAGATGACGTCTTTCATTCCGGCGTGTTGTTTTCTTGTGGTTATGTGAGTGAGTGTGGCGGGGAGGCTTGCGAGAGAGGTTAAGGAGATCGTTATTGTGTTCGTTCGTGTGAGGAGATGGAATACGAAGATGTGGAAGAAGGTTGATGGAAGAGGGTTGGGCGGAGGCCAACGGCGTTTCGCCGGGTTTGGTTGAGGATGAAGCAGAAGGCGAGAACGATGAGGGATTTGGAAGATGAACGTGATGATGGTGGCCTACTTAGGGTTTCGCGGCGGCGCCGTTCAGAGAGAATGAGATGAAGAAGACGATAGACTAGTGAGGTTGTTGCTGAGGTTTTTAGGTTTAGTATTTTGTTTTCAGTTTTCATTTACAATTGGACCGGGTTGCTTGCAAGACCCATGTAGTGTTTCTTCTAATCACACCCTTCATCACTCTTCGCACCCCCGCCTGTAGCTGTCGCTCCCGGGATTTTCATCCTAGTACAAACGCGAAAGTGGCACCGAAACAGAGTCGCCAGCAATGTGTATTTATCCCAAGAGAGGGAAAGGAAACACCGCGTAAACCTGAGAGAAAGGAAAAGCATGGTCTTGCGACCAAGAGAAGTGGGTAAGGGAGTCGGTTACGCGAGAGGAAGGTATTAGCACCCTCTCGCGTCCATCGTACCCGATGGGATCCACGCTTGCTTGTCTCGATCAAAGGGTGTAAAGAAAAGATACTGGAAAAAAGAACTAAAAGAAAGAAAGGAGAAAGAAGAACAAATGTAGGGAAAATAAAAGAAGTGCTCGAATGGGCCCTACCCCACTGCCTACGTATCTCATCGGGAACATGAGAATCAGAGCGACGTAGTTCCCCTCACTAGGGATGAATTGTTTGTGTTTTTTAGAGAACGGCTGACGTTCCAGCTCAGGTGTTGCAGGCTCGCTGGTCCGAGTGCGTTACCATCTTGCAAGAGAACGAGTAGAAGCGCGTTCGTGCGTTGAGAGTGAATGAGGTGAGAAAAGAATTCCCGAAGGAAAGACGTTATTGTTTGTTTTTGTCTTTTAAGAGTTTTTTCATTTGTTTGCATATGATAGTGTATCTGAATCTTAGTCATTGGAATGTGTACATCCTCACATTCCAAGATGGAATGGGTAAGAAAGCACACTAAGAGTGAAGAAGACCCCCACACTTAGTTCCAATTGTCAAGGTTCAAACACACTAGCATACTTGTGTTTATTAAGTGTTTTGTTGATTAAGAAATGAAGAAGTGTTTTTTATTATTTGCACTTTCAGCAAGTATTGCATTTAAGTCCCTCATACAAGATCAAATATGTAACACATTGACCTAAGATGGGCCATATGCTACACATTCTAAGATTACAAGAGAAGACCCCTTATAACCTTTTCTTTATATGAAAGGCCTAAATGCAATAAATGCCTACCTTTATTATATGTTTTGAATTTTCTTTGAGATGAGAAGATGAAAAACTCAAGAGAGGATAAAGGTAAAAATCTATATGGACTAAGACTCCATCCTAATTGATTAGTTAAGGGAGTGATCCTAAGGTTTGTGAGGTTTCAACCTAACGTCTAAAGAAAGAATGAATTAAACAATTCACTTCTAAAGTAGAAGATGAATTGTAATTCACAAAGGGAAAGTGATGAGTTATTAAAAGAAAGCACATAAGTGCTTAACAAAACACAAAATGGAATTGTAAAAGAGAAAGGATAGAAGTTGAATGTGGATTCCTTATCCACACTCAATTGAAACTTACCAAAGCCCCTACATGGTTAGCACAATCACTTACAAGTAAAGTAAGAAAATATAATGAACAAATCAAATTCAAACAAGTTGACAAACAAAGTAAAATGAGATTAAGTGCTATACATGCTTCCAAGTCAGAATGTAACTCATATTTACACAACCTAATGTTATCCTAAATGGGCATACTAAATCATGCAAACAAAATCTCAATCCAACAAGAAGCAAAGAAGAAAAGGTGAAGTGATGTGAATGTGGTTCATACTTGTGAAACAAGTGACTTAAGGTGCAAGATAAACATCAAACATGCAAAGATGAAACCCAAATGTCACAATCAGAAGTCAATTAACATGCTATACATCCTCCAACAAAACCACAACTCATGGCACAAGTGCCTTCATGATCAAGCAAACCAAACATGAGGCATGCATCCACAAAATGAACAAGTTAAACTTCATGCTTCAAACAAATAGCAAACATGCTTCAAAAATTATGACTTTCACCAATCAAACACCTTAAACACATGCCATTAACATATCAAGTCCACAAGCAATGAATCAGAACCAAAGTCACTCAACAATTAGGTCAAAGTCTCATGGAAGTTTCATGCATTCATGCTCAAAGCAACACATCAAAAGTCATCCAAAAAAGACTTAAAAATCATCTCATAAATCTCAAACATACCTCAACATATTGTGACCACAATGCAAAAAGAAAGGCATCAAAATCAATTTTTATGATCAAGAACAAAAATGCACAAAATCATATGTCACATTAAGTATGCATGCAAATGGAAATTCAAAAGAAATAATGGAACAGGGGCAAAATGGTCATAAAATCAGAAAATAAAATCATGAAAAATTTCCTAAATGTTTTAAGAATACACATGAATTTTTGTAGAATTTTCCAATATCATTTGATATTTTTAAAAATCAATTATGAAACGTGTAGCAAAAATGAAAATAAAATATGAAATGCAATATGAATGGGGGTGCAACCATAGCAAATCCATAGTTCAATTTAATTGGGCTTGAAAACATGGGAGGTGTGGATATCAATCTGACTAAGTCCATTACACGCGCAATCCACAATAACTACCATGCTCTTCAGTCAACAATAGTCAAAACCACACAAGCCATTGGATCAAGTCACAGTCAACATCCAGTCAAAGTAATCACAATCAACACGCACACGCGAATGACCACACTCTCTACCGTGTACCACACCACATAGTGTTCACTCTGATTAAAATAAAACATGTGCCACGCGTGTGACATTTTTTATGTGTTGGCACAATCTTATCCGCACGATTCACAAATCCAACGGCCAATATTCAAACTGAGAAACCCTAGGAGTTAAAGCTACCGGCCGGAGAGGGACCTCCGGTCACCTTCTCCGGCGAGAACCGTCACCTGCGAATCTCACATCTTCGCAAAAATACACAATGCCTACATCAAAATGAAGCTCATACTAAGCACAATACGAATCCACAGTTATCTTTCACATATCATGCGCACACGTAGAAAACAGAGGAGACAAAGATATGCCCTAACTTTTAGATCTAAGCCTCTACAAGGCCTATCAATTAGCCGGAGTGTCAAATGCTCCTATTGAGCTCATGTCATGATAAAACAACAAAAATAAACCATAAAATGTGAGAGGAGTGCTTGAGAATTTTGGAACCTGAACTTGCAGCTCTTGGAGAGTCTTGAGAAAACCAGAGAACACTTGCTCTTCAACCTTGGAGCTTCAATATTAAGCAAAATAAATGCTGATGATTCACGAGTAGATGAAGGAGATTAAAGATTGCAGGGATACTAAGCTTGCAGAAATGGAGTTGCTCTTGTTGTTCTTGATTCAACCACACCAAGCAATGATCAATGAAAGAACTATGGAATTGAAATCGTGGAGAAAAAAATGAGCAAACTCAGAGAGAATGAGAGAGTAGAGGAGAGAGTTTCTGAAGTGAATTGTGGAAAAATGAGAACTGAAATGAAAATGTGAAGTGTGATTTTGTTTTATAGTAGGCTTTAACCACGGTCAAACTGAGTGAGGTTAACTGAGTTAAAGTGGTTATGCTGAGTCCACCCTAACTAACTGAGTCAAGTTAGTTAGGGGGCGAGTGGTCAAGGTTGGGTTATGGTGAGGTCAAACTCATGACAGTTATGGTGGAAGGGAGAAAAGGAGAGTGAAGCTGCCAATCTGTGCATCAGAAACTTGCTAAGCAAGTTTGTTCCTTCTATTCTCATGTATGGCACGTGACAGTGTGCATTATGTAAGTAACTTGTGCTTGGTTGAAAGAGGAAACAAAAGTGAGGAGGTGTTTGTGGTGTGACTGAACCAAATCATGCAGCATGCCATCAATGTATCAGTGTCAACATATGGTGGTTTATGGAGGTTTTTCTCTCTACTCAATGACTGCCTTAGGGAGTTTATGGGTTCATTTGAAAGAGGGTACATTGGGGAACAATATTGGTTTGAAAATTGAAGTGAAATGAGGTCTCAAACATGTCTAAAAATAGCTATGAACACAATGGTTCACAACTGGTTGGTGGGCGTGGCAAAAGGTTGGCTGGCAAGGCAATTGGGCACACAAAATTTCAGCACAAACAACATGACTTTGAACCCTCCAAACTATCTCATAACTTGGTTAAATCAAAATTTTCACAACATCAACATTGAAGAGGACACTACAAGGAACAACTTTGATGTTGAAAAGTTTTTCATTTGAGGCCTTTAACCATGAGAAAAATGAGTGGACATTTGGCCCACCAACTGTTTGTTAAAATGATTGCGCGCGTGACCTGAAAATCTTGGTCATGACCTAGTTTTGAACCTACTTTCCTCCAACTTTGATCAATCATATCTCTCTCAATTTTTATCCAATGGAGATGTTCTACACATGGATTTGAAGCTTAAAACAAGATCTTTCATTGAGGCAGAGTGGATTTTTCATTTGGTGCTCCAAATTTAAATGGCCTTGGTTCAAATTCTGATGCAAAATGGCCAAAACTTGCTATTTTTAGTAACCCTTCTTCATCCAAAAATGGCAACTTTCCACATCTTGATTTTTTCATGATTCCTTTGGAGTTTCTTGATCAAATTTTGTACATTGGACATATGTAACATGAATTTCATGAATTTGGCCTCAAAAAGTCAAGAGTTGACTTTTTCCTCTGATTATTTGACTTTGCCCCAATTTCTCTGATTCTTGATCTTTCTTCCAATTGAACCACTTCTAAAACCAATTGAGATGCAATCTTCCACACATATACACTTAAGAACATGTAGAATACCATGACAACAAGCTTTGTCCAAAAAATCAAAGATTCCCTGATTTAATGGGAAACCCTAGTTTTGACCCCCTTTGGTTAGGAGGAAATTGCACATCTTCCAAATCCAAATTCCTCAGAGTATGTTGTGTATCCTCTTAAAGGATGATGAGAAATGCCACTTGAGAATGATTTTGAATCAATGAGCTATCTCTTTTGAGGGTTTTCCTTCAATTTTTGAATCTCTTGCATAGTGAAAGATGTAGTGCTTCAATCTTCCATTGAATCTCACTTCCTTGAGGTTTTGGAAGATCAATTGAGATAGTATGAGACATGAGAGACCTCTTGGCTTGCCTAGAGCCAACTTGATTGACCTTTTTGTGCTTTGAATGATCCCTTGATTGTCCACCTTCCACCTGATCACATGCCCTGATGGTAAGAAGGATGCCATGCTTCATTTTTCTATGTTAAATGCAATGCAATGCTAATGAGATGGATATGATATGATAAATGATAATGCCATGCTATGATGCCAAAAGGGAAGAGCAAATTTTGGGGTATTACAGCTGCCCCTATTCAAGCGCTGTAGACCTGAATGCCTGAAAGCAATTGCTTTCGGACTTTCAAGGTATATAGTGATTGAATACCAAATATAACCAAAAATTTGCTCTGGATGATGAAGAATAACAGGGATATAAACCCAACGAGACTGCTGGATTGAGTCCTCGATGAAACGTCGGAGAGATCTGTCTTTTGAACGATGCCAGACGACTACTGGCTTGCCACGCTACTGGTGGACTTTAATACTGTCTTTTTGAACGACGCCAGACGACTACTGGCTTGCCACACTACTGGTGGACTTTAATAATGTCTTTTATGCAACTCCAGACGACTACTGGCCTGCCACACTACTGGTGGACTTTAATAATGTCTTTTATGCAACTCCAGACGACTACTGGCCTGCCACACTACTGGCGGACTTTGCAGCTTCGTGCCACCCGAAGATGGACTTTTGCCAATCCACTGTTGGACTTTTGCCACCCGAAGACGGACTTTTGCCAATCCACTGTTGGACTTTTGCCACCCGAAGACGGACTTTTGCCAATCCACTGTTGGACTTTTGCCACCCGAAGACGGACTTTTGCCAATCCACTGTTGGACTTTTAGCTGCTTTGCCACCCGAAGATGGACTTTTGCCAATCCACTGTTGGACTTTTAGAATATGCCACCCTTAGATGGACCTTTCACCAATCCACTGTTGGACTTTTGCCACCCGAAGACGGACTTTTGCCAATCCACTGTTGGACTTTTGGAATTTTAAAATCGAATTACTCTCTGCCTCTGCGCCAGACATCTCTGCCGACTCTGCTGAGGAACCACAATCAATGATTTAATCTCGGAGACTCCTGAAAGGATAATATCTCTGCTGGCGAATGGATGAACAATCCGTCTGCTTCGAATTGTCAAGCTTGCCAAAAATAAATTGGACTTTAAGATATGAGGGAATGACGACTCTGGCAGGAATTATTCCATCTGTTTGGGGCTGGATTCTGGTCACAGCAACTCCGCTGGGGATGAGAATTTTTAAATGACGTCCTGCTGGGGAAATGAGCCATTAAAACTCTGCTTGGGGATTTATTCAACCCAAGATCCTTTATAGGGATTATCAACCTTCTGACCCGGCTAGGGAAAGGCTGTACCATCCTTGTTGAGGAATAGATTCTGTCGATCTGATAAACCTCTGCGGAGAGAACAACAACTCAGCTGGAAGTTGCTGACACGATTCGATGCTGACCTCTGTGGGAATACCATGACCAGAGATACGATCTTGCTGGGTATCAGGGCTACTCTGCCAGGGATATGCAAATCCTGGTTAGAACATTCTACTGCAACTTGCTAGAAAGAGTCCTTAGAGATCTGTTGGGGAAACCCAAAGCAAATCCACAGTAGTCTGCTGAAGAATATGACTGTCAAGCTTAGGATGAGTACCACAATGCCCCATGTTAGGCGAGCTTTCCCTTTGGACAATTCCGTTGGGGATGACGAGTTTATAACAAACTCTGCTGGAGAAAACTGCTTTAAAGCGTCTCATGTTGGGGAATGCCTTCCGAGAGGATTTTACAGAAGACCAACTGTCCTCAAACTCTACTGGGGGTGACCAACACTTCATGCTGGGGAAACAATCATGCCCCATGCTTGGACAACACAACAATTCGTCCCCGCAAAGGACGTCACAAGAGGATTTTACAGAAGATCTAGCCTCTTCAAACTCTTGTGACTTCGCTGGGGATAATGACCATCAGTTTCGGTGTCGACGAGACCACTCTTTTGGGGAACCTGTGACCGTTATCGATATAGAAAAGCTTGTAGCTGTTGGAAGTACTGAATGAGAGAATCGACTTAATAAGATGCAACGGTACCCAGTTGAACTTAATTCACTGATATCGACCCGTTATGAACAATCGTCGACCGAACGATGAACGCCGATCTCCTTACCCATAATTGCCCCAGTCTTTTGCGTGGGGTGATTTATTGCTGGTCTTGTGCTTAAAATCATCTGCACCTGCTACCTGCAACAAAAGAATATGCCCACATGCCCCGAATATTGCGTGGCTAGAATCCACCATCCGGGAGTATTCAACATTCGAAGTAATTTCAAATATTTTTTCTGCGCATGTTATTGCAAGGCTGCCATGTTTTCAAATGCAATGTTTTATCAACAATTAGGACGTTTTTGCAAACAAAGCAATAAAACAAAAATAGAAAGCTTTTTACTGAAATTCAATTTATTGACTGAGAGCCCAGAATAGGCAATTACATTTGGAAGCAATCCCTGGAAAGAGGTGATTGCTGAAAAATTGAGAAAAGAAACTATCCTAATGGCAATGTGAAAACGGAATTCCACTGAGTTTCCATTCTGTTATGACCAGTATGTCTTCAAAACTCCCCGACCTTGCCTTCTGAGGAATGATCAGACCGATTCCTATCCTTCAGAACGTCAGTTGTTCAAACGGTGATAGGGTACAGATAACTCAAACCGTAGTCATTCGCTTAAATCCCTCTTTTGTGTGGACCGCCCTTTCAGGTTTTCGATCCACCAGGATACCCTTTTTTGCCTAAGTTGCCCTTTCGGGTTTTCAACTTACCGGGTGTACAAAATTTTTTCAATTATATCCCTAATTTTTGCCCGAACCTTATTCTGTTTTTGGTTCGCCGGGATGCCCTTTTTTGCCTGGATTTTTTATTTTTATTATCCAGCGGGTCTATTCATGCGAAGTATTTTTTGACTACGTCCGAGTTGACAGGGGATGAAAAGTCTTCGCCATCCATGGTTGTAAGCAATAAAGCTCCGCCCGAAAAGACCTTTTTAACCACGAATGGACCTTCATAATTAGGAGTCCATTTGCCCCTGTGATCTGTATTGGGAGGAAGGATCCTTTTGAGTACCACATCTCCGACTTTATAAACCCGAGGACGCACCTTTTGGTCAAATGCCTGTTTCATTCTGCGCTGATATAGTTGCCCATGACATACAGCCGCCAATCGCTTTTCCTCAATAAGGCTCAACTGATCAAATCTGGCTCGTACCCATTCAGCTTCATCTAGCTTAACATCCATCATGACTCTGAGGGACGGAATCTCTACTTCAACCGGTAGCACTGCCTCCATACCATATACAAGTGAGAATGGGGTTGCCCCAGTGGACGTGCGTACCGACGTTCGATACCCATGCAAAGCAAATGGTAACATCTCATGCCAATCTTTGTACGTGACAACCATCTTCTGTACAATCTTCTTGATATTTTTGTTGGCCGCTTCGACCGCGCCATTCATCTTTGGGCGGTACGGAGAAGAATTGTGATGCTCGATTTTGAAGTCCCGGCATAACTCAGCCATCATCTTATTGTTCAAATTAGAACCATTATCAGTAATGATTCTTTCGGGAACTCCATATCGGCAAATGATATCCCGTTTTAAGAAACGAGCGACCACTTGTTTTGTAACATTGGCATAGGATGCGGCTTCAACCCATTTGGTGAAGTAATCAATTGCCACCAAGATGAAACGATGACCATTGGAAGCTGTAGGCTCAATCTTTCCGATCATATCAATGCCCCACATGGCAAACGGCCAAGGCGACGACATGATGCTCAACGGATTTGGAGGCACATGCACCTTGTCTGCATAGATCTGGCATTTATGGCATTTGCGGGCATATTTACAACAATCTGACTCCATAGTCAACCAATAATATCCCGATCTTAACAACTTTTTAGCCATTGCATGCCCTCCGGCGTGAGTACCGAAAGAGCCTTCGTGCACTTCAATCATCAACAAGTCTGCTTCATGTCTATCCACACATCTAAGCAGGACCGTGTCAAAATTTCTTTTATACAGCACGCCATCTTTGTTCAAGAAGAAACTACCAGCTAACCTTCTCAACGTCTTCCTGTCTTTGGACGATGCCCCTGACGGGTACTCTTGACTTTTCAAGAAACACTTAATATCATGAAACCATGGCTTGTCATCAGACGTTGCATCGACCGCAAACACAAATGCTGGTCTGTCAAGGCGGGATACCTCAATCTTAGGTACATGGTTCCATCCTTGCACTTTGATCATGGAAGACAGAGTGGCCAAGGCATCAGCGAACCTATTCTCATCTCGAGGAATGTGGTACAGTTTCACTGTTGTGAAAAATGTCAGCAATCTCCTCGTATAATCTCTATACGGCACTAGATTTGCTTGGTGCGTGTACCAACTCCCTTTCACTTGATTGATTACCAAAGCTGAATCACCAAATATATCAAGGGTTTTAATCCGTAGATTAATCGCCTCCTCGATCCCCATTATACAAGCTTCGTACTCTGCTTCATTGTTGGTGCATCCGAAAGTTATTCGGGCGGTGAACGGCATATGAACACCTTCCGGCGTGATAAGAACTGCTCCAACTCCGCACCCATTCATATTGACAGCCCCATCAAACATCAGACTCCATTTGGATTCAGGGTCTGGCCCCTCCTCCGGAAGTGGTTCCTCGCAGTCTTTAGCTTTGAGAAACATGATGTCTTCATCAGGGAAGTCAAACTTCATGGGTTGGTAATCATCAATCGGCTGTTGCGCAAGATAGTCGGACAAGATACTTCCTTTGATGGCCTTTTGTGAAGTGTACTGAATGTCATACTCTGTCAAGACCATTTGCCACCGTGCAACTCTGCCTGTCAATGCTGGTTTCTCAAAAATATACTTGATAGGATCCATTTTTGAAATCAACAAGGTCGTGTGCCTAACCATATATTGCCTCAATCGCTTAGCGGCCCATGCAAGCGCACAGCATGTCTTTTCAAGCATTGAGTATCGGGACTCACAATCATTGAACTTTTTGCTCAGGTAGTAAATAGCATGCTCCTTCCTACCTGTCTCGTCATGTTGACCGAGAACACAACCCATGGAACCTTCAAGCACTGTCAGATACATTATCAGCGGTCTCCCTTCAACTGGAGGCATTAGAATCGGAGGTTCCTGCAAGTATTCTTTTATCTTATCGAATGCCAATTGGCAATCGTCATTCCACCTGACCGTTTGATCTTTCCTTAACAATTTAAATATTGGCTCACACGTGGCTGTTAGGTGAGATATGAACCTTGCAATGTAGTTCAATCTACCCAAGAAACCACGAACCTCTTTTTCTGTTCTCGGTTCAGGCATTTCTTGTATTGCTTTCACCTTGGCAGGATCAACCTCGATTCCTCTTTCGCTCACAATGAAGCCCAGTAACTTTCCAGAACGCACCCCAAACGTGCACTTGTTTGGATTTAATCTCAGACGGAACTTTCTCAACCTTTCAAACAGCTTTTTCAGATTAACCAGATGTTCCTCTTCTGTTCTCGACTTGGCAATCATATCATCTACATAACATTCGATCTCCTTATGAATCAAGTCATGAAACAATGTCACCATCGCCCGCTGGTACGTTGCCCCTGCGTTTTTCAACCCAAAAGGCATTACTTTATAACAATATGTACCCCACGGAGTAATGAACGTGGTCTTCTCCATATCTTCAGGTGCCATCTTGATCTGGTTGTACCCGGAGAAACCGTCCATAAATGAGAACACTGAAAATTGAGCTGTATTATCGACCAGCACATCAATATGAGGTAGTGGAAAATCATCTTTCGGGCTAGCTTTATTAAGATCTCGATAATCCACACACATTCTCACTTTTCCATCTTTCTTCGGTACTGGCACGATGTTGGCTACCCATGGAGGATACTTTGTCACAGCAAGAAAACCAGCGTCCCACTGCTTCTGGACTTCCTCCTTAATCTTTAAAGCCATGTCGGGGTGAGTCCGACGAAGTTTCTGCTTGACTGGCGGATATTCTTCTCTCAATGGTAGCCTGTGCACGACAATATCCGTATCCAACCCCGGCATGTCTTGATACGACCAGGCGAAGACGTCAACATACTCGCGCAACATTTCCGTCAAAGTTTGCTTCACATCTGCTTGCAAGCTGGCACCAATCCTGATCTCTTTCTTGGCGTCCTTGGTACCAATATTGATGATTTCTACAGTCTCCTGATGAGGCTGGATGACCCTTTCCTCCTGTTTCAACAATCTGGCCAGTTCTTCAGGGAGTTCACAATCTTTCTCATCCCCTTCTTCAGCTTGATAAATCGGATTGTCAAAGTCATACATGGCCATATCAAAATCGTTATCAGTGGTATCCGGAGGATCAAGTCTGCATGAACGGGTTCATGCCTTATTTTAGAATTTATTTTTAAGCAAAACAAAAGAAAATGAAACATTGCCATTTTATATTTTTTGTGCAAAAATAAAAACTGAAAGACAGAGAACAAAATTTGATTGCAAAACGTCCTTTATTAATGATTAAACATTGCAAATGCAACCATGGTGGCCCTACAAATGAATCTATACGCCTTGGGCAGAGCGCAAGATTTTGTCATGCATTATGGTTAGAAAAAACAAAGAAAAATTACTCTGTCTGAAGAGTAACCCGGATGACTTCTTCAACGAACCAGTTCTGCACTTGTTGTCCCGGAACATGAGGGCGTACCCAATTGTCCAGGTCACAATCACTGTCAACACTATCCTCCGTGGCTGCACAAGACTGGTCCATGTAGATGATTCCCCCACTATTGAAAGTAATGGGTCCCCTGCTCCCCGCATCTGAAGTTGTAGAGGGATGATAACCAATACCAAATTTGTCTTCCTTCATTGGGGTCTCTATCAACCTGCCCCAACCTTGGGCGTTGCCTGCCCTGACGACCTCGACAGCTTGTTTGTAAGATGAAATGGAGGTACCAGCCCCAACTGGTACAGAAGAAGACTCAGGTGCATCGTCAATATTGACTGCTTCGAATGATTGGCACAGCATCTCATGAATTTCCCCATCCATTTCAATGTACTTGAACGTGGACAAGTGACTCACAAAGATGTCTTCTTCCCCACACACTGTCACAACCTGCCCTTCAAACTCATACTTCAGCTTTTGATGTAGAGTAGAAGTAACAGCCCCGGCTCCGTGAATCCAAGGGCGTCCCAATAGGCAGCTATATGCAGGTTGTATGTCCATTACATGGAACGTGGATTTGAATACCTGTGGTCCAATTTGTACGGGCAATTCCACCTCACCAAACACAGATCGTCGGGTCCCATCGAATGCTCTGACCACCAATTCACTAGGCCTTAAGATCAAACCATCAACTTCCAGCTTCATCAATGCCTTCTTGGGCAAGACATTGAGTGACGAACCAGTGTCTACCAGTACATGAGATAACACTGCGCCCTTACACTCCATCGTGATATGCAAAGCCTTATTATGGTTTCTTCCTTCAACAGTCAAATCTCTACTTGTAAAGCCCAAGCCATGGCTGACATTAACATTGGAGATTACGCCCTCGAGCTGATTAACAGTAATTTCTTGTGGCACGTACGCACTCTTCAACACTCTCAACAACGCCTGTCGGTGCGCATCAGAGCACAACAATAGTGACAGGATTGAAATCTTTGAAGGGGTCTGATTCAGTTGGTCCACAATCTTATAATCGCTTTTCTTGATTATCTTCATAAATTCTTCCATTTCCTTATCAAAAGTAATCTTTGTCTCTGCTTCAGGTGTAGGTGCACTTTCAACCACCTGTTTACCCTTATCCTTTGCTGCAGCTTCTACCTCCTTATCACTTCTCAAGGTTGGGGGAGCGAACAACCTTCCACTCCTTGTAAAGCCCCCTACACCCCCTACGTTATCAACATTTGGGCTGACTGATGACTCAACTTCCTGTTTTTTACCTTCGTAATATACATCTGCCCCATAGTGCCATGGGATAGCTTTCGTGGATGTGAACGGAATTGGTCCTGGCACCGTGATAGTGACAGGACTGGGCCCTTCTGGCGCAACACTCGCCACGGGAACTGCATTGACCGGCATTTGAATCTCAGCGGGAGTGTAATAGATGGTCACGGTTGATATCTCATCAGTGTCTTTCACGACTCTGTCGAACTGTAGACATCCTTCATCGATCAGATTCTGTAAACCCATCTTCAACTTATCACATCCGTTCTCCTGATTCATACACTCAAAGCAATCTTGATTACAGCCCGGGAACACCTGTCCCTTCAATAAACGATCTTTTACAACCAACAAAGAAGTTTTCACTTGACGGATATCTGTCACCAGATTCAATCTCCTCCCATCTTCAATAGCGTACACATTTGCTGCGCTATGATCAGGCATGGGATGCTGAGTAATATTAGGAGCGGGAGAGAAATTGATGGCTTTAGCATCAATCAAATCTTGTACTTTATGATGGAAAGCCCAGCATTTTTCAATGGAGTGCCCCTGAGCACCTGAGTGGAACTCACAACGAGCATTAGCATCGAAGTTAGGTGGCAGGTTTCCAGCAACCGGAGCTTTCATAGTACGGAGTTCTACCAACTTTAACTCGAGTAGCCGGGGCAACAGCGCGGCATAAGTCATAGGGAGAGGATCCATCTTACGATCCCTCTGTCTAGACCTTTGCTGGAAAAAAGGTTGTTGCTGTTGAACTTGTTGTTGGGGTTGTTGTTTCTGAACAGACGGTGTGGGGATTGTCACAGCATCTACCTGATAATAAGCTCGAGAACGCCCTCTGCCTCGTCCTCTAAACACAGCATTCGTATCACCTTCTCTTCTTTTCTGGTTACTAGCAAACGGTTTCTTCGTCCCCGAAGAGCCAGCCCCACTCACATCCTGGATCTTTCCAAGCTTTAACAGACTTTCTATTCTTTCTCCCGCAATCACAATATCAGCAAATCCAGTTGACGGACAAGCAGCTAATCTATCCAGATAGGCCCCTTGCAAGGTGCCCATGAACATATCTGCCATTTCTCTGTCTGATAAGGGAGGTTGAACCTGGGCAGCCATTTCCCTCCACCTCTGTGCATATTCTTTGAAACTCTCCTTGGCATTTTGTGACAATCCCTGCAATTGGGTGCGGTTGGGCGCCATGTCAATATTATATTGGTATTGCTTCAGGAACGCTTCTGCCAGATCTTTCCAATTCTTCACAGCAGCTCTATTCAACTTCATATACCAGGTCAAGGACGCCCCAGCCAGACTGTCCTGAAAATAGTGCATCCATAGCTTCTCGTCATCCGTATGGGCTGAAATCTTCCCAAAGTAAGCTTGAAGATGCGTTTGGGGACACGCATTGCCGTGATACTTATCGAAAGTGGGAGGCTTGAATTTAGGGGGAATTCTGACTCCTGAGACCAGCCCCAAGCTGGTAACATCAATACCCATAGAGTTCTTGCATTCTATGGCCCTGATCTTCTCTGCTAACTCATCATACCTTCGATCACCTTGATTACCCACATCAGCATCCAGCAGAGTAAATTGGTCTTCCAGAGTATCCTCAAGAGTAACACCAGCATGCCTACCATTTCCATTACCCCGATTGTTACCACCAGGAGGAGGGTTACCACCGGGGGGAGGAATGCCATGTCCCTGTGAATTGTCATGATGATCACCTTCGGGCCCATTGTCGGGACGCTCTACCAGAAGCCTCAGTCTCTCCTGATTTTGCGCCATGCCAGTCATGAGGGTCATGAACTGGTCCATACGCGCCCTCATTTCAGCCAAATCACTTTGCACTTGATCCATGATTCTTACTTGATTCCTTCGCGTCGAATATCGGTGAATATGACTCTCCGCTATAATGCCTGAAACCAAATAAAGGTTAGAGACCCCGCAACGAGTACCTGAAAAGCAAGTAACAAAAATGCAAAATGATATGCAATGCCATGCAATGCCATGTTTGTCATTTCCGAGGTGCTTTATACCCTGATTCCAATTCCACCACAGAAATCTGAAGACCAGAAATTGTGATATAAAGAGACGTGTCGTGGTCATGTGCTTGTGTGCAGCTATCTGATAAGGAATAATTCTGAATAAAACTGCTCATACTCATTCAACAAAGTATTCCAGTACATTTAAGAAAGGCTCATCCGCAAATGCAATACAAGGAAAAATGGATCCATCAACAAGCCTGATGGTAACCATTAATAACAAAATATAAGGAAAAGAACATCAGTCTGACAATTCCACACCCTTCAGCTTATCACTTGAGTATTTGATCTCCTCAAAAAGTATACGGGTACGCTGGTGATTCGGCTTTTCAATCATTTCTTTGATCAAGACATCCCTTTTCTCAAGAGCTTCAGTTAAAGAACCCATGTGCAGCATCAGAGCCTCGTCATCACACACTCCTTTGTGTCTCTTTATGCCAGCTTGCGTCTTGAGTATCTCCCTTTCTATCATGACTTCTTCAAGCTCTTTCTTGGTATTCTTCAACTGGCTTCTAGCTTCTTCTAACTGTTCTTGACTTTTATCGAGACTTTCCCGATACTTTCTCCTCTGCTCATGTGCCTTTTTAAGCTCCTCGTCTTTAGTCTTCGACTGATCCTTTAACTCGGCATTTTCAATTCTGACTTCATCCCAAGCTTGACGAAGTTGAGCTAATGAATCCTTGCTTCGGGCTAAAGCCTGTTTTGTAATCTTGTGAGCCTGACTAGAGTCATCTGCTCCCAGAGTAAGTTTCCGAAAGTACCGAGCTCGGTCATCAAAATCTTCCTCTTTGTCAGCCAAGGTTTTTTCCGCTTTCAAGGCTCTCTTTTCCAACTCTTTGTTGTCAGCTAGAGCTTTCTGAAGACATCTGCTCATTCCAGAATTTTCTATCTGCAGCTCTCTGACCATTTTCTTCCACTTCTCACATTCTTCAATAGCCACCATAGTGGGTTGTTCTGGCTGTGCTGAACATAAAAGAGGTCCCCTTGAAAAGGGTAAAAGCAATTCCTTTACTTTCGTCTCAATCCACCTGTCATATTCAGGATAAGATCTACAATCTCCTTTTCCAAAAACTGCTTTTCCAATTTTGTGCTTATCTTTCCAAGCATTCACTACTTCTACCACCTTTGCATCTTTAGTTCCTGTAAAGAATAAGGATTCTTCCACATCTTGCTCTGTAGGAGGATATCTGGAAGCATACCCAAACTGTCGGATGGCCAAAACTGGATTATAATTAATCCCTCCTTTTCTGCCAATCAGAGGCACATTTGGAAAATTTCCGCGTCTTGTGACAAGCTCTATTCTCAACAACCGGTGATCAAACCATACAATGTTATCAGCAGTTAAACTCATCAATCGTTTAGACCATTTCGCCACATCTTTGGTTTCCACAAAGACACCTGTCTGAGGCAAATGTTTGAAAAACCAATGACTCAGCAGTGGAGTGCAACAACTAACAGATCCTCCCCTCCTTTTCTCATTCTTGTAATGCACGGAATGATAAAAATCTCCTAACAAAGTAGGGACTGGATTTTTAAGGACAAAAACTCTCGTTGCTTGCATATCCACAAAGTCTTGCTGATTGGGAAAGAAAACTAGGCCATATATGCAGAGAGCCAGAATGGAATTGTAAACCGTCCAATTTTTAGCACTTGCAGCCTCTTGGGCCTGTCCAGCCAGAAATTCTAAATGAAATCCGCTAACTCCATTTTTACTGCTCACACCGCTCTTTATCAATGTCTGATCCATTTGTAAAGCAGCAGCAATTTCTTTTACGCTGGGAGAACTACCAGAGAAGAATGGTATTGCCGACGTGATCGGAATTCCCAAAATAAATGAGAATTCTTCCAGTGTTGGCATCAAAATGTAATTTGAAAAAAGAAAGCACCTCAACGAAGGCTCGTAGAACTGCAGCAGAGTGTGTAAAGCATCATGCTCATACTTGGTGATTGTACGGACCATCCCAACCAAATTCCCGTAGCTCTTCTGAAACCTATCAAGAATACCCGGACCAGCCATATCTATAACTTTGAGCAATGAATCCAAGACAGGATCTGGAAACTTGTAAGACACATTGTTCTTTCTCTCGGCGACGATCTCTGTTGAACCCATGGATTGGAATCAGAAATGTATTATGCACCTGAAAATAACAAACATAACTGTTATGATATGATAATGCAATGCAAAAGGGCATGTGATCAGGTAATCAAGTGTCGGTGTCTGTAATGAACTGTGTGCACTGTGTCTCTGTACTGAATCTGGCAATATCTGAGATGAACACTTAAATCACTGTCATAGGATACAATGTCTGAAATCATCATAGAATCACAAGTAAGGTAGGTAGGAGGCTGGGTTTCCTGCAAACCTGTAAACATCCCGCCCATACTCACATGTGGTTCTTAGAAAATAAGGCTTGTCAGCTTCAGAGGTTTGAGAAGCAATAGCACATTCAGCCCGTAGGATACAATGCTATGCCAATCAAAGAGGTCGTCCACTGACTCCCCTTAGAAAATAAAAGTCATCCTATGCAAGTTCCAAAGTGGGCCCTCGGGTGCGAATGGGTTTGCCACAGAATGTGGTCTGCCATTGTCACCACTAAAGAGGGATATTTCCACTAAGGTCCTCATGATCGGTCACTAGAGTCGACAGCTCTCTAGATCTACATCCTGGAATACGCAAGATGCGTATGCCACGACGTGTCCCAAGATAGCCTCATCTAGCTGTGAATTTCGTGAACACCCAACGCACTCCAAACGGCACGTAGGTCCCACTACTCTCCACTCTAATTCTAAGTGTATACTCAAGCCTGTGTAATGGGCTTATCTCTCAGAAATCCCGCCCGCCAAGCAGAAAACAACACAGTCCAGTATAGCATAATATATCATATGAAATGAAAATGCTAAAATACGGTAAATACAGTAATGTACAGTAAAGCAGTAAATAACCATACAATTAAACAGTAAATACAACACAACAGTAAACACCCAATGAAAGAAAAACAGACAAGCGCTAGGATTGACTCGCTTAGGGATGGACCAGCAATAGGTCAACCGCAATACTCCCCAGCAGAGTCGCCAGCTGTCGCTCCCGGGATTTTCATCCTAGTACAAACGCGAAAGTGGCACCGAAACAGAGTCGCCAGCAATGTGTATTTATCCCAAGAGAGGGAAAGGAAACACCGCGTAAACCTGAGAGAAAGGAAAAGCATGGTCTTGCGACCAAGAGAAGTGGGTAAGGGAGTCGGTTACGCGAGAGGAAGGTATTAGCACCCTCTCGCGTCCATCGTACCCGATGGGATCCACGCTTGCTTGTCTCGATCAAAGGGTGTAAAGAAAAGATACTGGAAAAAAGAACTAAAAGAAAGAAAGGAGAAAGAAGAACAAATGTAGGGAAAATAAAAGAAGTGCTCGAATGGGCCCTACCCCACTGCCTACGTATCTCATCGGGAACATGAGAATCAGAGCGACGTAGTTCCCCTCACTAGGGATGAATTGTTTGTGTTTTTTAGAGAACGGCTGACGTTCCAGCTCAGGTGTTGCAGGCTCGCTGGTCCGAGTGCGTTACCATCTTGCAAGAGAACGAGTAGAAGCGCGTTCGTGCGTTGAGAGTGAATGAGGTGAGAAAAGAATTCCCGAAGGAAAGACGTTATTGTTTGTTTTTGTCTTTTAAGAGTTTTTTCATTTGTTTGCATATGATAGTGTATCTGAATCTTAGTCATTGGAATGTGTACATCCTCACATTCCAAGATGGAATGGGTAAGAAAGCACACTAAGAGTGAAGAAGACCCCCACACTTAGTTCCAATTGTCAAGGTTCAAACACACTAGCATACTTGTGTTTATTAAGTGTTTTGTTGATTAAGAAATGAAGAAGTGTTTTTTATTATTTGCACTTTCAGCAAGTATTGCATTTAAGTCCCTCATACAAGATCAAATATGTAACACATTGACCTAAGATGGGCCATATGCTACACATTCTAAGATTACAAGAGAAGACCCCTTATAACCTTTTCTTTATATGAAAGGCCTAAATGCAATAAATGCCTACCTTTATTATATGTTTTGAATTTTCTTTGAGATGAGAAGATGAAAAACTCAAGAGAGGATAAAGGTAAAAATCTATATGGACTAAGACTCCATCCTAATTGATTAGTTAAGGGAGTGATCCTAAGGTTTGTGAGGTTTCAACCTAACGTCTAAAGAAAGAATGAATTAAACAATTCACTTCTAAAGTAGAAGATGAATTGTAATTCACAAAGGGAAAGTGATGAGTTATTAAAAGAAAGCACATAAGTGCTTAACAAAACACAAAATGGAATTGTAAAAGAGAAAGGATAGAAGTTGAATGTGGATTCCTTATCCACACTCAATTGAAACTTACCAAAGCCCCTACATGGTTAGCACAATCACTTACAAGTAAAGTAAGAAAATATAATGAACAAATCAAATTCAAACAAGTTGACAAACAAAGTAAAATGAGATTAAGTGCTATACATGCTTCCAAGTCAGAATGTAACTCATATTTACACAACCTAATGTTATCCTAAATGGGCATACTAAATCATGCAAACAAAATCTCAATCCAACAAGAAGCAAAGAAGAAAAGGTGAAGTGATGTGAATGTGGTTCATACTTGTGAAACAAGTGACTTAAGGTGCAAGATAAACATCAAACATGCAAAGATGAAACCCAAATGTCACAATCAGAAGTCAATTAACATGCTATACATCCTCCAACAAAACCACAACTCATGGCACAAGTGCCTTCATGATCAAGCAAACCAAACATGAGGCATGCATCCACAAAATGAACAAGTTAAACTTCATGCTTCAAACAAATAGCAAACATGCTTCAAAAATTATGACTTTCACCAATCAAACACCTTAAACACATGCCATTAACATATCAAGTCCACAAGCAATGAATCAGAACCAAAGTCACTCAACAATTAGGTCAAAGTCTCATGGAAGTTTCATGCATTCATGCTCAAAGCAACACATCAAAAGTCATCCAAAAAAGACTTAAAAATCATCTCATAAATCTCAAACATACCTCAACATATTGTGACCACAATGCAAAAAGAAAGGCATCAAAATCAATTTTTATGATCAAGAACAAAAATGCACAAAATCATATGTCACATTAAGTATGCATGCAAATGGAAATTCAAAAGAAATAATGGAACAGGGGCAAAATGGTCATAAAATCAGAAAATAAAATCATGAAAAATTTCCTAAATGTTTTAAGAATACACATGAATTTTTGTAGAATTTTCCAATATCATTTGATATTTTTAAAAATCAATTATGAAACGTGTAGCAAAAATGAAAATAAAATATGAAATGCAATATGAATGGGGGTGCAACCATAGCAAATCCATAGTTCAATTTAATTGGGCTTGAAAACATGGGAGGTGTGGATATCAATCTGACTAAGTCCATTACACGCGCAATCCACAATAACTACCATGCTCTTCAGTCAACAATAGTCAAAACCACACAAGCCATTGGATCAAGTCACAGTCAACATCCAGTCAAAGTAATCACAATCAACACGCACACGCGAATGACCACACTCTCTACCGTGTACCACACCACATAGTGTTCACTCTGATTAAAATAAAACATGTGCCACGCGTGTGACATTTTTTATGTGTTGGCACAATCTTATCCGCACGATTCACAAATCCAACGGCCAATATTCAAACTGAGAAACCCTAGGAGTTAAAGCTACCGGCCGGAGAGGGACCTCCGGTCACCTTCTCCGGCGAGAACCGTCACCTGCGAATCTCACATCTTCGCAAAAATACACAATGCCTACATCAAAATGAAGCTCATGCTAAGCACAATACGAATCCACAGTTATCTTTCACATATCATGCGCACACGTAGAAAACAGAGGAGACAAAGATATGCCCTAACTTTTAGATCTAAGCCTCTACAAGGCCTATCAATTAGCCGGAGTGTCAAATGCTCCTATTGAGCTCATGTCATGATAAAACAACAAAAATAAACCATAAAATGTGAGAGGAGTGCTTGAGAATTTTGGAACCTGAACTTGCAGCTCTTGGAGAGTCTTGAGAAAACCAGAGAACACTTGCTCTTCAACCTTGGAGCTTCAATATTAAGCAAAATAAATGCTGATGATTCACGAGTAGATGAAGGAGATTAAAGATTGCAGGGATACTAAGCTTGCAGAAATGGAGTTGCTCTTGTTGTTCTTGATTCAACCACACCAAGCAATGATCAATGAAAGAACTATGGAATTGAAATCGTGGAGAAAAAAATGAGCAAACTCAGAGAGAATGAGAGAGTAGAGGAGAGAGTTTCTGAAGTGAATTGTGGAAAAATGAGAACTGAAATGAAAATGTGAAGTGTGATTTTGTTTTATAGTAGGCTTTAACCACGGTCAAACTGAGTGAGGTTAACTGAGTTAAAGTGGTTATGCTGAGTCCACCCTAACTAACTGAGTCAAGTTAGTTAGGGGGCGAGTGGTCAAGGTTGGGTTATGGTGAGGTCAAACTCATGACAGTTATGGTGGAAGGGAGAAAAGGAGAGTGAAGCTGCCAATCTGTGCATCAGAAACTTGCTAAGCAAGTTTGTTCCTTCTATTCTCATGTATGGCACGTGACAGTGTGCATTATGTAAGTAACTTGTGCTTGGTTGAAAGAGGAAACAAAAGTGAGGAGGTGTTTGTGGTGTGACTGAACCAAATCATGCAGCATGCCATCAATGTATCAGTGTCAACATATGGTGGTTTATGGAGGTTTTTCTCTCTACTCAATGACTGCCTTAGGGAGTTTATGGGTTCATTTGAAAGAGGGTACATTGGGGAACAATATTGGTTTGAAAATTGAAGTGAAATGAGGTCTCAAACATGTCTAAAAATAGCTATGAACACAATGGTTCACAACTGGTTGGTGGGCGTGGCAAAAGGTTGGCTGGCAAGGCAATTGGGCACACAAAATTTCAGCACAAACAACATGACTTTGAACCCTCCAAACTATCTCATAACTTGGTTAAATCAAAATTTTCACAACATCAACATTGAAGAGGACACTACAAGGAACAACTTTGATGTTGAAAAGTTTTTCATTTGAGGCCTTTAACCATGAGAAAAATGAGTGGACATTTGGCCCACCAACTGTTTGTTAAAATGATTGCGCGCGTGACCTGAAAATCTTGGTCATGACCTAGTTTTGAACCTACTTTCCTCCAACTTTGATCAATCATATCTCTCTCAATTTTTATCCAATGGAGATGTTCTACACATGGATTTGAAGCTTAAAACAAGATCTTTCATTGAGGCAGAGTGGATTTTTCATTTGGTGCTCCAAATTTAAATGGCCTTGGTTCAAATTCTGATGCAAAATGGCCAAAACTTGCTATTTTTAGTAACCCTTCTTCATCCAAAAATGGCAACTTTCCACATCTTGATTTTTTCATGATTCCTTTGGAGTTTCTTGATCAAATTTTGTACATTGGACATATGTAACATGAATTTCATGAATTTGGCCTCAAAAAGTCAAGAGTTGACTTTTTCCTCTGATTATTTGACTTTGCCCCAATTTCTCTGATTCTTGATCTTTCTTCCAATTGAACCACTTCTAAAACCAATTGAGATGCAATCTTCCACACATATACACTTAAGAACATGTAGAATACCATGACAACAAGCTTTGTCCAAAAAATCAAAGATTCCCTGATTTAATGGGAAACCCTAGTTTTGACCCCCTTTGGTTAGGAGGAAATTGCACATCTTCCAAATCCAAATTCCTCAGAGTATGTTGTGTATCCTCTTAAAGGATGATGAGAAATGCCACTTGAGAATGATTTTGAATCAATGAGCTATCTCTTTTGAGGGTTTTCCTTCAATTTTTGAATCTCTTGCATAGTGAAAGATGTAGTGCTTCAATCTTCCATTGAATCTCACTTCCTTGAGGTTTTGGAAGATCAATTGAGATAGTATGAGACATGAGAGACCTCTTGGCTTGCCTAGAGCCAAATTGATTGACCTTTTTGTGCTTTGAATGATCCCTTGATTGTCCACCTTCCACCTGATCACATGCCCTGATGGTAAGAAGGATGCCATGCTTCATTTTTCTATGTTAAATGCAATGCAATGCTAATGAGATGGATATGATATGATAAATGATAATGCCATGCTATGATGCCAAAAGGGAAGAGCAAATTTTGGGGTATTACAGTAGCTTCAAAGATTATTGGGTCATAACAACATAAAACCCACTCGCCCATCCCGCTAGCCACACCTCCAAAATCCACTCCGCACCCCTTGGCTGCTTTTCAAAAAACTCATGGGCTTGCTGTGCAGAAGCCCAACGCCTGATTTCTTCCCCACAATGCCCTTTAATAATTCGCCCCCCCTGTGTTTACATTGAAAACCTTTGGGCCTGAGCCTATAAATCCAACCCCTGAAAACCTCTTACCACCCTTAAATCTGACTGCACCCATCATTCCATTTAATTTTTGTTTTCCAATTTAATTAGATAATATTTTTGTAATCAGTTTTAATTTTAGATTCAAATATAGAATGTGGTTTAGTTTTTAGATTTTGATCTTGAACTTTAATTCTAATTTGGTTTTGATTAACTCTTCTTAATTGGATTTTATTTTTGATTAATTAGATTAGAAGATTTTATTAGAAATTGCCTTGAACTAATTTTAGGATTAATTTTAGAATCTTAGATTAATATTTTCTTGTTAGAATTTAATCTTGATTTTTACTTAGCATTTTAATTCTAGCTTGGTTATTTTTTGACCATGATTTTGTTTGCCTATTCTTGATTAAGTGTTGATTAATTTCTGTTTTCCGGATTAAATGCTCATTTGCTTGCTTAATTCTCTTCATCCCTCTTTAAGATCAACTTAACTTCCATCTTGGAAGTAAGTTGCTTCTTATGTTCTTCTCCTCTTTTTAGGATAGAGTTCTCATACCTCACAAACCATTAGGATCACTCCCTTAACTAATCAATTAGGATTGAGTCTTAGTTCACATAGATTTTACCTTTTTCTCCTCTTTTGAGTCTCTTTTTCTCATCTTAAAACAATAAAAAAAAAAACACTTAATAAAGGTAGGCACTTATTGCATTTAGGCCTTTCATATAAAGAAAAGATTATAAAGGGGTCTTCTCTTATAATCTTAGAATGTGTAGCATATGCCCCATCTTGGGTCAATGTGTTAAACATTTGATCTTGTATGAGGGACTTAAATGCAATACTTGTTGAAGGTACAAATAAAAAACACTTCTTCATTTCCTAATCAACAAAAACACTTAATAAACACAAGTATGCTAGTGTGTTTGAACCTTGACAATTGGAACTAAGTGTGGGGGTCTTCTTCACTCTTAGTGTGCTTTCTTACCCATTCCATCTTGGAATGTGAGGATGTACACATTCCAATGACTAAGATTCAGATACACTATCATATGCAAACAAATCCAAAACACTTCCTTCTAAAAGACAAAAAACAAACAATAACGTCTTTCCTTCGGGAATTCTTTTCTCACCTCATTCACTCTTAGCGTACGAACGTGCTTCCTACTCGTTCTCTTGCAAGATGGTAACGCACTCGGACCAGCGAGCCTGCAACACCTGAGCCAGAACGTTAGCCGTTCCCTAAAAAACACAAACAAACTATCCCTAGTGAGGGGAACTACGCCGCTCTGATTCTCATGCTCCCGATGAGATACGTAGGCAGTGGGATAGGGCCCATGCGAGCACTTCTTTTATTTTCCCTACATTTGTTTCTCTTTCTCTCTCCTTTCCTTTTTCATATTCCTTTTCCTTTCCAGCTAGCAGTTCCTTTTCCAGCATCCTTTCCTTACACCCTTTGATTGAAGCAAGCAAGCGTGGATCCCATCGGGTACGATGGACGCGAGGGGGTGCTAATACCTTCCTCTCGCGTAACCGACTCCCGAACCCAGTTCTCTTGGTCGCGAGACCATGCTTTTCCTTTCTCTCAGGTTTACGCGGTGTTTCCTTTCCCTCTCTTGGGATAAATACACATTGCTGACGACTCTGTTCGGTGCCACTTTCGCGTTTGTACTTGGATGAAAATCCCGGGAGCGACAGCTGGCGACTCTGCTGGGGAATGGTTGACCTATTGCTGGTCCATCCTAAGCGAGTCAATCCTAGCGTTTGTTTACTTTTCTTTCATTGGGTGTTTACTGTTGTGCTATATTTACCGTTTTATTGTATGGTTACTTACTGCTTTACTGTACTTTACTGTATTTATCACATTTACTGCATTACATATCATTATTGTGCTGGATCGTGCTGCTGTTTTCTGTTTGGCGGGCAGGGTGTTCTGAGATATGAGCCCACTACCAAGGCTTGAGTACACCCATAGGTATTAGAGTGGATAGTCGTGACGCTTGCGTGGTGGTGACCACGTATTGTTGTTCATGAGACCCACAACCAGACGAGGTTCTATCAGGAGCTTTCTGCTACTGCATGTTATGCAGGCCAGTGGTTATTCTCTTGAGGAACTGTCGACTCTGGTGACCATTCCCGAGGACTCAGTTGCGGCACTCCTCCCGAGTTGTGACAGTGGCAGACCACATTCCGTGGCAAACCCATTGCACATTCTCGATCCGAGGACCCAATGCTGGGAACTTGTTATAGGTTGTCCTTTTTGAAAGAGAATCAGTGGAGGCACTCCTCGATTGGCGATAGTACTGTACCCCGAGGGATGAATGTACTATTGCTTCTCGACCTCAGTGCCAGAAGCTGAGGACCTTTCGTTTTGGAGAATCAGTTGAGGCCTCCTCGATTGATGATGATGCCAAACCAGAAATGGTGAACGTATCATCATTTCTCGACCTGAGAGCCCGGGATACTGAACATCCTAGTACCCACATGTGAGAGGGGCGAGTTGTTTACAGGTTTGCAGGTAACCTTGACTTTCATCCTACCTGGTATTCTGGTTCTCTCATCAGTGTGGACTCATCAGCCTGGTATTATGACATCATGATTATTCTGACCATCTCGGTATTCTGATCAGGTCGGTGCTCTGATTATGCCGATATTCTGGCCTTCTGGTATTCCGATTATGCCGATATCCCGGCATCCCGGCATTCTGATTATTCGGATATTCCTGTATTCCGGTATTTTCTTCAGAGCAGACCTGTGAACTTATTCAGTCAACAGCACAGCAGTTATTCAGAATATGTGGAAGCTTTGATCCCATGTCTGCTGCATTCATATTGCATTTGTATTTGCATCTTGCATCATTTTGCATATCTTTCTCCAGGTCAGACCAGTGAGCTCATCCATCCTTTATCTGAACTGCAGTTTGATTTCCCGACTTTTGTATTGGACTTGAACCAGCTTCTGGAAGAATCATGAACTCTGGGGAGCAGAATCAGTTTGTGACTAGGGCCGATGTTGAATTAATGAAGCATCAGTTGGACCAACTTATGGAAGCTATGGCCGCCATGACAAGGGGAGATGCCAATATTCAAAGAAATGAGAATGTCATTCCACCTCCGGTGAACAATGTTGCTCAAGCTCAGCCTGTGCAGGTCCCGGTTGAGAATCATGCTATACACGAGCGTACCATCTTCCGAGACGGACATTCTTCTTCTCTTAATGCCACAGATTATCAGAGTTTTGCCTTCTCTATGCCAGATGTCCAAGGGGTAGTTCCGAAGATGAACCCTAATGACCCACGATCTGTTGATGATGAAAGATACCGTGTGTTGGACGAGAAAATTAAAGCCCTGGAGAGGCATGATACTCTTGATTTGAATGCTTCGAGCATGTGTCTGGTACCTGGCCTTGTGATGCCTCCAAAGTTTAAAATGCCGAAGTTTGAGCAATACAAAGGGGATAGCTGCCCAAAACTACATTTGGTGATGTTCTGCAGAAGAATGACCTCACATGTCGACAATGACAAGCTCATGATCCACTGTTTCCAAGACAGTCTGAGTGGGGCATCTTTGTATTGGTATATGCAGTTGCAGAGTGGTAGCATCCGATCATGGTCAGATCTAGCCAACGCCTTTGTGAAGCAATACGATTATAATCTTGATATGGCTCCCAGCCGGATGCATTTGCAAGACTTGTCTCAGGCAGATAATGAATCATTCCGAGAGTATGCTCAGAGATGGAGAAAGTTAGCCGCTCGTGTTCAACCACCACTTTCGGATAGAGAATTGGTTGATTTGTTCATGGATACCTTGCAAGGGCCGTACTTGGAAAAGATGATTGTCACTGGGGCAACAAAATTTTCTGACCTGGTGATGGTGGGAGAACGTATCGAGAGCCTGGTTAAGTGTGGAAAGCTCCAAGGCGTCTCGAACTTCCAAGCTAGTGAAAATGAATCAGTTGTTAGTTCTCAGGAAGAATTCGAGGAAGAAAATAGTTCCATGCAGGAATCTTCACCACCTCGTTCTCAGTGTTCAGACATATCAACTGTTCAGAGTCAACAATCTTATGGGTCTTCGTATCAAGGACAATATTCTTCTGCAAATCAGAGACCTCAGAATCAACGGTCATATCGCCGTCAGCCGCGTCAGCACGCCCGACAAAGGCCAAGGAAGCCAGAGAGGAATTTCACTCATTTGCCAATGTCGTACAGTCAAATACTGTCGAATTTGATCAGAGGTGGACTTATAGTGCCGAAGGAATTGAAGCCAGTTCCTTTTCCGTATCCACCAGGTTTTGATGTCAACGCCCGTTGTGACTATCATGCTGGGGCACAGGGGCATTCAACTGAAGACTGTATGATGCTCAGGAGCAAAGTTCAGACTCTTCTTGACTCCAGTATGTTCTCATTCACACCTCAGGGCATTCAGATCCACGACTCTCCTTCGTCCAGTTATGTGGGTTCATCAGTTCAGGTTATGGAAGAAGTCACCGAGAGCGGTAGTGCAGATGATCATCAGACTGACTTCGACGAGCAATACTGAAGATGGCTAGCTCATTAGCAAATCAAGCTTGGAAAGCCCAGTTCCTCAAAGCTGGCAACCATTTAGATCATGTCATTTCTTTGCATTAGTAGTTTCTTTTTTGTTAAAATGTACAAACTCATTTGTAAAACTTGTTGTTTTCGATTGATAATGATAATGGAATGAATATGCATGTTTTGATTAAATCCAGTCGTGTTCACTCATACTTTTTATCGATATCATATGCTGGTTTAAGCAGGATCCTAGGGAGGATGATGAAATTGAAAGGCGCAAAACTTCCGATTGTATGCTTTTGAACAAAAACCCTGTTGATGATGTACAGGCTTTGTTTCGATTCCTAAACACTGGAGATATAAGGAAGATAATCCCTTGTAAACTCCGTTGAGCCTAGTAGTAGGAGTTTCTTTCTGAAAATGAAAAACCCTCAATCTTAACCTGGGGCAGGGTAGGTGTTAGCTAATTTGACTGTGCATTCAAATTTCAAAAGGAGTGTCCCATTCGAGGATCAATTACATCCATGGTTATCCCTCACCAACCGAAGAGTGAGACGGTCACAACCCTTTATAAGTCAAGACAAACCTGTGTCACACGATTTGTTCAAAAAAAAAAAAGAAGAGAAAAAGAATCAAAAGAAAAAAAGAAAGCCCGCTAAGTCGAAACTTGAAAACAAGTGACTTAGGCAAAAGTTAGGGCATCCCGCTGGACTTCTAAATCGAAAAAATTCAAAAAGAATCAGTCCAGGAAAAATCAGGGAAATAAAAACCAAAAGAACGAAAATAAAAAAGGAATAAAAAGTGAAAATAAGAGGAACAAAAAGAAAAATCCTAGAGCAAAGAACAAGTCGTGTGACTACAGACACCGAAGACAAAAAGGGGTGACTCTCACTCCGAAAACCGTGTGGGTTCCTTCTATCCTCATACCATTCACTAACCTTTTTGAAAGGTGAGCGCTTGTGTCGAATTAGCTGAACGTAGGACTGGAGAACATCAAGGAGAATGGGTGGGTTAAAACAAAACTTTGAGCCTTATATCCTTTCTTTCTTAAACCGCGAACCAGGCCACGTTACAACCCTCAAAAGACCTAATTGAAGCAGGGTTGTTTCGAAAGCATACTTCGGTTAAAATTGCGTCAGTTCTGACTCCCAAAAGGACTTTCTTACCATTCATGTTGGTATCGATATGACATTCTAATCAGTGATTCGTTCACTATATGTCACAACATTTTCCCAGTGAACAAACTCGGATTTCAAAACTGTCATATGCATTGCATCAAAATTATCTTTTCAAAACAAATTGTTTTACTTGTGAGTCAGTACTTGGCATCAGGAAAGTTTCTACAATGGAAGGATTGATTAATCTAAGGTGCAAAGTGCCCGAGTACTCCGTTGAGTCGGGGCAGGTCATATCAAACGGGCGATCCATTCCAAGATTTAGTTAATCTGGGGCAATTATGTCGAGAATCTAGGGCAATCAAGTCGAGATTCAATAAATCTCTCGAAGTTCAGTCAGTCAGAGATACTCCTTCACAGATCAGCCAGTCAGGGGCAAAATCATTTCAAGGCTGGGGCAGGTCACCCTAAGAGCACAAAAAGTTATTCTCTCCGGAGGATGGTTAATCAAAAGCCATGAGGCAATATAGGTTGGATCTTCACGAGACATCCTGATGACATGTCCATTCACAGGTTCCTTTATGGGTTTCTGCTTCATCCGGTTTACCATATCACACTTGCAGGTTCATGTTGATAGCTAATGTGTGACATCCCCAGTAGAGTCTCTCTCCCCAGCAAGGGTTCAGGAGTTCGCTCTTCCCTAGCCAGTATGACGAAATTTATTGCTCTTCAGCAAGAGTTCATATTCCTATACAGAGTGTTGGGTTTATGCTTCCCTAGCTTACGGTAAAGTTGTTTCTGTCTCCCCAACGGAGTAAGGGTAGAAGGTAGATTCCCAACAGAGGATCAAGTCTGATCTTGTCCCCTAGCAGAGCTGATATCATCAACCATTGTCCCCAAGCATTTTTTGGGTGGTGGTTAGCTTTCCCCAGCAAGTCAAAGGTCGATTTTCATTGGCATTTTTTTTTCTTTCTTCTTTCTTCAGCAAGAGTCTTGGGATGTTTCCTCCAGCAGAAGTTTGTTATTCATACTTTTCCGCAGAATGGAGGTTTAGTCGGGATCTCGAGCAGTTTATGACTCTGAAAGCGATTCAGTTTGTTATCCCCAGCGGAGTGGGCCTCGTATCTTCAGCATTTATTTTGCTGAAGTGGTCCTGTTGCATATCATAAGCCTCATTGCGTAATCATCATCACATATCATTAGCATAGCATTGCATGAAACCTCGTAAAACTGAACAACAAATCTATAGCCCAACCTTGCTCGGCACCTTCATCCACAGCCCACTTTGCTGGCATCTTTCAAAAACCTGAAGCCATATCCCTATTGGCGTTTCCTTCAAACCAAAAGTCCAATCCCTATTGGCACTTCATTCAAAATCCAATCCCCATTGGTACCCCGAAAGATTTCGCCTTTGAAAACAATTACCATCAGGTTTCACCTGTCTTAGCCAGCAAAGTTCAATTGTACTTGGCACATCCTTCTTCTCCTGGTAGCCCGAGCATACATCGGCTTTTTTGCATATAGTTATCATTGCATCCTCAAATCGCATAGCATTTCCATGTGATATGGAGCATTACGCCATAGAAAGAAAATTCAAACATGTGCATGCGAAGCATAAGCCAGATTTGGTATCTTACGCGAAAGCCTGAATCAATTTCCAATCAAGACGGAGACATATCCCAGCATACATTTCAATCAACCCCTCTGCTTACCTTTCTTTTGGGTCGTAGATCATACGTCGATCTTACCCTCAATCAGTCTTTGTCCATCAACCCTTTGATGACGAAGTTTCAAAGCAAGTCCTCTTCCCGTCAACCCTTTGACGATGCGTTCCGAGCTCAGGTTTCGTACCTTCGGATGTTTTTAGTCCTCTTCCCGTCAACCCTTTGACGATGTGTTCCGAGCTCAGGTTTCGTACCTTCGGATGTTTTCAGTTTCTTCCCGTCAACCCTTTGACGATGTGTTCCGAGCTCAGGTTTCGTACCTTCGGATGTTTTCAGTCTCTTTCCGTCAACCCTTTGACGATGTGTTCTAAGCTCAGGTTTCGTACCTTCGGATGTTTTCGGTTTCCTTTCTGTCATCCCTATGACAATGTGTTTCCTGTGGTCGAGTCCTCTTTCCGTCATCCCCATGACAATGTGTTGCTTTCGGCCAGGTCTTTTTCCTGTCATCCCCATGACAATGTGTTCCTTCAGTTGAGTCTTCTTGTCGTCATCCCTATGACGATGTGTCCTTTCAGTCGGGTTCCGTTCTTCTTTCCGTCAAACCCCTTTGACGACGTGGTTCTCTGGGTATGTTGTCTTTCCGTCAAAATCCTTTGACGAGGTGTGACTGGGCTCTAGTTCTATTTTTTTCCTGGCGGCTAGCAAATTTTGCGGTTCTTTTTGTATTCAATCACCTTGTACCTTGAATGTCTGAAAGCAGTTGCTATCATCCTTTCAGGTCCAAGTTGATTGAATAGGGGCAGCTGTAGCACCCCAAAATTTGCCCTACCTTTTTCTGGCTTTCGCTTCGCATCCATCTGCATATCCATTAGGTCATAACTCATTCCCTCATTTGCATTGGGTTCCTAAGACATGTGATCAAGGCATCTTCCTTTGGTTTGAGCTTTCCGTATTCAGAAGATTGTCAGTATACATCAAGAGGGGGTTTCTTATTTTAGAGGATTCATCAAAGACGTTGGGCCAGGGTTTCATGGGTGTGAATCAAGGTTCAGTTCCTTCTCCATCCAGGACATTTCTTTCATCAGTGTGCATTTAAGGTGAATCAAGCCTCATTCTTGGTTGAGTGTGTGGACTATCATCAATTTAAGATCATGAGATTAGGGTGTTCTATTGGTTTGTGGTTTCTACTCTACTAAAGAGAGGCTCAATAAGTTTTCTATGAAATCCTGTGTAAAAATGCTACTTCGTGGAATGCGCTCCTCCTGGGTCATGCTAAACGTGGTTTGATTGGTGATGCGATGAAACTGTTTGATGAAATGCCGGAACCTGATATTGTATCTTGGAATAGTTATTGCTGGTCTCGTAGATAATGATAGTCCCCATGCGTTGCAATTTGTTTCTATGACGCACGTGAAAGGTCTTAAACTGGATGAATTCACATTACCAAATGCTTTCAAAGCTTGTGATCTTGGTAGTGAGTTAATGTTAGGGAGGCAGATTCATTGTTATATTATTAAGTTGAGGCTTGAGTCTAGCTGCTATTGTGTATCGATTTTGATTGATATGTATTCGAATTGCAAGTTTTTGGGTGAAGCTGTGAAGATTTTTATCAATTCTTTGGGAACTCTCCTGTTTCTGAATGCTTGGCGCTTTGAAATTCTATGCTTGCTGGGTATGTTGCCAATGGAGATTATAGTGAGGCTCTCAGTATGATTTTTCATATGTATCATTATGGTGTACTCTTTGACTTTCATACATTTAGTATTGCTTTAAAGATATGCATTTACTTCGATAACTCAAGTTTGGCACTCGAATTGCACGGATTGGTCATCACTGGTGGCTATGAGTTTGATTTTGTTTTTGGGAGCATTCTTATTGATCTATATTCAAAACAGGGCAATATTGACAATGCAAGGGAAATGAGTGGCCGGGTGATATCTTGGAATAATGCTTTGTTAGCCTACACCGAGGGCTCCATTTGGTCTCTCACCAGCTGATCCAAAAACTCCATCATATACCAAATATCAACAGAGAGCTCTTATACATTTTGCTGTTAAGACATCGAATATATGCACCCTGACATATGAAATATGAAAATAATGAATTAAACCGATTCTGCAAGTTGTATTTGTGTGAATAGAGCTTTAATGAAAGAACTGATACACTTCTTTGTGGTTATTGGCGCAAAATATTATGCTATCAGAAAAATAATTAAATCATAGAAGAGAGCATAACAGAAAATTGGAGAAAAGGAAAAAATACATAAGGAGAATTCCATAATCCTCGCACGATTTTTCACTAACTGCCACTAACTGATATAGCAGAAAAAACTTCCAACCACTTTTGATGACAAAAACTTCATAACAGTTACAATCCTAACCTCTAACCAACTCTAACAGAATTATAACCGATTTCACCTGTAAATACCATTTTACCCTCCCTTGATTTCTGATATAAAGTCATTACCACCTTCATGCTTCAATTCTCTTCTTCATTCTACACAATCTTCATCTTCCATTTCAATTCTCTTCAATCTTCAATCCCTATGTTCTTCACCACCTTCAATTCCTTCATCTTCAATTCATAACTCTCTCCTCCAATTCATGACCTGTAAGAGGAATCACTCACCATAATCAATTGGTCAAACCTGAAAAATAGTTCAACAAACAAAAAATGCAGAAAAACATTTCACTGTAATTTCATAAATTTGCAAGTATAGCAACAGCTATTCACGAGTTGCAAAAGAAGCAGAAGGAGAGTTGAATCAGAGAAGTGAGAATCAAGAGCGAGAAATTTTGAGAATAAGAAATCTACGTATACCTGAGCGGTTGTCTCTGATTTTTTCTTTGAAGAATACACTGTGCAAGATCGATTCAGACGCACTGATTCACGAGGCTCAACCGAATTCGTAGGCCACGATTCAACAGCTTTCTGGAGCTTTCTTCTTCACGTTTACAACAATTGTCGCTCAGCAGCTTGCGCAAGTGTTCAAGAATGACAACAACCAGGTCGAAGAATAAGTCAGCAGCAGTAGACTCGTACAGAAATTGAAGAAGAAGGATAAAGAAATGGAATCGAGCTTACCTGATTTGGATTCGTAAATCGAAGGCGCATCGGACGAACTCCGATAGGTACGTATTGATCTCTGTGTTGTTGCGGTTGCGATTGATGCTTGGCCATTGCACAGTTTCTTTTAAACCTTGATTTCTTAATACTAGATTAGATTTGATTAGGTTTTTGGTTCGGATTCGTCGCGCCGTGGGAATCGTTGAGAGCGAAATGAGTTTATGGTGAGCGATTTGCGAGTGTTGAGCGATTGAAGAGTGAAGTTGTTACTCCGTTCGGTGAGGTTGCGATGGAGTCTACGCGTTCCTCCGATTTGATGACGATCGACCTTGTTTTGTTGCGAGAATTGAGGAGTGGATCGAAGTTCACGGCATGGTGTTGTGGTAGTCCGGCGTGATTTGGAGAAAGAGTTTACGCCGGCGATTCAGATGGAGGAAGCGATACGATGACAGATGACGTCTTTCATTCCGGCGTGTTGTTTTCTTGTGGTTATGTGAGTGAGTGTGGCGGGGAGGCTTGCGAGAGAGGTTAAGGAGATCGTTATTGTGTTCGTTCGTGTGAGGAGATGGAATACGAAGATGTGGAAGAAGGTTGATGGAAGAGGGTTGGGCGGAGGCCAACGGCGTTTCGCCGGGTTTGGTTGAGGATGAAGCAGAAGGCGAGAACGATGAGGGATTTGGAAGATGAACGTGATGATGGTGGCCTACTTAGGGTTTCGCGGCGGCGCCGTTCAGAGAGAATGAGATGAAGAAGACGATAGACTAGTGAGGTTGTTGCTGAGGTTTTTAGGTTTAGTATTTTGTTTTCAGTTTTCATTTACAATTGGACCGGGTTGCTTGCAAGACCCATGTAGTGTTTCTTCTAATCACACCCTTCATCACTCTTCGCACCCCCGCCTGTAGCTTCAAAGATTATTGGGTCATAACAACATAAAACCCACTCGCCCATCCCGCTAGCCACACCTCCAAAATCCACTCCGCACCCCTTGGCTGCTTTTCAAAAAACTCATGGGCTTGCTGTGCAGAAGCCCAACGCCTGATTTCTTCCCCACAATGCCCTTTAATAATTCGCCCCCCCTGTGTTTACATTGAAAACCTTTGGGCCTGAGCCTATAAATCCAACCCCTGAAAACCTCTTACCACCCTTAAATCTGACTGCACCCATCATTCCATTTAATTTTTGTTTTCCAATTTAATTAGATAATATTTTTGTAATCAGTTTTAATTTTAGATTCAAATATAGAATGTGGTTTAGTTTTTAGATTTTGATCTTGAACTTTAATTCTAATTTGGTTTTGATTAACTCTTCTTAATTGGATTTTATTTTTGATTAATTAGATTAGAAGATTTTATTAGAAATTGCCTTGAACTAATTTTAGGATTAATTTTAGAATCTTAGATTAATATTTTCTTGTTAGAATTTAATCTTGATTTTTACTTGGCATTTTAATTCTAGCTTGGTTATTTTTTGACCATGATTTTGTTTGCCTATTCTTGATTAAGTGTTGATTAATTTCTGTTTTCCGGATTAAATGCTCATTTGCTTGCTTAATTCTCTTCATCCCTCTTTAAGATCAACTTAACTTCCATCTTGGAAGTAAGTTGCTTCTTATGTTCTTCTCCTCTTTTTAGGATAGAGTTCTCATACCTCACAAACCATTAGGATCACTCCCTTAACTAATCAATTAGGATTGAGTCTTAGTTCACATAGATTTTACCTTTTTCTCCTCTTTTGAGTCTCTTTTTCTCATCTTAAAACAATAAAAAAAAACACTTAATAAAGGTAGGCACTTATTGCATTTAGGCCTTTCATATAAAGAAAAGATTATAAAGGGGTCTTCTCTTATAATCTTAGAATGTGTAGCATATGCCCCATCTTGGGTCAATGTGTTAAACATTTGATCTTGTATGAGGGACTTAAATGCAATACTTGTTGAAGGTACAAATAAAAAACACTTCTTCATTTCCTAATCAACAAAAACACTTAATAAACACAAGTATGCTAGTGTATTTGAACCTTGACAATTGGAACTAAGTGTGGGGGTCTTCTTCACTCTTAGTGTGCTTTCTTACCCATTCCATCTTGGAATGTGAGGATGTACACATTCCAATGACTAAGATTCAGATACACTATCATATGCAAACAAATCCAAAACACTTCCTTCTAAAAGACAAAAAACAAACAATAACGTCTTTCCTTCGGGAATTCTTTTCTCACCTCATTCACTCTTAGCGTACGAACGTGCTTCCTACTCGTTCTCTTGCAAGATGGTAACGCACTCGGACCAGCGAGCCTGCAACACCTGAGCCAGAACGTTAGCCGTTCCCTAAAAAACACAAACAAACTATCCCTAGTGAGGGGAACTACGCCGCTCTGATTCTCATGCTCCCGATGAGATACGTAGGCAGTGGGATAGGGCCCATGCGAGCACTTCTTTTATTTTCCCTACATTTGTTTCTCTTTCTCTCTCCTTTCCTTTTTCATATTCCTTTTCCTTTCCAGCTAGCAGTTCCTTTTCCAGCATCCTTTCCTTACACCCTTTGATTGAAGCAAGCAAGCGTGGATCTCATCGGGTACGATGGACGCGAGGGGGTGCTAATACCTTCCTCTCGCGTAACCGACTCCCGAACCCAGTTCTCTTGGTCGCGAGACCATGCTTTTCCTTTCTCTCAGGTTTACGCGGTGTTTCCTTTCCCTCTCTTGGGATAAATACACATTGCTGGCGACTCTGTTCGGTGCCACTTTCGCGTTTGTACTTGGATGAAAATCCCGGGAGCGACAAAGGTGAATCCTAAAGGAGAAGTAACTCGACACAAGACGAGACTTGTAGCGAAAGGATTTCTTCAGACGGAAGGAATTAACTCCGACGAAGTGTTTTTGCACATGTTGCTAGGATCGAAACAATCGGATTGGTTGTTGGTCTAGTAAATATGAACAATTGGCACACATGTCAGATGGACGTGAAGTGTGCATTCCTTAATGGCCCCTTAGACGAAGAAGTTTATGTCGCACAACCAACTAGGTATGTGAAACGAGGCGAAAAAAGAAAGGTGTAAAGGCTGCATAAAGCCCTGTATGGACTTAAGCAAGATCCAAGAGCTTGGAATAAGAAAATTGACAGCTTCATAAGGGAGAATGAATTTGTGAAGTGTACGACTGAGCATGGAGTGTATGTAAGAAGAAGCAGTAGTGAATTGCTTATAATATGCCTCTATGTCGATGACCCATTGATAACAGGAAATTTCAAGAAGGAGATCGAAGATTTCAAGCATGACTTAAGTGAGGAGTTTGAAATGTCAGACTTGGGAAATCTCTCATATTTCCTTGGCATCGAGTTCTACAGGACTGGTAGAGGTTTGATGATGCACCAAAGAAGATATGCAGGCGAAATACTCAAGAGATTTGAGATGTAAGATTGCAACCCAACTTCGACTCTAGCTGAGACCATATTGCAACTGTTGAAGGATTCAGATGAAGATGATGTCGATCTAACCAAATATAGAAGACTTATCGGGTCACTTAGTTACCTTTGTCACACATGGCCTAACTTAGCATACAGTGTGGGTATGGTAATTAGATTCATGCAGAAGCCAAAGGTATCACACCTAGCAGCGACGAAGAGGATACTGAGGTATCTGAAAGGAACTCTCGACTATGGCATTTTATTTTCTGCAGCTGATGAAGGAAAAGAATGCAAGTTAGTGAGATACACCGACTATAGTTGGTGTAGTGATGCTAAGGATAGAAAATCCACAGCAGGCTATGTGTTTATGTTAGGTGGTGCACCAGTTGCTTGGAGTTCGAAAAGGAGCCAGTAGTGGCATTGTCATCATGCGAAGCACAATATATAGTTGCTTCTCTTTGTGCATGTCAAGCAACCTGGATGGTGAACCTGGTCGAAGAGATCACAGCGAAGAACCATGGAGCAATTACCATGAAGATCGACGGCATGTCAGCTATCAACTTGGTGAAGAATCCAATAGCACACAGTTAAAGCAAGCAAATCGAAATGAGGTTCCATTATCTTCAAGAACAGGTAGCAGAAGGAGAGATGAATTTGGAACACTGCAGAACTGAGAATCAGATTGCAGACATCAAGACGAGGGAGTGCTAGTCGAAGTGTTCAATAATTTAAGGTCTATGATGAATGTAGATAGTTTAGACATAATGAATTAGGTGGTGTGTTAAATATGTAATTCATTGTTTTAGAAACATTAGATTTGGTTTAGAAAGATCAGATTTGATTTAAAAAGATTAGATTAGATATTTTTGGGCTTTTATAGTATGGGCTTTAGCTTGAGATGCAAGTTAACCTAAATCTATAAATAGGGAGGAACTCTTGTCATTGTAATCATCAAGTTTGATAATCACGGTTTTGAAGTTGCAAAGTAATAATAAAATTCCACAGTTGTGGGCAGAGAGTTACTCTGCAGTTCATACTCACCTTCTTTAAACGTGTTATTGTTTTTTTTCATTGTCATTACATAACAATATTGAGATCAAGATTGAGAAGAATTCACCATAGATCGTGGTTGAATTCCAACACTAATAATTTCCGTTCACACTTTTGGTCCCTTCTGTCAAAGTCCGTTACTAGAAACTAATGGGGCGCGCCACATGGAAGTTATTTTGTAACTGTGCATAAACATGGCAGTGCCAGTGTGGCAAAGATGCCGACGTGGCGTGCCACATGGCTAAGGTCAACACCATACTTGAACCCATAAAATTTCATAGCTAATTCGCAACTAAAATCATAACTAATTTGTAGCAAATTCAAAAACTAGTAAATATACCCAATTTTATTTACTATTTATTGATGATTTTCATTGAACCACCATTTATAATATTTCTCATCATAGTTGGTGTCGATGGGTCATCCTTGTCAGTTGTCACCATTACCATTGCTACTTACTTTAATTTTGTTGCTACTTACATTGATAGTTTTGTGTAGTTTCAGAGAACATCTTCAACATCATGTTAGAAATTTCAAACACAGCTGTGAAGATATAACTTCAACATCATATCAGAGTTATGAAGATTAACCCCAATTGATAATGTGAGAACATAGACTACACTTAATGGGTTGTAACCATCACTACATATTTATTTTTTGTCGGAGCATTTTTTTTCTCTCTTGTATAAAATGAATTTTAGATACCATGCTTTTTTCTACTTCTCCTTCTATGCAGGTGAGAGTACAGGATTACCCAAACATTCTTGTTACGGGTGGTTTAAATGGTAAGTATATATATATATATATATATATATATATATATATATATATATATATATATATATATATATATATTCCAATAACTATTATTGTTTTAATATGCAATACGAAATCATCATAATTTTTTAATGATTAAGATTTTACATGTGATATTAACACATTATCATATCACTGCTTGTACTTTGTGTAGATCCACGTGTTTTGTATTTAGAACCTGCAAAGTATGTGACAAAACTAAGGGATTTGAAAACTGATGATAACATACCATTGTTTAAATGTGAGCTTGGTGATGGACATTTTCGAAGTTGTGAACGTAAAATATAACACCTTGCCAGAGTTATAGAAAAACATGATTAATCACCTTGATCTATAATCTAACTACATACATATATTTATATATAAGTAATTACTTGTATCTCAAGTAATTAACATAACAAATTAAATTAGGATTATATCACAAGATCCCCCCTTATAATCAAAGTATCTAAACACAAACTAATCATAATCGATTTGAATTATTCCTAATTTCTTCTTCAAAATCATGAATCCGTCAATCTTCAATCCTTTGGTGAAAACGTCGACCACTTGTGCTTCACTCGAGCAATGTTTTACCTCAAGTTCACCTTGATTTACCTTCGTCCTCAGAAAGTGAAATATAGCATCAATATGCTTACTCCTTCCATGCAGAAATGGATTTCTTGCAAGATTAATGACTGACTTGTCGATCTGCAGCACCAGTGGTCACTTTATTTCGACCTTTATCTCATCCAGCATAAATTTAATCCAAATTGTTTGATATGCAGCATAGGATCTTGCTATATACTCAGACTCGCATGATGATAATACCACCAGAAGTTTCTTTCTCGAGCACCATGAGATTGGGGCACCAAACACTTGAAAGAAATATCCAGTTGTGCTTCTTCTACCCTCCTTATCTTCACATCAATCAACATCTGAATAGCAATTGATCATGGCTTCTTTACCTTCATAATCTTGTGGAAATAGGATTCTACAATTTAGTGATCTTTTAGGTATCCCAAGATTCTTCTGGTAGTCTTCATGTGTGACACCTTTGGTTTATCCGTGTATCTACTCACCAATCCGATTGAGAAACCTATATCAGATCTGTTATTGCACACATACCTCAAAGATCCTACAATTTGTTTGAACAAAGTGACATCGAAATTGTCCTCATCTTTATGCTTCTCTGGTTTTAAATTTGGTTCGACATGTGAGAATGAAGAACTCAAATAATCCATCATGAATCTCTTGAGTATTTCTTTGACATACTTCCTTTGATGTAGCACCATAAATTATTTGGTAATTTGAAATTCCATGCCTAGGAAATAAGACGAGTTTCCCAGATCTAACATTTCAAATTTCGTCTTCATCATCTCTTTGAACTTCTTCAAGTTTCCAGTGTTATTTCCAGTTACTAGCAAGTCATCAACATGTAAGCATATGATGGTTATGTCTTGTGCCATGGCCTGTACATAGATACCATTCACAGGCCTGCATTTTATGAATCCCAATTCGACTAGGTATGAGTCGATTTTCTTATTCCATGCCCTATGTGGCTGTTTAAGGCCATAAAGGGCTTTGTGCAACTTTACACTTTCCTTGCTTCCTCCTGTATCACAAAACCAGGTGGTTGTGTGACATATACAACTTCATCTAGGGAACCATTCATAAACTCTGATTTAACATCTAAGTGAAATGTCGACCAATGTTGCTTGCATGCTAAGGCTACCACTAGCCTGATAGTCTCCAATCTTGCAATTGGTGCATATACTTCAAAGTAGTTAAGCCCAGCTCTTTGAAGAAATCCTCGTGCTACTAATCTATCCTTGTATCTTTTAATCGACCCATAGGGATTTCACTTTAGTTTGAACACCCACTCTGTTTCAATAACTTTTATGTGTGTTAGCAATTCGACTAGCTCCCACATATTGTTTATTACAATGTCTTGTAACTATTTGACCATAGTTGCCTTCCATTTTTTTATTCGTTAATCCTCACTATAGATGATTGGTTCAGCACCTACAAGTAAAGCAAAATGAACCAAGTCTCCATCTAGTGTGACTTCGTCATTACCAACCACTTAATTATCTTGAAGTTTTGTTGGGACAACTATGATTCTTTGAGGTCTTTGTCTTGTGCCTGCCACACCCTCATGATTTTCTGCTTTGACAGTTGGAACTTTAGTAACTACTGGGAGCTCATTAACAGGAACCTCATCATGATACTACTTTCTTCATCAAAGTCATAACTCATCAATAGTTTGTTGGTTGCATCATTTGAGTCCCAATTCCAAGCAGAGTTCTCATCAATCACAATGTCTTTACTCACCAAAATCTTACAATTGATTGGATTCAATACCTTGTATGTTCTATTATTGTGATATCCTACTAGAATCATAAGTTCACTCTTATCATAAAGCTTTATTTTCCTTGAATCAGGAACATGCTTGTAGCAGATAGAGCCAAACATCTTCAGATGACTCACTGATGGTCTCTTGCCACTCCACACTTCTTCAGGAACCTTATTCTTCAGTCTCTTTGTATGGCGCCTGTTCAGTATATGAACAATAGTGGTGACTGCTTCGCCCCATAGGGATTTTGGCAGGTTCTTTTGCTTCAACATGCATCTAGCCATATCCAATATGGTCATATTTCTTCTTTATGATATTCCATTATGTTGAGACATGTAGGGGAAAGTTACCTCATCATCAATACCATGTTCTACACAAAACTCCTCAAATAACTTGAATATATATTCGCCACCTCTATCTTCCCTTAGAACCTTGATATTCTTTTCACTCTAGTTTTCAACAAGTATTTTGAATCTCTTAAAGATTGCAAATACTTCATATATGCGCTTAATCACATAGATCCAGAATTTTCGACTATACTCATCAACAAATGAGACAGAGTATTTGCTTCCACCAATGGTATGATCCTAAAAAGGCCACATACATCAGAATGTACTACTTCTAGTATGCAGGAGGACCTCATTGGCACAATCGAAATGAAAGACTTTCTGGATTGCTTCCTTACCAAGTAACCTTCACATGCATGATAAGGATTGGTATACCAGTTACGATATCTTGAGTAATTAGTTGATTTAGTGACCTAAAATTCAAATGGACAAACCTCAAGTGCCACAACCAAATATGCATGTGGTCGACAACTGTTTTCAGGCATTATACCTCAGTCGAACAAATCATGATCATAAATGTCCTATTCTTTGACAGAGGAGATTTTAAGACCAAATTATTCTGAGTGTCGAATAATTCAAAATCCTCATCTTTCATAACCACAAAGAAACCTTTTTCGACCAGTTGTCTAACACTTAGTAAATTGCAATTCATTCCAAGTACATAGAGTACATCTTTAATCATGGATTTTACTCAATTTCTCCTTTGAATAACTATGTTTCCTGCACCTTCTACTTACAATGAGCTATTATCTGTAAGCCTAACCTTGTTCTTCTCCGACTCATCAAAATATGCTAACCAAACTCTTCTACCAGTCATGTGGTTCGAGCAGTCTTTGTCAAGGAACCAAATCTTGGAGTCGACATGCTCATCTGAAACCGCAGCCATAAGCATCGTGGTTTCAGAATCATCTGAATCTTCACATGCAAAGTTTTCTCCTTCAACATTATTCCCTTTTGAAGAACCTTTGCTGCCTTTCTTACACCAGCAATTCTTGGCTAAATGACCCCATTTTTCACAGTTGTAACACTATACACTCTTCTTCTCAAGTTTGTCTTTATGAGTCGAAGTTCCTTCTCCTCTTTTGGAGGATTCAGAAGTCCTCTCATCTTTCATTAGCTTGTGACAATCAAACTAAGAACCTTTCTTGCTCGGGGACTTGTCACATTTGCCTTTAAACCTAGAACCTCCATTTTTCTTTCATGTTTGGGCATGTTGTGCTTGTATCGAATCTTCAACTATCCTTAACTCATGTATCTCCAAATAAACCAACCAAATCTTCCAATTTCAAGGTTTCAAGATTTTTAAATTCTTGAATGGCCACAATAACATGATCAAAGTGAGAGGTCAAGGTTCTCATTACCTTCTCAAATATCATCTTATCAGTTAGGACTTCAACACAATCTTTCATGAGATGGAAAATATTATGCACCTTCAAGACATAGCTTGCAATATTTTCATCTTCTCCCATCTGCGGTAACTCATACTTCCTTCACAGTGCCTCTAACTTGACACCTTTAACCTTCTCACCACCTTTGTAATATTTGACAATAATATCCATTCCTCCTTGGAATATTCATCATGAGAGATTCAATCGAAATTCGCAGCATCCTCTGCAGATTAAATAGAAAATGCAACCTTGCAATCTTTCTTCTTTCTATCCTTATGGTTGATCCTCTGAGCATCATTTGCATTGTGAGCAAGTTCAAGGACACCATTAATGACCACTTCAAGGTTTTCTTGGAAACCAAACAAGGATTTCATTTTCTTACTACATCGGTTACAATATTTCTCGTTAAGAATTAGAAGAGAATTGGGAATACCATTTCCACCATTTATCTCTGCAACAAATATGATTCACGATCCCTAAAAACACAACCACCAACGTGAAAATCTTGAATCAAGATCAAGTAAACTAACCGAAGCTCTAGATACCAATTTATTAGTGCTAAAGCACTTAGGTGAGGAAGGAATGAGAGTGTTAGAGTGTAATACCCCGTGTTTACTTAAATACTCCAATTTATATCAGTTGAGGCCGACTGAGTTCCTATGTACTCTGAAAGTTATCAGTTGGGATAATTAGAGTAATTTGTGAGTTCAGATTGACTTAATTAATATTAGTTAGAATTGACCTTTTATTAATTGGGACTTGTGATAACACTAATAATGGGTCAATTGGTCTAGTAGAACAAATATTTAATTAATGGCACATGAAATATTTGTTTTACTATATTTATCCTTTTCCAACCACACATTTTTATCAGCAAAAAATTGTGACCACATGTTACTAGTCCTCTAAGCCTCTCTCCAACACATGTTCATACTACCCTTACCAACTTTTCCATCTAGTGATACATGTATGCTACTTCTTCTTTCTATACATCAGAAAACAACATAACTAAGGAAAAATAAAGAAAGAAAACTTGGGAAAAAAAAAGAAGAAATATCGTGGAAAGGGAGAATAAGAGGAACTCAAGATTCATCATCATCGTTTTCACTTTATCATCTTCCAACAACAATCTTCTTCATCTCTTTGGCTAAAGTGGGTTCTAGTTAGAAACCCTTGATTTTAGGAATTAAGGATTTGTTATTGAATCATAGATTAGTGAGAAATCCATGACAACATGAGTTCTATTATATGATAATAATTAATGTTTTCCATGAATCATGATAGTTTAAAATATATGTTTCTTATAGCCATGAACTTCTATGAAAGTTGTTGGTAGTGTTCTTCATGTTTTAGTGTGATTCATGTGTTGGTATTGTTGTTGTTGTTGTTGTTGTTGTTGTTGTTGTGTTTGTGTGTTTAGGATTTTGAGATAAACATGTGGAAAATATGTGAGTTGTTGATGAAACATATTACATGTTATTGATAGTTGGGTAACATGATTGGTAGAATTGGAAACTAAGAGAAGTTATGCAGGTTGTAACAGAGGAATGTTTATGAGAAATAGCAGGAAATGGTTTGAGAATGGTCTAGAAAGAGTTTGGTATCAAAAAGTTGAATTTTTATGTGAAAACCATCAGTATATGCCGACCTGAAAGCATCATAGGCCGACCTACACGCACCAATATTGAAGCCTGTGGCTTCTGCCCATGCGTTGCCTCGTATAGGTCAACCTGAAACCATCATAGGCTGACCTGAAACCATCATAGGCCGACCTATACCTTGTTTCCTTGAGAAAAATTGCTTGATTCTTGTTTTCCCCATAACTTGAGTTTCGTAACTCTGTTTGACGCGCGATCGGAATCGTCGAAAAGCCCTTTCAATGATCTATAAGATAGTAAGTTAGAACTTGTATTTATGACCATCAAGGATAAGGTTAGTCATGTATGTTAGTTCTGGGATTGGCTAGAATTTTGGTAAAACAAAGTTGTTTAATGTTAATGTCACATGGGTGATGTCTTAACATTGAGTCTTAACATTGGATAATGTTAAGTGTTTAAGTTGTTGAAGTTTTGAAGTTTGATGTCACATGCGATGTCATGACATCAGATATGCAGTCTATTAAAACATCAGGTTTGAGATGTTTTTAGGGTTAAGTGTATTAGCTGGAATTTGGGAGAGCTGTTAGAGTTATTGGATGTGAATATCTTGGAGAAGATATTTTCTGTTGCAAACAAATTTGATGCAGATTTGTAGGAGTGTTTAAAGGCTGAAGATTTAAGAAGATTTTGAGAGAAAATCTGTTTTGAAGATTCAGTTTTAAATAACAAATCAGGTCAGATATTGTAGCAGGTCCAAGCCTAAATCAAATAGCTATATAAAGCGCATCAATCCTGAAGGAAAAGTACAGAAGATAGAGAGCATAGACCGAGTGTCAATCATTGTCTTTGTACGAGTATTTTGTAAACCATTCTAGGTTGAATTGGTGAGTTGTAAGGTGTACTCTCTCAGAGTTGTGAAGCAAGAGAGTGTTGTTACTTGATCAAAGCTTGTAAGCAGGATCAAGGTGTTTCTCAAAGTGTGATCTTTGAGGTGTTTTAGGAAGTGAGTAGTGTTCTCATACCTAAGTGGTCTCTTAGGTAGAAAGTTCATTAGGTAGATATTAAGTTTAGGAGATGTCAACTGGGTTGTTGAGTCTGTAAATTAATTCTACTAATAGTGAAATTCCTTCCTGGCTTGGTAGCCCCCAGAGTAAGTTGTTTAACTGAACTGGGTGAACAATTCTTTGTGTACTCTTCTGTTGTTTTATATGGTCCATTGTAGAGTGTGTTGTTGTGACATCACACGTAACATCACATATCTGGTACCAGAATTTCAATTGGTATCAGAGCAGGCATCCTGCTCTGCATCTGGGTGAGATCTAGGGCTGATACTTTCTGGTAAGATGGACAAGGAAGTTGGTGGATTTGTGAATAGACCCCCTATTCTGGATGGCTCTAATTATGATTATTGGAAGCCAAGGATGATTACCTTTTTGAAATCCTTGGACAGCAGGCCTTGGAAGGCTATCATAAAAGAATGGAAAGCACCTGTTGTTGTTGAGAAAGATGATGCTGGGAAAGAAAAAGAAGGCAGCTCAAAACTGAAACCTGAAGAAGAATGGACCAAGGAAGAAGATGATCTTGCCCTTGGAAATTCTAAAGCTCTAAATGCTATTTTCAATGGAGTTGATAAGAACATCTTCAGGTTGATCAACACCTGTGAAGTTGCTAAGGAAGCTTGGGATATCTTAAAGACTACTCATGAAGGAACCTCAAAGGTTAAGATGTCAAGACTTCAACTTCTGACATCAAAGTTTGAAAGTCTAAAGATGAAGGAAGATGAAACTATTCATGATTTTCACATGAGTATTCTTGAGCTGTCTAATGCCTCTAGTGCTCTTGGAGAAAAGATGACTGAAGAAAAGCTGGTGAGGAAAATCCTTAGGTCCCTTCCCAAGAGATATAAGATGAAGGTGACTGCAATTGAAGAAGCTCAAGACATCAGCAAAATGAGAGTTGATGAACTAATTGGATCTCTTCAAACTTTTGAGTTAGGGTTGAATGAAGAGGAACCTGAAAAGAAGACCAAGAGTATAGCCTCGGTATCTAATACTCAAGAAGAGAAGAAAGGGAATGGTGTTGAATCTCAGGAGGAGCTATCTCAGGCTATTTCTATGCTGGGAAGACAATTCAACAAGGTGTTCAAGAGAATGAATAGAAACTACAAACCTAATGTTAAGCACATATCCTCTGGCATCAGCAAGTTAAAAGAAAATGATGAAGAGAAGACTGCTCAAGACAAAGGGATCCAATGCTTTGAGTGTGAAGGTTATGGGCATATCAAGAAAGAATGTCCTACATTCCTTAAGAAGCAGAAGAAGGGCAAGATTGTTTCCTAGTCTGATACTGACAGTGAAAGTGAAGAAGAGTTAGCCAAGCATGTCAGAGCATTGACAGGGACATGTGTGTCTGATGGAGAATCAAGTGATGAGGAACTGACTTTTGAGGAGTTAGCAGCCTCCTATCAAGAGTTATGTCTGAGGAGTGCAGAGGTTTGTCAAGAAAGTGAGAAACAAAAGAAACAAATTGTTCAGCTTGAGACTGTTAAAGCTGATCTTGAAAATGAAGTCTTGTTGGTTAAATCTGAACTTGATCAAATGACAAAATATGTTAGAATGTTAAACAGTGGATCTGATACTCTTGATAAGATCCTTCAGGCAGAAAAGGTAGCAGGAGACAAATCTAGCTTAGGATTTGTTGTTGAGGAGAAGGTTTCTGGTGAAGCTAGTACTTCAGGAACCAAAAAGGACATGTCTCAACCAATGTCTCAACATAACAAAAAGAGACATAATCCTAAACCCAAGCAGGTTGCTCACCAACAGCCTCAAAATGTTGGGAAAAGGTATGCTCATAGTCCTCATCAAAAGAAGGTTCATACTTCTGGAGCTAGGCAGTATATGCCTCCTCAATACCATAGGAGCATGCAGGCTTCTAGGTTTAACATGTTCCATCAGATGTCTCAACATCAGGGGAATATGTATGGCTTTGGATATAATAATGTTGTGCCTCATTTTTATGGTAGAAGGAAGCCACATCATCATAGAAGACATCCTAAGAGACAGAATCCTCACTACAGAAGACAGCACCAGTACTATGGATGGCAGCCACAGCATTTTCATCATCAAGGTGGCAGGAAGTTTAACAACTTCATAAAAGAGAAAGTAAGGTGCTTCTATTGTGGAAGATTTGGTCATATGCAGTTTTCTTGCTTTAAACTGCATGGATATCCCAAATCTGTCCCTCAACCTAGACAGAAGGAGAACAAGACTAAGGTTGTTAAATAATGGGTTCCTAAAGCTGAGGTTACATGTCTATTGGCTCACACATCAGATAGACATTCTGCTAAGGATGGATGGTACTTTGACAGTGGATGTTCAAAGCATATGACTGGGTCCAAAAATCATTTGGTGGAGATCAATTCTTGCTCCTCAAATGATGTTACTTTTGGTAATGGAGAGAAAGGGGAGGTAAAAGGAGTTGGAAAAGTGAAGTGTCATGATGGACCTGATCTTGACAATGTGCTTCTTGTCAAAGGTTTGAGTGCTAATTTGATTAGCATAAGTCAGCTTTATGATGAAGGACACAAGGTCAGCTACATTAAGGATGATTGTTTGGTGACTAATGAGAAGAATGAGGTAGTTATGAAGGGAGTCAGATCCAGAGATAATTGCTATCAATGGGTACCTCAAGAGTTCAGCTCATCAAGTGATGTTAAGGATGATGTTATGACATCTGAATGTGGCATCAGAAGGATCACCAAACAACCTAGTGTTATGCAATTGTTCACAGGAAATCTTGAGGAACCTAAGGTCATAGAGGATGATCACTCAGATATGAAGAGTAATGACAATTTCTCTGAAGATATAGGTGCTGGTAGTGGTGATCTTAAGAAGTTTTGGAAGCAAGATGATAAGCAGACTGATAACTCACAAGACAACCATCACAGGTTGGCAATCTCTGTTTTGGAAGATGGAGATGTTGGAGTTAAGGTTGAAGCATCTCATAGCCTTAAAATAAAGAAGAATGTTGAAGTGGTTGATCTGTCTGACAATGAGCTGATTGCAAAAGTAGTTCCTGGGGTTGCTAAAAGACTGAAATCAAGGAGTTTTAGTTCATCTAAAGCTTTAAACATAGAGTTTTGTTTCTTCTTCTTATTCAATCTGTCCCAACCTTCTGAGTTTTTAAATGTAATCCAGTCCTTATCACCATCTCCTTCATCGGAACCATATTGTTGCACTAGAGGTTTCTTGATGGTCTTCATCCTTGTCTCAGATGTTTTGCTTGTTCTTGTTGCTCCTGAAGAAGTTCCAGCTGTTGTCTGTGTTTTTCTCTTCTTCTTCAGTGGATCTGGTTTCTTGTCCTCCTGCTTGAGGTTCTTTGCTGCATCTTTGGAGTTTGACTGGCTCATTCTTGGTTGCTGTGTGGTGTTGCTAGAAGGAAGAAGGCTTGTTTTTATAATGCAAACAAGGAGCATTGTTTGTATCGCCTGTCCAGTCAATGTGTTGGAACTTTTTTTTTGGGGAAAGCTTGGTGTTTGACTGTGTCATTTATTATGACAGGACATTGTGTTTGGTGATTGTCCAATTATGGCTAAAAAGGGGGAGAGTTAGCCTAGCTTTTGTGTGTAGAGTGTGACCTATCTCAGTTCTGATGTGGTGCAGAAGTTGAGGGGGAGAGTGTTTGTGCAGCTGTATGCTGGTTCTGGTTTTGAGGGGGAGTTTGCCCTTTGTTGATAGGTGATGTGCAACATTTTGAAGTGGGAGCTGTTTAGAATGAGTGCTGCTAGGAGTTTTTAACATTTTTCAATTTTTATCCGCTGCTGAAGTCTCTGATGTTGCAGAGATTGTTTTAGCCAAAATTAGCCAAAAAGGGAGATTGTTAGTTCTGGGATTGGCTAGAATTTTGGTAAAACAAAGTTGTTCAATGTTGATGTCACATGGGTGATGTCTTAACATTGAGTCTTAACATTGGATAATGTTAACTATTTAAGTTGTTAAAGTTTTGAAGTCTGATGTCACATACGATATCATGACATCAGATATTCAGACTATTAAAACATCAGGTTTGAGATGTTTTTAGGGTTAAGCGTATTAGCTGGAATTTGGGAGAGCTGTTAGAGTTATTGGATGCGAATATCTTGGAGAAGATATTTTCTGTTGCAAACAGATTTGATGCAGATTTGTAGGAGTGTTTAAAGGCTGAAGATTTAAGAAGATTTTGAGAGAAAATCTGTTTTGAAGATTCGGTTTAAAAAACAAATCAGGTCAGATATTGTAGCAGGTCCAAGCCTAAATCAAATAGCTATATAAAGCGCATCAATCCTGAAGGAAAAGAATAGAAGATAGAGAGCATAGACCGAGTGTCAATCATTGTCTTTGTACGAGTATTTTGTAAACCATTCTAGGTTGAATTGGTGAGTTGTAAGGTGTACTCTCTCAGAGTTGTGAAGCAAGAGAGTGTTGTTACTTGATCAAAGCTTGTAAGCAGGATCAAGGTGTTTCTCAAAGTGTGATCTTTGAGGTGTTTTAGGAAGTGAGTAGTGTTCTCATACCTAAGTGGTCTCTTAGGTAGAAAGTTCATTAGGTAGAGATTAAGTTTAGGAGATGTCAACTGGGTTGTTGAGTCTGTAAATTAATTCTACTAATAGTGAAATTCCTTCCTGGCTTGGTAGCCCCCAGAGTAAGTTATTTACTGAACTGGGTGAACAATTCTTTGTGTACTCTTCTGTTATTTTATATGGTCCATTGCAGAGTGTGTTGTTGTGACATCACACGTAACATCACATATCTGGTACCAGAATTTCAATGTATTAGTTGAGGATGCTATAATCTGCATTATGATATATATGCTATGAATTGTGGTTGTGTTGGTGATGCATATTTTGCTATCCATTAATTGTTGCTTGTATGTATATATATATATATATATATATATATATATATATATATATATATATATATATATATATATATGATAATAACAGTAGAAATTCATAGGGGATGGCGAGGAAACTCTTAATGTCAATTAATGAAATAAATTAGTAAGATGTTTAGAACATGATAGATGACTTAAATGCCAATGATTGTGAAAATGATGCCTAGGTGTGTGTCTTTGACAAGTAGTTGTCTAGTGGAGAGGCTTGTACAAATTATACATTATATGGAGCATGTATGGTTTTGTGTTGATTGTGAATAAGGTGAATATGTTGCCTTGCGATTGTCGAATACAATCATGTGTGCGTTTGTGATCACGTAGTCAGAAACACTTCCTTGAGTTGTGTCATTCCAAGAGTAAAGGCTTATATAGAGAGCTCCTCTAGAATGTATGCACTAGTGTCTTGACAGGTTTGATTCCCGTTGTACGAATGGAGTCTACGAGTAAAGAGACTTGTGATGGGGTATAGCCCATGAGAAGTGATGATTCATGCAGACTATGTTTCTCTTGGATCCGAATCCATTTCGTATGTCAAGGTTTGCAAGGATCCATGACCCATGCCGGACTCTTAGACGTAGGAGAGGACGGGAAAATGGGATGCCTTGATGAGGTTTCCGATTGGTGATAGTTTGAGTTGTTGGACTCAAGTGGCGTGTTTCCATATAGTGTGAAGTTGTGAGCTCAAACCTTGTCCCTTCCCTTTTTAGGCTTGAGTTAGGATTGGTTAGAACCTTGTAAAGTCGAGAGAATCCATAAGATAGGGAACCCACTGAGATTATTATCTCACCCCATGTTGTTGATTATATTTCAGGTGGTTCAGGTTCCGTGAAGGCTAAGGACAAGGTTGTTTGATGTCCTTACTTGTCTTAGCATTTTCGATGACATTGTTTCCGCTGTGAAGACTCTATTTTGAGATCATTTGATATGATCTAGTTCTTAGTCTTGTAGAGCATCTTGTGTATATTATGCCATGGTTATTAGTTTTATGTTTTGGCATGCAATGTATACAATGTGCTACGAGGAACTTATTTGTATTTCTGTATCAAACTTACAAACATGTATAATATGTATCTTTTAGATATATGTATTTATATATGAATGTTACATAGAGAGAATATGGAAAATAAAAAGTAAATTGTATTATGTAATATAACTACACGCATGTATTTATATACAAGTAATTACTAGCTTGTATCCAAGTAATTAACATAGCAAACTAAATTGGATTATATCACAACAAAATTAAAGTAGATGTGAGTTGAACAATAAATTTCTATATAAAAATCAAATTAAATATAAAAAACAACAAATTCTCCAGTTATGTAAAATCAATTTTGTAGACGGAATCAATTCTACTTTTAAATAATCAAACAAATCAAAATTATTTCAAAATTAATGCTACATCTCTATAATAGTTTTTGTTTCATCCAAAAACTAAACCAAAAATGTACACTAAGTATATGCAACTCGTAAATTCGTATAAGTTATATATATATATATATATATATATATATATATATATATATATATATATATATATATATATATATATATATATATATATATATATATGAAATTCAAACCTTAAATGTGATTATAATTAAATAAATATTAAATATCAATAACAAAATATCATGTTTTTAAAGTTATATAAATTATAAGTACCAAAAAAAAAAGTTATATAAATTATTTTATCAAATGATAGTAACATCTTAAAACACTATCCAAAAAAATAGTTTTATAAGTTTTTAAAAATTAAAACTATACAAAAAAAAAGTTTATTTCTTAAAAACTATAACATAGCAAACTAAATTGAATTATATCACAACAAGATTTATGTAGATGTGAGTTGAACAATAAATTTCTATATAAAAATCAAATTAAATATCAAAAACAACAAATTCTCCATTTATGTAAAATCAATTTTGTAGACGGAATCAATTCTACTTTTAAAGAATAAAACAAATCAAAATTATTTCAAAATTAATGCTACATCTCTATAATAGTTTTTGTTTCATCCAAAAACTAAACCAAACGTACATTAAGTATGTACACTAAGTATATGCAACTCGTAAATTCGTATAAGTTTTCTTTATATATATATATATATATATATATATATATATATATGAAATTCAAACCTTAAATGTGATTATAATTAAATAAATATTAAATATCAATAACAAAATATCATGTTTTTAAAGTTATATAAATTATTTTATCAAATGATAGTAACATCTTAAAACACTATCCAAAAAAATAGTTTTATAAGTTTTTAAAAATTAAAACTATTCAAAAAAAAAGTTTATTTCTTAAAAACTATAGTTTCTTAAAAGCTAAATAAAATCGTGTTAGATTATGTCAGATATAAAAAAAATCTTCAAGTACTCGTCCCTGCTTTTACTTAGAATTAATTTTACAACTAGTTTTAACTCAAAATTCATATTTAAAAATATATAATCAGATGGTTTATCCATTTTATGTTTTAGCCATCTTCTTTTTAATACATTATGAGATTTATATATTCTTCTGAAATTCTTTGGTATTACAATTGTGGGGTCTAAGAGAAGATGTGAGATTAAATTGAGGCATAAGAAAAAAAGAGAATTTTAGGAGCCACTTTGCGTGGCTATTCAGAGTAGAAGCCAAAGTTTTTATTCTCTATATAATTAGTAATTGGTTGGTTACATTGATTCACTTCAATAAATAATATTTTTAAAGGCGCACTACTTTTTATTATTTAAAAAATAAAAAAATATATATAAATATGTAGTTTTTCATAAAACTAAGGTGCAATTCGATTCTCAACTATCGCAGTTTATGATTTTATTTGTTTATAAGTGTAAACAAAATGTTCTAACCCTTTAATTTTCTATTTAATCGAGACATAAAATAATAAGATTTTACTATAAAACCACTCGTTAAACAAATTTTACCCTAACCATTACTAATATGAAACCGCCCCAAACTCGCAAGAATCATTCTTTGGAATGGATTGCAAGACAGAAAAAAATCTTCAATGTTTTTTCTGCCCTTGTAATCTATCTCACTTAATGGTGTTGATATTGTCGTTGTTTCATTTTTGGAATAACCCTCAGTTAAAGAAGGGAGCTCAACCTTTAAAAAATACTCAGTTGATAGATTGCAAGTGCAGAAAAGCATTCTTCCTTCAAGTTACACAATGAATGAAGTTTAACTAACAAAGAACAGAGCTTAACCTGTGAACAAAGATTTGTGTTAGGTGCAGATTTGACCTAAAAATGACATATCTTTCTTTGCACTTTTTCCACTATTTTATCATGTTTTCATTAGTTTTACTAATGATTGTTGTTGTTCTTCTAAACATTGAGAATATACCTTTGGTGCTTGTAATATGTGTGTTATTGTGCAGGAAAAGGCACTAAATTGATCAAAAGTTGTAAGACACAAGAAATGGTGCAAGCTGCCAAAGTAAAGAGGAAAACAACAGCAGGTTCGCTTTGCGAACTCTGGCGAATTGCTAGCGAAGCTTCGCTTTGCGAAGGCTAGCGAGGTCTCTAGCGAATGGTCCTAGATTTTGGCAGAGGAGAAAGGAACTAAAGTTTGCTTTGCAAGCTGGAAGGCGAATGTTCGCTTTGCGAACATTCCTTCGCATTGCGAACTCACGTGAATTTCTAGGGCGGATTAACTGTTCAGAGGCACCTGGAGTGCCATTTTTAACCATTCGCTGTGCGAATGAATCGTTCGCTTAGCGAACATGTAAATTCCTGAATTGTATAAATAGATTTTCACACTTTTTAGGTTATTATGTTTTTGATTTTGAAGACAGAAACTTGTAAATAAAAAGATCAGAGCTTATATCTTCTCATTTCCAAGGGAGAAAAGGTAGGATCTTTGATTTCTTGTTGGAGAGGGATTTAATCTTTTGATACCTATTGTATTTTGTCTAATGTATGTTTGTGAATATGTTTTGATTCTCTATTGTTTGTTGTCTTTGATTGATTATTTGTGGTCTTGACAAAACCTTTACAAATCCTTGATCTTAGATTTTCATCTATCAATGAGTAAAACTTTTGACATGGTTTTGTGAATTGATATTCATTGTATCTTTTGTTGTATTGTGTTAATTAAGTAGCATGGCTAGCATGAGTAGAATCGATACGGTATTGTGAAGATGCGTGATAATAGTGATGAAGAACGGTATTCACATTCATTTGGCAAATTAGTTGAATACATGTAAAAAGGGTTAAACGTATGTACGCATTCTGATCATTTGCATTTTATATGAAGCAGACATTTATCTGATTTGGGTGTCATCTTTGTTTACCTATTTATCTTTGATTTGAACCACTATAGACATATACTCTTCGGATCTGGATCTAAGATGTTCATTTGTTTTGTTCTAAACTCTAGAAATAGATTTAGGCTTAACACTTGCGTGAGTATGAGCTCTTAATGCTCTGTGTTGGTTTTTGTTGCGTGAGACATCACTAATGAGGCAATACGGTCGATCTCTCGACGCTGCGTTAAGCATAACCTCTATCGTGGGTGATACGTGAGGATATTAGGCGAATGATTGATTTATGTATAATATGATTAGAAGAATGCATGCGTTATCAATTGATAAGATCCAATTCCAACAAGGCTTTGTTTATAATTCATTCTTTATTTTATATTTTCAGTCTTTACATTTTCCACATTTGCTTTTGGTTCCGCTTTAAACAAAAAATTTTGAACCATGAGCTTAGAAACATAGATACCGTCGAATGGCATTCTTTCCCTCGCACTGATCCCTGTGGTACGACAAACCTGGGTTACTTATATATTTTTTCTTGCTGTTATTCTAGCTTCAACAAGATGGCGCCGTTGTCGGGGATCGGTGTTTAGATATTGAATCGCATCGCGATAGTTTCTATATTTTTAAGCTTTGTACATTTGTTTATATTGTTTGTATTTGTTATTTTTTTTATGTTTTCTCTAGTGTGATCAGGAATGATGAGAACTCCTAGATTGGTTGCTATTTGTATAAAATTATTCAATGAAGCTTCGACCGAGTCTGGATGGATGTTGAGCGTTGAAAGTATGCCTGGTAAATTGTACTGCTTTATAGAATGTTAGAATGATTTAAGAATTTTGTGCTTTGTCCAAATGTGTATTCTTGTTTCATTTTTCAACTTGTTCGAATGCTTGTTTAACTTAGGTCCAAAAGTCACAAATTGTGAGGAAACCTCCATTGTTTACTATATGCTAGGATGATTGATAACTTTGTTTAATTTGTTTGATTCATGCTTTATCTGTTGATTATTGTGATTTTGTGGAAGCATTAGAAATGATCAAGGCATTTGTTTATATTGAGCACAACCGTATCCAAAAGTACCTTACCCGTGAGTAGTGAGAATTCGTTAGCCCTTTGAGCTTAAACAGTTTAGATCTCATTTTAGTGATGAACTTTGTGTTGTATATAATTTGAAAGTGTAGTTCATCATTGAATTTTGTGAGGTTCTAAAAATTTTCTTCTTGAACCTTTGAACATTGTTTTATTGATTTCCTTGCTTTAAAAAAAGCAAGGAGCATTCACTTGAGGTTTGGTTGAATTTAATTTGGGGAGAATGAAAAAGAAGATGGTAAGTTGCCAAAACTTTTGAAAAAGTTCAAACAAGCATGAAAAGAAAAAGTGTGCATATGAATGTGAAAAACAAAAGAAAAAGAATGCTTGTTTGAATGAGAAAAATAGAGGTGAAATAATTGTGCATAAGGTAGTTTGAGAAGGTTGGTTATAAAGGAATGAAAATGGTGAATGAAGTTGTGATGTGTAAATACCATGTATAGTGAATGTTTCTTTTTGCATCGGCAATTTCGATTCAATGGCCTTTAGAAATGTCCCTTTGTTGTGAACCCGACCAAGCTACAACCTTTAAAGCCCTTAGTGATCTTTTTGCTTCCATGTTTTCATTTTTTATTGTTAGATGTTGTATGAATTGGATTTTGCTATTAGCATTGTATGTCACGTGAGTGAAATTTTCCCGCGGTTGCAAACGCGTCAATTTCTTCATTCTTATTTTGAAGAGGAGTGTTAGAGTGATTCAAGTATGAAAACTTAGTTGTTCTTTGAACCATTATGATATTTGTTTAAGAACTTAATTCTTTATCATTGTTCGATTCTATAGAGTGGTGAAGGTTGCTTGTGCGCGTTTTCATGCTTGACTTTGGTTGAATCTTATGCTTGAGCAAATCCTCTTGTTTTAATGAGAGGCATACTTTGCTTGAGGACAAGCACAAATCTAGTTGGGGAGAGTTGTTAGGTGTAGATTTGACCTAAAAATGACATATCTTTCTTTGCACTTTTTCCACTCTTTCTCATGTTTTCATTAGTTTTACTAATGATTGTTGTTGTTCTTCTAAACATTGAGAATATACCTTTGGTGCTTGTAATATGTGTGTTATTGTGCAGGAAAAGGCACTAAATTGATCAAAAGTTATAAGACACAAGAAATGGTGCAAGCTGCCAAAGAAAAGAGGAAAACAACAGCGGGTTCACTTTGCGAACTCTGGCGAATTGCTAGCGAGGCTTCGCTTTGCGAAGGCTAGCGAGGTCTCTAGCGAATGGTCCCAAATTTTGGCAGAGGAGAAAGGAACTAAAGTTCACTTTGCAAGCTGGAAGGCAAATGTTCGCTTTGCGAACATTCCTTCGCATTGCGAACTCACGAGAATTTCTGGGGCGATTTAACTGTTCAGAGGCACCTGAAGTGCCATTTTTAACCATTCGTTGTGCGAATGAATCGTTCGCTTAGCGAACATTTAAATTCCTGAATTGTATAAATAGATTTTCACACTTTTTAGGTTATTATGTTTTTTATTTTGAAGACATAAACTTGTAAATAAAAAGATCAGAGCTTATATCTTCTCATTTCCAAGGGAGAAAAGGTAGGATCTTTGATTTCTTGTTGGAGAGGGATGTAATCTTTTGATACCTATTGTATTTCATCTAAGGTATGTTTGTGAATATGTTTTGATTCTCTATTGTTTGTTGTCTTTGATTGATTATTTGTGGTCTTGACAAAACCTTTATAAATCCTTGATCCTAGATTTTCAACTATCAATGAGTAAAACTTTTGACATGGTTTTGTGAATTGATATTCATTGTATCTTTTGTTGTATTGTGTTGATTAAGTAGCATGGATAGCATGAGTAGGATCGATACGGTATTGCGATGATGCGTGATAATAGTGATGAAGAACGGTATTCACATTCATTTGGCAAATTAGTTGAATACATGTAAAAAGGGTTAAACGTATGTACGTATTCTAATCATTGGCATTTTATATGAAGCAGTCATTTACCTGATTTAGGTGTCATCTTTGTTTACCTGTTTATCTTTGATTTTAACCGCTATAGACATATAATCTTCGGATCTGGATCTAAGATGTTCATCTGTTTTGTTCTAACTCTAGAAATAGATTTAGGCTTAACACTTGCGTGAGTGTCAGCTCTTAATGCTTTGTGTTGGTTTTTGTTGCATGAGACATCACCAATGAGGCAATACGACCGATCTCTCGACGTTGTGTTAGACATAACCTCTGTTGTGGGTGATACGTGAGTATATTAGGCGAATGATTGATTTATGTATAATATGATTAGAAGAATGCATGTGTTATCAATTGATGAGATCCAATTCCAACAAGGCTCCGTTTATAATTCAGTCTTTATTTTATATATTCAGTCTTTACATTTTCCGCATTTGTTTTTGGTTCCGCTTTAAACCAAAACTTTTGAACCATGAGCTTAGAAACATAGATACTGTCGAATGACATTCTTTCCCTCGCACTGATCCATGTGGTACGACAAAACTGGGTTACTTATATATTTTTGCTTGCTGCTATTCTAGCTTCAACAAAATGGCGCCGTTGCTGAGTATCGGTGTTTAGATATTGAATCGCATCGCGATAGTTTCTATATTTTTAAGCTTTATACATTTGTTTATATTGTTTGTATTTGTTCTTTTTTTTTATGTTTTCTCTAGTGTGATCAGGAATGATGAGAACTCCTAGATTGGTTGCTATTTGTATAAAATTATTCAATGAAGCTTCGACCAAGTCTGGATGGATGTTGAGCGTTGAAAGTATGCCTGGTAAATTGTACTGCTTTATAGAATGTTAGAATGATTTAATAATTTTGTGCTTTGTGCAAATGTGCATTCTTGTTTCATTTTTCAACTTGTTCGAATGCTTGTTTCACTTAGGTCCAAAAGCCACAAATTGTGAGGAAACCTTCATTGTTTACGATATGCTAGGATGACTGATAACTTTTTTTAATTCGTTTGATTCACGCTTTATCTGTTGATTATTGTGATTTTGTGGAAGCAATAGAAATGATCAAGGCATTTGTTTATATTGAGCACAACTGTATCCAAAAGTACCTTACCCGTGAGTAGTGAGAATTCGTTGGCCCTTTGAGCCTAAACAGTTTAGATCTCATTTTAGTGATGAACTTTGTGTTGTACATAATTTGAAAGTGTAGTTCATCATTGAATTTTGTGAGGTTCTAAAAATTTTCTTCTTGAACCTTTGAACATTGTTTTATTGATTTCCTTGCCTTAAAAAAGCAAGGAGCATTCACTTGAGGTTTGGTTGAATTTAAGTTGGGGAGAATGAAAAAGAAGGTGGTAAGTTGCTGAAACTTTTGAAAAAGTTCAAACAAGCATGAAAAGAAAAAGTGTGCATATGAATGTGAAAAACAAAAGAAAAAGAATGCTTGTTTGAATGAGAAAAATAGAGGTGAAATAATTATGCATAAGGTACTTTGAGAAGGTTGGTTATAAAGGAATGAAAATGGTGAATGAAGTTGTGATGTGTAAATACCATGTATAGTGAATGTTTCTTTTTGCATCTGCAATTTCTAACCTAAATGAAACATGAAGCGCTTGAAACCTAAAGACGTTTGGAAAAGTTCTCTATTATGGATTGTAAGAGCAGAAAATTATCTGAGTTCAAAGCTTGTTTTTTTAAATATTTATTTGAGCCGAAAGTCATATATTTGAATATTGATTTTAATCATCTTACCCTTTTTTTTCATCAGAAACAAATGCATGCAAGATCTATAGAGAATAATCTTGCATCCAACATTCGATCTTCCAAAGATTCAATAATTCAAAGATCTAAAATCTAAATCTTCAGGGAATTTGATTTTTATCTAGATCTCTAGAGAATTTGATTTTTATTTTAATATTCTATGTAAACAATGTAATATTTTGGATAAACAATGTAAAAAAAAATTTTAAAAAAAAATAAATAATCTTACCCCTCGATTTTCAAGATAAACTGAGATATAAAATACGCTAGTTTTGAAAATAATAAAAGTGTTGCTACTGGGATTCGAACCTATGTGCATATAACTTTATCTCTCGATTTTAATTCCACCAAAATAATAAATAGCGAATTTTTCTGTCGTCCTTTGTTATCTCGTTTCTTTAGCCGAAATATTATGCATTTTCTGTCCAAGCTAAAAAAGACTTTATGTAATAATGACTCTAGATTCAATGAATTGCACATTACTCTTTATTTGTACCTTGTAAATTAAGGTTTCCCTCGGAGCCACAACTGTATTTATAATTTTTTTAAGCAATTGTTGTTGCATGTACTAGCAAAAAGACACAAGAAAAACCTAAATTGTTTTACACAATACATGTATAAAATTGAGTAGTGAATGGTATAGTAACTTGCTATGATATTTTAGAGCGTAAAAAGAAATGACAACGCAAGGTGAGTGGACTAAGGTGGGGAGACACAGGAACAACCATAACCTCAAAGGTTTTTGGGATTCATTTCCAAAAGGGAAAGGCAAAGTTGGTCCGGAGGAAAAAAGTCATTTCAATCTTCTTCTTAGAATTTCCTGACAGAATCAAAGCGGAAGACATCTTTAAGCTTTTTCGGTGATTTTGGAGCTATCAAGGAGGTGGTCATCCCACCAAAGAAAAACAAATATGGTAAACGTTTCGGCTTTGCTAGATTTGTAGAGGTGACAGACGAGAGGAGGCTAGCGATTAAGTTGGACAACCTTCTTATTGACAACAACAAGATTCATGCAAACATTCCGAGATTTGAAAGATCTAATAAGAGGAAGATAGACGGTCAGGAGGCAGAAGGTAGAAGAGTTTATTCTAAGATAAAAGACGTCGAAATGACCAGAAATCATGGCTTTGCCGACAGAGGAAAAGGGACAAGATCATACGCAGAAGTGGTCAACAACCGGGTGCAATCTCAAAGGACTCCGACAGCCATAGCTCATACGGTGGACAATACGACTATGCAAATATTTCAGAAAGCTTTCATATGAGAGGTTATTAATCCTGGTATGGCATACAACATCCAGAACAGTTTTGAATTGGAAGGATATTTCTCGATTAAAGTCACTCCCCTCGGAGCAAACCTCTGTTTACTCGAGGAGAATGAGGAAGGAGAAATTAGGGATTTGATTAGGGAGGCTGAATCATGGTGGAGGCAATGGTCCACTGTGATTAGAGAATGGAAATAAGTCGACGTGGATAAAACAATAATGACCTGGTTGAGATGCTACGGAATTCCTTGCCATGCTTAGAACTTCCAGTTTTTCGAGTTGTTGGCGAAGACGGTGGGTGTTTATGTTTGCATTGACGATAATACATTAAAGGGTAAATGCATGAACGTTGTAAGAATCCTGGTCAGAACAACTTGTGCAATGGTCTTGAACGACATTATCAACGTTGAGATAAATGGAGTTCTTTTCGGTATCAAGGTGGTGGAAGACAGTCACGGTCCCCTTCGCTTAACTGCTAATTCAGAAGGTCCAAAGGAAGTCATTTCATCCTCTTCTATTTCAGAAAGCTCTTGGAGTAAATTTCATGGTGAAGAAGAAGGGTGGTCTGACGAGGAAGCTACCTTTGTGAATGGTAACCAGCCAGTTGGGGAAAATAGTTTTCTTCGAACCAATCCGGTTAGGAAGTCGTTACTTGAAACAACTGATATGTGCTTGGAAAGAGTCTATCTGCAGAAGGACACTTCTTTCAATGGGGACAACCTACCTAAGGCTAAGCTCCCAGCTTTCGATGAAGCCATCATAGCAGCTAAGGTAGCTGCAATAGCTAAGGCTGCAAACTCTGATCCCATTCCTGTTCTTGATACGCCGGAAGGAAGTAAGGCCCTGAGTTTCAACAGCAAGGTGTAGGGCCTACAGGATCGGTGGACAAATGTAACTTTCTAAAGGCAGCAGAAGTTCCCAAAGGAAAAAGGCTAAACCCAAGAAAAGGAGTTTGGGCCTAGTGTCTTCTGCCTCTCCTGCCTCTGTTGATCCAATCGAAGAATTCTCCCAAGCTTCATATTTTGAGGCCTTGAAAGTGAGGTTCCCTCGTAAAGCATCAAGGGTTGCCTCTGTTTCTATTTCTCGAGAATCAAATAACCTTTTAGCAGGCGCCATCTTGTGTTGCGAATCTCTCTCAGATGGTGATGTCAGGAGATGTAACAATATATTTGTTGAGAGGTTAAAATCTAATGTAGGAACCAAGATCTGGAGCAATATGAAAATATTGGGGGTGGTTTCATCTGTTGAAAACCATGATTTAGAAATAGTCATAGTCGATTTAGAAGCTAGAGACAGAGGTCTTTTGAAGGGAAAAAAGGAGAAATCAAAGGCTTATCAATGATTATAGGCTCTTATAACATTAGAGGGTGTGGAAACTACTCCAAGAAAAAGAGGATTTGTAGTACCATTAATTCTGGCCAGGCGGATATTTTTCTTTTGCAAGAATCTAAATTACAGGAGGTTCATAAGAAGGTGATCTCGAGTCTCTGGAACAAGCAACAAGTAGACTGGTCTTCAATCGATTCAGCTGGCAAGTCTGGAGGGATCATAACTCTCTGGAATAAAGACCTTTTCTGTCCAGTGTTATCCTTCAGAGGCGAAGGCTTCTTGGGAGTAAAATTGAAGGGGAAGGACACAAATCTTATTGTGGTCAATGTGTATTCTAGTTGCTCGATTGCGTTGAAACGTAAGCTGTGGGAGGAATTATAGGGTTTTAAAAAGAAGTGGCTCCATTGTACCTGGATAGTTGGCGGAGATTTTAATGCCGTCACAGAAAAATCTGAAAGAATAGGTAATTCGGGCTTTGTAAATGGTTTAGAGATCAGGGAATTCAATGAATTCATTCAGAACTTGGAGCTGGTAGGCCTTCCCGTTGTGGGGAATTGTTTTACTTGGTTCAGTGGAGACGGGAAGAAAATGAGCAGATTGGATAGATTCTTTGTTGACTCAAACTTCATTAACAAATGGGGATTGCTTGAGCAGAGTATTGGAAAGAGGGATATCTCCGATCATTCTCCTATTTGGTTGAAAATTCAGGTGAAGGATTGGGGCCCTAAGCCCTTCAAAACAAATTACAGTTAGTTTGAAAACGGTAAATTCATCAAATTTGTAGAAGAGGAGTGGAAGAGCTTTAACGTCGAAGGCAGGAGCGACTACGTCATTAAAGAAAAGCTGAAGTTACTTAGAGGGAGTTTGAGGGATTGGAATAGGGACGTTTTTGGTTGGTACGACTTGAAGGTGGAGGAAAACGTTGACATCATCAATGCCTTGGACTAGAAGCTGATCTTTGCTGCTATGGACGATGTTAAATCTTTAGTGCAGACTAGATCTGATGCTACTAGAGCAGTGTGGAACAACCTTCAGATCAAGGACAACATGTTGTGGCAGAAATTCAGAAATAAGTGGACTAAGGAGGACGAAATCAATTCAATATATTTTCATAAATTTGTTAAAGGCAGAGCTAGAAGTAAACATATTGGTGCTGTCCAGACCCCAACGGGTACCGTGGAATCAGTGGATGAGGTGAAAAAGGAGATCCGTGATTTCTTCAATTATGCTGAACCAATCTCTAATAAACCATCTCTTGAACGGATCCAGTTCAAATCTTTGTCTGTTTCGGAAGCTATCTCTTTGGAAGCTCCTTTCTCGGAGGGTGAAATCAAAGAAGCAGTTTGGAATTGTGACGGTTCTAAAAGTCCCGGCCCGGATGGCTTCAATTTTGTCTTTTTGAAGAAGTGTTGGTATTTCATGAAATTTGACATTTGTGCTTTTATGCAGGATTTTCATAGACTTGCATACCTTCCTAAGGCGATAAACTCATCTTTCTTAACCTTGATACCTAAAAAGTTTAACCCCCTTTCTCTTAGTGATTTCAGGCCCATATGCCTTGTGGGATGCTTGTACAAGATCATCTCCAAGCTTCTTGCTGCGAGACTTAAGAAGATGATTGGCAGATTGGTCTCTCATAATCAGTCCGCCTTTGTGCCTGGCAGAAATCATATGGACGACGTTATTGTGGAAAACGAAGTCGTGGACCTTACATCGAAGGAAAAGTCGGAATGTATTCTCTTCAAGGTGGACTTCGAGAAAGCTTGCGATACCGTTAACTGGGAGTTCCTAAGATTCGTGATGCTTCAAATGGGTTTTGGTAGTCTGTGGCTCAAGTGGATGGAAGCTTGTACTTTTTCAGGTTTTCTCTCCGTTTTGGTTAACGGAAGCCCGACGAAAGATTTCGCAGTGAAAAGGGGTATGAGGCAAGGTTGCCCTCTTTCTCCTTTTTTGTTTGTTCTTGTTACTGAAGGCTTAACCAGGCTGGTAATGAAGGCGACAGACTCTGGCCTGTTCACTGGTTTCAAGTTTAATGCAGCCATTTTCGTCGAAGTGATCCAGTTCGCGGATGACACGCTGATTGTCGGGAGCGGAGGTTGGAATAGTATCTGGGCGATCAAGTCAATCTTGAGGGCTTTTGAGTTAGTTTCGGGGCTGAGGGTCAACTATCACAAAAGCAGGTTGAGTGGTATCAACGTGAGCAACCACTTTCTGCTTACTGCTTCATCGTTCCTTTCCTGCAAGACCGACTCTAGCAATTTCTCGTTCCTGGGCATTCCGATTAGTTGCAACCCAAGGAGAATCACTTCATGGAAGCCTTTGATTAACAAAATTAAAACAAAGTTGGGGAGCTGAAGATGCAACACCCTTTCAATGGTAGGTAAGACAACATTAATCAATTAATCCCTCACTAGTTTGGCTGTTTTCTGGTTTTCATTCTATCTGGCGCCTGTGGCTGTGTGGAAAGTTATTGACAGAATCAGGAGGGATTTTGTATGGGGCTATTAGAACCGTAAAAAGAAATTCAGTGGTTGGATTGGGTTTCGGTGTGTAAGGAGAAAGAACTATGAGGGTTGGGAATTAAAAGCATCAAGGAGTTTAATCTTGCCTTGCTGTCTAAATGGAAATGGAGGATTATATCCAATTCAACCGGTTTATGGCGGAAAATTCTGTAGGCCAGATATGTAATGTGGCCGCATTGGTTTTAAACGACAACTCCAGTACAACCTACTCAGCTTCGTTCTGGTGGAAAGATCTTTTGAAGACTGCTTCAATACCCACTTACGGTAACTTCAATTTTGCAAATTCTCTTTGTTTCAAAATCGGCAACGGTAAGGACACCCCTTTTGGAGTGTAAACTTGATGGGAAACTGTGTTCTCTCTGAAGTTTACAACAATCTGTTCAGAAGATGCATCAGAAAGGACGCAATGATTTTCGACATGGGCTTATGGAGTGGTGGTATATGGCACTGGAAACTTCAAGGTTTTGATGGAGCCGTTGAACAACAAGTGGCTGCTGAATTCCTTTCCCTGAACAACGTGTTGGAAATTTTCAACCCGGAGTTGGATGTCGATGACATTTGTGATTGGATTGAGGATCCAGTTTTAGGTTACACGGTGTTAAATGCCTACGGCCTGTTGACGTTTTCGCAGCAGTATGTGTTTTGGCATGATAGCAGCACACAAACCTTCCAACGCCTTTGGAGCACTAAAGTGCCTGCTAAAATAAAATTCTTTGGTCGGAAGATGTTATGGGAAAGGCTTCCCACTCGGGTACAATTGGCTAAAAGAGGTCTAGCTTTGGACTTGAATTGTTGCTTGTGTGGTTTATTGGAAGAAGATATCCATCACTTGTATTTCTGCTACAAAGTTTCTACTTTGGTTTGGAAAACTATTGGGGTTTGGAGTGGTATTTCTTTCTCTTTCAACGGTAACGTGGAGAACCATTTTATGGGTTGGCACCGCCGTAGATTGAGAAACGGTTCTTGTAGTTCTAGTGGTGTTCTTTGGTTGGTTGGCAACCATTTGGGCTTTATGAAAGGAAAGAAACAACATCGCTTTCAACGAAGGAATTTGTAATGTTGATAACATATTTTGGAGTGTAAAACTTCTGGCTTGGAAATGAGGCTGTTTAGGGGTAATTCCTTACTCTAACTTATCTTTTTATGATTTTTGTAAGAACCCTTTTAAGGAAAAGTTAGGGTTTTTTAGGTGGGAATTTCTTTCTTGTGTTGGGTTGAATACTCCTTGTATTCATCTTTTCTATCAATATAATTGACTTTAGAAAAAAAAACTTGTTATGACTCATAACGAACCAAAATGGTGATAGAAGTGAAAAAGTGAAAACAGAAAAGAGATTTTGAGAGAAGTATTTGTTGCCTATGACCCGACTCATGAGACATTTTGTTTAAAAGAGGACTCTATTGGCTTGACAAGTAGCTATTAAGGGTCATGGTTGGTTCAATCCAAAAAGTTCTATCATAATTTCAGGTCAGTTAAGACCCATAATTCCTAAAGCTATTTGATCATATTTTGAAATGAATTTAGATGTACCACTGACTATGATCTATTCCGTTAATTCTTATGAGTTTGCTAGCCAACAACTTCAATGAACTTTTCATGACTCAATTTTTAGATACCTTGAAAAGGGAGTGCACATTTATATCTATAATGTGAGTAATATGTTGATGTGATGTGATAGGGAATTACTTTCAATCATACTAAAACTTATAATTGATTTAATAAAGTTATCTAAATTTGATATTTAGTCTTTTTTTTAGAATTTAGACTCTAACTCTAGTATTTTTTTTTAATTAATACCATATATATCACAGTTAAAGTTATGGTTTTGTTGAATTGTCTTCTTCTATATTATATTTTGTGAATGTTTGTGTTGTGTATACTCAAACAAATTAAATGATTTTTTTGATAGTTTCAAACACATTAAAAAATGGATAGATAGTATAAAGAAAAATAAATGATTACAAACAACACAATAATATAGTAACTTGTTAATAGTGAAGGCAAATTCACAAATAAAAAGAAAAAGATAAAAAAATAAGAACACATATAAATTTATTTATCCATTTCGATCAAACAAATCTATTTTTGGGGAAAACATATCTCTATTTTATTATATTTTTAAAAGTTGTTACGAGAGATTATAAAAGAGTTAAAAAAAATAGACAATCAAATTTCTAAAAATAAATTCTATTTATACCCAAGTCTTTTACAATTTTTCAAATTCTCGATTATATTAGATAACTCAAAATTTCCCAAATTTCAAGAACACAATCATATATATTTTTTACATATGGTTCTCTAAGTTTCCCGTATAATTGTCATCTCCTTTCTTTATCTTTCAAACTATATTCGGAAGGTTACAACTACAAGAATGATGGAGATGTTTATAATTTCTTAATTTCAATGAATCCTTAACCGGCCAAATACTCAAGTGATTAACGAATGAAATATGTGAACTAAAACAACCAAACGCGATACGCGCACATCGACTAAACTGGACATGAACTTCCTATCGAACCGAACCGCTCTACCGTCTCCCCTTGTATAGACCAACATCTATTGTCACATGGACTGCCACCCATTGCCACATGGACCACCTCCACCGCTTTGATTCCTCGCAGAAAGTCAGACCATCGTGCCGCTTCCTCTTTCGACAACCATTGCCACTAGCCACCATCTCGCGACTTCTCTATCTAAAATCATTGTTGCTGTCCACCATCCAGTGAACCACCCCACGACGTCAACGTCTTTTATCGGCATTCATGTTACTTTTTCGACTTTTAATTTCTAACAATCTCAAAATATAACTTTTTCTTCTATCGTTTGAACCACTTATATTTTACATTGAGAAAAATGCACTAAACTTTAGACGTTAACACCTTATTTGAATTATTTTTCACAAATAAAATTAGAGAATTTCTCAATCCATCCCTTGATACTCTTAGGAACCAAGGGCATTTCCTTTTATGCCCCCTGCTTCCGGAGATACATATCCGGACGCACCTTTTTTTGCCAAAATTTGTTTTTTTCCGGAGCTACATCTACGGAATAATTTTAAACTAGTAAACGCTAGAAAAAACTTCAAAATAATTCAGTTCAGCGAAACTTCCGTTGTAACCTTCGGAAAGAAGAAACTTTTTTGTAACTTTGTTGTAACTTTCACACAAATACAAAAATGTCTCAATTGTGTGAAATCAAGATTCGTTGGTGTTCTGGACTAAACCAATGGCTAGACATGGTCCAATCCACTTCTGCTCCAGAACGGCCCAAATTGCCTAAGTCCAATCCACAAAGGGGCAAAAGTTACCTTTCTGCCCCTCCAACCGGGCAGGGACTACATCGCTCCTCCCCGGAAACAATGCCCGTTACGCACGACTTATCCACTCCCCGAACAGTTGAAGGCATGTGCCCAAAACTAAGCTTGTGCCCGACATAAGAGCTAGTTTTGGGCACCCTGCCCGACATAACGGCTAGTTTGGGTAGTTACCTATTCTTCGGGAAAACGGTTATTTCGCCCCGAAAATAGGACCGTTGGCCACGCGCTGGGGGCTCTATATAAACCATCTCGCTTGAGAGGGTCAGGTATCCAATATTCACCCTACGAACTAATACTTTGTACTTGCCCCTTTTCTCTGACCCTTTCTTACTTGAGCGTCGGAGTGCCTTGCAGGTACACCCCCCCTCCTCCTCTCCATACGACCAGCATCTCAGACATACTTGGTGGTCCACTTCTACAGGATCTGATCTAGCCTTCACGATCAGTGGCGCCGTCTGTGGGAACCATTATTTTCCCCATCTTTCTTTCCCCGGAAATCGAAGATCAAAGCAAATTTCAAGATCATCATAGACTCTCAAGATCACGCCAAAGGTGATCTCCAAACCACTGTCCTCCCCATTAACAAGACTGACGTTGACGGTCCATCATCTCTTCTCCGAGATGCCCGTTTTCTGAGGGACAGGGCCACAACTTCTCCTTCCCCTACCCCTGCTGACCGCAACAACGATCAGCCCTCGCTGGACATCCGACCATTCCTGTTCCGCCCAACGCCGACCCGGCCGTGGCAGCCCTCCTAGAGGCGATCAATAAAACCAACACCCTGATCTTGCAGTAGAACGAAAGGATCGGGGCGTTAGAAGAGTCCAACCATCCAAGATCCCCTCCTCCACGGAGGAACCAGCGACGATTAAGGAGCCCGCAGCCCCGGAGAGATATCGACCGAAGACTGGTCCAAGAATCTAACCCTCACGCCGTTCGGAAGCGTGACCAGATTTCCCCGCGTAACCAATACTCTCCCGGCCACAAGAGGACCCGAAGGAACGAGCAGTCACCCCCGGTTAAGTCCAAAGGCCGAGCCCGATTGCCTTCTCCCCGAAGGAACTACTCACCTTCTCCCCGAAGGAACCGCCGCCGTGAGCGTACCCTTCGGTCCCCGTCATTCACCAGTTCCAGCAGTGACGATGAGCCTCGTGGCCCATTGTCCCAGGAAATCTTGGCTACCAGTCTCCCTAAGGGCCTGGAGAAGCCCCCGTCACTGGGCACATACGACAGGACTACTGACCCCGACGAACACATCAAGAACATCGATGCGCTATTGGACTACTGTGGCATATGGGGCACCATCAAGTGCCGGCTATTTCCGACCACGCTCCGAAAAGGGGCGATGACATGGTACAAGTAGCTGCCCGAAGATTCCATTACCTCATGGAGGCAACTGGGCAGAATGTTCTCACGGAATTTCACAGCTTCTCGTCGTCACCCCAAGACTGAGGCCTCCCTTGGAGCCATAATCCAAGGGAAGGACGAACCTCTCCGCGCATATATCGAGAGGTTCAACAAAGAAGCAGTACAAGTCCCTACAACGGACGAGATGAAAAAGTTTCTGCTCGAGCAAGGACTCCGCCCAGGCTCTGAGTTCTCTAAAGCCGTCAGTCTCGCACCGCCGAGGAACTTAGATGCCCTCCTCCTCAAAGCCCAATCGCACATTCAGTACGAAGAGAAGGTTGTGGCCAGCAACGTCCGAGCATCACGCCATCAGGAGAATGCTCGGCCCTCCCGAGGCGAGGAAGCCTCAACATCTCGTCGAGGCGAAAGGAGGTGCGAGGACCGTCCTCGGGACTCTCGCGACAACAAGGGCCCCTCTGGGCGATACCACGACTATACCCCCTTGACTGTCTCCAGGGAGAAGATACTGTCCGAGTGTGCAAATTCAGAATTCAAGCAGGCAGGGGTCTGCTTCCCCAAATAATTGTCGGCCAAACCTAACACGGACAAATCGAAGTACTGTCGTTTCAACAAGAGTCACGGCCACACTACTGAAGACTGCATCCATCTGAAAGATGCTATTGAGATACTGATCAAGGATGGCCACCTGAAACAGTTCGTAAAAAAGAAGGACACTCCTTGGCAGGACGCCCAAGAGTCCAAGAAGATAAAGGAAGAAGTACCCTCCTCGGAAGAAGCCAACATCCAGGTCACTATGTCTATATCACGACTAGAGGACTTCTACGTCCCAGACGAGCTCAGCGCCCCTGCCTATTTCGCGGCCCACAGCTCGTGGTAGACGTTTCCCTCCGCCATGGTTATCTCTGGCGGGGGCTTCAACAAAGTCATGGTGGGCTCCGTGAAACAAAAATTCGAGCATCTGATCAACACAGGCTCTAATAAGGTGACCACGCTCGATCAGGCCCAGAAAGGCTCTATCCCTATCTCCTTCTATCGGGAAGAGCTCCTCGGGGGGTCTCCAAACTCGAGCATACCTTTGCTCGTCAGAGCCCGAATGGCGAATTTCGACGTTCGCAGAATCCTCGTCGACCATGGCAGCTCGGTCGACATCATGTACTCCCAGCTGTTTTCAACACTTCAGCTGGACGAATCACACCTTACCCCCTATGTGGGGTCTGATTTGCAGGGATTCAATGGATCAGTGACCAAGCCATGGGGATACACCGAACTGATCGTAACCTTTGGATCAGCTGAGACGGCCAGATCCGTCAAGGTACAATTTCTGGTAATCGACTGCCCGTCGCTTTACCAGTGCATATTCAGAAGACCAACTCTGGCCGAGTTGGTAGCTGTGCCTTCAACAGTCCACCTCAAGATGAAGTATTACACTTCTAAAGGGATGGTCGCCACCCTCCACGGTGACATCGAAGTTGCATGAAGGTGTTTCGAAGCAGCCACAAAGGGGCTCAACACCATTGCATCCAAGCCAAAGGTATCGAGAAAGCCAGTCTTGCCCAGCAGCTCCGAGGAAGCCAAGCCTATACCTCAGGTCGACTCCATCGACCTCGACAGTCGCTTCACCGAGGAGGACTAACAGGAGGACCGAGCAGCTTCAACCGACTCGTCCAGCAGCAGCTTCTATCCGATGCGCCCAATCCTAGATGGCAACTTCGAGCTCGTTCTGTTCGGCGACGACCCTCAGCGGGGAGTAAAGATTGGAGCAGACCTGCCCGACATCGCGAGGAAGCGGCTCAAAGCATGCCTCAGTGAGAACGCCGACCTCTTCGCCTGGAGCGCCGCCGAGATGCCCGGCTTGGACCCGTCCGTCACTTGTCACCAACTGACAATTGACCCGACCGTCAAGGCTGCAGAACAACATAGGAGAAAGTAGTCTCCGGAGAAAACAGAGGCTGCAGAAAAAGCTGTAAAGGACCTCCTCGAGGCCAAATTTATTTCGGAAGCCAAGTACACCACTTGGCTGGCTAACGTTGTATTTGTGAAAAAATCTAATGGAAATGGCGAATGTGCATTGATTACACCGATCTTAACAAGGCATGCCCGAAGGATGCCTATCCCATCCCCAATATTGATAAACTTGTTGATAATTCTGCCGGTTTTAAACTTTTATCGTTCATGGACACCTACTCAGGCTATAATCAAATTCCAATGGCGATGGCCGACAAAAAATACACGGCCTTCATGCTCATAAATTCCAATGGTGATAGGCGGCATGCTCGAAGTCTACATGGACAACATGATCGTAAAATCCCACGAGGAAACCGATCACACTGCCCATTTAAGGAAGGTCTTCGAACAGGCCAGAAAATATATAATGTGTTTCAACCCGGAGAAGTGCACGTTCGGTGTCCGGGCAGGAAAGTTCCTCGGTTTCTATTTAACAGAGCGGGGAATCGAGGCCAATCCCGATAAATGTCGAGCATTCTCCGAGTTTCCAACGCCCAACTCAAAGAAATCCATCTAGTCCCTCAACGGGATGCTCGCGTCACTATCTCGTTTCATGGCCAAATCTGCCCGGTACACCCTACCATTCTTCAAACTCCTCTGCAAGGAGGCAACGTTCGAATGGACCGATGAATGTGACAAGGCTCTTCTCCATCTAAAACGGGTGCTCTCAGAGCCACCAGTTCTCTCTCGCGCGGACAATGGCAAAACTTTGTACCTGTACCTCACCGTAGCAACCGAAGCAGTGAGTGCCGCTCTTATCCGTGAGACCCCTGACAAACAGAAGCCTATATATTTCACGAGCAAAGCACTGCAAGGACCAGAGTTAAGATACCAACAGATAGAGAATATGGCTCTGACCCTCATCAACGCATCCAGAAGATTAAGGCACTACTTCCTGGCCCACACAATCTTGGTTCGAACAGATTAACCCATAAAGCAGCTGCTGGGACGACCTGACATGGCCGGTCGAATGCTCAAATGGTCGCTTGAACTATCCAAATTTGACATCCAGTACGAAGGCAGGAAAGCCCTCAAAGCCCAGGCTCTGGCCGACTTCGTCGCAGAAATGACATTCGCAGACTCCCCCGCGAGCGAAGCGCACAAATGGACCATTTTTATGGACGGTACCTCAACCTCGGCAGGGAGCGGCGCGGGCATCATACTGGAAAGCAACAAAGGAATCATTGTTGAAGTATCACTCACCCTGTCCTTCCCAACCTCTAACAACCAGGCTGAATACGAGGCCTTCCTCGCTGGGTTACGCCTAGCAGAGGACCTGGGCGTAGAAGAAGTCGTCATTTGTACAGATTCATAACTCGTGGCCCTTCAGGTTCGAGGAGAATATCAAGCCAAAAACGACAACCTGACCGAATACCTAGCCCTGGTCAAAAGGGAAATGACGAAGTTCGCAATAGTAGAAGTGAAACACGTTCCCCGCGAACATAACGTGCGAGCATACGTTCTATCCAAACTATCCAGTATAAAGAAGAAAGGCAGAAACAAGTCCGTCATACAGGAGGTACTTCCTCGAACCAGTATCGAGAAGGCCTCCCCGACCCTCGACGTACAAGTGATCGGCGACAACAACTGCTGGATGACCCTGGTTTACAACTATCTCGCTAAAGACGAACTCCCGTCCGACCCAAAAGAGGCCACGTAGTTAAGCGAAGAGCTTGCTCCTACGTCTTGGTCGAGGATAAACTCTACAGGCGAGGATTCTCCATTCCACTGCTCAAGTGTGTCGAGGAAGAAATGATCGCACACATCATGCACGAAATCCACGAGGGAATCAACGCCCAACATCTCAGCGGAAGGTCCCTTGCCCGAAAGGCCCTTCGAGCAGGATATTACTGGCCGACCATGCAGCACGACGCTAAAGAACACGTGAAGAAGTGCGATAAATACCAACGGCACGGGGACATGTACCTGGCTCCACCTAACGAGCTCAAGGCAATGTCCTCCCCGTGGCCATTTGCCTGGTGGGGCCTAGACATCCTAGGACCCTTCTTAGTCGTATCAAATCAGAACAAATACCTAATAGTGGGCGTAGACTACTTCACAAAATGGATAGAAGCAGAGGCTCTAGCCAAAATAACTGCCCTGAACATACTGCGTTTCTACAAATGAAACATCCTTGCACGTTTTGGCGTCCCCCAGGCAATAGTCACGGACAATGGGACACAATTCACAGACAGGAAGTTCCAGGACTTCGTCGCCAGCTAGGTACAAAGCAACACTTCGCATCCGTCGAACATCCCCAGATAAATGGGCAAGCCGAAGCAGCGAACCGGGTCATCCTTCGAGGCCTCAAACGAAGGCTGGATGAAACGAATAAGGCTTGGGTCGAGGAGTTGCACAGTGTGTTATGGGCATACCGCACAACTCCACATTCTACAACTGGGGAAACACCTCTCCGTCTAGCGTACGGGACCGAGGCTGTAATCCCCGTCGAAGTTCACGTACCCTCCAGGCGGACAGAATCGCCCCTAGACGAGGAGATGAACGATGAATCATTAAGAGAAGAACTCGACCTCGTCGAGGAAATCCGAACTGGGGCAGCCCTCCGCAAAGCCTCACTAAAACAAAAAATTACCATCAAGCACAACGCCAAGGTGATATGACGAGAGTTCGACGTGGGAAGCCTTGTTCTAAGGAGAAACCACAAAGACTCTCGCGAAGGCAAACTAGCCGCCAACTGGGAAGGACCCTATCGTGTCAGAGCAAAAATGGAGAATGAAGCCTATCACCTAGAACATCTCAACAGGGAAGAACTTTCTCGACCATGGAACACCTAAAAGCTAAAACAATACTATAGTTAAGGCCCTAATTCTCGGTTCGACTCATCACGACGACGAACGTCAGCTGCCGACCACTATGCACGCCTAGGTACAAGCATCGCATAGCAATAAAGCAGAACCCCGCTCAGTAACAAGCTGAGTAACTGGTCGACAACGGTCCTCGATTGAGCATCGCCGTCGTCAAAGTACCATGACTGGAAGAACCCCAGCTCGCGATGGGACGTTCACGCCGCGAACTCAGGCCTCAAACGTGACCTGAGCTCCGCACCCCCACCAGGATATTCCCCGGCCGTTCGACCAGTACCCCTCACTGCCGAACACATCTACAACGAGCAATCCCCTGAAACTTCACATAAGTCAAATACTCCTTATCATAGGCAGACATACATTCATAACAAGCATGGGTACAACACTTGTTAGAAAATAAAAGCAAGTAAAACCATGCAAATAACAGAACCGACCACCAAGATCGGGCATATAACTTAAACATAATAAGTGGCTACTAGGACCACGATTGTGCTTAATTACATAAACCGGGGGCCATGCCCCCAAAATAAGTTACAACAATTACGCGGCACGCAGGTCGGACAAATTACAACAACATAAAGAAAACCCCTCACTCATCCATCTGGGCGGCGGGATCGGGCTGAGGATCCTGGTTCTCCGCGGGTTGTTCCTCAGCATTCTCTTCGAGGAGGGCGGCAGCCATGACGATCCGGCCATCCTCAACATGCGCCAGATAATGGGTACCCTCGACAGAGAAGTCAAGCTCGGGGTTCACCATACGCATTTGAGACATGACATTTTTGAAGGATTCATCCGCGACGGTAATGCTGTCATCCTCGGCCATTAGCGTACGGGCGACCAGCTCGGACCTTGTCTTTAATTCCTTCACATATTCAGGTTCATCTTCGCCCAAAGCATTGACCGCCCTCAACTGCTGGACCAGATCCTCAGCCGCCTTCTTCTCCGTAGCCAGCGTAGAATTCTCCTTCTTCAACCTGGCCACCTCCTCTTCAGCTTTCTTCCGAGCATCGTCTGCACTCTTGACCTCTTCTTTGAGGGACGTCATGGTAGCCCGGGCAGCATTAAGTTCGGACTCAGTTGCAGAGTCCCCTTCAGCATAAACAGATGCCATCTCCAACATCCTGACCAAAGCTGAAGCATCTTGAGCCACCAACGCCCTCTTGCTTGAGCGGTCCATGCTTTCCAAATGAAGAGATTCCGCGTGAGGCACGACCAAGGAGTTCCCCTCAAAGAATCTCTTATCAAGTATGCAAGGAGGAAGCTCGAACTTCCCTTTCACTGGGACCCGACTGAGATCCACAGCGTCAGTAACCCTTGGCCACTTGGATCGTCCGGTCAAAGGCAGGGGAGATCCCCGGGGAGCGGGAGTGGGAGAAGAGGTCCCCGCAGCAGACTGAACCGGAGTGGGAGCACGCGCACCAGCGAATCGAGACTTGAGGGGAACCGCTCTGACCTTGTTCCTCGTAAGAGCATTCTTCACAACCCTCTCATGGGCTTGAGGCATCTCACCTGTACAAACAAAAGTTGAGCACGTTAGATACGAGGAAAAGAAATAGTGCGAACAAATCTAAATAACTAAGACTACCAAGCAGCTTCTCGACTTTCGCAGGAGTCTTGCACTCCAAGAGTGCCTTGGTGTTAATAAACCGGTATTCAACCCTCTGACTACCGTCCTCCTCGAAGATCGGGTTACCCTTATTCGTCCAGCATTCCGCGAGCCGGAAGGAGTTAACGTACTTCACCAACACCTCGTACGCCACGGCATCTTGCCCGTGTAGCTCGTGCGATTGGAGAACGTAGTCACCGGGCTTCTTGGCGAAATGGTCAGGTCCCCAATGGATAAGGAACTTGTAAATTCTCTGCCCAATAAATTTCCCCGTCTCGTCGCGCAGGTCATTTCCCTCCTCATCAACCTCGATCTCCCAGATATATGTGTTATCCTGGGCAGCTTCGGACACGGGCTCGATAACATAGTACTGCTCCTTAAACGTCCGTATCGACTCTGAAAAAGGTTTAAACAATTTGCGAGGCTGCTTTAAAGAGACCCAACCATACTGCCTCACCGACAGTTGCCTTTGAAGATGGAAGACAGTGAAAAATAAAGGGAGAGTAGCCCCTATGGTGAGGTACTCGCACACCAGCTCAAATGCCCGGATGAAGGCCAACGAATTAGGGTGCAGCTGCGTAGGGGCCAACTTCAAGTGCTCAAATACCGACTGCTAAAGATCAGTGAACGACAACCTCAGACCCAGCTCCTTGAAGGCATACTCATACATAGCAAAGCGGTCCCCATAATTCGTGCAGACCCTGTCATCCTCAGAGGGAAAGTGCACCTTCCACTTCCTCTCTGGCCCGACTTCCGTAAAGACGTCCCCTAAGTACTTCGTAAAAGTAGACACATGTTTGGCAGGTTCGGCCACCTCCCACTCCTCCACGGAACCATCGATAACATCCTCGTCCATATCTTCTAACTCTTCTTCCTCCCCGACCTCACTGGGAGTACTAGAAACTGTCGAACTACTACTGTCTGAGGAACTTGTTTCTTCCTCGGACGAATCCAAGATAATCTCTCCATCTGGCCCCATCGCCATATCACCTGAAAAGCAGAGAAAAAAGTGAATTCGACAATAAATCAAATCCACCCTTCCACCGCTAGTCAAGTGAAAGCGCGTGCAAAGGGCTGAGGACAACGTCCCCGGCCTAAGTCCTAACATCAAAAGAAAAACTAAAACCTCCTTGCGAGGAGACGCTCGAAACAAATCATCCCCAAGTGAGGAGCTTCCCCGCACTCATACCCAGTTTCCGTTTGAAGCTTTGCCGGAAACTGCAAAGCTTCACCGGAATCTGGGAGTATTCGAACGGAAAATTCATCACCAACTCAGAAGATGAACAATCACAACAGTTACACATGCATCGCCATCGCAACAACGCCGTGAACTGCCCTCCTCACTAAAAATAGCCCGGCGACACATCAGAAGTGGAGAGTGGCATAACCACCGTCCACCACCAACAACCACCTGAAACGAAGCTAATCATCCTCTAAACCTAGCCTTAACCGCATGCAATCTACCACTGACCACCCAAAAAGAGTTAAAACAGGCACCGAATCGGAAACTTACTTGATTTAGGAAGACAAAAAGCGGTTGCTCGAAGCTTGGTGCGGTGGTCGGAATAGCAGATGACGGTGACGAGCAGAAATTCTAAAGAAGACAAAGAGAAATCAGAGTGAAAAGTTCAAAATGGAGTGAGTTTCCCCCTTTTATACAGAGGGGCACGTGCAGTGGCACACGCTCGTAGGTCATGATGGCTATTAACTAGCCATCATTGCCTAGTAACTGCTACACGGAGCTCTAGGCACACGTGGCGCCCTAACGTTTCCAATTCTGACTAACCGTTAGTCTCCCCAGACGCCGGTGTTAGGTGCTAAATTGTGTTAATATTTAGTTAAGTTTTTAGCACCTTTTTGTGATCTTTATTTGATAATCAATGCATTTTCCAATTATTTCCGGTTAATAACCGTAGTATAGTTAACTTTTGTGTTTTAATTGAAGGTTTTTACTTGGAAATGTGTAGCTTGGAGCAAGGAAGGCCCCCTTGAAGCAGTTTGTAAAGAAAATGATTTTTTAAGCATGCTTGGAGCCCGCTAAGCGCGCTCCTAGCGCGGTGTTGGAGCTAGTTACAGAGAGTAGCCTGCTTAGCGCGGTCCTGAGCCTGCTAAGCGCGCTTTAGGTCGGTTTGGCAATAAATGAGACCGCGCTCAGCGCGGTGCAGCGCGCTCTGCGATCCTCTGCCCCCTTATAAATAGACTTTTCTGTATTTTTCTTGGGATCCTTGATACTTTTCAGAGCCAAATACATTGTAAACACTGTAGCATCCTATTTTGGAATATTGGAAGCATCATTCGTCGAGAGATCGTCATTGATGCTTGATATTCTCATCTTCTTGTTTGTTTAGCTCCCATGACAATGGAGAGCTAATTTTCCTTTTATGTCAAGGTTAGATGGTAGATAAACCTTTCTTTTGCATATATTTGTATTGACTCTAGCTTGTGAACTCTTGGATGATGAATGTATGATGAAAAACTTTGTTTCTATGGTTTATTCTTTGTGTTGGTTCATGATTGAGAAATGTGCTCTTACACTTTACCTAGGTTGTTCATCCATCAATGCACATTGGCTAGAGATAGTAATGAGTGTTGATGTTCATAAATATTGAACTTGAATGTTGTCATTTTGATAGTTTGAGTGAGAGATCATCAAAGGATCAAAATGGAAAAACTCACAATATGTGTTAGAGATAAACATATTGGGAGGATATGTGATTACATTTACCGTCTAAATGAGTTCATTAGCTTTGTTGATTCTATCCGTGCAAAATAGGTTTGTCGAACCCTAATCTTGGCATGCTTTTTATAAATCGTTAAAACAAATCTTTTTACCGGTATTACTTAAATTTGAATGCAAATGTTCCAATTAACAACAACCAAAAACCCTTGTTACTTTGAAGTTTTAAACGTATACAACTGTAGAACGACTGCGATATCTCCGAACAATCTCTGTGGAACGATAACAAAACCCTAACTCTATTTGTATTTCAATAAATTGTGGTGTTGACAGTGGGATTGGTGATGGTGTAGAAGTCGAACTTTCTTCGTGTTCTTGCCTTTGTCTAGCTAGCTGCCTCCTCCGTCTAGTTCTGTTATTGAGTCTACGAGCGGTTCTTTCAATCTCGGGATCGAATAGAAGTTGGTCCGCCGGTAGTTGCCCTCGCATAAACAAAGTCTGCACACTAAACAAAACAAATCAACAAGCACAAGAAAATTTTTTAACAAGTCTAAAACTTCACAACTATTGCAATACTTGCAATATCAATTAACAATCCCCGGCAACAGCGCCAATTTGTTGAAATATAAATAGAGTTAGGGTTTTGTTATTTTTCCACAGAGATTCTTCGGAGATATCGCAGCCGTTCTACAGTTGTATACGTTTTAAACTTCAAAGTAACAAGGGTTTTTGGTTGTTGTTAATCGGAACGTTTGCATTCAAATTTAAGTAATAAAGGTAAAAAGATTTATTTTAACGATTTATAAAAAGCATGTCAAGATTAGGGTTCGACAAACCTATTTTGCACGGATAGAATCGACAAAGCTAATGAACTCGTTTAGACGGTAAATGTAATCACATATACTCCTAATATGTTTATCTCTAACACATATTGTGAGTTTTGCCATTTTGATCCTTTGATGATCTCTCACTCAAACTATCAAAATGACAACATTCAAGTTCAATATTTATAAACATCAACACTCATTACTATCTCTAGCCAATGTGCATTGATGGATGAACAACCTAGGTAATGTGTAAGAGCACATTTCTCAATCATGAACCAACACAAAGAATAAACCATAGAAACAAAGTTTTTTCATCATACATTCATCATCCAAGAGTTCACAAGCTAGAGTCAATACAAATACATGCAAAAGAAAGGTTTATCTACCATCTAACCTTGACATAAAAGGAAAATTAGCTCTCCATTGTCATGGGAGCTAAACAAACAAGAAGATGAAGAAGAATATCAAGCATCAATGACGATCTCTCGACGAATGATGCTTCCAATCTTCCAAAATAGGATGCTACAGTGTTTACAATGTATTTGGCTCTGAAAAGTATCATGGATCCCAAGAAAAATACAGAAAAGTCTATTTATAAGGGGGCAGAGGATCGCAGAGCGCGGTCTCATTTATTGCCAAACCGACCTAGAGCGCACTTAGCGGGCTCAGAACCGCGCTAAGCGGGCTACTCTCTGTAACTAGCTCCAACACCGCGCTAGGAGCGCGCTTAGCGGTCTCCAAGCATGCTCAAAAAATCATTTTCTTTACAAACTGCTTCAAGGGGGCCTTCCTTGCTCCAAGCTTCACATTTCCATGTAAAAACCTTCAATTAAAACACAAAAGTTAAATAGATAAGTTAAATAATGTAATTAACTATACTACGGTTATTAACCGGAAACAATTGGAAAAGGCATTGATTATCAAATAAAGATCATAAAAAGGTGCTAAAAACTTAACTAAATATTAACACAATTTAGCACCTAACAGCCGGGCAACACAGTTATGGTCATGAATGCCACGGACACCAGGGGTCACGAACACCACCAGTCACGGGTGCCCCGATACGGCCTTCCTCGTCACCAAACGACGACTTCACGCTAGCTCCCCGGAGCAACGAGCTGTCCTTAAGTCATCGCTCCCATGCTCGGGAGCAACGACTTGGGGGGCTCCTGTTCTGGACCGGACCATTGTCTAGACATGGCCCAATCCACTTCTGCTCCAGAACGGCCCAAATTGCCTAAGTCCAATCCACAAAGGGGCAAAAGTTACACTTCTGCCCCTCCAACCGGGTAGGGACTGCATCGCTCCTCCCCAGAAACAATGCCCGTTACGCACGGCTTATCCACTCCCTGAATAGTTGAGCGCATGTGCCCGAAACTAAGCTTGTGCCCGACATAACGGCTAGTTTCGGGCACCCTGCCCGACATAACGGCTAGTTTGGGTAGTTACCTATTCTTCGGGAAAATGGTTATTTCGCCCCGAAAATAGGACCGTTGTCCACGCGCTTGAGAGGGCCAGGTATCCAATATTCACCCTACGAACTAATACTTTGTACTTGCCCCTTTTCTCTGACCCTTTCTTACTTGAGCGTCGGAGTACCTTGCAGGTACACCCCCCTCCTCCTCTCCATACGACCAACATCTCAGACGTACTTGGTGGCTCACTTCTACAGGATCTGATCCAGCCTTCACGATCAGTTAGTATGTCGCAAGTGTCTCTTTTTTCGACTGCAAAACACCCGGGAGGACGTTCAAGCTCATGGATCTCACCCCCATCGCCGACATCATAGACGAGATCTAATATCGCATACCTTACAATGACAAACAAAAGGTTGTGAAGCTTGAGTATCGCCCACCTTCAGTTGACAACGAAGGGAATGTTATTTACAGCAAGTTTGAGCTTAATTATCAAGACGATGTTAGGGCGATGTGGCGAATGTATTTCGGTTTCGAAGAGAAAATTCTGCTCGAGTTGGAGGCGACGATCCGATGAACGGTCGATGACATCTTAGAGATGTGCAAGCGTCCACCGGGCTATTGAATGTAGTATTTAAATTTCTGTCGAAATCATCAATGTAACGCCGATTTTATTTTATGAATGTTGATTTTATCGTTGCAATGTTGATTTTCTGGTATGCTGTTTCTGGTTTTCTTCCGTAATTACGCATACGGAAATATTTCGTAGATGTGTCTATGGAATTAATTAAAAAAAACTGAAAAAAAAAGGTACGTTCGGAGATACATCTCCAGAATCAAGGGGTATTTTAGGCAGAGCGCGTGGTGCCTAAGAATGCCAAGGGCTGGGATAAGAAATTTTCTAAAATTATTGTTATAAAAAATAAGAAACTTAAATTTTCAATTTTTAAATTTTTAAAAAAGTTTGAAAGAAGAAAAGGAAACTAATTTAACATGTTTATCTAAATTTGCTGAATATAAATTATTAATTTTAAAAAATAAAAACATTAAATAATCAATCCAATAAAAATAATTAATTTTAAATAAATATTTACTTGCAATTTTTGTTACTATTTGTGGTAAGGGTGTTCGCACTATTGCTTGATCTGATTTGAGGCAAAAATTCATTTAATATAAAAATAAATTTATTCACAGTTTGGTTTTTTATAATTAATTTAAAAATTTTAATTCGATCCAATTCAATTTTATTTGATTTAGTTTATGTCGATTTTTAAATAATCAAATTACAAATTATTTTTTTAATCACAAATTACTAATTTATAGGTCCTTGCCACCCATCTTAAAAAATTGCCTCTATCCTACAACGCCAAATCTAAATTTGATCTTTTTAATGCTTTTCTAGATAAAAGTTCTATTTACAATGAAATATGTCTTTACTTATATGGTGCTTAGGTTAGCTTGTGGGGCTTCAATTCAAAGTCTAAGAACTTACACATTAATTCTTCAACATAATTATATCTAATTGGACTAAAAGTTTAAAATGCCTTAAGATATAGACTGATATAGATTAGGGAGTGCATAGATTTCAACGAAAGATTTTCTTTATCCTTTACTTAGCCGTCAAGATTATTACAATAATCCGCTTTTAGCCTTTAATTTCCTCTATAATCTAAGCTATATCAAGCAAATAATAAACCTATAAATCAACTTAAAGAAGAATATATTACATACACAAATTATGGTTTAAAATTTGAAGTATGCTGTAATCACAATTTAAAACCAATCATAGAAGTGACTGTCAATTTTTATACATATTCTTTCATCCCTTTCATAGCAATTATATTCCATGCATGCTAGAATAGCATCAAACTAATGCATCTAATGCATCTAACTTTATACATTTAAAAGGTGTGATATTGGCAAAGTGGTTATAAAAAGAAGAGAATATAATCATGCGAAGGTAGATGCTAGAATTTAAATGATGAACATCTCTCTCAAATAAGGCTAGTCAATCTATTCCCTACATGTTTGTGTATAGAATAATATTTAAACGCCAAAAGGTTAGTGAAAAGAGGCATATATAGAAATATATTAAGATTTTGGAAGCGTGGAATAGTGATGCTAAGCAATGATTTTGTCTAATGAGCTTAAGTGTCATGACTCATGACCAACTTTCCATGTTCAAAATGTGAACACAAGTAAATCCTAAAAGGGTTACAAAAACATGGCAATTGAAAATGTTTTGAACCATATCCTAGGTACAAACAAAACATTATTTGCATAAACATGATTTGGGAGAGTGGAAGAATGGAAGAGATAGGAAAGAATGTCTTTTTGTCCTTTAAAAAAATTGTGGTCTATGTACTGCATGCTAGCATCATCTCTTGGGCCATTGCTCTATAAGTACTGATTACATCATCATTTATATCATGATGAGGTTTATCGAACCATATACATAGCTTATAGGGTTTGGTCCTTTAAATTGTTAGTTATGGGGACAGATAATTATGTTTAATAATGTGCTTTTATAATCCATACACATGTATGTTGGGTGGGCTCATTTTCAAGTGTGAGAAAGAATGAAATAACATTAAAAGAGTTGGGCTTGATTCTTATTTTGTTGGCCCATCCAAAGGGATTTGAAATCCCTAATATGCAAAGAGAATTTCGTAAGGCATTTTAGGTAGTTCTTAGGCCACTACGCCAAAGAAAGGAAAAAACTGCGCTTTTTTTGGCCTTTAACAGCGCTTAAAAGCGCTGTCTAAGGTGGCGCTGCCGTAGGTAAAGACATCGTTTTTTTATGAGAAAGCGCTGCTAAAGGCCTACTTTAGGCAGCGTTTTACCTTTAAAAGCGCTTTCTAAAGTAGGCTTTTAGCAGCGCTTTTAACTGAAAAAGCGCTTTCTAAAGTGGGCCTATAGCAGCGCTTTTTCTATCCTTTTATGCTTTCTATGGACATTTTTAGGCAGCGCTTTCTCAGGAAAAAGCGTTTTCTATTACCCCCTTTAGACAGCGCTTTTGAAAGCGCTGTCTAATTTTTTATTTTATTTTCACTTTAAGACAGTGCTTTTAATTGAAAGCGCTTTCTTTTTTATTTTTTATTTTCACTATAGGCAGCGCTTTTTCTTAAAAGCGCTTTCTTTTCTTCACCTTTTTTTTAATGATTTTTTTTTAAAATCACATTTTCCTTCTTTTTTATGTAGAAACCTGTAGAAACCTGTATATTTTCCTTCACATTTTAAGTCATTTCCATTAACCATTTCTAATCCTTATAAATCACATAAACCATTCTAATCCATGATTCACATTTTAGGGCATTTCCATAATTAAACCATTCTAATCCATAAACCATTCACATAATAATTAAACCATTCTAATCCATAAACCATTTCCATAATTAAACCATTCTAATCCATAAACCATTAACATAAACCATTCACATAATTAAACTATTCTAATCCATAAACCATTCACATAAACCATTCACATAATTAAACCATTCTAATCCTTTAACTTCTAAAGATCTCCTAATACACAACAACTTCCAAAACTATACAATTACACTCCATAACTACACACCAACTTCCATACCTTATATGATTCTTTTTTCAATAAGGTATTCACACAATTCCTCCTTGATTTCTTACAATTTATCTTTCGTGTAATGAGCACACGTGTATTCATCAAAGTATTACATAACAAAACACAATATGCATGATTTAGTTTAAAATAATAAATGATATGAAATATCCGATAAGTATTAAAATAAATCCTAAGTTATAAATCCATACCGTGATGGGAATCTCTAATCGATCCAAATGAAGGATTTCTCTCATAAACCTCAAAACAAAATAACCGCAGTCTATACCATTACGCTGACGAGGACACTACACATAGAAAAACAAATAAGAATTAATATATAGTTGTCTTGTGTTATCAAGTAGCATCACTATTATAAGCAACATTGTGAAAATTAATATACCTCCACTTTGATCCATGTAATGTTGTTTGCTTTAGACCGTGATACTCGAGCTTCTCTTTGTGCTCGGTATACTAGTATTGTTCTATAAAAGAAAAACGTAAATTTAGAACAATCTCACAGAAATAATTAAATATACAAATACACACGAATATTTAGAACAATCTCACTTACGTATCAACCAAATCCTTCATATTCTGATATGTTGTCCAATCATGATCTAATGAATTCAGATAATACACCACTTCTCTTGTAGGATTAATAGCAACCAACAACCTGTGTCCACTGTAAAATATAACAAAAGTTTAAATGGATAATTTCTACGCAAAAGATACAAAGATTAGAATGAAAATCTTACCCGTTTCCAGTATTATACGGTAAAAGATACAAACTTTCTGTATTGATGGCCATAAATCTCTCGAGTAAGTGATTTCTTACTGAATTTGGATCAATAGCAATTGCCGGTGCATTGACACAGGCGCAAGACAAGAAATAGAATCTGTTTGACAATTGATTCCCGCGCATCAATTTGTTATACAAGCACCTTAAATAAAAACATAATAAACATTAGACTATTTTCATGGAAATGTGTAAATAAATTGTTCAACTAATTAAATAATAGATTGATCGGAGTACCAGATGTATGAATGCATAACACCGATGCCTAACTCAAGATGCCAAAAAATATGTTCCATGTCCTCTTTTGTAATTATTTCGGAATTAGGAAAACCAAAAACACCTTCGTCCATGTCAATTTGACGAATAACACCATCCATCAAATCTGATATTGCCACAAGTGTTTCAAGACACATCCGAAAGCGAGGTGTAAGAGCTCTTTTTGCCTGCCCGGTCTTTGTAGGAGCTCTTTGCTTGCTGGCTTGTTGTGAAACTTGAGCAGGAACCTAAAAATCATATAAGTTAGGTAAAGTAGAAAATCATGAAGCTTTTGAATTCGGATCATAGAATAACACTTTCAATGTACCTCTTTTTGTGATGCAACAGACTCGTTGTGCGGCAAAATCCCTTTATCCTTAGATGCAGGTTTTGTAGGAGTCTAACATTACCATGTAAAAAAATGTACGTAATGGTTCAGAATGATTTTCATAATGGTTCAGAATTGACATTTGAATACTAAAAGATTCATAATGGTTTTCAACATACCTCATCATCTATGAAAATGAGGTCTGACGGCCATGCAACAAACGATCCTATTGCATCCCACGACAATGTTGTCTCTGAAACAACGTCAGGTATCGGTAGCAACGCATCCAGCTCTAATGAAATATCAACCGATACTTTTAGATATCCATCAGGTAGCGGTTTATGGTGAAGTAAATCTCCCAAAGTGTTATGCACTTTTCCCTTGCCAACTATGCGATAAGTCGGTGACGATAAATACAACTGACAAGATGAAATGCCCTAAACCAATAATAAATATGTTACTGTTAATGTGTATATATGTCAATTAAAATGAATGGGCTAATTTAATTTCATAATAACATATATAATTACCTCGGGAATTTTCTTTTGACAATCGATACTAGCTTTGTCACTAGTATCTTTCAACTCTGAACCGCGCTTTTTCGCCTCATATCTCTCTTTATCCTTTTGCAATTCACGGACTTGCACTTTTAATTCCTCCAAAGATTGCATCACTTCTTGATTGCTAGGATTTTTTCTCTTTGGATGCTTATACAAGGAAGATGGAGTCACACCAAATCCTTTACCCCTCACCCGACCGGAATACTCAGGAACATTTAGTACTCGACTAAGTATGCTCCTGCAATCCTCCTCACCTGTGGTTAAGGATTTAGATAGAGTCTCCTGAAATTCATTGACATATCAAAAATTATTAGTGGGGATTAAAAATTAATTATATTTTAATAAAATTTCGATTAACTTAAAGACATAATGTTATACTTACACATTCGTCATAAACATGCTGAACACCTTCCCTAACAACTCCATCCTTGCCCACACGAGCTTCCTTCCACAAAACATGGTTCGGAAGTGATGTTTCTTCACTTTTCGTCTCTTCTAACTAGACATTGAGATAAATAATAAGATCATCAATTATAACACAATAAGACAATTAATAAAATCATAGCATTTATATATACTTACCATTTTTTGCTGTAAGCGTGCATATCCCAAACGCCCTTTTCTGTATGGATATGCGGGTTTTGATGCTCTTTTACGATTAATGGCACTCAATTCTTGGATAAACAAATTTAAGTCATATCAGAACAAACTAATGCAACAAGTATATAATACAATTAATAGACATGACAAATTAACGTTACATTGAATTTTTCGGTTTTTCGTTTGGCTACAAAAGTGCCTCATTCTTCAGGTGAAATCAAGTCCGCATACAACTGTGGAAGTTCTGCTTCAACAAAAATTTTTTTCTCATCCCTAAGATATTTGTTTGATAACATAGCTCGAAACCCTCTGTGTCTTTTTTCGGCCAATTGAAGACAATACTTTTTTCGGCTTTCATCAATATTAAAAGACCTCTACGAAAAAACATACACATAGAGTGTGTTAGTATAAGTAAATTAAAGACTTAATCGTCAATAAAAATCTAATAACATCAATCATATTTGGTAAGTACATGTATCTCAGTCCATATTTTATCTTTACCGGCTTGCAACAATTGATTCCTCCAATTATCACTGGTGATTGGAATGTGCTGACGGGCAAGGGAACCTATGTAACTAGTCAACATTGAACCGTTTGGCTCAATTAGTTGGTTTTCATCACTCCAATGTACAAATTTGATCCTTTTATCTCTTGCACGGATGATTGACTTCATAATAGTTATTCCTCATTTAATTTCACTTTCTACATTCTGAGCTTCATTTGTATCATGTGTCTCGGGTGAGTCTTCCTGGTTACTAGCCATTTGACCTGTAAGAAAGAAAAAAAACAAAAATTAAATGACAAATATAAAAATCCATAATCTATAATCCATTTAATATATATAACATGACAACTATTTAATAGTATTGAATGATATAAGCTATAATTTTATAACTAGTACCTTTTTCACTAACGTCTCTTTCTTTTCTTTGTTGGAATATGTTCTACCCGTCTCTTAACAACACGGACGGTTGGATTGATCCAAATACCCTCATTATGATCATTTCTAGTATATGATTAATTCGCTATAATATTTTCATCTTGATCATTTCTTGTAAATGATTCAATATCAACATCAATATCACCTTGATCTCTAATGTTTTCATCAATTACTTTGTTAGATAAAAGCACTATAGACCATTTTGTACTTGTCGGATCAGTGACATAGAACACTTGTTTAGCTTGAGAGGCTAGAATAGAAGGCTCGTCTTTGTACCCCACCCTATTAAGATCCACTTACAAAAATCCTGACTTATCCATTCGTATGCCATTATTATTTTCAACCCACTTGCAACGAAATATAGGAATCTGAAAATTCTCATAATCAAACACCCAAATGCGCTCGATAACCCCAAAATATGACAGATTTTCAAATTTGGGGTTTAAGTCCTTCACACTTGAAATATGCATTGCTTCAGCTACCACGGTGACACCACTATTTTGCATAGTACTTTTATCATCTTGTTCTTTGGTATAAAATGTGTATCCATTAATTGCGTATGCGCTATAAGAAAACACAACCAAACTTGGACCATATGCTAAACATCTCAACCATTCTGTTATTGAAGCGGGATCTGAATAATACTTTGAATAAATATGATCCTTAAACCAATGTATGAAACTTCGATTGTGCTCTCGTACTATCCAATTCTCATTTCTATTCGGATTTAAACCTCGGAGAACATCCTTGTGCATTTCAACATACGGCTCAACCTCGTTCTCATTGTGCAGAACATACAAATGCACTTGATCCCGTTCGACCCTTGATACTGTCACAACTTCATTTCCAATTAACTTTTTTCCTTCTTTTTTTTCGACAATATGAGATTTGGGGAGTCCAATTGATTGTACATTGGACAGATATTCAGTACAAAACTCAATCGCTTCTTCAACAATGTATCGTTTGGCAATACAACCCTCTGGTCGACTTCGGTTTTTCACATACCCTTTTAATATTTTCATATAACGTTCAGTAGGGTACATCCATCTCATATAAGTCGGTCTACACAATTGTGTCTCTTTCACCAGATGAACAACTAGATGAACCATTATGTCAAAAAACGAGGGAGGAAAATACATTTCAAGATCACACAAAGTAATAACTATTTCTTTTTGCAATGTTGGTAAGATCGCAGGATCGATCACCTTATTGCAAATTGACTTGAAGAAAAAACACAATTTAGTTATTGCGCTTCTTACTTTTTCTGGAAGAATAGAACGTATACCTATTGGTAGAAAATGTTCCATTATAACATGGTAGTCATGCATCTTTAAACTCTTTAACTTGAGGTCTTTCATAGACACAAGTCTTCTAATATCTGAAGAGTATCCTTCTGAAACTTTAACTTCACCTAGAAACTTACACAATATTTTTTTCTCCTTTCTAGATAGAGTATACGCAACAGGTGGTAGATATGTTCGTTTTCCTTTCTTCAAGGGTCCTAATTCAGTTCTTATCCCCATCGCTATCAAGTCCTTTCTTGCTTTAAGGCCATCCTTAGACTTTCCTTGTATATTGAGTAACGTACCAACAACACTGTCAAATACGTTTTTTTCAATATGCATAACATCGAGAAAATGTCTTACATACAACGACTTCCAATATGGCAGTTCAAAAAAAATTGACCTCTTCTTCCACCCTCTCTTGATAAGTGTATGTGCAAAAGGCTTGCCAAACTGAGCACTCACATCTTTCACCTTTTCAAAAATTTGATCACCTGTCAATATAGGTGGAGCTTTACCTTGTTCTGGCTCTCCATTGAATGCTTTTCTCCACCCACGGTAGTAATGATTAGAATTTAAGAATCTACGATGACCGAGAAAGACATTCTTCTGACCAAACTCCAATCGCGTCGAATCTGTTTTATCTTCACAAATAGGACACGCACATTGACCTTTTATGTTGTACCCTGATAGATTTCCGTATGCTGGAAAATAATTAATTGTTCCAAACAACATCGCCCTCAAGTTGAAACTTTCTTTCCTATATCCATCATAAACCTCCACACCGTTCTCCCACAAAAACTTTAAATCTTCGATTAAGGGTGCCAAGTATACGTCTATGTCATTCCCTGGTTGACTAGGCCCAGAAATTAACATAGATAACATCATGTACTTACGCTTCATACATAGCCATGGAGGTAGGTTATAAATCATAATGATCACAGGCCAAGTGTTATGTGAGATACTTTGAAGACCGTGTGGGTTCATTCCATCAGTAGATAATGTCAAGCGAAGGTTTCTTGCTTCTTTTCCAAATTCAGGATAATCATCATCAATTTTCTTCCACTGTGGTGAATCTGCCGGATGTTGAAACTTTCTATCAATAATTCTTTCATCTGCATGCCAAGTCAAGTGTCTTGAATCGGTCTCACTACGAAACATGCGTCTAAATCTCGGAATTATAGGAAAATACCATAAGACTTTTGCTGGAGACAACTTTTTCTTATATTGAGAGACACCGCATTTAGGACACTCATTTAACGATGCGTACTCATTTCGAAACAAAACACAATCGTTCGGACATGCATGTATCTTATCATAGCTCATGCCAATAGAGTACAACATCTTTTTGGCCTCATATGTTTGATTGGGAAGAACATTATCCTCCAGAAGCATATCTTTCATAAGGGCCAATAACTCTATGAAACTTTTATCCGACCATCCATTGCCCGCCTTTAAGTTGTACAACTTTAATACCGCAGACAATCTTGTGAATTTAGTGCAACCATTATACAACGGTTTCTCTGCATCGCTTACCAACCTCTCAAACATTTTGGGACAATCCTTCAGATCTTCTTCAAGAGCTTCTGCAATCTCTTCGACTCGATCATAATCGTATATATCTGTGTCATTGTCGTTTGAAGCATAGGTCGTATTATCCCCCGGTTCAACATTCCCGTTAATTTTCTCACCATGCAAATTCCAACATGTATAACTTCTATCAATTCCACGCCTCTTTAAATGCGATGCAAACTGAACCGCGTCAACCCGACTCCCAAAATAGCAACCCAAGCAAGGACATATCATTCGACTGGGGTCTTCGACGTGCGCAACAGCAAACTTAACGAATTCTGATACCCCATTCTCGTACTCTTTCGACAATCGACTTGAAGACATCCATTTCTTATCCATAGCTATACTAATTAAGCTAAACAAAAACAAAATAAAAAATATTTACCTGTAGGGAAACGATCCGACTTTCACACTTTGATCACAAGTAACCCCTATATATAGCAAATTCAATAAGTTAGTTCTCAATCATTGGAAGCAATGCTCAACCATCATAGTAGTTCATTCAAATGGTTTTACTAATTAAGCTAAACAAAAATGTTAATTATTCATGCAACTATAGCAAAAGAACAACTAATTACCTGTAGAGAAGTAATCAAGTTCTGGACCCACACAATGTAAGATTCCTCCAACGATCAGACTTTCACTCTGCGCCTGTAAAACAATTATACTATCAATATCAATCCAACTTTTCACTTTTCAATGTCTCCTCAACAAGATATATCCTTAGGAACTAGGTAATCTTAATTGTTATGAAAAATAGTTATTTAGAATAAAAAAAAATATAAATCAAAATTAGAGTTGGAATTACATGTTAAAGGCTAGAAGAATAAAATCAAATTAATCAAACAAGGTTTAGTATGCTTAATTATATGATACCTTATGAAGTATTATTTGAAAAAGTCCCTAAATTTGACAACATGAAATTTTTTGGTTGTTTATGTTGTTATACTCTTAATAGAAGTCAAAAGTTTATATTGTGGGGTACTCGTATAGGTCAGTCCCAACTTTAGGGATTAGATTATTCTAAAAAGATACAACAATAGAGCTTTTGTAACTCACAACTCTCTGCAAATCTTTGGCTGCATTATGTCTTACTTTATCAGCAGTAACAAGGTGAGCAACAACATAATTAGTAACAAAAAAAAAACAGAGTAAACAAGTTCATTTATAACATGTGGAGAGAGTATATTATAATATTGGAGATGCAGAATAGATCCTACTCACTTTTTGATTTCATCATATATAATAATGAAACTCTTTCTTTATTGTTATTGTATATGATACACACATTCTACACAAACCATGCACATGGAGAGTTTCTCATTGTCCAAGGTTCTTGTTACTAACAACTTTTATATGGTAAGTTGCAACGGGACCAAAGGTCCCTGCATAGAAAACAGGTATGGCATTATGATTAATTAATTTGTGTGCATATGTAGTAAAGTTTGGAAAAGTATCCAGTTCTGTGACAAAGACAACAGAAGGAAATAGAAAAGGAGTTGAATAATGATGGAAATATTAATGCATTCTCAACAGTAAAGGACATAATTTGAGTTGCTTTCTTGTGTAACTTATAATGGTATTTTCAAAAGAAAAAAGACCGAAAATAACCCTAAACAACACAGAGTCAATACAACATGATTCAATACAACATGAGAAACATTCAAGAACCAACATTTCTTCGTTCAAGAACTCTCAAGAACCAACATTCAAGAACCTAAAATATGATGACAGTAACTCTCAAGAACCAACATTCAAGAAAATAGGTTAAACTTAAACTCTAACATCTCAAGAAATCCTAAAACGGTCGGAGAAGAATGCGTACCTGCACGATAACGGTCGGAGAAGAATACAGAATGCCTCTTCTTCGTTTTCGTTTTCCGCTTCTTCTTCTTCTTCGAACGAAAATTGATTAGCAGACGGTCGATAATGGAAAAAATGCAGAGAGAACGAAAAAAATGAGAGATAACGGTCGGAGAAAGGAGGAAGGAGAAAGGAAGAACAGTCGCGAGAGTGAAAATGATTAGAAAAATTGAATAGGGCTCTTCTGAAAATGTGGTGTTTTTTAATTTTTAATTAATAAATGACCTAAGACAGCGCTTTTGAAAAGCGCTTTCTTAAGTGCTATATTTAGCAGCGCTTTTTCCTTATAAGCGCTTTCAAATGTGGGGCCAATTTAAGGCCTTTAGCAGCGCTTTTTCAAAAGCGCTTTCTAAGGTTAACATTTAGCAGCGCTTTTAGAAAGCGCTTTCTAAGGATATACCTTTAGCAGCGCTTTTAGAAAGCGTTTTCTAAGGTTATACCTTTAGCAGCGCTTTTATAAAAGCGTTTTCTCAGGTGGTGTCTATGTAAGGCCTTTAGCAACGCTTTTAGAAAGCGCTTTCTAAAGGTAGCCTTTAGCAGCGCTTTTATTTAGCGAATTTTTTCCAAAACTTATAGCAGCGCTTTGTAATAAAAGCGCTATCTTTTTTGTACTGCCAAAAGCAGATTTTGGCATAGTGGGCACCAAGTGAAAATACTTAAATGCTCATAGATTTTAGAGGTACATCTTCGGACACATCTATTTCTGAATAAACATTGGTACACTTCGGAGATACATCTCTGAAACCATTTTAAACATTTAAAACATCTCTCTCATAAGCCATTTACATTTGAATTGTTCTGGAGATGCATCTTAGATAATATTCTAGAGATACATTTCTGAAGTGTATCAAAACAGGTGTTTTAACTATAAGTTGTGTATTTGTTTTCAGTTAAAGTATGACGCACTGTCCAAAATAAAAAAATAGATGTAAAAAATAATAGGAGACTAATATTGGGTGTGTCGAAAATAAAATAGCAATATATGAAGAAAAATTTGTACAATCGAGATCCAAAATGTAATAAAACCGTAAATATAGTAGAGAGTATAGTACTTCAACAAAATAATAACAGACTACCACTGTGTGTGTCTGACTACATCTCCTCTACCTGCTCTGCCTCCTCGACCATCAATCTCCCTCGTTTTCCGGCGATGTCTCTGGTACAACAGTGCCCCATGCGCCTCTGCCATGATGGCATCCAGGACTCGCCTGACACCAGACCCATTAGGGAAGATACCCTCGTCAATCTCTGCCCGCGCAATCTCCACAACGCGACGACACTTAGGCAAGACATCATCAGTATGATCTATCTGAGCATGCTCCTCCTCTAGCATCTCCTGATAAGCTGGTCTCGACGAATCTCCTAGAGCAACATGCATCATGTACGAATGTGATACCATGAAGAACCATCTGATGTACTACTCGACGTAGCTCTAGATGTTCGGGGCTATGGCAGCCCGTGCCTTCTCTAGTATCAAATGACTCTCATAGTCAACAAACATCTCATCCATTTGTCTACAAGTCAAGGCAAGAGGATCAAAGACACCAGAGTGTCTAGGGATTGTTTGGGTGTATCTAAACTTCCGCATGGCGCGCTCGGGGAGATGAGGAGCAGTGATACGCTATCTGTAGGCCAACCATCTAGAGTAAAGCACTATCTGTAGGCCCATATCACTATAAATTTTAAAAAATTATACTAATACTTATATAATCTTACTCCAAAATAGCACATTGATTTTTCTCAACTCACTAAATTTTATATATATTCTATTCAATATTTCTCTTTTAAATATTATACATTAATATAATCAACACTCTTTTCTCGTATTTTATTAGTTTCCCTTATGTTAAATATTCGAGTATTATTTTATACAATTTAGACAGGTATTGTATTTAAAAACACATTATAGTATTGATAAAAGATAATATAGTACTTAAAAATGTATTATAAAAATGTATTATGTTTAAAATAATATAATTTTAAATTTTATTTATAATAAATATTATGGCATTTTTATTTTTATTTTTTTATTAAAAAAAGCCTATTTAGGGTCGGGTAGCCCGAAGCCCGTCTAGGACCGGGCTCGGGTAGTAATTTTCGAGCCCATATTAGAAATGAGCTTTTTTGGCTCAGCCCTAAAAAGCCCGAGCCCATCAGGGCCAGTCCGTTTAGGTTCAGGTAGCGCATTTTGACAGCTCTAGTATTGAGAGAAATCTTGTGTTGAGTTTGAAGAAAGTGTGAAATGAGGAAGGAGAAGAGTCTGGCGTGACTTATGCTCCAAAATGATATGAAGATATATCTTTGCAATATTTCAACGTTCACTTACGTTTGGGTGGGTCTAGAGATATATCTCTGAAAATAGGGGACATTTATGGAAATTCACATGGTGCGTTAGAAGTATATAGGGTGCCATAAGAAATTCTCATATGAAAAAGAAAAATTGTAATGATGAAGAATAAAAGTAAGAATTTTTTGTGTATCGTATCCAAAAGAATTTAGTGTGATATTACATCTGTTAAAAAATCTTTATGATTTTAAGAAAAGTGATTTGAAAGATTTTTGTTTATAGAATTAAAGTAAAATGACAGTAAATGAAAACAAGGTTATCAAATGAGATGAGATTATTGGGGTTAGATTTCATTATCTTATTCTAATGTACTCTTGTGATCAATTATACATATTCTAGTCAAAATTTAATATTAGCAACAATTGTTACGCCTATGTTATTTATGTCTAAACAACAACATGATATCAATTGTATTGCTTAAATAATAATCTCTCAGTTGATTAACCAATATAGTAGCCTTAAGTGTCGATAGTGTGTGTGAATGTTAAACCTAAATTCATCTGTAAATTTTAGTGTTTAACATGTGAAAGTCTTGTATCTAGTTATGAAAAGTATTTCTCTATAGAATTTCAAAATCATATATAATGTTATAATTAGCTATGTTAAGAAAGGCATTAAGAACGAGGATAATCAACAATTCATAAATAAAATAGAACATATATAACAAGATGATGAAAAGGAATACATGAGTATTTAGAGAACTACATCTAACCCCAACAAAAACAAAAGAGAATTTAACTACTCTTACTAATAGTAGCTTTATACAGATGATAAAGAAAGAGATGAAAAAGCAATAGCATTCGATCTCTTTGACTCAATGAAGACTCCACCTTCGATCTTTAATTCTGCTCCTTAAGATTACTCTCTCTCTCTCTCTCTCTGTCTCTCTCTCTCTCTCTACTTTTTTTTATTTTCTACCTTTTTATGTATTTAAAGCTTGAAAAACTGAATGACGTGACCGCTATTTGTAAGTGTGTAGAGCAGACATTTTTTCCAACAAGCGTACATCTTCGGTGTTCATTACAACAAAATCTACTAGAATTAAGAATTTATCAACTTTAACAAAAATATCTTTAGCTATTTCATATGGATGTTTGATTGATTTGTCGACTAGTTGCAATTCCCTCTTTGTCTACTTCATATCGACATCATCAATCCTCTTGGTAAATGATAAAGGTGTAAGTTTTATTCTTGCACCTAAATCAATGAGTTTTTTTCCAACATTTACATTGCCTATAGTGGCCGATAATGTAACATTTATTGGATCATTTTCCTTATGAGATAGAGTTCTTTGAATGATCAAAATACAACTTGATTACAACTAAATAGTTTCCTCTTCACTAAATCTTCTTTTCTTCATTAGAATCTTTTTCATGAATTCGGAATAGGTAGACATTTGCTCAAAGGCCTCATAAAAAGGTATGCTGATATGTAATATTTTAAAAATATCAAAAAATCTTGCATAGTGCCTTCTTTTTATCTTTCATGGTTCAAGCATGTAAATAACGAAAATTTTGAACAAATAGATTCTTCAAATTACTTTTCTCCTACATTTCTCTTTGACATTTTATTTTCGCCTCTTCACTTATTTTTTTCTCCAACTCATTTTATTTTTCACTACTTTTATTTTCTTTTTCTACTTCTTTCCCACCTTTTTCCTTCCCCCTCTTGTTTTTCTCTCAACTCAACAACAACTTTTTTCAAGCTCCATATTTTCACTACTACCAGTTCCATACATTTTGCCGATTATAGTTGTAATAGTGTTGCGATACTCATTTGGGTTGGTTTGAGTGTTGACATTAAATTTGTCTCTTTGTTGATCAAACAATTACTTGGATATTTGACCAACCTGAATTTTGAGGTTGGATATCAGTAGACAACTACATAAACTGGTTCCAATTATATTATGAAGCTTTGACACTTGTTTGTTAGTTCATCCACAATTTGAGTCAACAACTTGTTATGAGCTAAAATTGCATCAACTTGTATTTCAGCTTAATAATCCCAGTCTTTCTCTGTGAATAATTTATACTATATTGGCCCCGATGGTCATTGAGTGTCATTCTTTCAATAATATTTATTGTGTCTTTAAAACTAATAGACATTAAGTACCCACCTGTAGTAGCATCCAATATGAGTTTTGACTACTGTTGTAGTTTGTTGTGGCTGATGTGAATTTGTGTAAGATCATCGAAACCATGATTAGGACATCTTCTCAGCTTAGACTTATATATTTCCCACACTTTATAAAGTGTTTAAATTGATCCTTGGGAGAATACAACGATATTGGTATTGACTTCCATGATTTTTTTATGAGGGAAAAATTTGTCGAGAAATTTTTGTTCAAGTGTATTCTAGTTTGTCATCACGTGGGTTAGTTGGTCCAAGTACCATGATTTTTCTTTTCCTATCAATGAATGGGGAAATAATCTCATGAATAATACTTCTTATTTTTACTTAATATGCTCTAAGGGTACTATAAATCTCATAAAACTTTGTAAATGAGTGTAAGGATCTTTGTGATCTAAACTTGTAAAAGGATTAGCATATAAGATTTGGAGAAGTCTAATCTTCATCTATATTTGTCTAGTATTTCTCAGAGGTTTGACAATGTGGCCTAGCCATATTAGGATATTGTTACACGACATGCCACCATTATTGTTCTTAGGATTATTGCCATCGAGGTTGTTGTTGGCCTCATTACCGTTGAGGTTTTTGTTGCCATGATTAACCATGGTTTCTTCAAGTATAACAGATGTTGCAAAAATATAAGTTCCATACTATTTCTTAGCTAATTGATTTCTTTTTCTAGTTTATCTATAGTTTCTACAAGTTGTTCTTTAAATTTCAAAATAAAATAACAATTGATCCTTTAGAGTTTTTCCTTGCATAAACAACGTTCAATAATCTAACCAAACAACTCAGAAACACGATAATTTAAACAATAAAGCTTATGCACAAATATGAACAAATTCGCAAAATTGCTTAAAATCATAAAAAAAAAAATCTATGGTTATAATACCTAAACGCCAATCCCCAACAATAGTGTCATTTAGCTGAAGAACAATCATAAGTGTTTTTGTGTATCATATCCACAGGGAGTAGTTCAATATTACATCCATTCAATAATCTTTATGATTTTAAGGAAAGTGATTTGAAATATGTTTGTTTATATTAAAAGTAAAGTGACAGTAGATGAAAATAAGTTTAACAGTTAAGATGAGATTGTTGGGATTATACTTTATTATCCTATTCTAATGTACTCTTTTGATCAGTTATTCATATTCTAGTCCACATTTAATATTATCACATATTACTCTGCGTAAACTATTTATGTCTAAACAACAATGTGGTATCAAACATATTTCTTAGTTGACAACCTCATATCTGGTTAAACAATACAAATAACATTAAGTGTTGATAGTGTATGTGAATGTTAAACCTAAATTCATCTTTAAAGTTTAGTGTTTAACATATGAAAGTCATGTATCTAGTTATGAAAAGTATTTCTCAATAGCATTTCAAAACCATATATCAAGTTAAAATTAACTATGTTACAATAAGCGTTAAGAACGAGGATAATAAAGAACATTAATGAATAATTAGATCATATATAACACACTGATCAAATGAAATACACGAGTGTTTGAATAACTTCATCTTACCCCAAAAAATAGAAGGTAACTATTTTTTACTTATAATAGTTTTGCACAGATGATAATGAAAGAGATAAAAAAGCATCAGCGTTCGATCTCTCTAAACAGATGAAGCCTTCACCTTTGGTCTTTAGTTATGCTCCGTAATATTATTCTATCTGTTCTCATTGTTTTATTATTTGTAAGAATGGAATGTATTAAAATTTTATGATGTGACCTTTATTTATAGGGGTTCTGAACAGACATATTTTCCCAGCGAGCATACACTTCTCCACCAAAAAGCTTCTTCCAACTCATCCAAGTGGGATCTGAACCTCCCTATTTGTTGGAAATGTAACTTAATACTAAGAGGGAGGTGAATTTTGGAGGTTTGAAAAACGTTGATTTAAAATACAAAGATTTAACCTATTCTCAAGAAGTTTACGAAACCCAATGCGTCAAATCATGATTACGCATGTTCATCAAATGGGACAGTTGTCACCACTAGCGTTCACACGTTCTCAGATGAAAGGACAACAGTTAATGTTGTAACTGTTCACAACCCAGAAGACAAACCAAAGGATTTTCTTCTAAAAAGAAACGTTCTAATTCATGAAGTTCCCTTACTTCAAAAGGCTCATGTTTCAAAATCAAACGCGTAATTTTAAAAATAAATAAATAAATAAATTCATCAGAATCTTATTTCAGAAATTCTGGTAACTTGACACATTGAAATTTCATCAACTCATTCTGGACATGGTTTTATAAATAAATTTTTCAGAATGAATACCAATCTATCCTCAATAAGGGGTTTGTGAAAATATCAGCCCACTGGTGGTCTGTATCCACAAATTTTAAATGAAAAATGCCCTTCTGAACATAGTCACGTAAAAAGTGATGTTTTATTTCAATATGTTTAGCCATAGAAGGTAGAATAGGATCCTTGGATAGACAAATAGCAGAAGTATTATCACAGAAGACATGAATGTTACTCTCAGAAATCTGATAATCTTCTAATTGACTTTTCATCCAAAGAATCTGTGTGCTACATCCGGACGTTGCAATATATTCAGCTTCAGCAGTTGATAAAGCAATTGTAGACTGTCTTTTGCTCGACCATGAGATCAAATTGTCTCCCAGAAATTGACAACTTTTAGAAGTAATTTTTCTTTCTATTCTATCTCCAGCATAGTCAGTATCACAATATCCTACCATTTTGTACTCAAATGATTTTCTATAGAATAGCTCAAGGTTAGAAGTATCTTTCAGATACTTAAAGATTCTCTTAACAGCTGTTAAGTGAGTTTCTCTAGGATCTGATTGGAAACGAGCACATAGGCACACGCTAAAGAGGATGTCTGGTCTAGAAGCAGTCAGATAAAGGAGAGATCCAATCATACCTCTGAATAGCTTCTGTTCTACCTTACCACTTACCTCTTCTTTCTCCATAATACATGTAGGATGCATTAGAGTTTTTGCTGGTTTGCATTCTGACATGTTGAACTTCTTTAGAAGTTCCTTGGTAATTGCTTTGATGAATATATGTTCCTTCAATTTGTTGATCAATTTGAATTCCCAGAAAGAACTTCAATTCTCCCATCTAGCTCATTTCAAATTCAACCTGCATTAACTTAGAAAATTCCTTACACAAGGAAGTATTAGCAGAACTAAATATAATATCATCAACGTAAATTTGCACAACCAGAATGTTATTTTTATAGGTAAAGTTAATTTCCAAAAGAAAGTTACTTAGCCTTTCATACCAAGCTCTGGGAGCTTGTTTCAGACCGTATAACAATTTCTTAAGTTTGAAAACGAAATCTGGGCTTTCAGAACTTTCAAAACTAGGAGGTTGGTGCACATACACTTCTTCAGAAATATACCCGTTTAAGAATGCACTCTTCACATCCATCTGATCTAAAGTGATGTCATGATTTACAACAAAAGAAACTAAGATACGAATATATTCTAACCTGGCAACTGGTGCAAAGGTTTCTGTATAGTCTATTCCTTCTTGCTGGCTATAACTTTGTGCTACCAGTCGTGCTTTGTTTCTTACGACCTCACCTTTTTCATTGAGCTTGTTTCTGAATACCCAAATGGTTCCAATGACGTGGACACCTTTTGGTTTCTAAACAAGATCCCAAACATCATTTCTGGTGAATTGATTTAGTTCTTCTTCCATAGCTAGAATCCACTCGCTGTCTTGAAGAGCTTCATCTATAGAGGTTGGTTCGATGAGAGAGACCAAGCCAAGAAGAGTTTCTTCAGAAGGTTTGAATGAAGATCTGGTTCTGACTGGTACGTCTTTATCTCCCAGAATCAATTCTTCAGAATGAGAAGTTCTTGGTCTATTTTTCTTCTGATGAGATGGATCAACAACAGTTTTTGATTGAGTTGTTTATGAGTCTTTAGTTTCAGCAGCTGTGTCTTTATCTCCAGAGTCTTTATCCTTTGGTTCTGAGAAGGTGATTTCTAAATCTTCAAGTTTTTCAACTAACTTTGACTTTTCAGGGTCAAGCTTATCATCGAATCTAACATGAAATGATTCTTCAATAATTCATGTTTCTGTGTTATAGATTCTGTAGCCTTTTGAGCGTTCAGAATATCCTAACAGCAAACACTTTTGAGCCTTAGAATCAAACTTGCCAAGATTCTCCTTAGTGTTTAACATAAAACATGTACAACCAAAAGGATGAAAATAAGATATGTAGCCTTTCTGTTCTTCCACAATTCATAAGGAGTCTTACCCAGAATAGGTCTAACAGAAACTCTGTTCTGAATGTAACATCCTGTGTTTACTGCCTCTGCCTAGAAATGCTTAGCCATATCAGTTTCTTGGATCATGGTACGAGCCATTTCTTGCAAAGTCCTATTCTTCCTTTCTACAACTCCATTTTGTTGTGGAGTTCTAGGACAGGAGAAATCATGGAAAATGCCATGAGAATCAAATAGACCCTCAAAGTATTTGTTCTCAAATTCTCCGCCATGATCACTTCTGACTTTGACTATTTTGCAATTCTTTTCTGTTTGCACTTGAGAGCAAAAGGTAGAGAACACAGAATGCGACTCATCCTTTTGTTTCAAGAACTTTACCCATGCCTAACGACTATAGTCATCAACGATAACTAATCCATACTTTTTTCCATTGATTGAAGCAGTTTTCACTAGTCCAAACAAATCAATGTGTAGAAGTTCTAATAGTCTAGAGGTGGAAACAACATTTTTTGCTTTGAAGGAAGTTTTCGAGAACCTGCCTTTGAGACATGCTTCACAAAGAGCATCTGAAGCAAATTTCAGGTTTTGTAAGCCTCTGACCAGTTCAAGCTTATTTAGCTGAGAAATCCTCCTCATGCTAACATGACCCAAACGTCTATGCCATACCCATTGCTTTTCATTAACAGACATTAAGCATTTGACATTCTGTTCACTGAGATAAAAAAATCTAATCTTGTAAATGTTGTTTTTCCTCTTTCCAGTAAAAAAGATTGAGCCATCTTTCTGACTGACAACCTTACAAGACTTTTGATTAAAGATAATATCATAACCATTATCACTAAGTTGACCGATAGACAATAAGTTATGCATCAAACCATCGACCAGAAGAATATTAGTAATAAAGGGAAGTTTACTATTACCGATAGTTCCAGAGCCAATGATTTTTCCTTTCTGGTTTCCTCCGAAACCAACGAAGCCTCTAGGCTTAAGTTCTAAACTTTGGAACATATGCCTTCTTCCCTTCATGTGTCACGAGAAACCATTGTCCATGTACCATGATTGGTGTTTCAATTGAGCTGCTAAGGATGTCTGCAACATAAACTATCTTTTCATTAGGTACCCACTTTCTGGGTCCTTTTTTGTTAGTTTTCCCAGAGTGTTTAACAACTTTGGGTTTCTGTGCAATAGGATAATCAAGTGGAATTTGTGCATGATATTTAGGATTAGAAACAGATTTCTGTGTCGGTGGAGGTTTCTGTGCAAGCTCAAAATAAACAGGTTTTGTACCAGCAGGTACAAAGTGCTTGTAGAGAGGTTTTGGTTTTACCATGATACTTTCATCAATCTTAGAAGTATCTGTACTACCTAAACCTTTCTTGCCATTTCTACTAAGTCCATAGATTAAGGAATCAATTTTGCTTTTATCTATGCTTTTAGTCAGAAAGTGCTGAAAAGCTCTGTCATATCTAAATACACAGTTGGTACCGGAAGCATCCAGACCTATTTCTTCTTCTAATTTTAAGATTTGACTTCTCAAAGTAGAGTTTGTACTTTCTAAAGAAAATATTTTTTCATTTAAAGAAAAATATTCTCTTCATGCTTCTCACAAGTTTCAGAAGCAATTACTTGGACTTGTTTAAGGTCTTTGTATTTGCTTTGAAGACTTTGATACTTCTCCAGTATTTCAGAAAGACATGATTCTAAATTAGAACGAGAGAGATTAGAAAATACCTATTCAGAATCATGATCAGATTCTGCTTTTGAGTCTGATGATACTTTGTCTTCGGGTTCTTTAGAGACTTCAACATCAAAGGTTGTTGTCATCAATGCAACATTAGCTTGTTCTTCTTCAGAATCTTCTTCTTCTGAATCAGAGTCGTCCCAGGTAGCCATGAGTCATTTCTTGCCTTTGACATAATTCCTTTTATGCTTTCTATCTTTATTGAGCATAGGACATTCATTCTTTTAATGACCTGGCTCTTTGCATTCATAGAAAATAACTTCTTTTCCAGAACTCGACTTCCTTTGTCCAGATGTTGAGTCAGAACGACCCACAGTCCTTCTAGCTCCTTTGAACTTTCCTTGACCATTTTGTCTTTTCTTCCAGAGTCTATTGACCCTTCTGGAAATTAATGAAAGTTCATCATCTTCTGAGTCTTCATCAGAATCTTCTGAGATTTCCTCAGCTTGATACGCCCTTGACTTTTCAGAGTTGAATTTCAAAGCAACTGACTTTCCTTTCCTTTGAGGTTCATCTCCCTCAAGCTCTATCTCATAACTTCTTAAAAAGCTAACAAGTTCTTCAAGACTGATATTGTTCATATCTTTAGATAGTTTCAAGGCAGTTACCATAGGTCTCCACTTCTTAGGAAAGATTCTGATGATCTTTTTAACATGGTCAGCAGTTAAGTATCCTTTGTCTAGAACCTTGAGTCCCGCGACTAGAATTTGAAACCTTGAAAACATAATTTCAACTTTTTCATCATCCTCCATTATGAATGCCTCATATTTATGGATTAGGGCAAGCGTCTGTGTCTCCTTAACTTGAGCGTTTCCTTCATGAGTCATTCTTAGAGAATCAAAAATGGACTTGGCAGTATCTTTGTTTGTTAGCTTCTCATTCTCAGTATAAGAGATATCATTTAGCAGTATAGTTCCTACCTTGTGATGATTTTTATGATCTTTCTTTTGTTGATCAGTCATAGCACTTCTTGACACTTTTTCTCCTGTAGCATTAACAGGATGACTGTAGCCATCAACAACAAGATCCCAAATATCTACATCATAGCCAAGAAAGAAACTTTCGATTCTATCTTTCCAATAGTCAAACTTGTCACCATCAAAGACTAGTGGTTTGGCACTGTAGTGATCTTTCTCTACTGGAATAGCGGTGGCCGCCATTATTTCTCACACACACACACCGAATAGGTACTAAACACAGTTAAGTATTTGATAAACTTTTATCACAATCAGAACTGAAGCTCTGATGCCAATTGAAGGTGAGAAAAACACAAGAAAATAGGGGTTTGAATTGGAGTTTTCAAAAACAAAAGCTTTTTACTCCCCCAATAAAAATCACCGCTAATGTACAACAAAGAGAAATACACTTCAATTTTTATACTGGTTCACTTGAAAATCTCAAAGTTAATCCAGTCCACCCGCCAAGGTGATTTCGCCTTGTACCCAAGGACTTAATCCACTATAATCAACTGATTACAACTGCACTAGCAACCGCTGGTGACTTACAAACCACAAAGACACACAATCTATGTCTTCTCAAGGATTCTGACCTAACTGGTCCCTTAAGGAAATACAAACAACAGTTTGATTACAACTGCACTAACAACCGCTGGTGACTAACAAACCACAAAGACTGCATCTACACAAGCAGGTATAAACAAGTTAAAACCACAATACACTTAAAGAAAATTCTGCACAAATTTAGACAACAGTCTTGTTAAAATTTCTTCGTTATTTCGCTTGCTTGCCTGCTTGCTTGTATGTATGCAGTATTTTTTAATTCTTCAAGTCTTTATATAGCAACAAAAAAAGATCCGTTGAAGGGTAGATTTGGTATTCTTTATGAATGAGCTGACGACTTGAGTAACAGTTTGATACGAAGGGGACAAGAATCATGCTACCTCAATTTCCTTACTCCAAGAAATCCGCTTAGTGGAAGGAATATTGGTTTGTACCATGTACTATTTTTCTCACGTATAAACTCGTTCTTATCTTCTATTCTTAAGGGATTTCTGGATAAATAGTTGTTTGAAGCATGAGTTAGAAGAGTTGATTTTGCTTGAGTTCAAAAAATTCAATCATCAATCAGAAGCTTGATCACATCAATATCTGACTTGAGATTCTTCAGAGTTTTTAGAACCTTTAGCGTTTAATCTTCGGAAGCTTGAGCAATCTTCAGAAGTGAATTGATCAGAGTCACACGTCAGAAGCAAGAGCCAAGAGAACTTTGCAATAACAACATACATTTTTCTTAGAAGCTTCTCATCCGTGAGTTTGAGCATAAGCGATTTAGATCAATATATTCAGAAACTTATAACGTTTCACGTTCAAGAGTCAGAATCAAAGTTGTTTGATAAAGATACACAATAACAAACCGTTAGGGTACCAAAATTCTCACACAAATACTAACTTGTTATCATCAAAACTTAGAGATATAGATGCATTACCAAATCTTGTTCCAACAAAAATGTCCTACGAATTTAGATATTTATGTTATAATTTATATTACTGCTTGAAATTTATGCAATTAAAATAATACTTACTCAATTAAATACGAGAGAAATTATAGATATTGGCGTAATAATTTCACAATTGTATCTTATTGGTGTAATAAATTTAAATATCTAAATACGGGAAAAATAATGTATCTTATAAATTAATTTAAAATATTTTTAAATTAATGAATGAATGCTAATATTTTTTATCAAGAAGAAGTTTATTATTTATCAAAATACTTAAAAAACATTTTGACATTGACACATATAATTATATTTTCAAATGTTTAACATATATTGATGAAAAAATGATTTAACTTATATGAATTCAAACACGAAAAAATGTGTTATTTTTTAATTATTTATATTATTAGTATTTGTATTTTTCAATTATTTTTAATTTAAGATACAATATCTTTTAAGAAAGTGTATGGGAAAATGAACTATATATTATTGATGTAATAATTTCACTAATATATGTTATTAATGTAAATAATATATATATATATATATATATATATATATATATATATATATATATATATATATATATATATATATATATATATATATATATATATATATTAATTTAAATATCCAAATACGAGAAAATATATGTTTCTTATTAACTAATTTAAAATATTTTTAAATTAATGAGTGAATCTTAGTATTTCTTTTTAAACGAAAAAAAGTTTTTTATTGATCCAAATATTTTTATAAATAATAATAATAAAAATATAATATTTACATACTGAAAAATATACAGTTGATCCAACTAATTTTATATATGAAAAATATTATATTTATGATTCAAATATAAATAAAAATATATTTTTATTTTAAAAATAATAAACTCTTATGTTTACACAATTTTGTTTTAATTTCTTTTCATGTTTATTATATTTTAAAAACGAATGCGCGTAATATACTAGTACTCGTGTGAATGCACAAGTATCCCACTAGTAATTTGTATGATATTAACTTATGATCTTAAATATTTTAACTATGATATGCATATGATATAATTTCTCACACTTAAAAAAGGTGATACATCTACATTTATAATTTAACAGAACTTGTGTTATCATTTTAATTATTATCAACTTCAAATCAACATGAAGTTATAGCTATATTTTAGGTCTACGTTCCTTGTATGGTTAATGAATGTTATAAATATTATTATCAATATTATGTTTCTAGCTAAATCATTCTTGAAACTTGTGCAATGATGTAGAATTTGTTTGTTACCTGAATTAGAATACAAAATTATATACAATTTTAAATCTAATATATGATTTATATATCATGTACATTTGTCCCCTCTATGTTTGCTTAACGAGGATATTAATTCTGTTAGGTAGGGTTGGAAATAATTCGAGTCGAGTTGAACTCGCCTTAATTCGGTTTGACTAGTTAAAAATTAGTTCAGCTCAAATATCGGTTCGAGTTTGACACGAATTTTTTTTAAGTTCAAGTTCGACTCGTTAAAAGTTCACGAACTATTCGGTTCATCTCGTTAGATTCATCTCACGTGCTTCACGGACTTAAAAACCATTTTTTAAGTCTATTTTATTTTTATATATTTGACATTTTAAATTATTATTTTTAAAAAAAAGATAATATTGAGATAAAATAAAAGTTATGAGTATGACATTTAACTTTATTTCAAAAATCTACAAATTCAAAAACTACACAACTTCAAGAGACACATTTGGAAAGCCTAATTCAAAAAACTCTTAATTGAAGTTTAATATTATCTAAAAAATCCATAACTTCATCAAATATTTAGAAAACTTATAAATTTAATGAAATAGTACAAAAAAAAAAATACTAGAAATTGATATATTTTCATCACAAAAGAATTACACCACTTACAACCTTCATTACACATGTTATTTTAGTCAATGTCATAATGTGTCCAACAAGAATGACTCTAAATGCAATTGTCATTTTTATTTTCATAACTAGTAGATAAGGGACAATATAGGGTTAAAATTTGGAGTAAATCTTTAAACATACTCTTAAAGATAATATAATCATTCTCATATATAATCGAGTTGACTCATGAACCTAACGAGTCGAGCTATGTATGATTCAAGTTCAGCCCATTTAGTTAACGAATATAGTTTTTCGCTCATATTCAACTCATTTGGTTCATGAACCTAGTTCAACGATTTGATTGTCGAACCGAATTCTGAACTATTTTCGAGTTAGTTCGGTTCATTGCCAGCCTCATTGTTAAGTAATGAGTTAAAAAAAATGCTTAATTGCAATTTTGATCACCCTATTTTCTTTTTTCTTTTTTAGTTTTGATCCCTTTATTTTAAAATCCGTAATTTTGTCCTTCTATTTTTAATTTTTTTGAGTTTTGATCCTCCTATTTTAAAATCCAGAATTTTGGTCCCTCTAATTTCATTTTTTTTTAATTTTGGTCCCCTATTTTATGTTTTGTTTTGAATTTTAGTCCCCCTTTCCAATTTAGAACTAATTTGATAGGGGGGCAAAAGTTTAAAGAAATTATAATAAGGGGACCTAAACTAAAAAAATAGAAATTGAGAGACAAAAATTTTAAATTTTAAAATAGGGGACCAAAACTGTAAAAAACTAAAAATAAAGGGATACAAATTCTGAATTTTAAAATAAGGGGGTCAAACTAAAAAAAATAAAAATATGAGGAATCAAAATTGCAATTAAGCTAAAAAAAAACCTAACAAAAGGGTTTTATTAGTGTTTTTATTTGAAGTGTTATTGAATATTGGACCTATTATAGCGCTTCATGTAAAAGTGCTATTAAATCCATAGCCTACAATAGCTTTTTTGGCGACATCACAATAAAATCCATAGCGCTTTTTGGGAAGAGCTCTTAAACAATATGCTTTTGATATCGCTTACAAAGAGATATTATAGATATTCGACCTATAATAATAGGAGCTTTAATAACAGCGCTTTTTGGGTCTTGAGAGTGTGCTCCTCTCAAGATCTCAGGTTCGAATCCTACCAGATGCAATCAATTCTTGTGTGGGCCAGTCCATACGGAGCTTTGCTCTGGCTTGAAACGGAGCCCCCGCTAGAGGACGGTGGGTATTGGTCCCTCTTGGATTAGTCGGTCGCAAGGCCGGATACCAAGATTTCCAAAAATAAAAAAATAAAAATAAAAATAACATTTAAAAGTGCTATTAAAGACTAAAATTAAGACTATTAATGATTGTTTTGACGTGTATATATATATATATATATATATATATATATATATATATATATATTAAAGGTACATATATTCTCAAATCCGTCTTTACTTTTACAATACATGTGTCTTATCTCTTAATTTTTTCATATATATATTTATGATCAGATTAAAACTCGACCCATCATATTCAAACCAAAATAAATTACAAAAATGGTCGTAGACATAATGACTTTTGTCAAACTCATTGCTAATTAAAACTTGGCTAATGCTACATTGCCAAATGGATGTGTATCAATTAAGGGTATTACTTTATCTACCCTATGAGGTAAGGATGAACAAACTAGAAACTTGAATTTTCCCTTCTATTTTTTGGAGATGCGTCTCCGAACGCACCCAATACACATATGCTAAAAAATTTGTCAAAAATGCATCTCTGGAATTTCCATTGACTGGTGCTTTTGATACATACATAAAGGGTGTGGCAAGTAGGTCACCCTTAATTAAATCAGTGAAAATTTTAGAGATGCATATCCAGAATCTTGAAGCGGAAAAATAAATAAAACAACACCCTTTCATATTCTTCTTCTTCATGATCAAAGACAGTATTTTATCAAAACCCTTAAAATACCTCCATCAATTCTCAATCAACTTTTGCACTCCAAAACAACATTATTGTGTTTTATAAAATCAAAAGGAGCAAAAGAAGCTACAATATCAAGTAAAAACCATATTTTCCCTTCAACATTGCTTGTATTAATTTTTTTTGTAAGTAGAAATGAATGTTGAATCAGGAGATGTATCTCCGGAATTGGTTGCAAATGTTCCTGAAATGCATTTTCGAAAAGTGTCAAGGTTGACTTTGAATTATTAATTTATTTTTCTATTATGATTTGCTGCAGATATGGTGCACCCTAATACTTTTCTTACAATGATTGTTTATGTTAAACCGGATGAAGTGGAGGATTATGTTAAACTGGGTGATGTCGAAGACGAGGTTAAACCAATTGATGTTGTGGTAGATGTTAAATCGGTTGTTATTGAGATAGATGTTCATGATCAATTTACAACTAATGAGGGGTTTGTTGAAGATGAACATATGCTCTTATGGATCCGCACGGTGGTCGCCAAACTTTGGTTCGATGTTGTAATTGGGAGGCCTGATAATGGTTCTGATAGAAGACAAATATTTGTAACGATGAGATGCGAAAGTAGTGGAAAGTACCAACAACCTATTTAGAAGTTGAAACAGGGTGACACCGGATAGAGAATGTGTGATTATCCTTTTAATGCTCGAGGATACCATAAGGTGAATAATACATGTAAATTTTACATGGTTTCTGGTATGCATAATCATTGCTTGTGTCACAAGTTAGCCGATCATCCCATTGTATGTCTTTTTAATCCCGAGGAGAAGAAGCTGCCCAAAAACATACTTGAAACAGAAAATACATGAAAACGTTTCAAATATCAAGCAAATATATGATATTTGTGTCATAAACAACAAGGCGATAAGAGGACCAAGAACTTAAATGCAACATCTATTAAAGCTTCTAGATGATGATCACTAAGTTTCTATGTACATAGTGTGTTTAGATAGAGTCACAATTCGAGATATATTTTGGACTCGTCCTTATTCCATCAAGTTATTCAACACATTTTCCACTGTGCTTATAGTTGATTCAACATACAAAACAAACAAGCCTAGGCTTCCACATCAAGAAATTGTTGGTGTTACATCTACGAATAAGATTTTTTAGTGGGATTTGTATTTTTGTAAAGAAAAAAAAGAGGAAAACGTTACATGGCCTTTGGAAACGTTCAAGACTATGTTGAAGGACCAATAAAATATGCCAAAGGACACTGTAACTGATTGCGATACCGCACTAATGAATTCAATTGCAAAGGTGTTTCCTACATCCTATGCATTACTTAGTAGGTACATATAACCAAAAATGTGAAAAACAAACTTAAACCTGCAGTATGGACCAAACAAATCAAAAGTGGAGATGGGAAATTGGTCAAAGTTTGTGTGGTAGTACAAAGAATAGTGGATGCTTGGAATGGTGTTATAAATTCTTTCACGAAAGAGCTATATGCAGAATCTGTCATACAGTTCAGGAGGGTGTGTGCGAGACATCTGAATTTCCTGAAATATGTTGATACCACAATTCTAGATCATGTGAAGGAGAAGATTATATGTGCTTGGACTTATAAAGTTAGACATTTTGATAATACAATAACTAACATAGTTGAATATGCACATGTTTTATTAAAGAGTTGGCTGGGAAACAATACAGGTAACTTTTCTAGAGGTTAGAACTCTGTGAACCAAATGATCTAAAACCAACATAGTGAGATGTAAACATCATTTGGTCAGAACATTACTATAATAGAACGTCGATTCGAAGACAAAATACTTTATTCATAGTTGGTTTGCAAAATATCTCAGGAGGTATTGAATTTTATTTATCACAAACCCAAGCGGGCAGAGAATATAGGATCAGATAGTTCAAAGTGAGGTTGTACACTTAACTAGGAATACATACGGTTTTCCATGTGCTTGTTTAATTGCAAAATAAATAAAGGTCAATACACTGGTACATATGGATGAGATTTACACTCACTAGAAAAGGCTTTGGTTTGATGATGATGGTGTGATAAAGGATGATAGGTCAAACATATCTGTCATGACCAAGTGGGAAGTGATACAAGAGAGATTCATGAAACATAATGACAACATGAAATTACACATCAAAGAGAAATTGAGAAAGTTTTCCTATCATGAAACTACATATTTAAACCACCCTTGGAACCAGTTGAAATGAAGGGTGCCCCTAAAAAGTTCAAACCGACCGAGAGTGGTAATTTTACAAAGCGGTCTCCTTCTTACTTTGAACATATTGACTCACATTTTCTAGATTGTCCAACTCCCGAATCTAAAGAAATTGTTTTCAATGGTGTTCGCATTAGTAAACCATCTCCCCCACCATTGTTACCAAAAATCATCCACATTGAAGAGATGTCGTTTTTTTGTACAAATACATTGAGCAGATTGTAGAAGTTGAAGGTGACGACGTATATGATTTTCGAGCTGTTTCGGTTTTCTCGGTAATAGAGAGGATAACCACCAATTTTTATACCATCAAATTATACAAGAGTTGACGGTGCATAAGGAATCATACACATTGCTATACGAGAAAAAAATTAGATGTAATTCTTAATGCTCTTATTCTTTATGTTAGTGGTCCAACATCGTTTGAAAAATGGATGTGCTTCCCTGAAATGAGACTTATTAAAGCAAGTGCTTATGATAGGATATGTATTGATCTAACAAGATATTATTTCTCAGAAACATTTTTCTACTTCGTAGTTGGCCACCTCAAAATCCATCTTGACGCATCATGTGTATTGGGTGGTTTCAAAAACACAACATTTTGTTCTAGTTTATTTAAAACCAGGGTGTTATGTACTAAAGACATTACTGAAGTGCACGACACATTTCACAAAAGAGGCTAAAACTTGGCCCGATCACTTTCTAGAAAGGATGAAAGAGTTCACCAACTTGAGTGAGATTGAAAGAGAATCAAATAAAGAAAATTCAAAGAAGACATCACCCATAGAAATAGATTTAGGTGATGACACATGTTTTTATATTTTCTAGATTTTATCTTAATATGTATTTAGATGATGAGTTGTTTTTTATATGTATTGTTGACACAACCTCGATATATATGTAACGTATATTTAACATTAATTGTATAACAATTGGGGTCAATTTTAAGAAAAAATTATGTTTCAACCTATTACTAAGTTTTTCCTTGCATAAAACTTTCTCATTGCATAAAACTGATCATGTACAATACTTGGGGAATTTTCAGAGATGCACTTCTGGATTAATCCCATTTTAACTGCAAAAATACTAAACAGGGGTATTTCAGAGACACATTTCTGTAGAAACCCTTACGTTGAAAAAAATAGGGTGATTCCGGATATGCATATTCATAATATCCTCTGAGACATGATAGAGTTTCTAAGGTTCATAATGAACTAAAACTTGTTCAAATATGTGGTCTCTCATATCATGTTGTTAACAAAAATAGGAAGAAGATTTAATGGTTACATGGAATACATTTAACTTTTATGAAACGAAGTGTCTGATTTTGTTCATGCTAGATGCGGATATTACGAGATCAACAGAAGATATTATGAAGATGTTGCAACGTCCTGCTTATGCATAATGTTAAAATCATGTTGTGTACCTATGTTATGACTATCTATGTTATGTTAGCATTAATGTTACGATTATCTATGTAATGTGACGTATTTTGATATAAATTTATGTTTTTCTCCAAATTTCTACATCTATCTATTACTCGTTTCTGGTTTAAGCTTATAGTGTTCATTCCGGATATACACTTCCGTAAACTTCTTGGATTTTTGAATTAAAAGTTGTTACAGAGATATACCTTCCGTTAAACCCTAATACGTCAACAAAAGTGTATCTATGGATACATTTTTAGGCAACATGGGGTGGCCCAATCACGAATTATTGAGATGCGTGTATTTTAGATACATTATGAAATGCATCTCTGAAATTCAAAGGCTTTTATAATTTTCCAATATGGTGAACTAGCATCCTTAAAGACGGAAAACAAATACCAATTCCAAAAAAAAAAACACCAATATTCACTGATGATATTTTTTCCAAAATTTTAAAAGAACTAGATAAAGTAAACCCAAACTCCTACTTAATAGACCCAAATATTTGTTTTCACTAAACACCCAATAAATAAACTAAGTTTATTAGTATAATCCAATGAAAAGAAAACACACTAAGAGTCTGTTTGGCAACACTAGAAAAAGAGTTTTTAGCTTTTCAGCTCATTTTTATTAAAAAGCTCTGTTTGGTAACTGCATTTAGCTTTTAGCTTTTAGCTTTTTAACTAGCTTTTAGCTTTTTTTTCAAAAGCTATTTAAAGTAGCTTTTGAGCTTGTAGCTTTTAGCTTATGACTTTTTATTCCAATTATACCCTTATTATTTTATATATATATATATATATATATATATATATATATATATATATATATATATATATATATATATATATATATATATATATATATATACACACTCTATTAAAAAATTAATTTTAAAAGATTGAATTTAGAGAGATTTTGAAAAATGTTATAGAAAATTTTTACTAATTTTTTTATTTTATTAAACATTATTTTTATTTAATAAATATAAATTATAAAATTAATTTAGAAATACTGTTGATAATTCTCAAGTTAGTGAAACATTGGAGGAAAATCAATGAAATTTAAAATATTAGACAATAAACTTGTTTTTGTTATTATTTTAGATTAATATAAATAAATTCAGAATTACAATGTTATTATTTCACATATTTTATTAAATTTCATTATAAAATTAGAAAGAAAAAAAAATTATATTTTACGAAAGAATGAGTTAACCAGATTGAGAATCGTAGTTATTAGGATTAATTTTACTTTTATGTCTTCATAAATGGTTTTATAAAATACTTGTACTTCATATATGATTTGCTAGTTCTTTTATTTATTGAATTTCGTTGTAAATATATTCATACAAAATAGCAAAGCTCATAAAATTTATATACAAAGTTATATATTTTGATGATATATTCAATTTTTCATATATATTAACATTGTTTTGTATTTTGTTATTAATACATTTATTTTTATAATAAAAATTAATTTAATAATATGATATAACAAGATAATAAAATCACCAATTTCTTAATTAAAATGTCATTTTATGTCATTTTGTAATTATCAGCTAGTGTAACAGCTAATTTACCAAACACTCAAATTAATTTATCAGCTACCAACCATCAGCTATAAACTATCAGCTATTAGCTACCAACTACCAACTATCAGCTAACAGCTACCAACTAATTTTACCAAACAGAGCCTAAAATTTACACCCTCATCACCTTCGCAAAGAAAAAAGCATTTGAAGATGGGAAGCTACCAAAAAAAAAAACAAAACTAATCATACATGACATCTACAACAATTTATAACACACATTATCACGTGACTTTGCTATCCTCTTCATTAACCCCCCACCACTTCTCAAACAATAATCAATACTTGAAGGTACCAATTCACCTTGTGATTTTCCATAAGAGTTCCAACACATAGGTTGTTCATAACCTCTATATTCAAGAGAAGGCCTCAACTGAATATCAGTTAAGTCAACATCTGTACACGGTATGCTATTGCTGCAAGCTAGATGAACAGGTTGCATAGCATAAGTTCCACTTATTTGATCAAATTTAACACCAGAAATCATCACTGTTCCTGTTTGGTTCTTGCATATTTGTTTGTCACAATAGTATTGGTCTATCATTATTGGATACATAACTTCATGGACTTTGATCCTTGAAAATGTTACATTTTTAACCATACCATTTCCTCCCTATTCAAAAATTAAATTTACTCAAATTAATGTCCATGGAATCATAAATATACGGCTAGAAAAATAGTAAACGATAGTTGTGCAAAGACATCTAATTTCTGACTGGGTTAATACCTGCCATGTTTTGATCCTAGCACCATATAGAGTATTTTTCATTGCAATATCCTCAACAATGATGTCAGAGACGCATGCCAAACTCTTGTCTTTACCTAGTCCTCCTAAACTATTTTTATTCACAAAATCAATTTTGTATAATGATTAGTGACTATATAGCTAATAATACAATGAAAAATATACAACTTTTATTATTTTATTTTTCTTACCTTATGCCATGACCAGGGCCACATTTTATGTGGTGGACATGAACATTAGAGCAACCGGTTTGTATGGAAACACAGTCATCACCTGATAATAATATATAAAATAAAAACAAGTGTTAATATTATAAGCTTCTCACAAAAAAAAAACACTTTAATATAGTTAAAGTTAGTTTAACTTTATAAACTGCACGTTTCAAAAGTTAGTTGCTGTGACAGTTTACCGTTTAGACTTGAAAAAAAGTATTTCAGCCAATCATTCTTTGTCATATTTAAGCTCAACAATTCTAAGTGGACAATGCACCGTATTGGTCATGCTTTAAAAATTTACTAGATTCTACTTTTTCAGGTAAAAATGAAATCTACAATAATCTATCAAGTACTGGTTCAGACATATTAGACACTGATACTAACACGAACACGATGACATCAGTAATAATTTGAGGAATGGAAGTAACTTAATGTAATTAGATGTGTCTGTGTCAGATGTTAAATAGAAGGAAGTATATAATAAGTAAGTTTAATGCATGCGTTACCGGTTCCGATATTAGAATGTTGAATTTCTACATCATGTGTGTTTTGCAGGTGAATTCCATCAGTATTTGGGCTACTTGGAGGAGAAGATATTGTAATGTTATCAACTTTGATTCCATTTGAGTTATCAAATTTTATATGGCATAGAGGACTGTTTATGATTTTGATATCTCTAATAATTATAAGGTTGCTAGAGTAGAATCTTATAGCCTGCATATAGAAAGTGATAAACAAGAATAATGAGAAAAATTTTAGGCTTTAAATTAAAACAAAATTATGTTATAGTTTATGATGGAAAAAATGAAAAAAAAAAAAATATCTTACAGTTGGCCTCATACTTGGAATTTGTTTAGAGTGAGTTTTCTGCACAAAAAAAAAAAGTGTAATTGCGCGATTGTGGCTGTAATATAAAAGTTCGAACTTAACTGCAACTGTAATTTAAAACGATACCTGCATATCAGAAAATTCTGAGTTTTTCCACCAGTTAAAGCCTTGACCATCAATAGTTCCATAGCCTTTGATAGTGAAGTTCTGCACCCATTTGAAATTTATCCATTGAAACAAACTAGATTCTGGCCATGAAGACACTTGAGAAGGAGCCAATATTGTTCCATCTATCTGTTATAATTCAGTTTGCATTAACTTATATATTCCAAAAGTCACATATATATAAATTTTGCATAAAGACCTTTATTAGTCTTAATTCAAGCGGTTTAAGACGGTTGAACCATGACTCAGAGGTTTTACTGGTCCAATATCCGGTCTAGGTTTTAAAACATTGTTGTAAACAACTATTATGAGGCTAATTTAAACACAATATACAAAAGGGTAAATGAAATTGAACCTGAAGAATAAGACCAGGCATACAAGGGCCTTGTAGAGTAATGGCCTTACTGAGGAACTTGAGTTTTTCCGGAACGTTTATTGTGGCACCAGCAACTTTGCATGCAGATTTCCATGCAGCTAGAAATGCCTGCTTAGTTAACATTATAAACTTTTGAAACTCATTTTCATGAAAATTATTATACTAGTTGAAAATGATTTTAATCTAAATGCTTTTGATTACCTGTGAATCATCAGAAACTCCGTTGCCCTTTGCCCCAAAAGACATAATATCATATGTGTTTATTTGTGTTGGATGAGGATGTGATTCTTTGTGATGTTTGTGAAATTTTTTCTTCATGTTTGTCTTCCTTGCATCCACTGAGAAGGTGACAAAAATAAACATTAATAAAGACAGGAAGAAGATTAGAGAAAAATGTATGTTTCTCTTCATTCTTTTTTACACTTTTTGGAAGAGTATTAGCAAAGAAAATTGTTGGAATTTCAGGTGGTTTTGAAGTTGTATGGAAGTTATAAATAGCTTATATATATAGTGGAATATAGTGGAAATCTTGTTGTAAGTCTCTAATTTTTTAAGGTCTTGCTTTTAATTTAAAATGTGTTAATTTACTAATGCATATAGTTAGGTACATTTAGAGGACGTGGAGATTCCTTAAGTTTGAGATGGGCGGTTAATTAATTGAGCAAAAGTAGTTATTATTATTTATGTTATGTTTGCTTTTGAAAGATTCTAAAATTTTAGTTGTGATGGATAATGGAGATTCACTAGAATTATGGTGTGTGTTTCAAGGCTCAGAGATTAACATATGATCTTATACAAAAGAGATTTCACATCCACAATGGAAATTAAACCTACAATTTTCCGGAGATTAAATCAACTTCTTATCAATCAAGACAATTATCGACTACTTTTAGGTGATTTTTTTATTAAGTAAAATAATTTTTGTTGTTATGCTGTGAACATTACCGTTGTTTGTTGAAAATAATTTAAGAAATAAGTATTTGAACAAATTATGAGACTTGAATTTCCGGTGATAGTAAACTGGTCTAAGGCATTGAAGAGATGTGACTCATGTTGTAACTTCAACAAATGAAATATGAAATTTTAATTGTTTGATTCAGTATCATGTATACTAGCTATTAGCAACACCAAATGATTTCCATCACATAATTATCAAGTATCTTGAGCTGCCTATAGGGATTAATCATTGCCTTGGAGTCACATGAGACCCTCTTATTAATCAGTTCTCTAAGAGACTCTTTTGTTAGAAGTATAGGTTTATTAGTTTAGGGGTGATCTAGTTCTCCTTAATTCTGTGATGAACGTCATTCTTATTATTTTCTTATCATTCATTAAAAATGTTTGGGAAGGTTTTGAAGAAAATAGTTAGGATACAAAGAAGGTTTTGTGGGAAGGTTTGAACGTAGATTATAAGAAATAGGGTTAAATATGTATAAGGTCCCTACAGATATTCCAACTTTTAAATTTGATTCCTTTAAAATTTTTCTTCAAACAATGGTTTTCTGAAAGTTTTCCGTCTCTAACTTTAGTCTCTCCCGTTAGTTTCCACTAACGGTGGCTTATGTGGCAATGCCAAGTGAAATTTTTTTTTATGACGTGACTTACATGTGGCAATGTCAACGTGGCAAAAAATGCTGACGTGTATGCCACGTGTCAATTGTTTCAATTTTAATTTTTTTATATTAATATCATATTTAAACTCAGAAATGGTAGCTAATCTGCAGCTACTTCCTAACTAATTTAAACACACAATTCTAATAATCAGTAGCTAATTCTTAACTAATTCCTAGCTAATTCCATTTCAAAATTTCTAATTCAATTCTAACTTCAACTTATGACAACTAACTTTCTTATTCAAGATAACCCTCACTACCAAATTCAATTAATTTAATCCAACTAACCTAGTTCACATTTCTAGTTTTCACTAAATAACCATTAACTCTCATTTCACTATAACTCTAACAATGAAAAAAAACGATTCTTCAAACAAGTGCAATGCAGAATTTTTTCACTGACATAATATTCCATCTAACATTTAACTATAATTTTGAATACTTAACATTTAATTGAAATACTTACAAATCAAAATTAGTTTATATTTGATTTGTACTACTATACATGGTGGCACATACACAGTTGTTATAGCCTGTTTGTCTTCCTAAAGCTACAATAACATAATTTCTAGCTTCCGAACATATCGAAGCTTGTGTTTGTTATCACCTCCATTCACCTCTGCGATTTCTTACTTCCTAAAATTCACAGTGGATTTTCTCCTATGGAAGCTACGAGGGGGGCCATTGTAAAGTGTCACCAAACTTAGGCTTTGTGTTGCTTGTAAGTAACAGTTACACTGCAAGAAACAAATATTGTAAGTAACAGTTACACTGCAAGAAACAAAAATAAAAGACCTACCTTTATATTCTCTGCAACTATATTTTGGTCACAGCTTTGTTCTTGCTCCATAAAGAGTGCAACCTCCCAACCCGTTACAGGATTGGCTTCACTCTCGTCATTGCTGGAACTTATAGAATTTTCTGTGTAATTTGTACATGCATAAAAGAAACTAGTAAGGTGAATTTTCAAATTTTTGTGCACCATCCCACTTAGAATTTCTTGAAATGTATATAAATGTTGTACTGGTTGAAACAATCGCCAATGCGAGGGGATTTTCGTCAAATTCAGATGCACCTCAGAACCTAATCCTTTGGCTCGGGAATCTCCATAAAGAGAGCCTAGCTCATCAGCATAAACTTGGTTTCCATATCTAGATATAGAGAAGATGGATCCAAGCCAAGCAAAATGGTTTGTCAATGAAAATAAAGCACACAAAATAAAATATTGTTGAGTTGTGTGTATATTTGGACGAAGAGAGAGGGGTACATGGGGAGTCAGCCATTAACCTGATACCATCATAGCGAGACAAGTTGGAAGATGATTCAGAAAAAGCGAGGATATAGTAATCTGGTAATCCAAGCGAAAAGGATGGCAGCGACACCTGTAAGTTAATGGACAAATGAAAAGGATGAATTAATAGACGATAAATTATAATAATATGAGCCTGTAGAGAAACTACATTAACTATCATTCAGACTAGACTTATAGAACAAAAATGAAGTGAAGGACCTCATTAACAGAGCATCATAATTACTCAAAATGTGAAGCAGCAGCACGAATTGTAGAAACTACTCCAGCGTCAACACCATCTTCAATAGTTTCACGAATCAAACCAACTCTCAACCCTTTCAAGGGCTTACTTTCCAAAGAACTTGCAGAGTCAAAATGAGATGGAAAGTTGGGCACCTCCTGAAAAATTATATAATTATTAATTATTCATTGTTGAAAAGAAATTGGCTTATTAACAAAGAAAAAAAAAGCATAAACATTAACAATAAATTCAGCAAATACTTATCCAATTGAACAGAGATTATACCAAACATTGTCAATAATCATTGCTAATAATGCGATATTAGAAAGCTTACAACAATTATACTAAACATGGTGAATAACTTATACATGTTTACTTAAGGTGGCATCAAATCTATCATGACCAGCAATTGCATGAAGGAGAATCCCAGCATCAGCGACCGATGAACCAAAGCAGCCAATGGCATCAAGCGATGATGCATACACCATAAGTCCAAAACTTGAGACACGCCCATATGTTGGCTTCAAACCCACGACGCTAGTAAGATGACATGGTCAGATTTATTCAAATTCTCAATAGCATAAAAGGACGTAGGTAGGAAAAATTAATAAACTACTTGTAGAGAGAATATAAAACAGGAACCTCCACAAAGTTGTGTACTAGGTCAGTTTGAAAATCAACATGATAATTGTATGATTTGTTGCTGACATTTGTATAGGTTGTTTGGTTTCCAATTGGCAAGGTCCTATATAGAAATCCAATCATATAGCAAACATCTCAGAGTCATTAAAACTAATCAGGCTACATAAAGTCTCTCAGAAACCTAATCAGGCATTAAAACTAATTCACATCTTATCCCTAACAAACTGTATCAATATTCAACACTACAGAGTCATTATAGCAAACATCTTAAGGTTCTACTAAAAAAAGGTAAACAAAATCAAACCTAGATGAGAAAACACATGGATCACAAGTAGTAAAATCAAGATCAAATCTAGGGTAACTCAATAAGCATAAAAGCAACAATACCCTGAAGAAGGAGCTTATGAGTGGTCTCATTGGGATCCATTTAACATTCCTTAAGCATTGCATAGATATCTTCATCACTATGATTACCTGTGATCTCCTTAATATTCTGGATCGTCTTCTTCACACTGTTTGGAATTGAAGCCCTAAACCCACTACCACTCATCTTAGAAACAAGAAAGTTGCAAACTTTGGAAGAAAGACGCAAACCCAGTTGACTAATTTGTATGGAGACGGTGTGTGTGAAGAAGAGAGAAGATAATAAGGCTTCTGACGTGGCTTTGTTTTTTAAGAAAAAAAATTATTTTACAACATTTCTGACGTGGCAAAGCAATAATACATGCATGGCATGCCACATAAGCCACCGTTAGTTTCAACTAACGGGAGGGACTAAGTTTGAGGACGAAAAACTTTATGAAGACCATTGTTTGAAGGAAAAATTTTGAGGGACCAAACTTGAAAGTTGGGATATTTTTAGGGACTAAAAACTTATTTAACCCAAAGATATATTGGGTTAAGTGGTCTGATATCTATAATCCAAAAACTAAATGTGACTTTGGGTTTAGAGATCTTTGTTTGATTATGTTGAATTGTAATTCCTTGTGTCGAAGTAGGTTGCTCGATAGAAGCAAGGAAGAGTCGAATCACCTAGGTGTCGAAATGTCAAAGAGTATCTCGACCAAGATGTGAGACTTAGCTTTATTTGTTTTGTTTAGCTGAGTTATTTAGGTTAGTTAGGGTTTGTTTGTTGTTCAAGCAAACCTAACCTATAAATAGGGAGTAACCCTATTATGATTGTAACTTGAAAGTGAATAATTACAATTTGCAAAGTTGAGAGCAGAGAGAAACTCTGCAGAATTTACAACTCTTCTTCTTCCCTTTCTCTTTAAAATTCAGTTTTCTTTTCTTCCTTCAATTATCAATTGTGCAGCGATATAATCTTGCAACCAAGGTTGGTTGATTCACTCGAGTGAAGAGTGAAGAACAAGAGGAGTAATCAATCAGAAAGATTGATTCTTGTTCATCAATATTTGGTTCGAAATTTATCAAGTTCAGGTGAAATTCTTGAGCAGGAATCAATCGTATTCCCAACATCTTGTATCAGAGCATTGACTGAGAGATTTGTGGGAAACAAGACACGATAGCGATGAATCATCTGAACGGACATTTTCTGGTGAGCCTCCCAATTTTGAAAGGTCAAAATTATGAGAATTGGTGTAAATAGATGAAAGTTGTTTTCAGTTATCAAGATCTTTGGGATCTTATGAAGGAGGGAGTGACACCACTTCTAAAAAACGCGACGGATGAAGAAAAAGCTGCACACAAACAATTGAAGAAGAAAGATTATAAAACTCTCTTTATAATCGATCAATGTGTTGATCCAGATAATTTTGAAAAGTTCGGTGATGCAGAATAGTCAAAAGAAGCATGAAAAATCTTGGAGAAATCATTTGGAGACGCAGAAAAGGTGAGGTTACAGACTCACAAAAGAATGTATGAATTGCTTCATAGGCTCTAAAGTTCGACCACTGGTAATAGCCATAGAAGAGACGAAAAATTTGTCAACATTGACAAAGAAAGAGCTTCAAGGGACATTTGAATCTCATGAACAAAGAATGGATGAAAGCGCTGCAAGCAAGTCGAAGAGTAATGTGGCTTTGCAGGTGCAATCAGCATGAGAAAAGAAAGGCAAATGAAAGTGGTTCGACAACAAAGGTAGAGAGGCTACAATAATTCAACTGGTCGAAGTAAAAAAGAATGGGGTTGGTCGAATCAGAGAAAGTCCTCATATCAAAGCAACCAAAGAGGTGGTGATGTAGGTAGAGGAAGAGGCGGTGGTCGAAATCCAGACAAAAATCACATTCAGTGTTTCAATTGTCAGAAGTATGGTCACTACTCTAGTGATTATCCTAAAAAACAAAAGAACCGAGAAAATGTTGCAAAGTTTGCAAAGAATGAAGAATAAGAGATTTGGCTAATGGTCACAACAAGAGATGAAGAAAGATTCAAGGACCAATGGTACTTGGAATCAGGATGCTCATCACACATGACTGGTAAGAAGGATTAGTTTGTCAACATAAAACCCTCAATGAAGAACATGGTAAATTTTTTAAATGATAACACTCTAGCAGCTGAAGGTATTATTGATGTTCTGATTATGAGGAAAGATGGCAAGAGGTCAGTAATTTCCAATGTATTGTACATACCAGACATGAAGAGTAATTTTCTCAGCATAGGGTAGTTGGTCGAAAAGAACTACAAAGTGTTAATCGAAGACAAGATGATGAGAGTTCTTGACACAGGAGGAAGGTTTATCTTGAAGGCTCTTATGTCTCAAAATAGAACCTCCAGGATTGAACTTTATGTATTGGAACACAAGTTCCTAGCAACTGCAACTAGTAGGGATGAATGGATGTGGAACTATAGACTATGTCATCTCAACTTCAAATACATCAAAGATCTGGAGAGAAGAAATATGGTTTCAGGGTTACCAGAAATCGTCGTTCCAAATGAAGTGTGTGAGAAATGTGTGAAGTCGAAGCAACACAAGAATAACTTCAGCAAGGATGTAGAAAGCAGGTCGAAGGCAGTTCTCGAAGTCATATATCTGATGTGTATAGACCTATCCATGTAGATTCGATTAGAGGTAACAGATACTTTGTCACATTTAGAGATGATTTTAGTTGAAAACTGTGGACCTACCTGATCAATAAGAAATGTGAAGTGATTGATGTATTTTGCAAGTTTAAATCTATGGTCGAAAGACAAAGTGGTCGAAAGATCAAGATTCTTAGGACTGATGGTGGTGGAGAATACTTGTCAAAAGACTTCGACACATTATGTGAGAAAGAAGGGATTGTACATGAGGTAGTGCCACCCTATACTCCACAATAGAATAGAACTACAAAAAGAGAGAACAGAACCATCATGAATATGGTGAGAAGTATGTCAAAAGGCAAGCATCTAAAGAATTATGGGGAGAAGTTGTGTCAACTGCAACATACATTTTGAACAGATGTGGCACTATCGTCATGTGATGCAGAGCACATAGCTACTTCTCTCTGTGCATGTCAACCAACATGGATGGTGAATCTGGTCGAAGAGATTATAGGGAAGGATCATGAAGCAAATACCATGAAGATCGACAACATATCTTCTATCAATTTGACAAAGAATTCGATAGCGCATGGAAGAAGCAAGCACATCGAAATGAGGTTTTATTTCCTTCGAGAGCAGGTAGCAGAAGGCAACTGAACTTGGAACACTGTAGAACTGAGAATTAGATTGCAGATATCATGACAAAAGGAGTACAGGTCAAAGTGTTCAATAAATTAAGGTCTATGATGAATGTAGATAGCTTAGACACAACGAATTAGGTGGTGTGTTGAAACAAGTTACTCGACAGAAGCAAGGAAGTGTCGAATCACCTAGGAGTTGAAATGTCAAAGAGTATCTCGACAAAGATGTTAGACTTAGCTTTATTTGTATTTTTTAGGTGAGTTAGTTAGGTTAGTTAGGGTTTGCTTGGTGTTCAATAAAACTCAACCTATAAATAGGGAGTAACCCTATTATGATTGTAACTTGAAAGTGAATAATTACATTTTGCAAAGTTGAGAGCAGAGAGAAACTCTGCAGAATTTACAAATTTTCTTCTTCCCTTTCACGTTGAAACTCAAATTCCTCTCTTTCAAATTCATTTTTCTTTTCTTCCTCCAATTATCAATTGTACAACGATATAATCTTACAACCAAGGTTGGTTGATCACTCGAGTGAAGAACAAGAGGAGTAATCAATCAGAAAGATTGATTCTTGTTCATCAAGATTTGGTTCAGAATTCATCAACTTCAGGTAAAATTCTTGAGCAGGAATCAACCGTATTACCAACAGATTAATCTAGCTCTATTGATCAAATGGAGATGGAGACTGGTCTCAATTACTTTTGTTCCTTGGGTCGATATCCCGACAGTTAGATATATATCTTTAGTTTTTTCTTCTTTAAGAGGTGGTAGATACTTTAGTTTTTGGTCCTAATCCTTTTGGTGAAAATGAGTGTATCTCCATGGGTCCAAAGAAGATGATCCCTCAGATTAATTGTGCATGGTATTTTTAAGACAATGGGGCCAGGTGTGGCCAGGTGTTCAAACTTCTTTTTGGGCAGACCCTTGGGTTGGAAATACCCTGTTAAGGTTATATTCCCTACTCTTTTTACGATCACTAATCTTCTGGAAGAGATTTTGGGGGATTTAGGTAAGCATGTTTGTAACACCCCGATTTATTTTATTGTTTTTCGTAATTGGATTGTTGTGGTGCATTTGTGTGTGGTTGTGTTTGGGGTTGCCCTTAGTATGGGGTAGTGACCTTAGAATTATAGAGATTAAATGTCGAGGGTGTATGACCAATTAGGTAGAACTTTGTGGTGTAGTGAGAATAGTTATTTGGTTAATATTATTATTTTAAATTATTAAAGGATATTGTTATTATTATTTAATTAGTATAATAATAATAATAATAATAATAATAATAATAATAATAATAATAATAGTGAAACAATAATAATAATAATAATATTATTAATAATAAAAGGATATTAGAAAAGAAAATAGAAAAGAAGGAATTAGGGGGAGGACTCATTCAGTACGTGAAAAGCTGAGAAAGAGAAAGAGGAGAGCTAGGGCAGAAGGGAGGAGAAAAGTCATTGTTGAGGCCGAGGTTTTCGTCAATAACTCTAAGGTAAGGGTGGGGTTCTTTAATCTCTTAAGGGTTGTATAATGTTTGTGTTAATTCTTGTAGTTGGCTAGAATTTTGGTAAAACAATGTTGATGTCATGGTTGATGTTTCAACATGAGTTTTTAAACAACCTTGTTATGTTTTGTTAACATTCTGGTTATGTTCAAGTTTTTGAGGGGGAGCACCAATTGGCTATTGTCAATAATGAAGATGGTGCTGCAGCAGATCAAGTAATGAAGACTATATGAAGATTGTCAAACTGCTGCGTGTTAAAGTTTCAAAATATTGAAGATATTCCGCTGCTGAAGTCTCTGAAGATGCAGAGATTGTTTTAGCCAAAATTAGCCAAAGGGGGAGATTGTAAGTTCCTGGATTGGCTGGAATTTTGGTAAAACAATAAGGTGTTCAATGCTGATGTCATGGTGTTGATGTTGCAGCATTGAGTCTTAGTACTGGGCTGTACTAAGTTGTGAAGGTTAACTATGTTTGATGTCATGGGCTTGATGTCATAACATTGCACTTAACACTGGGTTGTGTTAAGGTTGCTAGTTGCTGAAGTGGATGTCTGATGTCACATAGGTGATGTTGTAACATCAGACCTGCAGAACTGAAGCTAATGACAACATGGGCTTGTTGTTATTAGGGTCGCGTATTAGCTGGAATTGTGGAGAGTGTTGACTCGTTGGATGAGAATATCTTGGGCTAGATATTTTCTGTTACATGGGAGATTTGATTGCAGGTTTGTTGGAGAATTAAAAGGTGGAAGATTTAAAAAGATTTTGGGGATAAAATCTGTTTTAAAAGATTCAGTTTTTAATTAACAAATCTGATCAAATATTGTGACAAATCCAATCCAAATTCAAGGAGCTATATAAAGCGCACAAGACCAAGGAAGAAGGTACAGAAAACAGATTGAAGATCAAGAGCTGGACGCTTAGAGTCTAGGGTTTGTTTAGAGTACTTGTAATCACACTATTCTAGGTTTGAATAAGTGTTGAATTTTCTGTCCTCTCTAGAAGCTGTGAAGCAATAGAGAGTTGTTGATTGATCGAAGCTAGGAAGCAAGATCAAGGGATATCAAAGAGGTTGTTCTTTGAGTGTTTTAGGGGATTGAGTAGTGTTCTCATATCTAAGTGGTTTCTTAGGTAGAAAGTCACTAGTAGAGTATAAGTATAGGAGATTGTCAACTGGTGTGTTGAGTTTGTAAATTATATCTACAAGTAGTGAATTCCATCCCTGGCTTGGTAGCCCCCAGACGTAGGTAGTTAGACCGAACTGGGTGAACAATTCCTTGTGTTTTCCTGTTGCTTATTCTGTCCATTATTGCAGAGTGTGTTGTTGTGACATCGCACCTTAACATCACACATCTGTACCAGAATTTCAGTTTGTATGAGGGTAGATAAACCTTTAGGATCATCCCTATGTGTTGTTTATATTGATTTGGGATTGGGGGTTTTGCGTGTCGGAGGTTTCGATAAGAGGAAAATGCATAAATTAACTAGTTGAATTGCGGTCTATGTATACCTGTTTGTTTATATGAAAACCTGTGATTGTATGTGTGTTTGTGCACTGTTTGTGAGTGAAAACGGAGAAGGAATGGGGCTGATTCGTGTGGGAATCGCAACTGTAGAATTGCATAATCGCGCTATTCATAGTGCGAATAAAAGTTCGTTGGGTGAATGTTCGACCCAGATTCGCTAAGCGAATGAAGTAGCGAACGAAGGAAAAGGAGAGAAATTATGGAATGTGTAGTGGGGGAGTTCGCCCCAGGTTCGCGAGGTGAACTCCTAGCGAACTCCAGTTTGCTAGGCGAACTCGCAGCGAGCATGACAGTGTTGTTTGATGCTGTTACGAACAGAATTTTACCAAACTTCAAAAATTCATAACTTTTAATCCGTATGTCTGTTTCAGTCGCCGTTCGAATTGTCAGAAAGCTGGTTTCATATACTTTTTGATAAAATTAATTTCAATACCAGAATTCCAAATATTGGATGCAGTAGTCAGGTTTTCGCGTATGTGTTATGTGTTGTGCGTTGAAATGATGAATTCGGTTGCGTGTATGCGTGTTGTTGTTGTGGATTGTTGTTGTTGTATGTGTTGGCAGGTATATGCTGCATGTTGGATAATTGTAGTATGATGTATTGACGCATTGATAGTCATATACATTTAGTTGTTGTTGTATGGTGTCGTTGTATGCATGCCATGTTGCATAAGTTGTGTGATGAGTCGTGTGCCCGTGTGGTTGTTGTTGAGGTGATCGTGTGCCCATGTGGGGTGTGAGCGATCACGGATGTCGTGTGCCCGTGTGGGGTGTGAGCGACTAGTATAGAAATTCCGACGGGAATTATGATCATGAAAAAGGGATCGAATTGGTACAACATGCATTGAGTCAAGTCGTGGGTCTCATTGCATTGCATTATGTTGTATTGTGTGGTGGATTATACGGTCGTCTGCTTATGTAGAAGAGTGTGATTTCGTTGATGTAGTAATGATAGGATGAATTGTGTAATTGGTTAAATGCTTTTATATTTATATTATGCATTTCTTATGTTGATTTGAGAATCTCACCCCTTCTGTTTTAATGTTACCTCCACGTGGGTAACGTGCAGATAAGCAGGATTAGTGAGGAGTTAAAGTTAGTGAAGATGGAGTCTTCTCTTTTATTTCGTTGTGTCGGCGTCTGCTCTGATGTGTAACACTGGGGATTCGGAACGCTTGTCGTTATTTATTTTATTAATTGTTATCACTCTATTTACTTGATGATGATTATGTGGTATTAAACATGTTACGTTTTCATTGATTTTTCGCTGCCGTAGTGAAGATTAATTAAGTTTGGTTTTAATTTGTGTTATCTATGTGTTACATAGCGTATGCATGAGCAGTTATTGTTGAATGTAGCATCCTAAACGTTGTATGTTTTATTTTACTCTGATATTTTATTATTAATTGTCTCGGGGGTTTAGGGTGTTACATAGTGGTATCAGAGAAAGTTGGTCCGTCCGGCCAAGTTGTCGATTCGTTTTTCGTGTGACAGTTGATTATTGTCGATGTTGTTTCCTTAACCATCGTGTTCTGTTGTTGGTGTGTAACAGATTTAGAATGGCTGGGAGGAACGATGTTGCTATTGCTATTGCTTTGCAGGTTGTTGCTCAAGCGATACAGAACCCGCCTTATGCTAGTGAGAATGACGAGTTTCGGAAGAATAGACCGCCTACCTTCAAGGGAAGATATGATCCGGATGGAGCGCAGACTTGGCTCAAGGAGATCGAGAGAATCTTCCGGGTTATGGAATGTCCTGAAGCACAGAAGGTGCGGCTAGGTACTCACATGCTGCTTGAGGAAGCTGATGATTAGTGGGTTAGCACTCGTCAACTGTTGGGAGCAATAGAGGAGGCAATCACTTGGGTTGTGTTCAGTAGGGAGTTCTTGAGGAAATATTTTCCTGAAGATGTCAGAGGAAGGAAAGAGATCAAGTTTCTAGAACTGAAGCAGGGTAACATGACGGTTATTGAATATGCTGCCAAATTCTCAGATCTGGCTAAGTTTTACCCTCACTATAGTGTGGCAACTGCTGAGTTCTCAAAGTGTGTCAAGTTTGAGAACAGATTGAGGCCTGAGATCAAATAGGCGATTGGTTATCAGCGAATCAGAAGGTTTCCAGATTTGGTGGATTGTTGTAGGATCTTTGAGGAAGATAGCAAGGCTCGATCGGCTCACTACAAAGGGTTGGCCGAGAGGAGGGGAAAACAACCGATGAACCATGGGAAGCCTTATGTAGCTCCAGTTGAGAAAGGTAAATAGAAACATGCTAATGGCAAGAAGCCAAGTGGGGGAGGTGCCCCTGCTCCTCTTAAGTGTTACAGGTGTGGTGAGTTAGGTCATCGTGTCAGTGAGTGCACGAGTGATGTGAAGAAATGCTTCAAGTGAGGACATGCAGGACATTTGATTGCTGACTGCAAAGTGAATGTGGTGACTGGTTACAACTGTGGAGAACAGGGCCATATTAGTACTCGTTGCCAGAAACCAAAGCAAGCTTCGACTGGAGGAAATGTGTTCGCTTTGACAGGGACTCAGACTTCCAGTGATGAAAGACTAATCAGAGGTATATGTTATATTAATAATACACCTTTGATTGTTATTATTTATACGGGTACTACTCACTCTTTTATTGCTGCTGATTGTGTGAGAAGGTTATGCCTTATTGTTTCTCTTATGAAGGGAGAGATGGTCGTCGAAACTCCTACAAAGGGATCGGTGACCACTTCCCTAGTTTGTTTGAATTGTCCACTATCAATCTTTGATAAGGACTTTGGTGTGGATCTGATTTGCTTACCGTTAGGAGGTCTCGATGTGATCTTAGGTATGAACTGGTTGGAGTTTAATCATATTCATATTAACTGTTTTAACAATTCGGTGCAATTTCTTACTCCTGAAGAAGGGGAAGAAGACGGTTTTCTATCTGCTAGAGAGTTGAGAAAGCTCTTAGAAGAAGAAGCTCAGGTACTTGCATTATTTGCATCCTTGTCAGTGGAGAGTGAGTCGGTGATTAATGAATTGCAGGTGGTGCATGAATTTCTAGAAGTGTTTCCGGATGATATTGTTGATGTACCGCCAGAGAGAGAAGTGGAGTTTGCTATTGATCTTGTCCCTGGTACCAGACCTATTTCTATGGCACCATACAGAATGTCGGCATCAGAATTAACAGAGTTGAAGAAGCAACTGGAAGAGTTGTTAGAAAAGAAATTTGTGAGACCAAGTGTGTCGCCTTGGGGAGCTCCGGTGTTGTTGGTGAAGAAAAAGGATGGCAGTATGAGATTATGTATCGACTACACACGACTGAATAAAGTGACGATTAAGAACAAATATCTGCTTCCAAGAATAGATGACTTGATGGATCAATTAGTGGGTGCCCGTATGTTTAGCAAGATTGATTTGAGGTCGGGTTATCATCAGATACGGGTAAAGGACGAAGATATTTAGAAGACGGCCTTCAGAATTCGATATGGACATTATGAGTATGTAGTGATGCCGTTCGGAGTTACTAATGCACCTGGTGTATTCATGGAGTATATGAATCGAATTTTTCATGCTTACTTGGATCAATTTGTGGTCATTTTTATTGATGACATCCTTATCTATTATAAGTCAGAAGATGAGCATGCTGAGCATTTGCGGATCGTGCTGCAAGTGTTGAAGGAAAATAGGCTATATGCTAAGTTATCGAAGTGCGAATTCTGGTTGAGAGATGTAAGTTTTCTTGGGCATGTTATTTCAGGTGATGGTATTGTGGTGGATCCATCCAAGGTAGATGCAGTTCTACAGTGGGAGGCTCCGAAGTCTGTAACTGAGATCAGAAGCTTTTTGGGCTTGGATGGTTATTACAGAAGGTTTATTGAAGGCTTTTCAAAGTTGGCACTTCCTTTGACTCAGTTAACTTGTAAAGGTAAAGCGTTTGTGTGGGATGTCCATTATGATAAGAGTTTCATTAATCTGAAGAAGAGATTGACTACGGCCCTAGTTTTAATTCTACCCGAACTAAGTAAACCGTTTGTGGTGTATTGCGACGCTTCTTTGATGGGTTTAGGAGGTGTGTTAATGCCGGATGGAAAGGTTCTGGCTTATGCTTCATGACAGTTAAGGGTCCATGAGAGGAATTATCCAACTCATGATTTGGAATTGGCTGCAGTGGTATTCGTATTAAAAATTTGGAGGCACTATCTTTATGGTTCCAGATTCGAGGTGTATAGTGATCATAAAAGCTTAAGGTATATGTTTGATCAAAAGGAATTGAATATGAGACAAAGAAGGTGGTTAGAATTCTTAAAGGATTATGATTTCGCTTGAACTATCACGCCGGTAAAGCTAATGTAGTGGCTGATGCTCTGAGTCGAAAGTCTTTGCATATGTCGGCTATGATGGTTAAAGAGTTGGAATTGGTTTAACAGTTCAGAGATATGAGTTTGGTTTGTGAACAGACACCGCATAGTGTGATGCTGGGTATGCTGAAGATCAACAATGAATTTCTTAATAGTATCAAAGAGGGTCAGGGATTGGACGTGAAACTGGTGGATTTGATGATTGGAAACGAACAGGAGGAAGGTAACGAATTCAAAGTGGACGAACAGGGTATGTTGAGGTTCCGTGATAGGATTTGTATTCGTGATGATCCTGAGTTGAAAAGAATGATCCTAGAAGAAAGGCATAGGAGTCGCTTGAGTATCCATCCAGGAGCTACAAAGATGTATCAAGACTTGAAGAAGATATTTTGGTGGTCTGGATTGAAATAAAACGTGGCTAAGTTTGTGTATGCTTGTTTGACTTGTCAGAAGTCGAAGATGGAACATCAGAAACCTGCTGGTTTGATGCAACCGTTGGATATTCTAGAGTGGAAGTGGGACAGTACTTCTAGGGATTTTGTGATCAGGTTGCCTAATACACCGAGGGGACATGATTCCATTTCGGTAGTGGTGGATAGACTGACGAAATCGGCACACTTCTTTCCGATTAATATCATTTTTCCTTTGCAGAAGCTGGTAGAGATTTATATTCAGGTGATTGTGAAGTTGCATGGAGTTCTGTTGAGTATTGTGTCGGATAGAGACCCGAGGTTCACTTTCAGATTTTGGGAGAGTTTGCAAGAAGCTTTGGGATCGAAACTGAGATTAAGCTCAGCTTATCACCCGCAGACAGATGGACAGACGGAGAGAACTATACAATCTTTGGAGGATTTGTTGAGGGCTTGTGTACTTGAACAATGAGGTGCTTGGGATAGCCATTTGTCGTTGATTGAGTTCACTTATAATAACAGTTATCATTCCAGCATTGGAATGGCGCCTTTTAAAGCTTTGTATGGTCGGAGATGTCTGAGGTCTTTGTGTTGGCATGAATCTGGTGAGAGTGTAGTACTTGGACCTGAGATCGTTCAGCAGGCTACTGAAAAGGTGAAGCTGGTTCGGGAAAAGATGAAAACTTCACAGATTAGGAAGAAGAGCTACCATGATAAGAGGAAGAAAGATCTTGAGTTCCAAGAAGGAGACCATGTGTTTTTGAGAGTCACTCCGGTGACCGGTGTTGGACCTGTTGCCTATAGAGTGGTGTTGCCACCCAATTTGTCGAATTTGCACGATGTGTTCCATGTGTCACAACTTCGGAAGTATGTTTCGGATCTATCGCATGTGATTCCGATGGATAATGTGGAAGTAAGGGATAACCTTACGGTTGAGGACTTACCAATACGGATTGAAGATCGCGAGGTAAAGCAATTGAGGGGTAAAGAGATCACCCTTGTGAAGGTAGTGTGGGGAGGCGCTGCCGGTGGAAATATGACTTGGGAGTTAGAGAGCAGGATGCGAGAATCGTATCCGGAGTTGTTCGAATGAGGTAAATTTTCGAGGATGAAAATATTCTAAGTGGGGGGAGAGTTGTAACACCCCGATTTATTTTATTGTTTTTTGTAATTGGAATTATATGTTGTGGTGCATTTGTGTGCGGTTGTGTTTGGGGTTGCCCTTAGTATTGGGTAGTGACCTTAGATTATAGAGATTAAATATTAAGGGTGTATGACCAATTAGGTAGAACTTGGTGGCGTGGTGAGAATAGTTATTTGGTTAATATTATTATTTTAAATTATTAAAGGATATTGTTATTATTATTTAATTAGTAAAATAATAATAATAATAATAATAATAATAATAATAATAATAATAATAATAATAATAAAAGGATATTAGAAAAGAAAGTAGAAAAGAAGGAATTAGGGGGAGGACTCATTCAGTACGTGAAAAGCTGAGAAAGAGAAAGAGGAGAGCTAGGGCAGAAGGGAGGAGAAAAGCCATTGTTGAGACCAAGGTTTTCGTCAAGAACTCTAAGGTAAAGGTGGGGTTTTTTAATCTCTTAAGGGTTGTATAACGTTTGTATGAGGGTAGATAAACCTTTAGGATCATCCTTATGTGTTGTTTGTATTGATTTGGGATTGGGGGTTTTGCGTGTCGGAGGTTTCAATAAGAGGAAAAATGCATAAATTAACCGGTTGAATTGCGGTCTATGTATACCTATTTGTTTATATGAAAACTTGTGATTGTTTGTGTGTTTTTGGTCTGTTTGTGAGTGAAAACGGAGAAGGATTATGGCTGATTCGTGTGGGAAACGCAACTGCAGAATTGCATAATGGCGTTGGTCGCAGTGCGAATAAAATTTCGTTGGGCGAATGTTTGCCCCAGATTCGCTAAGCGAATGCAGTAGCAAATGAAGCAAAAGGAGAGAAATTTTGGAATGTGTAGTGGGGGATGTCGCTCCCGAGGATTTGCATCCATGCTACAAACGCGAAAGTGGCGCGGAAAAACACAGAGTCGCCAGCAATGTGTATTTATCCCAAGAGAGGGAAAGGAAACACTGCATAAACCTGAGGGAAGGGAAAGAACATGGTCTCACGACCAAGAGAAACGGGTAAGGGAGTCGGTTACACGAAGGGAAGGTGTTAGCATCCCACACGTCCATCGTACTCGATGGGATCCATGCTTGTTGTCTCGATCAAAGGGTGTCGTCGTCTGGAGCTCCACTGCTACTGGAAACGAGAAGGAACGGGAACGAAGAAGAACGGAGAGACGAAGAAGAAAAGAGAAAGAAGTGACTCGATAGGACATCGCTCGTCCTACGCCTACGTACTCCCTCGTGCAATGGGAAAGTCAGAGTCAACGTAGTTCGGACACGAACTAAGGGGGAAGGTTGCTCGCCAAGACATCGTCGTCTCGTGCCTACGTATCCTCAATCGGACTAGAAAGAGGAAATCAGAGCAGTCGTAGTTTGACCTAACGAGGTCGGTTGGTGTTTTTTATGAGCGACGTTAGATTCGCGCCCGGCAGTTAGGGTCGATGCCTGTTTGCGACGAGACGGAAGTAACGTGCTCTTTTCTGAAAATGAGTTGAACTTAACGATCCCGAGGGATGAAAAAAGTTTGAGTTTGTTTTTGTGTTTTTTAGACAGAAGTGGATTGAGTTAGTTCGTAACTTACATTGCACTAAAGTCTACCATGCGGGAATGAGTGAATCGCATGGTCACCCCCAAATGGGACGTATGCTAAACACTCTAGATGAGGAGGGGAGACCCCTCGTTCTTCATTTCCTACACTTAAGGCTCGAGCGCAATATTCGTTATATTTATTAAGTGTTTTAGAAGTGTTATGAGATGGGAAGAGAAGACTCAAAAGAAAACACTAAGGGGAAACTAAATGTTCCTAATGTTATCATGCAAAGGTGGCCCTATAGTTGAGGTTGAAAGGGGAACTTCTACCTAAGTTGGCATGCAAAGGGAAGCCTAATGATAATCCTACTCCAAGCTTAATCGAAAATTAAGTTGGACTAGGTAGCTCTAAGGGAGTGAATCCAAGACTTAAACAAGTCTTGAGATCCGAGGGAAGAGAAAGAGTGAAGGAGACGAAGGGGGAAAAGAAGCGAATAAATAAAAACAGCAGTTACCACAATGCTCCTGCACCAAAACAACGGTAAAAAGCAGCACACAAGCAACACAGCTTATAACATCATATAATTCAGCACAAGAAAGGGTGTAAAATGTCAGCCAGCAGCACATACAACAACACACATGCACTTAGACAGCTGTAGAAACAAGGCAGCATGCGATACATTTGAATACGAATCAAGCATGGTAAAGCAAACACGCATCAAACATCATGCATTATGATTATAAACACATCATATATCAAGGTAAACAACGCTTAGAGACAACATGAAATAATGCACCACATCATGAGAGGATGCACAACATCAAGCATATGAACAAAGTTGAAAACAAGCATGTATCTCATGAAATTAAATGCACGCAATCAAGTTCAAACAAACAACTCCATCAACATCAACAACGAGTCACTATCAACATGCTTAAGAAGTGTGTGTTATGTGTTCATCGCATCAATTAATCAACAATGCAAACGTAAACATTTATCGATGAAAACCAAGACTCGCGCGTCGAAGAATCGTGTTCATGCAATAGTGTGAGGTGTAACAGCTCAAGAATAATCCACAAATCAACAACATATCAATCCATGAAGTTTAGGCATGCATCGGATCTCAAACAACCAAGAAAATGCAAGAAAATATCACTCTGCAGCAGTGGTAATCGATTACTCACTTTGATTAATCGGTTACTCAGTTGAAATTTGACCAAAAACGTGAAAATTAGGCAGAGTAATCGATTACCCTGTTTGAGCAATCGATTACCATTGAAACAGAGGCAGAAAATCAACTTTGAAAAGCACTTTTCAGCATCCAATCACTTATGCAAACATCCAAATGATCATGCAATCAATTAATCACGAAATTCACATCAAATATCAGTAATCAAACACTAGTTTCATCAATCAAACAACAAGATCACAAATCAAATCAAGCAAATGGATCAAATCACATCACAAACCAAGGATCTACATTGCATAAGTTGAAATTAAGCTAAATCAAACATAGATCTAAGGAAAACCAACCTACAAGGCTGAGATTTGCCTTGGTGATTGTTGAGCACGAAAATTGATGAATCCAAGCAAGAAAACCAGAGATCTATACAATAATCTTCAAGATCCTAGCAAGAAACTTCAAGATCCAAGCAAGAACACTCCAAATAATCAAAAGTTGCTCCCAAAAGTGATTCCAAGATCCAAACCAGTAGCTATATCAGAATTGAACCAAGAATGATGATGTGATGGAGGTTTAGCTCAAGAATTCACAAATTCCAATGAAGAATTTGTGAATCTATGGATATGGAGCTTTGGTGAGAGGTTGAAGATGAAGATGAAAAGTGGAAAAGTGAGAGAGAATTGAGAGAATTCTGAAAAATTGGAGAGTGAATATGATGTAGGCTGGTGAGGTTTGGAATGAATTGGTTTAAATAACCCCTAGGTTAGGAGTTAAGTTTGGGTTGGGAGTGAGGTTAAGTGAGTGGAAATTGGGATGAAATGTGAATTAGGAAATGAAATGAGGAATTAAAGTGGAAAAATGATGGAGAGAATTTGAATTTTGGGTGGAAAATGATGCAAATAGATCAGTTCTAGATCCTTCCTAAACATGCATAAGCCAAGCACATGACCACAAAACACTCCAAAATTCTGCAGTGCTGAAAATGCCACATTTTTGTAATTTCGCCTAGAGTAATCGGTTACTCACTTTAAGTAATCGATTACTCCATTCAAAAATTCAAAAATTGGCGCCAAAAGGAGGGAAACTTGGATATTCGCCCGGTTCCACCTGTTCTGAACCATGATAGACCTCTGAAACCTGCCGACTGATATTACCACTGGAATACACTTGAAATATGCTGCGAAATGCTTTTCGCACTCAGATTAAACTGTTGATAACAACTGTCTGGTGCTGAATAACTGAGCAAAAATTGACTGCCGAGTTTTCTGATCATCCAATCACTTAATGAGCAAAATAAATGCTCAAAGAGACTTGGAAAGCTATCTGCTTGGCTCTGATCACTGTTAAAAATCATACTGGAACTGATGACGCCGTGAGCTGCTGAAAGGATACCTCGATCCCATGCTCAAAAAGACAATGCAAATGCAGGAATGACAATGCGAATGAAAGGAAGCATAAACCAGTTAGGTTAAAAACAAAAGGGCAAATTTTGAGGTGTTACAGCTGCCCCTATTCAAACTTCTTGGATCCGAGGGTATGGAAGCAACGACTTTCAGACAATCGGGATACACAGAGATTGAATACCAAAATAACCTGAAAAATTTGCACCCTGCGGGGAGAATGAAATAAAGTGTTTGCCAACCGAAGGTGGGCTTAGAAACAGCGGATACCAACCAAGAGTTTGAATGCAATAGGATACCAACCAAGAGTTGGAATAACGAAGGATACCAACCAAGAGTTGGAATAACGAGAACACCGACCAAAGGAGAACTCACAACGAAAGAGACCAACCAAAAGTTGGAATAACATATGATACCAACCAAGAGTTGGAATAGGGTACCAACCAAAAGTTGGGATAACAAAGGGTACCAACCAAAAGTTGGAATAAAGGAATGTACCAACCAAAAGTTAGAATAACGAGAACGCCAACCAAAGGCGAACTCACAACGAAGGAGACCAACCAAAAGTTAGAATGCAAAAGGATACCAACCAAGAGTTGGAATAGGGTACTGTTAGTTCTTTATTTTTAAGGGTTGGCATTAATTTTGTAAAACAAATAATAGCAGCAATGTGTTAGATAGGATAATTTATCTTGCTAAGGAAGAACAGGTTGAGCAAGGAGTTCTAGTGTGCAATGGAACATATTGAGCTGAAGTAGTTTCAACATCTGGTATAACATGTCGTATCAAGATGTCCCATGCAGGTTCATTCGACATCGCGCCAGAACTGAAGAGAATTAAGAATTCTGATATGTCTTAACAGATGCAGAAGATTCAGGAAACAATATGCAAATTCCATGTGGCGCTGAATTAAAAGGTCTGAAGATTCAAGTCTGAAATTGAGAAGAATATTGGAAAATACACACTTTCTAAATATGGAGATATTTTAGGAAGTTATAGATTGAAGTCCTATTTTGTAGCAGAAGTTTCTGCTGACTTGTGGCAGCTCATTTACTGTGTTTTTGTAGGCCCAAATCTAGTTGGGAATAGGTTATATATAGATGTTTTGTAACCTAGTTTTGCAACGCAACCAAAGATGTAAAAGTTCTAGTATTAGGGTTGGTTCCTGTACCACTCGACCTGTGAGTTGGACAGTTTGTAAGTGTGATCCTCGAAGCTGTTAAGTAAGAGGAGTATTGTCCTTGGAGGAAGCTTTTAAGTAACTCTAAGTTGTGTCTTGGAAAGGTGGCGTTCCTTGCTGAATTGTTGTATAGGTTAAGAGTCATTGATGCAGTGGCGGATTGTCGACTGCTAGACATCATTGCGATGATTGGGAGTGAGAAGTGATTCTCATAGCTAGAGAGGATCTAGGTAGAAGGGTCATTGGGCAGTGATTGAGTGATGAGTTGTAAACGGAGAGTTTAGCTTTGAATTGATACTGCTGATAGTGGACTTCATCCCTGGCTTGGTAGCCCCCAGAGTAGGTGTGTTAGACCGAACTGGGTTAACAATTCTGTGTGTCTTGTTCTTATCTTTTCAGTACCATGACTATTGCAATATACCTTGCCCTTTGTGATCATGTCAGACCAGATGTCGAACGACATGTTTTAGGACATCTGAATTCTGCACATGTACCAGAATTTCAATTGGTATCAAAGCAGGTCATTCTGTTCTGTATCTGGATGAGATCTAAGGGAAGATACTTTCTGGTTCATGGTCAAGGTAGAAGCTTTCTACTGAAAAGTTGTTTGAACTTGGAGTAGTTCATATAGGTGTGAGAATGGTCCCTAGAAGAGGAGGATGGATTGTTCGTGACAGGCAGTGGCATGTGCTGAAGGCTTGGAGGAGTGGTTGAAAAGCTGTTATGTTGTGGTTACGTTAGGTTTGATTTATTTTCAAACATGTGGTATTGTGGTGTCACCTGGACTATGATGCTAGGGGTGATATGTGACACCTGAAGGGTTTGAGGAGTTTGTGTTTTAGTCCGCTGCGTATCTATCTGATAACTCCTGAGGGTGCAATTGAGAAGGTTGTGCCTCTCTAAATGTATGGCGATAGGATATGTGCAAAACTGCTTCAACTTACTTTGTCAACAATACTTGAAGATTTTTGTTCAAGTCCACTCATAAAGGCATTGATAAGTGAAGTTGTAAGAAAGAAAAGTTATTTACTTTTGCCTCTATTCCTAAAAGGGCTAATCTCCAGTCTTTGATCTCTTGATGTGTTCATTGGAATGATGTCCTATCTCGTGTTAGAACATCTCGTCAGAATTGTGCTGAAGGAATGGCACAGCAGATGCTCTGGGTGCTAAACTAATGTGGTTTGATCACATGAGTTTGGAACCTACTCCTGATCTGGAAGAGGAGGTATCTGGGTGGTTTGTCTAAGAAGGTTCTGGCCCTGGAACTTATCTTAGATGTGTGAGTTGGTCATGGTGTGATCAACATGTTTTTTTTCTCCTGAGGTCAGTTTATTTCTGGTCCTTGCTGCAGGAGTGGAGAACCTGAGATTTCAAGAAGTATTCTCGCTAGCAGACTAATTGGACATGAAGAACAAGGATCAAAGAGTCTGGGCTGCTGTTAAAGGTGATTGATTATAGATTGGAGAGTTGGATGAGAGAATACTGCTTTCCTGTTTCTGTGTTGGTTGTTTCTGGTCCCTAGGCTTAAAGGGGGAAGGTTGGAGATTCAGTTTTGGAATGTGGTGTTTTCCTTAGTGCAGCTGGATTCTGTTCATGATGTCAAGACTGATGTCTTAACATCTGTTGGCAAAACATTGTGTTCAGAATGTTATGGTGGTTGTCTCCTAAGATCACAAGCCGCTACCTGATTTATGTACTGATGTAAGGGTCAAGCCGTAGGTGAATGTGTTCAGCAGGTGTGTTGAACAGAGGGTGCACTCTTGAAGACATGAAGACGAGTCTCATGTTCTCCATTCATTTAAGGTGTTCTTCTTGCAAAGGAGTATTGGTGGTCTTAGATAGAGAAAAGTTGATCAGATTGGGATCATGTATGTATTGGTACAAGTGATGATTGTGTTCAACTTGTGAGTTGAACAAAGAGTGAGCTCTTGAAGACATGAAGATGAGTCTCATGTTTTCCATTCTTCAAGGTACGAAGAAGCACATCCTATTCGTGATAGGGGGAGAGTGTTACTATTTTATGCAGCTGGACGTGTGATGGTAAGGGGGAGATTGATAAGTCTGCTGTTTTTGGTGTTGGCACTGTTTTTGAAGCAAATTGGAAATTTGCATACATGAGGATTAGGTGTGCTGTGAGGCGATCCTTATTGCTTTTGTAAAGTTTAATGGAACAGAATTAAAAAATTTATTGAACTTTTGAAAGCATACAAGATGAGTAAAAACATCAAACAAAGGGTCTAAAGATTATCCCAACCCCCCGAATCAAGAAAAGTTTTCCAATCTGCGTCCCATTCATCATCAGAAGCTTGAAGTTGCACTTGATTTTTCTTGATGGTCTTCATCCTTGTCTCTGATGTCCTTCGTGTTCTTGTTGCTCCAGAAGTTTCTCCAGCTGTGGACTGTGGTGTGTCCTTCAACTTCTATGGATCTGGCTTCTTGACTTCCTACATGTGTCTCTTTCCTGCATTCTTGTTAGACTGACTCATGATTCCTTCCGTGGTGTGCTGATAAGAGCAAGGAGGCTTGTTCTTTATAATGGATGAAGAGTCATTATTTGTATCGCCTGACTAGTCAAAGTAGTCTTTGGTGTGGGAATCTGTCCTTCTTGGGAAACTGTTTTTTCTTGGCACATTGGATACCAGAACTTCGTGTTTGGTGCCTTGGTAGAGGTTGTCCTAGTAGGATGAGCCTAGGTCTTGTCTGGTTGTCTGATGAGTTTGCTTTTGGTATAACTGCTGGTGCTGGTTGTGATCAAGTGGTGTGTCCTTTTGTCTCGTGCTGATGTCCTACACTTTGTTACAACATTTTTGTTTGTCGTGTACCATACTTATGGAGTTGGAAGAAGCAGCATTATCGTCTGAAGTGGCGATTCTGACATAATGTGGATTAGAATGGGCAGATTCTAATCTTGATGGTAAGTAGTTCTGGAAATACATGGCTACTTTCATGTTGAAGACTCTATTAGGGTGTTATAAGGTTGTTGCTAGGAGGTTTCTTCTAATACAAGCAAAAGGTGGTGGCAGTCCTTATCTTGTGTTGCAAGACATTTGTTTGGAATTTGTGAGAAATTTCAAATCGAGTGGGCTTTTGCTTATTGGACTTGGCAGACCTTGTATCTAAAATCCCCATGGTGAGGTCTTGCTCAACATATATCAGAATGGGGCAATATTGGTGTGATATCATAAGGTGCATTGCATGTTAAGGCTGTTGTCTATAGCCTATTACTGTAAGTGTACTGATTTATGTGTAGCATGTGTGCTGGTCAAGTTTGTGCAGTGTGATGTCAAACTTCATGATGGGACATATCATAGCTGTGTAGAAGAGGTCTAAAATGCAGATTTGGTGGTTTTGGGTGACTTTATTTTTGCTCTGCTGCCTTGAAGGAATCTAGAAGGGATTGAGAGAAGTCGTCTCAGTATCCATTAGATAAGAAGATGGGTTTGTATAAGGTTCTGTGGAGTCTTGGGCTGATAATTTTATGAGCAAGCAGACAAACTGTTTTGGTAAGATGTCAAAACATGGTACAGGACATGTTTCTCTTGAGCCAAACAAGGAATTATTATGGTCGGTAGTGGAAGGATAAGGTGAAACACGTGTCTCTGCCTATGCATGGAACGTTATTGGCTTAATTTATGGTAAGATTCAGTTGAGAAACATTTAAGGCAGTCAAGGCAGTTTTTAGAAGGTAGGCATTGAATGTTGAATGGAGTTTTTGGTACCTAAAATAGCGTTTCTTTGACCAAGAACCTTGAAATATTCAAAGCTCGTTAATTCCAAAGTAACTGATCTGCTATTTATAGGGTTTGTTCTCTTCTCCTTCAGCCAAGTGAGTGATCTTGTTTCACAAGTATTATGGCGTTTGTTTGTGTTTGGGTAAGCATCACTTGGGTCTGGTTCTGTGAGGGCCTCCTTTGCCAATTTTTGGATAAAAAGGGGGAGAAAGAGGAGTGTGTGAAATGGGTTATGCAGATGCTTTGTTTGGAATTTGCAGTTTGCGAAGAGGGTGTCATTTCCTTGAGTTAGTGTTGAGTTCTGATTGTGACTTGTGTCCTGAGTTATGAACACAGTTGTGACTTGTGTTCTGAGTTACCTGGGTTGATAGATTGATACTTCTTAAGTTTTATCTTATGCCACAAGTTGACTGGGGGCGTCTGATCAAGAAAGGTGTGCAGAAATCTCGTATGCCACCATTGGTCTTTTGTGTGAAGACAGACGTTTCTTTTCAGGAGGAGTCTTCTACAATTATCCAGGTCTGAGCTGGAAGGAAAAAGAAATGTGTGGGATTAAGGGGGAGTCAGAAATCTTCTTCCTCATGTACACCAGATATCTTCTTCCTCATGTGCATAACTTCGGGACTTTCTACTTCTTACCTCATGATGTGCTGCCTGAAGTAATTGTGTTGTGGTGCTCGAAGGTGATGTTATGGAGCTCATAGAAATGTGCTGCCAAAAGAGTTGTCAAACATGATATCTTAACATCATTCAAGTATTCCCTAGAAGATGATTCTCCAGGATTGCTGTTCACAGTAGCTACTGATGGTTACTGTTAGGATCAGTAGTTGTTGATGACTACTGACATTAGTATAGAGTTGTGATTGCTGCTGTACTCTGAGTTGTAATGTTTAAGTATTTGTTTTAGCCAAAATTTGCCAAAGGGGGAGAATGTTAGTTCTTTATTTTTAAGGGTTGGCATTAATTTTGTAAAACAAATAATAGCAGGAATGTGTTAGATAGGATATTTTATCTTGCTAAGGAAGAACGGGTTGAGCAAGGAGTTCTAGTGTGCAATGGAACATGTTGAGCTGAAGTAGTTTCAACATCTGGTATAACATGTCGTATCAAGATGTCCCATGCAGGTTCATTCGACATCGCGCCAGAACTGAAGAGAATTCAGAATTCTGATATGTCTTAACAGATGCAGAAGATTCAGGAAACAATATGCAAATTCCATGTGGCGCTGAATTAAAAGGTCTGAAGATTCAAGTCTGAAATTGAGAAGAATATTGGAAAATACACACTTTCTAAATATGGAAATATTTTAGGAAGTTATAGATTGAAGTCCTATTTTGTAGCAGAAGTTTCTGCTGACTTGTAGCAGCTCATTTGCTGTGTTTTTGTAGGCCCAAATCCAGTTGGGAATAGGTTATATATAGATGTTTTGTAACCTAGTTTTGCAACGCAACCAAAGATGTAAAAGTTCTAGTATTAGGGTTGGTTCCTGTACCACTCGACCTGTGAGTTGGACAGTTTGTAAGTGTGATCCTCGAAGCTGTTAAGTAAGAGGAGTATTGTCCTTGGAAGAAGCTTTTAAGTAACTCTAAGTTGTGTCTTGGAAAGGTGTCGTTCCATGCTGAATTGTTGTATAGGTTAAGAGTCGTTGATGTAGTGGCGGATTGTCGACTGCTAGACATCATTGCGATGATTGGGAGTGAGAAGTGATTCTCATAGCTAGAGAGGATCTAGGTAGAAGGGTCATTGGGCAGTGATTGAGTGATGAGTTGTAAACGGAGAGTTTAGCTTTGAATTGATACTGCTGATAGTGGACTTCATCCCTGGCTTGGTAGCCCCCAGAGTAGGTGTGTTAGACCGAACTGGGTTAACAATTCTGTGTGTCTTGTTCTTATCTTTTCAGTACCATGACTATTGCAATATACCTTGCCCTTTGTGATCATGTCAGACCAGATGTCGAACGGCATGTTTTAGGACATCTGAATTCTGCACATGTACCTGAATTTCTGGTACCAACCAAAATTTGGGATAACAAAGGGTACCAACCAAAAGTTGGGATAACAAAGGGTACCAACCAATAGTTGGGATAAAGGAATGAGACCAACCAAAAGTTGGGATAACAGAGACCAACCAAAAGTTGGGATAACAGAGAAGAGACCAACCAAAAGTTGGGATGAAACGAAGAGATCAACCAAAAGTTGGGATAACAGAAGAGACCAACCAAAAGTTGGGATAACAGAAGAGACCAACCAAAATTTGGGATAACAGAGAAGAGACCAACCAAAAGTTGGGATGAAACGAAGAGACCAACCAAAAGTTGGGATAACAGAAGGGATCAACCAAAAGTTAGGATAACAGAGACCAACCAAAAGTTGGGATAACAAGAACGCCGACCAAAGGAGAACTCATAACGAAGGAGACCAACCAAAAGTTGGAATGAAACAAAAGAGACCAACCAAAAGTTGGGATAACAGATACTAACCAAACGTTAGGATAACAGAGACCAACCAAAAGTTGGGATAACAGATACTAACTAAAAGTTAGGATGAAACAAAAGAGACCAACCAAAAGTTGGGATAACGAGAACGCCGACCAAAGACGAACTCATAACGAAGGAGACCAACCAAAAGTTGGAATAAAACAAAAGAGACCAACCAAAAGTTGGGATAACAGATACTAACCAAAAGTGAGGATAACAGAGACCAACCAAAAGTTGGGATAACAGATACTAACCAAAAGTTAGGATGAAACAAAAGAGACCAACCAAAAGTTGGTATAACAGATACTAACCAAAAGTTAGGATGAAACGAAAGAGACCAACCAAAAGTTGGGATAACAACCGAAGAAGTACAGGAAGTACAATCAACAGACTTACGACCTGTAAAGGAGATGACTCCGCCGGGTGAAGAGAAATCTACATAGACAACTCTGTAGGGGATTCTAACAACAAGGACAAATCCACTGGTTGGAGGGTGATGTTGACCAACATCTTCTGAATTACACCTCTTTCTGCTGGGGACAGAAACTGGTAACGGATATCAAACCTGGCTTATGCTTCAAATGCATATGTTTGAATTTTGCTGTAATGCTCCATATCAATGGAATGCTACGCTTTTGGGAGGATGCCATGCAAAAATGCTTATGCAATGCAAAAGAGGCATCTCAGCAAAATAAATGCTGAAGACAAAGGCAACCCCACCGGGGATGACAAAATAAATTGTCCTCCGAAATAAGAAAGACCCTGCTGAGAGAGACTTCACTCTGCTGGGGAAGATCTTGCTCACAAACTCTGCTGGATGAAACTCCGAGAGAAAACCTGCTCTGTTGGGGATGGATAAAAACCGAATATTGAAGATGGAACCTAAAGAGAACTTCTCTCCGCTGGGGATTACCAATGACTTTCACCTGGATCTGAAAGAATGGCAATAACCATTGGACTTAAAACCTGCTGGGGGGTTTCAACTGCTGTTGAACAAACCACTGTAAAGATCACCACCAAATTCTGCTTGGGGAGACAAGTCAATAATTCCAAACCTGTTTGGGGATATCACCGAACTCAACCTGTTGTTGGAAGGTGCTCTTTCCTTTTACCCTGCCGGGGAAAATCAGTACTTTTACCCTGCTGGGGAGTACCGACCATGACTAGCAGACCTGCTTGAGGAACGGTAGATACTAACATCCACCCTGCTAGAGGATAACAACAAGCTCACTCATCTGAGGAGATTAACTCATACAGTTGCTGGTGAGGAAAACCTTTCTTGACTAGCTGAGGAGAATGAGTGCTCAGACTCTGTGGGGAAATAACATATTTGTCCAAAGAAAAATATTCTATAAGTCTCCTGCTGGGGATGCATCAGTATCAACTTCTGACTGCTTACAGAAAGAGTAATGAATCGATCACAACTATATAGCTGGGGAATTAATCCTCTGCACTCTGCTGAGGAAAATAATCCTCGACATCCTGGCTGGGAAAAATAACAACCTGCTGCTGTTGGAGGGAGGAATCTACCCTGCTGGGGACTAGAGCATGTCGTTGCTAACGGAACCACACTCCCTGACCTCCTGAGGGAAGTGATTACCAGGATCTGTGGGGATAATAAAGTATTTTCAAAGACATCCAACACACCTCCTGCTGGAGATACAAACACACCCACCTCGGAGAAATCCACTTTAAACTGCTTGCTGGGGGGAATGGGTTCTGTGAGGATGATGAACTTTCATCGCTGGGGGAGGCGACTCCACTGGGGAAGAACAAACTTGTTGTCCTGTAAACACAATCAACAAGAATTTCTATACGCAAAAAAGGTCATCTCTATTACCAACACAACGACCATTGCCTAAGCAAATTCCACTGTTTTTTGATATGCTTCGCAAAGCTTAACATTTTCGCATGCAATGTTTTATCAAAATATCGGACATTTTCACAAACAAAACAGCAAAAGTAAAAACAAAAATGGAAAGCTTTTAAGTGAAATGAAAATTTTATTGAATGAAATTGGCCTGTGAATAGGCATTTACATTCGGAGGCAATTCCTGAAAAGAGGTAATTGTACAAATGAAAATAAAAGAAAATACACATGTCGGCAATGTGGGGAACAGATATCCACCATAATTTAATTCAACTATGACCCAGTATGCCTCGCTTATCCGCAGATGCTCTGGCCTTCGAAAAGACTGACTGGACTGATTCATTTCCTTTGAAATTTCCATGTGTCAAAAGTGTTCACAGATCGAATGCAGCTTGTAGCCTCTTGCTTTTAAATCCCTAACTTTTGCCTGGATCACCCTTTTCGGGTTTTAGATCCACCGGGATACCCTTTTTTTTGCCAAAGTTGCCTTTTCAGGTTTTCAACTTTGCGGGTTTATTCTTTTTTTTCTTTTTATCCCTAACTTTTGCCTGAACCCTTTTCTTTTTATGGTTCGTCGGGATGCCCATTTTTGCCTGGACTTTCTTTTTGTGTCCAGCGGGTCTCTTTTATGCAAAGTATTTTTTACTACGTATGCGTTCACAGGGGACGTAAAATCTTCGCCATCCATAGTTGAGAGTAATAAGGCTCCACTAGAGAAAACCTGTCTTACTACATATGGCCCTTCGTAGTTTGGAGTCCACTTGCCCCTGTGATCTGTTTGAGGAGGGAGGATCCTTTTCAAAACCAATTCACCAGCCTGAAAACACCGAGGATGCACTTTCTGATCAAAGGCTTTCTTCATCCTGCTCTGATAAAACCGACCATGTGCAATGGCTGCCAATCTCTTCTCTTCAATAAGGTTCAGCTGATCCAGTCTGGAATGCACCCACTCAGCTTCATCAAGTTTCACGTCTGCCAAGATTCTTAAAGAAGGAATCTCAACCTCTAATGGTAGAACTGCTTCCATACCATATACCGATGAGAAAGGAGTTGCCCCGGTTGATGTGCGTACCGAAGTACGATAACCGTGTAAAGCATACGGCAACATCTCATACCAGTCTTTATAGGTCACTACCTTTTTCTGCATAATCTTCTTGATGTTCTTATTTGCCGCTTCAACAGCCCCATTCATCTTCAGACGATAGGGAGAAGAGTTGTGATGCTCGATCTTAGAGCTCTGACATAGCTCCTTCATCATCTTGTTATTCAAATTTGAACCATTATCAGTAATGATTCTCTCCGGGACTCCATATCGGTAGATGATGTCCTTCTTGATAAATCTGGCTACCACTTGTCTGGTGACGTTGGCGTACGAGGCTGCTTCTACCCACTTCGTGAAATAATCGATGGCAACCAAAATGAAATGATGCCCATTGGAAGCAGTAGGTTCAATCTTTCCGATCATATCAATGCCCCACATGGCAAAGGGCCAAGGTGGTGACAACACATTCAGAGGAGTAGGCGACACGTGCACCTTATCAGCATAAATCTGGCATTTATGACACTTTCGGGCGTATTTGAAACAATCAGATTCCATGGTCATCCAATAATACCCCGCTCTCAACAGTTTTCTGGCCATAGCATGCCCGTTGGCATGGGTGCCGAAAGATCCCTCATGAACTTCCTCCATTAACAGGTTTTCCTCGTGTTCATCAACATAACGTAGCAAGACCATGTCAAAATTCCTTTTGTATAACACATCGTTTTTTGTCAGAAAGAAATTTCCCGCCAGCCTCCTCAGAGTTTTCTTATCTTTGGTGGATGCACCTTCTGGATACTCTTGACTCTTCAGAAAAACCTTAATATCATGATACCAATGTTTGCCATCTGACACATCTTCAACTACAAACACAAAAGCTGGTCTATCCAGACGCATGATTCTGATCGAAGGAGTTTCATTCCAACGATTCACCTGATACATCGAAGACAACGTTGCCAACGCATCGGCGATCTGATTCTCCAGCCGGGGTATATGATGGAAATCAATCATGTCAAAGAACGGTAACAACCTTCTGGCATAGTTGTTATAAGGCACCAAGTTCGCTTGACGAGTTTCCCATTCACCCGTAATCTGATTAACTACCAACGCGGAATCACCATAAACATCGAGGTTCTTGATTCTCAAATCAATTGCTTCTTCTATCCCCATAATGCATGCTTCATACTCCGCCTCGTTGTTGGTGCATATGAACGCTAATCGGGAAGTGAAGGGTATATGAGAACCCTGTGGAGTTGTAATGACTGCCCCGATTCCGTTACCATATGAGTTGACAGCCCCATCAAAAACCAGCTTTCATTGGGACCCAATTTCTGGCCCTTCATCAGGTAGAGGCTCTTCACAGTCTTTCATCTTCAGATACATGATATGCTCATCAGGAAATTCAAACTTCATCGGTTGATAATCCTCAATTGGTTGCTCAGCGAGATATTCTGACAAAACACGACCCTTGATGGCTTTTTGGGAAACATATTGAATATCGTATTCCGTCAGAACCATCTGCCAACGGGCTATTCTTCCAGAAAGTGCATGCTTCTCAAACACATACTTGATCGGATCCATCTTTGAAATCAAGAGGGTTGTGTAGTTTAACATATACTGCCTCAAACGCTTAGCTACCCAAGCAAGTGCATAACATGTTTTCTCCAGCATCGAGTACCTCGACTCACACTCAGTAAACTTTTTACTCAGGTAGTAGATGGCATGCTCTTTTTTACCTAACTCGTCGTGTTGACCGAGCACACACCCCATTGAGTTCTCAATAACCGTAAGATACATAATCAATGGCCTTCCTCGCACTGGCGGCATAAGGACCGGAGGTTCCTGCAAATATTCTTTTATTTTTTCGAACGCCTTTTGACAATTTTCATTCCACCTGACTTCTTGATCTTTTCTTAGCAACTTGAATATCGGTTCACACGTGGCTGTAAGATGAGAGATGAATCTAGAGATGTAGTTCAACCTCCCTAAGAAGCCACGAACCTCCTTTATGTTCTTGGTTCAGGCATTTCTTGAATGGCTTTTACTTTAGCAGGGTCAACCTCGATACCACTTTCGCTGACAATAAAGCCCAATAACTTTCCAGATCTCACCCCGAAGGTGCACTTGTTCGGATTCAACCTCAGTCTGAACTTTCTCAACCTCTCAAACAGTTTCTGAAGATTAACTGGATGTTCTTCCTCTGTCTGTGACTTCGCAATCAGGTCATCAACATAGACCTCGATCTCTTTGTGAATCATATCATGAAAGAGAGTCACCATCGCCCGCTGATATGTTGCCCCAACATTTTTCAATCCAAAGGGCATTACTTTGTAACAGAATGTTCCCCACGGTGTTATGAACGTCGTTTTCTCCATGTCCTCTTAGGCCATCTTGATTTGGTTATATCCAGAGAAACCATCCATGAAGGAAAACACGGAATATTGAGCGGTGTTGTCCACTAACACATCAATGTGAGGAAGCGGGAAGTCGTTTTTTGGGCTTGCTCTATTCAGATCTCTGTAATCAACGCACATCCTGACCTTTCCATCCTTCTTAGGTATAGGCACAATATTAGCAATCAACGGAGGATAATTTGTTACAGCAAGAAACCCAGCATCTAACTGTTTCTGAACCTCTTCTTTAATCTTGACGGCCATTTTCGGTTTCGTCCTTCTCAGCTTCTGCTTAACCGGAGCACATCCTTCCTTTAGCGGCAACCGGTGTACCACGATGTCAGCGTCGAGCCCAGGCATGTCTTGGTAAGACCAGACGAAGATATCCACATACTCTCGGAGCATTTCAATCAATCTTCCCTTGACAGTGTCTTCCAAAGCAGCCCCAATCCGTACCTCTTTCCTTGCGTCCTCGGTTCCCAAGTTAACAACCTCGATTTCCTCCTGATGAGGCAAAATGACCTTTTCCTCCTGCTTTAACAGCCTGGATAATTCCTCTGGTAAGGTACAGTCTTCATCAGTCCCCTATTCAGCTTGATATATGGGATTATCGAAGTCGTATCGGGCCATAGCTGAATCATGAGAGGTGGAATCTGAACAAGAAAACCTGCATGATTGATGATATATGTTTATTATGGATGCATCAAACAAAACACATTGCCATTTTGCTGTGATTTTAATGCAAAAACAAAAACTGAAAAATAGGGATCTAAACATTTGAATGTGAAAACGTCCTTTATTAATGATAAAGAAAAGCATACAAAAACATTCAAGCCCTACAAGCAAGAATCACTACGTCTTGGGCAGAACGTAGGATTAACAGAGATGACAAACAGAAGCAATTACTCTGGTCCGGTCACTTGAATGACTCTTTTCAACGACCAATTGAGAAGGCTTTGACTTGGGACACACGGTCGGATCCAACTGTCCATATCATAATCACTGTCCCCATCTTCCTCAATCGCATTGACTCAATCGAAGAAAACGCCGGCGCTGGTGAAACGGACTGGGCCATAGAACTTTGGAGGCTCTTCAAGACGCCTGGGTGGCTTATATCCCAGTCCATGAGTATCCCGCTTTTCCTGGACATCAATAATCTGACCCCACTTTTGTGAACCGGCGGCTTCAACCACGGCCCGAGCATCTTTAAAGGAAGACATAGAAATCTCCGGGTAGTGTACCACTGTAGGCTAAACCACTTCCGACTGGCTACCTTCCTTGAGAGGCTTCTCAGGGATCTTCACTGCTTAAAAACCCTGACATAGAGTTTCATGTATTTCACCATCTACCTCCACATATTTGAAAGTAGATAGCTGGCTTATCATCATATCCTCTTCTCCACAAACCGTCACCACATGCCCGTCTACCATATACTTTAACTTCTGATGCAATGTAGACGTCACAGCCCCAGCACTGTGAATCCATGGACGACCCAGCAGACAGCTGTAGGCTGGTTGGATGTCCATGATATAAAAGGTAGCATCGAAAACTTCCGGTCCAACCTTAATTGGTAGCACAATCTCACCAAAAACAGACCTCTTCGAGCCGTCGAAAGCGCGCACCACCAAATCACTAGGTGTGCATATCAACCCTCGGGTGTCTAGCTTCATCAAGGCTTTCTTAGGCAGAACATTCAAAGAGGACCCAGTATCCACAAGCATATAAGACATCAACGATCCACGGCATTCAACAGAAATATGCAAGGCATTGTTATGATTTCTCCCAGCTGGGGTCAAGTCAACATCAGTAAAACCTAGACCATTGCCTGCATTGACATGGGCCACTACCCCCTCCAACTAATTAACAGAGATCTCTTGAGGTACGTAAGCAGCATTCAGCACTTTCAACAATGCATTTCGGTGTGCCTCGGAACACAATAACAAGGATAAGATAGAGATCTTGGACGGAGTCTGCTGCAACTGATCAACAATCTTGTAATCGCTCTTCCTGATTAATCTCATAAATTCTTCTACGTTCTTGGAGAAAGAATTATCAACCGGCCTTGCCGTGGAGTCATTCACTACTGGTGCTTGCACAGAATTACCTACAACCTGCTTCCCTTTGTCTTGTTTAGAACTACCAGCTTGATCATTTGAAGGGATATAGACCCTATCGCTTCTCGTGATAGCCCCTGCCTCAACATTGTTTTCAACACAAGAGTTCATTACAGAAGTTCCCACCAATTCTTGTTTCTGTCCGTTGACAAACACTTCGGCTCCGTAATTCCAAGGAACGGGCTTGGTACTCTCATATGGTATAGGTCCGGGAGCTGTAATAATAACCGGTGCTGGTCTTACCGGCCCTGAAATAGTGATTGTTTTGAAAGGGATAGTAATGGTAGCAACCTCAATTTTCCTGCTAACAACCTCTTTCCGTTGGTCACATCGGTCAAACTGCAATCGACCTTCATCTATCAGCTTTTGAATTCCTGACTTCAACAAATCACACCCATTCACTTGAGACTTACACTCTGAATAATTCTCATCACATCCGGGGGACACCCCACCCCTCAATAACCTCTCATTTACCACCATCAAAGGAGTCCTTAATTCATTAACATTCGTAATCAAATTCAAAGATTCATTTTCCTCTAACCCGGCTTTAACCCTTGGCCCACCATGGTTCGGTATTGGGTCCTTAATTCAAAGATGATCTTACCTCTAACATGGATTAGTTGGTAGTGTTTTCTTGGCAAATTTTGCATAATATGTTTCCTTTTAGAGAGAATATGTTTAAGCGGAGGGTGATTGTTGACCCTAATGGTATCTCTTATCTGATGTGTATTGTAACGACCCGATTTCAATTATTTCCTTTTTATTCCATTTTGGTTGAGTCTTTTATTTTAATTGGGTGATAATTATTTTTATTTGTGTAATTGGTGTATTGATATGTTATGTTTGCATGTTATGATGTTTTACCGTTTTTGAGAGTTTGCGGGGAAAATTAGATTGGAGGGTATTTTAGACATTTCACACTTAATGATATTTTAGTTAGTTAGTTAGTTAGATATTTTGTGAAAAAGAAATGGAAAAGTAATAGAAGTAGAAAGAAAAGAAAAGTATAAGTAAGAAAAGAAAAGAAAGAAACATAGAGAGAAAAGGAGAGAAAGAGAGCAAGAGAGGAGAAAAGAGAAGAACAAAGAGAAAAGTGTGGAAAATCACCAAGATCAATCTTTCGGAGTCGATTTAATCGGGTAAGGGTGTGAAATATTGTTATCCTAACTTTGTGTATGATTATGTATGTGTTTTGTGTGGATGTTTTGGTTGGTTTTCCATATGTTTCCGTTTATGCCGTATTTGACGAAATCGATAGAAACCGATGTTTTTACGGTCGAAAAGTCGTATAAATACATGTGTTGGTTGGCTATATGTATGTGAGCTGCTGTTTAAAGTTTCATGAAGTTTGGTTATGTTTTGGTTAGTTTTCGTTATGTTTCCGTTGTTTTTTTCCGTTTAGGTCGAATTGTAGGAAATCGATAGAAATCGATGTTTTCACGGATGAATTTCGAAATAAATTGCGTAGATTAGTCGTATGAGGTTAGGCCGAGATTATAGAAACTCGTTTGGTTGAAATCGGTTGATATTGTGAGTTTTGACATTTTTGGGTTTTGAGAATGTGAGATTTTGGTGAAAATCGAATGTTGTGGAATCGGTGTTTTTTTTATCCTAACATGTTGGTATGTATTTATGGAGGATTACCATGTATTTATTCGGAAGAAAGTAATTGAATCGGTCGGGTTTCCGGAGGGTTTTGTGTTTGGGCAGCAGCTATTTTTTCTGGTTTTTAACAGGTGCAATCGATTGCAGCAGGATGCAAATCGATTGCACATATGAAAAGGGCGAAAAATTGCAAGTCTGGGACTGTGCAATCGATTGCATCAGGAGTGCAATCGATTGCACTCTGCTAGTTTTCCGAAAAATGTTTTCTTTAAAAGTCCGTAACTTTTTCGTCGTTTATCCGATTGAGTTGTTCTTTATATCAAACTGAAGCTAAAAATATGTTCTATTTGAGGGTGATGAAAAATATTATTTTTAGCCGACTTTTAACCGACTTTTACGGTGAACCGTAAATTGATTTGTTTGGATAAATGTGTATGTTGTTATATAATTGATGTGAATGTAGATGGATTATATGTGAAGAATGCATGACTATGTTGTGAATAAGTATGCATTGCATGAGTGTATTGGTTCATTTTGTATGTGAAGCATCATGATATGCATTCTTGTGTTGTGGGATTCTAAGATGAATCTGTTGTAACGTCATATGCCGATATGCGGTTGAAGCGATGATTACAAATGATTGTATGCTCATGTGGAGTTGTAGCAATCAGATTGTATGCCGAGGTGCGGTTGTAGCAATCATATTGTATGCCGAGGTGCGGTTGTAGCAATCATATTGTATGCCGATGCGTGGTTGTAGCAATCCGTAAACATTGTATGTCGAGGTGCGGTTGTATCAATCATATTGTAGGCCGATGTCCGGTTGTAGCAATGGTTCCAATAAGTTCTTCAATTGAACTTGAGATGATGAGTCGGTACCGCATGCATCTGCATAGAGTCGTGAGTCGGTCTCTATGAGTTGCATTTGTCATCATTGTATTTGTGCATTGATGAATAAACATATATATGTATATGTTGATGTGGAATGAGTAGAATTGTGCAGGTGTGCATGGATGGATAAACATGAATATGTGTGTTTATGTTGAATGATAAGCATTAGGAGGAATATGCTTGGTTTTATATATATATATGCCTTGCGATGTATATTGAGTGAGATGTGATGATTGTGACATAGTAAACATAATATGTATGTTTATGTGGTATGATGGAATGGTGAGAATATGTGGTATATGTGTATTTTTATGTTGAGATATATAATTATATGCATTGTTATTATGATAATATTTCTCACCCTTCTGCTGTTTTATGATGCTCTATGAGGCATTGCAGATTAGGTATCTGACGGTCTTTTTGTGAAGCGTGTCTTCATTTTCCTTGTTGGTCGGTTGGCTCTGATATGTAGCACCGGGTAGCTAGGACGTTTTGATCTTTTTGTGATACATGTGCATATGTATCTTGCTGATGAATTTGTGTATATAAACATGAATGATGTTGTTGTATCATACTTGTTGATGTATATATATATATATATATATATAATGTATATATGTTTGATGTTATCAATGTTTAGATTTTCCGCTTTTATTCTAAATGTTGACATGTGGGTATAAGGACTGAGATCCTTTATTGTTGAAAGTTACCCCACTGTTGCATATCTTTTTGAGCAGGTGTTTTATGTGTTTAATTTCATGCATAATGTGACATTCTTTTTTTATGCCGTAGTTACAATTATACTCTGATGAAATTTTCAATACGTGCCTAAATGATTTAATTGATTATTTGGGGGTATAGAAAGGGGTGTTACATTAAGTGGTATCAGAGCCAGTGTTGAGTCAGTCGTGTCTGTCTCTTTGTTGTGTTGATTGAACTATTGTTTAACCTTGTTGTTCTATGGGAAGTAATCAGAATATGGCTGGTAGAAACGATGTTGCGATGGCTGCTGCTTTGGAAGCAATGGCTAGGGCGGTGCAAGGTGCGCCGAATGTGAATGCTAATGACGAGTTCAGGAAGAATCAACCACCGGTTTTCAAAGGAAGATTTGATCCCGATGGTGCTCAACTCTGGTTAAAAGAGATTGAAAGGATTTTCAGAGTTATGGACTGTGCAGAGGAGAATAAGGTGAGGCTTGGATCTCACATGCTGAAGGAAGAAGCCGACGATTGGTGGGTCGGTGTGCGACCAATTCTTGAGGTGGATAATGAAGAGATAACTTGGGATTTATTTCGTACTGAGTTTTTGGTGAAGTATTACCCTGAGAGTGTTAAAGGGAAGAAAGAGATAGAGTTCCTGGAATTAAAACAAGGTAGTATGTCGGTGGTGGACTATACTGCTAAGTTTGTTGAGTTGGTACAATTTCATTCTCATTATGCTGCAATTACTGCTGAGTTCTCAAAATGTGTTAAGTATGAGAACGGTTTGCGTCCTGAGATTAAGCAAGTTGTGGGATACCAGAGGATTAGAAGATTTTCAGATTTGACTGAATGTTGTAGAATTTTCGAGGAAGATAGCAAGGCTCGTTCTGCTCATTACAAAAGTGTGAATGAGAGGAAAGGTAAACAGCAAGCTAGGGATGGTCCTTATGTGACTCCTGTTGATAAAGGCAAGTATAAAGGAAATTTTGATAAGAGATCTGGAGGAAGAGGTTTCGGTTATATAAAGTGTTTCAGGTGTGGCGAATTGGGTCATAAAGTAACTGATTGTAGGAAGACTGTACCGAAATGTTCTAACTGTGGAATCCTTAGGCATGTTGCTAATGATTGTAGAAGAAATATGATGAAGTGTTTTAACTGTGGAGAAGTAGGTCACATGAGTCCTAACTGTACTAAACCGAAACAAGCTCAAGCGGGCGGAAAGGTGTTTGCATTAGCTGGGTCAGACACTACCAGTGCGGATCGTTTGATTAAAGGTATATGTTTTATTAATAGTACGCCTTTAATTGCTATTATGGATATGGGAGCGACTTATTCTTTTATTTCTCATGTGTGTGCAAAGTGTTTGAATTTGTTTATGACTTGTTGGACAAGAGATTGGTAATGCCAAGTTGTTGAGTCTGTGTGGCATGGCAATTGTATATTGTCGATGTTGTTTATTCCCTAGTACGTGATAAGTGTGTAGAACACTATCAGTGCTTTCTGGTTTTTCTAATCCTTTGTCTTCAGGATTGAGAATGTTATAAGTGGGGGAGAAGCTGGTACTTCTCTAAGTGGCTTCAGGTGAGGAGCGTTGGCTCAGGGTGCCGTTGTTTGACCGATTGTAAGTGTTGTTTGGACAGTGTGGTTTCCGATTCCAAAGGGAATACGGAGGTAAGGTTTATGTCAAGTAAGGATTGGTGCCTTAGGTGGTTTTGTGCACAAGATGCAAGGAATGTTGTTATGGCTTGGTAAAGATGGTTTATGCCCCATCATGATTGTCGACTGTCTATTGACAAATTGAGGAACTGATCACCCTTAATCTCTTGTTGATAGCATACGGAAATTGTGTTGGATGGAATAGACGTGTTTATCCAGCTTAGTTGGTATGTTCGGCGAATGGTTGTGGAGTATAGGAATTATATCTTCATACTTATTTGGATAAGTTTGCAGTGGTGTCCTTTAAGGATATTTTGATCGATTATAAAATCAGAGGAAGAACATGTAGGGCGTTGAAGATTGAGTCGCAAGTGTTGAAAAGAGATGAAGCTTTAAGTTAAGTTGTCAAGAGTGGATTTTGGTTGATAAATACGAGTTTTCTTGGTCGAGAGGAATAAGTATGAGACAACATTGATGGTTGGGATTCCAAAACGAGTTATAAATTTGAATTGGATTATTCTTTGAGAAGAATTAATGTCGTGTCGGATGAGTTAAGTTGAAGGCCTTTGCATATGTATGTTTGGATGGTCAGAGAATTAGAATTGTTTGAGCAATTCAGAGGCTTGTGTCCAGTGTGTAAGCTACTGCAGAATAGTGTGAGGTTGTGTATATAACTAGTGAACTATGACTTTCTGGTGAATAGTAGGAAGAGTCAAATGTTGAATATGAATTGGTGGTTTTGTTAGTCGCGAGTAATCGGAGTGCACAGCGGAAGTGTGGAATTGTTGTATTGGTTATTGTGAGACAAGGATGTAGGTATTCTGGTTTTGTGGATGTTGTTGAGGCGAAGTTGTGTCATGGAGCTTATGTTCTTGTCTGGTTGTTGCCTTGTTTCCATTGTGATGGTTCGAGTGCGAGTAGTTAATTCCTATGTTTGGAGATTAGAAGAGTGTTACCTATGGTGTTGGTAACGATCTTGTTGTGTTCTGGTTCAAGAGTGAACCTGGGGGTTTGTATCTTGGTTATCCTTTGAGTTGTGAGTTGGTCGTCAAGTGCATTGTATGGGCATTGCATCTTGTCGTGGTTGTTGTCGTCGTTGTCGTGTCGTTGTTGTTGTGGTTAGTGTACTGGTTTGTTGTTTGTGTTATTCGTGATGTGCCTTTGGTTGGCATGATAGTGGTTGGTCGGACGCGAGAGTCGTATCCGAGGTTGCTTGTACTTAGCCTATTTTCGAGGACGAAAATGTCTAAGTGGGGGAGAGTTGTAACGACCCGATTTTAATTATTTCCTTTTTATTCCATTTTGGTTGAGTCTTTTATTTTAATTGGGTGATAATTATTTTTATTTGTGTAATTGGTGTATTAATATGTTATGTTTGCATGTTATGATGTTTTACCGTTTTTGAGAGTTTGCGGGGAAAATTAGATTGGAGGGTATTTTAGACATTTCACACTTAATGATATTTTAGTTAGTTAGTTAGATATTTTGTGAAAAAGAAATGGAAAAGTAATAGAAGTAGAAAGAAAAGAAAAGTATAAGTAAGAAAAGAAAAGAAAGAAACATAGAGAGAAAAGGAGAGAAAGAGAGCAAGAGAGGAGAAAAGAGAAGAACAAAGAGAAAAGTGTGGAAAATCACCAAGATCAATCTTTCGGAGTCGATTTAATCGGGTAAGGGTGTGAAATATTGTTATCCTAACTTTGTGTATGATTATGTATGTGTTTTGTGTGGATGTTTTGGTTGGTTTTCCATATGTTTCCGTTTATGCCGTATTTGACGAAATCGATAGAAACCGATGTTTTTACGGTCGAAAAGTCGTATAAATACATGTGTTGGTTGGCTATATGTATGTGAGCTGCTGTTTAAAGTTTCATGAAGTTTGGTTATGTTTTGGTTAGTTTTCGTTATGTTTCCGTTGTTTTTTTCCGTTTAGGTCGAATTGTAGGAAATCGATAGAAATCGATGTTTTCACGGATGAATTTCAAAATAAATTGCGTAGATTAGTCGTATGAGGTTAGGCCGAGATTATAGAAACTCGTTTGGTTGAAATCGGTTGATATTGTGAGTTTTGACATTTTTGGGTTTTGAGAATGTGAGATTTTGGTGAAAATCGAATGTTGTGGAATCGGTGTTTTTTTTATCCTAACATGTTGGTATGTATTTATGGAGGATTACCATGTATTTATTCGGAAGAAAGTAATTGAATCGGTCGGGTTTCAGGAGGGTTTTGTGTTTGGGCAGTGTAATACCCCAAATTTTGACCACTTAGATTTCCCATCATTGTGAAAATCATCATCACAATATGGATGTACCTTTATGCTTCATTAGTCTCCCCAAAGATGGGTGAGCATCCACTACAATCAAAATTAGGGTTTCAAGCCCTCTCTGAGCTTTAGACAAAGGATCAATCAAGGAATGACTTGATCTTCAACTTGTATAACCTCTCAAACATACACAAAGGATCAAAAGGACTCCCACTTCAAGGATTAAGCACAAGGTTGCTCCCTTCTAGGTGGATCAAGTCTCAAGATCGACAGTGTCACCAAATTAGGGTTTTGGTCAACCAGGGCCTCCAGATGGAAATTTTCATCTGGGTACAAGGCAATGATCCAAAACATGACCTAATATACTTCATGGAACCTCATGAACCCATGCATCAAGGCAATTTTGCCTCAGGGGATGCATTCATCAAAAATCAGGAATTAGGGTTTCTTGACCTAATTCACCCCTAAGTTGACTTTTGGGACAAACCATGAGCCAAGACCTCAAGACATGATTTGAGGCTCTCTAATACACCATATTGATCCATTTGGAACAATGGATTGATCCAAGAAGCTTGAGCAACAAGTCTCATTTTCATCTGCACCACAATTAGGGTTTTAAGAGAAAAGTCAACTGTAACTTTGACTTTTGACCAAGACATGCTCCCAAACCCTAATACATGATTGAATATACCCTATGACACCCATGGAACATGTCCATCAAGTTTGATTTAGGATAAGGACATGATTTCCTGAAGAATTGCACAGTTTGGAATTCATCTGATAAAAAGTCAACTGTGCACAAAAGTCAACTTTGACTTTTTGAGATTTTTCACCAAAATGGATTTTTAACCCTAAAATGATGTTAATGTATGATTTGAATCATCATTCATCAAGAAAAATCAAGAAAAGTGAGATAACTTGTAAAAGGGGTAACCATAAAACTTAGAAATTTTTCTAAGTTAAAAATAAAGTGGCAAAGGTACCAACTTTGGAGGACCATAACTCCTAAACCACAAGGCCATTTTTTCTCATTCAAAGATGGATTTGTAGCCCTCATTATCACCTACAAAAACTTCAACTTCAAGTCATTCCAATTCATTAAGGATTTTGAGTTATGGAGTGATCAAAGTGGCTGAAAAGTGAAAAAAGTCACTTTTTCCAACACTTAGTGAAATTTTCACTAAGTCAGATTTTGCCTCACGTTTTGCCAAATGTAGGGGGATTTTTCACTTGGAATCAAAAGAGATCAAAACCAAACTTGTTCAAACAGTTGTTGTATCATGTTAGGGCTTTCCAAAATGGCCAAGAACATTGCCAAATTCAACCTACATCATGAGATACAACATTGGCAAGTTGCCTTGCTGAAATCTGTCAAGGCAAGGCAGAATTTGCATTTTGGCTCGATTTGCCAAAATCAGCCAATTGCAATTGCTCCAATCCACTAGGACACCTCAGAGGATTGAATCCAAAGGGGACAATCACTGAGCCAAGCCTCCAAGGTCCAAGGAACAAAGAATAGCATGTTGAACCTAGAATGGCCAAAATAGGGACATGACTTCAAATTTGGAATGAGGCATTCAATGGAACCATCAAGGTGGCATGGACTGAGCCATTCTCATCTGAAATAAGTCAAGACTTATCCAAGACCAAGGGGACCAAAGCTCTGTGCCCTAACCTCTAGTCAATGGCTAGAGGAGACTTTCATTTCCATTGGCCAACATTGAGGAAACCTACTTACCAGCTGCCATGTACTATTCCTTGCAAAACAAACTTGCTCCACTATAAATAGAGCTCAATTGTGGTCAGTTTAAGTACACCAAAGCCATCTAACAGATGCTTTCCTCAAAATCTCTTTCTCTTGGCAAAAATGCCTTTCTTAGCAAGGTAGCTATCGGGTTTTGAGTTTGAGAGAAATTCTGCACAAACCAATCACTCACACACCTCACATACATCACATATGAGCTGATCAAACACTCACATAACTTCTGAAACATCAAAATCTCAAAATCACTTGCCATCCACACAAGTTTGAAGTGAAGTTGCAGCTGAGGTGCCATAAACTGATCCAGTCCATTTCAATTCAATCCAAGTGTTCAAACACAATCCATATGGTGTAGGGAAGTTGTTCAGATCATCACAACTTGTCTGTAACACCTCCAACTCAAAATCACATCTGCTCTTGCTGTCACGACTTGGAGGTAAGCCTAAACTTGGGCATCTCTCAATCTATGCATATTTCCTCGCACAATAATTTGGCCATATGTTCATAATCATGCATGGAATGTTTTCCCTCAATTAATTGCATTGTTTGAATCGTGTATCAAAAATCCTAGCCTTCATGCAGAAATTAGGGTTCTTGAGGTTTCTTCGTGATTTCTTGTTGTATGTTTAATTTAAATGAAATTAAAGTACATAGACATGATCGTGAGGTTGAGACGAGCATAATGATATGTGGATTGCATGATATGGTTACGTATTCATGGAGATTGGATAGAAAATGTAAATCTGGGCAAACTGAAAAACGCGCGTGTTCTTGGTGTTGTTCTTGGCGCCATTTTCATAAATTTGAATATTTGAATTTTGTGATTTTGTTTAATTGATTCAAAAATTAATTTCTCTCTGAGTTTTATGATTTTGAGTTGATTCTTTTTTTAATAATTCACAAAAATGTTAAAATATTTTATTTTATCAAAAAATCCCAAAAATATTATTTATTTCATATAATTGATATTTTTGTAAAGAATTAATATTTTGATTGTTTTTGGCATTTTAAATATTTTTTCTACATTGATTTTGCAACTTTTAATGCTTTCTAATTATTTTGTAGGTCAATACTTAATTTTTGAAGCATTAATCCAAGATCACAATTTGTTTTCCATGTGTTAAACAATTTTTTTAATTGAATTTTTATTCAATTAAATACATTTTTGAAAACAAATTAGGGTTTTGGATTAATTCAACCCTCATAAATCATTTTCAAAACACTTTGGGCCTCTAATAGAGTGTAAGACCCAATCCTTTTTTGACCAAGTCATTTTTGGGCCTCAGTGTATTGTATAAGTCCCGATACCGTCAAAAACAAATGGCGCGATCGTCGCCTTTTTGAAAAATAACCTTTTGGGCCTCTCCTTGAGCTATAAGACCCATTCAAAACTTTTGGGCCTCTATTAGAGTGTAAGACCCAATCCCCCTTTTAACCAAAACATTTTGGGCCTCACTTATTGTATAAGTCCCTCTGCGTTAAAAGAAAACCTCGGCGCGATCGCCATTTTAAACGAAAAAACCAATTGGGCCTACCCTCGTGTTATAAGCCCCACTCTTTTTCTTTAAACCTTTTTGGGCCTCTTGAGAGAGTGTAAGACCCATCCCTTTGTACAGAAAACCTTTTTGGGCCCCAGTCACTTGTATAAGTCCCTCTGTACAAAGTCAAACAGTGCGCTCACTGATAAAATCCTGGGCCTCTCCTTGAGCTGTAAGCCCCAAATCTTTCTTTTTCAAAGCACTTTCTCCTTTGATTTTGAATATACTGTTGTTTTTAATCTTTCTTTGTTGAAAAACTAACCAAACAGCATGGAAGCACTACAACCGAGTAAGTGGTTATCGCTTTCATTTACTGCTTTCATATTATAAACTGTATTGTGGGGCTGCTCACTGTAAGTCTCTTTTCATAAACTCATATCTACTATGTAATAATAGTATAGATATTTCGAGTTTCCCCAGCAACTACGTTTAGAACTAAGTGACGCCGTTTCATTTATTCGTAGAAATAGACGCCTAGATCCCCAATAGGAGCACCAGATACAGTCTTCTCTTCGGTTGTCCTCCTTAGGAATCGTCAAGAAATTCTATCCCCCAGAGATGAATTATTCTCGGTGAAACTTCTCTTGAATTTCTTCTAACCGCCGAACGGTTCGGACTCTCTCTAAAAGTTAAAGTCACTGGATAGTAAACCTCGCACGTTTACCAGTGGTTTTAACTCTAAAAGAGTTTTCCTGAACTTTTCTTTGGTTTGGGACCCACGGGCTTCTTAAAAGCATCGGCCTCCTCTTGGGCATCATACAAGGACCCACAGGCTTCCTAAAAGCAACCCCGCCTCCTCTTGGGCATTATTCAAGGACCCTAAGGATTCTTAGAAGTATTCACAGCCTCCTCTTAGGCTTCGTATAATGATCTCTTCCTCCGGGAATGATAGCCTCCTCTTGGGCTTCGTACAAGGACCCGTCGGCTTCTTAAAAGATTCCAGCCTCCTCTTGGGCTTCGTACAAATTGTCCCGACGACCTCCTAGAGGTATAGGAACAGAACTTAGTCATCCTCATAGAACAGTCCTTTCATAGAGTCTACTACTGTTTCTCAAAGCATAGTACAAAAGATAAAACTCTAGACTTGGACAGTCTAACTTCCTTGAGTCTCAAAGACATTCTCAAGCACCCTTCGTTAAATAGGAAGGAAACCCGCAGACTCGGATAATCTCAATACCCTTTGGATTTCCCGTTTCCTCAAAGAAAAGGAAATATCCCTGATCCTCAAATTAAATCCCTGAGTACAGTATTGCTCATATAAGAACTGATTTTCTCTTTTTAAATCAGTATATTGGATCTGTCACTCAACTGAAACAGTTACAATAGCCTCCATCTCGGGCTTCATACGAGATACCAAAAATCTCCCCAGTGGAGTCAAAATTACCTTTTAGCCTCTCTCTCAGGCTTTGTATGAGACACAAAAGATTCCCTCGTTGAGTCAATCACCCCTTTTTGCCTCCATCTCGGGCCTCGTACGAGATACAAATTCCTTAAGCAAGGGTCGAACTCTTTGCTAGCCTCCTCTTAGGCTTTGTATAACGATATGCCCCACTGGGTCAAAAACCTTTAGCCTCTCTCTCGGGCTTTGTACGAGACACAAAATAGCCTCCTTTTAGGCTTTGTATAATGATTTTCCTAGCGGAAATTAGCCTCCTCTTAGGCTTTGTATAAGAAAACCACTGGTTGATCCAATCAACCTTTTAGCATCAAAGCTGTGCCTCGTTCACAGTACACAAACATCAACAACTCCTTTCCCTTCATCTAATCGCTGTAAGCGGCAAGCCTCTGGATCATCTATATCCATGCCACTGTCCCTCTCTTTAGCATGAGAAATTCCTAAGGAAAGATGGCATTGCTCTACACTGAGTTAAAGTCTTCTCCTTCAGGTTAAAACCCTTTCTTCGGAAATTATGGCATTGCTCGGATCCGCGTATCCCAGTTAAAGTAATTCTCCTTCTCCCCTCTTTAGAGATACAAATTCTCTCTAAAGTCAAGGTCTTTTAGCTTCACATCTTGGGCTTTGAACAAGATACAAATCACCTTTCGCTTCACGTCTTGGGCTTTGAACAAGACACCAAAAAACACTCATTTCCTCCCATAGAATAGGAGGAACTACGAACGCTATGATTTTCCTGTTTCGGTAAACGGGAATATGTAGGCATAAGATCGAAAGAAAAGATCTTAGCGAGCGCAATCAACAAAAAAACCAAATCCCATATTAAAAGTAGTATTTCAAAAACACCAGTTCTAACATCCCAATCCTTATTCCCCGCTAGAAACCCTTTGCCTAGGAAAAAGAAAGAAAGAACCTGTATTGGCGAAATACGAATAACCAGTACAAAGGCCCCCCCACATTGATAGCATCCGTAACCTAACAGACCGCTGTTTAAACTCAGTATGCAAAGCAGGGTTAATTGGAGACATCTATTTCCCTTCCTTATTCAGCTCACAATAGGATAAAAAATGAATCGACCTGTAGTTTTAAGCTCAACCGCAGAGAGCGACCAGCGCTTAAGAACCACTTCCAAAATCGCTCGCTACAGAAAAGTGGCGCCCACCGTGGGGCCAGTTTTTATTTCTGTCTGTTTTCCTTGTAAAATGGAGACTCTGTTGGGGAGTCTCCTTTTCTGCCTTAGGGCATCATCCCCGTTTTCTACGGAAAATGGGAACTCTACCGAAGAGAAAGATTGACCTATGCTGGTCCATCTCTTAGGCAGGGAACCACAGATTGGGGCTTCCGCCGGGGAACCCATTTCTGTCAGGAACTTAAGATTCATAGCTTTATAAGTCTAGGATGATTAGGACAAATATATATACTGCTTTTCCTAATTGCTATACGTGTTTATTTTTCTGCTAATGGGAATGCGGGTGATGCCGTATGTGGTGAGATTGAGTATACACCTAGAAAAGCCAACCTTTTTTGTAGTGTGGAAGCTATCGGAAATAGCTGTTACGCGATACTACCCTCATTTGAGGCTGGTGATCTATTCTCGGTGAATAGCACTTACTCTAAGATTGCATACAACTCGCTGGCGATCCGCTTGTTGTTTTGCTTTCCTGGGAGGAGCTGATGATAATGAGTACAGGTACAAAAATCACCCTAGTATAAACCTTTGGGGATGGGTAGAGCCTTGACTTCATGACAACGACCCTTTGACCCCATGTTTTTTCTATATTTTTGTGTGCTGCATTCATGCATTCATTTAATAAAACATTAAAACATTAAAAAAAAACAACTTTCTCTTCTAGTCTCTCTGTTTTTCAAATTAAACTAAGACTGTGATTGCAAATATCAGAGGAAAAGATTGCATTAATGGATTTCGGTAGAAGGAGAACTCACCAGTATACCTTCAAGGTTCCAAAACTAGGGGATTTGAGAAAGTTAGCAAGGATGATCGTTAACCCAGAGGCTTTCAGAGCTAAGCACGGTGGTTTGCTACCACTGTTAAGAGTCCATGTGATTAAGGGGATCATGGACGCGCTCATTCAGTTCTACAATCCGGTTTATCATTGTTTCACATTCCCGGATTACCAGCTGGCACCAACGCTGGAGGAGTATTCTCATCTGACTGATTTACATATCACAGATCGAGCTCCATTTTCTGGACTGGAAGAAATTCCAAAGAATCAGACTATTGCAAGAGCAATTCATTTGGACGAGTCTGAGGTCAGGACTCACATGACTACTATGGGTGGCATCCAAGGTTTGCCAGCCCAGTTCTTAACCAAGAAAGCTCTGTACTTCGCTAGTATAGGGAACGAGACTGCTTTTGAAAGCATCTTTGTCTTGCTCACCCACGGGTTATTTTTGTTTCCCAACATCAATAACTTCGTCGATATCAACGCTATTAAGGTTTTTCTCATTAGAAACCCTGTGCCGACTTTGCTCGCAGATGCGTATCATTCTGTACACTTAGGAAATTTGTACAACGGAGGGGAGATCACATGCTGTGTACCTTTGCTCTACAAATGGTTTATCTCGCACTTGCCCAAGTCTGCCGCTTTTTGGGATTGCAAGAGTGTCTTACGTTGGTCGCAGAAGATCATGTCCCTCACCAACTCTGATATAGATTGGTGTAATAGGATTTATGAGGGAATCAGAATCATTGACCGTTGTGGAAACTTCCCCAGCGTACCCCTCATAGGAACTAAAGGAGGAATCAACTATCATCCGATATTAGTTCTTCGTCAATTTGGATACCCGATGCGACACATCCCACTGGGTGTTCATCTGGAAGGTCTTTTCTTCAAAGAAGGAGAAAACGACAGAGCACTAAAGATGGAAATAGTGCAAGCTTGGAAACATGTTCATAAGAAAGGACGAGAGTCTCTGGGAAAACCGGACTGTGTCTCGGTGGAGCCTTATCTCCATTGGGTACAAACTAGAGCTCTCAAGCTAAAGATGCCTTATCCTCGTTACGGAATTCTTCCGCCGAGGGAAATTATCATGTACTTCATGACGGAAACTGAAAGGCTTCAGGTTACTCTCAACAAGGTTCAAAAGGAAAGAAGTTCTTGGAAGAACAAGTACCGCACCCTCGACGTAGAGTGTATCCAAATACAGCAATTACTAAAAGAGAAAGATGCTCTGATTGAAATTTTGGAGCAGCATGCTGTAGAGAATCAAGATGACCAAAGGAATTTGTTCACTCCTTTCACCTGGCAAAGGAATGACAACCCGACAACGGCCCAAGCGCCCCGGTCAAAGAAAAGGAAAGTACCAGAGTCAGCACCCGGTTTCTCCTCAGAGAGGACTCGGGACCCATTAGTTTAGGTTTCTGTTTCTGCACTTTGTAATCTACTGTATTTCCATTTCTGTAATCCTTTGAATTTCAATAAAAAGGGGTTTCCCCACTGTTTGATATTTGCAATCTAATTGTCGAAGTTTATTTTGATTAAACCAAAAAACAACAATTAATATAATCATTGCATTCATCATTCTCACATCGCGTATTCTCCTTACCTACGAATCTCACGTTTGTATCTCGATTCTAGAGTCAAACTGTCTCATTCGTATAATACTCGGGCCAATCGTCAGAAAAAGATGGATGATCTTGAGGAAGAAAATAGAGAATTAAAAGAAGAGATCGACACTCTGAGAGAGGATATGAGAAAGCTTCGTAACGACATGCAAGCCATGGCAGAAGCTCAGCTACAAAGAACTGTGATCTCAGAGATCACCTCAACGCCCATCATAGAAAAGTATAATCCTAGGTATCAGATACCGAAAGATCGTCCTTGGGGCATGCCTGTTAACTATATCCCGGAAGGATATGTTCCGCCGATCACTGAAGATCAGGGAATCGCAACAGAAGCCGCTGGGCCTGAAGGTTACAAACTTCGGGAAAGCGAAGATGCCAGGGGCATACTAAAGACTCCTGAAGGTTACAAACTTCGGGAGGCGCCAAGACTTACTGCCGTAGTCACGGTACCACCCCCTGTGGTGCACACTGTCCCAGAAGGACAAATTCCACCAACACCTTCTGGTAAGAAGGAAACTATGTTTGACAGAATGGATGAATTCCAGGAGCAATTCTTGGAAATGCAGAAAGAGCTGCAAGCCATTCGCGGTCAGGATCTATTTGGAAAGGACGCCGCAGACCTCTGCTTGGTCCCAAATGTGAAAGTCCCGCACAAATTTCAAGTGCCCGACTTTGAAAAATACAAGGGTAACTCTTGCCCTCAGAGCCATCTGGTGATGTACGCTCGGCGGATGTCAGCTCAGACGGAGAATCAGGACCTGCTGATTCACTACTTCCAGGATAGTTTGACCGGTGCCGCACTCAAATGGTACATGGGTTTAAACCGTGCCACGATCAGTACTTTCAGAGATCTTGGCACTGCCTTCGTCCAACAATACAAATACAATTTGGACATGGCACCCGACAGAGATCAACTCAGATCAATGTCGCAAAAGGAAAAGGAAACCTTTAAGGAGTATGCTCAAAGGTGGCGTGAAATTGCCGCTCAAATTTGTCCACCTCTTGAGGAAAAAGAGATGACAAAAATCTTCTTAAAGACCTTAAGCTCATTTTACTATGACCGAATGGTCGCCAGTGCACCCAGTGATTTCACCGAAATGGTCGGCATGGGTGTACGTCTTGAGGAAGCCGTCCGAGAAGGACGTTTGGTAAAAGACACTGGATCAACGAGCGGTACTAAAAAATACGGTAGTGCTCTCCCTAAGAAAAAAGAGCAAGATATTGGGAATATCTCTCTCGGAAAGCAAAGGCAACGTTATCAGCCAGTAGCAGTTGTTACTCCTGCTATCGGCCCCGTGCCTGTTCCTATGTATCAACCTCAGATTGCGCAGAGCCAACCTGACCAACAAAGGACACAACAGCCTCTTCAGCAGGCTCGTCCTCCATATAACAACAACCGTACAACACGGCCACCAGGATTTGATCCTATACCCGTAACGTACGCAGAGCTGTTTCCGTTACTGCTGGCTAAGGGGCACATTCAGACTAAGTCTCCCCTTTCAGTTCCAGAAAATCCGCCTTTTTGGTTTAAAGCGGATCAAACATGCCCTTATCATCAAGGAGGTTCAGGGCATAACATTGAGACTTGCCTCAATTTCAAATCCGACGTGCAAAAGCTTGTTAGGAGCGGGCTCTTGTCTTTTAAAGATACGAATCCTAATGTTCTTACGAACCCGCTGCCTCAACACGAGAAGGCTGCAGTCAATCTGATTGAGAAAGAGACTAACAATGTCTATCAAATTCACGATGTACTCTTATTGGGGACCAATATGGTCAAGATGCATTGTAGACAGAGTGGATATGGCCATGTGCCACCTCATAACTATCACCAGTGTGATATCTGCTCTAAAGATAACCAAGGGTGTTCTGTGGTGCAAGCAGCTATACAGGAACAAATGGATCTTGGATGGATCCAAGAGCACCGAGTTCGTGGAGTTAACATGGTCTCTACGAATTCTAACGTCATTCAAAACCACGACATCCGTGAAATGAATGTCAACTTGGTGGCAATACACTCAAGGCAAAGCCAGTATCATAATCTGCCGCGGCACGATTACAGTTCCTGTCTGATTTGCTCGGTAAACAAATAGGGATGCTCTTTCATACAAGAGGCCCTCCAGCGTCAGATGGATCTTGGATGGATCCAAGACTACCATGATAGGAATTCCTATCAAATCAATATGGTTCAGATCTTTGACATCCGCGTGACGAATACCAATCTGGTAGAGTTACATGCTGAGCAGGTCCGACTCGGATTCTTAATATCACATAATTATCAAAGCTGTAAAGCGGGTTGCGAAAACGATCGAGGTTGTACCCTTGTCCAGGAGGCACTTCAGCACTTGTTAAATCACTGGTGGATGCTAATCTATATGGACGAAGATACTCAGCAGATTAGTATCGATAACAGGAATCCTACTCGTCGTCAAAGTCAGGATGTCCGATCAATGGAAGATAACCTAGTGAGGTTGCATTGCATTCAAAGTGGGCGTGGCCAGGTGCCACCACACAACTATGACAGTTGTAGCGTCTGTTCGGAAAGTAACCAAGGGTGTTACCTTGTGAGAGCAGCTCTTCAGGATCAGGTCGATCATGGAGAAATTCGTCCATATCCAGGTTCAGGACCCATCATTTGGTCGCCGAACTACCTTGCCGAGCAAATGGAGGATATTGTCACGATCTCTGGTCATCACCAGATCAGGGATGTTTTTACCATCATCCCTCTACTTGACGAATCTAGAATTCCCAACCGGGAACGGATCGAGGTTACTTATGATGGTCAAAAAAATCAGAAGGTTCCCATAGTCATCTATCTACCGGGACCATTACCGTATGAATCAGCTATGGCAATCCCTTACAAATACGGTGCAACAATAATCGAGAATGGAAAGGAAATTCCATTACCCTCCGTCGTGAATATTGCAGACATCAGTCGAGTAACACAGAGTGGTCGAATCTTCAACCGAGGGGTTGGAGAATCCAACAAAGAAAAGGAACTTCAGGAAGAAATTCCTGATCCGCCAGTCGGTCAATCTAGTAATCCCGGCTTTTCAAAAGACAAAGATGAGATGCTAAAGCTCATCCAAAGGAGTGAATATAACATTGTCGATCAACTGTTACAAACTCCTTCAAAGATCTCAGTATTATCACCGTTACTCAGTTCAGAAGCGCATAGGGAGGCTCTACAGAAAGTCTTGGAGCAAGCCTTTGTGGAGCAGGATGTAACAATCAGACAATTCGATAGCATTGTCTCTAACATCACTTCCTGCAATAATTTGGGATTTAGTGATGAGGAATTACCTGAAGAGGGTTGCCGTCATAACATGGCGCTCAACATTACAGTTAACTGCCAGGGCGATGCTTTAGCCAACGTACTGGTAGACACAGGGTCAGCCCTGAATGTTATGCCGAAGTCCACTTTGATGCAATTATCATTCAAGGGCCCTTCGATGAGAGTCAGCGAGGTCGTCGTCAAAGCATTCGACGGATCCAGAAAAACAGTTATCGGCGAAGTTGATCTTCCCATAACTATTGGTCCTCACACTTTCCAAATCACTTTCCAGGTCATGGACATCCGAGCAACATACAATTTTTTATTAGGAAGACCTTGGATACATCAGGCTGGAGCGGTTACTTCAACCCTCCACCAAAAGCTAAAGTTCGTCAAGAACGATCAACTTGTCACGGTTTGTGGGGAACAAGCCTTGCTTGTGAGTAACCTATCATCATCTACTTGTGTAGAACCCGAGGAGGTTATTGGAACTCAGTTCCAAGCACTATCGGTGAGCAAGAACGATCAATTCAAAGAAGGAACTTCCATATCTTTATACAACGATGCTATCAAAGCGGTCGAGAATACCGATACGACAGGATGGGGACGGCTTGTCATTCCTATTGACAATAAAACAAAGAAGTGTCTTGGTTTTTCTGCAACCTGTACCCAGACGGCCGCCAACGATGAAAGTCTTCATCCCCTTCAAAACTTCTTCCACAGTGGAGGTTTTCTTCACCCAGTGTCTCAGACAGTTCATGTTATCAATGAGGAAGATCCCTCTGACACAGATGAAGAATGAAAGTCCTACCTTAACAAGGACGGCTATATGTCTCAGGAAGAGGTGCATATGCCTTTTTGCTTTCCTACAGAAAGTCCGAGATTTATACCAAGATCAGATGTTGAAATGATCTACGGAGATTGTGATCCGGAAGGATGCCGTGCTCCGCCAAATTCATTAGAGGAAGACACTCTGATGAAAGAAAACTTTGATCGCAATTACTATGGCCCGATGGATGGTCTGCCAATGTGGCAGCCTTACCCAGGAAACTTGGGGCAAGAAAGTCAGCCGAGTAATGAAACTCAGCTGAGCGTCATTGAACAGAATACCTGTGTCCCCACCATGTCATGGGATTAACATTCAGGTCATTCAGAAATTACTCAACATGACGATGAATTCGCAACGTTTGCAGGACTAGAATTCATCAACTATGCTTTTCCTGAGGTCAACGTCATCGAGAGGGATGACTTCTCCAGTTCCAAAGAAGTTTGGGACACTTTGGGACAACCAAGTGGAAAATACGACTTTATGGTCAAGTACACTGCTCTCGAAAGCTCTCGTATCAGGCTCGAAGATATCCAGCCAACTGGATGGGGAGATACAGCTGAGAGCTCCAATGCTATGCAAAATGCAACAGAGGAATCCTCCAACGACAATTCTGCCTGGGAGACAGATTCCAATGATCCTACTCCACCAGAAATCAGCGTCATTTCTGAAGACAAATCAAGGAAGGTGCCAGACTTTGTGATTCACCGAGGAGTTCGCCGCCAATGGATTGCTGTCGAGGTTCCGAAGGTCGTTCATCAGTCAAAGTAATTGCCATCTTTAACCTTTCACCCTGCCCAGGTGAAACGGATATTTTGATAGGGCTCGTTTTCTGTAAATTTCCCTCTTCGCTTTGCCCAAAGCGACAGAGTTTTGTTTTATAGGGCTGTAGTTTCAAGATTCGACTTGTTCATTAATAAAATAACGTCGTTCTGTAATTTCCGCATTAATTGCTGTTTTCTCTTTTTGCTTTTTCAGAAAATGGTAATCCTAAAAAACATTCAATCATAAAAACAAGCAGTAAAATCAAAACACTGCACACACTTACATTTTCTCTATCTCTTCTAAACACGAATCATCACGTCATGCAGATTGCTTGTTTTAAACCAGTTGAAACATACGATCCGATGCCTTCTCCCAACTTTGAGTTCCCGGTATTCGAGGCTGAAGAAGAAAATGACAACGAAATTCCAGAAGAGATCTCCCGACTACTTAGACAAGAGGAAAGGTCCATTGAACCTCACAAAGAGCCGTTGGAAATGGTAAACTTGGGTTCAGAAAAAGAGAGAAAAGAAATCAGGATCGGAGCATTGCTCAGTCCAACTGCCAGAGAGGGTTTGATAAAGCTTCTCGAAGAATTCCCTGATGTGTTCGCTTGGTCCTATCAGGATATGCCAGGTTGGATACCAGCATCGTGGAACACCACTTACCGCTAAGATCGGAATGTCCGCCAGTAAAGCAAAGGTTGAGATGGACTCACCCGGACATGGCCATCAAAATCAAAGAGGAGGTACAGAAACAGATTGACACGGGTTTCCTCGCTACATCTGAATATCCTCAATGGCTAGCCAACATCGTACCCGTTCCCAAAAAGGACGGAAGGGTCAGAATGTGTGTTGATTACAGAGATCTAAACAAGGCAAGTCCAAAGGACGACTTTCCTTTACCACACATTGACATGTTGATTGACAGCACAGCGATGTTCAAAGTATTCTCCTTCATGGATGGATTCTCGGGCTATAACCAGATCAAAATGGCGCCGAAAGACATGGAGAAAACTTCGTTCATTACCCCATGGGGTACCTTTTGTTACAAGGTAATGCCGTTCGGTTTGAAGAATGTCGGGGCTACCTATCAAAGGGCCATGACTACTCTGTTTCATGACATGATACACAAAGAAATCGAGGTATATGTCGATGATTTGATTGCAAAATCAAGAACAGAGGATGAGCACGTTGAACATCTGTCAAAATTGTTCGAACGTCTAAGAAAATTCAAGCTCCGCTTGAATCCCAACAAGTGCACCTTCGGTGTCCGTTCGGGGAAACTACTAGGGTTCATCGTCAGCCAGAAAGGAATTGAAGTTGATCCTGACAAGGTCAAGGCCATTCAAGAAATGCCTTCTCCGAAAACTGAAAAACAAGTCAGAGGATTCCTGGGACGTTTGAACTACATCTCCAGATTCATATTCCTTATGACCGCGACTTGTGCGCCGATTTTCAAATTACTCAAAAAGAACCAGGATTGCGTTTGGTCAGAAGATTGCCAAACTGTCTTCGACAGTATCAAGGGATATCTGTTGAATCCTCCGATTCTATCACCTCCAGTGGAAGGAAGACCACTAATCATTTACCTCACAGTCCTAGAGGACTCAATGGGATGTGTACTTGGCCAACAAGACGAAACTAAAAGGAAAGAGTCTGTCATTTACTATCTAAGCAAGAAATTCACCGACTGCGAGACTCGGTATACGATGCTTGAGAAAACTTGTTACGCTTTGGCTTGGGCAGCCAAACGTCTTCGCCAGTACATGAGTCGTCATACTACTTGGTTGGTCTCTGAAATGGATCCAATCAAGTACGTTTTCGAAAAACCTGCTCTCACGGGAAGGATTGCCCGTTGGCAGATGTTGCTATCAGAATATGACATAGAGTACCACGCTCAGAAAGCCATTAAAGGAAGTATTTTAGCCGATCATTTGGCTCATCAACCGATTGACGATCAAGAATCAATCGGGTTTGACTTCCCAGACGAAGATGTCATGTATCTAAAGATGAAAGATTGCGATGAACCGCTACCCAATGAAGGGTCAGAACCAGGTTCCCAGTGGAGACTTATCTTTGACGGAGCAGTCAATCATTATGGAAACGGAATTGGGGCAATCATTGTTACCCCTCAGGGTTCCCACATTCCTTTCACTGCCAGACTTACGTTCAAATGTACGAACAACGAGGCCGAATACGAAGCATGTATCATGGGTCTCGAAGAAGCGATTGATTTAAGGATCAAAAACTTGGACGTATACGGCGACTCAGCCCTAGTTATCAATCAGATAAAAGGAGATTGGAACACATACCATTCAGGATTGATTCCTTGCAAAGACTATGCAAGAAGGTTGTTACCCTTCTTCAACAGAGTCGACTTTCATCACATCCCTCATGATGAGAATCACATGGCTGATGCATTAGCCACTCTCTCTTCCATGATTAGTGTAGGTCGATGGAATGACATACCTAAGATCGACATCATGCGCCTTGAACGGCCCGCTTACATCTTCATGATTGAAGCAGTCATAGACGACAGACCTTGGTATCACGATATCAAATGCTTCCTTCAGAAACAAGAGTACCCATCTGGGGCACTCAGAAAAGACAGGAAAACCCTCAGAAGATTGGCTGGAAACTTCTTCTTGAGCGGTGACACTCTTTATAAGAGAAATTTTGACATGGTTTTGCTCCGATGTGTCGACAGACCAGAAGCAGACATGCTCATGAAAGAAATTCACGAAGGATCCTTTGGCACTCATACCAACGGACACACAATGGCGAGAAAAATTCTCAGGGCCGGGTATTATTGGTTGACCATGGAATCCGACTGCTACAAGTACATGAAGGGGTGTCACAAGTGTCAGATATACTCCGACAAAATTCATGTACCGCCATCACATCTCAAAGTTCTTTCTTCCCCGTGGCCATTTTCCATATGGGGAATCGATACGATTGGTATGATTGAGCCCAAGGCTTCAAACGGACATCGGTTCATCCTGGTAGCCATTGACTATTTCACCAAGTGGGTCGAAGCAGCGTCATTCGTCAATGTAACCCGACAAGTGGTGGTCCGATTTATCAAAAACAATATCATCTGCTGTTATGGTGTTCCAAGCGAGATCATTACTGATAATGGATCTAACTTGAACAATAAGATGATGAAAGAGTTGTGTGCAGAGTTCAGGATTGAACACCATAACTCATCTCCCTACCGAACCAAGATGAACGGAGCGGTAGAAGCGGCTAACAAGAACATCAAGAAGATCGTTCAAAAGATGGTTGTAACCTATAAAGATTGGCACGAGATGCTACCCTTTGCTCTTCATGGTTATCGTACATCTGTCCGCACTTCAACAGGGGCTACCCCTTTCTCTCTAGTATATGGCATGGAGGCAGTTCTCCCAATAGAAGTAGAGATCCCATCAATCAGGGTATTGATGGAAGCTCAGCTCACCGAAGCTGAATGGTGTCAAAGTCGACACGACGAACTGAACCTGATCGAAGAAAAGAGAATAACGGCACTATGCAACGGTCAATTATATCAACAGAGAATGAAAAGGGCGTTCGACAAAAAGGTCCGACCTCGTATTTTCAGAAAAGGAGACCTCGTGCTCAAGAAGATACAATCATTTCTCACTGACTCTCGGGGCAAATGGACCCCGAATTATGATGGCCCCTATGTGGTCACAAAAGCTTTCTCAGGCGGCGCCTTGAGACTTGCAACCATGGACGGAGAGGAATTTGCCTACCCCACGAATGTTGATGTAGTCAAGAAATACTTCGCCTAAACTAAAAAAAAAACGTCTCGGTGGATTGAAAACCCGAAAGGACGGTCCAGGCAAAAGTTAGAGACATGAAAAAAAAATCATCCCGATGGATTGGAAATCTCATAGTACAATCCAGGCAAAAATTAGGGATAATGGAAAGTAACTATGTTCAATAGAGGCAAGTCCCTCAGCAGCAGTTACAACATCATCTATCGGAGGAAATCTCCAGTCAAAGGTCATCTTCGACAGAAGCCCAGGATGCCCCGAATTCAAAGTTGGTAGAAGGATAGTGGTCATTATGTTTCAACGTAGCCCTTATCCCTGTAAATTACCATTTTCTAACTTTGTATATACTCTTTGGAATCACGCGTTTGGCTGATCTCCGTCTTATCAATCAAATTTGAGCCCTTGTGCTTTTGTTTGTAATCCTTAACTTGTTTTAGCTTTACAGAACGACGTTGTTTAAACTTAATCAGCGATTCTTGAAATAAAACAAAAATGAATTTACTTGTTAAAACTTTTTCTTCTTTTAAATTAAAGATGGCATTTCTTTTGACTGTTGAACATCAGAAGAACATCGATTGCTTCTCCCGAAGTAAGCGAATTTCAAAGTGCAGAATCAAAGTACTCCTTCTAAGCCAGTATGCCTGAATAAAGGGATCAACTGTGTCAGAGACCTTGTTTCGTCTGACACGCCTCGGCCGAGTTCTCATCTCCTAAGCCCGATCAACATAGCTCCCAACGGGACTATGTCTCCTAAGCAAGGTGGAATTGCTATTTTGAATCGACGGTACTTCTTCGCCCTGCGATGGCCGAGTATCCAATTGTGTTCATCCATTAGTCTGTATGTCGCGTCTGTTTTGTCAACATATACATACATACTTCATGCATTTTATTTGCGTTCGCATTTCGTATTGCATCACTATCACTTGAGTCGGTCTTGTCCCCTAGTGATAAATAGTTTTCTCAATCGAGTTTGTCAGTTCTTTCCTCGTCAGGAAGTGTTGCGTCTGCACAATCTCGCCACCAGTGTATCTTTAGATCAGAGTCGGCACTTGGCCACTTTGATAACTTGAACCTCTGAAAAGCCAGAGAAAACCCTCAATAAACATCATTCTTCGCCATTGAAGATGATATCCTTGCTTTCCCAGATTAAGGAAAATCCACAGAGAAAGCCTCGTGATCAGGGATTCGGCAGCATGCCAGTTTTGCTCCGAAAGGACCGCTGATGAAAAGGTCATCGGCCCCACAAAATTGGACCCCATCATATGGCGTTTCTCCGGGAAGATCCCGAGAAAAGTATGATGAAAGATCACAAACGAAAACAGTCTCTCAAGAGACTCTCTTTCCCCAGTAGAATCGACAGATGGCGTCTCCAACAGAGAAGTTTGTACAACTCTACGACTCAGACGACTGGGTTCCCCAGCAAGTCTGACATCAAAACTTTTTCCACTCAAATGGCATCTCCCCAGGAAAATTCGGCGAGAAGTTTGAGGAAAACCGCTACACATAGCGTCCCTTGTCAATAAAGTTTATTGACAAAAGAAACTAAGACCAGTTCCTTGGTAGGAAACCAGGATCTAGGGGAAGTTTAAATCAGAAACTAAGACCAGTTCCTTGGTAAGAAACCAGGATCGAGGGGAAGTTTAAATCAGAAACTAAGACCAGTTCCTTGGTAGGAAACCAAGAACGAGGGGAGGTTTATTTCAAAAGAAAACTGAGACCAGTTCCTTGGCTGAAGACCAGGATCGAGGGGAAGTTTACCTTTTCTAAGCATTATTGCTTAGCTAAAGAAGATGAATGCGTAAGCTACCATTCATAACCACCATCAAAATTTCGGATATTTCGATATTTAATCCTCTTGCACCCCGAATGCCCGAATCCCTTCGTCATTCATACCTTCGGGTCCAAGAAGATTAAATAGGGGCATCTGTAATACCCCAAATTTTGACCACTTAGATTTCCCATCATTTTGAAAATCATCATCACAATATGGATGTACCTTTATGCTTCATTAGTCTCCCCAAAGATGGGTGAGCATCCACTACAATCAAAATTAGGGTTTCAAGCCCTCTCTGAGCTTTAGACAAAGGATCAATCAAGGAATGACTTGATCTTCAACTTGTCTAACCTCTCAAACATACACAAAGGATCAAAAGGACTCCCACTTCAAGGATTAAGCACAAGGTTGCTCCCTTCTAGGTGGATCAAGTCTCAAGATCGATAGTGTCACCAAATTAGGGTTTTGGTCAACCAGGGCCTCCAGATGGAAATTTTCATCTGGGCACAAGGCAATGATCTAAAACATGACCTAATATACTTCATGGAACCTCATGAACCCATGCATCAAGTCAATTTTGCCTCAGGGGATGCATTCATCAAAAATCAGGAATTAGGGTTTCTTGACCTAATTCACCCCTAAGTTGACTTTTGGGACAAACCATGAGCCAAGACCTCAAGACATGATTTGAGGGTCTCTAATACACCATATTGATCCATTTGGAACAATGGATTGATCCAAGAAGCTTGAGCAACAAGTCTCATTTTCATCTGCACCACAATTAGGGTTTTAAGAGAAAAGTCAATTGTAACTTTGACTTTTGACCAAGACATGCTCCCAAACCCTAATACATGATTGAATATACCCTATGACACCCATGGAACATGTCCATCAAGTTTGATTTAGGTCAAGGACATGATTTCCTGACGAATTGCACAGTTTAGAATTCATCTGATAAAAAGTCAACTGTGCACAAAAGTCAACTTTGACTTTTTGAGATTTTTCACCAAAATGGATTTTTAACCCTAAAATGATGTTAATGTATGATTTGAATCATCATTCATCAAGAAAAATCAAGAAAAGTGAGATAACTTGTAAAAGGGGTAACCATAAAACTTAGAAATTTTTCTAAGTTAAAAATAAAGTGGCAAAGGTACCAACTTTGGAGGACCATAACTCCTAAACCACAAGGCCATTTTTTCTCATCCAAAGATGTATTTGTAGCCCTCATTATCACCTACAAAAACTTCAACTACAAGTCATTCCAATTCATTAAGGATTTTGAGTTATGGAGTGATCAAAGTGGCTGAAAAGTGAAAAAAGTCACTTTTTCCAACACTTAGTGAAATTTTCACTAAGTCAGATTTTGCCTCACTTTTTGCCAAATGTAGGGGGATTTTTCACTTGGAATCAAAAGAGATCAAAACCAAACTTGTTCAAATAGTTGTTGTATCATGTTAGGGCTTTCCAAAATGGCCAAGAACATTGCCAAATTCAACCTACATCATGAGATACAACATTGGCAAGTTGCCTTGCTGAAATCTGTCAAGGCAAGGCAGAATTTGCATTTTGGCTCGATTTGCCAAAATCAGCCAATTGCAATTGCTCCAATCCACTTGGACACCTCAGAGGATTGAATCCAAAGGGGACAATCACTGAGCCAAGCCTCCAAGGTCCAAGGAACAAAGAATAGCATGTTGAACCTAGAATGGCCAAAATAGGGACAAGACTTCAAATTTGGAATGAGGCATTCAATGGAACCATCAAGGTGGCATGGACTGAGTCATTCTCATCTGAAATCAGTCAAGACTTATCCAAGACCAAGGGGACCAAAGCTCTGTGCCCTAACCTCTAGTCAATGGCTAGAGGAGACTTTCATTTCCATTGGCCAACATTGAGGAAACCTACTTACCAGCTGCCATGTACTATTCCTTGCAAAACAAACTTGCTCCACTATAAATAGAGCTCAATTGTGGTCAGTTTAAGTACACCAAAGCCATCTAACAGATGCTTTCCTCAAAATCTCTTTCTCTTGGCAAAAATGCCTTTCTTAGCAAGGTAGCTATCGGGTTTTGAGTTTGAGAGCAATTCTGCACAAACCAATCACTCACACACCTCACATACATCACATATGAGTTGATCAAACACTCACATAACTTCTGAAACATCAAAATCTCAAAATCACTTGCCATCCACACAAGTTTGAAGTGAAGTTGCAGCTGAGGTGCCATAAACTGATCCAGTCCATTTCAATTCAATCCAAGTGTTCAAACACAATCCATATGGTGTAGGGAAGCTGTTCAGATCATCACAACTTGTCTGTAACACCTCCAACTCAAAATCACATTTGCTCTTGCTGTCACGACTTGGAGGTAAGCCTAAACTTGGGCATCTCTCAATCTATGCATATTTCCTCGCACAATAATTTGGCCATATGTTCATAATCATGCATGGAATGTTTTCCCTCAATTAATTGCATTGTTTGAATCGTGTATCAAAAATCCTAGCCTTCATGCAGAAATTAGGGTTCTTGAGGTTTCTTCGTGATTTCTTGTTGTATGTTTAATTTAAATGAAATTAAAGTACATAGACATGATCGTGAGGTTGAGACGAGCATAATGATATGTGGATTGCATGATATGGTTACGTATTCATGGAGATTGGATAGAAAATGCAAATCTGGGCAAACTGAAAAACGCGCGTGTTCTTGGTGTTGTTCTTGGCGCCATTTTCATAAATTTGAATATTTGAATTTTGTGATTTTGTTTAATTGATTCAAAAATTAATTTCTCTCTGAGTTTTAATGATTTTGAGTTGATTCTTTTTTTAATAATTCACAAAAATGTTAAAATATTTTATTTTATCAAAAAATCCCAAAAATATTATTTATTTCATATAATTGATATTTTTGTAAAGAATTAATATTTTGATTGTTTTTGGCATTTTAAATATTTTTTCTACATTGATTTTGCAACTTTTAATGCTTTCTAATTATTTTGTAGGTCAATACTTAATTTTTGAAGCATTAATCCAAGATCACAATTTGTTTTCCATGTGTTAAACAATTTTTTTAATTGAATTTTTATTCAATTAAATACATTTTTGAAAACAAATTAGGGTTTTGGATTAATTCAACCCTCATAAATCATTTTCAAAACACTTTGGGCCTCTAATAGAGTGTAAGACCCAATCCTTTTTTGACCAAGTCATTTTTGGGCCTCAGTGTATTGTATAAGTCCCGATACCGTCAAAAACAAATGGCGCGATCGTCGCCTTTTTGAAAAATAACCTTTTGGGCCTCTCCTTGAGCTATAAGACCCATTCAAAACTTTTGGGCCTCTATTAGAGTGTAAGACCCAATCCCCCTTTTAACCAAAACATTTTGGGCCTCACTTATTGTATAAGTCCCTCTGCGTTAAAAGAAAACCTCGGCGCGATCGCCATTTTAAACGAAAAAACCAACTGGGCCTACCCTCGTGTTATAAGCCCCACTCTTTTTCTTTAAACCTTTTTGGGCCTCTTGAGAGAGTGTAAGACCCATCCCTTTGTACAGAAAACCTTTTTGGGCCCCAGTCACTTGTATAAGTCCCTCTGTACAAAGTCAAACAGTGCGCTCACTGATAAAACCCTGGGCCTCTCCTTGAGCTGTAAGCCCCAAATCTTTCTTTTTCAAAGCACTTTCTCCTTTGATTTTGAATATACTGTTGTTTTTAATCTTTCTTTGTTGAAAAACTAACCAAACAACATGGAAGCACTACAACCGAGTAAGTGGTTATCGCTTTCATTTACTGCTTTCATATTATAAACTGTATTGTGGGGCTGCTCACTGTAAGTCTCTTTTCATAAACTCATATCTACTGTGTAATAATAGTATAGATATTTCGAGTTTCCCCGGCAGCTACGTCTAGAACTAAGTGACGCCGTTTCATTTATTCGTAGAAATAGACGCCTAGATCCCCAATAGGAGCACCAGATACAGTCTTCTCTTCGGCTGTCCTCCTTAGGAATCGTCAAGAAATTCTATCCCCCAGAGATGAATTATTCTCGGTGAAACTTCTCTTGAATTTCTTCAAACCGCCGAACGGTTCAGACTCTCTCTAAAAGTTAAAGTCACTGGATAGTAAACCTCGCACGTTTACCAGTGGTTTTAACTCTAAAAGAGTTTTCCTGAACTTTTCTTTGGTTTGGGACCCACGGGCTTCTTAAAAGCATCGGCCTCCTCTTGGGCATCATACAAGGACCCACAGGCTTCCTAAAAGCAACCCCGCCTCCTCTTGGGCATTATTCAAGGACCCTACGGCTTCTTAGAAGTATTCACAGCCTCCTCTTAGGCTTCGTATAATGATCTCTTCCTCCGGGAATGATAGCCTCCTCTTGGGCTTCATACAAGGACCCGTCGGCTTCTTAAAAGATTCCAGCCTCCTCTTGGGCTTCGTACAAATTGTCCCGACGACCTCCTAGAGGTATAGGAACAAAACTTAGTCATCCTCATAGAACAGTCCTTTCATAGAGTCTACTACTGTTTCTCAAAGCATAGTACAAAAGATAAAACTCTAGACTTGGACAGTCTAACTTCCTTGAGTCTCAAAGACATTCTCAAGCACCCTTCGTTAAATAGGAAGGAAACCCGCAGACTCGGATAGTCTCAATACCCTTTGGATTTCCCGTTTCCTCAAAGAAAAGGAAATATCCCTGATCCTCAAATTAAATCACTGAGTACAGTATTGCTCATATAAGAACTGGTTTTCTCTTTTTAAATCAGTATATTGGATCTGTCACTCAACTGAAACAGTTACAATAGCCTCCATCTCGGGCTTCATACGAGATACCAAAATTCTCCCCAGTGGAGTCAAAATAACCTTTTAGCCTCTCTCTCAGGCTTTGTATGAGACACAAAAGATTCTCTCGTTGAGTCAATCACCCCTTTTTGCCTCCAACTCGGGCCTCGTACGAGATACAAATTCCTTAAGCAAGGGTCGAACTCTTTGCTAGCCTCCTCTTAGGCTTTGTATAACGATATGCCCCACTGGGTCAAAAACCTTTAGCCTCTCTCTCGGGCTTTGTACGAGACACAAAATAGCCTCCTCTTAGGCTTTGTATAATGATTTTCCTAGCGGAAATTAGCCTCCTCTTAGGCTTTGTATAAGAAAACCACTGGTTGATCCAATCAACCTTTTAGCATCAAAGCTGTGCCTCGTTCACAGTACACAAACATCAACAACTCCTTTCCCTTCATCTAATCGCTGTAAGCGGCAAGCCTCTGGATCATCTATATCCATGCCACTGTCCCTCTCTTTAGCATGAGAAATTCCTAAGGAAAGATGGCATTGCTCTACACTGAGTTAAAGTCTTCTCCTTCAGGTTAAAACCCTTTCTTCGGAAATTATGGCATTGCTCGGATCCGCGTATCCCAGTTAAAGTAATTCTCCTTCTCCCCTCTTTAGAGATGACAAATTCTCTCTAAAGTCGAGGTCTTTTAGCTTCACATCTTGGGCTTTGAACAAGATACAAATCACCTTTCGCTTCACGTCTTGGGCTTTGAACAAGACACCAAAAAACACCCATTTCCTCCCGTAGAATAGGAGGAACTACGAACGCTCTGATTTCCCTGTTTCGGTAAACGGGAATACGTAGGCATAAGATCGAAAGAAAAGATCTTAGCGAGCGCAATCAACAAAAAAAACCAAATCCCATATTAAAAGTAGTATTTCAAAAACACCAGTCCTAACATCCTAATCCTTATTCCCCGCTAGAAACCCTTTGCCTAGGAAAAAGAAAGAAAGAACCTGTATTGGCGAAATACGAATAACCAGTACAAAGCCCCCCCCCCCCCACATTGATAGCATCCGTAACCTAACAGACCGCTGTTTAAACTCAGTATGCAAAGCAGGGTTAATTGGAGACATCTATTTCCCTTCCTTATTCAGCTCACAATAGGATAAAAAATGAATCGACCTGTAGTTTTAAGCTCAACCGCAGAGAGCGACCAGCGCTTAAGAACCGCGTCCAAAATCGCTCGCTACAGGCAGCAGCTATTTTTTCTGGTTTTTAACAGGTGCAATCGATTGCAGCAGGATGCAAATCGATTGCACATATGAAAAGGGCGAAAAATTACAAGTCTGGGACTGTGCAATCAATTGCATCAGGAGTGCAATCGATTGCACTCTGCTAGTTTTCCGAAAAATGTTTTCTTTAAAAGTCCGTAATTTTTTCGTCGTTTATCCGATTGAGCTGTTCTTTATATCAAACTGAAGCTAAAAATATGTTCTATTTGAGGGTGATGAAAAATATTATTTTTAGCCGACTTTTAACCGACTTTTACGGTGAACCGTAAATTGATTTGTTTGGATAAATGTGTATGTTGTTATACAATTGATGTGAATGTAGATGGATTATATGTGAAGAATGCATGACTATGTTGTGAATAAGTATGCATTGCATGAGTGTATTGGTTCATTTTGTATGTGAAGCATCATGATATGCATTCTTGTGTTGTGGGATTCTAAGATGAATCTGTTGTAACGTCGTATGCCGATATGCGGTTGAAGCGATGATTACAAACGATTGTATGCTCATGTGGAGTTGTAGCAATCGGATTGTATGCTGAGGTGCGGTTGTAGCAATCATATTGTATGCCAAGGTGCGGTTGTAGCAATCATATTGTATGCCGATGTGTGGTTGTAGCAATCCGTAAACATTGTATGCCGAGGTGCGGTTGTAGCAATCATATTGTAGGCCGATGTGCGGTTGTAGCAATGGTTCCAATAAGTTCTTCAATTGAACTTGAGATGATGAGTCGGTACCGCATGCATCTGCATAGAGTCGTGAGTCGGTCTCTATGAGTTGCATTTGTCATCATTGTATTTGTACATTGATGAATAAATATATATATGTATATGTTGATGTGGAATGAGTAGAATTGTGCAGGTGTGCATGGATGGATAAACATGAATATGTGTGTTTATGTTGAATGATAAGCATTAGGAGGAATATGCTTGGTTTTATATATATATGCCTTGCGATGTATATTGAGTGAGATGTGATGATTGTGACATAGTAAACATAATATGTATGTTTATGTGGTATGATGGAATGGTGAGAATATGTGGTATATGTGTATTTTTATGTTGAGATATATAATTATATGCATTGTTATTATGATAATATTTCTCACCCTTCTGCTGTTTTATGATGCTCTATGAGGCATTGCAGATTAGGTATCTGGCGGTCTTTTTGTGAAGCGTGTCTTCATTTTCCTTGTTGGTCGGTTGGCTCTGATATGTAGCACCGGGTAGCTAGGACGTTTTGATCTTTTTGTGATACATGTGCATATGTATCTTGCTGATGAATTTGTGTATATAAACATGAATGATGTTGTTGTATCATACTTGTTGATGTATATATATATATAATGTATATATGTTTGATGTTATCAATGTTTAGATTTTCCGCTTTTATTCTAAATGTTGACATGTGGGTATATGGACTGAGATCCTTTATTGTTGAAAGTTACCTCACTGTTGCATATCTTTTTGAGCAGGTGTTGTATGTGTTTAATTTCATGCATAATGTGACATTCTCTTTTTATGTCGTAGTTACAATTATACTCTGATGAAATTTTCAATACGTGCCTAAATGATTTAATTGATTATTTGGGGGTATAGAAAGGGGTGTTACATGTATGGGTATGATTGAGTCAAATTCTCATTTATTTGTCACATATGGTCTAACTTCGACCATGTGGTATATAATATTTAAGGGGCAAGGCTGATAGATAGATATCCTTAGTGACTCTACGCTCCTTTTAGGGTTTTCTCTATCTCTTTAGGCGGTAGGTTGAAGAGTATAGTGTTTTTTCTATGATTTGGCGTACCATTGTCTGATCTATTTGAATTGTTCATAATGACATTATTTTTTCTGATTTTTTAACAAACATGAGAAAAGAAGAGAAACAATGTATTTTTCTAGCTCGGACATTGTTGCCATGAATAAAATATACCTCAAATAGAACTAATGCAAGTGCAACAGAGTGAACGAATTTGAATGATTTATATGCCCTAATCAAGTAGCACAAAAGTGAAGATAAGGGGGATTTCAAGCTCAGAAGAAAGATTGATCCAATAAGGAAAACCAATACAGACTAACAAAGATTACATGAGTTCGATTTAATGGTTAAGTGAAACATTATCTTCAAAACAACTTACCACGAAGATAAGGAATTCTCAGAGAAACCCTTACATTTTATCCAAGCACTTAAAGGACATTTGATCAACAATATCCTTTCAATGGTGGAGATCTCCTCAAAAACAGATCTAGAGACATCTAAGGACTAAGGAGCATTAACATCGCCACCAATCAACGAAGACGTATAAGTTTTTCTCAGAGTCATGGTACAAAATCCAAGATCGAAGTTATGTGTACCCTTCCCCTGATGATTACCACGTCACTTCTATGGCATCCAGGCCTATGGGCTTCTTAGTCGGATGGCGAAGTACGTTACAAACTCGCATCCTATTAATCAGGGACAAAGGCTTAAGGGGGAACTATTATGGACTGGCCACAAGGTCCGGTAGCTGGATAAAGGGTGATCACGAAGAAATTATGCCATTCTATTTTCCCCCCATGCAATAGAATTCTCTCCACGAAATCATCATGCATGATCTCCCAGAAACAATCCAACGATCAGTTGCGTCTTACTCACATACGGTTGTCAAGCACACATCCTATTTAATGGAAAACTTGAGTCACTCTCGAGGTATGATTCCTTTTTCTATTCAAATTTTATTTCTCACTCTCTTACTGATTTGAGCGTTAGAATGTTAACCTTATAAATTAACTCAGATTTCATCACATCAAAAACTTAGAACTACTGCAACTCACCATAGATCTCACTTCATCGATCTTCACAGCAAAACAATACAGTAATATCAATATCATGATAAATCATGAAGCCTCACAATTTGATTAACAATGTTTTGTAATAAAGAAAAATACATCATACGTACACGTCAAAAATCTAGTTTTACTAAAACCTAGTAAAATCTAAGTAACTTAACTAAATTAGTTCTAACAAATTCAAAAAAACTAAATCATAAATCAACAAATATATAGTTAGATTCTTGTTATGAATAGTGCAAGATTAATGGAACAAACATATATAGTTAGATTTTGTTTTGTATATTCTATTTTGGTGGGCAATGATGAAAATGTCGTTTATAAGATAGCATAGTTTTTAGTCCGGAAACTCATTTTCCACCGCATGCTAATTAAGGATAAGGTTTAATGATTTTAATAATGAATGTGTTGTAATCAATTAAGAAAAAGGCAGCAAAATACACACATATAATATATATCAGTATTGGATAATCAACTCAATGGCCAACTAATAAAACCTTTAAATAATCTTCTCTATATACCAGCTTTGTAATGAACTAGTAGAAAAGGTGTTTTTTATTTATTTATTTAGAAAGTTGATTATTATTAGCCCCCTTTATTATGTAACTAATTATCTATGTTGTAGACAAATAGGAGTGTGCCACTAAAACACTCACTATAGAAGTATTCAACAATATTAATATAAAAAAGTAATGTTATCTCCATTTATCCTTGCATAAACTATAGAGTTAGTTAATCATTATGTCACGGAAGGAAAAAGACAGCGTTTTTTTTTTTATTTTAACAACGCTTAAAAACGCTGCCTAAGGTGGCACTGCTATAGGTAAAGACAGCGTTTTTGTTTTATGCAAAAGCGCTGCCTTATGTAGGCCTTTAGCTGCGCTTTTTCTGGAAAAGCGCTTTCTAAAGTAGGCCTTTAGCAGCACTTTTTCTGGAAAAGCGTTGTCTATAGTGGGCCTTTAGCAGTGCTTTTTCTGGCCTTTTATGCTTTCTATTGGCATCTTTAGGCAGTGCTTTTTCAACAAAAAGCGCTTTCGATTGTCCCCGTTTAGACAGCACTTTTTCAAGCGCTGTCTAATGTATTTTTTATTTCACTTTAAGGCAACGCTTTTAATGGAAAGCGCTTTCTATTGTGAACTATAGGCAGCGTTTTTTCTGAAAAGCACTGTCTTTTCTTCACGTAAATTGTGCTTTTTAAAAGCACTTTTTTAAAAATCAGAATTTAGGAAGCGTTTTTTATTTAAATGCGCTGCCTATTCTTTCTTTTTTAGAAAGCATATTTTGACCAATCGTTAGTTGGTCCAGTGGTGATTGGCGCTGGACTTGGTAGGGAGGACCGCGGTTCGATCCCCCGCAACTGCGATCGGGAGGGGGCTGGAACCACTTGATGCCAGAACTGACCCCCGAACCAGATTAAACTGGTAGTGCAAACCGAAAAAAAAAAAGCATATTTTGGAAATAATACCATAAACCTATATAATTCAAGCCTTTATTTCAAACACATAGGCATTATATGACATTCAACAAGCCTTTATTTCAACACATAGGCCTTATATTTCAACCATTGAGCCTTTATTTCAACAAACAAGCTTTTATTCAAACATAGGCATTATATACCATTATAATCCAAAATATATACACCATTATAATTCAACACATAAACCATTTGATATAAATCAACACAACAACTTTCATACCTTACATGATTCTTTTCTCAATAAAGTATTCACACAATTCCTCCTAGATTTCTTCCAATTTATCTTTCGAGTAATGAGCACACTTGCATTCATCAAAGTACTACATAATAAAACATAATATGCATGATTTAGTTAAAAGTAATAAATTACATGAAATATTCGATAAATATTAAAATAAATCCCAAGTTATAAATCCATACCATGATTGGAATCTCTATTTGATTCAAATGAAGGATTTCTCTCATAAACCTCAAAAAGTAATAACCGCAATCTATACTTGTATTGCTCTAACAAAATAAAAACAAATAAGAATATATAGTTGTCTTGTTTTATCAAGTATCATCATTATTATAAGCAAAATTGTGAAAATTAATATACCTCCACTCTGATCCATGTAATGTTGTTTGCTTTAGACCGTGATACTCGAGCTTCTCTTTGTGATCGGATTAATAGCAACCAACAAACCAGTGATCACTGTAAAAAAAACAAAAGTTTAGATGGAAATTTTCTACACAAAAAATACAAAGATTAGAATGAAATTAGAATGAAAATCTAACTCGTTGCCAGTATTATACGGGCGGAAGACACGAAATAGAATATGTTTGACAATTGATTCGCGCGCATCAATTTGTCATACAAGAACCTTAAATAAAAACATAATAAACATTAGACTATTTTCATTGAAATGTGTAAATAAATTGTTCAACTAATTAAATAGACACGAAATAGTACCTTTTGCACTAACGTCTCTTTCTTTTCTTGGTTGAAATATGTTCTACTCGTCTCTTAACAACACGGACGGTTGGATTGATCCAAATACCCTCATTTTGATCATTTCTAATATATGATTCATTTGCTATAATATTCTCATCTTGATCATTTCTAGTAAACGATTCAATCTCAACATCAATATCACCTTGATCTCCAATGTTTTCATCAATTACTTTGTTAGATAAAAGCACTATAGACCATTTCGTACTTGTCAGATCAGTGACATAGAACACTTGTTTAGCTTGAGAGGCTAGAATAAAAGGCTCATCTTTGTACCCCGCCCTATTAAGATCCACTTGCAAAAATCTTGACTTATCCATTCGTATGCCATTATTATTTTCAACCCACTTGCAACCAAATATAGGAATCTGAAACTTCTCATAATCAAACACCCAAATGCGCTCGATAACCCCAAAATATGACAGATTTGCAAATTTGGGGTTTAAGTCCTTCACACTTGAAATGTGCATTGCTTCAGCTACCATGGTGACACCACTATTTTGCATAGTACTTTTATCATCTTGTTCTTTGGTATAAAATGTGTATCCATTAATTGCGTATGCGCTATAAGAAAATACAACCAAACTTGGACCATATGCTAAACATCGTAACCTTTCTGTTATTGAAGCGGGATCTTAATAATACTTTGAATAAATATGATCCTTAAACCAAGGTATGAAACTTCAATTGTGCTCTCGTACTATCCAATTTTCATTCCTATTCGGATTTAAACCTCGGAGAACATCCTTGTGCATTTCAACATACGGCTCAACCTCGTTCTCATTGTGCAGAACATACAAATGCACTTGATCCCATTCGACCCTTGATATTGTCACAACTTTATTTCCTATTAACTTTTTTCCTTCTTTTTTTTCGACAATATGAGATTTGGGGAGTCCAATTAATTGAACATTGGACAGATATTCAGAACAAAACTCAATCGCTTCTTCAACAATGTATCGTTCAGCAATACGACCCTCGGGTCGACTTCAGTTTTTCACATACCCTTTTAATATTTTCATATAACGTTCAGCAGGGTACATCCATCTCATATAAGTCGGTCCACATAATTGTGTCTCTTTCACAAGATATACAACTAGATGTACCATTATGTCAAAAAACGAGGGAGGAAAATATATTTCAAGCTCACACAAAGTAATAACTATTTCTTTTTACAATGTTGGTAAGATCACAGGATCGATCACCTTACTGCAAATTAACTTGAAGAAAGAACACAATTTAGTTATTGCGCTTCTTACTTTTTCTGGCAGAATAGAACGTATACCTATTGGTAGAAAATGTTCCATTATAACATGGAAATCATGCGTCTTTAAACTCTTTAACTTGAGGTCTTTCATAGACACAAGTCTTCTAATATCTGAAGAGTATCCTTCTAGAACTTTAACTTCACTTAGAAACTTACACAATACTTTTTTCTCCTTTCTAGATAGAGTATAGGCAGCAGGTGGTAGATATGTTTGACTTCCTTTCTTCAAGGGTCCTAATTCAGTTCTTATCCCTATCGCTATCAAGTCCTTTCTTGGTTTAAGGTCATCCTTAGACTTTCCTTGTATATTGAGTAACGTATCAATAACACTGTCAAATACATTTTTTTCAATATGCATAACATCGAGAAAATGTCTTACATACAACGACTTCCAATATGGCAGTTCAAAAAAAATCGAAATCTTCTTCCACCCACTCTTAACAAGCGTATGTGCAAAAGGCTTGCTAAACTGAATACTCATATCTTTCACCTTTTCAAAAATTTGATCACCTGTCAATATAGGTGGAGCTCTACCTTGTTCCGGGGCTCCATTAAAGGCTTTTCTCCACCCACGGTAATGATGATTAGAATTTAAGAATCTACGATGACCGAGAAAGACATTCTTCTGACCAAACTCTAATCGCGTCCAATCTGTTTTATCTTCACAAATAGGACATGCACATTGACCTTTTATGCTATACCCTGATAGATTTCCGCATGCTGGAAAATCATTAATTGTGCCAAACAACATCGCCCTCAAGTTGAAACTTTCTTTCCTATACCCATCATAAACCTCCACACCGTTCTCCCACAAAGTCTTAAATCTTCGATTAAGGGTGTCAAGTATACATCTATGTTATTCCCTGGTTGTTTAGGCCCAGAAATTAACATAGATAACATCAAGTACTTACGCTTCATACATAGCCATGGAAGTAGGTTATAAATCATAATAATCACAGGCCATGTGCTATGTGAGATACTTTGAAGACCGTGTGGGTTCATTCCATCAGTAGATAATGCCAAGCGAAGGTTTCTTGCTTCTTTTCCAAATTCAGGATAATCATTATCAAGTTTCATCCACTGTGGTGAATCTGCCGGATGTCGAAACTTTCCATCAATAATTCTTTCATCTGCATGCCAAGTCAAGTGTCTTGCATCGGTTTCACTATGAAACATGCGTCTAAATCTCGGAATTATAGGAAAATACCATAAGACTTTTGCTGGAGACAACTTTTTCTTATATCAAGATACACCGCATTTAGGACACTCATTTAACGATGCATACTCATTTCGAAACAAAACGCAATCATTTGGACAGACATGTATCTTATCATAGCTCATGCCAATAGAGTACAATATCTTTTTGGCCTCATATGTTCGATTGGGAATAACATTATCCTCCGGAAACATATCTTTCATAATGGCTAATAACTCTGTGAAACTTTTATCCGACCATCCATTTCCCGCCTTTACGTTGTACAACTTTAATACCGCAGACAATCTTGTGAATTTAGTGCAACCATTATACAACGGTTTCTCTACATCGCTTACCAACCTCTCAAACATTTTGGAACAATCCTTAAGATCTTCTTCAAGTGCTTCTGCAATCTCTTCGACTCGATCACAATCGTATGTATCTGTGCAATTGTCGTTTGAAGCATAGGTCGTATTATCTCCCGATTCAACATTCCCGTTACTTTTCTCACCATGCAAATTCCAACATGTATAACTTCTATCAATTCCATGCCTCATTAAATGCGATGCCAACTGAACTGCGTCAACCCGACTCCCATAACATCAATCCAAGCAAGGACATGTCATTCGACTGGGGTTTTTGGCCTGCGCAACAGCAAACTTAATGAATTCTGATACCGCATTCTCGTACTCTTTCGACAATCGACTTGAAGACATCCATTTCTTATCCATGGTTTTACTAATTGAGCTAAACAAAAACAAAATAAAAACTATTTACTTGTAGGGAAGTCAACAGCTTCTGGACCCACACAGTGTAAGATTCTTGGAAACAATCAGACTTTCACTCTTCACAAGTAACCCCTATAGAAAATTCACTAAGTTAGAATTGATGGTGTATGCCAAATATAACAGGACAAATTTAGTATATAATAGGACAAACAAGATATATCAGAGAAACAAGTCAAAGTCTCAAGAATAAATTAATTTCAACAATTTCATTTTCATTTTCATCACTAACATACCAAATATAACAATTAATTTCATTATCATTTTTAATCAACAATTAAATTAAAATAAAGTAATCACTAAAAAGTATCCATCAACAATGTCATTATCATCAATTAATTTCAACAAATCATCACTAACATTTAACATCAACTTACAAAATTAACACCAATTTCCAACATAAATCCACCACAAATATCACTATTTATCATCTTCAACTTTACTACAACAACAATTTCAAAATCAAATTCAAATAACATCCACATCAACACTAATTCACCAAATTGACAACAACCACATCAACACTTTGATACTCTAACAACACTCATTTTTCTATAACACTCATTTTTCTAACAACCCTCATTTTTGTAATGGATATAATTTCCTATAATATAACAACACTCATTCAAACTACATTCAAACTAACACATTCAAACTAAAAACAAAACAAAAACAAAACAAGATGCTCAAGAACAAACCCTCAAGAGAAGACGATGAACAGTGTCGGTCGGAGAACAAACAAGTGACACTCACGGAGGAATGCCGGTTGGAGAAGATGGAGATACGAACAGATGAACAATGCCGGTCAGAGAAGACAGACAGAGGAATGCCGGTCGGAGAAGACGAACAGTGCGGAGGGAGAAGTCGACAGAGAGGGGAGACACGACGGGCGGAGAAGTCGCGAGAGATAGGGAGAAAGAAAAGAAATGATTAGGGCGTTCTGAAATAATGAAAAGTTTTTTAATATTTATGAAATAATAACATAAGACAGTGCTTTTGGAAAGCGCTTTCTTATGTATTAGCTTTAGCAATGCTTTTTCTCTAAAATCGCTTTCTTTTTAATTGCCTATAGCCGCGCTTTCAGAAAGCGCTTTCTAATGTGTGACCTACGTAAGGCCTTTAGCAGCGCTTTTTAAAAGCGCTTTCTAAAGTGTGCCTTTAGCGACGCTTTCCTGAAAGCGCTTTCTAAGGTGTCACATTTGTATGGCTTTTAACAGCGCTTTTAGGAAGTGCTATCTAAAGTAGGCCTTTAGACAACGCTTTTTTTCAGCGTGTTTTTTTTAAAACATATAGCAGCGCTTTTGATCAAAAGCACTGTCTATGTAGTTCTGCCAAAAAGCAATTTTGGTGTAGTGTGATGTGGTCGTGTAGTAAGCAACATCCTCTTAAATTCTAAGTTTAATACTCCCAAAAGTCCTTTTTATATGTCATGAACATTTCACCTTTTTAAATTTATTAAATAATTAATGTATTTGATCTGCGTTATAGATTAGATACATTAATTATTTAATAAATCTAAAAAGATGAAGTGTTCCTTATAAAAAAGACAGGAGGGAGTATTAATCACATATACATGTTTTACGTATTATATCATATACTTTAATCACATATATATGTTTTACATATTATGTCATATATTTTAGTGCGGAATAAAATAGATAATACGAACATGTATATAATTACAGGATCTACGACATGCTAGTATATGAGAGAAGAGAATGCGGGAATACTAGGATCTATTGAGAAAGTTTTTGTTGACGGTAATTCTGAAAGCTAGAAGACAAACAATGAATACCTAGTGGTTTGTATAGTTCTTCCTCAACCGATATTCCTAATGCCTTGAATACTCTTCAGATGGCAAGAAGAGATAAATTATCTGTGTACAGTATATCGGGGACCATAGCCTATATATAGTGTGATGGCCAATTAGAGTTCTCATTATTCCCAAATGAGTCATCTTGACATCCACTCATATTTGAGCTCATATCTAATTAATTAATTAATTACTAAATAGAAATCTAAATAGTCTTTTAAATTTATTTGACCACTTAATTATTTAAGCCACTTAATTGATAAAATAGCTAATATAATTAAATTAATATATTTGGCCACATAATTATTGGAATACTAATATAATACTAAATTATTAAATATTCCAACAATCTCCCACTTCACCAATATATCTTAATAATTATATCATAATTCTTTAGGCGCGCATTCGAATTCTATTTATCTTTAGATTTCAACTTTACAATCTGGTCCACCTCATACATCAATAATAGGACCACCGGGGTTGTTCTCACTGGCGTATAAGGTGACGAAACCCCGACGACGACCACATAAATGTATTTGATGATAATAGATCGATATGGATGAGTGGCATGAAAATTTCATGTAATGCGATCTCGGAATCATGCATATTTCCAACTGATCCAATTGAATTCTTTATTGAGATCAAACTGAAGTTTCCAAATTCAATATTTGCACAAACGATTCAAAAATGGTTATAACAATAATAACCACATAAACTTTATTTCTGCAGATAATATAAACATAAAGTCTGTATCGATATCAAAATAATATTATAAAACATAAAGAAGGAGTGACTCCCACTAATCCAGGACATCCTTATTGACAACAATTATATGAAATACCTTATATGTCATGTCTTTGATTAGTAAGTCAGCTAGCATAAAACTTCTAACTATATGTTCTATCCTTCAACAACAATAACTTATAAGTCAATGAACTTTATAAAATAGTTGTTGAAACATTATCCAACAAACTTATGTCACAATATAGCTTGAGTTGTCTTTCAAAACCTTTTACTATATGCAACCAAGTGACATAAATACTTATAGTCATTTCTTGAGTTAGGGTGCCCATTATATATAGACATCTAAAAGGATCAGAGTCGAACATTTTGATGATCTCCAAATTATTCGATCTTTAATATGTGAGCACGTGTTCGTTTGTTCTCTATAACAATCCTTATGGTTGCCTCATTTCAACAATTCGAATTTTAAATTTTCGTATCTGCCAAATGATCTCATTATATATACGCTTATTCCGGATGCATATACATAAGATTTCCAAAAACCGAAAAAAGTATAAAAAAACTTAATTTTCTAAATTTCCAGATTCTTTTATTTTGGACAATGATTGAGACTTAATAGTCTCCCTTGATAATTGGGAAATACACTAGTTTATTGTCTTTCATGTCAGTTTTATTTTCAACTTTATTCATATATACATAAATCTTTTGTGATAACCAGATGATACATTGAGAATAATCTCTAAGTATCTAAATACCTAATACAAAAGAGATGTGCCCAATATCTTTCATCGCTAAACTTTTGTTAGAGATTTCTTGGTTTCACACAACAATCATATATCATTGTTGACTAAATAAAATAAAATCAACACATTAAACTAGGAACATAAACTTAATCCCACTGAACTTGTAAAACCCAATAATTTTTCATAATAGACATCTCAAAACCAAACGAGACAATTACCTTATGAAATATTGTGGTATCACTAATTAGACAATTTTATTAACTCATAAATGGATTTTATCTGTTCGCAAACCATAAACTTTGTATTTATTGACACAAATTTTTCTATTGTTGCACCATATTGTATATCTTAATGTAGCCATTAAGAAACACTAACTTGATATCCATCTTATGAAGCTCCAAAATTATAACAAGTAACAAGTGTTGTTAAATGTAATTCATAGTGTCGAAGTCGAAAGCATTCATAGTGTCGTCAAAGGTGTTTCGACAGAATCGTGTTAGATTTGATTTGATTGGATTCAGATTTGTTTAGATTAGATTTGATATTTTGGGCTTTTAGTGTTTTGGGCCTTTGCAAATCTATATCTATAAATAGGAAGTATCCTTGCATTGTAATTCATATCATTGTATTGCATTCACAGTTGCGGTTAGCAGTGAAAGTACAATAATAACAGAAATCCCACGGTTAGTGGGTAACACTTCTCCTCCAAATATTTCTCTTCTCTCTCTTTTCTTCCTTGTTGTTCTTGTTTATTCTTCTTATTTCATTGTCATTACGTATTGTTTGTGGGTTGGTTATCAATCTTGAGATCAAGATTGAAGCGGAATCACCATAGGTTGTGGTGAATTTCCAACATCTAGTATCTAGAGCTCCGGTTGCGATTCAAGGAGGAAAATCGTGATGGCTATGAATCATTCAAATGGGCACTTTCTGGCGACCCTACCAATTCTCAAGAAAGATAATTATAAGAATTGGTGCAAGCAGATCAAGGTGGTTTTCTGTTATCAAGATCTTTGGGATCTTGTGAAGGAAGGAGTAACACCGCTTGGGGAGAATGCGATAGATCAAGAAAAGGCTGCACACAAAGAATTGAAGAAGAAAGATTATAAAGCGCTGTTTATAATCCATCAATGTGTTGATCCAGATAACTTTGAAAAAGTTAGCGATGCAGAATCAGCAAAGGAAGCATGGGAGATTCTTGAAAAGTCATTTGGAGGCGTAGAGAAGGTGAAAGACGTGAGGTTACAAACTCACAAGAGAACCTATGAGTTGCTTCAGATGGAAGACAACGAAAGTATTACAGATTTCTTCACCAGAGTTACAAAGTTGGTGAATCAAATCAAAGTATGTGGAGAGGTGTTGACATCAAGATCAGTTGTTGCGAAGATCTTGAGGTCATTGGCTCCAAAATTCGACCACGTGGTAGTAGCCATAGAAGAGTCGAAAGACTTGTCAGTATTGACGAAGGAAGAGTTTCAAGGGACGCTTGAGTCTCATGAACAAAGGATGGCTAAGAGAGCTGCAGGAAAGTCGAAGAGTGATATGGCTTTACAGGCGTAGTAAGAAAAGGAAAGGAAAGGTAAAGGAAGCTGGAATGGTAACAAAGGAGGAAACCAGTTGAATCAGAAGAAACCTTGGAACCAAGGCAACTAAAGAGGTGGTGCTGCAGGTAGAAGAAAAGGTGGTGGTCGAAAATCTGACAAAAGTCACATTCAATGTTTCAATTGTCAGAAGTACGGCCATTATGTTAGTAATTGTCCAGAAAAGAAGAAAAATCAAGAAACTGATGCAAATCTGGCGAAGCATGAAGAAGAAGAGACGTTGCTGATGGTCACAACAAAAGATGAAGAAAGATTCCAAGATCAGTGGTACTTGGACTCAGGATGCTCATCACACATGACTAGGAGGAAAGATTGGTTTGTCAACATGAAGCCCTCATGGAAGAACACGGTGAAGTTTACAAATGACAACACTCTAGCAGCTGAAGGTGTTGGTGATGTTCTGATTCTGAGGAAAGATGGAAAAAGGTCAACAATTTCCAATGTGTTGTATATTCCAGGTATGAAGAGTAATTTGCTCAGTATAGGGCAGCTAGTCGAAAAGAACTACAAGGTAGTTGTCGAAGACAAGATGATGAGAGTTCTCGACGCAGATGGTAGGTTGATCTTGAAGGTTCCAATGTTTTAGAATAGGACCTTCAAGATTGAACTCAAGGTGATGCAACACAAATGTCTAGCAACGGCAGCCAGCAGAGATGAGTGGTCATGGCATTTTCGACTAGGCCATCTCAACTTCAATGACATCAGAGAACTGAAGAGAAGAAATATGGTTTCAGGATTACCAGAAATCGACATTCCAAGTGAAGTCTGTGAAGAGTGTGTTCAGTCGAAACAACACAAGAATAGCTTCAACAAGGATGCAGGAAGGAAGTCGAAGGCAATTCTTGAAGTCATATACTCTGATGTATGTGGTCCAATCCAGGTGGATTCGATTGGTGGCAACAGATATTTTGTCACGTTTATAGATGATTTCGGTCAAAAGTTATGGACTTATCTCATTAAGAAGAAAAGTGATGTGATTGAGGTATTTTCCAGATTCAAATCCATGGTCGAAAGACAGAGTGGTCGAAAGTTGAAGATTCTGAGGATAGATGGTGGTGGAGAGTATGTGTCAAAAGAGTTCGATACATTATGTAAAAAAGAAGGGATTGTGCATGAGGTGGTGCCACCTTATACACCACAGCAAAATGGAGTTGCAGAACGAAAGAACAGAACCACCATGAATATGGTGAGAAGTATGTTGAATGGAAAGCATCTACCCAAAGAATTATGGGGAGAAGCGGTTTCGACAGCAACATATATTTTGAACAGATGTCCGACGAAGAAGCTTGATGGAATCACACCAGAAGAATGTTGGTCTGGTGTTAAGCCTAGCCTCAGTCATTTAAAAGTGTTTGGATCTATAGCACATAGATATGTGCCAGATCAGTTGAGAAGGAAGCTTGATGACAAGTCGAATCAGATGATCTTGATAGGATATCATTTGACTGGAGGTTACAAGTTGTTCGACCCAGTGAATAAGCAGGTAGTGATCAGCAGGGACGTGATCATAGATGAGCTTAAAGAATGGGATTGGACTGAGAATGCCAAGAAGGATTCAGTGAGACTCTCTTGTGAAGAACCAACCACTGAAGTCGAAAGAGAAGTTCGACAGGAACCAGTTGCAGATGAAGCAGGTTCAAGCAAACCTCAACGAACAAGACACATGCCTGCAAGGTTGTAAGAATGTGTTATTACATCAGATGATGTGGTCGATGAAGAGGGTGAGCTGGTATATTATGCTTTCTACTCAGATGTCGAACCAGTCAATGCAGCTGAGGCATTGAAAGATTCAAAGTGGGTGAAAGCAATGAATGAAGAGCTAGAGTCCATCGAAGTCAACAACACATGGTCACTTGTCGAATTGTCTCAAGACAAGAAGGCAATTGATGTGAAGTGGGTTTACAAGGTGAAGGTAAATCCTAGAGGGGAAGTAACTCGACACAAGGTGAGACTTGTGGCGAAAGGATTTCTTCAGAAGGAAGGAATAGACTTTGATGAAGTGTTCGCACCTGTTGCTAGGATCGAAATAATCAGGTTGGTTATTGGTCTAGAAAATATGAACAATTGGCACACATGTCAGATGGACGTGAAGTGTGCATTCCTTAATGGCCCCTTAGACGAAGAAGTTTATGTCGCACAACCAGCTGGGTATGTGAAACAAGGCAAAGAAGGAAAGGTGTACAGGCTGCATAAAGCCCTGTATGGACTTAAGCAAGCTCCAAGAGCTTGGAATAAGAAAATCGACAGCTTCTTAAGGGAAAAGGAATTCGTGAAGTGTACGACTGAGTATGGAGTATATGTAAGAAGAAGCAATGGTAATTACTTATACTATGTCTCTATGTCGATGATTTGTTGATAGCAGGAAGTTGCAGGAAGGAGATCGAAGATTTCAAACATGACCTAAGTGAGGAGTTTGAAATGTCAGACTTGGGAGATCTCTCATATTTCCTTGGCATCGAATTCTACAAGACTAGTAGAGGTTTGATGATGCACCAACGAAGATATGCAGGAGAAATACTCAAGAGATTTGAGATGCAAGATTGCAACTCAACTTCGACTCCATCTGAGACCAGACTGTAACTGTCGAAGGATCCAGACGAAGAGGATGTCGACCCAACCCAATATAGAAGACTTATTGGGTCACTTAGATACCTTTGTCACACAAGGTCTGACTTAGAATACAGTGTGGGTATGGAAAGTAGATTCATGCAGAAGCCAAAGGTATCACACCTAACAGCGACGAAGAGGATACTGAGGTATCTGAAGGGGACTCTCGACTATGGCATTTTGTTTCCTGCAGCTGATGAAGGGAAAGAATGCAAGTTAGTGGGATACACCGACTCTAGTTGGTGTAGTGATGCTGAGGATAGAAAATCCACAGCTGGATACGTGTTTATGTTAGGTGGTGCACCAGTTGCTTGGAGTTCGAGAAAGGAGCCAGTAGTGGAATTGTCATCATGCGAAGCAGAATATATAGCTGCTTCTCTTTGTGCATGTCAAGCAACTTGGATGGTGAACTTGGTCGAAGAGATTACAGGGAAGAGTCATGGAGCAATTACTATGAAGATCGACAGCATGTCAGCTATCAACTTGGCAAAGAATCCAATAGCACACGGTCGAAGCAAGCACATCGAAATGGGGTTCCATTATCTTCGAGAGCAGGTAGCAGAAGGGAAGATGAAATTGGAACACTGCAGAACTGAGAATCAAATTGCAGATATCATGACGAAGGGAGTGCAGGCCGAAGCCTTCAGAAGACTAAGATCGATGATGAATGTAGATAGTTTAGACACAATGAATTAGGTGGTGTGTTAAATGTAATTCATAGTGTCAAAGTCGAAAACATTCATAGTGTCTTCGAAGGTGTTTCGACAGAATCGTGTTAGATTTGATTTGATTGGATTCAGATTTGTTTAGATTAGATTTGATATTTTGGGCTTTTAGTGTTTTGGGCCTTTGCAAATCTATATCTATAAATAGGAAGTATCCTTGCATTGTAATTCATATCATTGTATTGCAATCACAGTTGCGGTTAGCAGTGAAAGTACAATAATAACAGAAATCCCACGGTTAGTGGGTAACACTTCTCCTCCAAATATTTCTCTTCTCTTTCTTTTCTTCCTTGTTGTTCTTGTTTGTTCTTCTTCTTTCATTGTCATTACGTATTGTTTGTGGGTTGGTTATCAATCTTGAGATCAAGATTGAAGCAGAATCACCATAGGTTGTGGTGAATTTCCAACAAGTGTCACAGCTATCATAATAGAGTCTTTCAGTCATACCGAATAGAATTTCTCTTTTCAGTCAGTTGTTTATGACATTTGATGCTCTAGTTCTTGAGGATGTTAAGTTTGATCTTCAAAAATTAATTTCTTAATTTAATTAAGAGAAAGAACAATAATATTCGTATGAGGGTCCAAATTTGTTATATAAATAGCAACTATATGAATTGAGTTATAACCAATTCTTTTCCACTCAATTTTGTTCTTTGACCATATCTCTCCGTCAAACTCAATATTCTCAACACACATTACAATATTTGTCTCAAAATATTCTTTAACTTGGGACTAAAATTTATATTTTTCAAACTTTTCAACAATTCTAGATTGTCACAAGTCATGACTGAATTAACTTTAATAATATTTGACTTTAAAAGACAAAGTGAATCCATCATTAAAAAAAAGAAGTTATCATATTAAAACAATACTTTATTCATTCACCAAATTGTTTTTTAAATACAAATTTAAGCATATAATGACAATCTAAACTAGTTTTTAAAAAATATCAATCTTCACAAAATTTGTACCCTTTAAATTGATGTATCTTTCAACACCATTGAATATTCGTCAATCCAGATCATATTTTCTTATTATTCTTTATTTGCCCTTATCCTTTGGAGGTATTTACCGAATGAGCACTATTTTATTTTCTCTTGTTTCAAACTTTTCTTTATTGCACACTTTATAAAATTGTTCTATTAAAGAATAATTTCTAAATTTAATAGTTATAAACTTAATTGTACAAGAGAATATTATATGCTAAATTTTCGACAAAGTCGCCTAATTGATGAAATTATAGCGCTTTAGGAAGATTAAATAATTTCATAATGCGCTTATGATATTTTTATTTGCTTAATAATCTTAATGAAAAGACATCACTCCAATGAGAGTACGTCTTTCGCTTTATTGCTTTAGAAACACTAGAATTTAAGCAAATATAATATGACAAAATTTATGTCATCTTGAATAACAACTCTAATGTCTCTTGATTGTAAAGTTTTAAGATCATATACCTGTGTAATTTGGAGTGTACTCACTTTTTAAACTTGAGTCTCACTTTAAATATACTAAATTGTGAGAGAACTTGAATTTCTCCATACTTATGTAAGGTCTAGATCCAAGAACATAATGTTCATAATTTATTCCTAAAATTTAAAACTTTTGAGAATCAAGATCTAACTTGTTTTTTAGATACATAAACTATATTAGTTAATAGATAACAAAAAAAAATGCACTTACAAAAAATACCAAGTGCGTCATTCATGTCAAGTCTTTAGATAATAACATCAATTGCTAGTGGTATTTGTTACCATGATCAAACATTGATAATTAATATTGATAAACATTAAATCCTTATAATCGTCACATGTTTACCATCATATGTGTGAATGTAATCCACTGAATACTTTCATAAGTTTATGTTCACACGACTTTATTAGGCATACCAATAAAATTATAATAAAGACATGCAGATATTTAATTGTAAATTACAAGACAAAAACAAGATACCAAACACATCATTAATCTACAATCTTTAATTGCCAAGAATTAACTGCAAGCAGTACTCTCAACGTAATGATCAAACATTGGTAATAAGTCCTATCAGATAATATGTGTCTTTGACACCAACCATTACCCATATGGAAAAAAAACTTAATAATTATCACATATTCACCATCACAATTATGTAATTATCCGGTCAAATTGTGTCTTCTTTTTGGCTGACTATAACGACTCGCATGAATAATTCCATACTACATCTTTTGTAATTTCAACTGAATCAAATATACACAATAGAGGTTACTTTTGCAACTTGTTATTTCAATCAACTCAATCAAAATTACTAGACAATTTAATAAATTAAATGGGAAAAAGGTCTTAAATTTACGATGCACTACCCATAAAATGTAGGTCGGATCCGTAAGCTTTGTCACATTTCTCATAATCATAAGATTACTTAGCGACCCTAAATATGAGAACAAACTCACAAGAAAACAATAAATAGCATAAAAAAATTATAGAAAATTAATAACTATAAAATTCAAACATCATAATCATGATATAAACCAAATATTCAATTTTAATTCAAATAAAAATTAAATCTTTATATATAGAAAAAAAATTATTTCATGCTAAAATTGATTCACAGACATACTTGTTGTACCCCAAATTTTTCCCTTAGATTCATTGATTCGTCTGCATATCATCTTAGGACAATCATGCTTGCATATCTAACCTTATCCTGTGTAGTGGCTTTGTTTGTTTGTTCATTTATGTTGACAGCTTTGGAAGGCCATAGTAATGGTTACAACCAAGGGCTTCCGTCAGTATAGAAAGTTTGCTAAGGAGGATTAAGGCTATACAGTTGGCGCAGTTAGTGATTAAGGGCTGTGGACTTTTTGGTTGGATTAATGTTCGATTTTCAAGGGACTTTCCAAGATGGAGTACAAATGATGTCAATATGATTTACAAATAGGATTTCAAGAGGATTTGCACTTTTGGATTTTAAGAATGTTCACAAATTTTGAGGATTATGCAAGGATACTAAATTTGAGGTAAGGTCAATTCCGAGAGATTTTTAAGTTGGATTTATAAGAGATTTTAACTTGAATCAAGGAACATCATTTTGAATTAAGAGACTTTCAAGTTGGTTTTAAGGAATTTCTACTTGGGTTCACAAAATTATTTCAAGTTCGGTCTATAAGGGTTCTTCACTTGATTCTTCAAGATTGATTACTTCAAGATTGGTTATAAGATTTTAATTTGGATTAAGACATTTCTTAAGTTGGTTTTTTAAGAAGAGTTCTAAAGTTGGATTTTAAGAGAGTTTCTTAAATTGGATTTATGAGACAATTTCATTATGGAATTTACAAGTCAACTTCCTTTCGGATTCACAAGTACACTTCATATTGGAAAAAAAAACTTACAATTGATTATGGGATTACAATAGTACAAGAAAACTAAGAGTTACTACAAGATTTCTACAAGTATAATACAAAAGAAGCATTAATGTAAAATGTTGGACCCTGAGCAAGGTTTCCAGCTAACTTGGCTGGAACCTAGGAGCCCATAGTCCATTTTTGATATTGGCAAGCCCATTTGGCATAGCATCTGTTCCAAGGAAAAGAGTCGACTTTGTTCCAAAGGATGTTGCACAAGCCTAAAAGCAAGAACGAAAGAAACTCAATCCAAACCATCAGCCACCAACAAGCCAGCCAAGGCTGCAAGAAAAGGAGAAAATATGAGGATCACAAAGCACAAAACATGGACGAAAGAAGAAGAAAACAAATAAAAAGAGAAAAGCGCCAGGCAGCACTAAATCCAAACATCATCACAAGGATAACAACAGCACTAATTATAACAGGAATCACAACCCAACATCACCAGAAACCAAGCCCTGCAAACTCAAAGCAATCATAGCCACCACGCCAAAATAAAACAACCATGAGAATTCAGCAACCCTGCAAAAGCAGCAGAGACATCGACAAACTTTAAACCAAACTTAAATGCCCTGCGAATTCAACATCATAAGACAAGAATATCAATTCACAAACCAAGCACCAAGTTAGCAAAACAAGACAACCCTACGAAGCATGAAACGTCAGGCCATCATCATCATTCCAAAACGATAAGCAACCATTATTAAACACCATAACCAACAAGGCTCACAGTTTTCAACGATTAGCAACTTGGTTTCAGAATTGAGGAGGAGCCTCAAAGTCATCACTAACCGCTCAAAATAGCAGATCAATGCAAACAAGAGCATCAATTACATGCTACTTCTAAAGAGGAAGAAAGGTTTATCAGAAAAGGAAAAGAAGAGAAGAGGATTTTCGCAGCAACATTCAGTGCCCAGAAAAGATTTATTTTTATCACACCAAATCAACAAAACCACTCATAACAGAGCAACATAACTCCATTCCAATTTCGTACCAGACAAGTATATCACAACATACCAACATTTGAAGTTAAGTTCCAAAACCAACAAAACAATAACCTTAATGCTCAGAATATTTGATATTCATCATCGCATGCCTTCCAAATTCGTCACAGACAGCAGGACAAGAACTTTATTTCCTTCTAAAGTATAGCAGACAATGAGACATCGGGCCCCACCTTCTCAACAAATATCCAGCAGTTCAACGACAATTCCAACATCTGCAGCCACACACAATTCAATCATAATGGAAACTATTTATGGTGGTACCTACACGTTCAAACAGCAGTTCAAGTCAAGACCTTCAATAATAATCAATTTGTTGGACCAAAAAGAAAAGAATTTGAACTTAGAGGACTAAAGAGACACGTAAAAGTTAGAATTTTCCAAAAAAAAGAAAACATTACTAATTAGGCCTCAGATTTTCTTTTCCTTATCAAAATAATGCGCAAAAAAAGGATTTGGTTCAAAGGAACTAAATGAGTTTTAAAAAAGGAAATTGAAATCAGGAGTTTTCATCATTTTCCAAAATAAAATTGTGGGCGACATCAAAAGACATCACCAGCAATCAATTCTTTCCCAAATGGAACAAGCAGAAAAATCAAATAAGGCAACATGTGAAATCACGTTTTCAAGACGGTCATGAAAGTTCCCAAAAGCTTCCAAATCGAGAAAACAATATCAGACAGCATTTAAGCATTTCCAAAACAATTCTAGCCATGATTCAAACGTTCCAATACAAATTCAATACCGCATTAAAAAGTAAATCATCATTGCCCATCTATAAAAAGGGGCTCACGCTCCATCAGAAAAGGAAAAAAAAACCCAAAAATCAACAGATCGTACACAAAAACATCATCACCAAGTTTCACCACCAAACCCACACCAAATACAGAAAAAAAAGCATTCATCATCGTCTCAACAGCCAGAGAAGGACAGAAGCAGAAGAAGAACAACACCGAAGGCAACAAATCGTACAAAGAGGTAAAGAGAGAAAGAAGATCTTCCCTGAATGATTCACGACGACGTCGCCACCGTCACCGACCACCTTTCCCTTTTTTTACTTTACTTTGAATCATTGCATCTTGTATATGTAATACCCTCAATATAATGAAATCGGGGTATAGGGTTGTGTGGGGTGGGGTGGGGTTTCTTGTTGTTTTCGTTTGATCGAGAGAGAAGAGAGAATGAGAGTGAGCGGCAGCGATTAGGGTTCATAAACCCTAATTGTTGAGAGAATTGAGAGAAATTGTGAGAAAGGCGAGAGAGAGAGGAACGATTTGATCCGTGTGAGGTTCCCTCCATTTCTGTTTTTTCTCAACTTTGTTTTTTATTTTAATCAAATCTTTTAATTAATAAAATAAGACCTTTTTATAATGCAAAAACTAATATCTTTTTTTTAAAAATTAATTACCTTTTCTTTTTTTATTCAGTTTAAGGGCCTTTTTTTCTTTTTTTCTCTTATTTGGAATTGTCTAAAAAAAAAAAGAGAACCTTTTTGAGATAATAATTTCTTTCTTTTATAATAATTATTCTAATTTAAAATAAATCTTTTATGTAGCAACTTTTAATGATTTAAAACGTTTAGAAGAGTTTTTTTAACTTTATGACTATAACCTTAAAACTAAAATAAAAGAAAAAACACTTAAAACAGATAAAACCTTTTTTTATTAAAAAATTCAAATTAAAAATAATCTATAATATTTCTTATAATAATATTGAACTTTTATTAAAAATACTAAATTAAAAACTCTTTTAATCAATAAAAACTCTTAACAACTCTTTTCCCCACTTTTAATAAAACCTTACAACTAAAAAAATAAACTCTTAAACAATTAAACCTTTTATAAGAAACGCTAACTAAAAATAATCCTTAACAAATCCTCATGATAACGATCATTTTCTTTTTCTCAATAAACCTTAAATTCAAACTCGTTAGATCCCTCGCGCTTGAGTGTCCGTTTGTATGTTATTTATCTTGTCTTTGTATGCCTACGTCTATTTGAATGTTTACTTATGCTTGTTATCCTCAAACCCTTTCGAAACATACAAAAATCCTTGATCCAACGTCGAGCCCATTTTCTACCCATATAAGTCGATCGCCTTCGGGCCTCGCATTCAACCTTTTCGGTCACAATACACTTTAACTAGCCCCCTTTGCTAGTGCGCACTAATAATCATTAAGTTAGTCCCCCTCGACATTCCAAAGGAAGGTTCCCTTAATATTGACCCAGATGTCATAGGACTAACACGCCTTAGAACCCTTGGCCTTAGGATTCGGAGTCGCCGTACTCCACGTCTCGCCGTAGACACTTAGAATCTTAGCCTTAGGATCGGAGTCGCCGCACTCCAAGTAAATGCTCCGCCGCGAACATTTACAATCCTACCCCTCTTGAACCAACCTACAACTTTAGAGTCGCCGCACTCTATGTAAAGTCTTGCCCAAGACTTTACCTCCCCTTGGAACCTTGACTACGTCAAGAAGTTCCTCTTTTCAGAACTACGCATACTCTGATTCTACTCCCGAGGATACGTAGGAACAAGGTGCGATACCTTGTCGAGTATACTTAGATACTAACCCCTAGGGTTTTCAACCTTTATCATAGCACCTTTAGCAAGCGAGTAAGAGATAACATGAATACTAACAAGAGGTTCCCGTAGAGTACTACAGACGTTTAGGATGCTAACACCTTCCCTAGGCGTAACCAACCCCCGAACCTTAGATCTTTTAGGTTTTTTCGCTTTTGAACCTTTCCTTTGGATAAATTAAAGTCGGTGGTGAACATTTAAAGAAATGTGATCCTAGTTCATTAATAACTATGGTATCCAATTCTCACCGCAACAGAAATGGCGACTTCACTGGGGATTGTCGAGGGTTTCCCCCATCTTATTTTTTTACTTATGTTATCTTTCCTTATTTGCTTATTATCTGTTGTGCTGGGTTACTACTTGTCTGGTGAGACAAAGTCTTACACCCGGACTAGAGTGAAATTTATGATAGGAACGGTGAGAATTCAAGGATACTTTGAGGGAGTCGATTCCTGAAGAAGTTGAATTGAGACTTCACCACTCAGTCTAGGCCCTCTCGAATTTAATTTTGTCCAATGAGTCTATTCGTGAAGACGCTATTATTTCGAACTAAAGGCCATCGAGACTGGGGACCGTAGTTACCTTTAACCCAACTTGACCTATTAGGATGTAGTGCAGGGACTATGCAGGAATTTATTTCCGCAATAGTCGCTACGCGATACTACACTCGGACGAGATTCTCTTGAGAATATTATTGACTACTAAGTGATTTGGAAAATCGATAATATCCGAAAGATGGATCGTAGACTCTGGGAACTTTGTAGAACCCTTTCGGCAGGTACATTTGAAACCATAGTGCATACCTTATGGGAGGGTAGACCTTGGCTCCATGTTGTGACCTTTCAAACTTAGGGCCCTTGTTTTTCGTGTGTGCTTTGTGTTGTGTGCCTTGTGTTGCATTCATAAGCGTCATTTAATAAAGATTCATGGAACTTGACTATATTTATAAACATTGTAGGGATACTATGGATACCGAAAGAAGGAACACAAAGAAGTACACTTTTCAGATTCCTAACTTGGATGATCTAAGGAGGTTAGAAACATTGGTAACAAATGAGGAGAGTTTCAATAGAAAGTATGGAAGACTTTTTTTATGTGATGAATACGAATGTTGATCAAGGGCTACTTTCTACCCTACTCCAGTTTTATGATCCACTGTATCACTGCTTCACCTTTTCAGATTATCAACTTGTACCTACACTTGAAGAGTACTCTCAGATAATTGGGTTACCTATTCGGGACAGTTATCCTTTCCCCGTCTTCACAAACAAACCTGATGAAAAATAAATCGCTAAGTATACACATTTGGATTTGGATGACATTCGAACCAATATAACTACAAAAGGGGGAATTTCCGGTTTTACTACAGATTTTCTGGTTGCCAAAGCCCGACATTATGCCACTCAACAGAATAAGGACACTTTCGAAGCGGTTTTTGCCTTGCTCATCTATGGTGTTCTTTTATTCCCGAGTTTCAAAAATTTTGTGGACCTCAATGCCATTAAAATTTTCCTGAAGAAGAATCCAGTACCAACCTTGTTGGCTGAAGCTTATTATTCTGTTCACTCAAGGAGTGCTCATGGAAAGGGAATGATTATTTGTTGTGTCCCTCTGTTGTACAAGTGGTTTATTTCACACTTGCCCAAAGCACATGACTTTTGGGATCTCAAGAAGGGGTGGTGGTCACAGAAAATAATGTCTCTCACCCATTCCGACATCGACTGGTATAGCCGTGCTTATGATAAGGTAATCATCATAGACAACTGTGGAAATTTCGGTAATGTACCTCTCCTTAGCATTAATGGATTAATCAGCTACAGTCCGGTCTTGGCCCGCAGACAATTAGGGTTCCCCCTGAAAGACAAACCCGCCAATGCTCATGTGGAAAGCATTTATTTTGAAGGAGAGAAATTGAGCAAGGAGTTAAGAGAATGGGTCTTGGACGCTTGGGGACAAAAGATCAAGAAGGATAAGAGTAGCTTAGGGAAACCTAATTGTGTCTCTTTAGAACCCTTTCTCCAATGGGTCCGGAAAAGAGCCATTGAGTTGAAGATGCCCTATAAACGCCAGGAGCCAATGGTCCTAAAAGAAAAGCTGGTCTTCTACTTCTCGTCTGATACAGATAAATTGAAAATTGCTTTGGACAAGTCTCAACAGATGGAGGAGGCTTGGAATAACAAGTACTAGATAGTTGTGGAGGAGAATGCAGAGCTTCAACAACAACTCAAAGCAAAAGACGAAGAAATCACTTCTTACAAGAAGAGGAAAGCCCGAGAAGACTTACCTTCTTCTAGCTCTCAGTCAACACATCAGAATTCGATCGTCAACAGGCTCATCTTGGAGAATAGCTAGAAGGAAGAGGAAATCAAGAAGCTAAAGACAAGGCTTTTTGGATAATCTCCTTAGATCTTTCTTCATTAGCTTTTATTTAGCTTTTCCATTACAATTCTTGAAAAGTGTGTTGTCGCTTTATAATAAATTTGTTTAATTGACGGTTTCATCTTTCGGTATCCCAGACATTAATTTTTTGTAACCGACTTTTATGATTAATAAAATGTGTCTTTCAATATCCCACGATGATTATAAATAGTCAAGTTTCCATGAATCTGGTTTCATGACATTTGCATTTTGCATTTCTCTCTATCAAGAAACTTGAAGTTTTTGTATTGCAGACATTGTCCGATGGATTACGGAAAGAAGGGAGTTGTGCCGTACACCTTCAAGGTTTTAGATGTTGAACAACTAAGGGAACTAGGAGGTCAGATCAAAGATCCCGAGGCGTTCGCTGAGAAGTATGGAAAGATCCTCCCGTTGTTGCAGACTCGAGTAGCCGATGGTCTATTGGAAACGTTGGTTCAACTTTACAGTTTGATCTATCATTGTTTCGTTTTCCAAGATTTCCAGCTGATGCCTACGTTGGAGGAATACTCCGCTCTGTTGGGTATCCCAGTCAAAGACTCACCTCCTTTCTCCGGTGGAGAAGGAAGACCCAGCCAGGAAGACATCGCAAGGGCGACCCGCATAAAGCTGTTGGAGATCCAAACTCACATGACAGTCAGAGGAGGAATCGATGGTTTGCCTGCCCAGTTCTTGTTCGAAAAAGCTCGATACTTTGCTAGTGTAGGGAACACTGGAGCGTTCGAGCACATCTTTGCACTGTTGGCCTACGGTTTGTTCTTATTTCCGAATGTTAAAGATTTTGTTGACGTCCATGCCATAAGGATTTTCATGCTCAAAAATCCAGTTCCGACGTTGTTAGCCGATGCCTACCACTCTATCCATTCAAAGGCTCTGAAGGGAGAGGTCGTATTACCTGTTGCAGCGCTATCCTCTATAGGTGGTTTATTTCGCACCTACCGAGGTCTACTGATTTCTGGGATGTGAAAGATGGTTCAGGATGGCCCGTGAAGCTCATGGCTCTTACTCATTCAGATATTGTTTGGTATGACCCAATGTACGGAGGTATCCCCATGATTCATAGCTGTGGAGACTTTCCCAATGTACCTCTTCTTGGTACAAAGGGATGTATCAGCTATAATCTTGTGCTCGCCTGTCGTCAACTGGGGCACCCAATGAAAGAAGTACCCGATCTGGAAAATCTGACAAGACTGTTTCTCTATCAAGGAGAGAACCTGAATCTGAAAACCGGAATTGTGTTTGCTTGGCGTCGCATTAACCGACAAGGAATGACGGCAACAACAAATCTTGATTGCTCGGTTACTGAAGCATGTCTAGCATGGGCGCGTGAAAGGGCTCTGACCTTGAGGATGCCTTATCCTCGTCCCAAGCCTCCCAAGGTCCAATCAGATGAAGTTTCGAATTTGAAGGCTGAGATAGAGAAACTTACCCTAGACAAAGCAAAGATGCAACACCAAATCGACAGGCTGATGGAAGAACTCCGTGGAGGACAAGGGGCATCATCCAGCAGTTTAGACTCCTAGTTCCTTTTGTGTTATGTGGCTTATGTAATAAAACTTTGGAGGTGTACTGGCTGTTGACAAATTTTAATAAAATGTTTTAACATCTACAATGACTGTAATAGAATTTGAGTTCCTTGATAGTTGCATTGCCTTGCATTTTGCATCTCATATCAGTTGTATCTTTGCATGTGCATTGTCTGCTCTTTTGCTTATTCCTGTTGTCTCTCTTCAGTGTTTCTATCACCCTGAATCCTCTGTTCCGAGAGACGAGCTGTCAAGTCACTACTTAAGCTAATCAAGGAGGGAAGATGAATAACATGGAGCAAGAAAATCAGGAACTCCGCAAGGAAGTAACTACTCTGAAGAGTGGTTTTGAAAGGATCTCTGCTTTGGTTGAAACCCTGGTAGCAAATCAATCTGCTTCCCAGACCCCGCTGCAAGGGACAGTGACTCCTGGGAACACATCGATGCCCATTTCTGAGATTCCCGACCTTAAGGAACAAGTTGTTAAGACTGTGTTTCAAGGAAGGTATAAAGGATCTCGTAGTCAAGTTAAACAAAATAAGGAGCAATATTATCATTTTGACCAAAGACCTCCTCAGTATCAACAAGATCTTACCTATCAGCCTATGCAACAGGCACCCGTCTACCAACTTTTTGTTTATCCATCGGCTCCTGCTTATCAGCCAGCACAAACTCTGCAGAATCATCAACGAGTACTCAACGCTCCTAATTATCAACCACAGAGGGCTCCGATACCATGTCCATATAAACCTCCAGTTCCTCCTATCACGATGACTTATACTGAGTTGTACCCCTCCTTGGTGCAACAAGGTTTGATTACTACTGAAGCTTTACGTCCGCCTCCTAACCCACTTCCACCTAATTATGATCTCGATGCTCATTGCCTGTTTCATGAAGGGGCACCTGGCCATGATCTAGAAAATTGTTATGCTTTTAAAGGCATCGTGAAGAAGTTAATGAATCAGAAGATTCTGTCTTTTGGTGACTCTCAACCAAACATTAAGAAAGCTCGTACTGATATTACTCCTGCTACTCAAGCAACTTTGAATTATCAAACACAATCTCATCAGAGAATGCATCAGAATCAGGATCAAATTCGCAGTTGTTAGATGTCAAACTTGTTATATATTTGTATGGAATTTTGGCAATTTTCATTTCTTTCTAACGGTGAATGGTGAATTTACGCGGTAAAATGGAGTTGTAATGCTGACATTGGAATATATGTGTGGAGCTTGTAATTTGTGTGTTAATATGCAGGTATAGGCATGAAAGGAGCAAAATTGTGAACACATGGAACCAATGCAAGTTTCCACTGATTTATTGCTGCAACAGGGTGTTCGTAGTGCGAACAATCTGGCGAAGGTCCAGCGAAGGTTCGCACTGCGAGGGACAAGCGAAGGCGCCAGCGAATTGAGGCAGTGAGCTCCAGGTTTTCAATTACCTTGTGTTCACACTGCGAACTCCTAGCGAGGGTCCAACAAATGTTCGCTGGTTGGTTCGCAGTGCGAAGGTGCTGGTGAAGAGAGGCAGAGAGTTCCAGTTTTATGAATTCTGGCTCGCTAGTTTATTCGCAGTGCGAATGAAGCTAGCGAATGATTCGCAGTACGAATGAAGGGTTCGCAAGTGCGAACCCACGATTTCTGCTTGGGGCGGTTTAAGTCTCAGAGGCACTTAAAGTGCCATTTTTCCTCATTCGCAGTGCGAATGGATTGCTCGCAGTGCGAATCCTGCAGAATTCTGCTATGTATAAATAGAATTTCACTTTTTGTTAAGAGGATCTTTTGTTCATTTTGATCCAATATCATAGTTTTCAGTCTTTTTACCATTGGAGCTTGTATTTTCACTTGGAGAAGCTGATTTTGCGTCCATTCTTGATTATTCGGCATGGATGTTTACTCATCTCCTCTCTTTACTTGTTATCCAATCTACCATGAGAAGTGGTAGCTAAACCCTCTATGTTGAGGTTAGAGGTAGTTGATTCTGTTTTTATGTATTGCTTTTGATCTATTGTATATGAACAAGGTCTTTAATCAATATAGATGAAGTTGTTTTCTCTTAATGCTTTATGTTTGATTTGTTTTACTCTAGAAGTAGATTCCACAAATCTTGACCTAACAATTTCATCTCTTAAAAACCAAACTCTAGACATAGATTTGGGATTTGCTATTCGCATTGTATTGATCTTAATGATCGTTGTTTAAATTGTTAGCGTGAGACATCATCTAACGGTTTAAGCAACGATACTCACGACTTCGCTTTAGACATAAACTTAGTCGGGAGGATACGCGGTTATGTTGGTCGGAAACCGAGTTCATATGCTTAATTAATCGTTTATACATGGAAAGGATTAGCGAAACCTAACCTTAACATGTTTTTATAAAACCTTTTACAAAAATCTTTGTGACAAATTAATCTTTTCTACAAGTGAATGTTAAAAACAATTGAGAAACTTTTGAAACTGTTAACTTAGAATATCGAAACTATCGAAAGGCACGCATCAAATATCAAACAATCCCTGTGGATACGATTAAAAACAACCCACACTATTACTCTTCTAACAAATTGGCGTTATTGCCGGGGATTGCTAAGTGATATTGCAAGCATTGTGGTAGTTGAGTTATTTTAAGTTGTTACCACTTTATCTTGAGCTTGTTAATCTGTTTTGTTTAGTGTGCAGACTTATTTTATGCGGGGGAAACTACCGGCGGACCAACTTCTTTTCGATCCTGAGATTGAGAGAACCGCTCGTAGAATCAACAGCAGGACTAGACGAAGGAGGCAGCTAGCGAGACAGAGGCTAGAACAAGAGGAAAGTACTTCTACACCGCCACCTGTTCCACAAATACTTCCAATTATGGAGGGAGATCCACCACCACCACCACCACCTGCTTCTAGGCCATGTACAAATAGTTCGCGACACAATGCTCAGTTCGCTCGCCATGCACACAATGGTCATCATGCTGAGATGAAGACCGGAATTCTCCAACTGTTATATCAAAGTCCATTTACGGGTATGGATCATGAAGATCCTTTCACCCATTTGACAAAATTCTATGAAATAGCGGGAGCGACTGGTGCACCGGAAGCAGAAGAGGAGTCTCTGTTCAAGAGACTATTCCCGCATTCCCTCATTGGAAAGGCCAAGGAATGGTACCTTGATCAGTCAACCGCCATAATGACGAATTGGAATGCTTTGGAAGAGAAATTTTTGGAAAGATTTTTCCCTCACACTCGGTTTATGGAAGCAAAGACCGCCATCGCGGTATTCACACAATGAGCTAATGAATCTCTCAACGAAGCTTGGGAGAGGTTCAAATCAATGTTACGAAAGTGCAAAGGCCATGGTTTTGATGAATTGTCACAAATTCATATATTCAGAAAAGGGCTGCAACTTGTACACAAAACCTTGTTGGATGCCACCACCGGTGGATCCTTGTTAAGTAAAACTGCAGCGGAAGCCACAGCTATCATCGATAAAATGGCCTTGAACGATCATCAAGGTAATCACAACCGTGGACCTGCTCAACGAACTCCGGGAGTGTTGGAATTAGGAACAAGCGATGTTATCCTTGCGCAGAACAAATTGTTATCACAACAGGTTGAGTTGTTAACGAAGCAAATGTCTAAGCTGCCGCAACAATTCAAAGAGATGCATGAATCTTCAAGTAAAAATATGCAAGTGTTAGTGTGTGAGTTATGTCGAGGTGACCATCCGACCGGTTATTGTCCTCCCGTTGTGGAGGAAGAAAATTACGCGGGAAATCAAGGTTACCAACCACGACCTCCGTATCAACAAGCCAACCAAGGTTACCAACAAAGGCCTAACCAAGGTTATCAACAACAATGGAGACCGCAAGAAGCCGGACCATCAAACCGTCAACAATATCAAATTTACACTCAACCTCCGCAAGCTCCCGTTGGAAATACAAAGATGGAAGACACTCTTACACAATTTATGCAAATGGCAATCTCAAACTAAAAGAACACCGATGCCGCCATAAGGAATCTTGAAACACAAGTCGGGCAATTATCAAAACAATTGGCCGACCAACAAAAAGGGCCCTTTACGGCAAATACGCTTCCGAATCCTAAGGATTGTAAAGCAATTCTCACAAGAAGTGGAAGAGAGATTGACATGGGGGTAGGTAAAAAGAGAGTGGAGGAGGAGGTTGTAGTTGAAAAAGAAAAAGATAGGGAGGAGATTGAAGTAGAAATAAATGTTGAGGGTGTGTTAGTTGAAAATGAGATAGAAAAAAATGAGAAAGAAAAAAAAGAGAATGAGAAAAAAATAGAGAGTGAAGAAAGAGTGAAGAGAACTAAGAAGGGAAAGGAGCCGATGAACAATATTCCAATTCAACATCTACCATATCCGCATGCTCCTACAAAGAAAGATAGTGTGCGGCACTATTCTCGATTTATGGATATCTTTAAGCAATTACAAATAAATATTCCATTTTCCGAGGCTTTGGAGCAGATGCCTAAATATGCGAAATTCATGAAAGATATCCTCACGAAGAAGAAAAGGTATACTGATCAGGAGACGATTATGGTGGATGCAAGCTGTAGTGCAATCATTCAACGAACGCTCCCGCGAAAAGAGTGTGATCCGGGACGAGTTACATTGCCGGTTACGATAGGAAACATGTATGTGGGCAATGGGTTGATTGATTTGGGTTCTAGCATCAACTTGATACCATTGTCGATTGTGAAACGGCTAGGCCACATGGAATTAAGCTCCACGCAAATGACGTTGCAACTCCCCGATAAATCCACTACCCGCCCTCACGGTGTAGCGGAAGACGTGTTGGTCAAAGTGGATAAATTTTTGTTTCCAATTGATTTTGTTGTAATTGAAATGGAGGAGGACGATGATGCACCTTTGATTCTTGGAAGGCCTTTCATGAAAACTGCCCGTATGGCAATTGACATGGACGATCGTCTCATGAAAGTGAGAGTCCAAGATGAAGAGGTGTGTTTCAATCTTTATAATACCATGAAGCACAAGCAAGATAAGGGTGATTGTTTCCGAATCGATGCAACGGAGAAAGCAAGTTTTGAAGTTACAAAGCAAATTCATGACATTGATCCTTTACAAAGAGCTTTGGATGATTCCTTGGAAGTATTCTCGGTTGAAGAAGAGCAAGCTCTTGAAGAGTGTTTGTTAGAGCTTGAAGCTTTGGAAGAATTGCAACCTTGGGAGTATGAAGAGGAAGTTCTAAAAAAAGAGGTGATTGAGGAAAAGTCCCAACTTGAGCTGAAAGTGTTACCGTCAACCTTGAAGTATGCTTTTCTCGATGACAGTGGTAATAAACCGGTGATCATAAGCAGTGTTTTATCTGAAGTGGAGGAAAGCCGCTTAATTCAAGTGTTGAGAAAAAATCAAGATGCAATGGGATGGACTTTGTCCGATCTCAAAGGCATAAGCCCTTCGTATTGCATGCATAGGATATTCATGGAGGAAGACTTTAAACCAGTTGCTCAACCTCAACGCCGCTTAAATCCTATCATGAAATAAGTGGTTAGGAAGGAAGTGGTGAAAATGTTAGATGCCGGGATGATTTATCCTATTTCTGACAGCCCGTGGGTTAGTCCGGTGCATGTGGTACCGAAAAAAGGCGGATTAACGGTGGTCCGAAACGAGAAAAATGAGCTCATTCCAACAAAGACCGTAACCGGGTGGAGAATGTGCATCGACTACCGTAGGTTGAACAAAGCTACGAGAAAAAATCATTTTCCTCTACCTTTTATGGATCAAATGCTCGAAAGGCTTTCCGGTCAACAATACTACTGTTTTTTGGATGGTTATTCGGGTTACAATCAAATCATTGTGAACCCGGATGATCATGAAAAAACAGCTTTTACATGTCCGTTTGGAATCTTCGCTTATAGGAGGATGCCGTTTGGATTATGTAATGCACCAGCGACTTTTCAATGGTGTATGCAAGCTATCTTCTCGGATTTGATCGAAAAGACAATTGAGGTCTTTATGGATGATTTCTCCGTTTTTGGACAATCATTTGATTTGTGCTTGAAAAATTTGGATACGGTGTTGGAACGGTGTGTGGAAACTAATTTGGTGCTTAATTGGGAAAAATGCAACTTTATGGTTAACGAGGGAATTGTGCTTGGTCACAAAGTGTCTTCGAAGGGCCTTGAAGTTGATAAAGCCAAAGTGGATGTTATCGAGAAATTACCACCGCCGATGAATGTCAAAGGTATAAGGAGCTTTCTTGGACACGCGGGGTTTTACCGTAGGTTTATCAAGGACTTCGCCAAGGTCGCAAAGCCGTTGAGCAACTTGCTTGTCCAAGGTAAGGTTTTTGACTTTGACGAGTCTTGTCTTTTCGCATTTAATTTTTTAAAACAAAGTTTAACCACCTCACCGATAATCGTTGCACCAAACTGGAAATAGATTTTGAATTAATGTGCGATGCAAGCGATTATGCGGTTGGGGCTGTTTTGGGTCAGAGGAAAATGAAAGTTTTCCACGCTATACATTATGCGAGCAAAGTTTTAAACGAGGCTCAGATTAACTATGCAACAACTGAAAAAGAGTTGTTTGCCATAGTGTATGCGTTGGAGAAATTTCGTGCCTATTTGATTGGTTCACGTGTCATCGTTTATACGGACCATTCGGCTATAAGGTATCTTCTCACCAAGCCTGATTCAAAACAGAGGCTGATTCGGTGGATCCTTTTGTTACAGGAATTTGTTCTTGAAATTCGTGACAAGAGGGGTTCCGAGAATTTGGTGGCGGATCACTTATCCCGCCTGGTCAACATTGACGTGACCAAAAATGAGTTTGAGGTAAAAGAGGAGTTCCCAGATGAAAAACTTTTTAGAGTGCAGGTTAGACCGTGGTTCGCCGACATGGCTAACCACAAAGCCACCGGATTGATACTGGACGGTCTAACGCACCACCAAAAACGGAAATTTTTGTCTGATGCCAAGTCATTTGTATGGGATGAACCCCATTTATTTAAGCTTGGTGTCGACAACCTCCTCAGAAGGTGTGTGTCAGTGGAGGAAGCCACGAATATTCTGTGGCATTGTCATAACTCTCCTTACGGAGGTCACTTCAATGGGTTAAGAACGGCCACTAAAGTCCTTCAATCGGGCTTTTATTAGCCGTCCTTATTCAAAGATGCGCATGCGCATGCCCTTAGTTGTGACAAGTGCCAGAGAAGCGACGGTATTTCACAGTGGCAAGAAATGCCATTACAAAATATGTTAGAAATCGAAGTTTTTGACTGTTGGGGGATCGACTTTGTCGGTCCATTCCCATCTTCTTTTTCTAATGAATATATTTTGGTCGCTGTGGATTACGTTTCCAAGTGGGTTGAGGCGATAGCATGTGCTAAAGCCGACGGAAAAACAGTGGTGAAGTTTTTGAAAAGAAATATTTTTGCGCGTTTTGGTACACCTCGAGTGTTAATAAGTGATGGAGGATCTCACTTCTGTAACACTCAACTTGACAAAGCTCTTGAGCAATATGGTGTGAAGCACAAAGTTGCTACACCATATCATCCTCAAGCTAACGGTCAAGCAGAGGTATCCAATCATGAGATTAAGCGTATCTTAGAGAAAACTGTTTCGGCCTCGAGAAAGGATTGGGCGAACAAACTGGATGATGCGTTGTGGGTGTATCGGACCGCTTTTAAGGCTCCGATCGGTCTCACACTGTTTAAAATGGTTTATGGTAAGAATTGTCACTTGCCGGTAGAGTTGGAGCAAAAGGCGTTTTGGGCCTTAAAATTTTTGAATTTTGATCCAACTCTAAGCGGCGAAAAAAGAATAGTGCAATTACACGAGTTGGATGAAGTGCGCCTTCAGGCGTACGATTCCAATAAATTGTATAAGGAACGTGTAAAGTCTTACCATGACAGAAAAATTATCATCAAACAGTTTGAGGTCGGACAGCTGGTCTTATTGTTCAATTCTCGATTAAAATTGTTTCCCGGAAAATTAAGATCTAAATGGTCCGGTCCGTTTCGGATTGTGGAAATCAAACCCTATAGAGCAATCGTAATTGAGGACACAACGTCAAAGGAAAATTGGACAGTTAATGGCCAGAGGCTGAAAGTGTATCTCGGAGGAGGTTTCGAGCGGAATCCCGCAGTTGTGCCTTTCCGCGATCTGTGAGGTCGCGATGGACCGTCGAGCTTAGCCGACGTTAAACAAGCGCTTGTTGGGAGGCACCCCAACATTGTAAGTATTTTTGCTTTAATTTGCTGTTTTTAGTCATTTTTTACATTTTGGACTTTTGGAATTATAGCAGCAAGACAGACCTGTAATTTTGAAAAAAAACTGTCTTGCTCGCTGGCTCATTCGCACTGTGAATCTGGGGCGAGCGTTCGCCAGCCATTCGCACTGCGAAGATGGGGCGAGCATTCGCCAGACATTCGCACTGCGAACGTCAGCGCACCTGCCATCTTGCCATTGCTGGCACATCAGAAAAAAAAGGAGGGTTTGATGGGTGGGCCTGCACGTAGTCCCAAGACCCTTGTTGAAGTGTAGATTGACTTGGGGGGGGGGACCAAACCCTAAGTCACTTTCACTTTCAACCTAAGAGAAAAGAAAAAAAAAGAAAAAGCTCTCAACTTCTCCTTCCCTCTCACGTGAAAACTCTGTCCATCTCAAGTTTTTTTTACTCAATTTCCATTGCCAAACAGGTTTGATATTCTTGTCCCTGTGCTTTCTCATTATTTGAATTGTGTTATAAATTATGCTTGAAAATGTGTAGAAAGTTAGGGTTCAATTCTGTTTGGGGAATGTTCAATGCATGTCAAAATTTTCAACTGATTTTGAGTATAGATTACATTTAAAATCATGATATATGGTGAAATCTGGGTCTGCATAAATTTTTCAAAATTTTCGTGCATTCGCTGGCTTGTTCGCATTGCGAACCTGGGGCGAGCGTTCGCCAGGCTTCGTAGTGCGAATATTCTAGCGAGCAACCCAGATTTTTGTTTTTCTGATATTTCATTCTGCTGCTTGTCTGTCTTTAATTCTAATGATCTGTCTTGGTGTTTTTGTGTGGACTTGTTTGTCATTGGTGCAGATGGGTCCTAAAACCATGATAAGGAAAAGAAAGACATCCACATCAAGACAAGCGCCGGTCCGTTTTGATGAGACCCGGTTCTGAGGAATTAGACAAGCTCAGAGGTATGAAGTGTTAGAAGCAAGGACCATCCTTGCGGAAAGGAGGTTTGTTCTGAATGAGCAGGGAAGTTATCGTGCCATTGCTGCCCTGTTAACTGCAAAAAAATGGGATACACTGATAACTCCTGTTGATTCATACGATGTGGAAATGGTTCGTCAGTTTTACGCCAACGCCCTTCCTGATGAGGGCGATCTATTTACTTGGACTACGTTTATTGGCGGGAAAACGGTAAGGTTTGACAGAAGAACTATTAACAGAGTTCTTGGAGATCCCCTTCCACTGCAGGCTAGCGAAGAGGATAGGTATCATGAGACGCTGAGTAATTATCGTGATATTGCCGCAATGACTCGTGATCTCCTACGCCCAGGTAAAAATGTAAAGTTTAATCATTCAGGAGTGGCTGTTCGATATCACCGTGAGGATATGGTGCCTTTGGCTCAACTTGTTTTACTTTTGGTTGTGACCAAAATTACGCCAAAGTCACACTCCTCCACAGTTCCGATTCGGTTGGCTCACCTTGTCCACAGTATCCTTACTAACGTAGAAATTGACGTCGCAAGGATCATTGCTGATGAAATAAGGGCCATCATTGAGAGTGGTTTAGGTGGGAATGCTTCGAGGAAGAATGCCCCTCTTGCTTTCCCTTGTTTGATTATGACCTTATGTGCTGATGCTGGAGTGACTTTGCCTTCGCGTCGTCAAGTTACTGTGTCGTCGACTATTGATGATCGATATGTCGACAAATTCTGCAAACCGAAAGGTGTTAGAGCTGAATCTTCTGGGGCTGGTGCTGGTGCTGAGATCGGTACAATCGAGGGTGCTGCTTCTGGATCTCACAGCTTCTATCCATATCAGCAGGAGATCTGCCAATATAATTGGGATTGGATGGCTGCCCAACAGCGTGCCATGACTGATATTCATGATTCTTTGCAGGTTCTCCAATTGCAGATCCGCGACCCTTCTACGCAGCACACTATGATGTCGAGGGAACAGTTCCTCGCGCATGCTAGATGGCCTGAGGCCAGGCCTGTTTTCAGTTGGGGAGAGGATGTTGTTGAGCCTGCTACTGATGATGATGCTGAGGAGAGGGGAGATGGCGATGATATTATGATTTCGGATGATGATAATGGGCAGAGGACGGATGTAATAGGGACTGAGCCTGAGGATGATCAGGGTACTAATGTTGTCGAGACGGAGTCTGAGGAGGACTGATTTTTGGATCTTAGACTTGTACACTTCCTTTGGTCATCAAAGTGAAGTTTCTTGTATTTTGTTTTTTCAGCTTTTACTAGTCTAATATTGATGTACTCGTACTAGTGTGGTACTTTTTGGATTATGTAGGTGTTTTATACACCAGGCACTTTATGATTATTATTAGTAATGATTATGGTTTGCAGTAAAAATTTTTGTTTCGCTTTACTAATAAATTGTTGGTTTTTAATTTTCATATTAAGTGTTGAGTTCTTCAGTTTACGAATGCTCAACACTTCAGTATGTTTTTTGTTGTTAAGTGTTAGTAAGAGTTGAATTCTTCAGTTGACGAATGTTTAACTCTTAAACTGTGCATATGTGTTATTTTGATGTTCCTTCTTTTAGGAAGAATTTGGGGAAGTAGGTTGGAGACTCTTGATTTTAAAGGTAGATTCCTCCAAGATGTGAGGGCTATGATAGTACCGTAAGCATTGTGTTGCGACAAGGTATATCGTTACCTAGTTCGAGAATTTTTTATGTTTTAGAACTTTGTGTCTTGGTGCGATTAAAAATGTTGTTTCATGTTACAACTTCCTTTGAATGCATGTGTCATTTTAGGATCAAAACCATTAAAGTGAGAAGCCTCCAAGGTTACTATATGCTAAGGATTGTGATGAATGTTGTCTTTACTTTTAATTCATGCCTTATCTTGTGACCATGTGATTTTGTGGAAGTATGAGAAGTGATCAAGGCACTTGTTTGAATTTGAGCACAACTATGTCCATATATTAATTCACCCGTGAGTAGTGAGCATTTGGTAGCCCTTTGAGCCTAAACAGTTTAGAACTCAATTGAATGATGAACTTGTTTTATGTACATAATCTGCAAGTTTGGTTCATCATTGAATTTGGTGAGTTCTAACATTTTCTTCTTTAACCTTTGAAAATTGTATACTTTGACTTCCTTGCCTTAAAAAGCAAGGAACATTCACTTTAGGTTGAGTTGAAAATGAGTTGGGGAGAATAAAAAGAAGATGGGTGCATTACTCCAAATCTTTAAAAAAAAAAAAAATTCAAGCAAGCATGTAAAGAAAAGAGTGTGAATATGTTGTACAAAGGAGAAAATGCTTGCTTGAATAAAAAAAAATAATAATAATATCAATAAGTGTACACGGTAGTTTGTGAGGGTGGAATGAAAAATTGGTGAAATGAAGTGTGTTGTGTGAATATGTGTATAGTGAATGTTCGTTGGCTTCGGCAATTTCATTTCAATGGCCATTAGAAATGTCCCTTTTTTGTTCACCGGACCAAACTACAACCTTGAAGTCCTTAGTGATCTTTTACTTCCATGATTTCTGTTATGATCATTGAGATATGGTATGAATTGCTTAGTATTGCTTCATTTGTCATTTGAGTGTAATTGTCCTGTGTTTGTATGCACGTTTGCCTTCAATCCTTTTTTGAAGAGGAGTGTAGAATGACATATGCAGGATAAGTTAGTTGTTTCTTGAAACATTGTTTGAAATTGTTTAAGACGCAAGTTCTTTTTCATATCAACTTCTTGAATTGTGTAATTGTGCATTGTTGTGATCGTTGTTTAGTTGAGCCGTTTTTCGCGTCTTGGTTGAATTGAGTGCTCGAGCAAATCCTTGTGAGAGGCATACTTTGCTTGAGGACAAACAAAGAGTTAGTTGGGGAGAGTTTGTTAGATGTCAAACTTGTTATATATTTGTATGGAATTTTGGCATTTTTCATTTCTTTCTAACGGTGAATGGTGAATTTACGCGGTAAAATGGAGTTGTAATGCTGACATTGGAATATATGTGTGGAGCTTGTAATTTGTGTGTTAATATGCAGGTATAGGCATGAAAGGAGCAAAATTGTGAACACATGGAATCAATGCAAGTTTCTACTGATTTATTGCTGCAACAGGGTGTTCGCAGTGCGAACAATCTGGCGAAGGCCCAGCGAAGGTTCGCACTACGAGGGACCAGCGAAGGCGCCAGCGAATGGAGGCAGTGAGCTCCAGGTTTTCAATTACCTTGTGTTCGCACTGCGAACTCCTAGCGAGGGTCCAGCGAATGTTCGCTGGTTGGTTCGCAGTGCGAAGGTGCTGGCGAAGAGAGGCAGAGAGTTCCAGTTTTGTGAATTCTGGCTCGCTAGTTTATTCGCAGTGCGAATGAAGCTAGCGAATGATTCGCAGTACGAATGAAGGGTTCGCAGTGCGAACCCACGATTTCTGCTTGGGGCGGTTTAAGTCTCAGAGGCACTTAAAGTGCCATTTTTCCTCATTCGCAGTGCGAATGGATTGCTCGCAGTGCGAATCCTGCAGAATTCTGCTATGTATAAATAGAATTTCACTTTTTGTTAAGAGGATCTTTTGTTCATTTTGATCCAATATCATAGTTTTCAGTCTTTTTACCATTGGAGCTTGTATTTTCTCTTGGAGAAGCTGATTTTGCGTCCATTCTTGATTATTCGGCGTGGGTGTTTACTCATCTCCTCTCTTTACTTGTTATCCAATCTACCATGAGAAGTGGTAGCTAAACCCTCTATGTTGAGGTTAGAGGTAGTTGATTCTGTTTTTATGTATTGCTTTTGATCTATTGTATATGAACAAGCTCTTTGATCAATATAGATGAAGTTGTTTTCTCTTAATGCTTTATGTTTGATTTGTTTTACTCTAGACATAGATTCCACAAATCTTGACCTAACAATTTCATCTCTTAAAAACAAACTCTAGACATAGATTTGGGATTTGCTATTCGCATTGTATTGATCTTAATGATCGTTGTTTAGATTGTTAGCGTGAGACATCATCTAACGGTTTAAGCAACGATACTCACGACTTCGCTTTAGACATAAACTTAGTCGGGAGGATACGCGGTTATGTTGGTCGGAAACCAAGTTCATATGCTTGATTAATCGTTTATACATGGAAAGGATTAGTGAAACCTAACCTTAACATGTTTTTATAAAACCTTTTACAAAAATCTTTGTGACAAATTAATTTTTTCTACAAGTGAATGTTAAAAACAATTGAGAAACTTTTGAAACTGTTAACTTAGAATATTGAAACTATCGAAAGGCACGCATCAAATATCAAACAATCCCTGGGGATACGATTAAAAACAACCCACACTATTACTCTTCTAACAGCTGTCAATGGTGGGTTAGTCAAAAACGTCCTCTGAATCAGCAGTCATACCACCGTAGGTCGCGCCAACATGCTGGACCAAAACTAAAGAAGCATTACACTCCGCTACCGTTGCCATATAGTCAATTCTTGCCATATTTAATCAAAGGTGGACTTATAGTGCCAAAGGAATTGAAGCCAGTACTTTCCCCGTACCCACCAAGTTTTGACGTTAACGCCTGATGTGACTACCATGCCGGGGCTCCGGGGCATTCAACTGACGACTGTAAGGTGCTACCGAGTAAGGTTCAGACCCTGCTCGACTCCAAGATGAACTCCTTCACGCCTCAAGGCATTCAGATTCATAGTCCTCTACTCAATCACGCAAGTTCATTAGTCCCGGCTTTGGAAGAAATTACCAAGAATGGATGTGAAGATGTTTCTCAAGAAAATCTGACTTATCAACCACAATCTCGTCAGGTAACACAGCAGAGTCATGCTCCGAAAGAGTTTGATCCAATCCCCTTGACCTACAATCAGTTGTGGAATTATTTCTCCCGAAACTCGGTAATGGCACCTATAAAACCTAAGCCTACGAAGTCCCTCTCTTCTAAAGACAATCTAAATGTCAATTGTGAATTTCATGATGGGGCAGTGAGGCATTCGACAGAAGAGTGCAGGGCCTTCCAGGAGAAAGTTCAAGAGATGATTAATAAGAAGATGCTAACTTTCAATGGAGGAATCCCAGCTGTGAACGGAATCCCTTTGCGTTGATCGGACACGGAGAACAAGAGAAGCCTTTCCCAAGATCATTCAAGTTATTTAGTTTACTTGCATTTGTTTTCTTTCTTTGATTATTAAAGCATGTTTACATGTAAGGACTTATTATTTCGAACGTTAATGTGATTTAATATTTGTTTCGAAGAAATCCATTCGCTTCGCTCATTTTAAAAAAATTGTTTACTGTTTTATAATGCCAATACTGAATGGAGAATGACGAAATAAAACATAACATCTCTTGTTGTATGCTTTTGAATAAAACTTTGCTAAGGATATAAGGCATTGTTTCAAAATCCCAAACACCGGAGATAAACCTTCGTTAACCCGTTTTGAGCCTTGGAGTAGTAGTTTTTTCTTCTCTAAAAATTCAAAGAACCCTCATGTTGTACCAGGGGCAGGGTAATTTTCAAAAAAAAGAATAAGTATATCGAAGAAGGGGGTGGGTACCAAATAAAATTTGAGCCACATATCCTTTGTTTCTTCAACTATGATCTAAAACCGCTATAAAACCCTTAAAAGACCTTATTGAAGCAGGGTTCATTTCGAAAGCATACTCGATGAGATAACGTTTCCTGACTCCTATGAGATACGCTCAAAATTCATATTGGCATTATAGAAAAAGGAATTACGTCATATCCTAACTGATGATTCGGTCATAGGTTCGCGATATGCCTTTTTCAATAAACTTCAAAACAAATATGATGTTGTATTAGCAATTTTGGAATTTACATTTTCTGCATGTAAACACTGTTTGATGTTATAGAAGTTCGCAAACAGCTACGAGAAGCTCAACCTCTGAGATTTGGAGCTCTGTTGAAGATAGTCATTTCAAAATATCAGTCTGGGGCATACCGCCTAAAGATCATGATGAACTGGGGCAAGTTGTTCCTCAGTTATTGCAAATAGAATAACCCTGAGGGGGCACGACCGGAGACTCAGTACACAAAATACCTTCAATCTGAGTCAGTTACGTCGAGATTTTACCAATCTCTCAAGAGTTAGAAGACATTGGAACAGTTGGATACCAAGTCTCCTGTAAAATCCTTTTGAGATGATTTATTTTCGTAGACCATGCAGTATGGGGCATTCGAGAATCGAAGACTTTTCCAACATTTGATACTGGAAAATGGCGACTACTATGCAAGACAAAGCTACATTAACTTCGCAGCATCTCTTCACCTAATTTCCCGAAGATATTCTAATAGCATGATAACTCCCCAGCAAGTTTTCTACCGCGGGAAGTCATGACGATTCCCCAATGAATCGTTATTTCAGGAAATTATGACAAGATTTATACAAGAATTCAGCAGTTGGTTGACCAAAGAATCCCCAGAGAATCTCCTCGGTCTCAACTTTCCCCGACGAAGTGAGTGTTTATTTAACTCCTCGGTGCATTCTCAAGATTTCAATTTTCAATCAACAGTGGATGTTTATTTCGTCCCCACTGAAGTCTACTCTGACGTCTACAACTACAATATGGGTTCAAGCTTCCCCAACGAAGAAGTGGATATTTATTTTATCCCTATCAACGCACCGAACATAAGTTTGATTCGTTCCCAGCGGATCGCTCTCATCCAGAGAATCGGAGTCATTTTGACAATCCCTGGAGTGAAGTTATGATATTATATCCCTGAGTGGATTACTATTTCCCCAGAGAAGTTGGAACCGTTGGTGCCACCTTGGATTTCTATACAAGCTTGATAGATGTATCTCTCGTGCAGAGGATGGACATGCTTCCTCGGTGTTTTGCTTTTTTTCTCCTGTCTTCTTTCTTCCTTTTGTCAGCATGAGCATAAGCATGGCATAACATCATTTGCATTCGCCTCCATGCGTGTTTGCTTTCTGTTTGTTTCTTGTCGCTTTATCTTGATCTTTGTTTGTGTTTGCGCCATGTTTTGGGTTTGTCCGATCTCTCCAAGTAGGTCGTCAACCTTAGGCAGAAAATGCTAATCTCTTCTAAGTTTCCCCATAGAGTTCAACCCTCGTGGATGATGGTTATTTTAGTTATCTTTTTCCGCGCTTGGATAAGATAAATCGCCATTCGAGTTCATTTCTCAATGGCGGGTCTTGTTTGACAGTTTCATTCTAGTTTGATCCTAGATTGATTTTTGGTCCCCAGGGATACCACCTTTACTTTTTGGTCGCCGAGCCTAGGTTGAGCGTGCATCCATGTTGCACTGTGTCTGGCAAGAAGATAATTTTACTACTTTTTTTCAGATAAGTTGCAGTCTCTTCGGAGAAACTTATCGTTTTCAGTTTCTTTTTCGATAAACTGCAGTCTCTTCGGAGAAGTTTATCATTTTACTGCTTTTTTCAGATAAGTTGCAGTCTCTTCGGAGAAACTTATCATTTTCAGTTCCTTTTTCGATAAACTGCAGTCTCTTCAGAGAAGTTTATCATTCACTACTTTTTTCAGATAAGTTGCAGTCTCTTCGGAGAAACTTGTCATTTTCAGTTTCTTTTTCGATAAACTGCAGTCTCTTCGGAGAAGTTTATCATTCATTTTTCCTTTTAGATAAACGGCAGTCTCTTCGGAGAAGTTTATCACTTTACCACTTTTTTAGATAAACTGCAGTCTCTTCGGAGAAGTTTATCATTTACTGCTTTTTTCAGATAAGTTGTAGTCTCTTCAGAGAAACTTATCCCTTTATTGATGGTGTGTGAGTCTCGTACAATTGATAAGCTGCAGTCTCTTTTGAGAAGTTTATCAGGGCATTTTCCGCACGAAGTCCATTTACTTGGCATACAGGAGGGTTTTGATAACCCTGTACTTTTTCCTGATGGTTCCTGAAGATCTCGTTTGATCTCTTCATTTAAAGGAATTTCCAGGCGTTTGATGCTATTTCTTATTGAAAACTCCATCTTTTTTTGTTTGCATGATCCTACCGCCGTGTGGATCCTGCTTTGTCTTCTTGCTTGCTTATATATCAACTGGTCACGCTTGAACCTGCTGGGTCGTCGCCCTAGAGTCCCCAGTGTTGTTTTCTTTTCCCCAGTGCGTCTGGTCATCCCCAGTGAGTTGTTACTCGTTGTGTTGGCTCTTTTCCTCGTCTGTTTAGTCTGCATTTTGCATTTTATCATTCCATCATTCTCATCATACTAGAGTTCATGGCATGTCAGCATTAGGTTAGTTTTATCCATAACATTGCATGTCATTGCATCTAAGGGAAAAATTTTCGGTTATCTGTATTTAAATATCTCTCACCATGACCTAATGACGATTTTCATCACCCTGTCATCCGGTGAAGATATTTAAATAGGGGCAACTGTTGTACCCCAAATTTTTCCCTTAGATTCATTGATTCGTCTGCATATCATCTTAGGACAATCATGCTTGCATATCTAACCCTATCCTGTGTAGTGGCTTTGTTTGTTTGTTCATTTATGTTGACAGCTTTGGAAGGCCATAGTAATGGTTACAACCAAGGGCTTCAGTCAGTATAGAAAGTTTGCTAAGGAGGATTAAGGCTATACAGTTGGCGCAGTTAGTGATTAAGGACTGTGGACTTTTTGGTTGGATTAATGTTCGATTTTCAAGGGACTTTCCAAGATGGAGTACAAATGATGTCAATATGATTTACAAATAGGATTTCAAGAGGATTTGAACTTTTGGATTTTAAGAATGTTCACAAATTTTGAGGATTATGCAAGGATACTAAATTTGAGTTAAGGTAAATTCCAAGAGATTTTTAAGTTGGATTTATAAGAGATTTTAACTTGAATCAAGGAACATCATTTTGAATTAAGAGACTTTCAAGTTGGTTTTAAGGAATTTCTACTTGGGTTCACAAAATTATTTCAAGTTCGGTCTATAAGGGTTCTTCACTTGATTCTTCAAGATTGATTACTTCAAGATTGGTTACAAGATTTTAATTTGGATTAAGACATTTCTTAAGTTGGTTTTTTTAAGAAGAGTTCTAAAGTTGGATTTTAAGAGAGTTTCTTAAATTGGATTTATGAGACAATTTCATTATGGAATTTACAAGTCAACTTCCTTTCGGATTCACAAGTACACTTCATATTGGAAAAAAACTTACAATTGATTATGGGATTATAATAGTACAAGAAAACTAAGAGTTACTACAAGATTTCTACAAGTATAATACAAAAGAAGCATTAATGTGAAATGTTGGACCCTGAGCAAGGTTTTCAACTAACTTGGCTGGAACCTAGGAGCCCATAGTCCATTTTTGATATTGGCAAGCCCATTTGGTATAGCATCCGTTCCAAGGAAAAGAGTCGACTTTGTTCCAAAGGATGTTGCACAAGCCTAAAAGCAAGAACGAAAGAAACTCAATCCAAACCATCAGCCACCAACAAGCCAGCCAAGCCTGCAAGAAAAGGAGAAAATATGAGCATCACAAAGCACAAAACATGGACGAAAGAAGAAGAAAACAAATAAAAAGAGAAAAGCGCCAGGCAGCACTAAATCCAAACATCATCGCAAGGATAACAGCAACACTAATTATAACAGGAATCACAACCCAACATCACTAGAAACCATGCCCTGCAAACTCAAAGCAATCATAGCCACCACGTCAAAATAAAACAACCATGAGAATTCAGCAACCCTGCAAAAGCAGCAGAGACAACGACAAACTTTAAACCAAACTTAAATGCCCTGCGAATTCAACATCATAAGACAAGAATATCAGTTCACAAACCAAGCACCAAGTTAGCAAAACAAGACAACCCTGCGAAGCATGAAACGTCAGGCCATCATCATCATTCCAAAACGATAAGCAACCATTATTAAACACCATAACCAACAAGGCTCACAGTTTTCAACGATTAGCAACTTGGTTTCAGAATTGAGGAGGAGCCTCAAAGTCATCACTAACCGCTCAAAATAGCAGATCAATGCAAACAAGAGCATCAATTCCATGCTACTTCTAAAGAGGAAGAAAGGTTTATCAGAAAAAGGAAAAGAAGAGAAGAGGATTTTCGCAGCAACATTCAGTGCCCAGAAAAGATTTATTTTTATCACACCGAATCAACAAAACCACTCATAACAGAGCAATATAACTTCATTCCAATTTCGTACCAGACAAGTATATCACAACATACCAACATTTGAAGTTAAGTTCCAAAACCAACAAAACAATAACCTTAATGCTCAGAATATTTGATATTCATCATCGCATGCCTTCCAAATTCGTCACAGACAGCAGGACAAGAACTTTATTTCCTTCCAAAGTATAGCAGACAAGGAGACATTGGGCCCCACCTTCTCAACAAATATCCAGCAGTTCAATGACAATTCCAACATCTGCAGCCACACACAATTCAATCATAATGGAAACTATTTATGGTGGTACCTACACGTTCAGACAGCAGTTCAAGGCAAGACCTTCAATAATAATCAATTTGTTGGACCAAAAAGAAAAGAATTTGAACTTAGAGGACTAAAGAGACGCGTAAAAGTTAGAATTTTCCAAAAAAAGAAAACATTACTAATTAGGCCTCAGATTTCTTTTCCTTATCAAAATAATGCGCAAAAAAAGGATTTGGTTCAAAGGAACTAAATGAGTTTTAAAAAAGGAAATTGAAATCAGGAGTTTTCATCATTTTCCAAAATAGAATTGTGGGCGACATCAAAAGACATCACCAGCAATCAATTCTTTCCCAAATGGAATAAGCAGAAAAATCAAATAAGGCAACATGTGAAATCACGTTTTCAAGACGGTCATGAAAGTTCCCAAAAGCTTCCAAATTGAGAAAACAATATCAGACAGCATTTAAGCATTTCCAAAACAATTCTAGACATGATTCAAACGTTCCAATACAAATTCAATACCGCATTAAAAAGTAAATCATCATTGGCCATCTATAAAAAGGGGCTCACGCTCCATCAGAAAAGGAAAAAAAATCACCCAAAAATCAACAGATCGTACACAACAACATCATCACCAAGTTTCACCACCAAACCCACACCAAATACAGAAAAAAGCATTCATCATCGTCTCAACAGCCAGAGAAGGACAGAAGCAGAAGAAGAACAACACCGAAGGCAACAAATCGTACAAAGAGGTAAAGAGAGAAAGAAGATCTTCCCTGAACGATTCACGACGACGTCGCCACCGTCACCGATCACCTTTCCCTTTTTTTACTTTACTTTGAATCATTGCATCTTGTATATGTAATACCCTCAATATAATGAAATCGGGGTATAAGGTTATGTGGGGTGGGGTTTCTTGTTGTTTTCGTTTGATCGAGAGAGAAGAGAGAATGAGAGTGAGCGGTGGCGATTAGGGTTCATAAACCCTAATTGTTGAGAGAATTGAGAGAAATTGTGAGAAAGGCGAGAGAGAGAGAGGAACGATTTGATCCGTGTGAGGTTCCCTCCGTTTCTGTTTTTTCTCAACTTTTTTTTTTTTTTTTAATCAAATCTTTTAATTAATAAAATAAGACCTTTTTATAATGCTAAAACTAATATCTTTTTTTTAAAAAAAATAAATTACCTTTTCTTTTTTTATTTAGTTTAAGGGCCTTTTTTTCTTTTTTTTTTCTCTTATTTGGAATTGTCTAAAAAAAAAAAATAAGGAGAACCTTTTTGAGATAATAATTTCTTTCTTTTATAATAATTATTCTAATTTAAAATAAATCTTTTATGTAGCAACTTTTAATGATTTAAAACGTTTAGAAGAGTTTTTTAACTTTATGACTATAACCTTAAAACTAAAATAAAAGAAAAAACACTTAAAACAGATAAAACCTTTTTTTTATTAAGAAATTCAAATTAAAAATAATCTATAATATTTCTTATAATAATATTGAACTTTTATTAAAAATACTAAATTAAAAACTCTTTTAATCAATAAAAACTCTTAACAACTCTTTTCCCCACTTTTAATAAAACCTTACAACTAAAAAAATAAACTCTTAAACAATTAAACCTTTTATAAGGAACGCTAACTAAAAATAACCCTTAACAAATCCTCATGATAACGATCATTTTCTTTTTCTCAATAAACCTTAAAATCAAACTCGTTAGATCCCTCGCGCTTGAGTGTCCGTTTGTATGTTATTTATCTTGTCTTTGTATGCCTACGTCTATTTGAATGTTTACTTATGCTTGTTATCCTCAAACCCTTTCGAAACATACAAAAATCCTCGATCCAACGTCGAGCCCATTTTCTACCCATATAAGTCGATCGCCTTCGGGCCTCGCATTCAACCTTTTCGGTCACAATACACTTTAACTAGCCCCCTTTGCTAGTGCACACTAATAATCATTAAGTTAGTCCCCCTCGACATTCCAAAGGAAGGTTCCCTTAATATTGACTCAGATGTCATAGGACTAACACGCCTTAGAACCCTTGGCCTTAGGATTCGGAGTCGTCGTACTCCACGTCTCGCCGTAGACACTTAGAATCTTAGTCTTAGGATCGGAGTCGTCGCACTCCAAGTAAATGCTCCGCCGCGAACATTTACAATCCTACCCCTCTTGAACCAACCTACAACTTTAGAGTCGCCGCACTCTATGTAAAGTCTTGCCCAAGACTTTACCTCCCCTTGGAACCTTGACTACGTCAAGAAGTTCCTCTTTTCAGAACTACGCATACTCTGATTCTACTCCCGAGGATACGTAGGCACAAGGTGCGATACCTTGTCGAGTATACTTAGATACTAACCCCTAGGGTTTTCAACCTTTAGCATAGCACCTTTAGCAAGCGAGTAAGAGATAACATGAATATTAACAAGAGGTTCCCGTAGAGTACTACGGACGTTTAGGATGCTAATACCTTCCCTAGGCGTAACCAACCCCCGAACCTTAGATCTTTTAGGTTTTTCCGCTTTTGAACCTTTCCTTTGGATAAATCAAAGTCGGTGATGAACATTTAAAGAAATGTGATCCTAGTTCATTAATAACTATAGTATCCAATTCTCACCGCAACAATACTCAATGACTTTTTAAATAAAGGAACAAATATTCTAGAATCAAAGTTTAAAAAAAAACTATTCATACAAAATATAATTCAAATATTTTAAGTCACATTCAAAACTTTCCATTATCACAAATATAATTTTAGGAATTATAACTTAAAATAGATTCTTACCATGATATTGTAGTTTTCAAATCACAATTATTATTTCAAATGTGATCACCAAAACAAATATCATTTAAATATATATTGTAATCAGATTTATTTTCAATGATTCATACAAAATACAGAAGATCTTAAATCCATATAAGTCTTTTGAAAATAAATATAACACATAAATCATAAACTTCATAGTAAGTGTAAAAAAAATGCAAAAAAATTATCACTAAAATGTCATGCCTCTTAAAACATATATATCAATATTGGAAAAAAAAACCATGAATTACAAATATATGTTTCATGATCCAAAATAACTAAAAAACATTGATGTATAGAGGACAAATCTCAATAAACTAAACATGAAGATCTGCTCTGATACCACTTGTTGGAATTAAATCAATACCAATTAATCACATATACATGTTCTACATATTATGTCATATATTTTAGTGCATAATAGAATAGATAATACGAACATGTATATACTTACAGGATCTACAACCTGTTAGTATATGAGAGAAGAGATTGCAGAAATACCAGGATCTATTGAGAAAATTTCTGTTGACGATAATCTTGAAAGTTAGAAGACAAACAACGAATACCTAATGGCTTGTATGGTTTTTCCTCAACCGATACTTCTAATGTCTTGAATACTCTTCAGATGGGGAGAATAGATAAATTGTTTGTGTACGGTATATTGGGGACCATAATCCATATATAGTGTGATGACCAATTAGGGTTTCCATTATTCCCAAATGGGTCATCCTAATATCTAATTATATTTGAGTTCATATCTAATTAATTAATTATTTATTAAATAGAAATCTAAATAGCCTTTTAAATTTATTTGATCACTTAATTATTTAAGGCACTTAATTATTGATAAAATAACTACTATAATTAAATAAATATATTTGACCGCATAATTATTAAAATACTAATATAATACTAAATTATTAAATATTCCAACAATTTAATGATAGTTTTATGGCTTAAATACATTTTATATTTTTATTTTTTATATTTTAATGTTTTCAATTCAAATTTCAGCTTTTTTCCCTCTATTTAGCAATTCTCTAGGATTTTTTTAGTCTCATTTCATTTTTGCTGCAGAACCTTTGTAAGAGACACATCACATACTCACCCAAAATTTTAAGGTGATAGGTGTGTGGGTTCTCCCACTTATAAATGCTCAAGTCACCACATTCCTATCCAATGTGAGACTATTATCCACAATACTCACACTTGTTAATACTTAACAAATGTCTAGAACAACTAAACTCAAAGAAAACAATCTAGAAAATTCTAAAAAATTCATTTATTATATTTTTAAAGTTGTTACTTTATAAATATAAAAAATTTATTTACATTAATAAATTATCGGAGTCTAGACACACAATTGTTTGTCTATTTTTTTAATCTGCACACGCATGAAAATTTAAATCTCTCTCTCTCTCTCTCTCTCTCTCTCTCTCTCTCTCTCTCTCTCTCTCTCTCTCTCTCTCTCTCTCTCTCTCCTCTCTCTCTCTCTCTCTCTCTCTCTCTCTCTCTAGGCTATATTAAATGATTACTACAATTGTATATATTTATGAATAGTACGTGAACAATGACATGAACAGTACCTGTGAACAATGACTTTAAGTAGTGAAACAAAGTTGATTGATAAAATGTAAAAATTTAGTAAATAAAGTTGGTTAATAAACTTACTGATATTAAAAATAATTTTTAGTAGTAAAACAAAGTTAGTTAATGAAAACTAAAAAAATAGTTAATGAAATTATGAAATTGATTAATAAACGTTCATATATTAAAAATAATTTTTAACAGTAACTATAATCAATTAATAAAATATAAAATATTGATTAATGATGTTATGAAATTGGTTAATCAGATAATTCTATATTAGTATTTTTTAATTTAATAATTATATATATATATATATATATATATGGAAAATGTTTTTTTTAATAAGCAATTTATATCCAGCAGGATTTGAACCTGAGACCTTGAGAGGAGCACACTCTCAAAATTGAAAAATGTTAACACACACTCAAAATTGGTGGGTCTCACACAAAAATACACTAAGTATATTTTCTTTCTATTTTTTTCATTTTAATGTGGGTCCCACTCAAAAATGATGGGCTCCACACAAAAATACACTATGGTATATGTTGTTAATACACACCTGCATAGGTGTGTATTAGCATGACTCTCTCTCTCTCTCTCTCTCTCTATATATATATATATATATATATATATATATTTAAAAATTTATTTTGTAATTTCACTTTCACCGTTTATCTATCATGCATCTAGACCTTGTCATTCTAAATCTACTATTTATATTTTTTAAATCCTCTGGTTTAAGTGCATACCTTAGATCCTACTTTCATGCATCAAGCAATATTAACGCAATTATGTAACTTTCCAAGAGTGGTTTGTGACAATAAATTAAAAATTAAATATATTATATAAGCAAATACATTAGTTATCGCCTGGGGGTTATCACAAACTCTAATAAAAATTCAGAAAAAAGAATAGAAAAAAATTGTCAAAAAGATATGAATGGAAGTTTTTGAATATTAAAAATCGTTGTGTTAGGGCTTTTGGATGACAGTGCCTTCATTGATATCTTCATCGGTGCCGGTATCTGGGAGAGATCAAATGACATGGGATGAAATTAGAAGTTGGAGTCAAGTGCCTAATAATGGAAGCATGAATCCTTCTCCTATGGGTAAGGCTTCTCCAATGGTGTATGCATATGCTTTTTTCGAATAATTTGGCTAAGAGATGCCAGGGAGGAAATAAGGGGAAAGAGGTATCTTATAGAAATGCAGTCATTGGGGGTGACCCGATTTGCATGGAGGAAGGAGATTTAGAAGGAGTCAAGGAGCAGGAGGGGAGCAATGATAGTGAAGTGGATGGAATGAAAGTGGAAGAATGTGTTAATGGAGGGCATGAATGTCCTCAATTTGTGTTCTCCTAAACCGAAGAAAAATGGATAGGCAGACCATGGAGGAGATGAGTCATAGTCAAATTGTTAGGGAGAAAGATAGGTTATAAAGCCTTGGAAACTCGGTTGAAGCAAATGTGGGTAAGGAAAGGGATTATAAGCATTATTGATTTAAGTAATGATTTATATCTTGTATCCTTCACACACGAAGAAGACAAAAATGCAGATTTGGAAGATGGATAATGGTTTATTTATGATCATTATTTGACTGTCAAAGACTTGAGCCCTGATTTCCATCCTGAAAGTGACACCATTAACAATGTTGCAGTGTGGATTAGAATTGTTGGACTTCCTATTGAATACTACGATCCTAGAATACTCCATTTCATTGGAAATTGTGTGGGTCGTGCTATTAGGGTGGACAAAAATAAAATGCAACATGAAAGGGGAATGTGTCGCGGTGCGAAAAATACCCGAGTGCGTCGCACGCTCGATGATACAACAGAGTTGCCACCGAACTTTATTTATTCCAAAGGAATGGGAAAATATTGATAAAACCCAAGGGAAAGATAAACGAGTAAGGGAGTCGGTTATGCGATGGAAAGATATTAGCATCCCTCACATCTGTTGTACTCAACGGGAACCATTTTGATTGTTCTTTGCGTGGACGTGTCTTATTATCTGAAGGTTACTTGTGAAAGGGAAAAAATAAGTTTTAAATTAATGTTCTCGCAAAGGATTCAAACCCCCGTGCCTACATATTCTCATAGTGCAATGAGAAAATCAGAGCTTCGTAGTTCGTGGTAGAAAATACAGATTTGTTGTTTAATTTTAGGGAACAATTATAATCGTATCCTGGAAGTGTGTAGACGTTAGCTGATTTTGATCCTAGTTCATATGCTACAAGCTTTTAATCTGACTGTTAAGAAACAAATTATAATAGTTCTTTTATGAAAAAGAAAGAAAATTGTTTGAAAAAGGTTTGTGTGATAAAAGGAAAAAGAAAAAGTTGCTTGAATTGATTAAAAAAAGAGACTTGCTTGAATAGAAAGGAGTTGTTGGAATTGAGAAAGTGTTATGAAGTGTTGTGAAAGTATTTGGACCAAGATTGTGTTTCTTGGATCTATAGAGTAGGTGTTTGAACCAGGAACGTAGTGTCTAAACTAAGAACGATGTATTTTAACTGATAAACAATGATTAACCATGCATGAGGGGTATATTAACCAAGAAATGGTGATTAACCCATGAATGAGAGTGTGGTATTTTAACTGATAAACAGTGATTAACCAATGCAGAAGGTTGCCTGAGCATGGAGCTCATAGGGAAATGCATGAAGGTTGCCTGATCATGAAGCTCGTATGGCAATGCATGAGAAAGAAGAATGATATTTTAACTATAAGAGGTGATTAACCCAAAGAAAGGGGTCTGGTTCAAAGGTGGGTGATTTAACCATAAAGTGATTAACCCAAAGAATGTATGGAAGTCCAAAGAGTGCAGTGTTTAGTCCCAAGAGAAGAGTATTGTTGATGTTGATTGTTGTAGTGTGGTCTGTGGAGAAGAAGATTTGATAGTTATTTGATTTGAATCGCATTGAAGTCTATAAACGGAGGCAAATACTTTGAATAATTAGGGCCTACGTCCCGTATTCAAAGGTACTCAGAACAAGGATATGAATCATCTATCTCATCCTTCTTTGTTGCTTAAGACTCATGGCGCACGATTCTCATCATAAATGACAAGTGTTAAAGAAGAATCTTTTGTTTTGCTTGAAGGATTAAACTCAATAGTGATCAGGGTATTGATGTCTAGAGTCTTCAGAGTCTTGCATGTGAAGCTTGAGTTAACTTGGGAGATCTATGTGCAAGTGTAAAGATCTAATTCAATCAAGTGATCAAGTGACTTACGATCACCTAATTGAATAAACCATAAGGGAGCATGGAATTGATATACAATTAACTAACCAAAGAGATTAACTAATTAATAACCTAAAGTCATTAATTCAACTAATTGATTAAATAAATTTAATCAATTAATTAAATCAAGATAAAGGGAAATCATGCAATAGAACTAAGTCAACAAATAATTATCATGATTTTTGTGGATTACCGTATCAACTATCAACTATCAACCCATTAAAAATCAATTGCATGAACTCTCTAAATTACCCTTTCATTATAATTTTTTTACACTAACAAAAGGACATTTAAGTAATCAACTAATGTTCACATTTTATCATTCTCATCCTTTATTAGATCATGCCACATGTTCAATTTCATATCATTCATTTCTTACTTTTAACTTTTAACTTTCTCACTCTTCCTTTTGTTTTCTTCATTCAAATTTTAAATTTTCCCCGCTTTTTTTCTCACACTTTCTCATTATTATTTTAATTTTTCTCTCCATTTTCTTTTTCCTATTTTATTTTTTTAAGCATAAATAACAAATTTTGAACCTTTTTTAATTTAATGAAAAAGAACACAAAAAAATGTTTAATTTTTAAAACACAAAATTTATTTAAAATAAAAGTATAATTATTTTATAATTATTATATATAAAAAATATTCATAATTTATCTGATTATTGGATAACATTCAATAAGAGTGCACACAATTAACTTTTCATTTCACGAATCATTATCAGGACAGTATCTATTTTATTTTAATCAACAATTGTCTTTATTTAAGAGCGAAGTTTTTTAAATTTTCAAATGTGAATTTTTTTCTTTCTGCATCCCACGAATCTCTTTTTTATATAATTATTTAATACAATTGAGTTTGTATGATCATTGTTTATTTTACAATTAAACAACACATTATAAATTGATATATGTTTTTAAACACATTTTATATTGTAACAAATTGAATATCACTCAATAATTGTGCTCGACACTAATTTTTTATTTCACGGGTCATTATCAGGACAATATCTATTTTATTTTAACCGTCTTTAATTGTGAGATAAATTTTTATTTTTAAATGTGAAATTTTTTTTTTAAAATTCTTTTATTTTTATTTCAAATTTACACTAATATGTAAATATATTTTATACCGTCTTAAATAAATTTACCCGTGCGGTCATACCAATCTTTAATTGCGGTTATAACAACATTTGAAAATACATAATGTGGTCAAATAATCCTATTAACCCAATTAATGTAGTCAAAATGTATCAAGTTAGTGGAATTAATTAACAAGTTAATTAACCCAAAACTAAATTAATCAATTAATATTGCTTAATAATAATTAATTAATGACTTTTCGTTAAAAAAAGTTTTGATTAAAAAATAAAATAAAACAATGAAATAAGAAACATGTTTCATTCAGTTCATCGTCTCTCTCAATGATTCCTTCGTCGGAGTTGTACTCCGCCTGCCGGAGGCGGCGGAGTTGAGCCAAATCAAACATCACCACCACCAAAATGAACCTCTCGGTGTCCCCTCTTCTAATCTCTCCTTCGCTTCGTTCCAAAAACTAACCAAATCTCTGAATCGAGCAAAAAACAACGAAACCTAAACTACCAAATACGAGATTAAACGCCAACGTAACTCCAATCCGAACTCAAACCCTTAGGGGTTTGGTTTGGATACAACAAGGTCACATCGTGGTAACACGTTCAGTGCGAATCGAAGAGGAATGGGGAATAGCTTACCTACGAGGCAGAGACTGGCCCCGAAATTTGTAGGAATTGAAGAAGATGGAGCTGAAAAAATGGAAGAAGATCAAGGAATATTCAGGTAATCTTTTGAGCTTGCAACTTTTTCCTGCGCGAATTCCTTCTTCTTCTTCTTTAGATTGCTAGCCTGTAGGATCAAATTTGTGATTGTTGTTGATGAATTCGTGCGTGAGAGTGAGTAGAATAGAGATTGATGATAAATTGTTGCAGAGAGTTCAGAGAGAGAATTTCAGTTGAGAGAATTTGTAGTGAGTTTGGAATTGTGATTTTCTGCAGAATGACTGGTTGAGTTAGAATGAAGAGGGAATGGTAGTTATATAGAGTGGTGATCCTAACCGTTTCAGACACTTTTCCGGGCAGTGGTTGTTATGGTTAGGGCACTGTTACCGTTAGTTAAATCTGATGAAGAAAGTTGTTAGAAAAAATTAACTTTGTTAATGTTCAGTTAGTTAGTTTGAATGCAGTTAGTAAAGTTCACTCATGTTAGTTGTGATGAAATATGACAGTAGGAATTTACCCTGGTTTTGTTTGTTTGTTTGCAGAACAATTCTTACTCATTGCAACAGTCATGCCAAATAGATAAAAGTGTTCATGAAGAAGTTCCAAAGTTCTAAATGAAAGTGTACTGTTTTATCTAACTATGGAGCTCACTACAAGGATCTGAGTGTTTTGCTGTTGAGTAGCAGCACCCTTTATTATGCAATGCATTCTATCATTGGTTACTGTGAGTATGTCTCTCTATCGCAACTTCGGCAATTCCTTTGCTTCAACAGTTTTACTTTGCAATAGAGTCCTTACAGGACTTGGTCTTGGAATTGTCTGGGACTTATTCATGACAGAAACATGGCTTCCATTTGCAGGAACTTGTGATGAAGGTTGCATTTCCGACTGGAGTGGCATAACTGTTTGTGCAAAGATTGTTAAGTCTTGGTTTAAATTGATGATCTGTGAATTGATTCAATCGGAGACTTGTGTTATTTTTAGTAGCTGGACAAATGTTGGTTTGTAAGTTGATATTAATCTCAAGATGTGACTCGAATTTGGGGCGCTGTTGAAAACAAATGGAGAGGAATCAAGGACAACACCAACTTCTACAATCCAACTGTTTCTGTTTGAATTATTTGTGTCTTCGGTTTCTCATTAAAATTGTCTTTGCAAATTCTAGATGAGGGTTGTCAGTGAAATCTGCTCCACTCCTTCCAACATCTGAGCACAGGGAGAGTAATCGATGATAGTCTGCGCATAGTCTATCAGTAGTAAGATCAGTGGAAATAAGAAGAAATCCTGCAGGTAGAGTTTCAGCTCTCTCAGTTGTGTCTTCAGGTGCTTCTGTTTTGCTTTCAGCCGATCCCACACTAGAAAGTTTATTCAAGTAACTTCGAGTCATCAAAACCACTATCTCGTGGTAAGATTTCTCAAAACCTAAACTGGCCATTCGAGATACGGCATCTAGAAGTCGGAGTCTCAATAAACTAGGAGTTGATGCGTCGCCCTCTTCTAGGATTTCTATGAAAAAAGGTAATATCACGTCTACCAGCTCGGATTTGTTGACTGCAGCACTTAGTTCAGCAAATAGACGTATAACGTTTAGCTGTACAAAAGGAACTGCAGGTTTGTCTTGGGATCGACAGAAGTTATTAATGGCGACTTATGAGCCATTGGTGTTAACAACGCCTCAAGAAATGCACTTTTTTTTATAAGACATGTTTTGTAAGCTTTTGATACTCGGGAATATCTGCTCTTTCTGGCATTTTATGTTTTCTTTGGATTAACTTCAGTTTGTGTCTAGCAGGAATTTGATGACTATGTGGATCGCATTTAAACCAGGTTACATGTTTGTTGTTGCTGTTAAATTTGCAAATCTTTGTTAATGTTTTTGTAAATAGACCGAAGTGAGAGTAGTGGCCACAAATCCATCGTTGTATTTTATTGACCGAACAGCGATTCCCAAGGATGTGATTTTGTATACGGTTAAAGATGAATGGTCTAGTTGGAAGAAACTAGGCTGTAGCGTGCTTCACATTGAGCTTCGTAAAAGGGCTGATATCGTGGCCATTGCTCCATTATCGGAAAACACTCTTTGCAAGATTGCGGGAGGGTTGTGTGACAATCTACTGGCATGTATCGCACGGGCCTGGGACTACAGCAAGCCATTCTTTGTTGCACCTGCCATGAACACACTTATGTGGAACAATCCTTTCACAGAGAAGCATCTCATATCCATTGGCGAGCTTGGCATTTCCCTCATTCCACTTGTTACAAAGAGGTTAGCTTGTGGGGATTATGGCAATGGTGTAATGGCTGAACCTTCCACCATTTACTCCGCTGTAAGGCTCTTTAAGACAGAAATTGCACCATCAATATTACTACATTCAATTAACCAACCACATCCCATGCGAATTTTCTGCTTGTCTCAACCGTGCAATGAAACCAAATTTTCCAATAGCAAGATTGCAAATACTCTTTAGTTCATCATCTGTGGGGAGCTGGGAGCTACTATGTGGAATAGTTATACACAATGTGATGGATGGCACTGCATCTTCCTCACAGTCATATAATTATCACGGAGTATGCAAAAGGCGGCGAGCTCTTCAACAAGATAGTTGAGGGGAAGTTCAAGGCGGACGTTGCTGGGGGATATTTTCAGCAGCTGATGGGCGCAGTTAACTATCGCCACAGCAGGGTTGCGTGTCATCAAGATTTAAAACCCAAAAATCTACTATTGGATAAAAATGAGAATTTGAAGGTTTCGAATTTTGGTTTAAGTGTCCTTTATGAATCTAAGCGCCAAGATCGGTTACTTCGCACTAACTGTGGAATCCTTGCATACGTTCCTCCAGATGTGATAAACATAAAAGGTTACGGCAGAAGCAAAGCTGATTTATGGTCCGGCAGTGTAATCTTAATTGTTCTATTGGCTGGTTCTCTTCCATTCCAAGACCGAAATGGTACAGAAGGAAATGTTTTAATGCAAATATATGAGCTGGGAAAATTATTAGGCCATGGAATGTTTGCTGAGGTCTACCATGATAGGAACCTTATAACTGGTGTGAATGTGACCATTAAAGTAATTGATAAGGAAAAGGTTTTGAAAGTCGGGAGGGTTAATCAAATTAAGTGGGGAATCAATAGATTCAGAATGTAGCCTTGTTGTTGATTTAGATCCCTCGACAGTTGCAAGCTTGATTGATCTTGATGACTTCAGCTTTCTCTTTGGATCAGTCTTTCCAGACAACTTTCTTAGTCAACTTCTCTTCAGTTTCAAACTAGTCATTCTTGTAAAAGTCTCGTTTCTTACAACTCTTTACACAATCGGAAAACTAACCTTCGCATGAGAACTACTTGTGGCTTTCATAAAATTGGGTGATGAATTTGTAACATCGATTGGGGTTTGATGCTGTGAACTTTTTGAGGCGACAGATGAAATGATCGAGAGGCTATGATGATCATATTGTGGTTATTTTTCGTTTGAATTTGTTGTGACTCGTTTTGGTTTGAAATGTAAAAACAAAACAATCATTTGAATTAATAAAATGCAATTTGTTTCCTTTTCGGGTTTTTGGTTTCTTTAAATATTGCAAATTTCATTTTTAGTCCTTCTAAATTTTTTTTTTTAAATCTTCTCTTTAAAATTTTCCATCTAAACAATTAGTCTCTAACATCAAATGTCACTAACGAATGCTTATGTGACATGCCACATGAAATTTTTTTTAGGATTGGACATACACATGGCAGAGTCAACGTGGCAAAAAATCTGACGTAAATACCACGTGACAATTTCTTTCATTTTTTATATTTTATATTAATAAATTCAGAATGTGTAGTTAATTCGTAGCTAATTTCAAACTAAATCTTTAATTAATTATGAAAATTAAGACTTTTTAATTACGCAATTGGATTGTATTTTCAATTGTAGAAATAGTTTGTTGTTCCGAACTAAAATAATTGATAAGAACATCATGGTAGAAAACATGAGCTAAAATTCAATTGCATCCAATTAATGTTAAAAACGTCATGCAAAAGCATGAGGCAACTAAATGAGAAATCTAGCAACTTTTTATTCGTATGGGTAAAAAAAACACAACAATCCTCTCTTACAGTCGAAGAACATTAACTGATCTGTTCAATAATAACTCAATCCTGCAAAATTTACACACACAAAACTTGCTTCTAACTACAAACTTTTTTCTTTAATGACAAACAACAGTGTATATTAACTTCCTGTAAATAAATAAGACTAACTAGCTAACTATTTTAGTCGGTTCCGACTATTTCTTAAAAAGTTGAAAACCCAACGACGCATTAATCCGTTCATCACATGCCTTGCTGGATTTCTAATGACAATTAATGTAGCCTTAGTTTTATGTGATATGTTAATCTCAGATGAACATAATTTTGCTAGCAGAACTATCACATTGTGAAGATCCAGATGAAGTGTCCAGTGATGGTGGTGATGGAGCTGTGTTCGACTCCACTTTCAAGGGCTCACATACATCAGATGGTGGTGATGGAGCTGCGTTCGACTCCACTCTCAAACCATGAACTGGCATTTTTTCGAATTTAGCACTAGATTGACTTCAACGCAACGTTCGAGTACCAATTTTAGGTTCGATAGACATCCTTCAAAACTTTTCCCACAGACAGAGAAGTCAGCCATAAATACTTCCATTATGTTGTGTATAAAATCGGCAAAGATTGACATCATACATCTCTGAAAGGTTGTGGGTGCATTACACAGTCCGAACGACATTCGTCTATAGGCAAATGTACCATAAGGACAGGTAAAAGTAGTCTTTTCTTGATCATCAAGATGGATAGGGATTTTGAAGAATCCTGAGTATCCGTCTAAATAGCAGAAGTGAGAATGTTTAGCCAGTCGCTCAAGCATTTGATCTATAAAGGGTAAAGGAAAATGATCCTTGCGAGTGGCCTTGTTTAGCTTTCTATAGTCTATGCACATCCTCCATCCGGTTTGAGTTTGTTTTGCAATGGATTTGCCTTTTTCGTTACTAACAACCGTAACACCTCCCTTATTTGGCACGACATGCACATGAATGACCCAGTTACTATCAGATATCGGGTATATGATTCCTACTTCTAGTAGCTTTTATACCTCATTTTTTACTACATCGCTCAAGATAGGATTTATTCTTCTCTGGTGCTCTTTAGAGGTCTTACAATCTTCTTCAAGCATAATGTGATGCATACATATAGAAGAACTTATTCCTTTTAGGTCTGAAATGTTATACCCCAGTGCTTTAGGATACTTTCTTAGAACATGTAACAGTTTTTCGGTCTCTATATGTCCCAAGTCTGCGTTGACTATCACTGGTTGTTTCAGTTCGGTGTCTAGGAACTCATACCTTAGGTTTTTGGGTAGCGTCTTAAGTTCTACATAAGGTTTCTTCGGGCATGGCATTGGATCAGGTGTTAGTGCTAGACATTCCCTCAGACTGTCATCTACGTATGGCTCGCGCCAATTATCGTCTTCGAGTATAGAAGGTGCTGGAATCTTTAGTATTTTTGTATACTTAGATGGCGCCATCTCCATTTCTTTTACGCATTCGTCGATGACGTCGAGGAAACAACATGAATCATCTATAGCGGGAGCTTTCACGAATTGGGCTAGAATAAATTCGACTTTTTCTTCACTAAATTCAAAAGTTATCTTTCCTTTTTTACCATCAATGATGACTCCGACTGTAGCTAAAAAGGGTCTTCCTAAAATAATAGGAATGTTGGAATCCTCTTTTATATCCATTACCACAAAATCAGTTGGAATATAGAATTGTCCTATACGAACGGGCACGTTCTCTAACATACCTATGGGAAATTTAACAGAACGGCCTGTTAGTTATAGAGACATTTTCATTGGTCATAACTCTCCTAAATCGAGCTTCTTACAGGTGGATAAGGGCATTAGACTAACATTGGCTCCTAAATCGCATAGAGCGTTGTCTATGACGTACTTTCCGATTACACAGGGTATGGAGAAACTACCCGTGTCTTTCAGCTTAGGAGGCATGTTGTTTTGAATGAAGGCGCTACACTCGGCAGTGAGCATAACGGTTTCATTATCCTCAATCTTTTTCTTGTTAGACAAGATCTCTTTAAGGAATTTGACATATGAAGGCATTTGCGTTATGGCTTCTGTAAATGGTAAGCTTGGAAATCTTATATGAAGAATCATCTTTATGCGATGATTCTAACGGAGGTTGTTCTACCAGTGGATTTTGTATTTTTCCATCTCTTAGAGATTCTATCACAGCTTCCATCAACATCTGAAAATAATATTAACAAGTCAATGATACACAATAACTCATTTTCATTCAAAATTTTGAAGTATGCACCGTGATAGGCATAGCCAAAACAAGCTGACTTACTCTTTGTTATTCCTCTGAGCTAGATGGGATGCCGGTAAGGTCATCAAGATGATATTCCACATAATGATCATCGTCCAACGTGGTAGGAACGCGGGGATCATAGAGATGACCGTTTGATAGTTCAAAGATAAGCATTGTTGATGATGATGACAAAAATGCATCACATTTTTCTTCCTGTTAGACAAGAATATCATGCAAAATTACTGAATCTAGTTCCTTCGTAGCTCCATCATAGTTTAGAAAAAATAAACACAGACCTCCATCCTATTCATCGGTCATTTTTGAAGGACTTGCTTCATGGCATCCATGGTGATTGTTGATGATTTTGTAATTATCAAAGAAACAAATAAGATATGTTTCAGTTACAGCTCCAACGGGTCAAATGAACAATAATAATCATATGATGATGAGTTGCATATCGACGGTTGATTTAGCTTGTTATGTTGGTGACATGGAGGTATTAGGATTCCAAGAAGCTTGCACTGAGTATCATCTTTTTAATGGACAAGGAATAGTAGGAACAACATTCACAACAACCAAGCCTTGTTTCGCAATCGACATTACAACATTCAACAAAGTCGAATACCCGCTCGCTCACCATGCGAACATGTTTGGATTACATGCCGCGGGTGCGATTCCATCTCTATGGTAATAATACTTCCATAATAACTAAGGAACACTTGAAGTTAAACATGGATGGGATCAATGTAGAACATGTTATCTAAGACAGGAGATTTGTTAAAATTAGTGTTGCAACCACCACTATCTGTAGTAAGCATTATGAGAGAAATGGAATCACCACATTATAATTATTATCTTTACTTAGATTTATGATAGAGTTGTATCATTAAGATTGAGAGAACCAAAGAGTCATCATCTTGATTACCAACTTATTGTATTCTCTATCAGTTTCCTTCAAGCCTATATAAAGGCTTTGTAATGCTAAGTTGTAAGCAAGCATGAAAAAAAAGAAAAAATAGTGTGTGGTGAATTCAATAAAATCAGAGTATTTTAAAGTATAACTTCCACCAGTGGAAGTTCAGTGAAAAAGTGACCGAAAAATATTTTCTTACTCTAAATTTTGCAACAGTATATTTTATCATATACCACCTCTAGAATACCACCAATAGTGTGGTATCAGAGCTGCAGATCCTTGCAGCTGCAGCAAAAACAACAAAAATCATGGCTTCCACAAGCAACTCTTCCACAACTTATAACAATGTTAAAGTTCCTTTGTTTGAAGGAGAGAATTATTATTTTTAGGTTGTTAAAATGGAGACTCTATTCACCTCTTTGGATGTCTTGGAGTTCGTCCAAAACGGGTATGAAGATCCAACACCAACAGAGGCGGGAAAATCAAAAGAAAAGGCTGAAGAATCAAGCCAATGACTTGAAGAATTGAAGAAGAAGAAGATCACAGATGCTGGAGTTCTCGGGATGATTCAAAGAGGAGTCTCTGTATCCATTTTCCCTAGGATTATGAGAGCAAAAACATCAAAGGAAGCATGAAATATTCTACAACAAGAGTTTGAAGGAGACTCAAAGGTGAGAACTGTGAAACTTCAATCTCTTAAGAGAGACTATGAAAATGAAAGAATGAAAGAGAATGAGAGTTTGAATGAATACTTTAATATACTCTCTGAATTGGTGAATCAAATAAAGTCACATGGAGATACAATAGATGATCGCAGAATTGTTGATAAAATTCTGATTAGTTTGAAAGAAAAATTTGATCCTATGGTGGCTGTTATAGAAGAGACTAAGGACCTATCAACTATGTATGATCAAGGGGTGATGGAGTCTTTGAGATCCTATGAGCAAAGGTTGTTACGACACTCTGAAAAATCAGTTGAGAGTGCCTTTCAATCTAAACTCAACATTCAGTCCAACAATGGTGAAAATAAGCCCCCAATACAAAATAGAGGTAAGTCTTCTAGAGGTGGCAGATTTGGAAGAGGCAGATGAAGAAACTCACGAGGAAGAGGAAGAAGTGTGAATGGCGGAATATGGCATGAAGGAGCATCAAATAAATGGTGCAAAATTTGTAAGAGTACCACTCATTAAGAGAAGGATTGCTGGAACAAGGGAAAACCACAATGTCATAATTGCAAGAGATTCGGGCACATTCAAAAGGATTGTCGTTTTGCCAATCAACAACATGCTTCATTTGCAGAAGGAGAAAATGATGAAGATAATTTGTTCTTTGCTTGTCAAAAGCATTTCAAGAAGATAAAAATGTTTGGTATTTGGATAGCGGTTGTAGCAACCATATGACCAGAAAGAAATAAGCTTTTATCAACATTGATTCTTCATTTGCCTCAAAAGTTAAATTAGGCAATGGAGAACATGTTGAATTAAAAGGAAAAGGAAACATTGGAGTTACAACAAAGCAAGGAAGCAAAGTCATTCATGACACTCTTTATGTGCCAGAGTTAGATGAGAACTTGCTAAGCATTGGACAACTTTTGGAGCATGGCTATTCTCTAAATTTTGAGAATCGAGAGTGCCGAATTTTTGATTCAAATAGAAGAAGTGTTGTTGTTGTAAAAATGACCAGCAATAGAAGTTATCCACTTTCTCTTAATTATGAGAGAAATGTCAGCATGATGGCTGGAGAAGATAATGACTCTTGTTTGTGGGGGCACTTGAACTACAATAGTCTCAAGTTGCTTCATCAAAAAAAGATGGTGTATGGGCTGCCAATAATTGAAGAAAAATTGGGTGTGTGTGAAGGATGTATGCTTGGCAAACACCACCACCAACCATTTCCAAAGGAATGAGCATAGAGAGCCAAACAAATGTTGGAACTCGTACACAGAGATGTGTGTGGCCCTATGAATACTTTGTCTCATGGCAAAAATAGGTACTTTATCTTGTTTATTGATGATTTTACCCGCATGACATGGGTATATTTTATGAGACAAAAATATGAAGTTTTTGTAATTTTTAAGAAGTTTAAAGATTTTGTTGAGAAACAAAGTGGTAGGTTTATAAAAATGTTGAGAAGTAACAGGGGGAAGGAGTACACCTCAAATGAATTTCACAAATTTTGTGAAGATGAAGGTGTTGAAAGACAGCTCACTGTTGGCTATACACCTCAGCAAAATGGTGTATCTGAAAGAAAGAACCAAACAGTGATGGAGATGGAGAAGTCTATGCTACTTGAGAAAGGTTTGCCTAAAACCTTTTTTCCCGAGGCTGTTAATACTGCTGTGTATTTGCTGAATAGATGTCCAACAAAGGTTGTATGGAATAAGATTCCATTTGAAGCTTAGAGTGGAAGAACTCCTTCAGTTAACCACCTTAAAGTTTTTGGGTGTGTTTGTTATGCTCAAATTCCTAAACAAAAGAGAACAAAGCTGGAAGAAACAAGTGAAAGATATGTCTTTATTGGCTATAGTTCCATGTCAAAGGGCTATAGACTTTACAACTTGAAGACAAAAAAGGTGATCATTGGATGTTATATTTGATGAGAAGGCTTCTTGGAATTGGGAAGAAGACAAAATGAAGGAGAAAACACTCCCTGCAATTTTATTACAACAAAATTCAGCAGCTGAAAATGAGCAACCAACCCCATGTATACCAAGTTCTTCATCCTCTCCAAGTCCACCAATTTCAAGTTCATCATCTCCCAGCTCAACTCTAATAAAATTGAAGGATTTGAGTGATATTTATGCAAGGTGCAACTATTGTATTGTGGAACCAAAAAATTTTGATGAAGCAATCAAAGGAGATGTTTGGAGGAATGCGATGCAAGAAGAAATAAATGCAATTGAGAAGAACAACACATGGCAGCTAGTTGAAAAGCCAAATGACAAAGAATCTATTGGAGTAAAGTGGGTGTACAAATTGAAACATAATCCAGATGGTTCAATCCAAAGAGCCAAGGCTAGATTAGTAGTCAAAGGCTATGCACAACAGCCTGGAGTTGACTATAGTGAAACTTTTGCTCCGGTTGCAGGTTTAGACAACGTGAGAACAATCATTGCGTTAGCAGCTCAAAAAGGTTGGAATTTGTACCAACTTGATGTGAAGTCGGCTTTCTTGAATGGAGAATTAAAGGAAAAGGTGTATGTGCAGCAACCTCAAGGCTTTGTGACTAAAAGCCAAGAGGAAAAAGTTTACAGGTTAAGAAAAGCTCTCTATGGGTTGAAACAAGCCCCTAGAGCATGGTATAGTGAAATTGATAGCTGCTTCATTCAACAAGGATTTCAAAGAAGTCAAAGTGAGCCTACCTTGTATGTGAAGCATCAATGTAAAGATGACATCCTTCTTGTTGCCCTTTATGTTGATGATTTGGTGTATACGGGTAACAACAAGAAAATGGTTGAAAATTTTAAAATAGAAATGATGAAAAATATAAGATGAGTGATATTGGCTTGTTGCATCAATTTCTTGGTATTGAGGTTTACCAAGATGAATATGGAGTTTTTATTTGTCAAAAGAGATATGTTGAAAGTATTTTGAAAACGTTTGGAATGTATGGCTGCAAACCTGTTGATATTCCTTTAGTGGTGAATGAAAAATTAAAGAAGGAAGATGGTGGAAGACTAGTAGATGAAAGCATGTATTGAAGTTTGGTTGGAAGCTTGTTTTACCTTACAGCTTCAAGGCCTGATTTAATGTTTGCTGCTAGTTTACTCTCAAGATTCATGAGTAAACCAAGTCATTTACATATTGGGGAAGCAAAAAGAGTTCTAAGGTATGTCATGGGAACCATGGAGCATGGAATCAGATTTGAGAAGAATTCTAAACTTGAAACAAAAGGTTATTGTGATAGTGATTGGGCCAGAAGTGTTGATTATATGAAGAGCACTTTAGGTTATGTATTCAACCTTGGTTCAGGTGTGATCTCTTGGTGCCTAAGAAGCAAGATACAGTGGCACAATCTTCAGTTGAAGCTGAGTATTTAGCAGCTGGTTTGGCTACACAACAATCACTTTGGTTGAGAAGAATATTAGAATACATTGGAGAGAAGCAAGATAAGAGTCTACAGCTTCATTGTGATAACAAATCAGCTATTGTCATGGCAAAGAATCCTGTTTTTCATAGTCGGACCAGACACATTAACATAAAGCATCACTTCATTCGAAGCGTGATTAAAGAAGGAGATGTGCAGTTAGCTTTTTGCAGTTCACAAGAGCAGATTGCAAACATTTTTACTAAAGCACTACCAAGAGGGAGATTTCAGCAACTTAGAGAAGCAATGGGAGTTAAAGAACAACACATCAAGGGGGAGTCTTAAAATTAATGTGTTGTAACCACCACTATCTTTAATAAGCATTATGAGAGAATTGAAATCACCACATTATAATTATTGTCTTTATTTAGATTTATGATAGAGTTGTATCATTAAGATTGAGAGAACCAAATAGTCCTCATCTTGATTACCAACTTATTGTATTCTCTATCAGTTTCCTTCAAGCCTATATAAAGGCTTTGTAATGCTAAGTTGTAAGCAAGTAAGAAAAAAGAGAAAAAATAGTGTGTGGTGAATTCAATAAAATCGGAGCATTTTAAAGTATAACTTCCACCAGTGGAAGTTTAGTGAAAAAAGTGACCAAAAAATATTTTCTTACTCTAAATTCTGCAACTGTATATTTTATCACATACCACCTCTAGAATACCACCAACAAGATTGTACATACTTGATCACCACGATACACTCTTTCCATATTTGAGGAAAATAAATGCAATTGACACAAAAGCATATGCTACTAGAACCTTCCTTTTCTTGCAAAACGATGGAACTTTGAAGCCATTGGCCATTGAACTAAGTACACCACATCCTAAAGGTGATAGTTTTGATCCTGTTAGTAAAGTTTACTTGCCTGCAAGTGAAGGTGTTGAAGCTTCAATTTGAATCCTTGCCAAAGCTTATGTTGTTGTAAATGACTCATGTTATCACCAACTTGTTAGTCACTGGTATGAATTTTATTTATGATGTTTATCCCTTGAAACATTAGTTATTCACAGCACTACATTTATTTAAACTTGAAGTTATCGTACTTGTATTCATAGCACTGCAACTTCAACTAACCAATCCACCAGTATTTCCCTCATGTTTGTAGTAATGGATCTCTGAACATTTTCAATGTATCCAACCATAGGTCATAAGAGTGGTGTATTTATATTATCTAGGAATTAACTAGGAATTTTGGGTTTATGAATATAAAAAATAAAAAATGGAAGAAATTGCCACGTGGAATCTACATCAGGTTTATTGCTGTGGTGACACTGCCACATGCATGCCCAGTCATCAAAAAAGTTCCACGCGATATGCCACGTAAGCATTTGTTAATGGCATTTGACGTTAGGTACTAATTGTTTAGACGAAAAATTTTGAAGGGACCATTTCTTGAAGGAAAATTTTGGAGGAACTAAAAACGAAATCTGCAATATTTAGAGAGAGCAAAATTTTCATTAACCCTTCCTTTTATTATCTTATACGAAAAATTAATTAAAACAAACAAATTTAATATTTAAGATATAAATTCAAATATTGAAAACGTAAGTTTAATTAATTTTTTATATAAGATGGTAAGAGGAAAAAATGCAAAAAATGCAAGTGAACTTTGAATCAATTGTACATGAATTAGAAATAGAAGTAAACCAAGTCAAACTTTGACTTTTTAACTTATAAAAATGTGTTAATAAATGGTAATGATACAAACGAATTATGAACAAAGAATTAACTATAAACCATCAGCACCTCTTTCTCTTCAATAACTGATTTATTCTTTGTTCATAGTTTGTGTTCATCAGCACCTCCAAACATGAATTAGAAATAGAAGTAAACCTAAGTTTTTTTATTTTTTTCATCAGCACCAGCATAGCATGATCATACATTCATTTCATTACATCATTCATATAGATGGATGAGTCAATACCTCTTTCTCTTTAATAACTGATTTATTCTTGGATTAAGATTGTTTCTTCAGAAGAAGTAATGGCCAGCAATTCCATATTACTTTTTCATCAGATTCTAAATCATCAACTATTCCAGCTTCATTAGAATATGCTTTGAAGACCTCTGACATTTTTCTTTTTGGGATTTTCTGTCTGGTAGTTTTATCATTGTTCTTAAGATTGGGATAATCAGTTGAAATATGAATATTTCAGAAGCTTCTGAAGTTACTCTTCCATCAACAGATATCACATTCCATTTAGCCACTTGATAGAGTCTTTTGATAAAGAAGGCCAATTCCTCTTCATCAGACATTCCTTAGGAATTTTTTTCAACAGGCTTGAGGAAAGGGTGGTCTCTTTGACAGGTTTTCTTCGTCTAATTCCATTTCTTTTCTTTGACGAATGCTATTTAAACCTTCAAGACTCAGTCTACTCAAGTTTTTGACTTCTTGAATAGATGTGAATTTTTGGTTTAACACTAGGAAGCAGACTTCTTAGAATTTGCTTGAAAAATTAGATGAAGTGTAACTCGATAAGCTTCTACCTGATTCCCTTCAAATTTGAACACAAGGATTCAAAGATAGTCTTGAGCATTAGACATATCAATGATATTGATATACTCAGAATGAGATAGAGAACCAACCAAAATGCATCTAACTCAAAGAAGATTTTTATAAAGCTTCTTCTGAGCTGGCGTGAGAGGTTTTCAAATTTGATCACCCCTACACCATCAATTTCTATAGTAAAAATTTTCTCAAGGGTATTCCATAGAACTTAATCAAAACCCTTTATCAAGACCAATGATTTAAAAATATCTTTCTCATTGGATCTTTATCTGCACCACTGTTAGGTGTTATGTATAGACCATGCTCTAATACCAACTGAAGGTAAGAAAAATACACAAGAAGAGGGGTTAAATTGTGTTATTCGTTTTCTTTAGTTTTCTTCTGAACAGAATTTAGATTATAAACTGAAATTCTGGCCTATGCAGATAGCAGATGTCCTAACACATGTCAAGACATTGTGCTACATAATCATTTAAACAGAAGGCGCAACAGCAGACTGATACCTTGAATATCAGAACTGCAGGGTCACAGATGTCACGACATCTGATCTAACATGTTTATCATGAACCCTAATAGTAAACATAAATCTGCAGAATGATAAAGAACACAACAATTGTAAACCTAGTTCGGTGCAACTCACCTACATCTGGGGGATACCAATCCAAGAAGAAGAATCCACTATCTGTAGAACTGTTACAAAGCTAAACTCCCCCGTTTACAACTTTATCCTAACATCTACCCGATGATCATCTTTACCAAAGCTAAACTCTAACATTTACAACTCTGATATGAGATACCCCACTCACTTCCCTTAATCACCAACTGTGATTTCTACATCATCCATGTCAATACAGAAATCTATCAAGCTTTCTTGACAAACAAGCTAACTCGAATTTGCTTAAAAGCTTCATCTAAGAACAATACACAATCCAATACCTCAAGGCTTATTGATCTGTGTGATACCTATATCTGCCACAATGCATCAACTGATACAAAGGGAGACTTACAACCTAGAGAGGCAACGACTCGCAAAACCCTAAACCCTTGTTTCTTATGCAAGAGAACTAGGTTATAAAAGGCATTCAAAAAGGCATATAAAATCCTAGGTCTAAGTCTTTATTTATAGACTCCTCCAGTATGGGCTTGGACTCTTCAATCAGATCCAATCTTCACGTTTTAAATCAGCTGCAGAATCTTCTCCACAAAAAATAGGAACAAATCTCCAAATAATTTCCTAAAAAGTCTCCAAGATCCTTTTTATGAAATCCAATTAAATCTGCACTTTGATCCTAATAAATCTCCTTGACCTGCGTATAATGATGAGGCATATCCAAAATATTCTCATCAAAATAAATCTGTCAAGAGACATACAACACCTGTAACACCCTGTTATACCCACCAACCATCACGAATAAATACACCATTTTGTCAGAGTAAAAATCCCACAAGGGCTTCACATTTCGTCATAAAACATCATAATTAAATCAAATACTTCGCAGCGGAAAAACTTCATAAAAATCTCATCATAATTGATAACTCAAAGCTTTGAACAAAACTCAACACATCATAATATCATCAAATAAAAGAACACTATGGTTCGACTCAACGGCCCGACCCGATGTTACATATCAGAGCAAGACCCTCTATGCGACCAAAATGACCAAAAGTACTTCAATAAAGTTCTTCACGCCCCAAAGCTAATCCTGATCATCTGCACGTTACCCACGTGGAGGCAACATTTAAACAGGCAGGGTAAGTAATCACGAATGAAGATATAAGTTATAGGCAAAAGATAACGTAGTAACATAAAACGTCACCAAGTCATTCGCAACCATCATCAACACATCAAATACATCAATAGAATGCAATGCAACCTCATAGACTCATGCATGTGGTACCAATTCGTCATAATTGATGGACACTGGGCCATCACCCTCCAAAGATCCCCACCAATAGGATCGATTCTACACAAGAACCGGAGCACATCACAAAACACTTCAATCTACACAATGGGATTGAAGCCACCAAATGGACCGGAGTCCTAACTATGCCATGAATGCATGATGCAAAACATCATAATAATCACCATCACAGTTCATCAAAGTTGCATCATCATTCACACAAATTCATCATAAGACTTCACATAGCATGTATAACATCAATATGCACATCATCACTTTAATTCATCATAACATCATAGTATATCATCACTAACACACGTCAGAAGTCATAATTACAGAATCATCACCATACATCATGACACAACATCAATTCACATTCATCACAATTCGTCATATTATAATCGTCACATTAAAATTCTCGATTTTTATCCCACTCTTTGTTATTACTAATTTACTCATGTTTTATTACTTCATCATAGCCTTACGTCTCAAAGAAACCGCATCACAAGCGAAATCGGGACAGAAATCGCAAAAACGGGAAAATCTGCCATCAGCCATGTCCATACGCGTAATGCCCTCCCTGTTACACGTATGGCTCACTTTCACGCCCCTGGCCTGCGTATCATACGCGTAAGGCCTCTTGTCCAGACCTCTCATACGCGTAACGCCCTCCTTGTTACGCGTATCACCAGAGAGGTTTCCCTCTCAAAATTCCCCTTTAGATTCCCCCTTACGCATAATAGCTAGCCCATACGCGTAAGATACCTTTACCCAGAACCCATACGCGTAATGCATCATCCCATACGCGTATGCCCTTCCTCCTCAGCTTCCCATACGCGTATTACCATCTCATACGCGTATGGCCTCCAATCTCCTACGCGTATCATACGCATACTGGTAGAGGGTCGTGCTGGCCCTGGGGAAGGGTGTATGCTACACGTATCACCCTGGGATTGTCCCCTATTACGCGTAACACCTCCCCTGTTATGCGTAATGCCAGAAAACTCCACAAATTCAGATTTTGCATCTGAATGAAAAACTCCTCATTCCAGCACCTTCGATCTTCCAAACTCATATCCAAACCATGTTCGATTTATTATAGATCTAAGTTCTAAACTTACTTCAATGTTTTCATCAATTTTCTTCTAATTATTAATCCCTAAATTACTCGATTTACAGATCTGGTTTTTGTTCAAATATTCCTCACAGGAACAACATTTATTCATACGAATTCCACATCAATTACAGCAACATATACCAGATTTCATCACAGAAAATTGACCAAACAGATGCACGAAAATTCACACAGATTCAGTATATGGAAATTCATCATAAATCGCAGAACACAAAAACTACTCTACCTTAAACCCATATCAAACTTATTAACCCGGATTAACCCCCCATACCTCGAATTTTCCAGCAAAGATTCTTCTTTTCGGGTTCTACGGTTGAGCCTCTTGTTCTACGGGTTCTAGCCTCCTTTCCTCAGCTCTCTCTTCACTTCTTAGGATTGCACAGACTAATTCTCATAATTCCCATTTTCTTTTGTTAAACCTATCTTTTGGGCCTTAATCATGGTTTACCCGTATTATCCTTAATTAATCTCCTCAATATTACCGTCTTACCCTTAATGGTCCTCCTAATTATTTTAAATAATAATAATAATAATGATAATAATAATAATAAATAATAATCTAATTATTAAAATTATCTTACTATTATTTACTAATAAAATAATCTAATAAATTCCTACATCTAAGAGACCTAAACGTTCCCTTAACCCAAGGCTACCCCACAACACCATACAAAGTCATAAAGCGTCACAATATTCACCAAAATTCACCAAAACACCGAATAATCATAATAATTCAATTAAATAAATATTATAGTTATTTTGGGGGAGTTACAACTCTCCCCCACTTAAAAAAAATTTGCCCTCGAAAATTACCTGAAGGGAACAGAGTCGGACACGACTCCTTCATCTGATATTCACGCTCCCAAGTCCAACTTTCGCCAGCTGGTTCACCCCATAGCACCTTCACCAAAGCTATGTCTTTACCCCGCAACTACTTTATCTCACAACCATCAATCCGCACAGGTAATGCTTCCACTGTTAGATTATCCCTCACTTGTACATCATCCATCTGAATCACATGCGACAGATCCAGAATGTACTTCCTCAACTGAGACACATGGAACACGTCGTGAAAATTCGCAAGTGACGGCGGTAAAGCAATCTGATAGGCTACCTCTCTTATCCTCTGCAAGATTTGATATGGACCAACAAAACGTGTAGTGAGCTTCCTAGACTTCAAAGCTCGACCCACACCAGTCACTGGTGTCACCCTAAAAAACACGTGATCTCCCTCTTGGAATTCAAGTGTTTTCCTCCTCTTATCATGGTAACTCTTCTGACGACTCTGCGAAGGTTTCATCCTTTCTTGGATCATCTTAATCTTCTCAGTGGTCTCTTGCACAATTTTAGGTCCAAGTACAACACTCTCGCCCAACACAAAGGAGCTCTACACCTTCTCCCATACAAAGCTTCATAGGGCGCCATTCCAATACTAGCATGAAAACTATTATTGTACGTGAACTCAATCAGCGACAAATGGCTATCCCAAGATCCTCCATGATCCAACGCACATGCCCTTAGCAAATCCTCTAAAGATTGGATGGTCCTTTCTGTCTGACCGTCTGTCTGCGAATGATATGTTGAACTCATCCTCAACTTAGTGACCAAAGCATCCTGCAAACTCTTCCAGAACCTCGATGTAAATCTCGGGTCTCTATCCGACACAACGCTCGAAGGTATACCATGCAACTTCACAATCTCCTCAATATACGTCTCAGCTAACTTCTGCATAGAATGATTAATCTTCACCGGCAAAAAATGAGCCGATTTAGTTAATCTATCCACAATCACCCAAATCGAATCATTTCCCTTAGAAGTCTTCGGCAATCCCGACACAAAATCCATGGAAATATTATCCCATTTCTACTCTGGAATATTCAACGGTTGCATCATACCTAAAGGCTTCTAATGCTCAATCTTCGACTTCTGACAAGTCAAACACGCATAAACAAACTCCGCAATGTCCTTCTTCGTCCCTGGCCACCAAAACAACTTTTTCAAATCCTGGTACATCTTCGTAGCACCGGGATGAATACTCAACCTACTTCGATGTCCTTCTTCAAGAATGCTCTTCTTAATTTCTGGAACATCTGGGACACACACCCTGTCTCTGAACATCATTACACCATTCTCACAAATCCAGAATTCACCTGCGTTACCTTGATTGATCAATGTCAACTAGTAAACCAACTTTAAGTCAGATTGTTGTCCCACTCTGATCTCTTCCAGAATACCACTAGTCAACTTCAACATTCCCAACTTCACACTATCATGAGTCTCTTCACATACCAAACTCAAATCTCAGAATTGCTCAATTAATTCCAACTCTTTCACCATGAGCATCGACATATGCAATGACTTCCTGCTTAATGCATCAGCCACTACATTTGCTTTACTAGGGTGGTAATTCAAATTGAAGTCAAAATCCTTCAACAATTCTAACCACCTCCTCTGCCTCATATTCAACTCTTTCTGATTAAACAAGTACTTCAAACTCTTATGATTGCTGAACACTTCGAACCTAGAGCCAAACAGATAATGGCTCCAAATTTTCAACACAAACACCACAGCTGCCAACTCTAAGTCATGGGTTGGTTAATTCACTTCATGAAACCTCAACTGCCTAGATGCATAAGCAACAACTTGCCCATTCTGCATCAATACTCCTCTAAGACCCATCTTTGATGCATCACAGTACACCACAAACGATTCGTTCAGATTAGGCAAAATCAATACTGGAGCAGTAGTCAACCTCTTCTTCAGTTCCACAAAACTCTCTTCACAAGCTACATCCCTCACAAAAGCTTGACCCTTTCGAGTCAACTGAGTCAAAGGTAAAGCCAACTTAGAAAAGCCTTCAATAAACTTGCGGTACTAACCCGCCAATCCCAGAAAACTTCGTATCTCGGTAGCATTCTTCAGAGTTTCCCACTGTAACACAGTATCAATCTTAGAAGGATCAACAACAATCCCACCACTTGAAATCACATGGCCAAGGAAACTGACTTCCTTCAACCAAAACTCACACTTCGACAGCTTTGCATACAACTTCTTCTCCTTCAATACTTGCAACACTGTTCTCAAATGCTCAACATGCTCTTATTTGGATTTAGAGTATATCAGAATATCATCAATGAAAACCACAACAAACTGATCCAAATACTCATGAAAAATCCGATTCATATACTCCATGAACATACCATGTGCATTGGACACTCCAAACGGAATCGCATTGTATTCATAGTGACCATACCTCATCCTAAAAGCTGTCTTCGAAATGTCATCAGGCTTAACACAAATCTGATGATAACCCGACCTCAAATCAATCTTGGTAAACACAGGAACCTACTAACTGATCCATCAAATTGTCGAGTCTCGGAAGTGGATATTTATTCTTGATAGATACTTTATTCAACTGCCGATAGTCAACACACAACCTCATACTTCCGTCCTTCTTCTTCACTAACAGAACATGAGCACCCCACCGAGAACACTTGGCCGAACAAACCTCTTCTCGAGCAATTCTTCCAACTATTCCTTCAATCCACCTAACTCAGAAACATACATTCTATATGCAATCACTGACATCGAGCTTGTATCAAGTACTAGGTCGATAGCAAGTTCCACTCCACACTATAGTGGTAAATCATTGATATCATATGGGAACACATCCAAAGAGTCACACACCATAGGTAGATCACCAACCACAAAATTTCCTTATGCCTTCAAAGAATCCAACATCATAAACGCCTTTGCAACATCTTCCACAGATTTATCCACTTGCTTAACCAAAACAACCAACTTTTCATCTTCGTCAAAATTAGATTCATGCTCCAGGGCAAGTCGTAGATATCTTCAGGAAAACATCAGGAATTACACACCACCGGCATATCACTAGCCGTCATACTACTCTCTATCCCCCGAGAAGCAAACATCAAAAATACCTGATCGTTCTCCTCAAGACATTCCAACTTGACTGACAGGCAAGAAACTCGAATTCGCCTCATTTTCAAACATAATAACCTGCATTGACTCATCAAAACAACCTGTAAGCACCTGGCTTAACCCCAAACAATTCACTATACACACCATCTAAACTGGCAAGACACGTCTATTCCATCCAGCATGATCCCGTCCACTATCAACAAGAGATTAAGGGTGATCAGTTCCTTAATTTGTCAATAGATGGCCAACAACCATGATGAGGCATAAACTGTAGTTACCAAACCACAATAGCGTTCCTTGCATCTTGTGCACGAAGCTACCTAAGGCACAAACTCTTAGTCACCAAAAGCCTTATCTCTGCATTTCCTTCAGTTCACAACTAAAACATCTCAGAGAAGCAAAAGCTTCTCCCCCACTTAATTCAAACCAACTCCTGTAGACAACAGTTAGAAAACAAGCAAGTACCGACAGTGTTTCACACACATGTCGCGTACTGAGGGACCAACAACATTAGACAACCTAGCCAGATGGACCGACCTGCTTTGTTACCACTAATGTAACACCCTGTTCTACCCAACAACCATCAAGAATAAATACACCATTTTATCAGAGTAAAAATCCAACAAGGGCGTCAAATTTCGTCATAAAACATCATAATTAAATCAAATACTTCGCAGCGGAAAAACTTCATAAAAATATCATCATAATTGATAACTCAAAGCTTTGAACAAAACTCAACACATCATAATATCATCAAATAAAAGAACACTATGGTTCGACTCAATGCCCCGACCCGATGTTACATATCAGAGCAAGACCCTCTACGCGACCAAAATCACCAAAAGTACTTAAAGAAAGTTCTTCACGTGCCAAAGTTAATCCTGATCATCTGTACGTTACCCACGTGGAGGCAACATTCAAACAGGCGGGGTGAGTAATCACGAATCAATATATAAGATATAGGCAAAAGATAACGTAGTTACACAAAACGTCACCAAGTCATTCGCAACCATCATCAACACATCAAATACATCAATATAATGCAATGCAACCTCATATTCTCATGCATGTGGTACCAATTCGTCATAATTGATGGACACTGGGTCATCACCCTCCAAAGATCCCCACCAATAGGATCGATTCTACACAAAAACCGGAGCACGTCACAAAACACTTCAATCCACACAATGGTATTGAAGCCACCAAATGGACCGGAGTCCTAACTATGCCATGAATGCATGATGCAAAACGTCATAATAATCACCATCACAGTTCGTCAAAGTTGCATCATCATTCACACAAATTCATCATAAGACTTCACATAGCATGTATAACATCAACATGCACATCATCACTTTAATTCATCATAGCATCATAGTATATCATCACTAACACACGTCAAAAGTCATCATTACAGAATCATCATCAAACATCATGACACAACATCAATTCACATTCATCACAATTTGTCATATTATAATCGTCACGTTAAAATTCCCGATTTTTATCCCATTCTTCATTATTACTAATTTACTCATGTTTTATTACCTTATCATAGCCTTACGTCTCAAAGAAACCGCATCACAAGCGAAATCGGGACAGAAATCACAAAAACAGGAAAATCTGCCATCAGCCCTGTCCATACGCGTAATGCCCTCCCTGTTACGCGTATGGCTCACTTTCACGCCCCTGGCCAGCGTATCATACGCGTAGGGCCTCTCGCCCAGGCTTCTCATACGCATAACGCCCTCCTTGTTACGTGTATCAGCAGAGAGGTTTCCCTCTCAAAATTCTCTTTCAAACTCCCCCTTACGCGTAATGGCTAGCCTATACGCGTAAGGCACCTTTACTCAGAACCCATACGCGTAATGCACCCTCCCATACGCGTATACCCTTCCTCCTTAGCTTCCCATACGCATATTACCATCTCATACGCGTATGGCCTCCAATCTCCAACGCGTATCATACGCCTACTGGCAGAGGGCCGTGCTAGCCCTGGGGACGGGTGCGTATGCTACATACATCACCCTGGGATTGTCCCCTATTACGCGTAATGCTAGAAAACACCACAAATTTAGATTTCGCATCTGAACGAAAAACTCCTCATTCCAGCACTTTCGATCCTCCAAACTCAAATCAGAACCATGTTCGATTCATTACAGATCTAAGTTCTAAACTTACTTCAATGTTTTCATCAATTTTCTTCTAATTATTAATCCCTAAATTACTCGATTTACAGATCTGGTTTTTGTTCAAATATTCCTCACAACAACAACAATTAATCACACGAATTCCACATCAATTACAGCCACATATACCAGATTCATCACAGAAAATTGACCAAACAGATGCACGAAAATTCACACATATTCAACATATGGAAATTCATCATAAATCACAGAACACAAAAACTACTCTACCTTAAACCCATATCAAACGTATTAACCCGGATTAACCCCCCATACCTCGAATTTTCCAGCAAAGATTCTTCTTTTCGGGTTCTACGGTTGATCCTCTTGTTCTACGGGTTCTAGCCCCCTTTCCTCATCTCTCTCTTCACTTCTTAGGGTTGCACAGACTAATTCTCATAATTCTTATTTTCTTTTGTTAAACCTATCTTTTGGGCCTTAATCATGGTTTACCCGTATTATCCTCAATTAATCTCCTCAATATTACCGTCTTACCCTTAATGGTCCTCCTAATTACTTTAAATAATAATAATAATAATGATAATAATAATAAATAATAATCTAATTATTAAAATTATCTTACTATTATTTACTAATAAAATAATCTAATAAATTCCTACATCTAAGAGACCTCAATGTTCCCTTAACCCAAGGCTACCCCGCAGCACCACACAAAGTCATAAAGCATCACAATATTCACCAAAATTCACCAAAACACAGAATAATCATAATAATTCAATTAAATAAAGTTTATAATTATTTTGGGGTGTTACAACAGTAGCACATGCTGTACCAGACTAAGATGTCATGACATCTGTCATGACAGTAATACTGTCATGATAGTTGATGAAGATGCTTTAACATCTTACTCAACATCTTGCCAAGTATTATAACCATATCTGTACTAATGTCTGATCAACCATGTTAGGATATCTTACCCAACATCTTGCTGTAAACTTGTTTTAGCCAAAATGTAGCCAATCAAAGACCTAACATAAACCATTATTCAGATTCTAATAATTAATTACAGCGGAATAATAACAGAAGCAAATAAATAACAACAGAACAATAGATTTTCCACTATAATCAAATCATGATTACAATTGCTTATGCCCCCAGCACAAGACTTTGCTGCTCAGACCCTCAGCCTGAGACTTCCTGCTTATATCCTCAGCCAAAGACTTCATACTTAAACCCCCTCATGTTCAATAGTTCCTTTCTCAAGCCCCTCAAGCTTAAGACTTCTACTCATACCCTCGGCCCAAGACTTCCTTGCTTCGATTCCACAAACCCAAGACTTCTATTCAATTCCCACAGATTCAAGACTTCTTCTCATACCCTTCAAGTACAAGACTTCCTTGCTTAGATTCCACGAATCCAAGACTTCTGCTCAATCAACAATTGATTAAGACTTCAATGCTCTGGCACATAGCAGGAGACTTACTTGGCTCAAGCTTCACAGCAAGAGACTTTGATTCTCAAGCACATAGCAAGAGACTTTATCTAAACTACTAAACAACTTGTTTAGCATAATTGAGAATAAGGTGTACTTGATACATAATCAGAGGTACAGGGCAATAACCATAACAAAGATCCCAACACTTAAGATTTCTAAGATATTTAATGTTTAAGAAATCTTAAGGCTTTGTACAATTTACAACATATAACAGAAATTTTGCATACTCGATTGTGCTGCTATTGTTGATCTTGTTATTCTTCCATTCTGATAGAAGCGAGGAACGCTTCTATCCTTCTTGGTTATTCTTCTTTTTTCTCCACATTCCTTGTTGAAAATCCATGTTGAATATTAAGCTACTTATATAGCAGTTTTAGAGGAATAGTCGTTGGAAGAGAAAACATGTACAAGTATCTTTGTTACTCCATAGTACAAGAGACGTTGAAGATAGATACACCAAAAGATCTTGATCCATTGTGTAACTTGTTTAACCATTGTGTATTACTTGTGATATTGTATTATAGATCCGTTGAGAGTAGATATCTGATAATGTGAAAATATATCATTTATTTCGACTAGATTCGCATGCAATTTAATTTCATTTTACTTGTTTTTCATATTATTATGTCGTGTTATGTTTGTGTTTCAGGTATTTGTCGAATAAGAGCATTCGTGCGAGAAAACCGGGAAAAGACCAAGAAAATGAAGAAAAAGAGCAAATTCTGCCAATTTACTGATATGGCGTTCGCCGTGAGCAAATAGTGTTCACCGTGAGAGCAAATGGCATTCGCCGTGAGCAGGCGACATTCGCCATTACGCTGCAAACAGCAGTTCTGCGAAAGTGGGTAGTTTTCAAGTAGTCTTTCAACCCCTTTTTCCTCCACTTTGTTGACATGACCAAGGGAAGTTACAAGGCCATATTGATCTATAAATAGGACCTAGAGGGGTGTCTCTGAGGCATCCAAGTCGCGCGAAAGTACTGCCGACACTCCGTTCATAGTATTAGGCAGAAATTATCATTGTAAAAGTGGTAGTTTTCTCACATCGAGGAACTACCACACCATTAGTGTTTAGGCCTACAACCTATGTAATGCTTGTATCAACAATCTTACTGGAATTAATAGAAGTTTGTTTACTCTTTCAAGTATCGTTTTCGTTACTGTTTTATAGGTTTTTATCGCTTTAAATTATTTATCATTATTGCATTATTATTTTCGTTAGTATGTTGTCCTTGAATTCAATTGTTATGTTCATGTTATTTTCATCTCAATTAATGTCTTTGTAAATTCTGTCTGAGTCCGACGTATAAGGACCGTCGTTACCGACGGGACTCAGTAAAAAATAATATGCGCGAAACATTAAATAAATTTTGTTTTGGTTTTAGTTTCTAATTGTAAGTCTTACTGTTTCGACACGAGAGTGAGGAACAAACTATGGTTCGAGCTGATAGCGCGAGAGTGTGAGGATTGAACCGGATAGTGGAAACTAGGCATCGATCCTTAAAACAGCGGGAGCGCTTTAGGTATCGATTAGGATCTAATTGATTTTCAAAATATGCTTTCTAATTAAAATGGCCGAGCGAGAGAAAAATCCTGTGGTTAGGGAGTGTGGCTTAATCAATAACGCGAGAGTGTGAGACAGTGTCTTTAAATTGATACTTTCTACGGAACCTAGTTTAATTATAATTAGTGCCTAAAATCTATAGAGTCCCCTAGGAACATGGAATCCATATTCCGGCCTCTCCTTATTGATATTTTATCTAAGTTTCATTTTAGTTTTCATTTTAATTCCGTTTAAACCAAGTAATCATTATGTAGCGCACGATTTTTGTTGGTGACGCGACCACCTTATCGCGGAATTTGGGTTTTCTCCTCAATGAAGAGGAGGGGGTTGCTACTTTCTGATTTCTTATTTATCCCATGAAGCTGGAAGGGAAAGGGAAGCTATCTAAAACTAACCTTGCACGCGAATATTTAATTGAACAAACGCTTAAAGAGATTGGGGGTCCGGGGTCAGGTTATACAATGGGGAGTTGTCAATTACCCATCCTATATGTGGTTATCCACAGGTTGTTAGCTTTAGGTTTCGCTTTGTACTTGATGGTGTTTATCTGCTAATGGGTTGGGAAAGTTTCTTAGGGAATATGAGAGAGAGTGAGTTGATGTTGATGTTCGGGTTTTTTCCGATATTTTTGGTAAGGTACTGGACCTAAGTTTTGATTGATATGATGGTACTGGACCTAGAGTTTTTGATTAGTATGCTCGCTAAGATTTCACAATCTTATGCCTACGTATTCCCGTTTAAACGAAACAGGGAAATCAGAGAAATCGTAGTTCCTCCTATTCTATGGGAGGAAAAAGATGTTTTGGTGTCTTGTTTAAAGCCCAAGATTGAAGCTACAAGGTTGAGTATTTGTGTCTTGTTCAAATCCTAAGATTGAAGCTAAAAGGTTTGATTGAGAGAGAACTTGTCATCTCTAAAGGGAGACATTTGGTCTGTTTATCACAACTGTTGGGGTGACTGTTTATAAAGGAGGATTACTTTAACTAGGATATGTGAATCCAGCAATGCCATAATTTCCTTTATAGGGGTGTTATCCTGAAGGATAAAACTTTAACTCAGTTTAGAGCAATGTCATTTTTCCTTAGGAATCTTTCATGCTAAGAGAGGGACAGTGGCGTGGATGTAAATAATCCAGAGGCTTGCCGCTTACAGCAATTAGATGAAAGAGAGGATTTACCAGGATAAAAGATGGATGACAACTTGGATATTTTAACCAACAAGTGTGCGAATTACAGCAGTCATCTAGGATTAGGGTTTGTTTTGAATGTCTGTTTGGATAAGTGATAAACAGAGAAATGACTTCCTACAAAGGGATTTTGATTTCCTCTGAGGGGATGTAGATTTTTGTGTGCCTTGATCAAAGCCCAAGGTTGAAGCTAAGAGGTTGATTGACTCCACTAGGGGAGTCCTTATACAAAGCCTAAGAGGAGGCCGGGAATGACTGACTCAACAAGAGAGTGTTTATATATGTCTTGTACAAAGCCTAAGATTGAGGCTAAAAGAGACTGACTCTTTGGGGGATATCATTATACAAAGCCTAAGAGGAGGCTAAAAGTTTGACTTTTCTGGGGAAAATATTATGTCTGTCTTGTACAAAGCCCAATATTGGGGCTAGAAAAAGTTTGACTCCGTCGGGGAGGGTTTGTATGTGTCTTGTACAAAGTCCAAGATTGAGGCTGAAAAGAAACTGACTCAGTGGGAAAGAAATCTTTATCTGTCTTGTACAAAGCCCGAGATTTAGGCTAAATGAGACTTTACTGACTCGGTTAAGGATATTTTAGGTATCTCGTACAAAGCCCAAGATAGAGGCTGAAATGAGTTTGACTCTATGGGAGATTATTATCTGTCTTGTACAAAGCCCAAGATTGAGGCTGAAATAAGTTTGACTCTGTTTAGGAAATCATTTCTCAAAGCCTAAAAGAAGGCTGAGAGGAATTGACTCTGCTGAGGAAGATATTTGTCCCAAGCTTAAGAGAAGGTTATGGCGATTTATGTCTTGTACAAAGCCCAAGATTGAGGCTAAAAAGGTTTGACTCAACAAGAGAGTGCTTTTATCTGTCCTGTACGAGGCCCAGGATTGTGGCTGAACAAGCTGGAGAAATCATCAACCTAAGAGAAGGCTGACTTCTGCTAGGGGAAATCCTTATACCGAGCCTAAAAGGAGGCTGGAAAAGATTGACTCAACAAGAGAGTGTTTTTATCTGTCCTGTACAAAGCCCCTGATTGAAGCTAAAAAAGGTCGACTCAACAAGAGAGTGATTGACTCAACAAGAGAGTCTGAAAAAGGTGATTGAGTCAACAAGAGAGTCTGAAAAGGTTAGCTCCGCTGGGGAGAATCATTGTACAAAGCCCAAGAGGAGGCTAGCTATGCTGAGGAAAGATCATTATACATAGCCTAAGAGGAGGCCATCTTCTGTTGGGGATTATTGAGATCCCGAGGCAGGTCCAACTGCGGAATCAACTCTTGTTGAGGGTTACAGTAGAGTTGACATATCAGAGACCTCGAGGTTCTGATTTGGTATAGTTTTATATTAATGATAAGATGACCCTAGCTTGGGAGTTCTAGGAGAGAGACCGGGTTTTAGAACCCATAGGTTTTAACTCTCCTGGAGATTGATAAAGAATGACCGGGTTTTCTTCTTATGTTTGTGGGGAACTTGAGATTGTATTTGAGACTCAATAGGAGATTAGACTATCCAAGTCTACTGGTGTGGAAGAGTTTTATCATTTGTATGATGCCCAAGAAGAGGTAGGTGTTTTAAGGGATGAGAATCAACCCTAAATGGTTTGATGTTTTGACACTGGAAAGACTGCTCTAGCAAAGGATGACTAAGTTCTGTCTTATACCTTTAAGAGGTCTTCAAGGTCCTTGTATTAAGCCCAAGAGAAGGCATGAGAACTTCTAAGAAGCCGGAGGGTCCTTGTACAAAGCCCAAGAGGAGGCAGGGATGCTTTTAGGAAGCATGTGGGTCCAAACTTAAGAAGAGTTCAAGAAACGTTTCACCGGGAATAAACTTTTCTTTTATGAACAGTTCTAGGGTTTGAAGAAATTCAAGAGAGGTTTCACTGAGAACTAATCCTCTCTGGGGAAACTGAATTTCTTTGACAAATTCTAATAGTGACAGTCTGAGAAAAGGTTCACCGAGAATACTGCCTTTCTCTTTGTTCCATATTGTTTAAGCCAAAGAGAAGGCGAGACTGTATCTGGAAATCCTTTGGGGATCTAGTTTTGACTGTATTTAAGAGTGACCAACTGGCTTTACCTAGTTCTAGACCTAGTTGCCAGGGAAAACTCTAAATAACTATACTAGTATATATATATACAGTTGATATATGACAAGTATTTAAAAGGGTATGAAAGAAGGACTTACAGGGGAGCAGCTTCCCACAATACAGTTATATATATTAAAGCATGTAAAAGAAAGTCGATAAAAACTTACAGGTGAGAAAGCTTCCATGTTGTATTGTTAGTTGTTCAAAGAAATTAAAGAAAGTTTTAATAACAACATATATTTGAACTTAAATCAAAAGGGAAGTTGTTTTTGAAAAGATTGTTGGGGCTTATACTCAAGGAGAGGCCCAGGGTTTAATAGTGATCACACCGTTGTTTTGAAGATCGCATCGGGACTTATACAACGACTGAGGCCCAAGATGGTTTTCTGTACAAAGGGATGGGTCTTACAACTCAAGGAGAGGCCCAATTTTTTTTAAAAGAAATGGGACTTACAACATAATGGGAGGCCCAGATGATTTTGTTTTAAAAGGCGACGACCACGCCGTGATTTTGAAAATACAGAGGGACTTATACAATGTCTGAGGCCCAATTATTTTATTTATAGAGGGATGAGACTTACACTCTACCAAGTGGCCCAAAGATTTTATGTACAAAAGATGGTTGGGTCTTACACTCTATTAGAGGCCCAGAAGATGTTTGAAAAAGATTTGTTAGGGTGAAAATCGAAGACGCCCTAATTTCATCATTTTTTAAAGTAATTATTCAGAGAAAATTAATTAAAATGATAAAAACACCAAATAAGTTTGAATAAACAACTTGTGATTTTTTATTGAGGTTTTAAAAATGATGTTTTAATCACAAGATGAATTAAAACTCATTTGATTTTGATTTCCAAGATGATAATTCCTTTTTGAAATGTTTAAAAACAATTAAAAATGAATTTATTTACAAAAACATCAACTATATTAAATAAATGATATAAATTTAATTTTTTTGTGGAATAAAATATTTTAACATTTTTGTGATTTTTTACAAAAAGAACCAATAAAAAATAATTAAAATTGAGAGAGAAATTAATTTTTCAAATATTTAAGAAAATAACATGAAAATATAAAAAATGGAAAAAAGTGATAAAAAAAGGGTCTGGGGCAAGGGGGATTCGAACCCCAAACCTCCAAGCCAAACACATGAGCGTGCAACCACTGGGGTGGTGATACATCCGTGTATCAAAACCACCCCATAAATATATAAGGGGTGCCTTGTTTTAGGCCTGGGCAAGGCAAGTCAGCTTTTGAGCCATTTACGTGAAGCCTCTAACTTTCTCATTTCTCCATGGATTGGGACAAAATTTATATGCATTTGGTCTAGAATTTCCCAAGGAATCCAATGGTGGTCTTGATTTTTTCAGATGAGGTCCCTATTTTAAAACCCGATAGTGGTTTTGAAATAGGCCTATATTTGCATTTCCTATGCTAACACATGGTACAGGCAAGAATTACATGGCAAATTAGTTCAAACACAACATATACAACATGTATGAGATGTTTATAATCAGTGGACTTCAAAGCAATGCATAATTCAAAGAGTTCAAGTTGTCATGCAATTACCTCTTGGAGGTTTTTGTGCTATCTGCCAAGTTCCTTGTGCCAGAAGTAATTTGATGCTTTGGACACTCTTAATTGATCACTTAGAAGATTTCAGAATAGTTAGAACCAGCTGGAATCCTCAGGAACAAGTTTGAGCTCTTTCTTGCAAAAGGGGCAAAAGTGACCAATATGGCAACTCTCTCAAATGGTGTTTCAGATGAGTGGAACCAATTGAGACAGTTCAAAGATTATATTTGAAGTGTGTTTGAGGTCTTAGCTGGTTTTGAAAGTGACTGAATCAAGACATGGCTTGAAAAATGCAAAAAGTCAATTTTGAGGTTTTGGAGGTTGACTTTGTGAGTTTGGTGTTACAGGTCACATGTTAGTGTTTGGACAGCTTAGATACAACATATTAGAGGTGTTTGGATCATGAGCTGTGATGGAATTGCTCTCTAACTCAAAAACTCAGAGATATCTTGCAAAAGAAGGCATTTTGACCTTGAGAAAGGGATTTTGAGGAAAGCAAGTGTTGTAGTGCTTTGGTGTACTCAAACTGAGCACAAATGAGCTCTATTTATAGTAGAGAAAGTTTGTTTTGCAAGCAATAGTGAATGGAAACTGCAGCAGGCCTTTGGCCAATGTTATGCAAAAGGAATCTCAAGTCTCCTCTAGCCATTGACTTGAGATTAGGGCACATGATTTGTAGCTTTGGTTTAGAGATAAGTCTTGACTGAATTCAGTTGGAATAGGCTCAGTTCATGCCACCTTGGTGTATCCATTGAATGCTTGGAAGCAAAATTGGAGTCTTGGCATCTTTGTATCCTTTTTAGGGATGACAAGCCTAATGTAGATTCTTGGACTTGGGAGGCTTGGAGATCAAACCATCCCCCATGGATTTGATACTCAGATGTGTCCAAATTGATGACAAGGCTTGGAGTTATCAAATTTGGACAAATCGAGCAAATGTGCCAAATTCTGCCTTGTAAAACCAGTTCATGATGCCATGTTTCAAGGGTTGTATCTCCTTGCTCAAATTGAATTTGGAGATGATCTGGTAATTGTTAGAAAGCCCGTATGGCATACTTTAACTTTGATGTTCACCCCTAGACCTGGTTTGACTTGGATCAAGGTGAAAAATGTCCCTACATTTTTGGAAAAAGTAAGGCAGATTCTGACTTAGTGAAAATTTCACTAAGTGTTGGAAAATTGTCATTTTCATGTTTTTAGCCATTTTGATCACTCCATAACTAAAAATCCATGAAGAAATGGAATGAGATGTAGTTAACACTTTTGAAGTATGTAATGAGAGCTACAAATCCAGCTTTGGCCCATCCAAAATGGTTGCTTGGATCTCAAGTTATGGTCCTTGGAAGTTGGTACCCTAGCCACTTTGTTCCATAACTTAGAAAAATTCTAAGTTTTTTATGGTTACCCCTTTTACAAGTTAACTCACTTTCTTTTATTTTTCTTGATGAATGATGATTCAAATCACATATTAACATTGTTTTAGGGTTAAGGAACCTTGTTTGACCAAATATCCAAAAAGTCAAACTTGGATTTTTGTACAGTTGACTTTTTCATCAGATGAAATTTTGACTTTGCGATCCTTTAGTGAAATCAATCCTTTGGCTCAATTAAACTTCATGGATGACCTCCAAGGGTATTTAGGAATGTCTTGGACCCCTCCCCAAGGTTTGAGGTCAAGGGTAGGTCAACAGTCAAGGGTAGGGTTGACTTTTTTCATTAGAAACCCTAATTTGTGATCAGATGGTTTTGAGTTCTTGTGGCTTATGATTTGAGCTCTTTGAGTCAATCAAATCTTGTAAACATGTCAATTTGATGTATTTGAGGTCTTTGAAGTTCATTTTGAAGCTCCGAGCCGTGCCTCACTTCACAAGTTAACTCAAGGGTTGAATTAGGTCAAAACCTTAATTCCTGATTTTTTGATAGATGGACCTTCAAGGTGATTTTGCCATTGTGGATGGGCTCTTGAGATCCTTTTGAGCTTATAGGACCATACATTGAGGCATTGGCTCAAAATTTGATGGAAATTTTCATCTGGAGGCCTTGGTCGACCAAAACCCTAATTTGGTGACATTGGCGATCCTGAGGCTTGATCCACTTGGAATGCTATAATCTTGTGCTTGATTCTTGATGTGGGAGTCCTCTTAATTCTTTATGGGTGTTTGAGAGGCTAGACAAGTTGAAGATCATGTCATTTCTTGATTGATCCTTTGTTTAAGTGCTCTGAGAGGGCTTAAAACCCTAATCTTTGATTGTAGTGAATGCTTAATCCTCTTTAAGGAGATTGATGAGGCATGATGGTTCATCCATATTGTGATGATGATTTTCACAATGCTGGGAAATCTTGGTGGTCAAAATTTGGGGTATGAGACATTAACCTTAGCTTTACATCGCAGTAATAGATAACGGTAGGTTGACATTGGTCTCTGTGGGTTCGACAATCTTTTATATTACTTTGATATTTCCGTGCACTTGCAGACACATCAAGTTTTTGGCCCCGTTTCTGGAGACCAACAGTCAATATTGTGATTTCGTTGTTGCACCGTGTTGCGGTGAAAATTGGATAACAAATTATTAATTAATTTGCATCGTTTTCTTTTACAACCTACTTTGATTTATCCAAAGGAAATGTTCAAGATCGTTAGAAAAACCTAAAGGGAAGAGATTTAAGGTTCGGGGGTTGGTTATACAAAGGGAAGGTATTATCACCCTAAGTATCAGTAGTACTCTACAGGAACCTCTTGTTTTAATGTTATCTTATGTTTGCTAAAGGTTCTATGCTACAGGTTTGAAAGAACCCTAGGGGTTAGTTACTAAGGGTACTCGACAAAGCATCGCACTTTGCGCCTACGTATCCTCGGGTATAGAATCAGAGTACGCGTAGTTCTAGGTCTACTGAATTATTGACTGTGGCCAATAATTAAGAAAGGGATGAATAGAGTCTAAAACTCTCTAGGTGTAGTTGAGATGGACCTATGTTGTGTTTAGTTAGTAAAGAGAGTGGTGGTTTATGTGATGAACACCACTAAGAGTTAAAGAACTCTTAGAGCAAAACCAATGACTTAAGAGTCAACCATACAACCTTTCTTTGGATGGGGAGATGAAATAAAACAGTTACAAGATAAAGCATGATAAGGATAAGTAATGATACAAGGTAAAGCATTGATATAAAAGTAATACAAGCATAATAATGGCTTCATGCTTGAGTGATAAAAAACGAGTGAAGATGAAATAATAAAGTGTAAGTGTTACAAACATTACAAGCATAATAATAGATTTATGCTTCACATGGAGATAATGAAAATAAGCATAAGATTAGCATTATGCTTAAATAAATGAAGGTAAGGATAAATCAAAGACATATAAATTTGAGAAATAAAGCATACATGCATAAAAGTTTTTAAAATAATACTTTGTCATTTTTTCAAAGGGTAGAAAGTAGATTTAATTAGAGAAATGTGGCAAAAAGAATGGGGTAAGAAGGATTAAAATTGAACAAGTTATAGTATTTTGAAAATTAAGCATAAACTTGCAAAATAATTAAAATAGACAAGTGATTAAAATAAAGGGAAATGGCAACCATGGGGATTGAACCCAGGTTCTCACGTGTACAGCCCAAAACCAACTCCACTAGACCAGCGCGCACGCGTGGTTATAAAATGAAAGCACACATATATATTAAAGAAAGCAAAAATGGAACAGAAAAATAAAAGAAAAGAAAGGACCGGGCAGGGATCGAACCCAGGTCCTTTGGGCGAAAGAGCAAGGCAAGGCATATGTTCTGCCACTGGGGTGGCTGTTTCATCCGTTAATATAATTGTTCCAATAACCACATAATACAAACAGGCGCGCATTATCCAAGAAAAGAAAACAAAGCTGCCAAACTCAAAAACCAGTTGAAAACAGAAAACCAGAGTATATTATTCATCCCGCAACAATCATCAATAACAGGGACAAGACTTGGATGATATTTTTAGCATCAGATAAATTAACAAACTGAAATGCTAGATAATGTAAAGATATTTAAACCAAACTCCAAACAAATCCTCATTTTTTGTACACAAACAGATCCAAATATGAATTAAACAAGTGAAGCATAAAAGTTTAGCACACAATGGCATATTCACAGGTACTTATTAAAAGACAAGACTTGGATGCAAATACTCATGTATACGAGGGATTGAATTGCATGGCAAAGGAACAGGATAGCATGTCTAAACATGAGACAACATGGTTTCATAATAACAACATCCAAATGGAACCTGAGCGACCATGAAAGCAGCAGCACAAAGCACAAGTAATTGATAGCACATGAGTAACAAGCATACAATACCCAATTGGAAATCAATACGAATTGAAACGCAATACATGAAGGCTGTGGAAACTGATAGCAGCAGGGTGCTAAAGGCTACCTTGAAACGGCATTCATTAAGAAAATCAAACAGAAACAGTTAGCTATTGGTGATCAAGGTGTTGTTTCAGGGCGGTGACTTTTAAAGGTTCGAGCATATATCATGTTTACAGGATGCTAATTGGGACATATTCAATAAACAAACAAATCCAAAATGGCATGGTAAGCAATATTCAACAAGCATACTTATTAAAGACACAAAGATATTCATATTAGGGAACCCAAAGAAACAAGTAGGGCATGGTTATGATCATGAATCACATGTTGGAAAACAAATATCAGATTGGATAGGATTCAGTAACAGACATAACAGGTATATTGGCAAAATTTGAATCAGGTTGACGTATATAGGATACACCAGTCATAAACACATAGTGCACACTGACTCAAAATAAATGGCAAGGCTAAAAAATGCATCCAGAATATGTATTGCAAATATGTGCACAAAGAGATGTGTCCAGAAATGTATGAATGTGTCAATATATCCAAATGAATCTACAAACAAAATTAGTTTAGAAACAACATCAACAGTTACAAATGTCTAAGCAGTTAGTTATTACCAAATGGCATCAAGTTGCTTCCCCCGCAAGCAAATATGAAAGATATGCTCTTAGACCAAATGATTCGTTTCATGGAACTCACACATATGACTTGAACAGCTGGATAGCAAATAACTCAACCTAAATGTAAATCTCATGGCATTTGGAAAAAAAAAATCCACAAAAGTTTGAACTCAAAAAGCAGAGGTCTAACATAAAAAGGTGAACCAAACATATCAGCAAGCTGAAAACAGCACTTCAAAACTACAAATCAAACCAGCTACACACCTCAACAAGCTATCAACTCATGTATCAACCTTAAGCACAAAGAACAACCTAGTTCAAAATACAAGCTCAGGATAGGTCAAGGTTGCATCACTTCAAGATATGGATAACCACATGGATCAGTTCAAAATAACATTCTTGTAACATATTTAAGTAAAGAAAAAGTTTCTTACTTCAAGCAAAACTCAAAGAGCAAAACATCGTAAATCCAATATATGGAGAAGTCCCGATGCACAAAAGTGACTAAAGAGTAACAAGTAATATGAGTTATTTTTAGTAAAGAAACAAAAAGTTTTATTATTAACAAAACTTATAGTGATCTTGGAACCAAAACAACCTAAACAGCTCGACCAAGAAGCTTAAAACTTAGGAGGATGCAAGTGTTTTGAAATCAGTAAGAATGAGCTATGTTCAAGAACGTGGTCATAATAACATCTAGGACAGAAAGTCCACACATATTTTATGCATACAACACATGTGTTATGACAGGAAGCAGATACAACTATGATGATAACATGTAATGAAAAAAATGGACAATGAGTAAGCATACAGAAAATGGGAAGGAAGTGTTACCAAGTGGAGTAATGTCCACTACACCTTCCAATGAACTGAATGCCTTTCTTCTGAACTAACCAAAACCCTCCAAAGCAAGCCTTTCTAAGAACTCAGAATCTCTTTGAGTATTTTTGTGAGAAAATCTTGATGATATTTTTGAGTGTTTTTGTGAATGGTTGTTGGTGATCGTTGTGTAGAACCAAGCCCCTTTATATAGGCTTGGCCAGTGGGCCCGGGTTGAATTTGTCCAAACATCAAACAGCTGGTGTGCAAGGTAAGAGCTAGGGTTTGTAACGGCTCTTTTGAAATTCAAGCTTGGTCAATTCCTTGGAGACAGATACGCTCCTCTTGCTGCGCAAAAATTCAAAGGTGCAGGGCCAATTCACCAACTCACGAATTGTTTCAAGAGCTCCTTATTTAATGTCATACGCGCAGGTATTGAATGAGGTAAATGTGAAGAGATTTGCAGACGGTGGCAGGTTGTAATGCTTAAATTGGTAACTCTTCAGAATCGCTTTTACGAACCAAACCGTTGAGAGCTCAAGATGGAATTGCTTTGGGAGAATTCAAATCAAATCATACGCGCCAAGGGATTGAATTGTGGAAGTGATTTGAATGGATTTGATAAGCTTTTGTTTGAATCTTCCTCTTCATTCTGAATTCGCGAAAACACGACAAAGAAGAATAAGCTGTTTTGGTTTTTTTTTTATTTCTCCAGTGCCATTTGTCGCTCCCTCATTGGCCAATGTCAAGAGTTGAAAAGTCAAACAAGGAAACTTGGTCCTTATTGGTTGATTTGGCACAACAAAACATCATGAGTGCCACGGAGGACCCATCAAAAGGTGATAAGTGGCAATGAATAACTTTCTTTTTTTTCTTTTCTTCTTAAATGGATTAATAAAAGGATTAACAATATAAGTAACAATTAATCAATATTCTAATTAAATAATTAAAACAATAAACCAAATTAACAATTGATCTAATTTAATTAAACTAATAATTTGAACAATTAAATTAAATTGAGATTAAATTGAATTAATAAAAATAGGACAATTTAAATATAAATAAAATAAGCCATATTGAAATTAAATTAAAATAAAAACAAATGAAAATATTGAAATAAATATTAAATTTAAATATAGAGAAAAATAAATAAAACATCAACTAGCAAGAAATGAGGGTAAAATTTGGGGTGCAACACACCGTATAGACTAAGGCACTCTTGTCTCTTTTACTATGTATCACCTGAATTTTCTCTACAATTACCACTCCCAATATTCTGAGGAACCGCAAGAATCCCGTAAATCCGACCTTGAAATATTAATGGAGGATTTCAATACGACACTAACTCACTCTCACCCAAATTTCCTCTATGATTACCACTCCCAGTATTTTGAGGAATCGCAAGATTTTCATAAATCCAAACTCGAAATACTAGTGGAGGAATTCAATGCGACGCTTACTCACTCTAGGATAGAATCTATGACGGAGCGCTTTGTGGAGACACAAACTCTCCAAAATGAAGAGTTTAGAAAACAACATCTCCAAATTAATGAAAACCTTAGGAAGATGAAAACTGTGGTCGAGTCCCTCGGGAATCATAATGAGGCATTGAAGACTCAAATCTCCCTGCTTGCACAAACACCTCTAGGACCCTCCCCTGAGGAACATGTGGATGTTGTAACAACCGGTAGTGAAGAACAAATAGAAAAACCTAAGGAGAGTGATAATGTGGTTAAGGAGAGTTCTGGTGATAAATGCGTAGAGATTGATAAAAATCCACTGACGCCACTTGAAAGGGAGGTTGTCGAAGAGGTAGAGAAGGAAGCATCTATTGTTGTTCCTCCTCCCTATACCCCACCAATAACTTTCCCGCAAAGGTTTGTAGAAGTTAAGGTAGATTCCCAATCCAAAACGTATGTGAAGGTATTGGAAAATATCCACACCAATCCACCTTTGTCCGAGGTCCTGCATAAAAAGAGAAAGTTAGAGGACCATGAAACTAGGGAAATCATAAGTGTTAGGAGGGAAAGGTTCGATTTTCAGGTGGTGGGTGAAATAACTAAGCCCAAACTTGAAAAGCGGACACTTAGGATAGATCCAAAACCACCACCACAAGTTTAAAAGAATGAACCACCCCACAGAAAGAAGAAAAGAAAAGGAGAGGGATATGAGAGTTGGATTAATAAGTGGCCATGGAAATCGAATATTATTAAAAGTTTGATCGAGGAACCATCCTCGAAAGAACCACCATGAGTGCTTGCACTCCTTAGCCGTAGAGCTATCGACGTTAAACAAAGCGCTACGTGGGAGGCAACCCACGAGGTTTTTATTTTAAGTTTCTATGTTTGTTTGTTTGAATTTGTAGAAAATAAAGAAATGTATCACTTGTCACGTCTTAGCTACATCTAGGCGAAAATTCTCATATGACAATCTTGGAGATGAGTTGGTTCCCATAGACATTCCTGCGAATGTCGCTGCTGGTGGTGACACCGATGATGAGTATGATTGGAGAGAGCATGTCTCTCCCATCTGTAACTCACCTCTTCCCCATTCTTTGCATGGTCAGGTTCCACCTGCACACACCGCACCATATTTTTATAACACTTTTTGCAGGTACTTCTTCTGGAAGCGGGCAATATGATGAGTTGGTTCAAGAATTACACAAATAAAGGTCTCTCAAAATGCCAGACGCCGGAGTAGAAGTGGTCAGTGAAGACAGGGACAACAAGGGAAGGATCAGAGAGGATTTGGCATGCAATAGCATTCATACAGGTTCTATCTCTTCTTTTTCCACCTTTTATCAAAACATTGAGGACAATGTTTAGTTTAAATGTGGGGGGAGGAACTTTTTTGCTTTACATTTATCGCTTTTTAGTTTGATTTATTGTTTTCTAGTTTATTTCATGCTTTTAGGAATTTTATCTATTTTTAATGTTTTGTCGAGTCTTTGCATTTGTTGTCGAGTCTTTATGCGTGGTTTTCACTTGTTATTCAATTTCCCTGAAACTTTAAAATTTTAAAACTTTAACCTCCAACAATTTTTTTTGCTTTGATTCATGGCACGACACTCTAAAAGTATATAGATTGTTTAGGCTGTGTTAGAGAGACTTGGGAAAGTTTCGATAAAATCGATACCGTCCTGACACCCTAAACCCCCTAAATATGCAAAATCAATTTGAGTACCCATTATGCCGAGACCTTAAGTTATGTTTTCAAAGTAATCCCTAAGTAGTTTATTTAAGCAGTCAGGACCATCCTAAGCACACACTAAGTAAGAAGCCAATGCAAATAAGTGTATGATCTCTGGTTCAAAATGAGAAATTAATAGAAGAAAAAAATGAATAAAAAGATATGTTCCTTCTAAGTTAGGTGCTCCTCGCCCAATCACTTAGCCCAACGGTGCAAACTCTATAAGTTCAATTGATGTTTAAGCATATTTGCCGAGAAAAATGAAATAACCATGAGATTATAGTCACTAACAGGTTTGATTACCATGAATGTGTATGGATAATGGGCTTAATATGATTGCACTAGAATGAAATGGGGTGAAAGAGAGCAAGGGATACAGGTTGAGTTATAATGACATGATTCAGATTAGTTTGCATAAGGAGGGAGTTTTTGAAATTGTGTCGTTACGGTATCCTTGGTATTGATATTTAGTACCTATCGATCAAACATTATACTAGCAACCACGTATAATTAGAGTCTCGTTGTGCCCATGTTTCGAACCGTGCTTATTTCTTTCTTTTTACCGTGTTGGTTGATTGCTTGAGGACAAGCAATGGTTTAAGTGTGGGGGTGTTGATAATGTGAAAATATATCGTTTATTTCGACACGATTCGCATGCAATTTAATGTCGTTTTACTTGTTTTTCATATTATTATGTTGTGTTATATTTGTATTTCAGGTATTTGTCGAATAAGAGCATCTGTGAGAGAAAATCGGGAAAAGAGCAAGAAAATGAAGAAAATGAGCAAATTTTGCCAATTTACTGATATGGCGTTCGCCGTGAGAGAAAATGGCGTTCGTTGTGAGCAGACGGTGTTCTCCATTATGTTGCAGACAACAATTCTGCGAAAGTGGGCAGTTTTCAAGCAGTTTTTCAACTCATTTTCCCTCCACTTTGTTGACACGGCCAAGGGAAGTTACAAGGCCACATTGGTCTATAAATAGAACCTAGAGGGGTGTCTCTGAGGCATCCAAGTCGCGCAGAAGCGCTGCCGACACTCCATTCATAGTTTTAGGCAGAAATTATCATTGTAAAAGTGGTAGTTTTCTCACATCGAGGAACTACCACACCATTAGTGTTTAGGCCTACAACCTATGTAATGCTTGGATCAACAATCTTGCCGATATTAATAGAAGTTTGTTTACTCTTTCAAGTATCGTTTTCATTACCGTTTTATAGGTTTTTATCGCTTTAAATTATTTATCATTATTGCATTATTATTTTCGTTAGTATGTTGTCCTTGAATTCAATTGTTATGTTCATGTTATTTTCATCTAAACTAATGTCTTAGTAAATTATGTCTGAGTCCGGCGTTTGAGGACCGTCGTTACTGACGGGACTTAGTAGAAAATAATAGGCGCGAAACATTAAATGAATTCTGTTTTGGTTTTAGTTTCTAATTATAAGTCTTACTTTTTCGACACGAGAGTGAGGAACAAACTAAGGTTTGAGCTGATAGCGCGAGAGTGTGAGGATTGAATCAGATAGTGGAAATTAGGCATCGATCATAAAAACAGCGAAAGCGCTTTAGGTATCGATTAGGATCTAATTGATTTTCAGAATATTCTTTCTAATTAAAATGGGCGAGTGAGAGCAAAATCCCGTGGTTAGTGAGTGTGACTCAGTCAATAGCGCGAGAGTGTGAGACGGTATCTTTAAATTGATATTTTCTACGGAATGTAGTTTAATTATAATTAGTGCCTAAAATCTACAAAGTCCCCTAGGAACATGGAATCCATATTCCGGCCTCTCCTTATTGATATTTTTTCTAAGTTTCATTTTAGTTTTCATTTTAATTCTGTTTAAACCAAGTAATCATTAACCTTAGCTTTACATCACAACAATAGATAACGGTAGGTTGACATTGGTCTCTGTGGGTTCGACAATATTTTATATTACTTCGATATTTCCGTACACTTGTGGATGCATCAATATTCGTAAATCAGGTCAACTCTTCTTGAGCCATGTGAACACAGACTCTAGCTGATAACAAATTTGACAATGTAGCTTGCTTTCTGCAGTACGTATAAGTTTAGCTTTATCATTGGTTCTGAATGATCACCAGAAGCTGAAACATTCAATAAGCTTAGAGACAATATATTTCTCTTATGATGATGAGGCCTTCAGCTTCAGAGTTTATGCAAACCTATATTATCAGTCTTTACTTAAAGAACGTTCTTCATATTCTGAGCCACCAGAAGCCAATAACATAGCTTGTCTCAAGTGTGTCCTTATGTCAAATTCTGAATATAATCTTCTTTAAGCTTTAGTACCTGCACACTTAGATCACACATTAGATAACTGATGCCCTTCGATCACACTGACGTGTCCGTCGAATAAAGACTGCAAGTATACAGCTGTTCATGTAGTTTTAAAAAGGTTGTCGAACCCACATGGAAGGGATAATCAAACTAATGCACTCTATTATTGCAGTGCAAAGCTAAGGCTAAGGATTAACGGATTTAATATGGGAAGAAAGAATTACTAAATTCTAAAGGTTTTTTTGAAATAAAAATAAAAACGAGTCCGGAATATGGATTCCGAGTACCTAAAGGACTTGTAGAAATCAGGTGCTAATTACGACTGAACTTACTTCCGTAGAAAGTACTAACTTAAAGACTCCGTCTCACATTCTCGTGCTATCGACAAAACCACACCTTTTAACCACAGGATTTTGCTCTCGCTCTCCCGTTTCAATTGAAAAGCACATTTTGAAAGTTAATAAAATTCTAAACAATACCTAAAGCGCTCTCGATGTTTTTAGGATCGATGTCTAGTTTCCACTATCAGTTCATCCCTCACACTCTCGCGCTATCGGTCTGAACTTAGTATATTCCTCACTCTCGTGTCAGAATAATAAATCATGAATATTAGAAACAAAGACCAAAACTGACATATAATCAATAATTTCGCACCTGAATTTTCTACGGAGTCCCGTCGGTAACAACGATCCTCATACGCCAAACTCAATTAATTTAGCAAGAAATGGTTTTTTCATAGCAAACATGATAACGGTAATTGGAATTAAAACTAACATTGCAGACAAAATTAAAATAAATTCAAATGCAAAAGTAAAAATAAGAAATAACCTGTAGAGTAAAATAAGGAACTGGAATTGAAATAATGTCGGCAGGCATGTTCGTAATTCAACAGTACAACAACGAAAAGAAAATTACAATAAAAGTGCGACAATTCCTCGATATGAGTAATTGCCGCTTTGAAACTAAATTTATGCCTAAAAATCTAAACAGAATTTTAGCAGAGCTTCCGTGTGGTTTCTCGGTATCTGTTGAAACAGTATTTCGGGGGGTGTTTTTATCGTATCCGCAGGGATTGTGCGATATTTTGATGCTTGACGTTCAATAGTCGCAACGTTTTAAGTTAAAGAGTTTCAAATGATTCTTGGTTTTGTTTAACATAAATTGGTAGCAAAGAGTAAATTTGTAGCAAATAGTTTGTAAGGTTTTTAGAAAAGCATGTCAAGGTTAGGTTTCGCTAATCCTTTTCATACATATCCGATTAATCAAGCATATGAACTTAGTTCCGACCAATACAATCGCGTATCCTCTCGAATAAGTTTATGTCTAAAGCAAATTCGTGAGTGTCGTTGTTTAGACCGTTAGATGACGTCTCATGCTAACAATCGAAACAACAACCGTTAAGATCAACACAAAGCGAATAACAAATTCCAAATCTATGTTTAGAGTTTGGTTTTTAAGAGATGAAAATATTAGGTCATGAATTGTAAAATCTATGTCTAGAGTGATACAACCCACACATACATCATTAAGAACAAATAACTTCATCTATATTGATCATAAACCTTATTCACATACAAAAGATCAAAAGAAATACATATGATCAAGATCAACTACATCTAACCTTAACACAAAAGTGTTTAGCTACTCATTCTCATGGTAGCTTGGATGACAAGTTTCAAGAGGAGATGAAAGAACATCCTAGTCGAATAATTGAGATTGGATGTGACTTCAGCTTCTATATGTGAAAATTCACTCTTGGATGATCAAAGTTCAGAAAACTATGTTTTTGTGTGAAAAATAGCAAGTCCCCCTTCAAGGAAAAGTAAAAATCTATTTATAAGATACTAAAATTCTGCAGACTTCGCCTAGCGAATGGATCAAAAAATGGCACTTTAAGTGCCTCAGAAACTTAAACCGCCCTTAATTGTTATCGCGGGTTCGCTAGGTGAACAATTCATTCGCTAAGCGAGCCATTCGCCAAAACCTTCGCCCCAACGAATTTTGGGTCCTTTAGCCCCTGCCTCAGCTAAGGGTCCTTCGCTAGAACCTTCATCCAGCGAGCAAAGCAGCAAACACTCGCTGACACTTCGCTACGTGAATTTTACCCCCTTTTCCTACTGACTCTTTTTGGGCCTCCTCGCTGGAAGATTCGCTACCGTTCGCTAGGCGAACCTTCGCTGGTGACTTCGCCAGGATTCGCCTAACGAACCCTGCTGTTGCTTTCTTGATTCTCTGGCAGCTTGCATCAACTCCTTGTGTCTTACTTTCTTGATCATTTCATGCCTATTTCTGCACACTAGCACACAAATTACAAGCACCACAAGTATATTCCAATGTTTGAAGAACTACAACAAATCACCACTAAAATCAACAAGTTAAACATAGAAAGTAATGAAAAATGCCAAGTATTGAATACAAATATGTAGCATGTTTGACATCTAACAAACTCTCCCCAACTAACTCTTTGTTTGTCCTCAAGCAAAGTATGCCTCTCATTGAAAACAAGAGGATTTGCTCGAGTATAAAATTCAACCAAGACAAGATAAACGACTCAAATAAACAACAATTACAACAAGGCAACAATTACACGATCCTAGAATTGACAATGTAAAAGAACTTGACTCTTAAACAACTTTCAAACGATGTTTCAAGAGACAACTAAATCATTATGCACATGTCATTCTAACACTCCTCTTCAAAAAAGGATTGAAGGAAAACGCGCACACAAGCACGGGAAAATTTCACTCAAATTACAAATGATGCAAATACTAAGCAATTCATACAATATCTAAATGATCACAAAAGAAATCATGGAAGCAAAAGATCACTAAGGGCTTCAAGGTTGTAGCTTGGTCAGATTAACAATAAAGGGACATTTCTATCGGCCATTGAATCGAAATTGCCGATGCAAAAGAACATTCACTCTACAAGGTATTCACAACACCTCAACTTCATTCACCAATTTTTCCTTTATCACACCTTCTCAAACTTCCTTGCACAATTATTGAATCTATTTTTCTCATTCAAGCAAGCATTCTTTTTCTCTTTTGCACACAAATATTCACATACTCTTTTCTTTTCATGCTTGCTTAAATGTTTTCCTAATTTTGAGTAATTCACCAATCTTCTTTTTCATTCTCCCCAACTTATTTTCGACTCAACCTTACGTGAATGTTCCTTGCTTTTTAAGGCAAGGAAGTCAATTAAAATAAAAGTTCCAAGGTTCAAGAAGAAAAATTTTTAGAAGCTCTCAAAAATTCAATGATGAACTTGATTTTCAAAATATGTACAACACAAAGTTCATCACTAAAAGAGATCTAAACAATTTAGGCACAAAGGGGCTAACAAATTCTCGCTACTCACGGGTAAATTACTATTTGGAAATGGTTGTGCTCAATATCAACAAGTGCCTTGATCCTTTCTAATACTTCCACAAATTCACACAAATCACAAGATAAAGCATGAATTAAAAGTATAAAACAAAATCTATCAATCCAAAGCATATAGTATAACCTGGAGGTTTCTCACTTTTGTGATTTTTGGACCTAAATGACATAAGCAATCAATAAAGTTGTAACAAGAAACACAATTTTCATTTGTACAAAGACACAAATTCTAACATATTCTAAATTCTAGAACTAGGTAACTATGTACCTTGCCGACAATATAATGCTTAAATTACTATCATCGCCATCCAACTTGGAAGAATCTTCTTTTAAGATCAAGAATCACCAACCTAAATTCCCCAAGTTTCATCAACAAAAGAAGGAAACATTAAATATTCACAAGCACCATTCAACCACTACTAAAAAAAACCTAAACTAAAGTTAACATAAAATAACATTTAATTCAAACATAATACTAATAATAATAGGAATGTAATGGTGTAAACACACCTACAAAGTCAAAGAAAAATACCACCAAGGGTACAAATACATCATACAACCCAAAATAATCTAACACAGTGGATAAAGTACATCAATAATAAACTGAAATAAAACAAAATACATAAAACATGATAAAACTTCACTTTGTAGCACAAAGGAAGTACAAAATCTGAACTCCAAAATCAGCCCTCCTTGGACAACTCAATATCCTCCTCCTCTGAACCACGGGCCGAACCAGTCGCCTCGTCATCATCATCAGCCTCATCAGCAACATCATCAGCAGCAACATCATCAGCTGCATCCTCCTCCCCTCCGAGTACTGGCCTGGCCTCAGGCCAACCAGCATGTGTCAGGAACTGCTCCCTAGACATCAAAGAATGCTCACCGGCAGGATCGCGAATCTGCAACTGAAGAACCTGCATGGAATCATGTAAGTCAGTCATGGCGCGCTGAGAAGCTGCCATCCAATCCCAGTTGTACTGACAGATTTCCTGCTGAAAAGGATAAAAAGCATGTGACCCCGAACCAGAAGCTCCACCATCCCCTGTGCTAGCATCAGCACCAGCACCAGACGTATCACCAATTGCCCCTCTGGGCTTACAAAATTTGTCCACATAACGATCATCTATAGCTGAAGGAATCGTGACCTGTCGGCGTGCGGGTATATCAACCCCAACATGAGCATATAATGACATTATGAGACACGGGAAAGCAAGTGAGGCATTCGTCAATCTCTATATTCGTAAGAATGCTATGGACAAGGTGGGCCAACTGTATATAGGGATGATGCTATGATGCGACCTTGGCTTGATGTTTGTAAACACAAAAAGTAAAATGAGTTGGGCCAAGGGTTGCATATCCACTCTCCGGTATCTAATAGCAACCCTAGATGGGTTGCGTTCCACGTCTTTACCCGGAACGAGTAGATCACTGGTCATCTTCAGAATGTCACGATGAAGATGAAGATCTTTATGATAAACATCCAACTGAGTTCCTACCAACGGCAACGGATCACCAAGAACCGTGTTTATAGTCCTCCTATCAAACCTCACCACAGTCCCCCTCACTTGATACGTCCAACTAAACTGCTCCCCATCATCGGGAAGTGCATTTGCATAAAATTCATGGACAATCTCCGCGTTATAACCATCCAGAGGTGTCATTAAGAGATCCCACTTCTTTGCTGTCAAAAGTGCATCCACCAATCTATAACTTCCACGGTCGCTTAGATTAAACCTCTTCTCTGCCAAAATATGTTTCCTTTCCAAGGTCTCGTAACGTGCAGCCTGCTTGGCTCCTCTGAATCTAGCGTCATCGAACCGAATTGGTACTTGCCGCGAAGTTGTGGCTTTTCTCTTCTTTGCAGGATTAGTTGCCATCTTAGGTGCCATCTGCACAAGACAACCAATAAAACACAACAATAGCAAACCGACACATTAGTGAAAAGAGCCAACACAGCAAGAGACTCAAACTTCATAAAAAAATAATTAAATTCTATTTTCTTCGCTCCAGGGGTCGCTAGGCGAAGGCTGGCGAACATTCTCCCCAGGTTCGCTAAGCGAATGCTGGCGAATGCTCGCCCAGGCTCGCGAAGCGAACACGGCAGCGAACCCACGAAAATGAAAAAAAATAATATCAAACAATCAGTCCAACAGCAAACTCACTTTTAAAACAAAACCTTATTCATAATGCTTGATTAATTTATAACATGCAGCACATAAACATTATGAACAGAGGTACATGAACTTTGAAAACCTAAGGGGTTTACATCTAAAATCCAATCCATTCCCTAACCTACTGTCAAACAGAAATAAAAATGAAAAGGATGTTCAAACCTGAACTTTGCAAGTGAAAAAGGAAGAACTTGGTGAAATGCGATAGCAGAGACAATTCGTGCAAAGCGTTCTTGAGAGGAGAGAAAGCTTGAAAATTTTTTGAGAGGCAAAGAGTGTGTGATGTCCTACTCATAATTCTCAGAAACGAGTTGGGTCATGGGCCCAAATGTTTGGCCCACCCAAAATTTACACTCTTTTTTAACTGATGTGGCAAAACAGCATGACCTGTCTCGCTGGGTTCGCTAAGCGAAGGAGCCAGCGAATGCTCGTCCCAGGCTCGCTAGGCGAACGCCAGCGAGCATGACATAATTTTTTTCAAATTTTTCTGCACTTTACCACTTTTCTCAACACATCAAAACTTCATAAATACTTAAAAATAGTAAACAATGCAGTAAATACTTACAATGTTGGGGTGCCTCCCAACAAGCGCTTGTTTAACATCAGCTAAGCTCGACGGTCCAATGCAACCTCAAGGATCGCAAAAAGGAACAACGACGGGATTCCGCTTGAAATCACCTCCAAGATAAATTTTCAACCTCTGACCATTAACTGTCCAACTCTCATTTGTCTTTGCGTCTTCAATGACTATTGCCCCATATGACTTAATCTCCCGAATCCGAAATGGACCAAACCACTTTGATTTCAATTTACCTGGGAATAATTTTAATCGAGAATTGAAGAGTAGGACCAGCTGCCCTACTTCAAACTGTTTGGTCACTATTTTCTTGTCATGGTAAGTTTTGACTCGATTTTTGTAAAGCTTATTGGAATCATACACTTGGAGACGCAATTCATCCAATTCATGCAATTGCATTTTTCTTCTATCACCGCTCAAAGTTGGCTCAAAATTCAGAAATTTCAAGGCCCAAAATGCCTTATGCTCCAACTCGACCGATAAATGACAATTCTTACCGTAGACCATTTTAAAAGGTGTGAGACCAATCGGAGCTTTAAAAGCCGTCCGATAAGCCCACAAAGCATCGTCTAGCTTAATCGACCAATCCATCCTTGAGGATGACACCATTTTTTCCGAAATTCTTTTAATCTCCCAGTTTGATACCTCCGCTTGCCCATTGGCCTATGGTGTTGCAACTTTGTGCTTAACACCATATTGCTCTAAGGCTTTTTTAAGCTGAGTGTTGCAAAAGTGGGATCCCCCGTCACTTATCAACACTCGCGGAGTACCAAATCGAGCAAAAATGTTTATTTTCAAAAAATTTATCACAGTTTTTCCGTCGGCCTTAGCACATGCTATTGCCTCTACCCATTTGGAAATGTAATCAACTGTGACCAAAATATACTCGTTGGAAAATGAAGATGGAAAAGGTCCAACAAAGTTAATTCCCTAACAATCAAACACTTCAATTTCCAACATGTTTTGTAAAGGCATTTCACGCCGCTTTGAAATTCCACCATTTCTTTGACACTTGTCACAACTTTGGACATGCGCATGCGCATCTTGGAATAAAGAAGGCCAATAAAAGCCCGATTGAAGGAATTTCATTTCCGTTCTTAACCCGTTAAAATGTCCTCCATACGGAGAGTTTTGACAATGCCAAAGTATGCTCGTGGCTTCCTCTATTGACACACATCTTCTCAAAAGGTTATCGACACCAAGCTTAAACAAATGTGGTTCATCCCAAACAAAAGACTTGGCGTCCGATAAAAATTTATTTTTTTGATGGTGAGTTAGACCATCCGGTATTAATCCGGCAGCTTTGTGATTAGCCATGTCGGCGAATCATGGTCTAACTTGCACCATATACAATTTTTCATCCGGAAATTCCTCTTTGACCTCTAATTCCTTTTTGGTCACGTCTACATTCACAAGGCGAGACAAGTGATCCGCCACCAAATTCTCAGATCCTTTCTTGTCACAAGTTTCCAAATCAAATTCTTGCAACAAGAGGATCCAACGAATTAGCCTTTGTTTAGAATTGGGCTTGGTGAGCAAATACATAATCACCGTATGATCCGTATAAACGATAACTCGCGAACCAATCTAATAGAAATGAAATTTTTCCAATGCGTACACTATCGCAAGCAACTCTTTTTCAGTTGTTGTATAGTTTATTTGAGCTTCATTTAAAACTTTGCTCGCATAGTGTATAGCATGAAAAAAATTTGTTTTCCGTTGACCCAAAACTGCACCCACCGCATAATCGGTCGCATCACACATGAGTTCAAAATCCAATTTCCAATTAGGTGCGATGATTATGGGTGAGGTAGTCAAACTTTTCTTTAGAAAATTAAAAGCAAACATGCAAGATTCATCAAAATCAAAGGACTTATCTTTGTTGAGTAAATTGCTCAAAGGCTTTGCAATCTTCACGAAATCCTTGATGAACCTCCGATAAAAGCCCGCATGTCTGAGAAAACTTAGGATGCCTTTGACATTAGTTGGAGGAGGCAACTTTTCAATCACTTCAATTTTTGCTTGATCAACCTCAAGACCTTTGGAGGAGACTTTATGGCCAAGCACTATCCCCTCCATAACCATAAAATTGTACTTCTCCCAATTCAATACCAAATTCGTCTCAACACACCGTTCAAGAACGACCTCCAAATTTCTCAAACAAAGATTAAAAGACGCTCCAAAAACGAAGAAGTCGTCCATGAAAACCTCCATCGTCTTTTCAATAAGATCGGAGAAAATTGCTTGAACACAATGTTGAAACATTGCCGGTGCGTTGCATAAACCAAACGGCATCTTTCGGTAGGTAAAAATCCCAAAAGGACAAGTGAATGCCATCTTCTCATGGTCATCCAGGTCCACCGAAATTTGGTTATACCCAGAATAACCATCCAAAAAGCAATAGAATTGTTGGCCCGACAATCTCTCTAACATTTGGTCCATAAATGGAAGTGAAAAATGGTCTTTTCTTGTAGCGATGTTTAGCCTCCTATAATCTATACACATCCTCCAACCCGTCACCGTTTTTGTCAGAATCAACTCATTTTTTCATTTCGGATCACGGTCATTCCTTTTTTTTTAGGCACAACATGGACCGAACTTACCCAAGGACTATCGGAAATTGGGTAAATCATACCGGCATCCAAGAGCTTGACAACCTCTTTTCTCACTACTTCTTTCATCGTTGGATTCAAACGGCGTTGCGGTTGAGCGACCGGTTTGAAATCCTCTTCCATGAATATGCGATGCATTCAATAAGAGGGACTTATGCCTTTAAGATCAGAAAGAGTCCATCCCATTGCTTCTTGATTTTTCTTCAAAACTTGAATTAACCGGTTTTCCTCATTGTCAGATAAAATGTTGCTAATGATAACCGGTTTGTTACAACCGTCATCAAGAAAAGCATATTTCAAATTAGAAGGAAAAACTTTCAATTCAAGTTGAGATTTCGCATCACTCACCTCTTTTTTTAACACTTCCTCTTCACACTCCCAAGGTTGCAACTCCTCTAAAGATGCAAGTTCCTTTAAACACTCTTCAAGTGCTCTTTCTTCTTCATCGGAGAATACTTCAAAGGAATCATCAAGAGCTCTTTGCAAAGGGGACACTACATGAACTTGCTTTATGACATCCATAATCGCCTCTTCCGTTGTGTCTATTCTAAAACAGTCACCTTTGTCATTCTTGTGTTTCATGGCCTCAAATAGATTGAAACAAACCTCCTCATCTTGGACTCTAACCTTCATAAGACCGTTGTCCATATCAATTGTCATTCTAGCAGTTTTCATAAACGGTCTTCCAAGAATAAATGGAGCGTCTTCATCTTCCTCCATTTCAATTACCACAAAATCAATAGGAAATAAGAATTTGTCCACTTTAACCAATACATCTTCTGCTACACCGTGAGGATGTGTAGTTGATTTTTCGGCAAGTTACAATGTCATTTAAGTGGATCTCAATTTCATGTGTCCTAACTGTTTCACAATCGACAAAGGTATCAAATTAATACTAGAGCCCAAATCAATCAAGCCGTTGCCCACATAGATATTACCTATAGTAACCGGCAAGGTGACTCGTCCCGGATCACTTTCTTTCCTCGGGAGAGTACGTTGAATGATAGTGCTACAACTAGCATCCACCATGATAGTCTCTTGATCTGCATACCTCTTCTTTTTTGTGAGAATATCCTACATAAATTTCGCATATTTTGGCATTTTCTCCAAAGCTTCAGAAAATGGAATGTTTATTTGCAATTGCTTGAAAATATCCATAAACCGAGCATAGTGCCTCGCACTATCTTTCTTTGAAGGAGCATGAGGATATGGTAAATGTTGGATCGAAATATTATTCAACGGTTCCTTCCCCTTCCTAGTTTTATTCGATTTTTCTTCTCTCTTTCTTTTTTCTTCTTCCTCACTTTTTCTCATTTCATTTTCAACTAAATCACCCTCAACATTTTTTTCTACTTCAATCTCATCACTATCTTTTTCTTTTTCAAATACAACCTCCTCCTCCACTACAACTTCACCTACACCCATGTCAATCTCTCTTCCACTTCTTGTTAGAATAGCCTTACAATGCTCTTTAGGATTTGGTAGAGTATTCGTCGTAAAGTTTCCTTTTTGTTGGTCGGCCAAGTGTTTTGACATTTGCATAAATTGCGTGAGAGTGTCTTCCATATTTGTATTTCCAATGGGAGCTTGCGGAGGTTGAGTGTAATTTTGGTATTGTTGACGGTTTGACGGTCCGGCTTCTTGCGGCCTCCATGGTTGTTGATAACCTTGATTACCTCTTTGTTGGTAACCTTGGTTGCCTTGTTGATAAGGAGGTCGGGGTTGGTATCCTTGATTTCCAGCATAGCTTACCTCCTCCACAACCGGAAGACAATATCTGGTAAGATGTTCTCCTCTACAAAGTTCACATACTAAGACTTGCACATTTTTGCTTGAGGAGTCATGAATCTCCTTGAGTTGTTGAGGAAGTTTAGACATTTGTTTCGTTAACAACTCGACTTGTTGGGATAATAACTTGTTTTGAGCAAGTATATCATTATTGGTTCCCAATTCCAAAACTCCCTGAGTCCTTTGAGAAGGGCTACGGTTATGGCTTCCCTGATGGTCATTCGAAGCCATCTTATCAATTATGGCAATGGCTTCTTCGGCACTCTTGCTCATCAAAGATCCACCTGCGGTGGCATCCAACAATGTTTTCTGCACTAGTTGAAGTCCATTCCGAAAAATATGAATTTGAGATAATTCATCAAAGCCATGCCCCTTGCATTTCCTTAACATAGATTTGAATCTCTTCCACGCTTCGTTGAGAGATTCGTTTGCACTTTACGTGAACACTTCTATTGCGGTCTTTGCCTCCATGAAACGATTATGTGGAAAAAATTGTTCCAAAAATTTTTCTTCAAGTAAATTCCAATCAGTCATTATTAATGTCGACTGGTCAAGATACCATTCCTTGGCCTTCCCAATGAGGGAATGCGGAAATAGTCTCTTAAACTGAGATTCCTCTTCAGCTTCGGGCGCACCAGTTGCTCCCGCAATCTCATAGAACTTTGTCAGATGTGTATAAGGATCCTCATGATCCATACCAGTAAAAGGACTCTGATATAGAAGCGAGAGAATACCAGTCTTCATTTCTGAATGTCGGCCGTTATGAACATTGCAAGCAAACTATGCATTATGTCTTGGACTGTTGGTACATGGTCTAGAAGCAGGTGGTGGTGGTTGTGGTGGATCCATAGTTGGAAGTAACTGTGGAATTTGCGTCGAACTTGAACTTCCGTCTCGCTCTCGTCTTTCTTTGGAAAGTTGCCTCCTTCGCCTTGTTCTGCTATTGATTTTACGAGCGGTTCTTTCAATCTCGGGATCGAACAGAAGTTGGTCCGCAGGTAACTTCCCTAGCATAAAACGAAGTCTGAACACTAAACCAAACAAATCAACAAGCTCAAGAAAAAGTTAACAAGCTTAAAACAAAACAACTATTGCAATGCTTGCAATATCAAACAATCCCCGTCAATGGCACCAATTTGTTGAAACAGTATTTTGGGGGGTGTTTTTATCGTATCCGCAGGGATTGTACAATATTTTGATGCTTGCCGTTCAATAGTCGCAAAGTTTTAAGTTAAAGAGTTTCAAATGGTTCTTGGTTTTGTTTAACATAAATTGGTAGCATAGAGTAAATTTGTAGCAAAGAGTTTGTAAGGTTTTTAGAAAAGCGTGTCAAGGTTAGGTTTCGCTAATCCTTTTCATACATATCCGATTAATCAAGCATATGAACTTAGTTTCGACCAATACAACCGTGTATCCTCTCGAATAAGTTTATGTCTAAAGCAAATTCGTGAGTGTCGTTGTTTAGACCGTTAGATGATGTCTCATGCTAACAATCGAAACAACAACCATTAAGATCAACACAAAGCGAATAAAAAATCCCAAATCTATGTCTAGAGTTTGGTTTTTAAGAGATGAAAATATTAGATCATGAATTGTAAAATCTATGTCTAGAGTGATACAACCCACACATACATCATTAAGAACAAATAACTTCATCTATATTGATCATAAACCTTGTTCACATACAAAAGATCAAAAGAAATACATATGATCAAGATCAACTACATCTAACCTTAACACAAAAGTGTTTAGCTACTCATTCTCATGGTAGCTTGGATGACAAGTTTCAAGAGGAGATGAAAGAACATCTGAGTCGAATAATCGAGATTGGATGTGACTTCAGCTTCTCTATGTAAAAATTCACTCTTGGATGATCAAAGTTCAGAAAACTATGTTTTTGTGTGAAAAATAGCAAGTCCCCCTTCAAGGAAAAGTAAAAAATTTATTTATAAGATACTAAAATTCTGCAGACTTCGCATAGCGAAGGATTCACTCGCCTAGCGAATGGATAAAAAAATGGCACTTTAAGTGCCTCAGAAACTTAAACTGCCCTCAATTGTTATCACGGGTTCGCTAAGCGAACAATTTATTCGCTAAGAGAGCCATTCGCCAAAACCTTCGCCCCAGCAAATTTTGGGTCCTTTAGCCCCTGCCTCAGCCAAGGGTCCTTCGCCAGAACCTTCTCCCAGCGAGCAAAGCAGCGAACACTCGCTGGCACTTCCCTACACGAATTTTACCCCCTTTTCCTACTGACTCTTTTTGGGCCTCCTCGCTGGAAGATTCGCTACCGTTCGCGAGGCGAACCTTCGCTGGTGACTTCGCCAGGATTCGCCTAGTGAACCCTGCTGTTGCTTTCTTGATTCTCTGGCAGCTTGCATCAACTCCTTGTGTCTTACTTTCTTGATCATTTCATGCCTATTTCTGCACACTATCACACAAATTACAAGCACCACAAGTATATTCCAATGTTTGAAGAACTACAACAAATCACCACTAAAATCAACAAGTTAAACATAGAAAGTAATGAAAAATGCCAAGTATTGAATACAAATATGTAGCATGTTTGACATCTAACAGTATCCGAAACATGACCAAGGAGTCCTATATATAGAGGAAATGCTGATCTCAATTGTCCTGGTCGTGGCCTTTGAGTGGAGGGAAAAGAGGAAGTGTGGTAACTATTCAAAACGGTTGCAGAATTTGAATTCTGCATCTGTGCTGCTATGGCGAACGCCATGGCCTTGCTTCACTTAATTACATGTCAGGCTGATGTATGGCAAACGCCATGTAGCCATGGAAAACGCCATATTAACAAAAGGGCAAATTTCTTTCTTTCTTGCTGCTTTTTCCTCTTCTTTCACTCTTTTTCCGCTTCGCTCCCGATTCCGCAACAAATGAAGCTATCAACTGCAAAACACACAAAACAAAGTAAAATGCAAATAAAACACGATAAAAACGGACGAATAATATGTGCAATGAGCCTAAAAATATGATACAATTTCTCGTTATCAAACTCCCCCACACTAAGGCTTTTGCTTGTCCTCAAGTAAACTCCCAACACATATAAAAATAGTAGATGCAATATCTGAAACAAAAACACGACACGACTCTAAAACGGTACACAACTATTAGGCTAATGCTAAAAGGATAAGTACTAGACTTTGATAACATGGGTACTGTAATGTCACATATCTGCATTTGTGGACAAAAACTCCCCCTATGCGATACTAATCCAAATCATACCATTATAACCTCGACCTACATTCCTTGTTTATTTTTCCCTCTTTTTCATTCTCGCGCGATCACATTAAGCCCATTATCCACGCACTCGCATGGTAAGTGAACCTGTTAGTGTTATGATCTCGACATTCAATTTTTTTTTGCTCTTTTTCTTCTTTTCTTTTTTTTTTCTTTTCGAATTTCAGATCTGATCCGTTAGGCTAAATGGCCAGGTGAAGGCCACCTAACTTAGAGGGAACCGAATCTTTTCATTAGCTTTTCTATAAAACAGCTTAATTCAGATTATTATTATTTTTTCGAGATCACAACATATTTGCATCGGTTCATTACTTAGCGTGTGGATTAGGATGGTGATGACCGCTAACATTAACTACTCAAGAGACTACTACATAAAATCGAAAATCAAGGTCTCAGTATAATGGTTATTTAGATCGGTGTCGCATACTTAGGGAGTCTAGGGTGCTAGGACGGTACCGATGATATCAAGACTTTCCCAAGTCTAATTGACATATCCTATAAGTGAAAAGTGTCATGTTATTGAATCGGAAGAAAACAAATTTTGTTGGGGTCAATTTTTATCAATCTTAGGGGAATTATCCAACAAAAGAAAAAATATCATACAATAGGACTCAATTGACGCATAAAAGACTCGACACAACTAAAACAAAAATAAACTAACTAGAAAAACATAAAAGCAACATAAAAATAATGGAAAACTAAAAATAAAGCAATAAAGTTCCTCCCCCACACTTGAACGAAACATTGTCCCCAATGTTTTAGTACAAGGTGAAAGAAGAAGTGGAGAAACCTGGTGGAATAAATGGTGATGGCCTCGGTCGTGATGGTATCCAAATCCTCTGCCAAGGGCAGGGTTAGGAACGTGTTGCATAAACTCTCTCAAAGATGTCACCTCCATCCTCATAGCCTCCATCTGCTCAGTTAGATCTCCCATATCATGCTTTATCCGATCAACAAAGTCAATCAGCTGCTGGTTGGCACGGTCTAAGGCAACTCTGAGGTCCTCCTGATGTCGCTGCATACTCTAGAGCAGTTGATCACGCTCCGCCTCTCTGTCATTCTGATACCGTAGTTCGGACAAGATGTCATCTAGACTGCTCCGGATGGCGACGTAATCATACTCCTCTCGGGGCTGGTATGTACCTAAAAACTGATCAGAAAAGTGGGTGCAATGTGTGCACGAGTACTAGGCCCTGAGATATCAGCAGTATTGGCACGGTTGCCAGTCTGTGGAGCAAACACCATAGTCTCAGCATAGGCCCTGTAAACAGTCTCCTCCTCAAGGTTTGGGGCCTCAGTGTCAAACAACTAGTTAGTGCTAATGTGGACATTAATGCGCATCGCACAAGGTAAAGTAATACTCCTCACCTCTCTGTTACTAATCATCAGCCTATATTTTCCGCTCGGCAGATTCTTAATGAGGCGCATGTTGCGGAAATACTCTAAGTCAGCAAAAGGAATAGCTAGCTGCTCAAGGGCATCCAACTCAACATTCAGGCGTAAAGCATAGGCTATTGAGGTAATCACTCCTCCGACACAGATATGAGCACTGGACCTACCGGCGACTGATGTAAAATGAGATAACAAGAAAGGGGTAGGATCTAACTTAGTTTCTGATAAAGCACAGTGGATGAAAAATAGGTCTTTGGAATTGACATTCCCCGTGTTCTCCCTTTAAAAAATTGTGTTTGCTAAAATTTAGTGAAGGTATCTTATGGCGGGGTTGTGGATTACGGTGGCTTTTAGACCTTCCCAAGAGGTGGAGGTCTTGCCAGTAATATGGCGCCAAAATCCTAAAGCACTGGCTTGCCACTCGCTTTCAAGTGGTGCTTGGCAAGTGTAAGCCTCTCCGCTTGGAAATTGAAAAATAGCGCCTACTCTCTCTTGTATCAATGTATAGTCCCTATTGAACATTCTAAAATTGACAGTGCCAGAAGTGCGGGACAGAACACAGGAATACTGAAAAGTGCTTAAAAATTCGTAAGTTAATCTAGTGTAAGTGGGGTGAGTGAGAGAGCAAAAGTAAGATAAACCTAGATTGGTCAGCATCCATTTGATGCTATCAAACAGCCCCAATGCATGAACAATATCAATGTGGCTGTAATGAGTTGCTACAATAGGTCTCTTGCAAAGCCTGTGGAAGACGGTTCATTGATGCTCACCAACGATTCCTTCGGCGAACTCGATTCCCATGTAATCGATTTCACAAGAAACTCTTTGAGGCATTATGGAAATTTTGAAAAGATTAAGAAAGTTTGGAAGATGAAAAAAATAGTGAGTACGAGAAGAGTTTAAAAGTGGTGGTGATGATGTAGTTAGAATGAGAGTTTGTGATTTTTATAGAGAAAGAAAAGGTATATGAATGGTTGGGGGTTAGTATAAGGATTAACGGGAGTTATTTTGGGTGGTTAATGAGAAGTTTGGGAATTTGAAAAGGTTTTGTTAGAAAACCATGCAAAAATTGTAACAGAAAATGCGTAAAACTTCTGCTCGTTCTGTCTGGAGAACGCCATTAAGCACATGACGAACGCCATGTGTTTAAACGTTGGAAATTTGAATGAAGGAACTGATGGCGAACGCCATCTAGCAATGGCGAACGCCATTAAGCTAGAATGCGTAAATTTCAATTTTTAAGGTTCAGAACCAAGAATTTTTATTTTTATTATATGAAACAAATATCATTTAAAGAGCTAAATGCACATAATTTAACTTTGAGAATAAAAAGATGCATAAACGTAAAAATATAGTAGGAACATAGATAAATGACATAAAATGGAATCACATTAATTAATAACAAAAACAACATGTCTTCGCCGATAAATCGACGATACAGTAAATTAAGAACAACAATGGAAAGAAATACAATAATAACTAAAACGATCCAAAACGTAAAAGCAATGAAACACCATCGGTACAAGTCATCAATCAGCTACGAAAGTACCTACTAAATGAGTGGACTTGCTGAAACAAATAATCGAACTGCTCATTGGCATAATCCATAAAACCAATGAGATCTCCTCGAATGGAAATAATCTCATTCCTAAGAGTCTCTACTTTAGATTGTTAAGCACCAATGGCGGCAACATAGTCTACACGAGCTCCAGAGACATGAGAAGTGGCATCAGGGGGAATGGCATCCCGGAAATCATATGGTTGAGGGCTATAAGGTGGTGTAGGTGATTCACTCTGCTCCTCTAAGTCATGCAGCCAGTTATTCCTATTGTGCACATTGGTCCTCTCATGGTTAGGTAAGGTGAAGTTGTGGACCACTTTGTTATCAATTAAGAACTCAAATTTGGTTGGTCCTAAGTTAGCTAAAATACCTCAATTAAAGCAAAAATTCAAATGCATGGGACGAATGCCTCCATAGGCACGGATACGGTTAAGCTGGTAGCGTAAGCCTATGGCATCTGCAATCATGGTGATTAATCCTCCAGCGAGAATAGCACCATGGGTCTCATGTGCAATACGGTTCAGATTTTCTAACATAAAGGAGGCGGCATTCACAGGCCTTCCCTGTGAAGCACAGTACATAATAAATAGCTCGTCCTTAGAAACTGAAGTGACATTTTCCTCCTTACAAAACAAAGTATGTGCCAGAATCTTATGGAAGTACCTTAAGGCTGGATTGTGGATATTTTCTGAGAACATGGTGTGAGGTTCAGGGTGGTAATTACCGGTTATGGTTCCCCACAAATAATTTAGGTCAAGATCGGTGAAGGCATCATCAGGTGTTAGGGAATAGGCATCAGGTCCATTCGAGAATCCTAACAGCTCGTCCTTAGAACAAAATAAGCGGTATTTTGTTTTGAACAACCTGAAAGTGGCTAAACCTCGGCAAAAACCAAGACCTCGGTTAGGGTCATAATAAAGTGAGCTAAGAAACTGGAGGGTAAGCATGCGGCAAGGGCTAAATCTCCTCCTCACACCAAAATTCACCCAACCTATTTGGTCGAGCAGATACATAACACTGTCCCTGAGTCCTAGGGTGGTCAAAGTAAGTCCATCTAGGTAAATAGGTAGTGCCAATTCCTTCTGAACCAGGACATCGAATCGGCGTCTCTGAGCTTCGTTCCTAAATAGAATCTCCACGTCAGCATTAGGCTCCATACTCTAAGTCAATGACAACTATCCTAAGCTAAGTTATCCTGAAATTCGACAAAGACTACACTATCAATGAACTGTACCGTGGAAGGTGTCAAAATAGAAATAATAATAATGATACTCATTATAATAATAATAATAATAATAGTAATAGTAGTAATAGAAATAACAGTAACGGCAACAAAACACAAAAATAGATAATTATGGCAGCAAACAATAAAGATAAAAAGTAAAGTCTAAAGGTCGTGGATTGCCTCCCATGCAGCGCTTATTTAATGTTTGTAGCTCGACATCAGGTTTAAGTCGAACTAATCCTTTGAAAGAGTGGGCAACTCCTCTAACTTATAGCTTATGCATAAATCCTTGTTTTCAATGTTATGGTAATGCTTAAGTCTCTGCCCATTCACAATAAACGTCTCATCAGATTTTCCTCTAATTTCTACGGCTCCGCTTTAGAGAACTCTTATAACCTCGAAGGGGCCAGACCATCTAGAACGGAGTTTTCCAGGAAATAACTTAAGTCGAGAGTTAAAAAGTAGAACTATGTCACCCTTGTTGAACCCTCTCCTAGCTATTCGTTTATCATGCCACTGTTTGGTTCTTTCCTTGTAAATCCGGGCATTTTCGTATGCGTCTAATCTCAGTTCCTCTAGTTCATGGATATTCAGGATTCTCTTCTTTCCTGTCGTCGTGTAATTCATATTCAGGGTCTTAATGGCCCAATAAGCTTTATGCTCAAGTTCAACAGGCATGTGACATGATTTGCCATAAACTAGTTTGAATGGGGGTGGTTCCTATCAGATTTTTATAAGCTGTTCTATAAGCCCACAGAGCTTTATGAAGTTTCACAGACCAATCCTTCCTAGAGGTCGCAACTATTTTTTCTAATATCTACTTGATCTCTCAATTAGAAACCTCAACTTGTTTACTCGTTTGAGGGTGATATGATGTTGCTACTCGACGTCACACTCCATACTTAAGCAACAATTTCCCAAAGATATTCGAGATAAAACGGGATCAACCGTCACTAATGACAACTCTCAGCACACCCAATCTAGAAAAAATTGCATTCTTGAAGAGTCTTATGACTACTCGTGCATCTTTGGTTGGAGTAGCTATAGCTTCGATCCACTTCGACACATAATCAACTGCGACGAGTATGTACTTGTTGCCAAAAGAAGACGGAAAATGGCCCATGAAATCTATACCCCAAACATCAAAGACTTCTAACTCTAGGATACCCCTTAGTGGCATCTCATCATGTCTAGAGATGTTACTAGTGCACTGGCATCGGTCGCAATTTGTAATCGCAGTATGGACGTCCTTCCAAAGGTTAGGCCAGAATAGGCCGGATTGTAAGATCTTTGCGCAGGTCTTTGAAATGCTTGCATACCATCCATAGGGTGCAGAGTGCCAGTGAGATATGATATATTTTACTTCAGATTCAGGGACACATCGACGGAAAATTCCGTCGGCGCCTCGCTTGAAAAGCAGGGGCTCATCCCAATAGTAGTGTTTAAGATCATGGAAGAATTTCTTCTTTTGTTGGTAGGATAAATCTGGTGGAAGCACCCCAGCTGCTAGGTAGTTAACAAAGTTGGCATACCACGACAATGTGGTCTTTGTGCAGATATATTCCATAACTTCATTTGTTTCTGCATCATGATAAATTAAAGAGCATTCACTCGTTTCGCTTTCACTTTCTAACTAGGCTACAAGTCGATCATAGGGAAAATCATCATTGATGGGCACTCGCTTAGGTTCTTGATCCTCGATTCTAGAAAGATGACCCGCTACTACATTTTTGGTCCCTTTCTTATCTTTGATTTCAAGATCAAACTCTTGCAAACGCATGATCCATCTTAAATGTCTCGGTTTAGCATCCTTCTTATTCAACAGGTACCTAATTGCGGCGCGATCGGTATAGACAATTATTTTTGCTCCCACCAAGTAAGAAAGGAATTTATCTAAAGCAAACACAATAGCCAGGAGTTCCTTTTCTGTGGTGGTGTAGTCCATCTTCTCACTGTCCAAGGTTCTACTTGTGTAATATATAGCATGAAGCTTTTTGTCCTTTCTTTGTCCTAAGACAGCACCAACAACATAATCACTAGCGTCACACATTATTTTGAATGGTTTACTCCAATCAGGCAGTTGCATAATAGATGCAGTTATAAGAGCATTTTTCAGATGTTCGAACGCTTTTAAGTAGTCCTCGTCAAATATAAATTCAGCGTCTTTCATTAATAAGCCCGTTAGTGGTTTGCTTTTTTTAGAGAAATATTTCATGAATCGTCAGTAGAAACCGGCGTGTCCTAGAAAACTTCGAATTTCTTTAACAGTTTTTGGAGGTTGAAGGTTTTCTATAATTTTAATTTTTGCTTTATCAACTTTAATTCCTCGGTTGGATACTAAATGTCTAAGCACAATTCCTTCTCAAACCATGAAATGGCATTTTTCCCAATTAAGCACTAGATTGACTTTAACGCAACGTTCGAGTACCATTTCTAGGTTCGGTAGACATCCTTCAAAACTTTCCCCACAGACAGAGAAGTCAGCCATAAATACTTCCATTAAGTTGTCTATAAAATCGGCATAGATCGACATCATACATCTCTGAAAGGTTGATGGTGCATTACACAGTCCGAACGACATTCGTCTATAGGAAAATGTACCATAAGGACATGTAAAAGTAGTATTTTCTTGATCATCAAGATGGATAGGGATTTTGAAGAATCCTGAGTATCTGTCTAAATAGCAGAAGTGAGAATGTTTAGCCAGTCGCTCAAGAATTTGATCTATAAAGGGTAAAGGAAAATGATCCTTATGAGTGGCCTTGTTTAGGTTTCTATAGTCTATGCACATCCTCCATCCAGTTTGAGTTTGTTTTGCAATGAATTTGCCTTTTTCGTTACTAACAACTGTAACACCTCCCTTATTTGGCACGACATGTACAGGAATGACCCAGTTACTATCAGATATCGAGTATATGATTCCTACTTCTAGTAGCTTTTGTACCTCTTTTTTTACTACATCGCTCAAGATAGGATTTATTCTTCTCTGGTGCTCTCTAGAGGTCTTACAATCTTCTTCAAGCATAATGCGATGCATGCATATAGAAGGACTTATTCTGTTTAGGTCTGAAATGTTATACCCCAGTGCTTTAGGATACTTTCTTAGAACATGTAACAGTTTTTTAGTCTCTATCTGTCCCAAGTCAACGTTGACTATCACTGGTTGTTCCAGTTCGGTGTCTAGGAACTCATACCTTAGGTTTTTGGGTAGCGTCTTAAGTTCTACAGAAGGTTTCTTCGGGCATGGCATTGGATCAGGTGTTAGTGCTAGACAATCCTTCAGACTGTCATCTACGTATGGCTCACACCAATTATCGTCTTCGAGTATAGAAGGTGCTGGAATCTTTAGTATTTTTGTATACTTAGATGGCTCCATCTCCATTTCTTTTACACATTCGTCGATGACGTCGAGGAAACAATATGAATCATCTATAGCGGGAGCTTTCAAGAATTGGGCTAGAGTAAATTCGACTTTTTCTTCACCAACTTCAAAAGTTATCTTTCCTTTCTTAACATCAATGATGACTCCGACTGTAGCTAAAAAGGGTCTTCCTAAAATAATAGAAATGTTGGAATCCTCTTTTATATCCATTACCACAAAATCAGTTGGAATATAGAATTGTCTTATACGAACGGGCACGTTCTCTAGCATACCTATGGGAAATTTAATAGAACGGTCTGCTAGTTGTAGAGACATTTTCATTGGTCGTAACTCTCCTAAATCGAGCTTCTTACAGGTGGATAAAGGCATTAGACTAACATTGGCTCCTAAATCGCATAGAGCATTGTCTATGACGTACTTTCCGATTACACAGGGTATGGAGAAACTACCCGTGTCTTTCAGCTTAGGAGGCATGTTGTTTTGAATGATGGCGCTACACTCAGCAGTGAGCATAACGGTTTCATTATCCTCAAGCTTTTTCTTGTTAGACAGGATCACTTTAAGGAATTTGGCATATAAAGGTATTTGCGTTATGGCTTCTGTGAATGATATAGTAATATTGAGCTGTTTCAGAAGCTCCATGAACTTCTTAAATTGTCCTTCATTTTTAGGCTTAGCAAGTCTTTGAGGATAAGGTATGGGTGGTTTGTATGGTGGCGAAGGCACATAAGGTGTTTCTTTCTCTACGGCCTCTTTGCTTTTATCTTCCTTTTTATCATTATTCGGTTCTATTATCTTTTCGGCTTCTTTACCAGGATTTTCATACATGGCAGGATTTTAGAATCTTGGGTCCACTGGTCCATCTAGTTCTGTTCCGCTTCTCAGTGTGATAGCATTCGCATGTCCTTTCGGGTTTGGTTGTGGTTGTCCATGAAATGTTCCTGCAGGGGCTGCTACTATTGCTTGTTGTTGGGCTACTTGAGAGATTTAAGTTTCTAACATTTTGTTATGGGTAGCCCTGGCGTCAAGCTTAGTTGCCATTTGCTTCAACAATTCACTTGTGTGCACATTTTGGTTGGCGAACTTTTTGTTTTGTTGAGTTTAAGTTGCGATGAATTTTTCTAATAATAGCTCAACGTTTGACTTTCTTGGTGCTTGAGGGGCAGCGGTTGCTCCCTTCTGATATCCTGGAGGAACGGAAGGGGCTTGGGTTGGAACAAATAGAGCATTGTTGTTCTTGTAGGAAAATTTTGGATGATTCCTCCAGCCAGGGTTGTAGGTGTTTGAGTATGGGTTTCCTTGGACGTAATTCACTTGGTCGGTAGGAAGACCAACCAATAAATGACATTCAGTGTTACTATGCCCAAGGGTTCCGCACAATTCACAACTTGGTGTCACAGTGGCCACGGTGGCTGCTGTAACACCCCGGTTTATTTTATTATTTTTTGTAATTGGAATTATATGTTGTGGTGCATGTGTGTGTGTAGTTGTATTTGGGGTTGTCCTTAGTATGGGGTAGTGACCTTAGAATTATAGGGAATAAAATGTCGGGAGTGTGTGACCAAATAGGTAGAACTTGGTGGTGTGGTGAGAATAGTTATTTGATTAATATTATTATTTTAAATTATTAAAGGGTATTGTTATTATTATTTAATTTGTAAAATAATAATAATAATAATAATAATATTGAAATAATAATAATAATAATATTAATATTAATAATAAAAGGATATTAGAAAAGAAAAAAAAAAGAGTGAATTAGGGAGAGAAACCTGTCAGTACGTGTTTTTGGAAAAAGGAGAAACAGGAGAGCTAGGGCAGAAGGGAATAGAAAAGCCATCGTCGAGGCCGAGGTTTTTGTCCAAGAACTCTAAGGTAAGGGTGGGGTTCTTTAATCTCTTAAGGGTTGTATAACGTTTGTATGAGGGTAGATAAAACTGCAGGATCATCCCTTATGTGTGATTTGTGTTGATTTGGGGATTGGGGTTTGGTATGTCGGAGGTTTTGATAAGAGGAAAAATGCATAAATTGATCGGCTAAATTGTGGTTTATGCATTCCTAATTATATGTATGGTAATCTGTGATTATATGTGCATTTTGGGGCTGTTTGGGAGTAAAATCGAAAAAGGGTTGGGGTTGAATGGTGTTGAAATCGCAACTGCAGAATTGCAGAATCGCGTACTTCGCAGTGCGAATAATAGTTTGCTGGGCGAATGTTCGCTCCAGATTCTCAAAGCGAATGAGGTAGCGAACGAAGGGAAAGAAGAGAAATTCTGGAATGTGTGGTGGGGAAGTCCGCCCCAGGTTCGCTAGGCGAACTCCTGGCAAACTCCAGTTCGCTGGGCGAATGAGGAGCGAATGGAAAGGAGAAAAAGTGAGTCTCTGGTTTTTGTATGGGAGGAGTTGTTTGCTGGCAAGTTCGCTAGGCGAACTCCTAGAGAACGAGAGTTCGCTGAGCGAACTCGCAGCGAGCATGACATTGTTGTTTGCTGCTGTTACAGACATAATTTTGCCAAACTTCAAAAATTCATAACTTTTAATCCGTACGTCCGTTTTAGCCGCCGTTCAAATCGTTGGAAAGCTAGTTTCACCTATTTTTTGTTAAAATTAATTTCAGTACCAGAATTCCAACCATTTGACGTGTTAATTGGTTTTTTGTGTATGTGTTAGGTGTTGTGCGTTAAAATGATGAATTTGGTTGTGTGTATGCGTGTTGTGGTTGTGGATTACTGTTGTTGTATATGTTGGAAGGTATGTGCTATGTGTTGGATTGTTGTATTATGAGGTATTGATGCATTGTTAGTCATATGCATTTTGTTGTTGTCGTATGTTGTCGTTGTATGCATGCCATGTTGCATAAGTTGTGCGATAAGTCATGTGCCCATGTGGGGTGTGAGCGTTTTATCGGGATTCCTTGAAATAAAATCGTGTTGTTGTTGTTGTTGTTATTGAGGTGATTGTGTGCCCACGTGGGGTGTGAGCGATCACGGATGTCGTGTGCCCATGTGGGGTATGAGCGACTGATATAGAAATTTTGACGGGAATTATGATCATGAAAAAGGGATCGAATTGGTACCACATGCATTGAGTCGAGTCATAGGTCTCATTGCATTATGTTGTGTTGTATGGTGGATTGTACGATTGTCTGCTTATGTGGAAGAGTGTGATTTCGCTGATGTAGTAATGATAAGATGAATCGTGTAATTGTTTAAATGTTTTTATATTTATATTATGCATTTCTTTTGTTGATTTGAGAATCTCACCCCTTCTGTTTGAATGTTACCTTTTATTTCGTTGTGTCGACGTTTGCTCTGATGTGTAACACTGGGGTTTCGGAATGCTTGTCATTATTTGTTTTATTATTTGTTACCACTTTATTTGCTTGATGATGATTATGTGGTATTACACATGTTATGTTTTAGTTGGATTCTGCTGTTATATGAGGAGATTAATTAAGTATGGTTCAAATTTGTGATATCTATGTGTTATATATCGTATGCATGAGCAGGTGTTTGTTGAATGTAGCATCCTACATGTTGTACATTCTATTTTACTCTGATTTTCTATTATTAATTGCCTCGGGGGTTTAGGGTGTTACATAGTGGTATCAGAGCAGGTCGGTCCGTCCGGCCAAGTTGTCGAGTCATTGTCGTGTGACAGTTAATTACTATTGATGTCGTTTCCTTAAACATTGTGTTCTGTTGTTGATGTGTAATAGATTTAGAATGGCTGGAAGAAACGATGCTGCTATTGCTACTGCTTTGCAGGCTATTGCTCAAGCGGTACAAAACCCGCCTCATGCTAGTGAGAATGACGAGTTTCAGAAGAATATACCGCCTACCTTCAAAGGAAGATATGATCCAGATGGAGCATAGACTTGGCTCAAGGAGATCGAGAGAATCTTCCGAGTTATGGAATGTTCTGAAGCACAGAAGATGCGGTTAGGTACTCACATGCTGGCTGAGGAAGCTGATGATTGGTGGGTTAGCACTCGTCAACTGTTGGGAGCAACAGGGGAGGCAATCACTTGGGTTGTGTTCAGTAGGGAGTTCTTGAAGAAATATTTTCTTGAAGATGTCTGAGGAAAGAAAGAAATTGAGTTTCTGGAACTGAAGCAGGGTAACATGACGGTTATGGAGTATGCTGTCAAATTCTCAGATCTGGGTAAGTTTTACCCTCACTACAGTGCGACAACTGCTGAGTTCTCAAAGTGTGTCAAGTTTGAGAATGGATTGAGGCCTGAGATCAAACAGGCGATTGGTTATCAGCGAATCCGAAGGTTTCCAGATTTGGTGAATTATTGTAGGATCTTTGAAGAAGATAGCAAGGCTCGATCGGCTCACTATAAAGGGCTGGCCGAGAGGAGGGGAAAACAACCAATGAACTGTGGGAAGCCTTATGCAGCTCCAGCTGAGAAGGGTAAACAGAAACACGATGATGGTAAGAAACCAAGTGGGGGAGGTGCCCTTGCTCCTCTTAAGTGTTATAGGTGTGGTGAGCAAGGTCATCGTGTCAGTGAGTGCATGAGCAATGTGAAGAAATGCTTCAAGTGTGGACAGGCAGGACATTTAATTGCTGACTGCAAAGTTAATGTGGTGACTTGTTACAAGTGTGGAGAACAGGGCCATATTAGTACCCATTGCCAGAAACTAAAGCAAGCTTCGACTGGAGGAAAGGTGTTCACTTTGACGGGGACTCAGACTTCTAGTGATGACAGACTAATCAGAGGTACATGTTATATTAATAATATGCCTTTGATTGCTATTATTGATACTGGTGTTACTCATTCTTTTATTGTTGCTGATTGTGTGAGAAGGCTAGGCCTTGTCGCTTCTCCTATGAAGGGAGAGATGGTTGTTGAAACTCATACAAAGGGATCAGTGACCACTTCCTTACTCTGTTTGGATTATCCACTATCAATCTTTGATAAGGACTTTGGTGTGGATCTCATTTGCTTACGGTTGGGGGGTCTTGATGTGATCTTGGGTATGAACTGGTTGGAGTTCAATCATGTTCATATTAACTGTTTTAGCAAGTCGGTGCGATTCCTTGCTCCTAAAGAATGGGAAGAAGATGGCTTTATATCTGCTAGAGAGTTGAGAAAGCTCTTAGAAGAAGAAGCTCAGGTGCTTGCATTGGTTGCATCCTTGTCCTTAGAGAGTGAGTCATTGATTAATGAATTGCAGGTAGTGCGTGAATTTCCAGAAGTGTTTCCGGATGATATTGCTGATGTACTGCCAGAGAGAGAAGTGGAGTTTGCTATAGATCTTATCCATGGTACTGGACCTATTTCTATGGCACCATACGAGATGTCAGCATCAAAATTAATAGAGCTGAAGAAGCAACTGGAAGAGTTGTTAGAAAAGAAATTTGTGAGACCAAGTGTATCGCCTTGGGGAGCTTCGGTGTTGTTGGTGAAGAAAAAAGATGGCAGTATGAGATTATATATCGACTACAGACAGCTGAATAAAGTGACGATTAAGAACAAGTATCAGCTTCCAAGAATAGATGACTTGATGGATCAGTTAGTCGGTGCTCGTGTGTTTAGCAAGATTGATTTGAGATCGGGTTATCATCAGATACGAGTAAAGGATGAAGATATTCAGAAGACGGCCTTCAGAACTCGATATGGACATTATGAGTATGTAGTGATGCCGTTCGGGGTTACTAATGCACCTGGTGTATTCATGGAGTATATGAATCGAATTTTCCATGCTTACTTGGATCAATTTGTGGTTGTTTTTATTGATGACATCCTTATCTATTCTAAGTCAGAAGAGGAGCATGTTGAGCATTTGTGGATTTTGTTGCAAGTGTTGAAAGAAAAGAAGCTCCATGCTAAGTTGTCAAAGTGCGAATTCTGGTTAAGAGAGGTGAGTTTTCTTGGTCATGTTATTTCAGGTGATGGTATCGCTGTGGATCCATCCAAGGTAGATGCAGTTCTACAGTGGGAGGCTCCGAAGTAAGTAATTGAGATCATAAGCTTTTTGGGCTTGGCTGGTTATTACCGAAGGTTTATTGAAGGTTTTTCGAAGTTGGCACTTCCATTGACTCAGTTGACGTGCAAAGGTAAAAAGTTTGTGTGGGATGTTCACTGCGAGAGGAGTTTCATTGAGCTGAAGAAGAGATTGACCACGGCTCCATTTTTAATTCGACCGGAACCAAGTGAACCGTTTGTGGTGTATTGCGACGCTTCTTTGATGGGTTTATGAGGTGTGTTAATGCAGGATGAAAAGGTTGTGGCTTATGCTTCACGACAGTTAAGGGTCCATGAGAGGAATTATCCAACTCATGATTTGGAATTGGCTGCAGTGGTATTCGTATTAAAAATTTGGAGGCACTATCTTTATGGCTCCAGATTTGAGGTGTATAGTGTTTATAAGAGCTTAAGGTATCTTTTTTATCAGAAGGAATTGAATATGAGACAAAGAAGGTGGTTAGAATTCTTAAAGGATTATGATTTTGGCTTGACCTATCACCCCGGTAGAGCTAATGTAGTGGCTGACGCTCTGAGTCGAAAGTCTTTGCATATGTCGGCTATGATGGTTAAAGAGTCGGAATTGATTGAACAGTTCAGAGATATGAGTTTGGTTTATGAATAGACACCGTATAGTGTGATGTTGGGTATGTTGAAGATCAACAATGAATTTCTTAATAGTATCAGAGAGGGTCAGAAATTGAATGTGAAACTGGAAGATTTGATGATTGGGAACGAACAAGAGGAAGGTAATGAATTCAAAGTGGACGAACAGGGTGTGATGAGGTTCCGTGATAGAATTTGTATTTCTGATGATCCTGAGTCAAAAAGAATGATCCTAGAAGAAAGTCATAGGAGTAGCTTAAGTATCCATCCAGGAGCTACAAAGATGTATCATGACTTGAAGAAGATATTTTGGTTGCCTGGATTGAAACGTGACGTGGCTAAGTTTGTGTATGCTTGTTTGACTAGTCAAAAGTCGAAGGTGGAACATCAGAAACCTGCTGGGTTGATGCAACCGTTAGATATTACAGAGTGGAAGTGGGACAGTATTTCTATGGATTTTGTGACCGGGTTGCCTAATACGCTAGGAGGACATGATTCCATTTGGGTAGTGGTGGATAGACTGACAAAATTGGCACATTTCATCCTAATCAATATCAATTTTCCTTTGCAGAGGCTAGCAGAGATTTATATTCAGGTGATTGTGAAGTTGCATGGAGTTCCATTGAGTATTCACTTATAATAACAGTTATCATTCTAGTATTGGAATGGCACCTTTTGAAGTTTTGTATGGTCGGAGATGTCGGACTCCTTTGTGTTGGCATGAATCTAGTGAGAGTGTAGTACTTGGACCTGAGATCCTTCAGCAAACTACTGAAAAGGTGAAGCTGATTCGAGAGAAGATGAAAGCTTCGCAGAGTAGGCAGAAGAGCTACCATGATAAGAGAGGAAAGATCTTGAGTTTCAGGAAGGAGACCATGTGTTTTTTAGAGTTACTCCGGTGACCGGTGTTGGACGTGCGTTGAAGTCGAGGAAGCTTACTCCCAGTTTATTGGTCCGTATCATATTTCTGCAAGAGTTGGACCTGTTGCCTACAGAGTGGCGTTGCCACCCTATTTGTCGAATTTGCACGATGTATTCCATGTATCACAACTTCGGAAGTATGTTCCGGATCCATCGCATGTGATTCCGATGGATAATGTGGAAGTAAGGGATAACCTTACGGTTGAGGCCTTACCAATACGGATTGAAGACCATGAGGTAAAGCAATTGAGGGATAAAGAGATCACCCTTGTGAAGGAAGTGTGGGGAGGCGCTGCCGGTGGAAATATGACTTGGGAGTTAGAGAGCAGGATGCGAGAGTCGTATCCGAAGTTGTTCGCATGAGGTAAATTTTAGAGGACAAAAATATTCTAAGTGGGGGAGAGTTGTAACACCCCGATTTATTTAATTATTTTTCATAATTGGAATTATATGTTGTGGTGCATGTGTGTGTGTAGTTGTGTTTGGGGTTATCCTTAGTATGGGGTAGTGACCTTAGAATTATAGGGAATAAAATGTCAGGAGTGTGTGACCAAATAGGTAGAACTTGGTGGTGTGGTGAGAATAGTTATTTGATTAATATTATTATTTTAAATTATTAAAGGATATTGTTATTATTATTTAATTTGTAAAATAATAATAATAATAATAATATTGAAACAATAATAATAATGATAATAATAATAATAATAATAATAATAATAATAATAATAATAATAATAATAATAATAATAAAAGGATATTAGAAAAGGAAAAAAAAAGAGGGAATTAGGGAGAGAAACCAGTCAGTACGTGTTTTTGGAAAAATGAGAAAAATGAGAGCTAGGGCAGAAGGGCAAATAAAAGCCATCGTCGAGGCCGAGGTTTTTGTCCAAGAACTCTAAGGTAAGGGTGGAGTTCTTTAATCTCTTAAGGGTTGTATAATGTTTGTATGAGGATAGATAAAACTGTAAGATCATCCCTTATGTGCGATTCGTGTTGATTAGGGGATTGGGGTTTGGTATGTCGGAGGTTTTGATAAGAGGAAAAATGCATAAATTGATCAGTTAAATTGTGGTTTATGTATTCCTAATTATATGTGCATTTTGGGGCCGTTTGGGAGTAAAATCGGAGAAGGGTTGGGGTTCAATGGTGCTGAAATCGCAACTGCAGAATTGCAGAATCGCGTACTTCGCAGTGCGAATAATAGTTTGCAGACCAAATATTCGCTCCATATTCGCAAAGTGAATGAGGTAGCAGACGAAGGGAAAGAAGAGAAATTCTGGAATGTGTGGTGGGGAAGTCCGCCCCAGGTTCGCTAGGCGAACTCCAGTTCGATGGGCGAATGAGGAGCGAATAGAGAGGAGAAAAAGTGAGTCTCTGGTTTTTGTATGGGGGGAGTTATTCGCTGGAAAGTTCGCTAGGCGAACTCCTAGAGAACGAGAGTTCGCTGAGCGAACTCGCAGCGAGCATGACAGTGCTGTTTGCTGCCGTTACAGACAGAATTTTACCAAACTTCAAAAATTCGTAACTTTTAATCCGTATGTCAGTTTTAGCCGCCGTTCGAATAGTTGGAAAGCTGGTTTCACCTAGTTTTTGCTAAAATTAATTTCAGTACCAGCATTCCAACCATTTGACGCATTAATTGGGTTTTCATGTATGTGTTAGGTGTTGTGCGTTAAAATGATGAATTTGGTTGTGTGTATGCGTGTTGTGGTTGTGGATTGCTGTTGTTGTATGTGTTGGCAGGCATGTGCTGCGTGTTGGATTGTTGTACTATGATGTATTGACGCATTGTTAGTCATATGCATTTAGCTGTTGTTATATGTTGTCTTTGTATGCATGTCGCATAAGTTGTGCGATAAGTTGTGTGCCCATGTGGAGTGTGAGCGTCTTATCGGGATTCCTTGAAATAGAATCGTGTTGTTGTTGTTGTTGAGGTGATCGCGTGCCCACGTGGGGTGTGAGCAACCACGGATGTCGTGTGCCCATGTGGAGTGTGAGCGACTGATATAGAAATTCCGACGGGAATTATGATCATGAAAAAGGGATCGAATTGGAACCACATGCATTGAGTCTAGTTGTGGGTCTCATTGCATTATGTTGTGTTGTATGGTGGAAGAGTGTTATTTCGCTGATGTAGTAATGATAAGATGAATCGTGTAATTGTTTAAATGTTTTTAAATTTATATTTTACATTTCTTTTGTTGATTTGAGAATCTCACCCCTTCTGTTTGAATGTTACCTCTATGTGGGTAACGTGCAGATAAGCAGGATTAGTGCAGAGTTGAAGTTAGTGAAGATGGAGTCTTCTATTTTATTTCGTTGTGTCGGCGTCTGCTTTGATGTTTAACACTGGGGTTTCGGAACGCTTGTCGTTATTTGTTATCACTTTATTTGCTTGATGATGATTATGTGGTATTACACATGTTTTGTTTTAGTTGGATTCCGCTGCTATATGAGGAGATTAATTAAGTATGGTTCAAATTTGTGATATCTATGTGTTACATATCGTATGCATAAGCAGGTGTTTGTTGAATGTAGCATCCTACACGTTGTACGCTCTATTTTACTCTAATTTTCTATTATTAATTGTCTTGGGGGTTTAGGGTATTACAACTGCTGGAGCTACAGTCAAACTTTCGATCTTTTGAGTAAGCGCATCCACTTTAGCACTGGCACGGTCCAAACTGTTAACTTCGTACATTCCGTTCTTCGTAGCAGGCTTTTCTGTCAGATTCAGCTTTGTGTTGGAAAGAATACCATTATAGAAAGTATGGATTATCAACCATTGCTCAAGTCCATGGTGCGGGCAAAGCCTTAGATGTCCTTGTATCTTTCCCAAGCCTCGAAAAGAGAGTCATTGTCTTTCTGCCTAAATCCGTTGATTTGGGCTCTTAGCATAACAATTTTGCTTGGCGGAAAATATCGGGCTAAGAATACTTTCTTCAACTCGTCCCACGTAGTGATGGAGTTGGATGGTAGAGATTGGAGCCAAGCTCTAGCTCTATCTCTTAAAGAGAAAGGAAAAATATGTAGTTGTATGGCTTCGTTACTAACACCATTTGCTTTTACAGTATCAACATATTGCACAAACATAGATAAGTGAAGGTTCGGGTCATCCGTGGAACTTCCAGAAAATTGGTTCTGTTGAAAGGCTTGTAATACCGACGGTTTTAGCACAAAATCGTTTCGATTGATGGCAGTGGCAACAATGTTGTTATGTGGTTCGTCTTGCGATGGGACAGCGTAATCCTTAAGAGGACGATTTGGTGGGTTCTCAGCCATGGGTATTTTTAATTCTGGGTAAGGGATTTCAGGTTCGGGAAGATTATACTTAATTCGGAATTCGTTAATTCAACGCTTAAATTAATAAAACGCTCGATGTCGTCAATCGGTTGCTCAAGCTTGTCGCCTCGAGAGCGACTGTTTGGCATACAATCGACGAATTAGAGAAAAGGGAAAAATATTGTTGCCTTAGTCTATACTGCGCAACAATGGAATTACAATATTGACTAAATCAGCCTTCTCCGACAACGGCGCCAAAAACTTGATGCGCTTCGAGCACACTGACGTGTCCATCGAATAAAGACTGCAAGTATGCAGTTGTTCGCGTAGTTTTAAAAAGGTTGTCGAACCCACAGGGAAGGGATAATCAAACTAATGCACTCTATTATTTCAGTGCAAAGCTAAGGCTAAGGATTAACGGATTTAAGACGGGAAGAAAGAATTACTAAATTCTAAAGGTTTTTTAGAAATAACAATAGAAACGAGTCTGGAATATGGATTCCGCGTACCTAAAGGACTTGTAGAAATCGGGTGCTAAATACGAATGAATTTACTTCCATAGAAAGTACTAACTTAAAGACTCTGTCTCACACTCTCGCGCTATCGACAAGAACCACACCTTTCAACCACAGGATTTTGCTCTCGCTCGCCCATTTCAATTAAAAAGCACATTTTGAAAGTTAATGAAATTATAAACGATGCCTAAAGCGCTCTCGTTGTGTTTAGGATCGATGTCTAGTTTCCACTATCAGTTCATCCCTCACACTCTCGCGCTATCGGTCCGAACTTAGTATATTCCTCACTCTCGTGTCAGAATAATAAATCAAGAATATTAGAAACAAAGACCAAAACTAACATACAATCAATAATTTCGCACCTGAATTTTCTACGGAGTCCCGTCGGTAACGACGGTCCTCATACGCCAAACTCAATTATTTTAGCAAGACATGGTATTTTTCATAGCAAATATGTTAACGGTAATTGGAATTAAAACTAACATTGCAGATAAATTTAAAGTAAATTCAAATGCAAAAGTAAAAACAAGAAATAACCTGTAGAGTAAAAATACGGAACTGGAATTGAAATAATGTCGGCAGGCTTGTTCGTAATTCAATAGTACAGCAATGAAAAGAAAATTACAATAAAAGTGCGACAATTCCTCGATGTGAGTAATTTCCGCTTTGAAACTAAATTTATGCCTAAAAATCTAAACGGAATTTTAGTAGAGCTTCCGCGCGGTTTCTCGATATCTGGAACATGACCAAGGAGTCCTATATATAGAGGAAATGCTGATCTCAACTGTCCTGGTCATGGCCTTTGAGTGGAGGGAAAAAAGGAAGTGTGGTAATTGCTCAAAACGGTTACAAAATTTGAATTCTTCAACTGCGCTGCTATGGCGAATGCCGTCAGATCATGGAAAACGCCATGGCCTTGCTTCACTTAATTACGTGATAGGCTGATGTATGGCGAATGCCATGTAGCCATGGCGAACGCCATATCAGCAAAAGGGCAAATTTCTTTCTTTCTTGCTGCTTTTTCCTCTTCTTTCACTCTTTTTCTGCTTCGCTCCAGATTCCACAACAGATGAAGCTATCAACTGCAAAACACACAAAACAAAGTAAAATGTAAATAAAACGCGACAAAAACGGACGAATAATATGTGCAATGAGCCTAAAAATATGATACAATTTCTCGTTATCAATAACACCATTATTCTTTTAATAATTTATTATCATCAAAACCCAAATGATATATGTCGCGAATAAATCTTGTTCTAACAGCTTTGTCCATTCGCTATCGGATTCTTTGACAGATTGATAGCAGACATGTTGTCGATCTTCAAGGTAATTGCTCCATGATTCTTCCCTGTAATTTCTTCGACCAAATTCACCATCCATGTTACTTGACATGCACAAAGAGAAACACATATGTATTATGCTTCACATGACGATAATTCCACTATTGATTCCTTTCTTGAGGTCCAAGCAACTGGTACACCACCTAGCATAAACACATAACCAAATGTGGATTTTCTATCCTTAACATTATTACACCAACTTGAGTCAGTGTATCCCACTATCTTTCTTTATTTTCCTTCATCATCTATAGGAAACAGAATGCCATAGTCGACAGTTCCATTCAGATACCTTAATATCCTCTTCGTCACTACTAGATGTGATACCTTGGGCTTCTGCATGAATCTGCTCACCATACCTACATTGTATGCTAGATCAGGCTTTGCGTAAAAAAGGTATCGAAGTGATCTAATGAATCTTTTGTACTGCATTGGATCGACATCATCTTCATCTATGTCTTTTGACAATTGCATTATGGGCTCAGCATGAGTCGAAGTTAGGTTGTAATCCTGCATCTCAAATCTCTTGAGTATTTCACCTTCATATCTTCTTTGGTGTATCATCAAGCCTCTACTACTCTTGTAAAATTCAATTCCAAGGAAGTATGAAATGTCTCTCATATCAGACATTTCAAATTCCTTGCTAAGATCTCCTTTGAAGTCTTCGATCTCTTTCTTACAGCTACCTGTTATCAACAGGTCAGCGACATAGAGACATAGTATAAGCAATTCACTTTTGCTTCTTCTTACATATACTCCATACTCAGTTGTGCACTTCACAAATTTCTTCCCTCTTAAAAAGCTATCTATCTTCTTATTCCAAGCTTTTGGGCTTTGAGCTTGCTTAAGTCAATACAGGGTTTTATCCGTCTGTATACCTTGCTTTCTTCACCTTGCTTCACAAACCCAACCGTTTATGTAACATAAACTTCTTCATCTAGGTGGCCATTCAGGAATATACATTTCACATCCATCTAACATATATGCCAGTTGTTCATGTTTGATAGACCAATAACCAACCTTATTGTTTGGATTCTAGCAACAGGTGAAAAAGCTTCGTCGAAGTCGATTCCTTCTTTCTAAATAAATCCTTTCACCACGAGTCTTGTCTTGTGTCGAGTTACTTATCCTTTGAGATTCAACTTCACCTTGTATACCCACTTCACATCAATTTCCTTCTTGCCTTGAGGCAATTCGACAAGTGTCCAAGTGTTATTGTCTTTAATGGACTTCATTTCCTCATTCATTGCTTTCTTCCACTTTGAATCCTTCAATGCTTCAGCAGCATTGACTGGTTCAACATCTGCACAGAAAGCATAGTGTACCAACTCACCTTCATTGTTGACTACATCATCTGATATAATCACACATTCTTGCAACCTTGCAAGCACGTGTCTTGTTCTTTAAGGCCTGCTTGTGCTTACTTGACCTCTAACTTCTTATTGTTGAAATTCTCTTTTGACTTCACTTGCTAGTCCTTCGCATAGGATTCTCACTGAATCCTTCTTGAAATTTTCAGTTCAATCCCATTCCTTAAGCTTATTAATGATAATGTCCCTACCGATCACTACTTGCTTGTTCACTGGGTCGAACAACTTGTATCCTCCAGTTGAATGATATCCTATTAGGATCATTTGACTCGACTTGTCATCAAATTTTCTTCTCAACTAATCAGGCACATGTGTATGTGATATAGATCCAAATACTTTCTGATGACTTAAGCTAGGCTTGACACCCGACCAACATTCTTCTGGCGTGATTCCTTCTAGCTTCTTTGTCAGACATATGTTAAATATGTATGTTACAGTTGATACAACTTCTCCCCATAATTCTTTGGGTAGATGCTTGCCTTTCAACATACTTCTCACCATATTCTTGGTGGTTTTATTCTTCCTTTCCACAGTTCCATTCTTCTACGGAGTGTAGGGTGACACCACCTTATGCACAATCCTTTCTTTCTCACATAATGTGTCAAATTATTTTGACACATATTCTCCACCACCATCGGTCCTCGGAATCTTGAGCTTTCGACCACTTTGTCTTTCGACCATAGATTTAAACTTGGCAAATACCTCGATCACTTCACTTTTATTCTTGATCAGGTTGTCATACCCCAAATTTTGACCACTAAGGTTTCCCATCATTGTGCAAATCATCATCACAATATGGATGAACCATCATGCCTCATCAAATGCCTCAAGGGTTGTTGAGCATTCACTACAATCAAAATTAGGGTTTCAAGCCCTCTATAAGTGCTTAGACAAAGGATCAATCAAGGAATGACATGATCTTCAACTTGTCTAACCTCTCAAACATTCACAATGGATCAAGAGGACTCCCACTTCAAGGATTAAGCACAAGGTTGCTCCCTTCTAGGTGGATAAAGCTTCAAGATCGCCAGTGTCACCAAATTAGGGTTTTGGTCGACCAGGGCCTCCAGATGGAAATTTTTCATCTGGGCACAAGCCAATGATCCAAAACATATCCTAATATACTCCATGGAACCTCATGGACCCAAGTATCAAGTCAATTTTGCCTCAGGGGATGCATACATAAAAAATCAGGAATTAGGGTTTCTTGACCTAATTCACCCCTAAGTTGACTTTTAGGGCAAATCATGAGCCAAGACCTCAAGAGAGGGTTTGAGGGTCTCTAATGAACTATATTGATCCATTTGAAACAATGGATTAATCCAAGAAGCTTGAGCAACAAGTCTCAATTTCATCTGCACCACAATTAGGGTTTTAAGGAAAAAGTCAACTGTAACTTTGACTTTTGACCAGGACATGCTCCCAAGCCCTAAGACATGATTCAATATACCCCACGACACCCACGGAACATGTCCATCAAGTTTGATTTAGGTCAAGGACATGATTTCATGAAGAATTGCACAGTTTGGAATTCATCTGATAAAAAGTCAACTGTGCACAAAAGTCAACTTTGACTTTTTGAGATTTTTCACCAAAATGGATTTTTAACCCTAAAATGATGTTAATGTGTGATTTGAATCATCATTCATCAAGAAAAATCAAGAAAAGTTGGATAACTTGTAAAAGGGATAACCATAAAAACTTAGAAATTTTTCTAAGTTAAAAATAAAATGACAAGGGTACCAACTTTGGAAGATCATAACTCCTAAACCACAAAGCCATTTTTTCTCATCGAAAGATGGATTTGTAGCCCTCATTACCCTCTACAAAAACTTCAACTACAAGTCATTCCAATTCATTAAGGATTTTGAGTTATGGAGTGATCAAAATGGCTGAAAAATGAAAATGTCACTTTTTCCAACACTTAGTGAAATTTTCACTAAGTCCAAATCTGTCTTCATTTTTTTTTCCAAATGTAGGGGGATTTTTCACTTGGATTCAAAAGGGATCAAAACCAAACATGTTCAAACAGTTGTTGTATCATGTAAGGGCTTTCCAAAATGGCCAAGAACATTACCAAATTCAATTTGAGTCATGAGATATGACATTGGCAAGTTGCCTTGCTGAAATCTGCCAAGGCAAGGCAGATTTTGCACTTTTGGTCGATTTGCCAAAATCAGCCAAATCCAAATGCTCCTATCCACTTGGACACATCTGAGGATTGAATCTAAAGGGGACAATCACTGAGCCAAGCCTCCAAAGTCCTTGGAACAAGAAAAAGCATGTTAAACCTAGAATTGCCAAAATAGGGACAAGACTCCAAATTTGGATTGGAGCATTCAATGGAAGCATCAAGGTGGCATGGACTGAGCCATTTTCATTTGAATTCAGTCAAGACTTATCCAAGACCAAGGGAACCAGCAGCCTGTGCCCTAACCTCTAGTCAATGGCTAGAGAAGACTTGAACTTCCATTGGCCAACATTGAACAAACCTACTCAGCAGTTGCCATTCACTATTCCTTGCAAAACAAACTTGCTCTACTATAAATAGAGCTCAATTGTGATCAGTTTGAGTACACCAAAGCCATCAAACAGATGATTTCCTCAAAATCTCTTCTTTCACTCCAATTTTACCTTCTAAGGCAAGTCACTATCGGGTTTTGAGTTTGAGAGATTTTCCAATCAAACCAATCACTCACACACCTCACATAACATCTGGAACACTGATTTCACAAAATCACCAGCCAATTGCTCAAGTTCATGACAGTTTTGCAGTTGAGGTGCCATCCTCAATTCCAAACCATTTCAATCCATTCTAAGCACTCAGACACATCACTTGGCACCTAGGGAAGCTATCCACATCATTGGAACCAAGTTGTAACACCTCCAACACCAAACACGATCACTAGCTGCAAGTGGTAAGCATGAGCTCTTCTAACTCTATGATCCATGCATTTTTTGCTGCACAATAATTTGGCCATATGTTCATAATCATGCATGGAATGTTTCCCCTCAATAAATTACATTGTTTGAATCGTGTGTGAAATTTATGAGCCTTCATGCAAAAATTAGGGTTCTTGAGGTTTCTCTTTGATTTCTTGTTTTATGTTTAATTTAAATGAAATTAATTGACATATACATGATCGTGAGGTTGAGACGAGCATAATGATATGTGGATTACATGATATGATTAAGTATTCAGTGAGATTGGAGAGAAAATGCAAATCTGAGAATCTCAGAACACGCGCGTGTTCTTCAGCTTATTCTTGGCACCATTTTTCCAAAATTTGAATATTTGAATTTTGTGATTTTATTTAATTGATTCAAAAATTAATTTATCTCTGAGTTTTAATGATTTTGAGTTGATTCTTTTTTTAATAATTCACAAAAATGTTAAAATATTTTATTTTCCCAAAAAATTCCAAAAATATTATTTATTTCATATAATTGATATTTTTGCAAAGAATTAATATTTTAATTGTTTTTGACATTTTAAATATTTTTTCTACATTGATTTTGCAATTTTTAATGCCTTCTAATTATTTTGTAGGTCAATACTTAATTTTTGAAGCATTAATCCAAGATCACAATCTGTTTTTCATATGTAAAACAATTTTGATCATTTTAATTGAATTTTTATTCAATTAAATACATTTTTGAAAACAAATTAGGGTTTTGGATTAATTCAACCCTCATGAATCATTTAAAACTTTTGGGCCTCTAATAGAGTGTAAGACCCAATCCCCTTTTAACCAAAACCATTTTGGGCCTCACTTATTGTATAAGTCCCTCTGCGTTAAAAGAAAACCTCAGCGCGATCGCCACTTTAAACGAAAAATCATCTGGGCCTACCCTCGAGTAGTAAGACCCATCTCTTTTTCTTTAAACCTTTTGGGCCTCTATTAGAGTGTAAGACCCAACCCCTTTGTACAGAAAACAATTTTTGGGCCTCAGTCACTTGTATAAGTCCCTCTGTACAAATTTAAACAGTGCGCTCACTGATAAAACCCTGGGCCTCTCCTTGAGCTGTAAGCCCCAAGTCTTTCTTTTTCAAAGCACTTTCTCCTTTGATTTTGAATATACTGTTGTTTTCAATCTTTCTTTGTTGAACAACTAATCAAACAGCATGGAAGCTCTACAACCGAGTAAGTGGTCATTGCTTTCATTTACCGCTTTCATATACATATAACGGTATTGTGGGGCTATTTCACTGTAACTCTTCTTTCATAAACTCATATTAACTGTGTAATAATAGTATAGATATTTAGAGTTTCCTCGGCAACTACGTCAAGTACTAGGTAAAAGCCGTTCACTCTTAGAAATAGTCTAAACTAGATCCCCATAGGATTACCAGACACAGTCTTCCCTCCTCTTGGGGTTAAACAATATGGAGACATGAAAGGCAGCATTCTCTGTGAACCCTTTCATAGACTTTCACCTTTAGAAGTTGTCAAAGAAACTCTATTCCCCAGAGATGATCTCTTCTCCGTGAATTGCATCTCTTGAGTTTCTTCCAAATTCTCGAACTTTCCTGACTTTGATCTATTCTCGGTGAATAGCATTGCCTTGAATTTCTCGGGTTTGGGGACCCGTCGGCTTCTTAAAAGCACTTGTCAAGAAACTCTACTCCCTAGAGATGATCTTTTCTCCGTGAATGGCATCTCTTGAGTTTCTTCCAAATTCTCGAACTTTCCTGACTTTGATCTATTCTCGGTGAATAGCATTGCCTTGAATTTCTCGGGGTTTGGGGACCCATCGGCTTCTTAAAAGCATCGGCCTCCTCTTGGGCATCGTACAAGGACCCACAGGCTTCCTAAAAGCAACCCCGCCTCCTCTTGGGCTTAGTACAAGGACCCTACGGATTCTTAGAAGTATTCACAGTCTCCTCTTAGGCTTCGTATAATGATCACTTCCTCCGCGAATGATAGCCTCCTCTTGGGCTTCGTACAAGGACCGATCGGCTTCTTAAAAGTTTCCAGCCTCCTCTTGGGCTTCGTACAAATTGTCCTGACGACCTCCTAAAGGTATAAGAACAGAACTTAATCATCTGAATAGAACAGTCCTTTCAAAGAGTCTACTACTGTTTCTCAAAGCATAGTACAAAAGATGAAACTCTAGACTTGGACAGTCTAAAATCCTTGAGTCTCAAAGACATTCTCAAGTGATCCCTTCGTAAGATAGGAAGGAAACCCGTAGACTCGGACAGTCTCAATACCCTTCGGATTTCCCGCTTCCTTAAAGAACAGGAATAACCCTGATCCTTGAATTAAATCTATGAGTACAATGTTTCTCATATAAGAACTGATTTTCTCTTTAAAATTAGTATCCTGGACCTGTCACTTAACTGAAACAGTCACCATAGCCTCCTCTTAGGCTTTGTATAATGATCCTTCTCCAGTGAAGTTAGCCTCCTCTTGGGCTTTGTACAATGATTCTCCCCAGCGGAGTCAAAACAACGTTTAGCCTCTTTCTCGGGCTTTGTACGAGACACATAAAAGACTCCCTCATTGAGTCGATCACCCCTTTTGCCTCCATCTCAGGATTTATACGAAATACAAAAAGGTTCTTATTGAGCCAAACAAACAACAGCCTCTATCTCGGGCTTCGTACGAGATACAAAAAACTCTCTTGTTGAGTCAAATAGCCTTCATCTCGGGCTTTATACGAGATACCAAAAGACTCCATCGTTGAGTCAAAACCTTTTAGCCTCTCTCTCGGGCTTTGTACGAGACACATATTAGCCTCCTCTTAGGCTTTGTATAAGAAAACCACTGGTTAATCCAATTAACCTTTTAGCATCAAAACTGTGCCTCGTTCACAGTACATAAACATTAATAACTCCTTCCCCTTCATCTAATCGCTGTAAGTGGCAAGCCTCTAGATCATCTACATCCATGCCACTGTCCCTCTTTTAGCATGAGAAAATTCCTAAGGAAATATGGCATTGCTCTATACTGAGTTAAAGTCTTCTCCTTCAGATTTAAACCCCCTATAAAGGAAATTATGGCATTGCTAGGATCCGCGTATCCCGGTTAAAGTAATTCTCCTTTATAAACAGTTGTGACATACAACCCCCCCTTTAGAGATGACAAATTCTCTCTGAAGTCAACACCTTTTAGCTTCATATCTTGGGCTTTGAACAAGATACAAATAAACCCTTTTAGCTTCATATCTTGGGCTTTGAACAAGATACAAATAGACTTTTCAGCTTCACATCTTGGGCTTTGAACAAGATACAAATCACCTTTCGCTTCACGTCTTGGGCTTTGAACAAGACACCAAAAACACCCATTTCCTCCCATAGAATAGGAGAAACTATGAACGCTCTGATTTCCCTGTTTCGGTAAACGGGAATACGTAGGCATAAGATTGAAAGAAAAATCTTAGCGAGCACACTAAACAAAAACCCAAAATCCCATACTCTCATGTATCTATCAAAAAGTATCAGTCCTAACATCCTAACCCTTGTTCCCCGCTAGAAAGTCCTAGAAAGAAAGAAAACCGTATTGGCGAAAAATACAAATAACCAGTACAAGGGCCCCCCACATTGATAGCATTCGTAACCTAACAGACCGCTGTTTAAACTCAGTATGCAAAGCAGGGTTAATTGGAGACATCTATTTCCCTTCCTTCATCAGCTTTAATAGGATAAAAAATGAATCGACCTATAGTAAACTCAACCGCAGAGAGCGACCAACGCTTAAGAACCGCGTCCAAAATCGCTCGCTACAGAAAAATGGCGCCCACCGTGGGGCCCGTACAAGGTTAGATCTAGGCACGGTCTCCCTTTAAATACCATAGATTGGGGCTTCCGCCGGGGAACCCATTTTCTGTCAGGAACTTAGGATTCATAGCCTTAAAGGTCTAGGATGATTAGGACAAATATATATATACTGCTTTTCCTAATTGCTATACGCGTTTATTTTTCTGCTAATGGGAATGCGTGTGATGTCGCATGTGGAAAGTTTGAGTATACACTTAAGATAAGTGATGGAGACGGGGTCGACCATCAACCTCAGTGGAGGCTGACCAATGCAACTCATTCTCTCACCTAGACAATGGGCTGATTGTTAAGTATGAGAAGCTGAGGAGCCAAACCCTTTCGTAGTGCGGAAACTATCTGGAATAGTTGTTACGCGATACTACCCTCATTTGAGGCTGGTGATCTATTCTCGGTGAATGGCATTTACTCTAAGATTGCTCTACAACCCACTGGCGATCCGCTTGTTGTTTTTCTTTCCTGGGAGGAGCTGATGATAATGAGTACAGGTACAAAAATCACCCTAGTATAAACCTTTGGGGATGGGTAGAGCCTTGACTTCATGACAACGACCCTTTGACCCCATGTTTTTTCTATGTTTTTGTGTGCTGCATTCATGCATTCATTTAAAAAACATTTAAACATTCAAAAAAAAACTTCTCTTCTAGTCTCTCTGTTTTTCAAATTAAACTAAGACTGTGATTGCAAATATCAGAGAAAAGGATTGCACTAATGGACTTCGGTAGAAGGAGAACCCATACGTATACGTTCAAGGTTCCAAAGCTAGAGGATTTGAGAAGGTTGGTGAGGATGATCACTAACCTTGAGGCTTTCAGAGCCAAACACGGAGGTCTGCTACCACTGTTAAGAGTCCATGTGATTGAGGGAATCATGGATGCGCTCATTTAGTTTTACGATCCAGTTTATCACTGCTTTACATTCCCGGATTACCAGCTCACACCAACGCTGGAGGAGTATTCTCATCTGATCAATCTACATATCACTAATCGGGCTCCATTTTCCGGACTGGAAGAAATTCCAAAGAATCAGATCATCGCAAGAGTAATTCATTTGGACGAGTCTGAGGTCAGGACTCACATGACCACTAAGGGTGGCATACAAGGTTTGCCAGCCCAGTTCTTGACAAAGAAAGCCCTGTATTTTGCCAGTATAGGAAACGTGACTGCTTTTGAAAGCATCTTTGTCTTGCTCACCTACGGGTTATTTTTGTTTCCCAACATCAATAACTTCGTCGAAATTAACTCCATTAAGGTTTTTCTCATTGGAAATCCTGTGCCGACTTTGCTCGCAGATGCGTATCATTCTGTACACTTAGGAAATTTGTACAGTGGAGGGGAGATCACATGTTGTGTACCTCTGCTTTATAAATGGTTTTTTTTCCCACTTGCCCAAGTCTGCTGCTTTTTGGGATTGCAAGAGTGCCTTACGTTGGTCGCAGAAGATCATGTCTCTTACCAACTCTGATATAGATTGGTGTAATAGGATCTATAATGGAATCAGAATCATCGATCGTTGTGGAAACTTCCCCAACGTACCCCTCATAGGAACTAAAGGAGGAATCAACTATCATCCGATATTGGTTCGTCATCAATTTGGATACCCGATGAGGCATGGCCCACGTAATGCTCATCTGGAAGGTCTTTTCTTCAAGGAAGGAGAAAACGACAGAGCACTAAAGACGAAAATAGTGCACGCTTGGAAACATGTTCATAAGAAAGGACGAGAGTCTCTGGGAAAACCAGTCTGTGTCTCTGTGGAGCCATATCTCCATTGGGTACAAACTAGAGCTCTCAAGCTAAAAATGCCTTATCCTCGTTATGGAATTCTTCTGCCGAGGGAATCTGTCATGTACTTCATCACAGAAATGGAAAAGCTTCAGGTTACTCTCAACAAAGTTCAAAAGGAGAGAAGATCTTGGAAGAACAAGTATCACACCCTCGACGTAGAGTGCATCAAAATACAGCAATTACTAAAAGAAAAGGATGCTCTTATTGAAATTTTAGAGCAACATGCTGTAGAGAATCAGGATGACCAAAGGAATTTGCTCACTCCTTTCACCTGGCAAAGGAATGACAACCCGACAATGGCCCAAGAGCCCCGGTCAAAGAAAAGAAAAATACCAGAATCAGCACCCGATTTCTCTTCAGAGAGGCCTCGGGACCCATTAGCTTAGGTTTCTGTTTCTGCACTTTGTAATCTACTGTATTTCCATTTCTGTAATCCTTTGAATTCAATAAAAAGGGGTTTCCCCACTGTTTGATATTTGCAATCTAATTGTCGAAGTTTATTTTGATTAAACCAAGAAAAACAATTAATATAATCATTTCATTCATCATTCTCACATCGCGTATTCTTCTTCCCTACGAATCTCATGTTTGTGTCTTGATTCTAGAGTCAAACTGTCTCATTCGTATAATACTCGGGCCAATCGTCAAAAATAGATGGATGATCTTGAGGAAGAAAATAGAGAGTTGAAAGAAGAGATCGACGCTCTGAGAGAGGATATGAGAAAGCTTCGTAACGACATGCAAGCCATGGCAGAAGCTCAGCTACAACGAACTGTGATCTCAGAGATCACCTCAACGCCCATCGTGGAGAAGTATGATCCTAGGTATCAAATGCCAAAAGATCGTCCTTGGGGCATGCCTGTTAACTATATCCCGGAAGGATATGTTCCGCCGATCACTGAAGATCAGGGAATCACAACAGAAGCCGCTGGGCCTGAAGGTTACAAACTTCGGGAAACCGAAGATGCCAGGGGCATACTGAGGACTCCTGAAGGTTATAAACTTCGAGAAATGCCAAGATTCACTGTCGTAGTCACGGTACCACCCCCTGTGGTGCACGCTGTCCCGGAAGGACAGATTCTGCCAATACCTTTTGGTAAGAAGGAAACTATGTTTGACATAATGGATGAATTCCAGGAGCAGTTCCTGGAAATGCAGAAGGAGCTGCAAGCCATTCGCGGTCAGGATTTATTTGGAAAGGACGCCGCAGACCTCTGCTTGGTCCCCAATGTGAAAGTTCCGCACAAATTCCAAGTGCCCGACTTTGAAAAATACAAGGGTAACTCTTGCCCTCAAAGCCATCTGGTGATGTACGCTCGGCGGATGTCAGCTCAGACGGAGAATCAGGACCTACTGATTCACTACTTCCAGGATAGTTTAACCGGTGCCGCATTAAAATGGTACATGGGTTTAAACCGTACTACGATCAATACATTTAGAGATCTTGGTACTGCCTTTGTCCAACAATACAAATACAATTTGGACATGGCACCCGACAGAGATCAGCTCAGATCAATGTCGCAAAAGGACAAGGAAACCTTTAAGGAGTATGCTCAAAGGTGGCATGAAATTGGCGCTCAAATTTGTCCGCCTCTTGAGGAAAAAGAGATGACAAAAATCTTCTTAAAGACCTTAAGCTCATTTTACTATGACCGAATGGTTGCCAGTGCACCCAGTGATTTCACCGAGATGGTCGGCATGGGTGTACGTCTTGAGGAAGCCGTCCGAGAAGGACGTTTATAAAAGACACTGGATCGACGAGCGGTACTAAAAAATACGGTAGTGCTCTCCCTAAGAAAAAAGAGCAAGATATTAGGAATATCTCTTTCGAAAAACAAAGGCGACGATATCAACCAGTAGCAGCTGTGACTCCTGCTATCAACTCTGCGCCTATTCCTACGTATCAACCTCAGGTTGCGCAGAGCCAGCCTGATCAGCAAAGGACACAATAGCCTCTTCAGCAGGCTCGTCCCCAATACAACAACAACCGTACAACACGGCCACCAGGATTTGATCCTATACCCGTAACGTACGCACAGCTGTTTCCATTACTGCTAGCCAAGGGGCACATTCAGACTAAGTCCCCTCTTACAGTACCAGAAAATCCGCCTTTTTGGTTTAAGGTGGATCAAACTTGCCCTTACCATCAAGGAGGATCAGGGCATAACATAGAGACTTGTCTCAATTTCAAGTCCGACGTGAAAAAGCTTGTTAGGAGCGGGGTCTTATCCTTCAAGGATACAAATCCTAATGTTCTCACGAACCCGCTGCCTCAACATGAGAAGGCTGCAGTCAATCTGATTGAGAAAGAGACTAACAATGTCTATCAAATTCATGATGTACTCTTGTTAAAGACCAATCTGGTCAAGATGCATTGTAGACAGAGTGGATATGGCCATGTGCCACCTCATAACTATCATCAGTGTGATATCTACTCTAAAGACAACCAGGGATGTTCTGTGGTGCAATCAGCTTTATAGGAACAAATGGATCTCGGATGGATCTAAGAGCACCGAGTTTGTGGAGTTAACATGGTTTACATGAATTCCAATATCATTCAGAACCACGTCATCCGTGCGATGAATGTCAACTTGGTGGCGATGCACTCAAGGCAAAGCCAGTATCATAATCTGCCGCGGCACGATTACAGTTCCTGTCTGACTTGCTCGGTAAACAAACAAGGTTGCTCTTTTGTACAAGAAGCCCTCCAGCGTCAGATGGATCTTGGATGGATCTAAGACTACCATGATAGGAATCCCTATCAGATCAACATGGTTCAGATTTTTGATATTCGCGTGATGAATACCAGCCTGGTAGAATTACATGCTGAGCAGGTCCGACTGGGATTCTTAATATCACATGACTATCAAAGCGGTAAAGCGGGTTGAGAAAATGATCGAGGTTGTACCCTTGTCCAGGATGCACTTCAGCACTTGTTAAATCACTGGTGGATGCCAATTTATATGGATGAAGATACTCAGCAAATTAGTATCAGTAACAGGAATCCCACTCGACGTCAGAGTCAGGATGTCTGATCAGTGGAAGCTAACCTTGTGAGGTTACATTGCATTCAAAGTGGGCGTGGCCAGGTGCCACCACACAATTACGACCGTTGTAGCGTCTGTTCGGAAAATAACCAAGGGTGTTACCTTGTGCGAGCAGCTCTTCAGGGTCAGGTGGATCGTGGAGAAATTCGTCCATATCCGGGTTCTGGACCCATCAACTGGACGCCGAACTACCTTGTCGATCAAGTTGAAGATGTTGTCACAATCTCTGGTCATCATAGGACCAGGGAAGTTTGTTCCATTATCCCTCTATTGGATGAATCTAAGGTTCCCAACCGAGAACGGATCGAAATTATTTTTGATGGTCAGAAAAATCAGAAGGTTCCCATAGTCATCTATCTGCTGGGACCATTACCGTATGAATCAACTAAGGCTATCCCTTACAAATACGGTACAACAACAATTGAAAATGGAAAGGAAATTCCATTACCCTCCGTCGTGAATATTGCAGACATCAGTCGGGTAACACGGAGCGGTCGAATCTTCAACCGAGGAGTTGGGGAACCTAACAAAGAAAAGGAACTTCAGACAGAAGCTCCTGATCCACCAGTCGGTCAATCCTGTAATCCCGACCTTTCGAAAAATAATGATGAGATGCTGAAGCTCATCCAAAGGAGTGAATATAACATTGTTGATCAACTGTTACAGACTCCTTCAAAGATCTCGGTATTATCATTGTCACTCAGTTCAGAAGCGCATAGGGAGACTCTACAGAAAGTCTTGGAGCAAGCCTTTGTGGAACAGGATGTAACAATCAGACAGTTCGATAGCATTGTCTCTAACATCACTTCCTGCAATAATTTGGGATTTAGTGATGAGGAACTACCTGAAGAGGGTCGCCGTCATAACATGGCGCTCAATGTCACAGTTAACTGCCAGGATGATGCTTTAGCCAGCGTACTGGTAGACACAGGGTCAGCCCTGAATGTTATGCCGAAGTCCACTTTGATGCAATTATCATTCAAAGGCCCTCCGATGAGAATCAGTGAGGTTGTCGTCAAAGCATTCGACGGATCCAGAAAAGCGGTTATCGGCGAAGTTGATCTTCCTATAACTATCGGTCCTCATACTTTCCAAGTCACTTTCCAGGTCATGGACATCCGGGAAACGTACAGTTGTTTATTAGGAAGACCTTGGATACATCAGGCTGGAGCAGTTACTTCAACCCGCCACCAAAAGCTAAAGTTCATCAAGAACGATCAACTTGTCACAGTTTGTGGGGAACAAGCCTTGCTTGTGAGTAACTTGTCATCATCTGCTAGTGTAGAGCCCGAGGAGGTTATTGGAACACAGTTCCAAGCACTATCGATGATCAAGGACAATCATTTCAAAGGAGGAACCTCGATTTCCTCATGCAAAGATGCTATCACAGCGGCCGAGAGTACCGATACAACCGGATGGGGACAGCTTGTCATTCCTATTGATAATAAAACAAAGAAGGGTCTTGGTTTTTCTGCAACCTGTACCCAGACAGCTGCCAACGATGAAAGTCTTCATCCCCTTCAAAACTTCTTCCACAGTGGAGGTTTCCTTCACCCAGTGTCTCAGGCAGTACATGCTATTAATGAGGAAGATCCCTCTGACCCAGATATGGAATGGAAGTCCTACCTTAACGAGGACGGTTATATGTCTCAGGAAGAGGTGCCTATACCATTTTGCTATCCCGCACAGAGTCCGAGATTTATACCAAGGTCAGCCGTCGAAATGATATATAGAGATTGTAATCCGGAAGGATGCCGCGCTCCGCCAAATTCATTAGAGGAAGACACTATGATGAAAGACAACTTTGACCACAACTACTATGGCCCAATGGATGGTCTACCAATGTGGCAACCTTACCCAGGAGGTTTGGGGCAAGAAAGTCAGCCGAATAATGAAAATCAGCTGAGTCTCATTGAACAGAATACCTGTGTCCCCACCATGTCATGGGATCAACACTCAGGTCATCCTGAAACTACTCAACATGAAGATGAATTCGCAATATTCGCAGGACTTAAATTCATCAACTATGCTTTTCCTGAGGTTAACGTCATCGAGAGGGATGACTCCTCCAGTTCCAAAGAAGTTTGGGACACTCTGGGAGAACCAAGTGGAAAATACGACTATATGGTCAAGTACACTGCTCCCGAAAGCTCTCATATCAGGTTCGAAGACATCCAGCCAACTGGATGGGGAGATATAGTTGAGAGCACAAATGCTATGCATAATACAACAGAGGAATTCTCCTACGACAATTCTTCCTGGGAGACAGATTCCAATGATCCTGCTCCACCAGAAATCAGCGTTATTTCTGAAGACAAATCAAGGAAGGTACCAAACTTTGTGATTCACCGAGGAGTTCGCCGCCAATGGATTGCCGTCGAGGTTCCGAAGGCCATTCACCAGTCAAAGTAATTGCCATCTTTTAACCTTTCACCCTGCCCAGGTGAAACGGATGTTTTGATAGGGCTCGCTTTCTGTAAATTTCCCTCTTCGCTTTGCCCGAAGCGACAGAGTTTTGTTTTATAGGGCTGTAGTTTCAAGGATCGACTTGTTCATTAATAAAATAAAGTCATTATGTAATTTCCACATTAATTGCTGTTTTCTCTTTTTGCTTTTTCAGAAAATGGTAATCCTAAAAAACAATTCAATAATAAAAACAAGCAGTAAAATAAAACATTGCACACACTTGCATTTTTCTCTATCTCTTCTAAACACGAATCATCACGTCATGCTGATTTCTTGTTTTAAACCCAGTTGAAACATACGATCCGATGCCTTCTCCAAACTTTGAGTTCCCGGTATTCGAGGCTGAAGAAGAAAATGACGACCAAATTCCAGAAGAGATCTCCCAATTACTCAGACAATAGGAAAGGTCCATTGAACCTCACAAAGAACCGTTGGAAAGGGTAAACTTGGGTTCAGAAAAAGAGAGAAAAGAAATCAGGATTGGGGCACTGCTCAGTCTAACTGCCAAAGAGGGTTTGATAAAGCTTCTCAGAGAATTTCCCGATGTATTCGCTTGGTCCTATCAGGATATGCCAGGATTGGATACCAGCATCGTGGAACATCACTTACCGTTGAGATCAGAATATCCGCCAGTAAAACAGAGGTTGAGACGCACTTACCCGGACATGGCCATCAAAATCAAAGAGGAGGTACGGAAACAGATTGACGTAGGTTTCCTCACCACATCAGAATATCCTCAATGGTTAGCCAACATCGTACCCGTTCCCAAAAAGGACGAAAAGGTTAGAATGTGTGTAGATTACAGAGATCTGAACAAGGCAAGTCCAAAGGACGACTTTCCTTTACCACACATTGACATGCTGGTGGACAGTACAGCAAAGTTCAAAGTTTTCTCCTTCATGGATGGATTCTCGGGCTATAACCTGATCAAAATGGCACCGAAAGACATGAAGAAAACATTTTTCATCACCCCATGGGGTACCTTTTGTTACAAGGTAATTCCATTCGGTTTGAAGAACGCCGGGGCAACCTATCAAAGGGCCATGACTACTCTGTTTCATGACATGATACACAAAGAGATAGAGGTATATGTCGATGATATGATTGCAAAATCAAAAACAGAGAGTGAGCACGTTGAACATCTGTCAAAATTGTTCGAACGTTTAAGAAAATTCAAGCTCCGCTTGAATCTCAACAAGTGCATCTTCGGTGTCCGTTCAGGGAAACTACTAGGGTGCATCGTCAGCCAGAAAGGAATTGAGGTTGATCCTGACAAGGTCAAGGCCATTCAAGAAATGCCTTCTCCGAAAACTGAAAAATAAGTTAGAGGATTCTTGGGACGTTTGAACTACATCTCCAGATTCATATTCCTTATGACCGCGACATGCGCGCCGATCTTCAAATTACTTAAAAAGAACCAGGATTGCGTTTGGTCAGAAGATTGCCAAACCACCTTTGATAGTATTAAGGGATATCTGTTGAATCCTCCGATTCTATCACCTCCAGTGGAAGGAAGACCACTGATCATTTACCTCACAATTCTAGAGGACTCAATGGGATGTGTACTTGGCCAACAAGACGAAACCAAAAGGAAAGAGTCTGCCATCTACTATCTAAGCAAGAAATTCACCGACTGCGAAACTCGATACACGATGCTCGAGAAAACTTGTTGTGCTTTGGCTTGGGCAGCCAAACGTCTTCTCCAGTACATGATTCGTCATACTACTTGGTTGGTCTCTGTAATGGATCCAATAAAGTACATTTTCGAAAAACCTGCTCTTACGGGAAGGATTGCCCGTTGGCAGATGCTGTTATCAGAATATGACATAGAGTACCATGCTCAAAAACCCATTAAGGGAAGTATTTTAGCTGATCATTTGGCTCATCAACCGATTGACGATCAAGAATCAATCGGGTTTGAATTCCTAGACGAAGATGTCATGTATCTAAAAATGAGAGATTGTGATGAACCGCTACCCAGTGAAGGGCCAGAACCAGGTTCCCAATGGGGACTTATCTTTGACGGAGCAGTTAATCATTACGGAAATGGAATTGGGGCAATCATTGTTACCCCTTAGGGTACCCACATTCCTTTCACCTCTAGACTTACGTTCAAGTGTATGAACAACGGGCCAAATACGAAGCTTGTATCATGGGTCTCGAGGAAGCAATTGATTTAAGGATCAAAAACTTGGACGTATATGGTGACTCAGCCCTGGTTATCAATCTGATAAAAGGAGATTGGAACACGTACCAATCAGGACTGATTCCTTACAAGGACTACGCAAGAAGGTTGCTACCTTTCTTCAACAGAGTTGAGTTTCATCACATTCCTCGTGAGGAAAATTACATGGCTGATGCATTAGCCACTATCTCTTCCATGATTAGTGTAGGTCAATGGAATGACATACCTAAGATTGACATAATGCGCCTTGAACGGCCCGCTTACATCTTCACGATTGAAGCAGTCATAGACGACAAACCTTGGTATCACGATATCAAATGCTTCCTTCAGAAACAAGAGTACCCACCTGGGGCATCCAGGAAAGATAGAAAGACCCTCAGAAGATTGGCTAGCAGCTTCTTCCTGAACGGTGACACTCTTTATAAGAGGAATTTTGACTTGGTCTTGCTCCGATGCGTAGACAGACCAGAAGCAGACATGCTTATGAAAGAAATTCATGAAGGCTCCTTTGGAACTCATGCCAATGGACACACAATGGTGAGAAAAATTCTGAGAGCAGGGTATTACTGGTTGACCATGGAATCCGACTGCTACAAGTACATGAGGAGGTGTCACAAGTGTCAGATATACTCCGACAAAATTCATGTACCGCCAACGCATCTCAAGGTTCTTTCTTCTCCATGGCCATTCTCGATATGGGGAATCGACATGATTGGCATAATCGAACCTAAGGCTTCAAACGGACATCGGTTCATCCTGGTAGCCATTGACTATTTCACCAAGTGGGTCGAAGCAGCGTCATACGCCAATGTAACCCGACAAGTGGTGGTCCGATTTATCAAAAACAATATCATCTGCCGTTATGGTGTTCCAAGCGAGATCATTACTGATAATGGATCTAACTTGAACAATAAGATGATGAAAGAGTTGTGCACAGAGTTCAAGATCGAACACCATAACTCATCTCCCTACCGACCCAAGATGAACGGAGCGGTAGAAGCAGCCAATAAGAACATCAAAAAGATCGTTCAAAAGATGGTTGTAACCTACAAAGACTGGCACGAGATGTTACCCTTTGCTATTCACGGTTATCACACATCTGTCCGCACTTCAACAGGGGCTACCCCTTTCTCTCTAGTATATGGCATGGAAGCAGTGCTTCCCATAGAAGTAGAGATTCCGTCAATCCGAGTATTGATGGAATCTAAGCTCACCGAAGCTGAATGGTGTCAAAGCCGACACGACGAATTAAATCTGATCGAGGAGAAGTGAATCACGGCACTATGCCATGCTCAGCTGTATCAACAGAGAATGAAGAGGGCGTTCGAAAAAAAGGTTTGACCCCGCATCTTTAGGAAAGGAGACCTCGTGCTCAAGAAGATACAATCATTTCTCACTGATTCCCGGGGCAAGTGGACTCCGAATTATGATGGCCCCTATGTGGTCACGAAAGCTTTCTCAGGCGGCGCCTTGAGACTTGCAACCATGGACGGGGAGGAATTTTCCTACCCCACAAATGTTGATGTAGTCAAGAAATACTTCGCCTAAACTAAAAAAAAAAAACGTCTCGGTGGATTGGAAACCCGAAAGGGCGGTCCAGGCAAAAGTTAGAGACAGAATAAAAAAAATCATCCCGATGGATTGGAAACATCATAGTACAATCCAGGCAAAATTAGGGATAATGGCAAGTAACTATGTTCAACAGAGGCGAATCCCTCAGCAGCAGCAGTTACATCATCTGTCAGAAAACTCCAGTCAAGGTCATCTTTGACAGAAGCTCAGGATGCCCCGAATTCAAAGTTGGTAGAAGGATAATGGTCGTTATGTTTCAACGTAGCCCTTTTCCCTGTAAATTACCATTTTCTAAACTTTGTAAATACTCTTTGGAATCACGCGTTTGGCTGATCTCCATTTTATCAATAAACTTTGGGCCTTTGTACTTTTGTTTGTAATTCTTATTTGTTTTAGCTTTACAGAACGACGTTGTTAACATGATCGACGATTCTTGAAATAAAACAAAATGAATTTACTTGTTAAAACTTTTTCTGCTTTTAAAATAAAGACGGCAATTTCTTTTGACTGTTGAACATCATAAGAACATCGGTCGCTTCTCCAGAAGTAAACGAACTTCAAAGTGCAGAATCAAAGTACTCCTTCTAACCCAGTACGCCTGAATGAAGGATCAACTGTGTCAGAGACCTTGTTTCGTCTGGTACGCCACGGCAGAGTTCTTACCTCCTAAGCCCGACCAACGGTAGCTCCCAATAGGGATTATCTCTCCTAAACAATGTGGAATTGCTATTCTGAACCAACGGTACTTCTTTGCCCCGCGATGGCCGAGTATCCAGTCATGTTCATCTTTTAGTTTGTATGTCGCGTCAGTTTTGTCAGCATATACATACATACGTCATGTATTACTGATTTGCATTCAATTTATATTGCATCACTATCACTCTAGTCGGTCTTGTCCCCTAGTGATAACAGTTCTCTCAATCGAGTTGTCAGTCCTTGCCTCGTCAGGAAACGCTGCGTTTGAACAATCTCGCTTCCAGTGTATCTCTGGGTTAGAGTCGGTCCTCGACCACTTTGATAACTTGAATCTCTGAAAAACCAGAGAAACCTTCAGTTAACATCACTTTTGCCATTGAAGATGATATCCTTGCTTTCCCGGATTAAGGAAAATTCACAGAGAAAGCCTCGTAATCAGAGATTCGGCGGCATGCCGTTTCGCTTCGAAAAGACCGCTGGTGAAAAGGTCATCGGCACCTCAAAATTGGACCCCATCATATGGCATTTCTCTGGGAAGATCCCGAGAAAAGCATGATGTAAGATCCCAAGCGACAGCAGTCTCCCAAGAGACCTGTTTTCCCCCAGTAGAAACAAATGGCGTCTCCAACAGAGAAGTTTGTGCAACTCTACAACTCAGACGACTGGGTTCCCCAGCAAGTCTGACATCAAAACTTTTTCCGTCAAATGGCATCTCCCTAGGAAAATTCGGCGAGAAGTTTGAGGAAAATCGCTACGAATAGCGTCCCTTGTCAATTAAGTTTATTGACAAAAGAAACTAAGACCAGTTCCTTGGTAGGAAACTGGGATCGAGGGGAAGTTTATTTAGGAAACTGAGACCAGTTCCTTGGTAGGTAACAAGGATTGAGGGGAAGTTTGTTTCAGCAACTGAGACCAGTTCCTTGGAAGGAAACCAAGAACGAGGGAAAGTTGACAAAAGAAAACTGAGACCAGTTCCTTGGCTAAAGACCAGGATCGAGGGGAAGTTTACCTTTTCTAAGCATCATTGTTTAGTTAAAGAAGATGAATCCGTAAGCTACCATTCATAACCACCATCAAAATTTTGGGTATTCCGATATTTAATCCTCTTGCACCCCGAATGCCCGAATACCTTCGTCATTCACACCTTCGGGTTCAAGAAGATTAAATAGGGGCATCTGTCATACCCCAAATTTTTACCTATAAGGTTTTCCATCATTGTGCAAATCATCATCACAATATGGATGAACCATCATGCCTCATCAAATGCCTCAAGGGTTGTTGAGCATTCACTACAATCAAAATTAGGGTTTCAAGCCCTCTCTAAGTGCTTAGACAAAGGATTAATCAAGGAATGACATGATCTTCAACTTGTATAACCTCTCAAACATTCACAATGGATCAAGAGGACTCCCACTTCAAGGATTAAGCACAAGGTTGCTCCCTTTTAGGTGGATCAAGCTTCAAGATCGCCAGTGTCACCAAATTAGGGTTTTGGTCGACCAGGGCCTCCAGATGGAAATTTTCATCTGGGCACAAGCCATTGATCCAAAACATATCCTAATATACTCCATGGAACCTCATGGACCCAAGTATCAAGTCAATTTTGCCTCAGGGGATGCATACATCAAAAATCAGGAATTAGGGTTTCTTGACCTAATTCACCCCTAAGTTGACGTTTAGGGCAAATCATGAGCCAAGACCTCAAGAGAGGGTTTGAGGGTCTCTAATGAACTATATTGATCCATTTGAAACAATGGATTAATCCAAGAAGCTTGAGCAACAAGTCTCAATTTCATCTGCACCACAATTAGGGTTTTAAGGAAAAAGTCAACTGTAACTTTGACTTTTGACCAGGACATGCTCCCAAGCCCTAGGAAATGAATAAATATATCCTATGACACCCATGGAATATGTTCATCAAGTTTGATTTAGGTCAAGGACATGATTTCCTGAAGAATTGCACAGTTTAGAATTCATCTGATAAAAAGTCAACTGTGCACAAAAGTCAACTTTGACTTTTTGAGATTTTTCACCAAAATGGATTTTTAACCCTAAAATGATGTTAATGTGTGATTTGAATCATCATTCATCAAGAAAAATCAAGAAAAGTTGGATAACTTGTAAAAGGGGTAACCATAAAAACTTAGAAATTTTTCTAAGTTAAAAATAAAATGACAAGGGTACCAACTTTGGAAGATCATAACTCCTAAACGACAAAGCCATTTTTTCTCATCCAAAGATGGATTTGTAACCCTCATTACCCTCTACAAAAACTTCAACTACAAGTCATTCCAATTCATTAAGGATTTTGAGTTATGGAGTGATCAAAATGGCTGAAAAATGAAAATGTCACTTTTTCCAACACTTAGTGAAATTTTCACTAAGTCCAAATCTGCCTTCATTTTTTTTCCCAAATGTAGGGGGATTTTTCACTTGGATTAAAAAGGGATCAAAACCAAACATGTTCAAACAGTTGTTGTATCATGTAAGGGCTTTCCAAAATGGCCAAGAACATTACCAAATTCAATTTGAGTCATGAGATATGACATTGGCAAGTTGCCTTGCTGAAATCTGCCAAGGCAAGGCAGATTTTGCACTTTTGGTCGATTTGCCAAAATCAGCCAAATCCAAATGCTCCTATCCACTTGGACACATCTGAGGATTGAATCTAAAGGGGACAATCACTGAGCCAAGCCTCCAAAGTCCTTGGAACAAGAAAAAGCATGTTAAACCTAGAATTGCCAAAATAGGGACAAGACTCCAAATTTGGATTGGAGCATTCATTGGAAGCATCAAGGTGGCATGGATTGAGCCATTTTCATTTGAATTCAGTCAAGACTTATCCAAGACCAAGGGAACCAGCAGCCTGTGCCCTAACCTCTAGTCAATGGCTAGAGAAGACTTGAACTTCCATTGGCCAACATTGAACAAACCTACTCAGCAGTTGCCATTCACTATTCCTTGCAAAACAAACTTGCTCTACTATAAATAGAGCTCAATTATGATCTGTTTGAGTACACCAAAGCCATCAAACAGATGCTTTCCTCAAAATCTCTTCTTTCACTCCAATTTTGCCTTCTAAGGCAAGTCATTATCGGGTTTTGAGTTTGAGAGCTTTTCCAATCAAACCAATCACTCACACACCTCACATACATCATATAGAAGTGATCCAAACACTCACATAACATCTGGAACACTGATTTCACAAAATCACCAGCCAATTGCTCAAGTTCATGATAGTTTTGCAGTTGAGGTGCCATCCTCAATTCCAAACCATTTCAATCCATTCTAAGCACTCAGACACATCACTTGGCACCTAGGGAAGCTATCCACATCATTGGAACCAAGCTGTAACACCTCCAACACCAAACACGATCACCAACTGCAAGTGGTAAGCATGAGCTCTTCTAACTCTATGATCCATGCATTTTTTTGCTGCACAATAATTTGGTCATATGTTCATAATCATGCATGGAATGTTTCCCCTCAATAAATTACATTGTTTGAATCGTGTGTGAAATTTCTGAGCCTTCATGCAAAAATTAGGGTTCTTGAGGTTTCTCTTTGATTTCTTGTTTTATGTTTAATTTAAATGAAATTAATTGACATAGACATGATCGTGAGGTTGAGACGAGCATAATGATATGTGGATTACATGATATGATTAAGTATTCAGTGAGATTGGAGAGAAAATGCAAATCTGAGAATCTCAGAACACGCGCGTGTTCTTCAGCTTGTTCTTGGCGCCATTTTTCCAAAATTTGAATATTTGAATTTTGTGATTTTATTTAATTGATTCAAAAATTAACTTCTCTTTGAGTTTTAATGATTTTGAGTTGATTCTTTTTTTAATAATTCACAAAAATGTTAAAATATTTTATTTTCCTAAAAAATCCCAAAAATATTATTTATTTCATATAATTGATATTTTTGCAAAGAATTAATATTTTAATTGTTTTTACATTTTAAATATTTTTTCTACATTGATTTTGCAATTTTTAATGCCTTCTAATTATTTTGTAGGTCAATACTTAATTTTTGAAGCATTAATCCAAGATCACAATCTGTTTTTCATATGTAAAACAATTTTGATCATTTTAATTGAATTTTTATTCAATTAAATACATTTTTGAAAACAAATTAGGGTTTTGGATTAATTCAACCCTCATGAATCATTTAAAACTTTTGGGCCTCTAATAGAGTGTAAGACCCAATCCCCTTTTAACCAAAACCATTTTGGACCTCACTTATTGTATAAGTCCCTCTGCGTTAAAAGAAAACCTCGGCGCGATCGCCATTTTAAACGAAAAATCATCTGGGCCTACCCTCGAGTAGTAAGACCCATCTCTTTTTCTTTAAACCTTTTGGGCCTCTATTAGAGTGTAAGACCCAACCCCTTTGTACAGAAAACAATTTTTGGGCCTCAGTCACTTGTATAAATCCCTCTGTACAAATTCAAACAGTGCGCTCACTGATAAAACCCTGGGCCTCTCCTTGAGCTGTAAGCCCCAAGTCTTTCTTTTTCAAAGCACTTTCTCCTTTGATTTTGAATATACTGTTGTTTTCAATCTTTCTTTGTTGAACAACTAACCAAACAGCATGGAAGCTCTACAACCGAGTAAGTGGTTATTGCTTTCATTTACCGCTTTCATATACATATAACTGTATTGTGGGGCTGTTTCACTGTAAGTCTTCTTTCATAAACTCATATCAACTGTGTAATAATAGTATAAATATTTAAAGTTTCCTCGGCAACTACGTGTAGTACTAGGTAAAAGTCGTTCACTCTTAGAAATAGTTTAACCAGATCCCCATAGGATTACCAGACACAGTCTTCCCTCCTCTTGGGGTTAAACAATATGGAGACATGAAAGGCAGCATTCTCTGTGAACCCTTTCATAGACTGTCACCTTTAGAAGTTGTCAAAGAAACTCTATTCCCCAGAGATGATCTCTTCTCCGTGAATTGCATCTCTTGAGTTTCTTCCAAATTCTCGAACTTTCCTGACTTTGATCTATTCTCGGTGAATAGCATTGCCTTGAATTTCTCGGGGTTTGGGGACCCGTCGGCTTCTTAAAAGCACTTGTCAAGAAACTCTACTCCCGAGAGATGATCTTTTCTCCGTGAATGGCATCTCATGAGTTTCTTCCAAATTCTCAAACTTTCCTGACTTTGATCTATTCTCGGTGAATAGCATTGCCTTGAATTTCTCGGGGTTTGGGGACCCATCGGCTTCTTAAAAGCATCGGCCTCCTCTTGGGCATCGTACAAGGACCCACAGGTTTCCTAAAAGCAACCCCGCCTCCTCTTGGGCTTAGTACAAGGACCCTACAGATTCTTAGAAGTATTCACAGCCTCCTCTTAGGCTTCGTATAATGATCTCTTCCTCCGGGAATGATAGCCTCCTCTTGGGCTTCGTACAAGGACCGATCGGCTTCTTAAAAGTTTCCAGCCTCCTCTTGGGCTTCGTACAAATTGTCCCGACGACCTCCTAAAGGTATAGGAACAGAACTTAATCATCTGCATAGAACAGTCCTTTCAAAGAGTCTACTACTGTTTATCAAAGCATAGTACAAAAGATAAAACTCTAGACTTGGACAGTCTAAAATCCTTGAGTCTCAAAGACATTCTCAAGTGACCCCTTCGTAAGATAGGAAGGAAACCCGTAGACTCGGACAGTCTCAATACCCTTCGGATTTCCCGCTTCCTTAAAGAACAGGAATAACCCGGATCCTTGAATCAAATCTATGAGTACAGTGTTGCTCATATAAGAACTGATTTTCTCTTTAAAATCAGTATACTGGACCTGTCACTTAACTGAAACAGCCACCATAGCCTCCTCGTAGGCTTTGTATAATGATCCTTCTCCAGTGAAGTTAGCCTCCTCTTGGGCTTTGTATAATGATTCTCCCCAGCGGAGTCAAAACAATGTTTAGCCTCTTTCTCGGGCTTTGTACGAGATACATAAAAGACTCCCTCGTTGAGTTGATCACCTCTTTTGCCTCCATCTCGGGCTTTATACGAGATACAAAAAGGTTCTTATTGAGCCAAACAAACAACAACCTCCATCTCGGGCTTCGTACGAGATACAAAAAACTCTCTTGTTGATTCAAATAGCCTTCATCTCGGGCTTTATACGAGATACCAAAAGACTCCATCGTTGAGTCAAAACCTTTTAGCCTCTCTCTCGGGCTTTGTACGAGACACATATTAGCCTCCTCTTAGGCTTTGTATAAGAAAACCACTGGTTAATCCAATTAACCTTTTAGCATCAAAACTGTGCCTCATTCACAGTACACAAACATCAACAACTCCTTCCCCTTCATCTAATCGATGTAAGCGGCAAGCCTCTGGATCATCTACATCCATGCCACTGTCCCTCTTTTAGCATGAGAAAATTCCTAAGGAAAGATGGCATTGCTCTATACTGAGTTAAAGTCTTCTCCTTCAGATTCAAACCCCCTATAAAGGAAATTATGGCATTGCTAGGATCCGCGTATCCCGGTTAAAGTAATTCTCCTTTATAAATAGTTGTGACATACAACCCCCCCTTTAGAGATGATAAATTCTCTCTGAAGTCAACACCTTTTAGCTTCATATCTTGGGCTTTGAACAAGATACAAATAAACCCTTTTAGCTTCATATCTTGGGCTTTGAACAAGGTACAAATAGACTTTTCAGCATCACATCTTGGGCTTTGAACAAGATACAAATCACCTTTCGCTTCACGTCTTGGGCTTTGAACAAGACACCAAAAACACCCATTTCCTCCCATAGAATATGAGGAACTACGAACGCTCTGATTTCCCTATTTCGGTAAACGGGAATACGTAGGCATAAGATTGAAAGAAAAATCTTAGCGAGCACACTAAACAAAAACCCAAAATCCCATACTCTCATGTATCTATTAAAAAGCATCAGTCCTAACATCCTAACCCTTGTTCCCCTCTAGAAAGTCCTAGAAAGAAAGAAAATCGTATTGGCGAAAAATACAAATAACCAGTACAAGGGCCCCCCCCACATTGATAGCATTTGTAACCTAACAGACCGCTGTTTAAACTCAGTATGCAAAGCAGGGTTAATTGGAGACATCTATTTCCCTTCCTTCATCAGCTTTAATAGGATAAAAAATGAATCGACCTGTAGTAAACTCAACCGCGGAGAGCGACCAGCGCTTAAGAACCGCATCCAAAATCGCTCGCTACACAGGTAAGTCCATAGTTTTCGATTGAAATAATCTATGAAAGTGATAAAGTATCTGTTACCTCTAATCAAATCCACATGGATATGACCACATACATAAGAGTATGATTTCAAGAGTTGCCTTCAACTTGCTTTCTGCATCCTTGCTGAAGTTGTTCTTGTGTTGCTTTGCCTGCACACATTCACCACATACCTCATTTGGAATGTCGATGTCTGGTAATCCTTAAACCATATTTCTCCTTTTTAGATCCCTAATGTCTTTGAAATTGAGAGGACCTAGTCGATAGTGCTATATCCATGCATCCCTGCTAGCTGTAGTTGCAAGGCACTTGTGCTCCATCATATTAAGTTCAATCTTGAAGGTTCTAATTTGAGACATGTGATCTTTCAAGAATAATCTTCCACCTAAGACAAGAACTCTCATCATCTTGTCTTCAATCGACACTTTGTAGTTATTTTCGACCAACTACCCTATGTTGAGTAAATTACTTTTCATGCCTGGTATATACAATACATGGTAAATTACTGACTTCTTGCCATATTTCCTCATAATCAAAACATCACATATACCTTCAGCTGATAGAGTATTGTCATTTGTGAATTTCACCATGTTCTTCGTCGGGGGTTTTATGTTGACAAACCAATCTTTCCTACTAGTCATGTGTGATGAGCATCCTGAATCCAAGTGCCATTGGCCCTGGAATCTATATTCATATCTTGTTGTGACCATTAGCAACATCTTTTCTTCTTCATGCTTTGCAAACTTTGCACCATTTTCTTTATTCTTTTGTTTTTCAGGACAGTCACTAGAGTAGTGATCATACTTCTGACAATTGAAACACTATATGCGACTTTTGTCAGGTTTTCGACCTCCACCTCTTCCTCTACCAGCAGCACCACCTCTTTGGTTGCTTTGACACTACTAAAAAAAATTAAATTTAGAGGGAAGAAATCTATCACAAAAGTATTAAAATTCCATCACAAACAATTTTAGTGACGAAATTTGTGACGAACCAAAATTCGTAATGAATTTCATTGTCGCAAAATATTAACGAGGGAATTTGTATTCCGTCACAATTTGTAACTTAATAAAACCGTCACAAATTAAATAACTGTCACAAATAGCTTACCAAAATTATAATGTATCTCACTAATCAGTGAAGGATTTCAATTTCCTCCCTAATTAATGAAGAATTTCAGTTCCCTCACTAAATAATCACTTATTTAATTTCTCATTTAGGATATATTTCAAATTCTCTTTTGTAATTTTATTAAAGATACATTCATTACGCACTAAACAGAAATAAAAATATTAATAAACATTGAATATGAAACATTTTATTAATTAAATTTATATAATTATCCCATACATCTATCATTGCCATAAAAATAAAACATCACTAATATTAACATTGCTCTAACTCTACAATCAAATTTTCATAACAAAATACAATATACATCAATTAGATAAGTTATAAAAAAAAACTTCATAAATCAAAATAGTTGCTCCCAAAAAACTTGATTTTGAATGCAAGTTTTCAACTATGCCCAAATAACACTACTACGGTTTGAGAGAAGTTTCTAGGATCCTTTTCACTCCATAGTCCATTCCAACATATACACATCTGTAAACATAGAAAAGACATATTAAACAGAGCTAATTTTACATAATGCAACACAAGAATTACTCAGTATGCACGTTTACACATCTTTAGCTGCAACAAGATTGTTTCTCATGAATAGCTGCAAAATATAAAGAGTAGGGCTTGAAAGTTGGGGATACTGACCAATTTATTATTTGCAAAACATAGTGCTTCTAAGCCGTCTAAGAACAATGCGAAAACATTCACACAACAAAGATACAAAATGACAATCATAAACTTAAGAAAATTACCGTGATATACAAAGAGGGAGAAAGTTGCAACTAAGTCATTTTTCAAATGTATTTTTGCAATACAATCTGACTAGGCAGAAGAGGATGATAAAAAGAGTTTAGACCTGATTCTTAATTCCATTTTGAGACTTACTTTGGCCAAAAATGTTATAGAGAATGTGGATGTAAAAGAGAAAAAGGAGTAAAATTGTTGTAGTGTTGTAGCACTTTTGTACTAAAACGGACTTTGTAGCTTTGAAAGAGAAAACAGTGGAGACTGTGAAAAGGAAAAGGGAAGACGGCGGTTGTGTTAGAAACAAAATTGGGATTTTATGTCTGGAGTCTCTATTTATATTAGTTTTCAAGGAAGCTTGAAAACGTCACTTTTTATTGGCATTTAAAATTTTATTAAACTATTTTTTTTTTTTTTTTTGCAGTTACCACTATGTAATATAGAACTACATATTATATTATTTAAATATATTACTCTAACATATTATTACACATTTTTACAAGTTTCAACATTAAGGCTTTTAAATTATTATATTAACTCAATACTTTAAATTAATGGTGATTACAGATTCTTTCCTCAAAAATAATATACATTATTATTGAATTATTTAAATATTGTATTATATTACAAATATTAATTAATTTATAAGAAAAAGTTATAATTATAAATGAAATTAACTATATTATATTAACGGTAAGGAAAGACTTTTAAAATTTTATTAAATGTTATTAGATTAAAATTAAAATCAATTTGTGATTGAGAGGAAGATGTGAGAGGGAAACGTACTTAGTTTTAAAAGATGACAAAATGTAGCTAGGAAATTGAAAAGCTTAGATTAATTATATTTATAACTCCATTAATATGCTATAGACTTTGATTTTTCTATTATTTTATTTTATATTAAATTAATCCTTATAAAAATTAATTTATTTAAAAATTAATTTTTATATAATAATATATTTACTTATTTTTCAAAAACTAATGTGAGGGAATTTGTTATCAAATATTTAAAAGAATGAAAATTCATTCCAAAATTATTCACTAAATTTACTCATATCAAATTTGTAAAGGAATTTGTGACGGGAATATTAGAAAGTAACAAAATTTATTTCAAAATTTCTCAATATATTTACACATATCAAATTTGTGAAGGATATTGTTTACACATTTCAAACTTATCATGTATATAATTTTCCGTCACAAAATCCCTCACAATTAGTGAGGAATTTTCTTTTCTCACTAATTTTCGTCTCTAAATTGCATATTTTTAGTTGTGTGATATAAAGACTTTTTCTAATTCGACCAACCTCTATCTTGCTGATTTTGACCAATCAAATAGTTGTAGCCTCCTCTACCTTTCTTGTCGAACCACTTCACTTCGTGAGATTCAAGCGTCCCTTGAATCTCTTCCTATGTCAATGTTGATAAATCTTTCGACTCTTCTATAGCTACTACCACGTGGTCAAACTTTGAAGTCAATGACCTCAAGATCTTTGTAAATCTGATCTTGATGTCAACACTTCTCCGCATACATTGACTTGATTCACCAATTTTGTAACCCTAGTGAAAAAATCAGTTATGCTTTCATTTTCTTCCATCTAAAGCAATTCATACGTTCTCATATTTCATCCCTTAAGAACTGAGAGACTCGCATGTATTTTACTTCCCACAAATCTCTCAGTCAGTGCTCTAGATACTAGATGTTGGAAATTCACTAAGCAAACCCTACCTAACCTAACTAACTCAGCTAAAATAAACAAATAAAACTAACTCAACTCAGCTAAAACAAACAAATAAAGCTAATTCACAATCTTGTTGAGACACACTTCAACATTTCCAAATTTCCTTACTTTTGTCAAGCAACCTACTTAGTAATTCCCTTAATTAAATAAATCAAATCATCGCTAAAATCAAAATGATACTCATAACTAAAGATGTATATCAATTTGATTTTATATATATATATATATATATATATATAATGAAAATACATTTTATGCATGAGAATAATAAGAATACCTATCATCTTTTTAAACGAGAATAAATGGTTGTGATTAACAAAAAAAGTTCATTGTAACCATGAAAATAATCTACTTAATTTTTTCGTATTAACCCTTTTACCTTTACATATTGATCTTATCGGATCAGAAAAGTATCAGCAGCCAGCAACACGTCGTAAGCTCCCATTCACCGGTGGTGGAGAATAGGAGCGTGGTGTGCCTGCAAGACACTCTGATGCCAAAGTTTCAGCGAGAGCAAGTACAGAAAAAAGGTGTAGAGAATAAAATATATGTCCCTCTAGTGAAAGAGGGTATTTGTAGAGTGCCACCAGCGTTGACCAACGGTTACTTCGCATTGGGTTGGGTTGCTAGGCCCAACACGAATAACTTCCAGGGCTTACGTGGCGTAGGGAAGACCGGCACGTGGTCTTTGCCCTAGGTCAACTTCCCCGTGATCTTCGCAAGGTGTGTGACATGTTCTTTCGGATAAGGGTAGTTTCCTGATGATGTGTCCCTGCGTGAGGGGCACGTGGAGATCGTGGGGAAGACACGTGAGCGCTCCCCGCGTGGCTAGAGGAACTGGGCCTTCATTGGGCCCTCCCCGACGGGGGAGATGGGTTGGGTCGTGCCCGACAGTGGGGCAGTCTCTGGCCCAATCCAGAATAGGATCCCCCCAAGTCGTTGCTCCGAAGCAGAGGAGTAATGACTTAAGAGTCTGTTCTGGTGTCGAGGAGAGGCGTCAGGGCTGCCTGGAGGGGTATCGAGAGTGCCCGAAGCGCTTTAGCTCGTGGGACAACGCGCATGCCTAGGAGCAGGGGTCGTCCGACGTGGTCGACCAAGCGTTCATGTGGTGGACAGGTGTTCGTGGGGAGACCTGTTCGTCAGATGTAGTCATGGCTCTTTTTCTGCTCTTCCTGGGGAAACGTTCCCGCTAGCGTAAGGGTCGGGCATTATGGCCGACGATGTGTTGAAAACGGAAGGGAACGGCCACGTCTGGTCTCGGGCAAGAGAGGTACTTGAAGAGATCACCCTCGAGGCCCGTTTAATAAATACCAAAGCGTTCCTCGAGTGTGGTTCCAACGAGGAGGCTTTGAGGCTCTTAGGTAGTGAACGTTTTTATCTGCTCAACTTCTCGTTTCTCCTTGTTATTCTGACCTAATTTTTTTTGTTGTAGGCCGGATGTTGAACCTTCAACAGCGCGTGCTGAAACTCGCAGGGACAAAGGGCGGGAAGAAGGTTCCCCCAAGGGTCGTGTCTCTCAGGTCTAGCAGGCAGCGAAAGCCGACCAGCAACCAGGGGGTTTTACTTCCTCTCCTCATGAGAGTCAGTCTTCAGGCTCTCAAGACCCTCCCGCAAAAGGCAACGTATTCGAGGAGTCCAATCCCATCGACCTTCTGGAGGGGGTTGTCGGGGACAGATTTGTGTTGCCCCCTGCCACCTCCATCGGGAGCTCTTCAACGGGGCCAAATCTTTGATTGTACCCGCGGGAGAGTCCAAAGCAATCATGGGGGTCGACAAGGCGAGCATGAGGAAAGCCCTGTGTGAGGATATGGCGGCCATGATGAGGATTTTTGAGACGGCCCTGGTCCTCAACGATGAAACTAGCCCCTCCTCCGAGCTAAAAAAGCTGCGGGATAAGAATGTGATCATTTGGACAGAGAAGAACAAAGCGTACAACGATTTTCTCGACTACAAATCGAAGTACGAGATCCAGGTTGGTCTTCTCCGCGAAGTGGACGAGATGCGGGAAAAGATGAGCAAGGCCGTCGAAGAGAAGGACCGGCTTCAAGCGAGGGTAGTTGAGTTGGAGGCCGCTGCCTGGCCCGCCAAAGACGAAACTGCTGAGGAGAGGGCCTTGGCAACTCTGGTGACTTAGTTTCCTGGATCAGGGAGCTCGAGCAGGATTTCCTGGGCACCCTCGAGTTGGGCTTCAACATGGCGGTGGAGCAACTCTAGGTCGTTAACCCTGGGCTCGAGTTCGTCACAGAGGGTACATGACCTTTTCATCAAGTGGTTGACGGCCAGGTGGTCGCCCCAACTGGGTCTGGTGGAGAAGCTGATCAATCCGATGAAGAGCACCAGCCTGATGAGGAGACTGACGTTTAGTTTGCTTAGTGTTGGCCTGCGTGTCGTATTTTGATTATTGTTTTGTTCGGCCTGTGCGCCATGACTTTGTAATCTGACTTTTCCGGGACTGTGTGTCGTGGTTTTGTAATATTTGGACAACGGGTTTTGCCCAATAGTTTCTTTTGTTTAGTATGTTGGCATTTGTGTGTGTTGTTGTATGTCACGTATTTTTCTTTCCTCGTGGATATGCAATATCGTGTTGCTTGTTTTTATGAAGTAATTGGGGCCTTTGTTCGACGTGATTGGTCTTCGATAGTGCAGAGAACTGGTCGAATGGTCAGAGTCGGATTCCGACCTTCGACGAAGCTAAGAGCTCGATCGAGGTCTTTTCCTCGGGGCGTGAACTTCCCATCGCGAGCTAGGCGTTCTGCCTAATTGGTACGACAACGGTGGAGCTCAATTGAGGTGTCCCTGTCAGATCAAGAGCTTGCTCGCACACACTAGAGTGGGCTCTCATCTTCTTGTCTAGTTTAGGAGTCGCGCTTGTACCTTAGCGCGCTTCTGTGGTCGGGACGCCCTTCGTCGTGGTCGAACCAGGTGCATCACGTGCAGTGTTTAACAGTAGTATTGTTTAAGCTTTTCAGCGTTCCATGGTTGAGCAAGTTCCTCCCCGTGCAGGTTTTTGAGGTAGTAGGCTCCGTTTACCGTGCTTGCGCGGACGCGATAGGGGCCCTCCCAGTTCGTGGCGAGCTTGCCTTTGCGCGAAGCTTTCTGGTCCCTTCGCATGACTAGGATGCCTACCTGGAATTCGCGTTTGATGACTTTGCTGTCATGCCGCAGAGTTATCCTCTACTTGAGCGAGGCTTCGTGGAGGGAAGCCCCCGACCAGATTTCTTTGACCAGGTCGAGCTCCTCCCTTAGGGCCTCATCGTTTGTCTCCTCGTCAAGGGGAGACTCGGTCATCCTAGAGGGTTCCCTTATTTCTACTGGAATCACCGCCTCGGTTCCATAAGTCAGTCAGAATGGGGTTTCCCCGGTGGTCGAGTATGGGGTCGTTCTGTAGGCCTAGAGTATGCTGTGTAGCTCCTCGACCCGCCTCTTCTTGGCTTCGCCCAGTCTTCGTTTCAGACCTTACAAGATCACTTTATTCGCGGCCTCGGCTTGCCCGTTGGTTTGTGGGTGTTCGACAGATGTGAAATGTTTCTTCGTGCCCAACTTGGGAATGAAGTCTTGGAAGTTCTTCGCGGTGAATTGCGTCCCGTTGTCGGTGACGATTGCCTGGGGTACGCCAAATCGGGCAAGTATGTTCCTCTTGTAGAAACTGAGTATGTTGTGCATCGTGATTTTGGCGAGGGCTTCAACCTCTATCCACTTGGTAAAGTAGTCGATGCCGACTATCAAATATTTGTTCTGGTACGACACTATGGTGAACGGTCCGAGGATGTCCATTCCCCACCAGGCGAAAGACCACGGGGATGAGAGCGTTTTGAGCTCGTTGGGCGGGGCCATGTGTATGTCCCCGTGTCGCTGGCACTTGTCGCACCTCTTAATGTGTTCCTTGGCATCTTGTTGCATGGTGGGCCAATAGTATCCCGTCCGCAATGCCTTACGGGTGAGGGACCGTCCGCCGAGGTGCTGCGTGTTGATCCCTTTGTGGATCTCCTGGAGTATGTTGGGGACCTTGGACTCCTCGACGCATTTGAGGAAGGGAATGGAGAATCCCCGCCGGTATAATTTGTCCCCGATCAAGACGTACGAGCAGGCTCGTCGCCTGACTACGCTAGCCTCCTTGGAGTCGTCGGGCAGTTCCCTCGTGCTGAGGTACGCGTATATCGGGGTCATCCAGTAGTTGTTGTCACCGATGGCGTTTACGTCGATAGTCGAGGTGGGTTTCTCGATGCTCGGTCGAGATTGTGCCTCTTGGATGACAGACTTGTTCCCGCCTTTCTTCTCCGTGCTCGCCAGCTTCAACGGGATGCCTGCCCTGAAATTGTGTTCGCGTGGAACGTGTTTCACCTCTGTCGAATCGAATTTTTTCAACCTCTCCTTCACCAGGGCTAAGTACTCGACGAGGTTGTCCTTCTTGGCCTGGTATTCCCCCCGCACCTGGGAGGCTACGAGTTGGGAGCCAGTAACTATTTATACCTTCTTCGCGTCGAGGTCCTCGGCCAAGCGTAGTCCGGCGAGGAAGGCCTCGTACTTGACCTGGTTATTTGATGTCGGGAAGGATAAGGCGAGGGAGACTTCGATCAAGATGCCTTCTTCTTTTCTAGAATGATGCCAGGTCCACTTCCCGTCGAGCTGGATGCCCCATCGACATAGATTGTCCACTTTCGGGATCTGTCGGTCAAGGAGATCGGAGCGGTCATTTCCGCGACAAAGTCGGCCAACACTTGGGCCTTCAGATTCTTCCTACTCTCGTAATGGACGTCGAACTCAGAAAGCTCGAGCAGCTGCTTCACAGGTTGATCCTCCCTCACCACGATCGTGTGGGTCAGAAAGTAGTGTCGCAACCTTCTGGCCGCCGCAGTGACGAGGGCCTGAGCGACCTTCTCGATCTGCTGGTACCTAAGCTCGGGGCCCTGGAGGGCTTTGCTAGTGAAATATATCGGCTTCTGTCCCTCGGGGGTTTTGCAGATAAGAGCCGCGTTAACCGCCTCGGTTGCGACGGCAAGGTACAGATACAAAGTCTCCCCGTTCTCTGGCCGTGAGAAGAACGGGGGCTGCGAAAGGACTTGTTTGAGGTGGAGGAGGGCTTGTTCGCACTCCTCGATCCACTCGAACGTGGCCTCTTTGCGCATGAGCTTAAAAAATAGGAGCGCGTGTTGGGCAGATTTGGCCACGACACGGGACAACAAGGAGAACATCCTATTTAAAGATTGGATCGATTTCTTCGAGTTCAGCCTTGGGAACTCTGAGAATGCCCTGCACTTGTCGGGGTTCGTCTTGATTCCTCGTTCTACCAGATAGAAGCCGAGGAACTTTCCTGCTCGGACACTGAAGGTGCACTTCTCCGGGTTGAACCTCATTCTGCATCTTCTTGTTGTATCGAAGACCCTTCTGAGATGGGCGATGTGGTCGATCTCTTCTCATGATTTCACGATCATGTCATCCATGTAGACCTCGAGCATGTCTCTGATCTCGCCCCAGAATACTTTGTTCATCATCCGCTGGTAAGTCGCGCTGGCATTTTTTAGACCGAAGGACATTACGTTGTAGTAATAGTTGCCCGACTCGATCATGAAAGTCGTGTACTGCTTGTCGGCCTTCTCCATGGGGATTTGATTGTACCCCGAGTACGCGTCCATGAACGACAGTAATTTAAAACCTGCAGAATTTTCGACCCGTTTTTCAATGTTAGGCAATAGATATGCATCTTTGGGACATGCCCGATTAAGATCGGTATAATCAACACACATTTTCCATTTTCCATTATACTTTTTAACGAGTACAACATTGGACAACCAAGTTGTGTATTGGGATTCCGAAATAAAATTTGCCTTTAAGAGGTCGTTTACAGCTTTTTCAACAGCCTCCGCTTTCTCGGGAGACTGCCTACACCTACGTTGAACTACAGCCCTAGCGGCCGGATCTATGGTAACCTAGTGGCAGGCCACGTCTGAGTCGAGACCGGGCATCTCTGCAGCGCTCCATGCGAATAAGTCAGCATTCTCCCTGAGACAGGCCTTCAGCTGCTTCCTCGCCAGGTCGGGGAGCCTCGTGCCAATCTTCACGCTCCTGTCTGGGTCGTCGCCAAGCGTGATGAGCTCAAAGTCACCATCTGGAATGGGGCGCATGGGATGAAGAGGCTTCCCGTTGACACCATCTGCTGGCGGGGCATGATCTGCTATCTTGTCCTGCTCCTGCTTGCTGGGGAAGTGGCTGTCGAGGTCGACCGTGTTGACGCGCGGGAGTGGCTTTTTCTCCTCGGCCTAGGCTAGCTTTCCTGTGGTCTTGGACTTGAAGTTGATCGAGTTCAGACCCTTCGTAGCAGCCTCAAAATAACTTCTGGAGACCTCGATGTCCCAGTGGAGGGTGACGACGCGACCTTTGGTCGTGTAGTACTTCATCTTTAAATGGACTATAGATGGCACAGCTGTGAGTTTGACCAGTCGGGCAGTCTCCTCATTCCCAAAGGTGACCATTAGCTCGACGTAGCCCTACGGCCTTGTGGTGGTGATGTTGAAGCCCTGCATGTCAGAGCTGACGTACATGGTCAGATTCGTCTCGTCGAGCTGGGGGGTGGTGAATAAGTGGGCATACATTATGTCCATTGAGCTCCCCTGGTCGACGAGGATCCGACGTACGTCGAAGTTCGCCATCTATGTCCGGATCAGGAGAGGGATGATGGAATTGGGGGCGCCACCGGGAAGCTCCTCGAGGTAGAAAGTGATAGGGTTTGATCTCCCCTGGACCTTCTCGAAGATGGCGTTCTGCGCCGAGCTCGTCTCTATCAGCTCGTCAAATTTTCGCTTCTCCGACCCCACAGAGAGCTTGTTGAACCCTCCGTCGGATATGACCATGGCGGCGGGGAAGCTCTCCCATGGGCTGCGAGCGGACACGGGTGTGTCGGTCTCGTAGGGGAAGTAGAAGTCCTTTGTCAGGAGACACATAGAACGACTTGCAGTCCAGTGTCATCGGAGGATGATGTTACCTCCTCGACCCTCTTCGCCTCCCGGGTTTCCTGTCAAGGAGATTCGTTCCTCCTGGTGTACTGCTTCAGGTGCCCTTCTTTGATTAGGATTTCGATGGCATCCTTGAGATGGATGCAATCTTCTGTGACATGTCTGTGGCTCCTGTGGAACCTGCAGTACTTGGACTTGTTGACGTTGGGCTTAGGGGGTGTCGGCTTTGGGAAATGAACACCGCCCCGTTGAAACTCTGAGTTGATGCACTCGGCCAGAATGCGCTCGCGGGGAGCTGTAAGTAGCATATACTCGGTGAAGCAACCTGCTGGCACCCTTTATTCTCGGGAGTCTCGGAGCCGATCTTCTCACCTTTTCTCCACGCCTCGTCGGGGAGCGGTGGAGTCTTCGTGCCTAGGATTTTTGGCACTCTCATGGTTTTACGAGTCGCGGGTGCAGTTGGCGGCCTCCTTCTCCTCGTACTGGATGTAGGTTTGGACCTTGTGCAGGAGTGCATCCAACGTGTTAGGTCTTTCGATGCCGACCACCTTTGTGAACTCAATGCGAGGCGGCAGTCCTCGTTCAATCAGGTACCTCTTCATGTCGTCCGAGGTAGCCACCTGGACAGCTTCTCGGTTGAATCTCTCTAGGTAGTCCCGGAGAGATTCCTCCTTCCCCTAAATGATGGCTTCCAAGGATGCTTCCATCTTCGGGTGTCGTCGGGAAGCGGTGAAGTGTCTGGAGAACTGTCTCTTCAGCTCTCTCCAAGAGGTGATGGATTCGGGCTCGAGGCTCTTATACCACGCCATTGCACCCTTCCTCAGGGTCGTGGGAAAGAGCTTACACTTTATGGCTCTCCGAACATTTCGGTAGTCGAGCATCACATTGATGCTCTCAATGTGGTCGTCCGGGTCAATCGTGCCATCATAAGTAGCTAGGGTCGGGGGCTTCTCCATCCCGACTGACAGGCGAGTTTCCATGATGGCCCTAGACAGTGGCGTGCGCTGGTCGTCCTTGTCGCTCCTGATGAGTGACAACGACAGAGACAGGTCGTATCGAGGGCTCCTGCCTCGGCGGGGAGGACTCCTTGGCCGACTCTTCGGCTTCTCCACGTACCCGTCATCTTTGTTCCTCTTATGAGCCGAGGAGCGTCGCTCTTTCCGGGGAGGAGAGCGATCGCGCTTCTGGGTGGCCACAGGCTGAGGCTTTTCCAATCGCGGACGACGCCCAGGCTGTCGCGGAGAAAGGCTCTGAGACTCATCATGTTGTGGCCTCCACGGCAGAGGGGAAGGACGGGCTTCTCATCCTCGCGGATAAGAACTGTGAGAATTAGGGCGACGATGTCTCCGCGGGGGAGAGCGTGATTGTCGCTCCTTCTCCAGCATCCTGATCCGCTCATTCTGTTGGAAGATCATCAGGTTCGTCTGATTAATCGCCGCGAACAGAGACACCTTGGTCGGGCCAGTGTTGGACGGCACAGGGATTGGCTGGTAGACAGCCGAGCTGTCAAAGCGTCGGGCGGCGTTGAAGGCCGCATCATCGGGTGAGGGAGAGGCTGTGCGCCCGACCCAGGCATCATCCTCCTTGACATGGACAGTCACATTGGGATCGTGATTGTCGCCATCGGCGAATGTGGTGAAGACGGTCTCATGGACGTTGTTGTCAGTGCGTGGGCTGGCCATGATCGACGGAAGTGATGAATGCTTTGGTTCTTGAATTTCTAGGGAAGAAAGAACGGGGAAGCAAGAGTTCCCACAGACGGCGTCACTGATCTTACCGGATCAGAAAAGGATTAGCAGCCAGCAACACGTTGTAAGCTCCCGTTCACCGGTGGTGGAGAAGAGGAGGGTGTGTACCTGCAAGACACCCCGATGTCAAAGTAAGTTTCAGCGAGAGAGAGCAAGTACAGAAAAAAAAGTGTAGAGAATAGAATACCTGACCCTTTAGTGAAAGAGAGTATTTTTATAGTGCCCCCAGCGCTGGGCCAACGGTTACTTCAGATTGGGTTGGGTTGCTAGGCCCAACACGAATAACTGTCAGGGCTTACGTGGCGTAGGGAATGTCAGCACGTGGTTTTTGCCCTTGGTCAACTGCCTCATGATCTTCGAAAGATGGGTAACCTATTCTTTCGGATACGAGTAGTTGCTTGATGGCGTGTCCCCGCATGAGGGACACGTAGAGACCGTGGGGGAGACACGTGAGTGCTCCCCGCATGGCTAGATGAAATGGGCCTTCATTGGGCCCTCCTTGACAGAGGAGATGGGTTGGGTCGTGCCCGATAGTGGGGCAGCCTCTGTCCTAGTCCAGAACACATATAAATATGATTAAAAAGATTCATGAAAAATAATTAAGTAACAAAATAAGAATCCTTATCATTCATATATATTTTAAAATATGTTATCTCTAAATATGTTATCTCTTTCTCGAATTCTAGGTGCATCAATTTCTATAATTTAATCAAATAGCTTAAAAAATAGCTTAAAAAGAAGTAAATGAAATGAATATCCTATATGAAATAAAGTTATTATTGCATCTGTCTATATTTTAGAATATTTTAAAATGCTATCGTATGTAAAAATTTGGTTGCTTTAATGTCTTGGCATAGAACTAGAGCTGTCAATGAACCGAACCAACTCAAAAATAGTTTGAAATGTAATTCAACAATTAAATCGTTGAACTAGATTCATGAACCAAATGAATTGAATATGAGCAAATTGTATAATTTTTAAATTAGTAGACTTAAAAAAATGACTTTTAAGTTCGTGATACAAGTGACATGAACCTAACGAGATGAATCTGACGAGATGGACCGAAATGAATGAATCGAATAGTTCGTGAACTTTTAACGAGTCGAGTTTAAGCTTAAAAAAAAGTTCGTGTCGAACTTAAACCAAGATTTAAACTGAATCAATTCTTAACGAGTCGAATCAAGTTACGGCTAGTTCGACTCGATTCATTTCCAGCCCAACATAGAATCAAAAATTAAGGATCTACAAAATCATTAAAAAACAAAGGAAAGATTATACCCAAACAAATAACAGATTATACCCAAACTTAAAATAAATTAATATGCAAGACATTTTGGCCTTGGTGATTGTAACATTTAGATCATTGATTAAAATCTCACTGAAATCCGCTAAGATAACTAATTTATCTTCATTAGCCAAAAATAAAACATTTAAAACAATTATCAGAACAAACTAATAAAAATTAGTTAAATCGAAGAAAACTAAAACAAATAAAGAATAATTATTTAGTATCAATGAAGTTGTGCTCAGACAGCCAAGGGTTTTGTAATCAAATTCTGGGTGAAGATTCCCAGATCAGAAACTCTAGTCCACAATATGTATCGTCACCGCACAAAATAAAAAGTAAAACTCAACACACAAAAAAAATCAAATTAAATTAAAAAACAACAAAAAAGTTTTAAAAGTGATAAATCTAGAAGAAGCATAAAACGCAATTTGATTGAAATTCAAAGAAATGACAGAACAGATGAATGAAAACAGATTGTTTGTTAGAGAAAAATAAAGGAGATGTAGGTTTCAATTTATAGAGCGACACCAAATTAGGGTTCATGTGGATTGAACTTGGAGAGTTCAGGGAGAGATAACAGATTAAGGCTTGTGCAATTGGATATGGGCTATTTGGTTTTGTACAAATGGATACGGCCCAACTACAATGCCAAAGCACCCATTCGAACAACAATTTACTTTGCACTCCCACCCCTATGTTTTCATCTGCACATTTTAAATGAAATAACTATTATGTCCTTTTTAATATTTAAGTAATAACATTTTTTTTGTTAATAAAATCTTTATTTTCTCTGGCTATGCATATTTATCTTAAATATTAGGTAAAAACATATAGTTTGAAAATAGTAATGTTATATTTTGGCATATTTCATATAAGTATGCGGTAAATGTGCATAATTTTTTTTTTTTTAAATGATGAGTCTCATATTTCATATATAAATATATTTTGGCATAATTTTATATTTTTTTTTAAATGTGCATATTTCATATTTCATATATATTCGATTGTCTCATATTTCTTAAGATGATTAAAATTATTTTTATATATTAATCATTTTGTTTAACTTCATGTGTCAGATAATCATGTTTCTCTTTTGACTCTTTTATTCGATTGTTTAACTGTTTAAGATTATGTAACTGTTGACAAAAACGAAATCACTAAGATTAAAATAAATATTTTTATCCTCAACAAAAGGAAATATAATAGATTTTATATAAGACTTATCATTAGAATCCCACAATCTCAAGATATTAAGACTACTTATACACGATTAAACAAACAAGAAAACAAGTGACTATAAACATAATGCAAAATAAGAAATAAGACAAAACAACATCAATATTACTTAAGAAACTGTTAGAAGAACAAGATTACAAGAAAATGTGATGATATGGTTCATATGGTTAATAAGTATAACATACTTTCCTTTCTTTTAGCACAAGTGAGGAGTTCCTAAAAGGTGGTTTTCCTAATGTTTATGGGCTTAAAGGCGGTTACACAGTGGAGTAAAAACACTTTAGATTTATTCACCGTTTCGTTTCATTGTGGATTGTATGCATGAGGGTGTGCTTTAAAAAAGAGATTCAACGCCCAACATCTCGGGGGTAGATCCTTCGCCTAGAAAGACCTTCGAGCAGGGTACTACTGGCCAACCATGCAACAGGATGCTAAAGAGCACGTGAAGAAATGCGACAAATGGCAACGGCACGGGGACATGCACCTAGCTCCACCTAACGAGCTCAAAGTTATGTCCTCCCCGTGGCCATTCGCCTGGTGGGGCCTGGACATCCTAGGACCATTCGTTGTAGGATCAAATCAGAACAAGTACTTGATAGTAGGCATTGATTACTTCACAAAGTGGATAGAAACGAATGCTCTAGCCAAAATAACAACCCTTAACATACTTCGCTTCTACAAGCGAAACATCCTTGCACGCTTTGGCATCCCCCAAGCGATAGTCACGAACAATGGTACACAGTTCACAGACAGGAAGTTCCAGGATTTCATCGCTCATCTGGGCACGAAACAACACTTCGTATCCGTCAACACCCCCAGACTAACAGACAAGCCAAAGCATCGAATCGAGTAATCCTACGAGGCCTCAAGCGAAGGCTAGAGGAAACAAAGAAAGCTTGGGTCGAGGAGCTGCACAACGTCCTATGGGCGTTCCGCACAACTCCACATTCTTCGACTGGAGAAACTCCTTTTCGCCTGGCCTACGGGACGGAGGCAGTGATCCCCATCGAAATGCACTTACCATCCAGGCGGACTGAGTCACCCCTAGACGAGGAAATGAACGACGAGGCACTAAGGGAGGAGCTCGACCTCGTCGAAGAAGTCCGATCAGGGGCAGCTCTCCGCGAAGCCTCGTTAAAGCAAAAAATCGCAATCAGGCATAACGCCAAAGTAATACGACGAGAATTCCAAGTGGGCAGCCTTGTCTTGAGAAGGAACCACAAACACTCTCGAGAGGGCAAACTCGCAGCTAACTGGGAAGGACCCTATCGCGTCCGAGCAAAGACGGAGAATGAATCCTACTACCTAGAACACCTCAATGGGGAAGAACTTGCTCGACCATGGAACGCCGAAAAGCTAAAACAATACTATGCTAAGGCCCTAACTATCGGTTTGCTTCGTCAAAGCAATGAACATAACATCCCGACTACGATGCACGCCCAGGTACAAGCGTCGCATGCCAGTCAAGGCAGGACCCCTCTCAAGATCGAGCTTGGTCTCTGCCCGACAGCGGTTCCTCAACCTAGCCCGCTGTCGTCACATTACCATGATAGGCAGAACACTCAGCTCGCGATGGGAGGTTCACGCCGCAAACTCAGGCCTCAAACGCGACCTAAGCTCCGCTATCATGCCCAGAAATTCCCCAGGCCGTTCGACCAGTCCCCCTCACTGCCGAACACATCTAAATCGAGTAATGCCCTAAAAACGTTAAACAAATCAAAGTGACCCCTATTACGGGCACACACGTGTATCGAACAAAGATATAACACTTAGCACAAATAATCAAAGAAAGCCATGCACGAATATACAACATACAAAACCAGCCACGATGGCCGGATACATACATATAATTAAAGTGGCCACGAGGACCACAAGGGTGCATATTATAAGGAAAAGGGGCCACGCCCCCTACCGAACAAAATAAAATTACATAAAAAAATGGCACGCATGCCAGATACATTACAACAAAATAAAAAGAGATATCACTCCTCCATCTGCTCAGGCTGCTTAAGGTTGGGCTCAGGCTGCTGGGTCTCCTCGTTCAAAAGTCGAGCGTGCTCATCGCCGATGTTGAAGAAGTCTGGGACAACTATCTTGCCATTCTCAACGTGGTCCAGGAAGTTAGTACCCTCCGTGGATATCTGGACTTCTGGGTTCACCAGCCTGACTTGAGCCACGGCGTTATTGAATGACTCCTCCCCAATGGCTATGACATCGCCCTCTTCCCGCAAAAGACGAGCAACCAGCTCAGCCCTGGTCTTCAGCGCCCTCACTCCCGCAGGCTCATCTTTAGTCGGGGCCGCCGCAGACCTTATCTGCTCGACCAGTTCCTCGGCAGCCTTCTTTTTGGCAACCAAAGTCTCGTTCTCCCCTCTCAGCCTGACAGCCTCCTCGTCCGACTTATTCCTCGCGTCGTTGGCAGCCTTGGCCTCCTCTTTAGCCTTCCTCACCGTCTCCTCCAGGGATCCTATGGTCGCCTGGGCCTTTCTAAGTTCAGACTCAGAGGAGGAATCTCCCTCAGCATAGACAGTTGCCATCTCTAGGACCCGGACCAACGCGGAGGTGTCCTGCGCCAACGCTGCCCTCTTGCTCGGGCGATCCATTCCTTCAAGCCTGAGAGACTCCGCCCGAGGTACCACCAGAGACGTCCCCTCAAAAAACTTCTTATCATGAAAGCACGGGGAAAGTTCAAACTTGCCCTTCTCAGCCGCCCGACTTAGGTCCACTAGATCATTCGCTCTGGTCCGCTTGAACCTTGAGGTCAGGGGCACAGAGATCCCTGAGCAGGTGAAAGGACAGGTGAGGAGCTCCCCGCGGCAAGTTGAGAAGGAGGAGCGCGCTGTGTAAACCGAGACTTTGAGGTGGCCGCACCAGATTTGCTCCTCGCTATGGCATTCTTCACCATCCTCTCGTGGGCAGAAGGCATCTGGTAACACCCCCAATCTATACCCCCAATTAAATAAAGCAGTAAAAGAAAATTCAAAATTTCATCAGAGTATATTTAAATTATCATGGCGTAGACGAGGGGAATCACATTATAATGAAACAAATCATACAACACATGCCCATAAAGATACGCAACAGTGGGGTAGCAATCAACAGAGGAACTCAGTTCCTTACACCCACATTTCAGATTTAGAATAAAAGTGGAAAATCTAAAACTGAATATCATATATATATATCACATGAAAAGTTTGTCATACATCAAGTTATACATGCACAAGCCAAAAGATATATATATATATATATATATATATATATATATATATATATATATATAATACACAATAATCACAAACGGCCTCCCTAACTACCCGATGTCACATATCAGAGCCGACCGACAAAAGAATGAAGTCCTAAGCTTCACAAAAAGACCTCCAGCAACTCTAATCTGCAATGCCTCGTAGAGCATTATAAAACAGCAGAAGGGTGAGAAAAACAATCATAATACAGTTGCATATAATTATATATTAACACAGAAATGCACATATAGATTTCTCACCACAACATACAACAGAATCCAAATACCATACAACATCATACATATTTCATTTATCTAACACCAATGCACATTAATCGTACACAATGCAATTATTACCAAGAATATCAATTCATCAATTCTACACACGATTAATTCATTCACAATCCTCACACATAGTCAATCATATTTATGATTTATGCAAATGCACAGAGACCGACACAACGACTCTATGCACATGCCATGTGGTACCGACTTCCAATATTTCTCATCACTAATTCACTCAGGAACTATTGGAACCATCGCTCGTTACTTAGTGTAACTCCCTGTCGGGCTTACGATGTTCCCCGTCGCTTTCGGTCCTCTTTGTATAAGGCTCACGGCGTTTATGGATCGCTTTTGGTCCTCTTTGTATAAGGCTCACGATCCGATCGCTCACACCCCACATGGGCACACGATCGTTTATAACCATCGCTTTCGGTCCTCTTATTTTTAAGGCTATTCATACCTCTAATTTTTAAGGCTCACGATGTTATAGCAGATTCCCTCTGAAATCAAACCGTCACTCAGGACGTCACAACAATGCATATCATGATGCTTGGCATACAAAGACTCATGGCATTCAAATACACGCATATATGCATTCACCTCAATCAACAAAATCACACTTTGCACTTAAGCCCAAAACAATGCATTTAATTACCATACGGCCACAAATCATCACAACACCATTTAAACACATGCATTTACATCATACAACAGCACCTTGCATAATACCCATCAATTACGCACAATTATAACGACAAAAGTCGACAAACCGACACTATTCCAAATTCCGACATAATTAAATCGGCTAACAATTTCCAAACCATCATAATAAGAAAGTACAGCTCAATAGCTTTCCAACGATACCAAGAATGTAAAAATCGGATAAACGGACCCCAAGTTACGAAAGAAAAACGAAAACGATATTTTGAAAAGTCCCATTTTACAATTCTCCTAGCCATACGCGTACAGCCCCTTGTCATACGCGTATTGCCCTGATTCCTCGCCATGCCATACGCGTATTGCCGAAGGTCATACGCGTATGGGCAGAAATTCATTTTTCCCCAAAATTCACGTTAAAATTCCAATACGCGTAGTGCCAACCCCGTACGCGTATTGCCCTAAAATGTTACGCGTATCATACGCAAATGGGCAGATGGCCGAGCAAAATGAGAATCCATACGCGTATTGGCCCAAGACTCGCCCATGTTACGCGTATTGCCAAGGCCCATACGCGTATGAATATGCCCCATACGCGTATGACCTGGAAAAACCAGAAAAATTCTGCAGAACTTGCTGCTACGGGTTTCAACCCAAAATCCTCCAAATCATCATCCAATACTCAGAAAAACACCAATACAATGCCTAACAACATGTATCTATCATGTACCAACAATAATGAACACTAAAAACACGATTTCCAACACATTTAATCGATTTCTAATCAATTTTACATAATATGGGTTTTTACTAAATTTTTCCATTTCAATCTAATAACAACCACAAACACACATACATAATCATACACAAGTATACAATAATTGAGTTTCGCACCCTTACCCGATTAAATCGATTCTAGAAGTTGATTTCTTTTATTTTCCAAGTTTTTCTCACTTTTCTTCTCTTCTCCTCTTTTCTTCCCTTTTTCCTTCTTCTCTTTTTCTTTCTCTCTATTTTTCTCTCTTTCTATTTTCTATTCTTTCTAACTTAAGAAAAATATCATGAAATGACCAAAATACCCCCACACTCAAATATCTCGCGAACGTTCCCAAAACCCGATAAAAAAAATCACAACATTGAAAAATAACATATTTCCAAATAAAAGTCGAAAATAAAATAAAATAATAATAAAATAATCAAACGACTCGATTAAATAAAAACTGACAAAACTGGGGCATTACAACTCTCCCCCACTTAGAAATTTTCGTCCTCGAAAATATACCTGAGACGAACAACTCTGGATACGACTCCCGCATCCGACTCTCCAACTCTCAAGTCAAATTGCCCTCAGCAGCGCCTCCCCACGCACTTTCACAAGTGCAATATCCTTGCTCCTCAATCGCTTCACCTCGCGATCCAAAACCCTAACTGGTAACGCCTCAACCGTAAGGTTCTCCCTTACCTCAACCTCATCCATCGGAATCATATGCGACGAATCCAGAACATACTTTCGAAGCTGTGAAACATGGAACACATCGTGCAAATTCGACAGACTCGGCGGCAACGCCACCCTATAAGCCACAGCACCCACTCTCGCGGATATCTGGTACGGACCAATAAACCGAGAAGTAAGTTTCTTCGATTTCAATGCACGACCCACACCCGTCACCGGTGTAACCCTTAGAAATACATGATCGCCCTCTTGGAACTCAAGATCTTTCCTCCTCCGATCATGATATCTCTTTTGCCTACTCTGAGAAGCCTTCATTTTCTCTCGAATAAGCTTCACTTTCTCCGTCGTCTGTTGCACCAACTCTGGTTCAACCACCGAACTCTCACCAGATTCGTGCCAACATAACGGTGTTCGACATCTTCGTCCATACAATGCCTCAAACGGTGCCATTCCAATACTCGAATGGAAACTGTTATTATACGTGAACTCAATCAATGCAAGATAACTATCCCACGCACCACCTTGTTCCAAAACACACGCTCTCAACAAATCTTCCAACGACTGAATCGTCCTCTCCGTCTGACCATCCGTTTGCGGACGATAAGCCGAACTCAATCTCAATTTAGAACCCAACGCCTTCTGTAAACTCTCCCAAAATCTCGAGGTAAACCTAGGATCTCGATCCGAAACAATACTCAATAGAACCCCATGCAATTTCACAATCACACTGATGTAGATCTCCGCTAACCTCTCCAAAGAAAAACGGATGTCAATCGGAATAAAATGAGTCGATTTAGTCAGCCTATCAACAACCACCCAAATAACATTATGCCCTCGCTGAGTATTCGGTAACCCTGTTATGAAATCCATGGAAATGCTATCCCACTTCCACTCAGGAATATCCAACGGTTGCAACAAACCACTAGGCCTCAGATGTTCCACCTTCGATTTCTGACAAGTCAAACATGCATAAACAAACTGAGCCACATCTCTCTTCAATCCAGACCACCAGAAAATTTTCTTCAAATCCTGATACATCTTATTCGCTCCCGGATGTATACTCAAATTACTCCAGTGTCCTTCCTTCAAAATCATCTTTTTCAACTCCGCATCATCAAGAATACAAATTCTACCTCGGAACCTCAAAACACCATTAACATCTACTTGAAAATCACTATTCGCATCTTTTTCTCCAACCAACATCAAATCCACGAATTTCACATCCAGCTTATGTTTCTCACTAACCGTCATCAGAAACTCATTAGTAACCTTTAACATTCCAAGCCTCACACTATCCGACGACACTTCACAAACCAAACTCAAATCTCTAAACGATTCCAAAAGTTCCCACTCCTTAACCATCAAAGCGGACATATGTAACGATTTCCGGCTCAACGCATCGGCTACCACATTAGCTTTACCAGGATGGTAATTCAAGCCAAAGTCGTAGTCCTTCAAGAATTCCAACCATCTACGTTGCCTCATATTCAACTCTTTCTGATCAAACAAATATTTCAAACTTTTATGATCACTAAAGACTTCAAACCTTGCACCGTAGAGATAATGCCTCCAAATCTTCAACACAAAAACCACAGCCGCTAATTCAAGATCATGAGTAGGATAATTCTTCTCATGCACTCTCAACTGCCTCGAAGCATAAGCCACGACCTTACCTTCTTGCATCAGAACACCACCTAGACCAATCAAAGAAGCATCACAATAAACCACAAATGGTTCATTAGGATTCGATAAAATCAAAATCGGAGCTATCGTCAATCTTTTCTTCAGCTCATTAAAACTTTCCTCGCACCGAATATCCCAAATGAACGCTTGCCCTTTACAAGTCAACTGGGTCAAAGGAAGTGCTAGCTTAGAAAAACCTTCAATGAACCTTCGATAATAACCGGCTAATCCCAAAAAGCTTCGAATTTCAGTAACAGATCTCGGAGCCTCCCATTGTAGAACTGCTTCTACTTTAGATGGATCCACAGTAATACCATTACCTGAAATCACGTGCCCAAGAAAACTCACCTCCGACAACCAGAATTCACACTTGGACAATTTGGCAAAAAGCTTCCTTTCTTTCAAAACCTGCAAAATAATACGCAAATGCTCTGCGTGCTCCTCCCGAGACTTAGAATAAATCAAAATGTCATCAATAAACACAACAACAAATCGATCCAAATGCTCGTGAAAAATACGATTCATGTACTCCATGAACACACCTAGCGCATTAGAAACCCCGAACGGCATCACAGAATATTCATAATGATCGTAACGTGTCCTAAAAGCCGTCTTCTGAATATCTTCCTCTTTCACCCTAATCTGATGATACCCCGACCCCAAGTCAATCTTACTGAACACACAAGCACCAACCAACTGATCCATCAGATCATCAATCCTTGGAAGAAGATACTTATTCTTAATCGTTACCTTATTCAACTGGCGATAATCAATACACAACCGCATACTTCCATCTTTCTTTTTCACCAATAACACTGGAGCACCCCAAGGAGAAACGCTTGGTCTCACAAACCTCTTCTCCAACAATTCATTCAAATGTTTCTTTAACTCAACCAACTCAGATGCCGACATACGATAAGGTGCCATAGAAACAGGTTTAGTACCAGGAACTAGATCTATAGAAAACTCCACCTCTCTCTCTGGCGGCACATCTAAAATATCATCAGGAAACACTTCCGGAAATTCACACACAACAGGAAACACATCAAGTGAAACTTGACTATCCACAGTCAAAGATGCAAACAACCCAAACAACTGAGCTTCATCCGCCAAAAGCCTCTTCAACTCTTTGGTAGATAAGAAACTCGAGTCTTCGTCTTCCTCAAGAGAAGGAAACCTTACCAACTTATGATAACAATTAATATGAACCCTGTTGAATTGAAACCAATTCATTCCCAGAACCACATCTAAACCCTCCAACGGTAAATACACCAAATCCATCTCAAAGTCTTTACCATAAATGGTCAAAGAACAACTTATACAAACCAAAAAAGTAGTTACTGACCCCATTGCTGGAGTATCAATAACCATCTCACCCTCCATCAAAGACAACACAAGATTCAAACGCTTCGCGCACTCAGACGAAATAAACGAATGAGTCGCTCCAGTATCAATAATAGCGACTAAAGGAGTACTATTAATAAAACAAGTACCTCTTATCAGACGATCTGCACTTGAAGTCTGAGTCCCTGCCAAAGAAAATACCTTCCCACTAGCTGGAGCTTGCTTCGGTTTCTGACACTTCGTACTAATATGACCAGGTTCACCACAATTGAAACACTTCACCACATTTTTCCTGGCACAATCAGCAGCAACATGTCCTACACCTCCACAATTAGAACACTTCCTCAAATCTTTCTTATATTCGGACTGACGATGTCCTACATCACCACATCTATAACATCTCAGAGGACCAGACATTCCTCCTCCACCTGACCTTTGATCAAAAGTACCCCTTTGTTTACCTTTATCAGTTGGTGCCACATACGGACCACCACGAAACTGTTGCTTCCCTTTCCTCTCGCTCACACTCTTGTAATGAGTAGAACGAGCCTTACTATCCTCCTCATAAATCCTACAACAATCCACCAAATCAGAAAACCTCCAAATCCTTTGATAACCGATTGCCTGCTTTATCTCAGGACGCAATCCGTTCTCAAACTTTACACACTTAGAAAACTTTGTCGTCGCTTCAGCATAATGAGGATAAAACTGCACAAGTTCCACAAACTTAGCAGTATAATCAACAACAGACATATTACCTAGTTTCAGTTCCAAGAACTCAATTTCCTTCTTTCCTCTCACATCTTCAGGAAAATACCTCCTCAAGAACTCTTGGCTAAACAATTCCCAAGTAATTTCTTCCTCTTCTGCAGCTTCCAACACATGACGTGTACCTACCCACCAATCATCAGCTTCTTCTAGTAATATGTGAGTACCCAGTCTCACCTTCTGATCCTCATCACAATCCATCACTCAGAAAATCCTTTCAATCTCTTTCAACCAAATCTATGCACCATCAGGATCATATCTTCCCTTGAAGACAGGCGGTTTTTTCTTCCTGAACTTATCATTACCAGCAGCATTAGGTGCACCCTGCACAGCACGAGCCATAGCTTGCATAGCAGCAGCCAAAGCAGCATCGTTCCTACCAGCCATATTCTGTTCATTTCCAATAACAGCACTTATGGTTAAACAAACAACTCACCCAAACACAACGACCAACAAGGACTGACACAACTGACACGGACTGACACGAACTAGCTCTGATACCACTTAATGTAACACCCCCAATCTATACCCCCAATTAAATAAAGCAGTAAAAGAAAATTCAAATTTCATCAGAGTATATTTAAATTATCATGGCATAGACGGGGGGAATCACATTATAATGAAACAAATCATACAACACCTGCCCATAAAGATATGCAACAGTGGGGTAGCAATCAACAGAGGAACTCAGTTCCTTACACCCACATTTCAGATTTAGAATAAAAGCGGAAAATCTAAAACTGAATATCATATATATATATATATATATATATATATATATATATATCACATGAAAAGTTTGTCATACATCAATTTATACATGCACAAGCCAAAAGATATATATACATAATACACAATAATCACAAACGGCCTCCCTAACTACCCGGTGTCACATATCAGAGCCGACCGACAAAAGAATGAAGTCCTAAGCTTCACAAAAAGACCTCCAGCAACTCTAATCTGCAATGCCTCGTAGAGCATTATAAAACAGCAGAAGGGTGAGAAAAACAATCATAATACAGTTGCATATAATTATATATTAACACAGAAATGCACATATAGATTTCTCACCACAACATACAACAGAATCCAAATACCACACAACATCATACATATTTCATTTATCTAACACCAATGCACATTAATCGTACACAATGCAATTATTACCAAGAATATCAATTCATCAATTCCACACACGATTAATCCATTCACAATCCGCACACATAGTCAATCATATTTATGATTTATGCAAATGCACAGAAACCGACACAACGACTCTATGCACATGCCATGCGGTACCGACTTCCAATATTTCTCATCACTAGTTCACTCAGGAACTATTGAAACCATCGCTCATTACTTAGTGTAACTCCCCGCCGGGCATACGATGTTCCCCGTCGCTTTCGGTCCTCTTTGTATAAGGCTCACGACGTTTATGGACCGCTTTCGGTCCTCTTTGTATAAGGCTCACGATCCGATCGCTCACACCCCACATGGGCACACGATCGTCTATAACCATCGCTTTCGGTCCTCTTATTTTTAAGGATATTCATACCTCTTATTTTAAAGGCTCACGATGTTATAGCAGATTCCCTTTGGAATCAAACCGTCACTCAGGACGTCACAACAATGCATATCATGATGCTTGGCATACAAGGACTCATGGCATTCAAATACACACATATATACATTCACCTCAATCAACAAAATCACACTTTGCACTTAAGCCCAAAAAAATGCATTTAATTACCATACGACCACAAATCATCACAACACCATTTAAACACATGCATTTACATCATACAACAGCACCTTGCATAATACCCATCAATTACGCACAATTATAACGACAAAAGTCGACAAACCGACACTATTCCAAATTCCGACATAATTAAATCAGCTAACAATTTCCAAACCATCATAATAAGAAAGTACAGCTCAATAGCTTTCCAACGATACCAAGAATGTAAAAATCGGATAAACGGACCCCAAGTTACGAAAGAAAAACGAAAATGATATTTTGAAAAGTCCCATTTTACAATTCTCCTGGCCATACGCGTACAGCCCCTTGTCATACGCGTATTGCCCTGATTCCTCGCCATGCCATACGCGTATTGCCCAAGGTCATACGCGTATGGGCAGAAATTCATTTTTCCCCAAAATTCACGTTAAAATTCCAATACGCGTAGTGCCAACCCCATACGCGTATTGCCCTAAAATGTTACGCGTATCATACGCAAATGGGCAGATGGCCGAGCAAAATGAGAATCCATACGCGTATTGGCCCAAGACTCGCCCATGTTACGCGTATTGCCAAGGCCCATACGCGTATGAACATGCCCCATACGCGTATGACCTGGAAAAACCAGAAAAATTCTGCAGAACTTGCTGCTACGGGTTTCAACCCAAAATCCTCCAAATCATCATCCAATACTCGGAAAAACACCAATACAATGCCTAACAACATGTATCTATCATGTACCAACAATAATAAACACTAAAAATATGATTTCCAACACATTTAATCGATTTCTAATCAATTTTACATAATATGGGTTTTTACTAAATTTTTCCATTTCAATCCAATAACAACCACAAACACACATACATAATCATACACAAGTATACAATAATTGAGTTTCGCACCCTTACCTGATTAAATCGATTCTAGAAGTTGATTTCTTTGGTTTTCCAAGTTTTTCTCACTTTTCTTCTCTTCTCCTCTTTTCTTCCCTTTTTCCTTCTTCTCTTTTTCTTTCTCTCTATTTTTCTCTCTTTCTATTTTCTATTCTTTCTAACTTAAGAAAAATATCATGAAATGACCAAAATACCCCCACACTCAAATATCTCGCGAACGTTCCCAAAACTCGATAAAAAAAATCACAACATTGAAAAATAACATATTTCCAAATAAAAGTCGAAAATAAAATAAAATAATAATAAAATAATCAAATGACTCGATTAAATAAAAACTGACAAAACTGGGGCGTTACACATCTCACCTGCAAAAACATAAAAAACGCGTTAGCCACCGAGGAAGCTATAATTCGGACAAGTTAAAAAAGATAAAACTACCAAGTAGCTTAAGAGCGTATGCATGGCTCTTGCATTTCAGAAGCGTCTTCGTATTGATATAACGATACTCCACTCTCTGCCCGCCATCCTCCTCAAAGATGGGATCCCCCTTTTTCGTCCAGCACTCTGCGGGCCTAAAGGTGTTAACATAATTGACCAACGCCTCGTAACCGGCTATGTCCTGCTCGTCCAGCATGTCCGACTGGGCAAGATAATGGCCAGTTCCCTGGGTAAAGTGGCTCCCACTCCAAGGAAAAGGGAACTTGAACACCCTCTCCGCCAGTAGCTTCCCATCGTCATACATATCCTTGCCATCCTCGTCTGTGGTCACCGCCCAAGCATATGTGGTGTCCTGAGCCTTCTCCGACACAGGTTCGATGATGTAGAACCTCTCCTTGAAGGTCCGGATAGACTCTGAGAAAGGCTTAAACAATTTCCTCGGTTGCTTCAGCGAGACCCAGCCATACCTCTTCCCCGAGACATGCCTTTGGAGAAGGAAGATGATGAAGAATAAAGGCAAAGTAGCTCCTATATCTGGAACTTACAGGTCATCCCGAAGGTGCGGATAAATGCCAACGAATTAGGGTGAAAATGAGACGGAGCCAAATCCAGATGAACAAAAATGGACTGCTGAAAGTCAGTAAAGGGCAACCTCAGCCTTATTTCCTTGAAGGCGTATTCGTACATCGCAAACCTTTCCTCTTAATCTGTGCAGATGCAGTCGTCTTGACTAGGGAAGTGCACCTTCCACTCCCCTTGGGCCCCACGTCCGTGAAGACGTCCCTGGTATAAGACGCGAAAGTGGATGCGTGCTCGGCTGGCTCTGCGACCGTCCATTCCTCCGTGAAATTGTGCTCAGGATCCTCTCCAACTTCGCTGGGGGCGTTTGAAACCTCTGTATCACTACTCTCCGAGGAGCTCTCCGAGGACGAGTCTATGAGAATCTCTTGCTCGGGCTCATGCGCCATCTCGATCACCTGAAAAGTAGAGGGCAAAAGTGAATTCGACTGCAAAATAAAATCCACCCTTCCACCGTTAGTCAAGTGAAAGGGCCCGCAAAGGGTCGGGGACGGTGTCCCCGACCTAAGCCCTAAATCAAATAACACAAGAGTCTCTCGCGAAGAGATGCCCGGAGGCAACCCCTCCTACGCATACGGGGATCTCCCCGACCTACTACCTAGTTTCCGTTTGAAGCTCCACCGGGAAACCTATACGTTCATCATAAAGTTATCGGAGCACCAGAAAACTGGGTAGTTTCACCAGATACACATGTGCCGTCATCGCAACAGCGTCGGGAATAGCCTAAATCTAAAATCTCTAGGAAGCTCCGGCGACCACATTAGCAGCAGAGGATGGCCAAGCCACCGTCTACCACCAACAGACGCCAGAAAACACAACGGTCCTACCTAAGTTCAACCTAGCCACATGCTTTCTAACAAAACAGAAACGAAAAAGCTAGAAATAAAGACGAAAACAGGTAACTTACGTGGTCGAAGAGAGTGTAGATAGACCGAAGAAGTTGCTCGAAGCTTCGTGCGGCGGTTGACGACGGCGACAGACTGAGAGCTCTGAGAGAAAAACGGAGAAGGAGAGAGAAGCGAAAAACGCAAATGAGCAACTCTCCCTCCTATATATATATAGCCTGAGAGCACGTGCACGAGCACGCGCGGCTAGGGGCATCATCATGACCCTAGCCTAGCCATCATGACGCAATTAATGTTGCACAAGACTCGAGGCGTACAAGGCGTCACGTCTCTTAAGAATCTCTCAACCGTTGGTCTCCCCACTGGTCGAGCAGCCCGTACAACGTTACATATCCTACTGGCACTATAACCCCCGGGCACCCAAGGACAACCCCGTCTCGATGACAGACGGCGACCTCTTCAGAGCTCCCCAGGGCTGGGAGCTATCCTTAAGTCATCACTCTCATGCTCAGGAGCAACGACTTGGGGGACTCCTGTTCCGGACTGGACCAATGGCTAGGTATAACCCAATCCACTTCTGCTCCCAAAACGGCCCAATTGCTTAAGTCCAGCTGGCGCGGGGGCAGCATTTACCTTATTGCCCCTCTACCGGGCACATATGGACAGATGAACCTTAAGGCCAACTGCCCCCTCCCCGGAATTCCTGCCTGTTACGCACGACTTCATCATCCAAGAACGGTCATGACGCTTGTGCCCGGAACTACGCCTTTGCCTGTGGCAACGACTAGTTTTGGCCATCTCTAATCGTCATAAATGCTAGTTTTTAGCAGTTACTTATTCTTTAGGAAACAGTTATTCCGCCCCGAAAATAGGGACCACTGGCCACGCGTTGGGGGCATTATAAAAACCCTCTCATTTGAGGGGGTCAGGTATCCAAAAATCATCCTAAGAAACTCATACTTTTGTACTTGCCTTTTTCTTCTCCCGATTCTTACTTGAGCGTCAGAGTGCCTTACAGGTACACCCCCTCCTCATCTCACACACCCAGCATCACAGGCGTCTCTCTTGGCCCTATATATATATATATATATATATATATATATATATATGTTCTGGACTGGACCAATGGCCAGGCATGGCCCAATCCACTTCTGCTCCAGAACGGCCCAATTGCCTAAGTCCAATCCACAAACGGGCAAAAGTTACCTTTCTGCCCCTCCAACCGGGCAAGGACTGCATCGCTCCTCCCCGGAAATACTGTCTGTTACGCACGGCTTCTCCACTCTCCGAACAGCTGAGGGCATGTGCCCGAAACTATGCTTACGCCCGACATAACGGCTAGTTTTGGGCACCCTGTCCGACATAACGACTAGTTTGGGCAGTTACCTATTCTTCGGGAAAACGGTTATTTCGCCCCGAAAATAGGACCGTTGGCCACGCGCTGGGGGCACTATATAAACCCTCTTGCTTGAGAGGGGCAGGTATCAAATATTCACCCTACGAATTAATACTTTGTACTTGCCCCTTTTCTCTGACCATTTCTTACTTGAGCGTCAGAGTGCCTTGCAGGTACACCCCCATCCTCCTCTCCATACGCCCAGCATCTCAGACGTACTTGGTGGCCCACTTCAACAGGATCTGATCCAGCCTTCACGATCAGTGGCGCCGTCTGTGGGAATCTTGTTCTCCCCATCTTTCTTTCCCCGGAAACCAAAGATCAAAGCAAATTTTTAAGATCATCATCATGGCTTCTCAAGATCGCGCCAAAGGTGCTCTCCAACCCGTTGTCCTCCCCGTCAACAAGACTGACATTGACGGCCCATCATCTCTTCTCGGAGATGCCCGTTTTCTGAGGGACGGGGCCACAGCTTCTCCTTCCCCTACCCCTGCTGACCGCAACAACGATCAGCCTTCGCTGGAAAACCAGCCCATTCCTGTTCCGCCCAACACCGACCCGACAGTGGCGGCCCTCCTGGAGGCGATCAACAAAACCAACACCCTGATCCTGCAGCAGAACGAAAGGATTGGGGCGCTAGAAGAATCCAACCGTCCAAGATCCCCCTCTGAGGAGGAACCAATGACGATCAAGGAGCCCGCAGCCCCGACGAGATATCGAATGAAGACTGCGCCAAGAACCTGACTCTCGTACCGTCTGGAAGCGTGACCAAGTTTCCCCGCGTAACCAGCACTCTCCCGGTCACAAGAGGACCCAAAGGGACGAGCAGTCGCCGCCGGTCAAGTCTAAAGGCCGGGCCCGATCACCTTCTCCCCGAAGGAACCACTCAGCTTCTCCCCAGAGGAACTGCCGCCGCGAGCGTATCCTTCGGTCCCCGTCATTCACCAGTTCTAGCAGCGACGATGAGCCTCGCAGCCCATTGTCCCAGGAAATCTTGGCAACCCGTCTCCCTAAGGGCCTGGAGAAGCCCCCGTCACTGGGCACATACGACGGGACTACTGAACCCGACGAGCACATCGAGAACATCGATGCGCTATTGGACTACCGCGGCATCCGGGGCGCCATCAAGTGCTAGTTATTTTTGACGACGCTCCGAAAAGGGGCAATGACGTGGTACAAGCAGTTGCCCGAAGAGGCCATTACCTCTTGGAGACAATTAGGCAGAATGTTCTCACGACATTTCACAACTTCTCGTCGTCACCCCCAAGACTGAGGCCTCCCTTGGGGCCATAATCCAAGGAAAGGACGAACCTCTCCGCGCGTACATCGAGAGGTTCAACAAAGAAGCAGTACAGGTCCCTACAACGAACGAGATGAAAAAGTTTCTGCTCGAGCAAGGACTCCGCCTGGGCTCAGAGTTTTCTAAGGCCGTCGGCCTCGCACCTCGAGGAACCTAGATGCCCTCCTCCTCAAAGCCCGGTCGTACATTCAGTACGAAGAGAAGGTTGTGGCCAGCAACGTCCGAGCGTCACGCCATCAGGAGAACGCCCGGGCCTCCAGTGGCGAGGAAGCCTCGACATCTCGTCGAGCCGAAAGGAAGCGCGAAGACCGTCCATGGGACTCCCGCGACAGCAAGGGACCCTCCGGGAGATTCCACGACTACACCCCCCTAACCGTCTCCAGGGAGAAGATACTTTCCAAATGTACGAATTCAGAATTCAAGCAAGCAGGGGTCTGCTTCCCCAAACAACTGTCGCCAAGCCCAACGCCGACAAATTGAAGTACTGTCATTTTTACAAGAGTCACGACCACACTACCGAAGACTGCATCCATTTGAAGGATGCTATCGAGATACTGATCAGGGACGGCCACCTGAAACAGTTCACTAAGAAGAAGGACGTTCCTCGGCAAGACGCCCAGGAGTCCAAAAAGATAGAGGAAGAAGTACCTTCCTTGGAAGAAGCCAGCATCCAGGTCGCCATGGTCGTGTCGCGACCAGAAGACTTCTACGTCCTGGACGGGCTCAGCGCCCCTGCCTACTTCGCGGCCCACAGCCTGTGGGAGAGATTCCCCTCCGCCATGGTCATCTCGGGCGGGGGCTTCAATAAAGTCACGGTGGGATCCGTGAAACAAAAATTCGAGCATCTAATTAACACAAGCTCTAACAAGGTGACCACGCTCGATCAAGCTCAGAAGGGCTCCACCCCCATCTCCTTCTACCGGGAAGAGCTCCTCGGGGGGTCTCCAAACTCGAGCATACCTTTGCTCATCAGAGCTCGAATGGTGAACTTCGACGTTCGCATAATCCTCATCAACCAGGGCAACTCGGTCGACATTATGTATTCCCAGCTGTTTTCGACACTTCAGCTGGACGAACCGCACCTTACCCCCTATGTGGGGTGTGATTTACAGGGATTCAACGGATCAGTGACCAAGCCATGGGGATACGTCGAACTGATCGTAACCTTTGGATCGGCTGAGACGGCCAGATCCGTCAAAGTACAATTTCTGGTAATCGACTGCCCCTCGTTGTTCCAGTGCATATTCGGAAGACCAACTCTGGCCGAGTTGGTAGTTGTGCCTTCAACAGTCCACCTCAAGATGAAGTACTACACTTCAAAGGGGATGTTCGCCACCCTCCACGGCGACATCGAAGCTGCACGACGGTGTTTTGAAGCAGCCACAAAAGGGCTCAACGCCATTGCGTCCAAACCAAAGGCATCAAGCAAGCCAGCATTTTCCAGCAGCTCTGAGGAAGCCAAGCCCTTGCCTCAGGTCAACTCCATTGACCTCGACAGCCGCTTCCCCAAAGAAGACCAACAGGGGGACCAAGCAGCTTTAGCCAGCTCGTCTACCTCATTCAGCAGCAGCTCACATACAATGCGCCCAATCCCGGATGGCAACTTCGAGCTCGTTTTGTTCAGCGACGACCCTCAATGGGGAGTGAAGATTGGAGCAGACCTGCCCGACATCGCGAGGAAGCAGCTCAAAGCATGCCTTCGTGAGAACGCCGACCTCTTCGCTTGGAGCGCCGCTGAAATGCCCGGCTTGGACCCGTCCGTCGCCTGCCACCAACTGACAATTGACCCGACCGTCAAGGCCATAGCACAACGTAGGAGAAAGCAGTCTCCGGAGAAAACGGAGGCTGTAGAAAAAGCTGTAAGGGACCTCCTCGAGGCCAAATTTATCTCGGAGGCCAAGTACATCACTTGGCTGTCCAACGTTGTACTTGTAAAGAAATCTAATGGCAAATGGCGAATGTGCATTTACTACACCGGTCTTAATAAGGCATGCCCGAAGGATGCCTATCCCCTCCCCAATATTGATAAACTTGTTGATAATTCTGCCGGTTTTAAACTTTTATCATTCATGGACGCCTACTCGGGCTATAATCAAATACCAATGGCAATGAGCGATAAAAAATACACGACCTTCATGACCGAATCGGGCAACTATTACTACAACGTAATGCCCTTCGGCCTAAAGAACGTCGGCTCGACCTATCAAAGAATGATGAACAAGGTCTTCCGGGGAGAGATAGGCGACATCCTCGAAGTCTATATGGACGACATGATCGTAAAATCCCACGAGGAAACCGATCACACTGCCCATTTAAGGAAGGTCTTCGAACATGCCAGAAAATATAAAATGCGTTTCAACCCGGAGAAGTGCACGTTCGGTGTCCGGGCAGGCAAGTTCCTCGGCTTCTACTTAACGGAATGAGGAATCGAAGCCAATCCCAATAAGTGTCGAGCATTCTCCGAGTTTCCAACACCCAAGTCAAAAAAATCCATCCAGTCCCTCAATGGGATGCTCGTGTCATTGTCACGTTTCGTGGCCAAGTCTGCCCAACACGCCTTACCATTCTTCAAACTCCTCCGCAAGGAGGCAGCATTTGAATGGACCGAGGAATAAGACAAGGCTCTTCTCCACCTGAAACGGGCACTCTCAGAACCACCCGTCCTCTCTCGTCCGGACAACGGCGAAACTTTATACTTGTACCTCGCCGTAGCAACCGAAGCGGTAAGCGCCGCTCTCATCCGCGAGACACCTGACGGGCAGAAACCCATATATTTCACGAGCAAAGCACTGCAAGGACCAGAGTTAAGGTACCAATAGATAGAGAAAATGGTTTTGGCCCTCATCAACGCAACCAGAAGATTAAGACACTACTTCCTAGCCCACACGATCGTGGTTCGAACAGATCAACCCATAAAGGAGCTGCTGGGACGACCAGACATGGCCGGTCGAATGCTCAAATGGTCGCTTGAACTTTCCAAATTTGACATCCAGTATGAAAGCAGGAAAGCCCTCAAGGACCAGACTCTGGCCGACTTTATCGCAGAAATGACGTTCGCAGACTCCCCCGCGAGCGAGGCGCACAAATGGACCATTTTCGTGGACGGTGCCTCCAGCTCGGCAGGAAGCGGTGCGGGCATCATAGTGGAAAGCAACGAAGGAATCATCATTGAAGTTTCGCTCACCCTGTCCTTCCCAACCTCTAACAACCAGGCTGAGTACGAAGCCTTCCTCGCTGGATTACGTCTAGCCTAGGACCTGGGCGCAGAGGAAGTCGTCATTTGCACAGATTCACAACTCGTGGCCCTTCAGGTCCTAGGAGAATATCAAGCCAAAAATGACAACCTAACCGAATACTTAGCCCTGGTCAAAAAGGAAATGGCAAAGTTCACAACGGTAGAAGTGAAACATCTTCCCCGCGAACACAATGTCCGAGCAGATGTTTTGTCCAAACTGGCCAGTACAAAGAAGAAAGGCGGAAACAAGTCCATCATACAGGAGGTTCTACCTCGACCCAGCATCGAGAAGGCTTCCCCGACCCTTGACGTACACGTGATCGGCGACAACAATTGTTGGATAACCCCCATTTACGGCTGCCTCGCCAAGGACAAACTCTCGTCCGACCCCAAGGAGGCCAGCGTGGTTAGGCGAAGAGCCTGCTCTTACGTCCTGGTCGAAGATAAACTCTACCGGCGAGGATTTTCCATTCCACTGCTCAAATGCGTCGAGGAAGAAATGGTCGCTCACATCTTGCATGAAATCCACGAAAGAATCAACGCCCAACATCTTGGTGGAAGGTCTCTTGCCTGAAAGGCCCTTCGAGCAGGATATTACTGGCCGACCATGCAGCACGATGCTAAAGAACACGTGAAGAAATGCGATAAATGCCAATGGCACGGGGACATGCACCTGGCTCCACCTAACGAGCTCAAGGTTATGTCCTCCCCGTGGCCATTTGCCTGGTGGGGCCTAGACATCCTAGGACCCTTCGTGGTAGGATCAAATCAGAACAAATACCTAATAGTGGGCGTAGACTACTTCACAAAATGGATAGAAGCGGAGGCCCTGGCCAAAATAACTGCCCTCAATATACTACGTTTCTACAAACGAAACATCCTCGCACATTTCGGCATCCCCCAAGCGATAGTAACAGACAATGGGACACAATTCACGGACAGGAAGTTCCAAGACTTCGTTGTCCAACTAGGCACGAAGCAACACTTCGCGTCCGTCGAGCACCCTCAAACAAACGGACAGGCTGAAGCAGCTAACCGGGTCATCCTTCGAGGCCTCAAACGAAGGCTGGACGAAACAAAGAAGGCTTGGGTCGAGGAGCTACACAGTGTCTTATGGGCATACCGCACAACTCCACACTCTACAACCGGGGAAACACCTTTTCGTCTAGCATACGAGACCGAGGCTATAATCCCCGTCGAAGTTCACGTACCCTCCAGGCAGACAAAGTCGCCCCTAGACGAGGAGATGAACGACGAATCATTAAGAGAAGAACTCGACCTCGTCGAGGAAATCCAAACTGGGGCAGCCCTCCGCGAAGCCTCATTAAAACAAAAAATTACCATCAGGCACAACGCCAAGGTGATACGATGAGAGTTCGATGTGGGAAGGCTTGTTCTAAGGAGAAACCACAAAGACTCTCACGAGGGCAAACTAGCCGCCAACTGGGAAGGACCCTATCGTGTCCGAGCAAAAACGGAGAATAGGGCCTATTACCTAGAACATCTCAACGAGGAAGAACTTACTCGACCATGGAACGCCGAAAAACTAAAACAATACTATAGCTAAGGCCCTAATTCTCGCTTCGACCCGTCACGACGACGAGCGTCAGCTACCGACCACTATGCATGCCTAGGTACAAGCGTCGCATACCAATAAAGCAGAACCCCGCTCAGTAACGAGCCGAGTATCTGCTCGACAGCGGTCCTCAATCGAGCATCACCATCGTCAAAGTACCATGACTGGAAGAACCCCAGCTCGCGATGGGACGTTCACGCCGCGAACTCAGGCCTCAAACGCGACCTGAGCTCCACACCCCCGCCAGGATTTTCCCTGGCCATTCGACCAGTACCCCTCACTGCCGAACACATCAACAACGAGAAATCCCCTGAAACTTCACATAAGTCAAATATTCCCTATCACGGGCAGACATACATTCACAACGAGCATGAGTACAACACTTAGCAGAAAATAAAAGCAAGTAAAACCATGCAAATAACAGAACCGGCCACCAGGACCGGACACATAATTTAAGTATGATAAATGGCCACATGGACCGTGATTGTACTGGATTACATAGACCGGGGGCCATGCCCCCAAAATAGGTTACAACAAATACACGGCACGCAGGCCGGACAAATTACAACAATAAAAAAGAATATCATTCACTCATCCGTCTGGTCGGCAGGCTCGGGCTGAGGCTCCTGGTTTTTCGCGGGCTGATCCTCGGCAAGCTCTTCAAGAAGGGAGTCAGGCATAGCGATTCAGCCGTCTTCAACATGCACCAGATAATGAGTACCCTCAGTGGAAAAGTCAAGTTCGGGGTTCACCACCCGCAGTTGAGACACGGCATTCTTGAAGAATTCGTCCGCAATGACGATATTATCATCCTCGGCCGACAACATATAGGCAACTAGCTCAGACCTTGTCTTCAGTTCCTTCACATCCTCGGGTTCATCTTCGCCCAGAGCATTGACCGTCCTTAGCTGCTGGACCAGCTCCTCAACCGCTTTCTTCTCCGCAGCCAGTGTAGAATTCTCCTTCTTCAGCCTGGCCACCTCCTCGTCAGCCTTCTTTCGGGCATCGTCAGCACTCTTCACCTCTTCCGTGAGAGATGGTACGGTAGCCTAAGCAGCCTTGAGTTCAGACTCAGTTGCAGAGTCCCCTTCAGCATATATGGCCGCCATTTCCAGAACTCTGACCAATGCAGAGGCATCTTGGGCCACCAACACCCTCTTGCTCGGGCGGTCCATGCTTTCCAGCCGAAGAGATTCTGCCCACGGCACGACCAAGGAGTTCCCCTCAAAGAATCTTCTATCAAGTATGCAAGGAGGAAGCTTAAACCTCCCTTTCTCTGGGGCCCGGCTGTGATCCACGGCGTCGTTGGCCCTTGGCCACTTGGTTCGTGAGGTCAAAGGCAAGGGTGATCCCCTGGGAGCAGGAGTGGGAGAAGAGGTCCTCGCAGCAGACTGAGCAGGAGTGGGAGCACGCGCATTGGCAAATCGAGACTTCGGAGGAGCCGTTCCGGGCTTGTTCCTTGCAAGAGCATTCTTCACCATCCTCTCATGAGCCTGAGGCATCTCACCTGCACAAACAAAATACGAGCATGTTAGATACGAGAAAAGAAAATAGTTCAGGCAAATTAAAATAACTGAGACTACCGAGCAGCTTCTGGGCTTCCGCAGGAGTCTTGCACTCCAGGAGTGCCTTGGTATTAATAAAGCGGTATTCAACCCTCTGGCTACCATCCTCCTCGAAGATCGACTCACCCTTCTTCATCCAGCATTCAGCGAGCAGGAAGGAGTTAACGTACTTCACCAGCGTCTCGTACGCAACGGCATCCTGCCCGTCTAACTCGTGCGGCTGAAGAACGTAATCGTCGGGCTTCTTGGTGAAATGGCCAGGTCCCCAGTGGATGGGGAACTTGTATACTCTTTCCCCGATAAACTTCCCAGCCTCGTCGCGCAGCTTGTTTCCCTCCTCGTCGACCTCGATCTCCCAGAGATAAGTGATGTCCTGGGCAGCTTCCGATATGGGCTCAATGATGTAGTACCTCTCCTTGAACGTCCATATCGATTCAGAGAAAGGCTTGAACAGCTTGCGAGGCTGCTTCAACGAAACCCAACCGTACTTCCTCCTCGACAGCTGCCGTTGAAGGTGGAAGACTGTGAAGAACAAGGGAAGAGTAGCTTCAATCTTCAAGAAATCACAGGTCAGCTCAAACGCCCGTATGAAGGCCAGTGAGTTCGGGTGCAGCTGCGTAGGGGCCAACTTCAAGTGCACAAACACTGATTGCTGAAAATCAGTGAACGACAATCTCAATCCCAGCTCTTTGAAGGCATATTCATACATAGTGAAGCGATCCCCGAAATCCGTGCAGACCCGATCATCCTTAGAGGGAAAGTGCACCTTCCACTCCCCCTCTAGTCCGACTTCCGTAAAAACATCCCTTAAGTACGTGGCGAAGGTGGACCCGTGCTCGGCTGGTTCAGCCACCTCCCACTCCTTCGCGGAATCCTCGACGACATCCTCTTCCATATCTTCCATTTCCTCTTCTTCCCCGACCTCGCTGGGGATACTTGAAGTCGTCAAACTACTGCTGTCCGAGGAACTCGCCTCTTCCTCGGACGAGTCCAGGATAATTTCTCCATCTGGCCCCGTCGCCATATCAATCACCTGAAAAGCAAAGAAAAAAGTGAATTCGACGATAGATCAAATCCACCCTTCCACCACTAGTCAAGTGAAAGGGTGCGCAAAGGGCTGAGGACGACGTCCCCGGCCTAAGCCCTAACATCAAACAAAAAACTCTAAGAGTCTCCCACGAGGAGATGCCCAGAGCAAGCCACTTCCGTACGAGGAACTTCCTCGAGCCACTTCCCAGTTTTTGTTTGAAGCTCCGCTGGAAACTGCAAAGCTTCACCGGAAACTGGGAAAGCTCGCCGAAAACTTCATCGCTGCTCCTAAATCTGAACGATCACAGCGGTTACGCGTGCATCATCATCGCAATGATGCCAGAAACCGCCCGATTAACCAGAATATCCTAAAACCTAGCGGCCTCATCGGCGGCGGAAAATGGCACGACCACCGTCCACCACCAACAATCACCGGAAACTAATCTATTTCATCTTCTACACCTAAACCTAACCGCATGCAAGACTACAAACAACCGTCAAATGGGCAAAAGAGCAAAAAATCAGCGAACTTACTTGATTAAGAAGGTGAATAGCGGCTGCCCGGAAGTTGATGCGGTGGCTGGAATAGCAGATGACGGTGACGGGCAGGAATTCTGAAGAAAACGAAGAGAAACAAGAGCGAAAAAGTTCAGAATGGAACGAGTTTCCCCTTTTTATACAGAGGGGCACGTGCGATGGCACGCCCTCGTAGGTCATGATGGCTATTAATTAGCCATCATTGCCTAGCAACTGCTGCACAGAACTCTATGCACACGTGGCACCCTAACGTTTCCAATTCCTTCCAACCGTTAGCCTCCCCGTATGATGGGCAGTTCTATCACGATCAGGAACATCACGGGGACCAAAGGCAACGGGCACCATGAGACAAACCTCCTACGTCACCAAGCGACGACCCTATGTTAGCTCCCCGGAGCCAAGAGCTGTCCTTAAGTCATCATTCCCATGCTCGGGAGCAACGACTTGGGGGGCTCCTGTTCTGGACTGGACCAATGGCCAGGCATGGCTCAATCCACTTCTGCTCCAGAATGGCCCAATTGCCTAAGTCCAATCCACAAACGGGCAAAAATTACCTTTCTTCCCCTCCAACCGGGCAAGGACTGCATCACTCCTCCCCGAAAATGCTGCCCGTTACGCACGGCTTCTCCACTCCCCGAACAGCTAAGGGCATGTGCCCGAAACTATGCTTATGCCCGACATAACGGCTAATTTTGGGCACTCTGCCTGACATGACGGCTAGTTTGGACAGTTACCTATTCTTCGGGAAAACGGTTATTTCGCCCCGAAAATAGGACCGTTGGCCACGCGCTGGGAGCACTATATAAACCCTCTTGCTTGAGAGGGTCAGGTATCAAATATTCACCTTACGAACTAATATTTTGTACTTGCCCCTTTTCTCTGACCCTTTCTTACTTGAGCGTCGGAGTGCCTTGCAGGTACACCCCCTCCTCTCCATACGCCCAACATCTCAGACTTACTTAGTGGCCCACTTCAACAGGATCTGATCCAGCCTTCACGATAAATATATATATACACACACACACACACACACACATATATATAGGGGATTTCTTACCCATCCCTTGGGGTTCTTAGGCACCATGTGCGCTTCCAAAAATACCCCATGCTTCCAGAGATATATTTTTGGACGCACCTTTTTTGTACTCAACGTTGATTTTTTCCGGAGCTACATCTACGGAACGTTTCCGTTTATATAGCTCCGGAACATATTGGAATACATTCGCGCTAGAGTCCCTTCTCCTCCCTCATTCTTTATTTTTCATTTTCTTCACTCTCAAACTCTCCAAACTCTCTCAATCCTCAAAAAATCTTTTTCCACCAAACTTAATTTTTTTCAATCAAGTTCGACAAGGAGCATTCATTTCAACGATCAAGACACTCCAACTCATTCAAAACTCGATATAATCGGTAAGTTTTCGAGTTTTCAAGGTATTTTCGAGTATTTCCCGTAAACGAGTTAGAATATAGTTTTAGGGGTAGAAATCCTTAGATAGTTTTAGAAACATAGTTTAGAGACAATGTAGTTATTGTTTGTTGGCTGAAACGGACGATCAGGGCTTCAAAAAACCGATTTACATGGGTAGGGGACGTCATTGCCGTGACTGTTGGAGTTGCAGGAAGTTCCAGAGCTACATCTACGGAACAAATTAACGTTAGGGCAATTCCGTAGAAAATGTTATTTTTTTTTTATTTTTTGTTTTTTAATTATCCTTGGTTATACCTTGCAATTCAGGAAGTAAAAAATGTTATTTTTTTTCTAATTTATTTGTATCTAATTGTTTTTCCTTGGTTATACCTTGCAGACACATTATGGCAGACATAGATGATAGATTGCGACTTGGACGAGTTTCACAGCATGCATCTGTGAGACGCGAGCGGAGCCAGGCCACCGTTATCGAGTCCGATACATCTGAGGCACAACCTTCTTCATCACATGCCCAAGACGCTCCCTTGACCTCGTATCCCACCCCCATCATCCACTTCTTCATCCCGGAGGCATCGGGATTCAACTGAGGGTTCATCACAGGCCCCGTCCTCCCGCAGGCCTCGTCGGGATACTCATGTACCTCCTCCTGCCGATGATGTAGCTCTGGTGCCACCTCCAGAGGGTGATGACCTACCACCGGAGGATGCTGGTGACGACGATGATGAGCCTAAGGGTTTCCCAAGGGGTCCCTCAGATATGTCCCTGCTGACAGGGTACGCTGGCCATACTGCCAGACATGTCTGGGATGGAGTGATAACATTACTCATATTGTTTCTTTTATTTTCATTGGAAATTTATAATTTGTACCATTGTTTCTTATCTATGGAAATTTTCGGACTCGTCAGTCGCAGAAGATCTATAACCATGGGCGGAAGATATTATCTTTGGAGCAGCCATATGAGGCTTGGTACCAGGATGTCCTTGTCGCCTCTGGTTTGAAGGGCCTTTGTGAGATTGGTTACAGCCTGATCCACAACGGGATGCTGATGGGCTTTATGGAGAGATGGCACCCTGAGACGTACTCCTTCCATCTATCGCACGATGAGATCACCATTACACTGGACGACATCTCCTGTCTGTTACATATACCAATCAGGGGTACCCTCCCCCGTCACGGTAGGATGACGAAGGAGGATGCGAGAGAGATGTTGGTCGAGGAGCTTGGGGGTGATCCACTGGATGCGCTTGAGGAGGTGGATAAGACCAGGGGGGCTTATGTGAGGTTCTCCTTTCTCACGCGTAGATTTGGTGAGGCACTCGCAACTGCACACCAGGCAGATGGTGATCCAGCTAAGGTTGAGATACACAGGCAGCATGTGCTGAGGTGTTATTTTCTATTTTTAGTCGGCACTCAGCTGTTTGTGGACACTTCCTTCACATATACCGATGTCGCTTACCTCAGGTACTTTTTGGATTCCACGCGGATCTATGAGTACAACTGGGGAGCGGTTACACTGGCGTACACGTATTCGCGGTTGGGAGAGGGATGCTTGTGGAAGACCAGGACTGTGGCAGACAGCGTGTCACTACTTGTGGTAACAATCTTATATCCTTCAACTTTTTTTCATTTCTTTTCATTCTATATTCGTGATAATGCTTGATCCTGATATTTTTAATTTTCATTTCAGACTTGGATATTCCAGTACTTTCCCATGATCGTCGGGTGGAAGAGTGTGCCTAATTACACAGAGCTGATGTTGCATGCCCGTGTCTTTCTCTCGCTCAGGGGGAACCAGGTGGTCGACCCTTATAGAGTCTATCTCGATTGCCTGGCTGTCGAGGACATCCGCTACGACGTCTATGCTGATCACCGTGTGACGCGCCTGTTTGATGACATCTCACTATTCTCAAGATGGTTGGCATGCAGTTCGACCATCATTGTTCCATATTTGCTCGAGCGCGTCATGCGGCAGTTCAGATACACACAGACGATACCCAGACACCCAACTGTCTCCGCCCCTCTCGGCTTGACTCGTATGCAGATAAAGGAGATTTATGCTGACTACCAGAGGCACGTGGTACCGGACGAGGCTCGGGCTACCAGAGCGTCAAGAGACTGGAGCTGCGTTGATGGCTACATCATGTGGTTCTTCACCGTCTCACACCCTTACATGGTGCCCACTATAGAAGGATCACCGTCCAGACCAGCTCATCAGGAGATCTTAAAGGAGCAGCAGTCTCAGTTGGACCACACTCAGGATGTCCTGCCTCGCTGTCGTCACATAGCGGAGATGGGGCGGGCAGGCATTGACGTCGGTTTCTTCCCTGAGGGGTCTGACCACAGACGTGTATTGGATGAGATGAGTGTGGTGGCAGAGGGGGCACTTATGTACCGCAAGCATCGCGTCGGGACGGGTGGGATCGATGGCCGGGGACGTAGACCGGGCGGTTGAGGCAGACGAGGTGGCAGAGGCATAGGTAGAGGAGGGGATGGAGATGTTGTCAGGCACACACAGTAGTGACTGTGATGTTTTTTTTATGTACTATATTTTGATGACATTGATGTACTATTTATTAATGATTATTATGACATATTACTTCTTATATATATCATATTATTTTATTTACAGATGTATGTTATTTTATATTCATCTGCAACAGTTAATTTTCATCTGCGACAAATAAAACTGAATTTTTTTAATAAAAAACTGTTCTGATACGATTTCGGAGATGCATTTACAGAACTTTTTCCGTAGATGTGTCTCCGAAAGCATCCAGCGTAAAGAAAAAAAAGGGTGTGTCCGGATATGTATCTCTGAAAGCAGGGGGCATAAAAGGAATTTCGCTAAATACCTAAGAGTATCAAGGAGTGGATTAAGAAATTCTCTATATATAATATATTACTATTTAATTTACAAAGTCCATCACCCAAAATTTTGAAGGCCCAATCATTTTTAGGCACTGGATTGTGTGAGTCTAGTTGCCCTGACCCAAAGATTGCTCCGTTCACCATAATCATCCAACTCTCTCAAATTTTTTTTTTAATTTTCTATGTATCTGAATCAATCTCACTCACCCTCAATTCTCAAACAGTCAAACTCTTCTAATAAATAAAAACAAAATATACAAATAAACTTTCCATTAATTCACTAACTAAACGGCATCTCCGCGCTGTTTTGTTTTGTTATGTCTTCGTCGACGTAACTGATAGTGGACGGTGATACATCATTTTCGTTTTTCCTTCTTCACATATCATAGGTACATAGCCAGGGCTGGCCTTGGGCCAGGACAAGCAGGCCCACGGTCCAGGGCCTCAAAAAATCGGGGGCCTCAAAAATCGGAAATAGACTTAAAAATTATATAATTTATAAATAATAAATATTTTGTTTGTTAAATATAGAACATATTGCAATGTTAGCCTGGCAGAAGTCTATATGCTTGTGGAGCATTATGGTTGTGTGTTCGAGCCATGATGTAGGTATTTTGCTTTTGTTGATGAAATATTTTGCTCATTATAGCATTACTCTTTTTTCAATTTCATATTTATATATTTTTAAAAAGCCAACTTGTATTAATATAACTAAAAAAAATCATATGTGCATCACATATGGACGTTTTCAATTTTTAAAAAGTTTTTTTATTGATATATAAATTATAATTGATTTATATTTAAAAAATTCATCATATAATAAATTCATTTATTATTAAATTTATATGATAAAATATAATATATTATTGTTTGTATCTAATTCTATTACTTTATATTTTATTTTATAGAAAAATATATTATTAAATTTTGTTTATAATAATAAATTAAAACTTTAGAAATTCAGTATTATTTTTTATTAAGACAACATAATTAAATAAATAACAAATATAATTAATAAAATTAATTTTTTTCAACACTTTAATTAAAATTAATCTAATTTGATGTATTATTTATAAGATTTTATAATTTGTTTAATTAGTTTAACTTTTCTTATATAATTTGTTTAATTAGTTTATATATAATTTTAATTGTGATTGTGACGAATTTTATTTGCACCGGCACCGCCTCTAATGACCACCACAGTTACCGTCATTCCCTTTTAGTCTTACACATTAACCTTCTTCCCTCTCAGAAATAAAAGAAAAAATAAAACCCAAAAAATTAAAATTAAAATTCAAGGTAAGTTGCTTAATATTTTATTAGGCCTTAATTTTTATTATTTGTCCAGTGCCTAAAAAGTCAGGACCGGCCTATACATAACAAACATAAAAAATGAGGAAGAAGAAAGAACGCTTCCATTTTTGTGGTCTTTTTCACTCTTTTTATATATTTTTCTATTTACTAAAAAAACTAGACCCTTTTGTGACCAATGCTGTAGCACAGCATGCACTTGTAAAGAGTCGGACCTGGATGCATGAATGTCAAATTGTCTCCATATTAGGTTTATAATTGAACATGTTTCCTCCTTTCACCGTGAGCTTTCTACATGCTTGTTCAGATTCATATTTAAATTGAGTGTATTAAACTCACATCATTATTCAATAAGAGACATATTCATAAATTCATCGTATTAAAAAAAAAAAAGAGGATTATATAACAATTAATTAAATAATAATAATAAAAATAATACAGGACAAAATAGTAAATTGAAGAGATATACGACATAACCGCGTAGTCTGGACTAAGTCAACAAGTCTCATAATTTCATAGTCAGTTTTTCAACGGAGAAGAAACAAAAACTTTCAAAAGTCCACCTTACACACATACACACACCATGATCCTTTCTCTCTGTCTCTTCTTCACCTCAACCAAAACACACGACAACGAAGGATTCAGGATAGTATTCAATTCTCAGTGGCTTCTGCTCAGAACAGGGAACAAGTAAGGTAAAAACCTCTCCTTCAAAACAAAAAACTTTATCCATCTTTAGCCAATACTCTCTAATTACAAATATATATTTGCTTCTTTTTCAAAAATTTCAAGTTGAACTGCTACCATATATTTGCATAAGAAAAGAAAGTGTATAATACAACGACAAAGTTTCTTGTGTGATTGTTAGTTAGTTATAAATGTATAATAAAAACACTCAGAACTTTGTTAGACAAACACAAACGTTATTTCTTTATTTCATTAATCACGTATCTTCTAATATTAGTAACTAGTATTGCTTTTTAGTATCTTATTATTATTTATTTAATGAGGACAATTTCATTACCCATCACAAAAAATTAGGTAGTATACCTTAAACCAATCCAGTAATGCCATATCATTTTATTATACTTAATTATTTATTTAATAATTTAAATTTTGTAGATTTTTAATACAATATAGTCTAATGTACTATATGGATAACTCTACCCAACTTTTTAACGTGCCTAAATAAGAATTCACCTTATTTAATTATCATTTGTGACGATGAATTGATGATGAGTGAGATGTTTGTGGTGCCTATTCTCTTGGATAATAAATGCGGTAGGTTTACCAGTTTTTTTAATTAATTCCATTTAATTTAATAGAGCTATTTTCTATTTATATTGTTATTAATGAACATTTGAAAAAGTGTATTGAAAATGTTAAAGAAGTTTTCTTCGAATATTTAATTATACTTCATTAAAATATGGTAGGAGTTTGATATGGACGTGGTCCATAGGGAAACTTTATTATTTTTCATAAATTTTAATAAAATATTAGATCTCTTCCTATTTAGTATTACTATAAAATCTATGTTTTATAAATAAAATATTAAAAATCCACTCTTAGAGAAGTCTATATTCCAGAAACTCTATGTTGCAATACTATCTCCTAAAATATCTAAAAAAGTATATAGATAATGAAATAGGATTTGTCTGGCGTGTTCCTTGTTGCTTGTTGTATGTTTGTATGTTATTTCTGGATAATCTTTTTATTATTTTAAGTCAATTATACAAACAAAAATTGAAAAATGTAATTCGAAAAATGTGGTGTTTGCCCATAGATTTGAAACTGATTCGGATTGTATCATCCAGAAAATGAAGAAAGCAATCCCTCTCATTTTCTCTCAATGTATCACACACCTTCTCATCACGTTTGCATTACTATCACAAACTGTAATGGCAGAATCAAGAGCCAAGACAGTTCTGATAACATGTGGTTCTCAACTAGAGCACAACACAACCATCTTCGTTCCGAATTTTGTCGCAACTATGGTAAGGATCAGCGAGCAGATGAGTAGTACCGGTTTCGGCACAGCAGTTACAGGGACAGGACCTGATACCAACTATGGCCTAGCACAATGCTATGGAGATCTTTCATTACTAGACTGTGTGTTGTGTTATGCCGAGGCACGCACAGTTCTTCCACAGTGCTTTCCTTATAACTCCGGCCGCATTTACCTCGACGGTTGTTTCATGAGGTCTGAGAATTATAGTTTCTTTAATGAGTATAAAGGACCGGGAGATAGAGCTGTGTGCGGGAACACAACTAAGAAGAACTCCGGTTTTCGAACAGCGGCGAAGCAAGCAGTGTTGAGAGCAGTTCAAGATGCAGAGAAAAATAAAGGCTATGCCAGAGGGAAAGTTGTTGTATCAGGAGCAGCAAATGAATCGGCTTATGTTCTAGCTGATTGTTGGAGGAATTTAAACTCTCAGTCTTGCAAAGCATGTCTCGAGCATGCATCTTCATCGATATTGGGATGCCTGCCTTCGTCAGAAGGACGGGCACTCAATACCGGATGCTTCATGAGGTACTCCGACACTGATTTTCTTAACAAGGAAGTAGAAAATACGAGTTCACGAGGTAAATAAATCATAGTTCTTAACATTTTTTAGTGGACTACAAAAAAAAATGCTAGGATGCAGCTTCCTGCATTGAGAAAAATTAACAAACTTAGTAGAGGCAAATCTTGACTTGTGTAGGTAATGTACTAGTAATAGTCGTTGCGGTAGTAAGTTCCGTGATCGTTGCGGCGGTAGGAGTGATTATAGGAGCTTATATCTGGAAACAAAGATACATTCAAAAGAAAAGAAGAGGTATTTAACGTAATTGCTTATCGCTATTTGTTCATGATTACATTAAGAATGATTACTGATTCGAATGGTTATTCTGGTTTCCAGGATCAAATGATGCAGAAAAGTTAGCAAAGACTCTTCAGGAAAAAAGCTTGAATTTCAAGTACTCTACATTGGAAAAAGCTACTGAATCTTTTAATGACAATAACAAGTTAGGGCATGGAGGATTCGGAACGGTTTATAAAGTAATTCTCTTATCTAAAGACATATATAACGCAACCATTTTACATGCAACCTATTCTTAATAATTTAGTTATTGCAGGGAGTTCTACCTGATGGAAGAGAGATCGCTATCAAGAGGTTATATTTCAACAACAGACACCGAGCAGCAGATTTCTACAATGAAGTCAACATAATTAGCGGCGTCGAACACAAGAATCTAGTTAGACTATTAGGATGCAGTTGTTCAGGACCTGAAAGTCTGCTTGTTTACGAATATATGCACAACAAAAGTCTCGATCGCTTCATTTTTGGTATTTTTCAGAAACTGTGTTTGTTTAAGCTATTGTATATAAGGCCTCGTTTTGACCATTAAGTGATTATCAATTTAACATAATCTGAACTAAATATAAAGTTTCTTATGCATGACAGATAAAAACAAGGGCAGAGAACTAACATGGGGAAAGAGAAATGAAATAATTATTGGGACAGCTGAAGGATTAGTTTACCTGCATGAGAACTCCAAAATCAGGATAATTCATAGAGATATAAAAGCCAGCAACATCCTATTGGATTCAAAGCTTCGAGCTAAAATTGCAGATT